>CM029518.1:43675541-45157140 GCA_017140615.1 Eucalyptus cladocalyx
ATCTCTTTTGGTCTATGTCATTAGCTTATGAGTTATTTCTTACATTTTCCATGGCGAATTTAGTTATTTTCTTTTCTTTTGGTCGTACTTCGAGAGTTTTTGTCCTAGATTTTTTGCAAAGAAACTCCAAGCTAGTCTATATCATGAACTCTGAACTCTGTCTGAGGCTATAAGAAATCTCACTAATTTTCGACAAGTGTAAGAAAACATGACACGTTCATTCAAATTTACTCTTTTGTGTTTACGATTTTTGAATTTCTTATTCAATCTCTGTCAAATTAAAATGAATGATATTAACAAATGTTGAATTAATATTTTTAGTATAAATTAATTCTATGCTCTTTTTATCATTTATTTTTGCATTTATATATATAAAAATATATATTTAATATATAACGTGTCGGAACGTGTCGAAATTCTCTATTTTTTAGAAAATAACGTGTCGGCGTGTCGCATCGTGTCTTCTTATGTGTCACGTGTCATTGTCGATGCTACATAGGCTGGCACGACATTGATAAGAGAATTGTAAATATTTTCACTGGTTTTAGAAAATTGAGTCTAGTCCTACAAATGGTTCGCACAAGGAAGGAAAAGGTCTCACACCGGTGTAAAGTAAAAGCAATTTCCTTAGACTCAGAGATTGCATTTGCTGGCCTTTTAACTGGCTAATATACGTTCAAATCTCATCTTTTGAGGCATCGGCAGGCTTGTTAGGATCTTTTGCTTTATTTGGCTTAACACGCGCACCACTTATGCGAGGGTTTCTAATGTTGACGAAATGAATGAGAAAAAACAGCATCTTCACCAAGAACTTCTGAAAAGGTTTCAAAAGTAACTTTTTCTTCCATTCCTGATTCCCCATCATAAAAGATTTTGAATAAATATATGTGAATACCCATCGATATAAGCAAAATATCAAAGGTTCCAAGCATTTAAATCAAGAAAAAGTCGAAAAGCACAAGCTGCAAAATTCGGAAAAAAGAAAAAAATTAAATTTTGCCTGGCCACATCGTTTTCATAAAGGCGAGGAGTCGCAAATGAGACGACGTCACAGACTGGAGGTAGACATCCTGGGAACTAGTTCAGCAACATTCTCCACAAGGCTACAGAGTTCAAATCCTCTAATGACTACGGAAAGCTACATCTGCTCCGTTCTACAGAAGGTCACATTTCAGGCACTAGTTGAGCAGTTTCCTAGTTGTTTTATATACAACCTATGGATCTAAAACCGGCAAGAAACAAGAGAGGCGAAGGTGCAATTCGTGGATGAGCAGCACAGAGGCCTTAGGATAAGCTAGTGTCTTGATTTCCTGGATCGTGAGCGCCCGCTGCTCAGGAACAAGAACGTGCTTGGAGCCAAGTCACACGACGTATCTGTAGGCAACATATCGACCCACTTTCTCGCTACCCATGATACCTTTGCTACTGGATCTGTCACCTGAATACGGCGCAACTGAACACCACCAACATGAGACATACAGGCAGCAAGATTAATCGTACAGGCTTTTGACAGTGATATTCATGACAACGCTTGCCGACTAGCAGGACCGTTTAGTCAAAATACCAACTTGCTGGCTCAGCTTGACTCAGGAATATGCTCTACCAAATGTCACCATAAGAGCCATTCAATTGTAGAGATAGAAAGAAAGAAATTTGCTCCCTCACCTGAGTTTCTTTCCCAGTTTATCTTTGCAGCAGGGTTTTCTTTTCCTCTGTCGTAAGCACCTGATGTTCAGGAGCAAGAACATGTTCTTTAATGTTGACCAACAGCTCGGACTCCTGCAATATTGCAGTTAAACAAAATCAACGAGATCTTTCATCAACAATATTTCTAATTCGAGGTATTATGTCCCCTACAAATGCTTTGTAATGCACTGAATTCATTTCCTAACATATTCCTTAAAATAGATTCAGACGCCCAAACTCCATCGCCACATCAAATGCCTGATCTTGCTGCGATAAATGCAAGAGTGACATTTTAAATACTCACGAGAATCTGTCATATTTGGTGATCTAAGCATAAAAAAACTGTTCATGGCCTAAAAATAGGAAAAGGATCGAGAACTGCTCTTACATGACTTCACAATTATTGGAAACAAATTCGGCTACAGTCTGATCACTGTTACGAATCAATACCAATGAAGGTTTACGCAACCAAGCTAGTTAAACCGAAGATGGTGTCAGCAACCTCATCCGAAGCTTTCTTTCTTTGCCTTTTAATTTTGTAAAAGCCCAA
This sequence comes from Eucalyptus cladocalyx, assembly GCA_017140615.1. Taxonomy (NCBI): domain Eukaryota; kingdom Viridiplantae; phylum Streptophyta; class Magnoliopsida; order Myrtales; family Myrtaceae; genus Eucalyptus; species Eucalyptus cladocalyx. Next base: position 43,677,778 of record CM029518.1, read on the forward strand.
GACTTTAATCTACCGAAAAGGGGAGTAATTTATAAATCCCATAAAACGTCCCACTGTATTTAACTTGGCAATTTGACGATCAAATTATATGACGATCGTAAGCAAGTGCAGTGCATTCTCTCAACACCAATTTGCCTTTTCTTTTACCTTTGCCTTTTACTTTTCCCACTTTTGAATGATTTAAGAAGACCTTTATCCAGCAGCAGTGTGTCATTTCGCAGATATTTATCCACTTCCGTATAATGTAAGCTATGCAACAAGCTACAGGAGCAAACACATTTCACCGAACAATTGCAATTGAGATTATGTATAATACTGAAAGATCTAGTACCAGGGTTTCTAGGAAAGAATAGGGAGAAGGAGGACATGACAAATGAGAAGCAGACGCTGGTAGCTTTGGCAAAAGTGAACCTCTCATATCAGCTATAACCTCAAATACAGAAACCGACCTTGCCAGGTAAACCTCCAGGTGAAATTTCGCAGATATCTCGCTTAAACATGTCCATGCGAAGGGCGTCAAATTCTGTTGAACAACTAACAGAGCCCTGAAAACATTCTCTGATTTCATTCGATTGGTGTAGGTCTTCATCATCTTGACCCCAACCTTTTCCGCATCAGGAAAGGACACATAAATCTGTAGAAGGAAACGAAAACATGAAGATCATCTTAATCAAACTGCTTACATCACTTCGTAAAGAATAACGACACATCGATTTTGATTGCAGCGACATTATGCACATTACACAGGCATATATACATCACATTAGTTGCAATAACATTAAGCGAATCACGTGGAAATCACGCAGAGAAATTTGTGATTTCTAAGATGACAATCCCAATGTGGAAAGTTAACAAACGCGATCATGATCATCTGTTGTTGGCTCATTTTGCAGCTTCTTCTGTGTCCTGTCACCTAGAAATGGCGATGTAAAGCGAAGTTTTCTTATTTGCTCATCACCCACAAACCCAGAGACGCAGGCAAACGGATATGCTCGCCTCTCTCGCCATTTTCGAGCTGGTGCAGTGCACGCATTCGTCAAACACGTAAAGGATAGGAAACCTACAAAGCAGGCCAAACATTCCAAACAAGCCATTTACCTGATCCGAACTGTCGTTCCTCTTTGCCTTGCTGATGACGAGGTCCTCCCTCTTCATGCCCTTGTCGAACTCATGCCCGAGCATGCCGATCTTGTAGTCGGCGAGGAGGTACCCCGGTCCGGCAGCATCTGCATTGCCACCCTCCGAATCCCGTGGGAGCCTCGTGATCTAGTCCTCCAAGAGAGCCATGCTCTTGCCATGCAGTCGCGAATTATCGCTCGTCGAGTTGACTCTGCCGCACTTCAGCCGGCACTTCGGTGAACTGCGTACTGACTACTGACCCGGAAGCGTTTCGGACGGCGGATCCAGACCGTCGGTTCGAGCCCGTTGAATATCAGCCGTTTCATGAGTTCTGTCTTTTATGCACTAGCTCAAACGGTCACCAGGAGTTATCCACATTTGCCCCCCAATTTCCCGCCAAAATGCTCCTGTAATTTTTTTTTTTACCCTGCTTTTCTTACTAATGTTCTCTTTTTTCTCTTCCTTTGAAATTTGAAATCAAATGCAATCAAATTTTAAAATTTTTATATAGTGCAATCATGCTTTAAATTTATCATATTAGTATAATTGAATCTCTTTGTTAATTCCATTTGATTTAATTAACATAAAAAAAGATCATGTAATTCTTCATTATTACATTTTCAAGACAAGAGGCAACGCTCAGCCCCACATTTGAAAAAGTTGAAAATTTTGATAAGAAAAAAAGGGTAAATCTTTTCAAAAAAAAAAAGGGAAGAAATTGAAAGAAAAATGGATAGAGATTTCAAAACAAAAAGGGAGAGAAATCATGGTGCTGAAGATGAAGGGTGGTGGTGCTACACCTACTCGGCCGGCGAGGTTTCCTGGCCCTCGCTAGTGAAGTTGGGTTGGCTTCTTTTTCACTTTCTAGTCTAACTCAATTCGAGGAAAAAGAAATCAATCCCACTCTCCCCAGTGCAAATCATCTTAACATCGTATAATTTCATCCATACATCTATCATTTTTGAGTGAAGTCATAATGGAAATAAATTCAACAGTTGGAAGTATATTTCATGGCAAGTAATAAAAAACACGAATGCAACAAAAGTCTCCCGCAAATTAAAAGGCCCTAACCAGAGCGGAAAAAGCTGAGAAAGAGGAAACTATGCTGAGCAGGCCCTCGACATATAATCCTTGATAAAACAAAATTTCGCCGTTTGTCGCCAATGCTGAGTTACAACTGATATAACGTATGAGCAGGGAAGCGCACGAAAGAGCGCATTATTGAAGTTTATGACTGATGCAGCATTGAACAATTTAATCCAGTACTATCAAATAAACATACTGCTTATTGTCTCCTGTTACTGTGATGAAGGCCAAACAGCGCTCAGCATGCAACAACCATTTGCTTTTTCTTGGAAACCAATTGCAGAATACACCCAAAGTGATGCAGCAAAATTGATTTATCAACGCATTGTCAATGATGGCACTTCAAGAGCAGTAAGCCACGATGAGCATTATCTTTCAGTGCCGTTTTCTGGCCGAACCGCATCAGACGGACATAATCTTCTAGCACAGCTGATTAGTTACAGAAGCCCAATAGTTCATCCCATGTGGCCAACTTCTCCCTGGGTTTGTTTCTCAAACTCCCAACCCTCCTTTCTTCAGAATCTATCTTTTCCCAAGTACTGAATGGCACAACTCTGACATTCCGATCATCTAATAACTGGAGAAGACCATCTCTCCCTGGTTTAGACAATGATGGCACCAATAGCCCACGATCTATGTCCTCAGATATACTTGCAACCTGCCATATCAATTAGTGAAATTTGAAAGACACATTGACATGAACAGGCTTCCCCTCACTGAACAAGAACACTCTAAACATTTCATGTTGAATATAGCACTCAGTATGAGAATTAGATGCAGTTCATTATAACCATGGATATTTGAAATTTTACTACGGAAAGACATTCATCATAGAAAACATTACGGAGAGATGCCAGAGATGTGTTTCAGAAGTTTCCAGTTGGATAAAGAATGCTTCACGCATCGTCAATGCTAGCGACAACTGATACTTGAGAATGGGTTAAAACTTAAAACTTCCTCAGAACACTTACAGTTTCTTCTGCACAATAAAGATTTGTAGCAATAATTCCAGTTGGCCCTCTCTTTAACCATCCACAGACATATAGACCTTCCTCAATTGCTGACTCACCAGATGTATCACACAGAACTCTGCCCCCAACATTCGGAACAACACCTGGAGATGAAGCATCATTTCATGATCAGAAATTATTTGATGCCCATTTTCCTCTGTTTAACATCCCTTATCCTCCTAATCACAAATGGTTCAGATGAAAAGTAAATCGACGAAAAAGATGAAACCACTCTGCAATATGTTGCATAAATTATCCATTTTCTTCTGTAAATTGGACAAAATTATTTAGCAGAAAATTCTTGAAACTCTAAAGGTTGTGTTCAGCAACAGTGAATTCGATAAGAAGGCTGAAGGAATTCAGATTGATTCATATTTAAACACCAGAGAAAAAAATGCAGAAATCAGGTACTGAGCCACTCTGTAACAGTGGATTCATTCATCTATTACCTGCTCGATGATCAAATGGTAAGCCTTCAACTGGTACTGATTTGTATCCAATGCTCTTTATTACCATCCTAAACAGAAAGACCATGTTAATTAATGCGAAGTATACTGTCCTAGTTTATGCAATTGTTTTCCTTTGAATAAATGCATATAAGGACATATTGATTAAGCTGTAAAAGAAATCATTTCCATGCTGCAGGCTCTAAAATTATCTATTATGTAAGGTGTACATCATTAGAAGCCTCTGTATATTTTTCTCCCATGACGCAAGCACCCATGTTGCAAAGCTGGCCTTACAACTTTCACATGTTACTAGTCTCCCAGAAAAACAGTGAAAGCACAAATAAGAGGAAAACATACTCGCAATCAATATCTTGAAATTCTCCAGTCCCAACTGCAATTTGCTTTCCAGAGCCATTACCTATAAAACAAAGTCAGAGGAGGCTAAGTGAGGCTCAGTAAATACTCCAGCATGTTTCAAGCCAAATTCGAGTCAATAATATTAGACCATTTTATTGTTGGCTCCTGTGTTGAAAGGGTTCACCGTCCAGCCAATTACCAGAAATTCAAGCGATACAAAGGAAGAGATAAAAAACACATTTATCTTTTGAGGCTCTAACATCAGAAAGAGATTGCATGAACAGGTCTTTAATTCTCGTATCAAAATATAAGAAGGCCATGCTGCCATGCTAAATCAAAAGACACACACTGTTACCATCACAATGACAGCAAGGCAATCAACATTCAACGGTGGAATGGAGCCTAGAAGAGCAAGAACCGACTGAGATAACAAAAACGCAATAGCAAAAGGTTACCTCTGAGAGCCGTCTTCTCCAAGTGAACAGCTGTCACATGCCCATGTCCATCATCCAGAAACCTATCTGGTTTGCGGAAGAAAACAAAATGGAGTTCATGTTGATCTGATCTTGGACTTGACTGATTCGAGGTGGCTGCCTTTGACAACAACTCATGAACCCTCCTCCTTATCCGGTCGTTCTTCAGCTCTTCCTTTGCCAAATAATAATGTCAAGGTGTTGATCAGTGGGGAACACCATCAAGAATTACCAATATCAATTAAAAATCTCCAAGTCTTTTTTTTTTTCTTATTACGAGAAAATCTCTTTAACTCTATGATCTTGCAGTCTTGGATACAAATAAATATTTTTTTTTAATAAATGTAAGTAATTAATATTTTCTCAAGCAAAAGGAAAGTGAGCATATGTGTAGAAGTACCTCATCCGCTGGGGTTTTGAGTAAATCAGATTCCGAAATGCCAACATACAGATCTTTGATACCTGGCAATTGATGCACAACTTGTCCTTTAGACCCAGGACCAACAGCAAAAATAAATTCATCTTTCCCTAATTATATGAAAAACACAAGCCAAGATTTGAAAGGAAAAATGCAGGAGATTCGATGTGTCATTTAAAAAGATGCTAGTAGTCACCAAGAACTTCGCGTAGCTCCTTCGCAGTACAAGCTGCTTGGGCTGGTCCACGCCTTCCAACCAAATACACTTTCCTGAAATAATTTTATATCATCAAGGACATCCAAGATTGAAAAAGTCAGGTCTGTAAAACAGACTAAGACTCGAGATGAACAAGAAACCTTATAGAGCTTTCTTGCAAAGTAGCTAATGCATGGTTAGCAATGTCTGTTGTTGCTAATTCAACTGTAGGCCGCAGAAGAACACGTGCAACATCAAGAGCTACATTGCCCTGAAATGGAAAAGGAATATCTGTTATCCACAGCATCCAACTAATGTTGCTAGCTAATGTCACTAGCTAGTGATGATGACAAGCTCAAGTCAGAGAGAGAGAGAGAGAGAGAAGGGGGAGGGGGGACTTAGCATACGGTTAAACTATCAGTCTAATCAGCAACTTCATCAGGTATCCACTGATCATGAAAATACCTGGCCAAGAATCACAACTGTCTGAGAATTTTTCAAATCCAACTCCAAATGTCTGCAGTCTGGGTGGCCATTATACCACCAGACAACTTTTCGAGCTGAATGTATGCCAGATAACTCCTAGAAAAGATCCAAATAGAGAAAAAAGTAAAATCATCACTTGCCTGTTAAGCCTATAAATAATCGATGGCAAAAAACTTCTACAATTCTTCACATGCTAACACAGAAAAGGCAGATCTATCGCAATATCAAGAACAGAATAAAGAAAATGTTACATAATATCATTTATCATTACGTACTTCACCCGGAATGCCAAGGCTTCTGTCACTTTCAGCACCATAAGCAAGCACAACCTGCTCAAAGCAATCAAACAAGTCAGTTATAAAACATGAAGTTTAGCTGTTCACCAATCACGTCATGGTCTAGAGTGAACATTACCACGTGGTACAGATCGCGGAGCTCTCGCAGAGAGATAGACGAACTGAGAGTGACATTGCCAAAGAAATAGCAACGCTCATGATGGCAAACACGAGAAAATTGATTAACCACGATCTGTTGCAAGTCTCTGGTGAATAAGCTCAATTTAGAGAAATTTACATCCCAAACAAACAATTTATTGAAAGACTACATAAAAAGCAATTCACAGATAACTGAACCATGAGTAAGTGAATCTCAGCAAGTAATGTGAAAAAAAGAAAAAACCTAACGTTACGTTAGCAATTGAAAAGCTTCATTCACAAGGTGACATTTCATTGTAAACCATATCTAAAAATATCAACTGATGCATTTAAATCACGACATTTATCTTCACACGGTTCCTATTTAGCAAAAATTGTATAATTAAAGCAGAAAACAGAAAGTTCCCACCATCCCTTTGGCAGTCGCCGCTCAAAAAATATCAAACGACACAAACCAGCATAATGGAGAAAAGAATGACAATCAATCGAGATGACCTAGAAAGAAAACTTCACCTTTGTTTCAGGATGATCAGGCGCCACACCAGAGCGGACTAACCCGAAAGGCGTAGGCAGGCGATCGATTATATCGACCTGTGCGGCTTCATGCCTCTTCAGCATCTGATAACAAAGACCAAATCGTTCATGTTTACATACGGATCAATCACACTTGCCGAGCTACAAAAGATGAAAACTTTAAGGCCTAAAAACTCCCTAAATACCACACACAGACATATTCACGCGAATCATTCTCTACGTTCCTTCTTTCTCAGCTTTGTTCGGGCACGTCCACTTACAATTGCAGCTATCGCTAATTTCACTACAATCATTTTCTAGTTCTCCGTCCATAGACAATTCCAGTAGCTCGTCTCGAACCTCTCGATCGCAAAATCGACATCACCGAGCAGGAAAACCGAACTCGAAACGTCTCAACGGGCGCGCAACGGGAGGGGCGTTTACCTTCTCGGCGGTGTAAAACCCCGCCGGTCCGCTTCCGACGACGCAGACCCGCAGCGGTTTCGAAGAAACGCTCGAGAAGCTCCGCAGGAGCATCGTCATCCCACGCGCCGCCATTTCCCGGCGACAGAGGCACGTGACGCAGGGCCGGCGACGTTCGACGGCGGAGATTGAGGGCTTTATGGCTTCCGGGAGCGGCGGCGGAAGATCCGACAACGGCGTCCGAAGGTAAAACGCTCGATCGCGGGAATGATAAAAATGGGAATTTTGGGTTTGACTGGGCCTTTGAGACATAGATGCAGTTGGGCCTGCCTTTGAACTTTGTACTATTACTCTTTTTTTTTTTTTTTTTTTGACTCTTACTTTTTAAGAAATTAGGAAAATTACAATAACCATCTTCCAACTTTTTTCCCAGGTTATAAATTGATTGGTCGGGCCGGTCGAGCTAGAGCAGGGCTTCGAAACAGTTGCTGGTGGTCTTGATGAGATTGGTTAGCCTATGGAGATGTTCAAAACTTTCTAACTGAGGCTATCTATTAATCGTGCATTCTCTTCAAATCACTGGACAATGGTTGAGTAGATAGTAACTTCATCAGCCTTTAGTTTTGAAATCTTATGCGTTGAACCGAGTTTCATGAAAAATCTATGCTTTCATAGTGTCTATTTTATGCGATTTCTCAAAATCAAAGATGCAAAAGTGCAAACTTCAGAATCTCCAAGATGCAAAAGTGCAAACTTCTGTTTGGGGGAAATGCGATGTATGCATTTTAAAGATACAAACTAAGAGAGTCAGATATGGTTGGCTCTCTTTTTTTTATATACGGTCCAAAGAAATTAAGGGGTTTGAATTTAACATTGGCATCCTTTTGATTAGGAAAATCATATCGCATAAGATTGACATTGTGGGAAGCGATGACGTATTGGACTTAAGTAATGCGTCACCACAATAGTTGGCCAAGTTTGACAAGAGTTACTCCCTACACTTTGGAATTCCCGGTCACAGGTTTGAATCTCCCAATCTCTTCTTTGTCGTGGATTCAATGGTACTCGAAGTAATGCGCAAAGAAGTTCAAACCGAACATTCCGACCGTGTAAGTGTGTAATTTCAATGGTTACGCCTGTGGAGCGTGTAATTCCAGAGCAAGCTGCTTTTGGAATTCGATCAAGCAACCTTCTCCTAGAGTATCCATAAGCCAAAGAAGGAGCTCGAGTCAAGTGAGCTATAGCCGAAGCCTGCTGACTCTACTCGTTCTAGGAAACTCACTTTTTACTGAAGTGAAATTCAAGTTGGTGGTAAAGAAAAAGGATATCTACACTAAGACAGTAAGGCGTGCACTTGATGTGCAAGAAAACTATATTTAATGGAATTCACGACCGAAATTTCTTTTCGACCGTCACAAAACTCACTAAGGTCGAACTGGGGAAATTTTATTCAAATCCCATAACACTCTCATCGCACCGATCTTCGCTTCAGCTTCCTCGAATGAGCTGCCTGTGGTTTCAGATGGGTATGGAAGTTGGGACCATTTCTGAACCTTGAGCTCGGTAATGTTCACGACGCACGTTTTCGATTCTTCCAAGATTCTCCCATTCCACTTCCCATAAACCAGATGCACCATCCCTACACCGATTTCCTCTCCTTGCGCATCCACAACGGCTACGTGTTGGCCAGGCTCAAGAGCTAATTCAGCTGGACTAGGATTGACAGCTTCTGATTGGGCAGCCCCAGATTTCTCCGCACTGTTCCTTGATGCGCTCCAAGTATTACCTTTCGAAGTTGATGGAACTTCATTACTTGGGCTCTCTGGTGATTCAGGCTGCAATGCTTGGCCTTGTTCAGCCTGCTTATCGGGCATAGCTTCGTCAACTTCTGGCTGGGCTCGGACATCTTTAGCAGCACGTGCTAGCCTAGCTTTCCGATTGTTCAGCCTGTTGATACACAGTGCAACAGCACAATCAGTTTTCCTCAAGATAATCCAATTAAAAAGCACCACAAGTTGCCCAAATGCTACTTCAGAGCAACAATTATGCCTTGTCCACCGGGGGAGCATTCTTAGTTTCTCTTTGCATATAAATCTGCACAAGCATGCTAGCTCTTCACCATTAATCTGATATGAGACGTTATATCCATTCAAGGAACTCCTTATCATTGTTTTCATTTTATTCCAACATGAAATTTCATGTCACAATGCTTAGTTTCCAAAGATAGAACAGAGTATAAATCTAGCACCACCAAATCATTTGCCTCCACAGAGTAACCAAGTGCATTTCCTATAATTAGAGTATCCAGGTTATCAGATCAAGCTCTCAGCAGGAACACAAGATTAAAATTTCTCAATCATCAGAGCCACAGATTGAAAAAGGTTAGAGAAGTTCTTCTCACCAATTCTTTAGCTGTGAAGATGTAACTTCAGAACCCTGGAAAAGGTGAAAAGATGGAAAAATTTGTCAATCTTGAATAGTCTATGATGTTCATATGTAAATTATGCTTCATCAATTTAAGTCATAAGGAATAGATAACATACATAAGAACTCAATTTATCAGCCCATGTTTGAATCAAAGTGGCATTTCGCTGCATTTCTGGTTCATGCAAGAGCGCGCCCTCCATGAGTTTCATCTGTTTCTCATTCATGATAGTGCGTTTGCGTTTTCTTCGCTGCTTTTCTTCACTATGATGGGTTTCAACCTTCTCGTCCTCTTGACCTGCTCCAGACCCACTTACAGTCACCTGCTTGCCCAGCTGTGCAAGATCACCATTCTCTGTGGGATCTGCAGAGTTTCTTCCTTTCATGGAGCTTGTATCCGAACCACTTGTTTCCACATTCTGGACATCCCCATCAGCTTCTCTTGAAACTCTAGAGGCAGTCCCGCCAAATTTAGCATGTTCCCCCCTGCCTCGCCTCAAAAAATTGCTACGCTCATCATGCTTGCTTCTGACATGAAGTCGTTCCGAGTCGTTGAAAGTGGAGTTCTCAGATATGCTCTCTCTCAGGTTACCACTTCTACCATTAAGATTAGGTGAATCTTTTCTGGGCATAGGATATAAGCGTCTCCCCACACTCGGAGCTTCCTACAAAAATTACTCCGTCTCTGGTTCAGGTTCAAAAGGAAAGTCTAGACATGATTACTTATCTTGGATTAGCTTAGTCGTAGTATTTATAGATATCATAGGATCCGTTACATTTCATTCAAGTAAATCGTCTCTCATTCCTTAATAGCAGGATGGCATTCAGTCAATACCGCCGAAAAGAAGTATTGACTTCATGTTTCCGTAAGTTAGGTTCACAAGGTTTACTTGCAATTCTGAGTTTGGACCTCAAGATTCTAGCTACTAAATTGCAAGCCCTAACTGTAGTACAGTACAATGCTATTGAAGGATATTTGTATCACCCATTTCTAAACTATTTCACCAAAGTGATAATCAGAACATGAACAAAAATTAAATGAACTCTTAAAATTTACCTGATATTTGTCACTCATATTGACTTGAGCAAACTTATCCCAAGATCTGGACCCATCCACTTTGCTTTCCTGGATTATTCCAACAGCATAGTTCAGAACTTCCATAATAACAGTTAATTTCTTGCACTTTCTAAACGATGTATGGTTTAGAACAACAAGAAATAGTATAGAAAAACCAATTCTCACTTGAACTCCATTCTCTTCAACCATACTCGGGGTGATCAATGGCTGTAACTGGCTAAAGAATACTCTGCACAAAAATATGCAAAGTTGGAAGGTCAAAGGACATCGAGAAAAAGTAACAGAATAGACTACAAAATTTCTGAAATTGATTTATCACCATAATACCATAGGAGAGAAGAAGATACAGTACATCCATACATATAGTTATACACATATGTCACGCATATCAGCACTCTATCACAATGAGTGTACATACATGTTACATATTATAAGAAATGAGTTGAGAAGTACCAGTGAAGGATGATCCGTGGCATCATGTTATCTGACTGTCCCCTTCCAGTTTAATTTCTTTTCTTATATATTATTCTGCCATTTGATTATATTTACTTGAACTCTTTATAATGTGATATTATGAATGAACATAGTATGTATTTGAAATTTATGTATTTGAAATTAAAGAACTAAAAAAATGTGATTACTTCTCACCAAATCGCTTGGCTGAGTGTAAGCAACTGAAGCACTATTAAGTTGGAATATTAATAGGGAAGTACACGGCTGGGAATGCTCAGGGATAGAAGATATAAAATTCACTGTCAGCTTAAGATCTTCTGCAAAGCTAGCCATATGGAGCAAACTTCCACGGTTCCACCCACACAATATCCCTCCCAACAATTCGTAAAGTAATCCAGCTTCTCTGGATATTCAAGAAAACCAACAGCCCCTGTTTTCAAAATATAAAGGTATATCGATACCGGCCAAATCAAGGAGTGATAACTAAACTAAAATAAGGTTGTGCCCCATTCAGGCGGCTGCCTCATTTTGAGGCATTATTTTTCTCTGGTTGACTCTGCCCACCAAGCAGACTCTATATTTGCAGAGCCTCTTTGTCTACAGTTTTTATTTTTCATCATCCACTTGGTGCCTCTGTTAAGATAACAAAAATTTTCTAACTACGATTTAAGCATTAAACATGTCGCACCTGGAAGGTACAGATAATGGGCATCGTGCCAGAGATCCTAGGCTTCAGATAGGAATTTTAAAGAGAAAACGAACAGATACATGCAGACTCCACATAACAGCAGATCATTTAAAATCACACCTCACTATACTTGGTCAGAGACTCAGAATAACATGCTAACAAATCTGAAGCTTCAGGAAAAAAAGAATAAAGGAAATGATGATAGTGATGACATTAAAATCACCTCAATAATTGTACATCCTCCTCATTCAAGAAGGTTGGAATTAAGGACTCTGCGTGACTTAACAATGAACCTGAACAATAAAAATCAATCATAAGAAACAAAAAGTAATATGGAAGCAAATAACCTCGGAGTCCACTTACGCAGATTTCTGAAGACAGTGTCAGCTCTTGGAGCATCAGAAGTATAAGAACTTTCAGGCGATGGTTTACTCGAGTCCGTGTCCACCTTCAAGCACTCTAGAAACTTGTGAAGGAAGAGATTCCTCTCTTGCTCTGTAATATAATGTGCTTTTAGCGGAGTATGACATAAATTGAGTTAGAAGCACTTTATGCAATCATGGCTATGAATTAACCTTCACAGATGTTGGGAATAAAGCAATGGAGGTTCGCAATTATTTTGACAAAAAGTGATGTCCTCTGATGGGCGTATGAAGGTTGACGGATATTATTAGGGATGAATGCATATTCTATGTTCAACTTGTTTGAAGTGCTTGATGGTGAAAAGGCATCCAAAACCCATCCTGTGGCTGCATGTAAATCATAATCCAGGGATGCATCCTCTTCCCTTACTTGGAGATCAGAACAACACCAAGAGGATAAAAAGTCACCATGAGAGAGGGAAAATATCGCAGACAGAACTTCAGTCTGCAAAAAAATGTGAGAGACACATTCAAGATCTTACCAACATAATACTTAAGTGCTGTGATGGACAAACAATAACCACACGTTGTAGAAATATATCCTTCCAAAACCCTAAAATTATACTCCAACTAGTCATTTCTTGCATCTCTGGACAGCATGCATAATCATAAGAAAACAGGATAACCTACTGCGAGTGGAGCTTTTGCATCACTTTAAAACCCCAAACGACACTTTTGCATTCACATATTCTCAGTTTGGTGTTTTAACTCATTAAAACCAGAAAAAATGACACTTTGGCACCAGCAAAGAAAACTGACACTTTTCTCAATGATGTGAAGAAACCAAGATGAAAGAAAAGAAACTGAATATTCAGTAGAGATCTAGAAAATGTATCTTACAAAGTATGTTGTGATATAAGTTCGAAAGTTTGAGTCATCGGAAAAGATATCAGCTAAGCGCATTGCATTGAGTTGCAACAGGCCTGATGGATATTTTCTGTCAGAATGAGCGGCAGAATATTCAGTATTTCTGCCAAGTGCAGTCTTCAATAAGTTGAGAACCTACACAGAAACCACCATTTCATCACAAAGAAGCTTATTAGTGTACAGATTCCTAGCTCAAGAACTGAAGTGTCAAAATAAAATCTAGAATAGGGAATCTTTTAACAAGAATATCTGCAAGATGAACCTCTATTAAATGACATCACAAATGATATGAGATGTCATGGGAATAGCTTTACTTACACAGGTCACTAGGAAGACTTCTCAAAAAGTTACGACATCAACAAGTAAAAGATCATGACTAACATAGCTACAGAGATAGATAAACATATTTACGCATAAATACAGACTGTAAGGACATTTGTGATCTTGTTTTAATTCCACAAAATCTTCTCATGCTTTACTTTAGGTTTTTCTTCCTGTTTCCGGTGTACATTCATGGTGTGCTAGATTTTCTCTGTATCCTTCACCACTGACTAAGAAAAAGAAGACAATTGTGCATCCTCTGAAAAGAAATTTAAAAGAGTTCATTCTTCAGAAAACCATCCGTCCTATGAAAACCACATCTGCCAGCATATGCAAACCAACCTCTAGTACAACGAATTTTGCAAGATCCAAGCTCTGTGGACAACTGGCAACTTCGTCCAGGTAAGAAATACTTTCAGCTTCACAAAGATGTAACAGCTGCAGATCAACACCGATCAGGTAAATCTCAGCTCATTTGCCCAAAAGAATTCCAGACATGGACTGAGCAACTTACAAATTATTATCTAATAAATTATTATTAAATATAAGACAAATATCTTTTCCAATCAACTCACAATTGATAACATTTTAGCTTTAAGCCTGGATATTGCAGCTACAACAGCGGCCGACTGTTTCAGAGATGGAGTGATCTCTAGATTGAAAATTGATTGAGCCAGAAGAAGAACACCGCCTCTTCCACACAGTTCCTGCCAGAAGATTGAATATCTGATTAAAGTAAAACACAACAAAGATTCCTTGATAAAACCCCAATGTCCTGGGTACTCTGTTTTTGAAGATAAGAAGTCACGACCAACTTATTATATGTACAACCTCAGACTTCATGTGATTTTGTGAAATTAGCCTACAAGTGTTTCGCAAGATAACGCTTTATCCATAAGGATTTTTGCTGCCTCTTCTTCCTTAATGAAACCTAATTAAAGGTGCTAAATATGAAACCTTTTGTGCCCATGTGAACCTTTATCTTCCATCTGGCGGAAATACTATTTAAAGCTCTTGTTTCTGAAGGATGAATTATATCCTGCAGGAAATCTAAATTTGAACACATGAATCTGCCATTTCAGAGACCTTATTCCGCAGCACACGCTCCCGAAATGTTTTCTGCTGGCATAATGAATGAAGAAACTGCAGAGATGCCTCACACTGCTGGCAAAGGTAGTTAACCATCTGCTCTGCTGTCAGATTCAAATTTGCACAGAAATCATTACTATTAGGTGACAGCTTGGTCCTGAGAGATCTAGTCATCATACAAACTGCTCGAAAGGCTACATCCATAAAAACGTCAATCTGTCAAAACAAACTTCTATAATCAGCACATTTGCCATTGGGGCAGAACCATAAGGTACATGAATTATTGATCTAATATAAAATTGGACGAACAAAAAGAGAAAAGAATAAGTTTCATAAGCAATTGGTTGTCACTAACCTAATTCCATGGATCACTCTCGAAAGAAAATATTGGGCAAAAATTATACCTTAGGGTGTGCAAGCAATACGTGAGCAAGATCTTGCCACTGTGAAGATATAAATCCTGTTAAGAGATGCAGACCGCATGCTACTAATGCTGAATGCAGGAGGGGCAGAGGACTTGGATCATTGTTTCCCTACACCAATAAGAGAAGCTTTTGCATAATGAAGACGTTTTTTTTTTTTTTGGTAAGGTTGCATAATGAAGACGTTCAGCAGGGAAGACATCAAAAACAGGATTAGATGGAAACCTGCTGCTTATATCCACCGAGGACGATAAGCAAATAAATGACCAGATCAAGCATCTGTTCTGATACTTTAACATCATCCAGCAAAATCTGCCAAACATAATAGAAAGAATAAATTTCCTGAACCATGACACAATGAAAGAACAACCCAACGAATGATATGAGAAGGAACAATCCAACGAATCCACTAGTAGGCTCTTCACTAATATTTGAAACAAAAAAATATAATACTGCTTCGCCAGAGATATGGAAATAAGAGTCTGGCACAAGTCAACCTAGGCACCACCTCCTTGTTCCATTCTAGAACTGCTGAATGGTGAAATTTGTACTTACATGAAGTCATAAAATTGAAAATTTCAGTCACCCTCCACTTCCATAAATTCGGAAGAAATATACAGAAAAATCCAACTTTACTACAACATATGTCATTCGAAATGCTGATCTGGAAGACCAAATAATTTGTTTAATATATGCCAAATACTATTAAGATGGTAAGTGGAACAGCTGAAACCATATGATAGGAACGGACAAAAGGAAGGAGCCAAAAGCAAGATTATTGGAGAAATCAATTAGTTAAACAATATTGCTGAGAAACTACCTGTTCCAGTTTAGCATGGCGGGCTTCACACAAGGAATGCAAGAGTCGCAGACCAGATAATAGGTATCTGAACATAACTTCATCTCTTTCAGCTGACATGAGCACAGCAATAAGGTGCAAGGGGAGACAGCCTGCAAGTTTTTCCATATCAACCTGAAACAATAGAGTCAAGAACTGACCAGGTTCAAAAATTAAAAGGACTGCAGCTGAGATCCTACAGATTGACTCCTGACCTTTATTGATGATCCTTCAACAGATAAATAGTCAATTACAAAATTGTCAGAGTCTCTCAGTAATTTATTGAGCTCCTGCGAGTTAAGCACATGCAGCTCCTTAACTGCTGAAATCAAATCCATCGCCTGTTCACAGACACAGAACAAAATGTCCATTATGTGCACTTCCAGGTTAATAAGGACCCCCAAGCCCCACCCAGGTGGTTGCAGCCATACACACATAGAAGCAGCTAAGACACTTACTTGGACAGCACTACATGAAGTTTCTTCCTTAGCCATCCTCATATTGAGGATATCTGTCAGAAAACAGAATTGAATTGAGCAAAGCAGACAGAGAAATGAAAGAAATCTATATATGGGACAATACACTGCAGAACAAAGGAAACTGGTCTAAAGTTTCCATGCATAAACCCTGCACAATCGGCGGAGCTATTAGGGCACCATATTCTCAGGTGAAGACCAACCTGGACTCAAAGTTTATAAAGGTACTTGGCCAGACAACCAGAAATTGCATTGGTCAAAAAATGATCCTCCATAAGCAATCAACTGACAACAAACTCACTGCACATCGCAATCTATACACTAATTCGGCGACCGGAACATGCACTGCTGCGAAAAGTCACTCTCGTTCCCTACTCAACTGGCGTATGAGCACGAGTTGCGCATTGAACCTCCATAATACGCGAGCTAAAGCAATATAACACGTGGAAGAACTCATGCTATGCTCTCGCCAATGCAGAACCGACCAAACCCCATCATCCCTCTCCATATTTCGCTCATGAACTCGCCCGCCGCATCAAAACGAAACTGCGAACCGTATCCTCCCGACTCATCTCACCACACCTTAGCTCGGTCGCACAGCCCGACGTCACGCATCAATCGCTACCTAGCAACTGTCATCGGCCGCCGCCGGCGACGATTAACGAGAAATCACGGACCACGAATCGCGTGACCGGCCTTCAACGAACTCAGTGAAACAGTGACACGCCGCTTCTTCGACCTCTCTCGGTCGGCATTCCGGCGGCTCCAACCGCGCCAAGAGCCACGGCCTAAACGACGCATCTCGACTCGCCTATGCTCCTCGCCGTCACATCACATCGCGCGCGATTTCATCACAGAAATGAGAGTAGGGAAGAGAGAGAGAGAGAGAGAGAAGGGAGAGAGGAAGAAGCGAAGCTCACGGGAGGTGACCGGCGGTTATCGGCGGCGGCGGCGGCGACGGGCGGCGTCGCCTCCGGCGGAGATCTCGAGAGGGGGAGTACGGATTCCGGCGTCTCTCGGACTCTGCATGGACTCTCCCGAGCGAGCGAAGGAATCGAACGACTCCGACGAGCCGAGCCTCGGGGGTCAAATCCCTTCCCCGTCGATCATCGCCTCGTCCCAAATCGCCGCTCGCGGGGCGAGCTTGGGCAGTGGGCTTGGGCCCAACCGTATGGGCTTTACCGTCGGTCCTCTTCGTGGTTCGGGTGCGTTTGGGAAGGCTTTTAAAGAAAGTTTTTTGGAAAATGCAGGGAAGGCTTTTGGGAAAGTTTTTAAGAAATTACAAAGACCTCTAGCGACTCCGCTGACCCCCGAAGACCATCGGCAAAGGCCGCTTGAGGTCGCACGACATCGCCGCGACCTCCGGCGACCCCGGATCTAGGGCGGCGAGGTCGCGCGATGCCATCTCGACCTCCAGCGATCCTGTCGTGACCTAGATCTAGGGCATCAAGGTCACAGGAGGTCCTCGCTGCCCTCGACGCCCCGAATCTAGGTTGCGGTGGGGTCACGCGACCTCGCCTCCCTCGAATCTGGGATGGCGAGGTCAAGGTCATGCAACGCCGCGTCGACCTAATCCGGGGGTGGCAAGGTCACGCGACCCAGATCCAGGGGCGGCAAGATCCTCTTGCGACCTTGCTGCCCCAGATCTGGGTCACGGTAACCCAAACCTCGCTATAACCTAAATGGTGCGGCGGTCACGTCACCCCCCAGCGTTGGTCACGTCACCCCCCGATGACGGTCATCCGGGCGATGGTCGCTAGTGACTGCCTTCCCTTCGCCGGTGACCACTCATAGAAGAAGAAGAAGAAGAAGACGATGAATAGTGAGGGCAAAACAGGAAAAACGAAAAACCAATGAGGATAATTTGGGAAGAAATTTTTTTTTAGCCCCTCAACTCAATATTCTCGGCATGCTAAAAGCCTAAGGCAGCCCCTAACCTACCTGGGCTTTGGGCTTTCAGCCTTGTGAAGGCTGACATTTTGTAAATGGGCTTTGAAATTCTTTTGCCAAACACCTCAACCTTGGTCCAAAGATCTTTGGGGCTTCAAAGTAGTCTTGAGAAGCTACTCCCAAATGCACCCTGAGTCCTTCACGCTTCAATTCTTTTTTTGGTCAAAATGTGATATTTTATGTATATTATAACTGAACCAGCATACCCAACAGATGGGGCATCAGTACATAACAAGGCCCAAAGGCCTTAAGGAGGAGAAGCCAACTAGTTGAGAGGGAGTATTTTGTTCCTTTGTTGTCATGCGGCCTAGTCCGCAACTGTGTTGGCGGCCTGTGGACAATAGAGCAGGTTCACTTGCGGTAATTGCCGAAGGAGTTGTGAACATTTTGTCCATGTCGCACGTGTTTCCCGAGAGAAGTCTTCTATGTACTTGAGGGATTCCATGAGGCCTCTACAGTCGGTCTCCACTGAAACTACTCCATCTTCTTCTACTTTATGTACTTCAAGACTTCAAGTACAGCTAGGGTTTCCAATTGAAGACACGACAAAGCCCGAACTGGTTTAGTGAAGCCATCCACAAGGTTGCCGGAGAAGTCCTTAACTATGTAGGCCACGGCTCCTTCCGTTGACCCCTTGCAGATGGACCCATCAACATTAATCTTCAAAGTACCAGCTGCTGGAGCTGTCTAGGTTTGAGAGATCCCGGTTTCCTCTTCTCTTCCTTCTTGATGCCCAAAGCCCCATTTTTTGTAGCTATCTTGCTAAAATTGGGCCAAATCTACTACTTTGCAGGCATCCGGCTTGGTTCCCCGAAATATATAATTGTTTCACTCCTTACATACCTGCCATAGGATGTTTGAGATCGTTTCCAAAGAAGGTAGGAGCGTGCCTTTGTTTATAAATTGCGCCAGACATGCATCAATTCGTGTAACCTCCAATACATTCACTTGTAGGTTGGTTTCCGGGTGGCTCCATACCCGTGCAGTCCAAAGGCAAAGAAGATGGATATGTTCGACCGTTTCCATACTTTCACGTAGAGATCACATACTGGATCAGGTAAAATCTTTCTTTTCCATAAGTTCTCCTTAGATGGGATGGCATTTTGACAAACATTCCAAATAAAAATCTTCACTTTTGGGCTGGTTCGCATCTTCCATAGAGCATTCCATAGTTTCCTCGATGTATGGTAGGAAGAAGAGGGGTATTCCTTTGCAATATGCTCTATCGCTCATTCTCTTAACAAGTTATAGCCATTTTTTACTATAAATGACTCATCCTTTGTTCCTATTGATATCAGTTCATCCTTTGTAATTTGATGGT
Source organism: Eucalyptus cladocalyx (assembly GCA_017140615.1). NCBI lineage: Eukaryota > Viridiplantae > Streptophyta > Magnoliopsida > Myrtales > Myrtaceae > Eucalyptus > Eucalyptus cladocalyx. Next base: position 43,697,091 of record CM029518.1, read on the forward strand.
TAATTGGGATGGCAAGAATCTCCTGAGTAGTCTGTTTATCAAAGGGCCCGTTTGGTTCAACTTTAGGGAAATGCAAAGTCATTTCCCCAAGTATCTTTGAGTAAGGGGCATTTTATGAAAGGAAGTGTGTTTGGTTGTGTATATTTTGCAAAATAGCTTTAAGGTAAAAAGAAAAATGAAACAAAGAAAAGAAAAAGGGAGGAGGAGATGCAGCTGGATAAGGGAAAATCATGGGGCAGCAGCCGGTGGCGGTGGCGGTGGCCGTGGGGGGAGGCAGCTCTCTCGAGGTCGGCGACCTCAGGCGACGCATTGGGTCACGCTTGAGGTCACGCGACCTAGGGTGTCGCCTGAGATAAAGCGGCCTCAGGTGGCGTCGCCTCGGTTGCGCAACCCAGGTGACATTCAAGATCGCTCGACCTCAGGCCACCTCACCTACCTTGCCTGAGGTCGCGCAACCTCAGGCGAGGCTTCTTGGCGGCCAGATCTGGCCGCTCGCAGTGTCGTCTGGTTTGTGTGCGCCAGGCGATGCCACTCGAGATTCATGTGGCCCAAGCGACGCCACTTGAGGTTGTGCGGACCTCGGGTGGCGTCATCGAATGTCCGCGTGGCTCACGCAATGTCGCCTGGGTTGTGAGTCACACCATCCCAGGCGGTGGTCACTGGGGATGCGCCCCCCCAGGCGGCGGTCATTGCTGCCGAAGAAGCGCAACTTTCAGGCGGGAAGAAGATGGCCGGGAAAGAAGAAGATGAATAGTGTCGCCATGAATAATGGAAGTTGCATCTCTAGAATGCCAAAGCCCAAAGCAGCCCCTTCCCAGCTTTCAGCTTTGAGTATTCCAAATGTCCACATTTGCCAAATGAACTTTCAAAAATGTCTCCCAAACACCAAATGTTTTCTCCAAGGGGCTTTGGGAAAACCAAACTAAATGGGGCCAAAGAGGTTGTTCAAAAGTGGTTCATTCCGCTATTCTGTTTCAAAATTCATCAACTTGAGAAACTTGTTGTGGGTCATTTTTGTTTGTTGGCCCTCCTATTAGTCATCTCTTCAGCTATTTATCTATTCTGATGTTGACATTTTGACCATTTCCAATCGATCATCTCACTGAATCCGTTATGGCCTCCATTCCCAAAAGTAAACTTTTCCAACCCCAGACAGCTTAGATCCTTTATCAATATGCAAAAAATCTTTGTGACAGAAATATAACCCTTTTAATAATGTGCTCCACAATGCATCCAAATTCTTAACCAACCTCCAAGCTTGCTTACCCAAAAGGGCCTTGTTTACAGTAATTAAGTCTCTAAAGTCCATACCTCTCCCGTCTTTTTTGAATTTCATGATTTTCCATCTCTTCCAATGCAGATCAGCTTTTGTCTCACTGTTTTTCCACAAAAAATTGGCTATTTTCTTCTCTATAGCCTTACAAACTGAAACTGGAATTTTGAATACTAACATGGCATATTGAGGTAATGCTTGCACCACTGATTTCAGAAGGATTTCCTTGTCTGCTTTTGATATAATTTGCTCATTCCAGCATTCCAATTTCATGTTTACCCTATTTAAAATCCAAGCAAACATCTGTCTTTTTTATGCTCCCCAGTTAAAGGAATCCCAAGGTATTTGCTTGTCCGATCAAGCTCAAGAAACCTTAGCTCTCTTGTCATGTTATCCCTTAATAGTTGGGGACATTCTTTACTAAAGAACATCTCGGACTTGTTTAGGTTTACAGCTTGTCCCAAGGCATAATAATACTGATTTAGAACAGCTGTTATATTTTGACATTCTTATATGAATCCATCCAAAAGGAAAATAAAATCATCTACAAATAATAGATGAGTCAAAGTAAAGCAGAATCTATTCAACTTTATTCCCTTTATACTCATATCCTATAGAGCTTTACCCATCAAAGAAGATAAACCGTTTGCCACCAAAATGAAAAGATAGGGTGATAATGGGTCCCTTTGTCTAATATCTTTGGTAGGATTGAAAAAAGAAAGAGGTTCACTATTCAATTTGATGCTAAAAGTAACTGTTGTGACACATTGCATAATCCAATTGACCCATTTTGCACAAAAACCCATTTTCAGCAAGCATCCTTCTAGGAAATCCCATTCAATTCAATCATAGGCCTTATGCATGTCTAACTTCAGCACAACTTGAAAATGTTTCTTCCTTTTTCTCATCCTCAATTGGTGCAGCACCTCTTGCACAATATAAATGTTATCTTGAATTAGTCTTCCACTGACAAAGGCACTTTGTTCCCCTGAAATCAATGTTGGCAGCCATCTTTTAAGTCTATTTGCCAAAATTTTTGATATTATCTTATATGCAAAATTGCAAAGTCAAATGGGGCAATATTGGTCAAGTCGATATGGATGAGGTGTCTTGGGAATTAAGGCTATATGTGTTCTGTTTAGTGCTGGTTCTAATACTCTCAAGTGAAAAAAAAAAAAAAAAATAAAAAAACCTAACTTCCTCGAAAACACCAATATTGATGATATCTCAATGATGTTGGTAGAAAATTCCATTTAAACCATCTGGACTAAGAGTCTTCTGTGTACCAAGTTGAAAAACAACAACATGAACTTCTTCCAAGGTTACTTCCACTACCAGACATTCATTAATATCATTCCAATTAGTGTTGGGCATTGATCTAGTACTAGTTGGCAATTTCTTGGACCTACTGTAGTGTATAACTCTTTAAAAAATGATATGGTGAGGTGATGAAGTTGTTGTTTGTTCCTTATCCACTGCTCCGATGTATTCTTTAGCATAGTAATTTTGTTCTTTTGTCTCCTTTGAATAGTTGCTGCATGAAAATATTTTGTGTTTTTATCTCCCATCATAGCCAATTGATCCGGGATCTTAAGCCCCATAATATCTCCTCTCTTCTCCATAAATTTCAATTTCTTCTTTTAAGAGCCTCATCCTATTAGCTCCTTGGTTCAAACTTGCGCTGTTTGTTAAGGATTGAAGCTCTTGCTTTAAGGCTATTATACAACTATGGCTATTTGGGAACTTTTTTTTGCTCCATTCCTTCAAAGCATGTCTTACCGCCATTAATTTGTCTCGCAAGCTACTTCATAAAGAGTTTGAGATTGCCATGCTTGTTTAACTATTTCTCTACATTCTAGATCTTCAGTCCAGAAGGCCTCAAAGTGGAAATCTCTTATTTTCTTTGTAGGTTCAGCATTACTCACCATTAAGAGAGGACTATGGTCAAACCCAACAGCTAAGAGAGCATACGGTTCAGCTTCCGGGAACATTAGCCTCCAATTTAGCAAACAAAAAACCCAATCCAATTTCTTCTTAACCAAATCAGCCCCTTCTTTGTTATTTGACCAAGTAAAAGCACATCATTTGCAATCAATTTCCATTACGAACAATCATTTAAGCATTTTTGGAAGGCCTACATTCTATAATTATTTGTCATCTTTGTTCCCACCTTCTCCCAATAATATAGCACTTCATTAAAATCCCCCAAACAAACCCATGGTAGTCTATTAGAAAGATTGATCTGTCTCAAATCATCCCATAATTGTAATCTTTCTCGGAAGAGATTTGAAGCATGCACACAAGTAACCCGCTTTATGTTTCGGCTTTCATGATCTACACATATCAAGTTTATCATTTCCTAGGAACTAGATTCCACCTCTATATCAACTTCATCATTCCATAGTACCGCTAGACCCCCTGCAATTCCTATCGAGTTCACCACAAAGCTGTTTTTAAATTTCAAATGTCTCCTAACAAGAAAAATCACATTTTCTTTATTTTTTGTTTCCAATAACAGAAGCAAGTCGGGCTTTTATGAGCCACAATGGCTCTCAAATTTTGAACTGTTAATGGTGTACCCAACCCCTGAAAGTTCCAACATATAATCATCATTTGTAAGCCGGTGGCTTATTTGGGCTAGTCACCAAAGCCCATCCCATAGTGCCTTTCGAAAGATTAATAGGAGTATCCTATAGTTTTTCTTCATCAAAATCCGCTAACTCTGAAGGAATAGAGTTATATGGGGTGTACCTCTTTAATTTCTTTGCTGGGGAACTTTTTAAAATTATACTTGCCTTTTTTTACCCTTCTTTTTTTGTCCAGGATGATGTTTGATTAGCCGTCAAAAGTTGTTGTTTTGGCTCTTCAATGTTCATGATGCCTTTCCCTTTTTCTTGGTGCCGTTCCACTTGGTGTTTAGGCATGATAATATTCTCTGGTGCCTTGTTTTGTGGTTGAGTCTTCATGCTTCAATTTACCCGGTTTGAATTTCATCAACCAATATGTTATGGTATAGGGGTGTGTAAAACAAACTGTTCGAATTGAAAACACCAAGAGCGGGCCAGTCTGGGCTGATTTGGTTTGGTGCCCAAGAGTGTCGATTCAGTTCCCGGTTCCTAAAAGTGGAACCAAGATCCGAATGGTCTACTTCTCGGTTCCAAGAGGGAATCAAATCAAGTCGGAATGGACAAACTAATTTTACTTTTTAATTTTATTGTTTCTTAAAAAAAATTAGTTAAATGGTTCTAAGTAGTGGGAAAAAATAAATGAGTGGTTCCATTGATTTGGTCCAGTTCTCGATCTGATCCCCAATTTCAATTTATGGGAACTTATCCAATTCCTAGTTCCACCTTGAAATTATACCGGGATCAAATCCCTCTCTTGTCAATCATCATCTCGTCCCAAACCTCTTCTCTTGAGCTGCTCGTGAGAGTGAGCATGGATGGTGGGCTTGGGCCCAACCTCCCATATGGGCTTTATTGCCGGGCCCATTTGCAAGCTGAGTCCTCTATGCTGTAATTTTACTCGTTTGAATTTCATGAACTGATCGAGAGCAAGGGAAACTTAATGGGTGATTATGATAGTCAAGTTATCATCTCAACGTTTAATCATATTTTATTTCCTTCGAATGTTCTTTTTTATGTGATGGGATTTTTGGCCGGTGGAAATATTTATTTTTTAGTTTGAATTCGTTTCATATGCATCATGGAATGTGAATTTTGAGACTTGAAACTATGTTTATCCATATGGTGATCGATTGGGACGGTATGTTTGGGACAGTGGTTACTATAATTTTCATCTTTTGCTTTGATAGCTATAGTTTGAATTAGGACTTTTGCTAGATATCGTTATAAAATAGACCTTCTACAAATAAATATATAGGGGCCCATTTGATTTGAAGTCATTCTAAGTTTGTCCATAATCTTCTAATTCTTTTTATATTGGAAAAAGATGCCAATTGGGCCTTTTGGCATAAAACTTGCAATAATTAATATAGTGGGCAATATTTCCAACATCGCTTTTTGAGTAAAATTACGTCAGAATCGCAAATTCAAAATTGAAAAACGGGACATAAGCATTAAATCATATCAATAATCTTTGGCCATATCATGATGGCTTTAGAGTCCATTGTGCTCGAACTGTAATTGTGCCGCGAGGTATTTGCCAAGTACCTTAAAAGCCACAACATCTATTCCCTAAAGTCGTTGCATGAAAACTTTACCGATCAGTTTCTTAGTCCCAAAAGATGAAGAGTGAACCATAGCAAAATGGAATTACCTAAGCCTCCATTACACGGAAAAGGAAAAGATGAAAGAAGTTGCAATGGCCTTTGAAGGTTGGCATAATTAAGAAGTCCCAAATTTGACCCCACCATTCCCAATTCCATAGGGCCATCTAAAAGTCATAGGCTCCATGACATTATGGCCGGGATGCGAGAACGGTTGCAATCGATGTGATTCACTGAAAATGATGAAATATCCTTGAAAAATATGAATGTATGAACGATTCAATATGAATCAATAAAAGTTATGAATGGTCCTTTGTTGATTTTGGACGAGAAAGTAAATGGTAAGGAAATTTAAAGGTATAGAGACCATATATAATCAAGTCCAACCATGTAAATTGCATAAAATAAAGATAAAAGATAAAATTTGCAAGAACATTGAGTTCTTGAATTTACTTGAGCTATATTTGGTCGTCTAAATTTTTAGTTAGATAGGATAGAACATGAAATATAGAGATTTCACTATATCTGATGCACTGTTAAGTGATCATAATAATAAAGGTGTATATTTTAAATTATATTAGGTCAATTGTTTGGTATGAATAATATATCAATGTAAATGAACCTAAAAATTGCACAAAGATAAATGATAAAATCTCTCACGATACTCTTGTGTATTCATTTTTATTTGCTTATTTTATTTTAGTTTTCCCCTTACTATTTTTATTTCTTTTTTCCCTTCTAGATAAGATTTTTATAAATAATAAACTATACTAATGTACCTAAAATACTAAAATACCTAATATATGCAATAAATATAAACACTAAATATATATCCTGAATTTATATTATAAGATAGAAAGAAATTCGAGTATATAAATTAAAGTTTATGAATAAATAAAAACGAAATTATTGTTATTTTTGTCATTTTGAATTTTTTATATTAGAATTCAAATATTATTTATATTCAAGTAGTAGTCTAATTTTATTAATTTAAGAAATTTTTTATTCAAGTAAAATAACTTTTATACTATAAATGTTAAAAAATCCCACCTACTTTTATTTTATCTCTCCCTTAAGATAATTTCATCGAGGTTATATTTATCTTATATCCGATTTTATCCTATTTTGGGAAGGAACCGAATATAAGGTATGATAAATTATCCGATTTCATTGAACCTCCGTCTTATTGAAACTATCGAGGACCTCCGTCTTATTAAACCACCCGTGGTGGTGGCTTCAAGTGAGTGTGGGCCACTTAAGAGCTTTCCTAGTCGAGACGCAGCCCCCCTGGGTTTACTCTCCACCGCGTGCGGAGAAAAAAAAAAACTATCGAGGACAGGTCTTCAAGTGAGTGTGGGCCACTTCGAGCTTTCCTAGTCAAGAAGCAGGTCAAAACAGGGTAATGACAAGTTGACTACGGTGAGAATCGATGGAGACGGCGGTTTTCTGCGATCATCGATTGCTCAGTTGGTAAGGAGGGTCTTAGTGGCGTCATCGCTAACGATTCAGAGCTGGCGGAGGAGGGTTGAATGAGCTGGAAGAACTTCTAGCTTCTTGGTCGAGAAACAAGGTAGAACAGAGCCGCTCCTCTGTTACTCTGGGAAGACGAATGACACCGGTCTAAAGTGGCTCCGGCGGCTTGAAAACGGTGAGGAAAGCCGTCACTAGTGGTTGACGCCAGTGAACGAGCTTCAGTCAAACCTCAAACTCTTCAAGCCTTCTTTGTTAGAAAATAGAGTAGAGACAGCATGAACTGACCGCAGCTTCACCGCCAGCAGTGAGGACGATGAACGGCAAGCAGGGACGATCTATGGTTGGCTAGAGAATGGCTGAGGCGGCAAGGTGATTGATCATGGCTGTGCGTGGGACGACGATGGTCGTGTGTGCTTGGTGGTGGTTTGAGTTTTTTCTCTGTGGATAGGGGTGACGAATGGTGAGTAGCAAATGGCGATGGCAGTAGTGTTCGGTGGCAAGCGTGCTACAGCTACCCAATGTTTACCGTGGGCATGATAACTAGTATACCAGAGGTGCGGCGACGACGAGCGTTGAACAGCCACGTTTTTAGCCTGGGAGTGGTGTGATGTCATTTTTAGACTATCTAGCCACATGGATGTAGGGGTGAGCAGCGGTCTAGGGTTGACCCTGGACCGACCTGACCCGGCCCAACCACTGCGGTTTGGTCCGATTCCCAAGGGGACTGGGTCGGTCCTTGTCTTGAAATTCCATGACCAACACTATATAGGTTGGTCCTCGGTCTTAAGAGTTTTGGGTCGGTCCAACCCTGGACCAACCCCATATATTATATTATATTATTTATAATTCTTTTATATACTTAAACCTAAGTAAAATGTCTGTTATGTTATATTATATTATATTAAGATATTCTATCAATAGCACTAATAGTAATTTTAATTTAAAATTTTTGTTAAGTATTAATTATGTGTCGTTTGTTTTGTTTTCAGGTGTTTAGAAGTTTAAGTGAATTAACAAGATATGAAGTTATATATTCATGGTTTATATTAAGTATTTTGAACTATTTATGGTTTAACTGTATTTTACTAATGAATTTTAGCTGCACTTTGCTTTTCAATTTGTGTCAAATGGTAGAAGTTTTTGAAGAGTAGGGTAGTATTACAGTTGCTACGGTGATTTGCTACATGATCAAATGCAGGAAAACGCTTTTGCATATGGTTTTATGAATATTAAAGATAGATAACTACAAGAAATTTCCATCTTGTCCCATATCTCGATAAGCGGTTAACAAAATTTCTATTATTGTGTCATCTTAAATTTGCTAAATATGTATTGGTATTTATAGTTTAGTTGCACAATGCCGCATTGTCGATGGATGTGTAATTTAAATGTGTAGGTTTTCTTTTTTAGGGAGTATAAAAAATAAGACGAAAAAAATTATCGATTGGTCTGCTGTTAACCACGAACCGGACCGAACCCATTGGGTCGGTCCGGTTCTTGGTCTCGAGCTCAATAGGGTCGGTCCTCGGTCCTAAAAATCAAGGACCGACCACGTTTTTAGCCTGGGAGTGGTGTGATGTCATTTTTAGACTATCTAGCCACATGGACTGGTTTTTAAAAAAATAAATGCCTACTCGTATTAAAATTTTAACTATAAAGCTGCATAATATTTTTAGTTAGAATTTCTTATCAAAGGCACGTAAGTGATCTTTTATTTATTTATTTGACGCCTAAATGAGTCAGCAAAATCTTTTTGCATTAAAAGCGCTGTACAAAACTTTTGAGACTTCTATTATTCTTCTACCGAATTTGAAATGAACAATTGACCGTTTATACATCTTTCCTTTTTTCTATGCTTTTACTATATACAATAAAGCCTATCATTAAGCAGATTCTTTTCTTGAGAAAACTTAAGCGGGCAATATTTCCAACATTGCTTTTTGAGTAAAATCACGTCAGAATCGCAAAGTCAAAATTGAAAAATGGAACGTAAGCGCTAAATCATATCGATAATCTTTGACCATATCATGCTGACTTTAGAGTCCGTTGTGCTTGAACTGTATTTGCCAAGTTCCTTAAAAGCCACAACATCTATTCCCTAAAGTCGTTGCGTGAAAACTAAGCATCCATCACATGAAAAAGGAAAAGATGAAAGAAGCAGCGATGACCCTTGAAGGTTGGCATAATTAAGAAGTCCCTAGTTTGACCCCACCATTCCCAATTCCATAGGGCCATCTAAAAAGTCATAGGCTCCGTGATGTTATGGCCGAGATGCGAGAACGGTTGCAATCATGTGATTCACTAAAAATGATGAAATATCCTTGAAAAATATGGATGGATCAATATGAATCAATAAAGTTGTCAATGATCCTTTGTTGATTTTGGACAGGAAAGTAAATGGTAAGGAAATTTAAAAGTATAGAGATTGGGGATAATCATGTCCAGCTATGTAAATTGTAAAAAAAAAATAATTATAAAGGATAAATTTGCAAAAACATTGAGTTCTTGAGTTCACTTGGGATGTGTTTTGTCGTCTGGAATTCTAATTAGATAAGATATGATATGAAATTTAGAGATTTTGCTATATTTTTTAGAACTCATTATGGTCTAGGTTGGTCCGGTCTAGCACCTAACCTAGGGACCAACTTGCACAATATTGGTCCCAATTTTTTAGACTAAGACCGATCCAGTTGAGCCTAAGATTGAGGATTGAATTGATCCTATGAGTTCGGTCTAGTTTTATGGTCAACTCAAGACCAACTGATAAATTTTTTGTTATATTTTTTTGTATTCCATGAAAAGACAAACCTATTATTTTAAATTACATATCTATTGATAGGGGTGAGCCACGAGACACGGACAAGTCATGAGGCGAGTGAACAAAGGTAGGCCACGATGCGAGTGGCGAATGGCTAGCATTGCTCACAAGCAAAGAGGGTTTCTAATTAGGGCTTTGTTTTCTTCTAATTTACTCAACGACGAGTGAGGATAGCAAAGAGAGGAGACCGGCACAAGTGTTGAGCGGCTAATGGCATGGGCGTTGAGTAACGAGTGGAGCAAGCGGTGGAGCAAGCGGTGAGTGGCGTCATGTGGTGACGTCACGCAATGAGCAAAGGTTGCTCATGAAAGAAAAGTTATCTCTTTCAAGTAAAAACTGAAGAGGATAAATGAGGAAGAAAAGGATAAAAAAGAAAGGAGAACAAGAGTACTAGGGGAGGAGGATGCCATTTAATGTCGTTTAACACTATTTAAGTTAGGGTTTGCTCTTTAGAATGGATATAAAAATGTTATATATAATATATATATATTATATAATATTCTTATATCCATTCTATATATATATTATATAGTCGTTGATTCGGTTAGAACTAATCCTAAACTCCCAAGACCGAGAATCAATTCGCACAGTATTGATCTAGGGATCTCAGGATTAAGGACCGACTCAGTCCCCTTGGGAACCGAACTAGAATCAGCAGGGTTGGTCCAAAGTTGACTATTGATGAATGCTCACCACTACTATATATTATGTACTATTTGGTGAGTCGCAATAATAAAGCTGTATATTTTTAAATTATATTAGATCCAATATTTGGTATGAATGACATATCAATATAAATGAACTTAAAAATTGTACAAATAGAAATGTTAAGAATCTTTCATGGTACTCTTACCTACTTCTTTTTTATTTACTTATTTTATGTTTGTTTTCCCCTCACTTTTATTTATTTATTTCTTTCTTTTTCCCTTTCTATCATTCTTAGATAAAATTTTATTAAATAGCAAACTATACTAATATACCTAAAATACCGAAATACCTAGAATATATAATAATTATAAACACTAAATATATACGTAATTAATTTATATTATAAGATAGACCAAATTCAAATAGATAAATTAAAGTTTAGGAATAACTGAAATTGAAATTGTTGTTATTCTTTTGTCATTTTGAAATTTTTATATTATAATTCAAATATTATTTATATTCAAATAGCAATTTAATTTGGTTTGTTATTAGAGAAAAATAACTTTTATATTATGGATATTAGAAATCCTATTCACTTTTATCATATCTTTCCATAGGATAAGTTTGATTGTGTTATATCTATCTTGTGTTCGACTTTATCCTATTTCGGGAAGGGACCAAATATAGATAGGATAAATTATCCGATTTTATTGAACTTCCCTCTTATTGAAACGCTCGAGGATAGTTCTTCAAATGAGCATGGGCCACTTCAAGCTTTCTTGGTCAAGAAGCAGGTCGAAATAGAGTAATACCAACTATGATGAGAATCGATAGATATGGCGATTTGTTTGTGATTGTTGATTGTTCGGTTGGTAAGGAGGGTCTTAGTGGCATCATCACTAACAATTGGGAGTGAGCAGAGGAGGATTGAATGAACTGGAAGAACTTCAAGCTTCTTGGCCAAGAAATAGGCCAGAACAAAGTCGCTCCTTCGTTGCTCTGGGATGACGAATGACAACGGTCTAAAGTGGCTTCGACGGTTTGAAATGGGTGAGGAAAGTCATCACTGGTGGTTGGTGCCAGTGAATGAGCTTCGAGCTAACCCTAAACTATTCAATCCTTTTTTGCTAGAAAATGGAGTAGAAATAGCACGAACTGACCGCGGCTTCACGGCGAGCAGTGAGGATGGTGAATGGCAGGTGGGGATGATCAATGGTTGGCCAGAGATATTGGCGACCGTGTGGGTTAATAGTGACCACCATGTCTCCGCTCGTGCTTCGTTGAGTGATGCCTTCGGGAGAATGGCTGAGGCGGCATGGTGATTGACGATGGTTGCGCGAGGGCTGACGATGGCTATGCGTGGTTGGTGGTGGTTTGAGGCTTTTCTTTGTGGAGGGGGGTGATGGGCGGTGCGTAGCGAACAACGACGGTGGTGTTGTTCAATGGCAAGTGAGCTATGGCTACCTAGTGTTTACCATGAGAATGATAACTCATACACCAGAGGTGCGATGATGACGAGCATTGAATGATCAAATGCACTTAAATGATCGCTTTTTTTTCTTATTCGACACTTAAGTGAGTTGGCAAAAACTTTTGGTAATATAAATGTCATACGAAAATTTTGGCACTTCTAAAATCCTTATACCGACTTTTAAATGAATAGTTGGTGATTCATACATCATTCACTTTTTTCTATGTTTTTACTATATAAAATAGAGCCTATCGTTAAGCGGATTCTTTTCTTGAGATAACTCAAGTGGTTTTGAGATGGAGTACTCATCATTCCCATCGCGAGTGTAATGGATTGCTCGAACGTTGGATGTTGTGGGGAGGTTGAACAAGGTGTGAATCCGAGTTTAATGCAACTTCCCTGGAAAGTCAAGTCATGAACTCTACAAAGACATAAGTAAGTCAAGCGTGCTTTATCATGGGGTTTTCCTACGATCCAAATATGTCAAGCGTTGATCACAGTTTCTCTTTTCAGATCCTCTTTGAATCCAAGACTTCATATAAAGATTCCCTTCCATGTCTTTGCTTATATCATCGCTTTCAACCTCCTTCCCTCCCTCCCCTTCTAGTTATGGTGATGGGCTTGCTGAAGAGAAGCTTTGGAGCAGTTGATCGTGGTTCGATGAGAATGGTGGATGGAGTGAACAAGGAAGGCCCATTCTTGGCAATTGTAGTGTCCATACCCTTTCAGATTAACTCTATTATCCAATCTCCAACCTTTGTCCCTAATGAAACTCTCCCTTGGACATTTCTGGTAACTGAAGCTCAAGAACACTTCATATCACATCCATTATTCATACATTCGGTCATCTCTTTCCTTTGCTAGTTCTCTGGCTCTTATTTCATGATTTCTTTATCCCAAGAACACTGCCATAGTTGTCTCCTTTGGGCGACACATGGTTTGCCATATGTCCTACATATATTTTCAATGTTGGTAGTGCGGAAAGAAGGTTCAGATAGGGCGGCTGGCGAGTGAGAAAGCGATAATCATCATGACAGGGATGAGCATAGTACGCGTAAGATTTTGATCTTAATGTGTCCTTTATGTCCCCCTTTTTTTTTCGTCTCAATATCGGAAAATGAGAGTGCAGATGAGAAGTTGTTGCTGCATGAAGACGAGGGGAGGCCTAACCGCAGAGTTAGACGTCTTTGGTATCTAAATTAAGTAATTCTATGACACCAGTGTGAATTCGGGTCTCTTTGGTTCAACTAGGACCCTAGTTCCTTAATTTCTATGTGAATTAAGATCGGGAAAAGGTTACCATTATCCTTTTTGTAGTGACGAATATTGTATATGTTCCTAAGAAAAAAAAATGAATTTGTACATTTTTCGGGGTCTCAAAGGCGCGTGGAAACACATAAGAACTCAAAGAAAATGCTAGTTAGTTAGGTTTTCTCAATAGAAGGAGCAAAAAAGGGGCTTTGCTCCCCTTTACAGTATGAAGAAAGAAATAAGGGTCGAAGTCTTGACTCTGTTCAATGTGAAAGGTGTGATTCACTCTGGACTTGCAGCGAATGCAAATCTAAATCTCCAAATTGGGGATGTGGCATTCCCACAGTATTGAGCTCATACAGGCCTTTGGAATTGGCAGGTCAATCTCCAACTATTGATCTATTTCAAACTTTTCTTCTTTTCATTTGGGTCCTTATTTAAATGAAATTGAGTGACTGTTAGAAGTATGGTGCTGATTGGAAGGGGAAGGTGTAGCAGATTCAATGAAAACAAGAAGAATTCTTTTTCATTCCCATCATTCATTTCAATTTTTTTTATTATTTCAAGTTGCCAAACGCTACAAAGAACAAAAATTAAATCTCTTTTTTCATCCCGCTCTTCCCATTCTCAATAAACAAACATGGCCTTACATGAAATCGAGGACCGAGATTCAAATTACAACAATTTAAGAGTAAATCGATAGGTGGTAAACTAAGAGGGTCAAAGTATTCTGTAAAGCTACTAAACATCGGTCACGACAATCATTAAATGTGTTTTTTCTTTTGGGGTGATGTGTCATCATGTCAGGAGATTATTGGCTCCCTAAAGTTACCTCTGATTTGAGAGGATGTCCAAATTCTTGACAAGCACTTTTGCAATTGCTATATTAAAGAAAGCATGACATGTCTTATAAACTTGAAAGTTAAAAGCAGACCTGACCAAGTATGGGCTGCTCTCAAATGGGCTAGGTAATACCCAACATTGAGATAGCTGTTCATATCGCTTCAAGCCCTAAAAAAATAGATGCTCCTAAAATCTTTTTCCTTATTCCCGAATGAAAGCAGAGGTTCGGAAACGGGCCTGGCACAGAGCTAGCATTTGAATCATCTGGGGACTATACAAGGAAATATGGGTATCTAAACTTCGCCAGTTTCAACGATCGCGCCACCAGTGGCGAGGCTGTCCAGAATCTCCTCAACAATGTTTGGTACCAACCTTGAGGAAATCAACCCTGCCGACGGAATCCCCGAAGTCCTACAGCATGCCTTTTGGTTCCCTGTCGACAAGCACTATTCCGACGTCTCGAAGAATATCGAGGTAAGTCCCGAACCAACCATTTGTAGTTCAAAGCCTATCTCGTTTCACGAAAACATCTACTCGATCACAGTTTTCAAAGTTAGCACGTCAAGGGAATTGGCACCGAAAGAGCTTGAATATATATGTTTTTTAGGAACATATAAACTCTCTCTTTATGCTGATGCTTTATTTACTGACTCGACTAGGTCTTGAAGCTGGGGCAATGTGTGAACTCGACATGCTTGCCAAGGGCACCGACGGTGGCGATAGTGGAGAGAGGGGTGAGCGCCAACGTGTTTTTGGACAACAGTGCTTATGGGGAGTTCTTGTACTCAAAGTTCAATGCCACTGCCATGGAAGTGGAGACTGCCTCCGTTGCTCTGGTCTGTCGCCAACACAAGATACCATTCATTGCGATCCGGTCCCTTGCCGATCTCGCCGGTGCGTCTTCTTACACCGACGAGGCCGACATCTTCGGCTCCCTGTTGGCCTTGAACGCAGTGGATGTTCTTCTTAGGTTCATTGCTTTGTTGTTCTTATCATGATGAACCCCCCTGCCAACGCACACATTCATGTGTCCTTAGGATATTCATGTCGGTTTTTTTTTTTTTTTTTTTTTTTTTGGTCAGTATTCATGTCGGTTGAATGTAAGAATTGTTGTGTTATCTGATGGTTTTTATTCATGTGTTGATGGGCCTAAGTGGGCCTGTCCGCCCGCAAGATAAGGGCCCATGGATGAAGGGTTCAGATATGAAAGGGTGTTACGTTGAGGGGATATGTCTTTTGGAGAAGACGTATTTAAGGGGAGAAAAGAAAAAGAGAACGCACATTTTGGAATTACGTACATTTCTTTTCTTTTCTCCCTCTCCCAAAACCAATGTAACTTTTCTCCCCCTTGAACCAACTCCTTGGTAGACCGGGATCAGATTCTTCCTCGAACTTCAACATTGGTATTTAATCTGTAGATAATAAGATACGCTCGATTCTGTGGTGTATCTTTGATCTGTGATACATGTTATTCTTGGGCTCATCTTCTGCATTCGTTTTAGGGGTTCGATTTAGTGTTGAATCCGTTTTAGGGAATCAGTAATTCTCAACATTATCAATCAATAAATGGTGACGAAACTCATAGAATGATTTTAAGTATCTACTTTTGATGCGTACATCATTCCATATAAGAGATGTTCGAGGATCCAAATGAGTTGGTGACACACCAACTTAATTGACCAATCTTTAGTCAACTTTCTTACGAATGTCTTGTGACTTATCAACTGCATTCCTGACTGAATAATTAAACTGGAAAGTCAGGAGATTGAAAAATAATAAAAGTTGACAACTAACTCAAATGAGGGTTGGTAAGCCAATTAGTTGATAACTTAATTGGAGAAAAGTTCATAAATTAATTTGATTAAAATAGTAATTTCATATAACAGTTTGTATATTTAAGGCATAATTTTAAAAGGGAAAATTAAAGCTAGTATCAAATAAGAGAAATTGTTAATAAAAAATAAACTTGTTAAATATCTCAAATGAAAGTTTCTAATCAAAAATTTATCGGTAACTTAATTGGAGAAAAGTTGGTAAGTCATGTTAATTAAGATTGGCCGTTTCTAAAACTATTTAATATATTTAAGGTATCACTAAGAAATGACCATAAAAAATCGTAAAAAATTAAAAAAAAGTTGGTAAATTAAAATATTAAAATATGCGTGGATAAGTTTTAAATGAGAGTTACTAACAAAATACTATGCGGTAATTAATGGGAAAACGGTTATTGGGACATGCTATTTAAGATTAGTAACCTCTTTAAAGAGTTAGTAAACGTGAGTAGTTAGGGCGTTTGGTAACGTTTACGTTAAAAATTGTTCCAGGAACGAAATAAAAAAAGTGTTTATTCTGGGAACAATTTCTGAACAAAAAGCGTGTTTGGTAAACTTGTTCCAGGAACAAAAAAATAAACAGAAACATGTTTGGTAAATTTGGATAATTTTTTTATTTCTTTTATTTTTTCTATTTTTTTCTTATTTTTCCTTTTTTTCTTTTTTTCTTTTTCATTTTTTTTCTTTTTTTGGCCGGTCGCCGGCCAAGGCCTTGGCCGGCGACCGGCCGGCGAGGGCCGAGCTCGCCAATGGCGGCGAGGCGCGGCCTCGCCGGCCACCGCCGCGAGGCCGAGGCTCGCCGGCCGCCGGGCGAGCTTCGGCCTCGCCGCCCGGGCGAGCTCGAGGCCGGATCTGGCGAGATCGAGCTCGCCCGTGCCGGCGCGAGGTCGGCCTCGCCTTGATCCGGCGAGGCCGAGCTCGCCCGGCCGGCGGCGAGGCGCGGCCTCGCCGGCCACCGCCCGCGAGGCCGAGGCTCGCCGGCCGCCGGGCGAGCTCGGCCTCGCCGGATCCGGGCGAGATCGAGCTCGCCCGGCCGGCGAGGTCGGCCTCGCCGGATCCGGGCGAGCTCGAGCTCGCCCGGCCATGGCGAGCCGACCCTCGCCCGGCCTACGGCGAGCCTCGGCCTCGCCGGGGACGGCGAGCGTCGGCCTCGCCGGGCCGGCGAGCCTCGCCGTGGCCGGGCGAGGCCGCCGGCCCTCGTCGGCCGGTCGCCGGCCATGGCCGGCCGGCGACCGGCCAAAAGAAAGAAGAACAGGAAAATAAGAGAAAAAAGAAAAAAGAAAAAAAAGTATTTCTCGATGTGTTCCAAAACAAAAACACAAAATTTGTGTTTCTTGTTTCGTTTTTTTGTTCTTAACAAAAAACAAACAAAAAGGAACAGAAACGCACACAAACGCGTTTACGTTTTTTTTGTTCCCGGAACAAAAAAACAGAAATTTTTGTTCCTGGGAACAAAAACAAGTGCAACCATGCAGGCCCTTACTAGCCACGGCAAATAAAAAATGGGTAACTCAATAGAAAAGTTGATTTAGATTAAAATAATTTCAATATAACTCAAAGAAGAGTTGATAACCCAAAATTAATTGACGGTATAATATGATAAAAGTTGATAAATCAATCTACTTTTGGTTGGTAACTTCATATAAGACATAGGCTCCATTTGATTCGCGGAAAATGAATGATTTAAAAAATATATTCCTGAAAATAATTACTAATATCACTTTAAAAGTTAGTCAATGAAAAAAAAAATTTATAACCAACAATAATTCACACTTAAATATTTGCGTAAATGATGAAAATACTTTTCGTTCTTTCATTTTTATGAGCGATATAAGTAATCAATTTTAGGAAAATATTCTTCAAGTTATTCATTTTCTGCAAAATAAATGGGATCCCTAGGAAAGAGGATCAAGTTGGCCTTTGCTTGATGCACTATCTCCCTTCAACCCTTTAAAAGTCTTAGTAAATTTGAAGTGTTGGTGAGATATGCAAAAAAAAGTTGGTAAGCTAGCAGAAAAATTATTAATTTGTGAACTATAGAAGATCTTGGTAATTTCATAAAAAATTTGGTAAGTTACCAACATGTATGGCAAATCAAATCATTAAACCGAATTGTACCATTGCCCAGTTTAGTTCAGCTATCTTGTCCCTCGAGTCGTGATACATAAATCACTTTGATATTACAGTTGATTTTGGCCTACTATAACTTCATCAGGAGAGCATCGTCATCATAGGTTTCTTCATTCTTCCTCATCCCTTTGGCAAGTTGTACGGCGGATAGGTAGTCGGTGGCTTGATCTGATTGTTGTGTTATCACTTCAATCTTTAATCACATCTTATCTCCTTTGAATGTTCTTTTTAATATATAATGGGATTTTTGGCCGGTGAAGATATTTGTTTTTCAAATTGAATTTGTTTCATATCTATTGTGGAAGGTGAATTTTTGAGACTTGAAACTATATTTATCTATGTGGCAATCAATTGAGACAGGGTGTTTGGGACAGCACTTGCGTTGATATTTATAGTTTGAATTAGGAATTTTGTTAGATACAGACCCACTATAAATAAATATATAAGGGCAGACATTTAATTTGAAGTCACTCTAAATTTATCCATAATCTCTAACTTTTTTTTTTTTTTTTTTTGGGGGGGGGGGGTAAAAGGTGCCAAATGGGCCTTTTGGCAACAAAACTTGCAATCCCAAATTGAGCAATATTTCCAACTTTGCTTTTTGAGTAAGACCATCGCAAATTCAAGATCGAAAAACCGGATGTGAGCATTAAACCATATCGATATTAATCTTTGACAATTTCTGATGGCTTTAGAGTCCGTCAATTCTGATTATGCTCGAACTCTAATTGTGCTGCAAAGTATTGCAACTGGTGGGGTATTTGCCAAGTACCTTAAAGGCTGCAACATCTAAAGTGGTTGCAGGAAAACTGTACCAATCGATCTCATGGTCTTAGAACATGAAGATTGGGCCATATAAGGTTGGGTTGTTAGCTTGAAAGAAAAATAGCAAAATGGAAATTACCTAAACCTCCACCGAACGAAAGAGGAAAAAGATGAAAGAAGTAGCAACGACCCTTGAAGGTTGGTAGGATGTTGAACTTGTTTGGGCTTTGGACATAATAAGTCACAAATTTGACCCCCACCATCCCCAATTCCTTAAGGCTACCTTAAAAGTCATAGGTTACATCACTCTATGATTATTCATTGAGCTCAGGGCGAGAACGGTAGCAATCAATGTGTTTTGTCGAAAATGATGAATATCTTTTAAGAATATAAAATGAATAGATGGATATGAATCGATTGAAATTGCAAAGAGTCCTTTATTGATTTTAAATGGAAAAGTAAGTGATAATAAAGTTTAAAGGTACAGAGACTAGAGACCGTGATGTCTAACCACATAAATTGCTTAAAAGTAAAAGTAAAAGTAAAAGAAAAATTATGATGACATTGTGTTTTGTGGTTGATATAAGTGGGTTTACAATGAATATACTTTGAGTGTTTGTAACCTTCTACCAATATTTATATAGAACGGTTATTAAATTTAAATAAAGAAATAGCTTCATAATCCTATCTGTAATTATATGAAGTAACACGATCTCCTATTATTTGGCAACATTATCCACTAAGAAGTTTTAAAAATGCTAAGACAGCCGCAACAAACATAATCACTCAATAATTACATTTTTGCGTTGTCAATTTCTCAAGTCTTAATAAAGTCCATTGTCCATAATTTTCATGGTGTCGTCAATTATTCCAAATTGACCAAACTCTGTTCTCATCCAGTAAGTCTTGTCGACAATAACTAGAGGCTGATCATTTTTTTTCTGCATCGACATAATGTGAATCGATCGGTCAATGGCCAGCTCACATAGTACATATGATGATATCAATAAAATAAAGAAGTAGCAAGAGTTCACAATAAGAAAATTTTGCAGAGAGGGAGAGAGAGGTGGCTTTTTTTTTGGGGGGAAGCAATGAAAAGGTCAAAGAATCCACAAGGGGGCATCCCCCCCCTCGTGCCGTGGCCCACGGACATAGACCCGAGCCACGACCGGCGTCAGCGCTCCTCCTCCTCCTCCTCCTCCTCCACCGCGAGATTCATCCCACGGACGAAAACAGGCCGCGGTGGGGCGGGGGGAGCGGGCAGCCGGTCGCCGTCCATGTCCATCGTCCGTGACGTACGACATCCTGGAGACCACCTCATGTTTCCCGAACCTTTTTTTTCTCAAGAAAAGGGGAGGGAGGTCAAAGGTGGAGATTAGGGGGAGGGTTTGACGGGGGGCGGGTCCCCACCGCCCTTGTCGGAACGCAGAGCCGTGGAGGGGCCGAACGTCGTCGTCTTCTCTTTTCTCGGGCCCTTGGACCGACCGACCGGGCGAGAGAATGATGGCGACCGGGACCGCCCGGGCCCCTCCCCCCGTGGTCCAGCTCGTAATTCCTCTGTCTCCCCTCTCTTGCAAAAGTTTGGAGGTGGGGGACTCGCTCTTCGTTTTTTTTTTTTTCTTTTCTTTTTTATAATTTTTTTTTTTTCCTGTTAATGCTGTGTCAGGCCTAAGATCAACGCCTGGCCCCGCCTTGTAATCATTCCCAGATCCTGCGATTCTCATTGGGCCAAATTTGTTCGGGCCTCTCTTTTTTCTCTTTAGTGTTTTGTTTCGGGTTTGCTATTTTGACGTCACCGTGACGACACCGTGACGTCGGCTCCTCCTCCCCATTCCTGGTGAGAATTTTGAGCCGAGACGACTTGTGACATCGGCGAGCATGAGTTGACTATTCTAACACTATCGGACATCCAACGAGGGAGAAAGTCCTAGGAGATTGCATATAGACCGGGTTGGTTTTTTTGTGGAGGAGAAGTGTTTGTGTGAGAATAAGTATTATATTTCAAGAATTTTCTTTTCTTTTCTTTTTCTTTTTCTTATAATTGAAGGGCGAGAAGGAGCGGCTACCACTAGCGAGCTCTTTTGGAATTACTGAAGGGATCTTACACTTGTTATAGAATGCACAATCCGAACGATATCTACCGCACACACTACTCTCAACTCGAAAGTCCAAGGTTTATGAGCTTGTCATGGCAACTTTATCAAGATGTTGACGATTAGAAGATTCTCCCTCCAAGAGATATGCTACAATTAGACAACGTGGCATGAATAGTTGTAAGGTTTGTTCACAATGTGAATTGAACTAATTCGTGACCTCGCGGAAGACTATTAACTCCTTCACCACGAAACAAACCACCTTGATGGAAATAGAAAAGAAGTTGTGATATCACTACTACATATACTAGACAAGGGACATATTTTCTAAAGAGTGTGAAATACGAATGATAACGGTAATACAACTTTCATACGATGCTCAAGCAATTATTAATTGCTAAAACTCCTAAAGATCGGTCATTCGAGTGACATCAACTACTTATGATATTGGAAAATCACATTTCTATATTTCATCATGGTACTCTAACTGTATTTTCTAATCAAGCCCATGCGCTTTCTCTCAATCAAGTCTTACTTACACAACCTATCTAATCAAGTACCCTTGACACAAAATCTTGCCAAATCCAACCGACGTGGCCCTCATAAGATGCCACGGCGTGACATGGATTAAACATTACCTCCGTGGACACTCACAATGGCTAGTGACTAGGTGGGAGAATAAAAAGATTTAAGAAAAAGATCAATCCATTCACTACGCACGTTCCATTGTTGGTGGCCAAGTAATCAACATTCGATCCACATCATATTCCGACGTTATCAAACTTCCGTATCAACTAGATTCAGTTAGATTTTACATTGAAGAGACTCGATTAAGTATTTTGCACGAGTAGAGAGATTAAATTAGAAAAATGAAAAGTACGGGAACTTGATTAGAAAGACAGCGAAAGTACATGGACCAATGGTAGAAATTTTTTCCTAAGTACAATCCAAGAGCAGAGAGAGATGATTACAATCGAAAGTACCCGTGCCGCTCGGTGAACGGTGTTTGTGGAAATGATTTTTTTTTAACCTGACAAAACCTTATGATGAAACTCCAGTCGAGGAATAAGGTTGTTGGATTAGTATCCTGGTTTTTGACGCAAAACCAAACATCAATTTCAAAAAACTTTGATTTCTTGGGGAAGGTGTTGTCTCCATCCCTTAGTTACCCGTCAAACACTCTTCTCCTTTACGTTTCAAATCTCAGTTCGCGTAGCTTGTCATCATCATGACAAATCCCGAGCCGTCAACATCGCCATCCTAGAAAACCAAGCCGACGAGAAAGGGAGGAGAAAACTTGAAAGGGAAGTCGGGCATGATAAACTCAAATCATATGGTTTGACCCAATAAAGAAAATTATCAAAGATAATTTGCTCATATCATGATTTCTTCATAGTGAGCGCCAGATAAATCTATCTGACCAGTCTTAAACCTTTTTGTACGGATGCCAATTCATCTTAAATTTTTAATTTTGCCAAGTTTAATTATAACCCTTTCTGCAAAATTTCAATATATCAATTTCAGTTAATTTTTGTAAAAAATTGCCGATGTAGCAGTGTGCCACGTAAGATGACCACCTTTATATCATCGTGACAAAACCATCAACCAAATATTAAGAAATGCATTGAGGAATGTCTTAATAATATTCAATATGTCCAATCGAAAAAAAAAATCCACAATTTTGGGATCCTCAATTAATATGCGGATCGTTTCTCTATCAGACACACACATTTACACATACAATATCTAATAATAATAAACATATATGTTTGACATGCTTAATCGTCCTGTTCTTTTTTCTTTCCTTCCAAGTCGCCTTGCTAAATATTAAGAAATGCATAATAAAGTACATCAGAATTTACCTTGGAGTACCCAAAAAATATTTATTTTTAGTAACTAGATTTTTCACTAATAAAACCATACTCAATACTCATCCCTCTTTGAGAAAAAGAAAGAAGAAGCCAAAACACAAAAGCAGAAGAGAGAACTGATTATAGACGATTGCGATATGATAAAACAAAAAGGTATGATGTCATTAGTAAATCTCTCTACTTTTACTTTGAAATTCAAAACTGTCCCCATACTGATTTAGTTTAAAATTGCCATTGCAATTATTATAATGTGTCATTATTCGTCCTTTGCCGTTTCGATGACGGATTTTTATAGACATGAACTTGACGACATTAAATATTGCTAATGTGGACTTTTTTTCAAGAAAAATAGGTTACGTGGAGTGCACATGTGGACCTTTTCTTTTGGAATTTTTCAAAATGGTCTATCTCTCTCTGTCTCTAATGTTCCATCAACGTCCGTAGAAACTCCACCCCTTTCGGCTACAACCATGGAGTTGTTTATCCTTATCTCTTCAAAAAAGATATCTTAAATTTCAAAACCCTTAGCCGATCCTTGCACAAGCTCGGCCTCTTCTCAATTCTAGCCTCAAGTTCGTGACCATGATCACCTAAGCTTCGAGCTCGTGGCCACGGTTGCTGGATGCGAAGGGTCGTGGTGATGGACGCTCAATTTGGAGCCGCACAACTGTCCTAGCTAAGGAGCTCGCCACAGTGTAAGAATTATTGTGGCCCACATGATATGATTTATTATATGGTTTAATAATTGTTGAAATGCTATAACAAAAATAAATATTGATTATGAGAAATTACGACTCTAATAAAACGAAATCATATAATTCTCAAGAGAAGTTACTGTTTTTTTTTTTTTTTTGAAGAGTTGCTACTTTTATGGAAGTTAAAATGCGCTTTGATGGAAGACACCTATTGATAGAACATATAAATAGAGTCCGGTCTTCTCTCCACCTATATGAATAATAATAACTGAAAAGAACTTTGTATTCTCTCCTCCATCAATAAAATACATTAAAGAATAGTGGGTTAAGGGAGAGAAACGGATTTCTTCATTTGGTTCAAGTTCTTCAGTTTTCCACAACGATTATCATCAAGGATAATGTTATGGATAAATGTATGTCTTCATCTATTTATGAAAATCATGAAGATCAAGAATCATTGTTTTCTTTTAAATTTTCACATCAAAGAAGTATATGTATTATCTAACACACAGCACTTCGAATTTAGCAACCATGGTATCAGCCACTGGTGGTAGATTTGGAGTGTGTTGGCAATGGACGCTTGATTCAAAGTCTCACGACAACCGTGACTATGGAGATCGAGTTCATGGCTGCCAGGGCTGCTTGAGCTCATGGCCATGGTTGCTAGGTTAGGAATATTGTGGTAATGGATTCTCGATTTGAGTTCTCACAGCCGTCATGACCGCAAAACTTTAGCTTGAGCTCGAGGCAGCCTCATGGGATGGTGGCGAATGTGCCATTGGTGGCTTTCTTAGGGGCTCCATGGTAATGTTCTTTTTTTTTGTTTATGAACAGAAATTTTGTTTTTTTGTTAGGGGAACAAAAAAAGAATGTGTTTGTTTGCGTTTTTGTTCAAAATCTGTTTTTTTGTTCCCGGAACAAAAAAAGAATGGAAATGAGAAACAAAAAAAACTTGTTTTTTATTCCAAAAACACTTTTGAAGAAACACTTTTTCTCTCTCTTCTCTTTTCTTCTTCTTTTTTCTTTGGCCGGTCGCCACCTTGGCCATGGCCGCGACCGGTGATGCTGTCGAGGGTCGGCGACCTCGCCGAGTCTGGAAGCCCTCGGCAAGGCCGAGCGTCGCCGGGCCCCGAGGCCGAGCGTCGCCGGCCCCGATGAGGCTCGGCCTCGCCGTGGCCGGGTGAGGCTATTGGCCCCCATCGGCCGGTCGCCGGAAGACGACGGCCAAAAGAAGAAAGAAATAAAAAGAAAGGAAAAAAAGAAAAAAGAAAATAAAAATATTAAAAAATTAAAAGAAACAAAAAAAGAATATAAATCATCAAATGTGTTTTATTCATTTTTTATTAAAACAAGTTTACTAAACGCGTGTTTCGG
Organism: Eucalyptus cladocalyx; assembly: GCA_017140615.1. Classification (NCBI taxonomy): domain Eukaryota; kingdom Viridiplantae; phylum Streptophyta; class Magnoliopsida; order Myrtales; family Myrtaceae; genus Eucalyptus; species Eucalyptus cladocalyx. The sequence goes on from CM029518.1 coordinate 43,721,856, forward strand.
TCAAAAATTATTCCTCGGAACATAAATAATTTTTTCTATTTCTATTCCTTAAACACTTTTTAAATAAACGTTCTAAACGCGTCCTTAATTTCTAAAATTTCCCTTTTTGCCTATTATTTTATGCATTTTAACATTAGTTTCGATTGCTCAAGTTTTATTCCTACTCATTTAATCCCGTCAGCTTTTCCGGTTGCAAATTCAGCTTCGTGAAGGTCCATTTTAATCCCAATCGGTCTAAATTATCAGGAGATTAAATTAATCGAAAGACGGACGGTGCAACTTTTTTTTTTTTTTAAATTTATAAATTGTAGACAAGAATGGAATCTTTGGAGCAATCATGAGCAATCCAAAGTGCGATTGACTAAATTCCTCAACCAAGTGACAAGTCAATGAAAATCTTGATCGAACCCGCACGACATCTAGTTGACATGATCTCTCAGCCAGTCAATGTATATGATTAAACCTCAAAAAGCAAAACGAGAAAAAGAAAAAAAAAAGTTGCCTTTTAAATTCCCGTGTGTGTGTGTGTATTGGGAGATTGCACGTGAAATCTTTGCCTTTTTTTTTTTTTTTTTAACTTCACTCATGCTTGTAAGCTGTAATGTGGATTGCAGACTTGCAGCGATTAGAACTTTTGTCCTCACGCTTGCCTTTTAAGTGGAGCAACATGCTAGCCATGCCATGGACTATGCTTGGGTGGACGAGTGTTCCCTACATCACTTTGCAAAATTTGCAAGTAACACCACTTATGCTTTGATGGGAATAAAAGGGATGAAACCTTATAAAATTTCCGCCCCATTTTCCAACCTTCCACTTTTTATGGTGTCCCAAACATGGCATTGACATTCTTATTGCTCCGTTACAACTCCTCCAAATAGCTTCGAATCAATCATAATGCTTTGTAGCAACGACATTAGTATCCAGAGTGAGATCAAATGCTTTGATTGAGACCTTGAAAACATACTTCATCAAGTTGACATCATTGGTTGGAATAGCATAACGTTTTATTTTGCCGAAAGTAGTGACTTTAACACTCAGTGGCATAGTTAATTAAGGTGTTGGGAGATTTTCAATTCAAAAAATGATAGTTTTTGAGATTTCATCAATTGCATGAAAACTATACAAAAACAGGGCCGAGTGCCTTGATAATAGACTTGGACATCTAAGTAGTCAATTCTCTACACATGTAGCCATCAACTAGCAAACAAATAACGCAAGCTTACTCAACTAATCCCGTAAGTAAATACTTATTCACACCACAACTAACAGAAAGAACAACCTGCTAGACTCTACTAGCAGCTTATTGCTCTTTATTGTTTAGATCTTAACTCGGTTTGTTTGAAAAGCTCTATGCTATCAGACTTTAAATTCAATACAAGATGAATTCTTCTTCAAATTCCTAGACTCGGTTCACCATCAGATTGCAAATTGCACGTGGATGCGAACTATCAGAAAATCACAAAAAAAAGTCTTAAACCTATTATACTTATCCCAATTTAGTCCTAAAATTTTCAATTTAGCAATTTAATCCCAAAATTTTTGACAATTTACTAATATAGTCATTTTGGTTGATTTTGGCTACAAATTGTAGTCAACCATCCTACGCGACATAGCCAACACTACTGTGGACATTTTAATTTTTGTTATAAGTTTATTATTATTTTCTTATTTTCTTCCTTTTTCTTCCTTAATCCTAGGTCGGCGAGATTGCTAGCCACAAACAAGGGCCGTGTAACCTTGACCTAGTCAAGTTGAGGGTGTCACAACCCTTGCCTAACTAAGCAGCTTGGTTGGTGAGGTCCATGGTGCCCTTGCCTAGATATGGGAAAGGGTCAACTCCCTCAGTTGTGGTCACCTAGGGCAGTTAGGCCCCTGGCGCAATCAAGTGAGGGTCACCAACCTTTGCCTGTGGCTAGTGAGAATTGGGTGGCGAGGTTTAGGGTTAGGATAAAAAGAGAGAAGAAGAAGAAAAATTTAGAAAACTGAAAAATTGTTCAAGTCATCATTAGCTATATCACGTGAGATGGTTGATGTTGAATATATTGCAACGTTAACGATTTTCGACCAAAATTACTTAGAATGATTAAATTAGTAAATTATTAAAAGATTTAAGACTAAATTGATAAATCATTAAAAGTTTTAGAACTAAATTAGTATAATTAAAATGTTTAAAAGTGAAGTGACAAATTATCAAAAAGTTTAAAACTAAATTAATCAAAATTTTAAGATTTAGTAGTAACTTAATACTAGTACAATTTTTTTTTTCTTTTTTTTTTTCCTTGTAAATCTAAAGTTTTCAAAAAAAAAAAAAAATCAAAAGTCTGCTATTTGAACTAAATCTAAAGTCTGCTGGATCAAAAAAAAACTTGTTAATTAATTAGGACCAAAATCTAAATAATTCACATGTCTGCTATTTGGTGGTTAAGACATGTGAAGGGACATGTGACGTTGCAAGTACAACATCGTTCACCTACTATTCTTTTTCTGAGCAGTTGACGTACATATTATTCCCCTGTCAAAACTTGTTAATTAATTAGGACCGAAAGCTGTCATCTAAATAATTCACATGTAAAATTTTCTGCCGACGAGCTGACAAATGAAAAAAAATATAAAAAATAAAAGTGTCCCAAGTTCTCCATGACAGATGATGAAATTTCAAAAGGACTGATGTAAATTATAAAATAATAAATCGCAAGAAAATTCATCATTTACTCTTAAAAATTGCCTGGCACGGGGAAAAAGAGGATATGTCCGAATGATGATAATCACGGGGAGAAATGAGGATTTCTATGTCTTGTTAGAAATAAAAATGTTAAAAAGAGTTCTTAATATACTTTATAAGACTCGCTTAGAATGTTAAAAAGGGCTCTTAATATACTTTATAAGATTCACTTAGACACTTTATTAAATAAAAAAGTATCACTTTAAGAAGAGATAACTTTCTTCAAATATTTTTCTTCTTCAAAGTCCAAAATATGTTATTGTTTTTAATGATCTTAACTGTAGTGTCCCGAGGTTATTTGTTAGAAAATACAGCTCAATATCCACTACTTTTTTAGTATAACTTTTTTTGAATATGTTCTTTCTTCTTGGATATGGTTTTGAAATTCATGTGGGAAAATTATTCAAAAAAATCCTAAATCTATTGCATTTTTACTAATTTAGTTTTAAACATTTTAATTATGTCAATTGAGTTATAAATATTTTCACAATTTGCCAATTCAGTTCATTTGGTCAATTTTGTTGGAAATTGCAAACATGGACATTGGTCAACCTATATAGCACGATCGGTATTAATGTAGATAATTTTTAATGTCTTTAAAAAAATCAAAAAATTTAAATATTTTATTTTATTTTATTTTTTTGGTTCAAACGACTAATGAGGTTGTTATCCACTAGTTGAGGGCTACCAACCTCTGTTGACCACCAACCAAAGGCCGACGACTTGTGTCATCCCTTGGGCAATGGCGCCGCGAGCCCTCAGGCATCGCGGCCCTAGCCCACCCTCATTGTGGCCGATGAGGGCCTGGGTAAGGGCTGCCACACCCTTACCTGGCTAGATCCTACAAGGGCCACAACCCTTGCCCTCGGTCAACAAGGGTTTCACTGCCTTCACCCAAGGGCTGATGGGGGTCACTAATCCTCGACCATTGATTGGCAGCCCTATCGGCCCTTTACACCAATAAAGGAAAAAAAATAGAAAAATTAACTTATAGAAAAAATATTTGAAAATTATGAAAATTTGTTCACGTCAATACCAACCACATCATGTAGGATGGCTAGTTGGATTGCCATGTTAGTGCTTTCCATCCAAAATTGATTGGATTGACTCAATTAGCAAAATTTAAAAAAGTTTATGATTGAATTGGTAAATGTGTAATGGGCTTATGACTATTTTCCTCCACTCTATCTCGAAGAGTAACCGCGACCAATTTAGTTACGTTCAGATTTGGTCTAGAAAAGCTAAACGTGTAGTAATTTTACTCCAATGCAATTCATAGGTACATGAAGAAGCCCTAACAAATAGAAATTGTCAACAATCATGCCATTTATAATCTATACTATTACTTAAGTAAAATCAATAATCACTTCGATCACAAACTTTTACAAAAATAAATAAATTATGAACTCATTCGCATTTTCAAAATATCATATGACTTCGAATAACTTTAGATGTACAATATCATAAATTATAAGAATGAAAACAATTAACAAGTAACAATGAATTCTAAGGAACAATGAATTCTTTTATCTTCAAAATTTAGAATTTAAATTATCATCAAGTATTTTACAAACATCTCATCTTTCCTTCTACGACAATTGAGAAATTGTATTGAAACACGAATCAAAACCTATACATCATATATTTTTTCTTTATTACTTTAATTTTTATTCACTAATGTCTAGTGAAAATTGCAAATTATTTGCATTTTCTTGGGTATTACCAAAAGATGATAGTTGGAATTTATTAGGTTAACAGCATGTGGAAAAAGGAAACCTCAAGTATCTAATTTTCTAGAAATAATTTTTTGCAGGCATGGGCTGCTATCTCACAGTGCCGTGATCAATTAAAAAATTCAAAGAAATAAACGTGAGGTGTTCAGGGTTTTACAAATCACCATCAGAGCCAGCAATAATAATCATTTTATTTTTCTTTAAACTTTAGTCTAATGAGACAAATGGAGCATACACAATTCGATTGTGCACGCACCCACTGGACGGTGCAATGAATGTGACAGTTGCACAAACAAAACACCCGCAATTCTCCAGCTACCCAATAAATATAAATCATAACCACAATCGCAATCTCGACACTATTCAAAATTACAAAAAAGGAATGATATTGTTTGTCATTATCTTCATTATTTAACATGATAAACTAGCTATCATAGGCTCCTGCACTCAGGTCGGCTCCGTCTAGGACTCCTTTTCTCATAGAAAATGAAAAATTAAATGGTTTTTTTTTTTTTCTATTTAGTGGTAAATGTTAGGTGATAAACAATTTGTGGAAGTTTCGTGCACAAAATTGTTTTTTTTTTCTGTGTATAGGGGGACCAATCTAGTCAAGTGGTAATCTCCTCAAATCGAATAAGATTAGTTACAAAAGCAAGCTAAATCAAGTGTGATGAACTTTTAGCAATAGACAGATCCTAATCTATGCTTATTTATATATCGTACCCTCTTTTAAAACATTAAAAGGGGCCAATGCAAAATGGGGCTCGATTAAATAATCCTATGCCCTTTGACTTTTCTGCATTGATGCAAATTCACTTTTTATCGCATGGAAACTGGGGAAAAGCTAGAATGGTCGTAGCCTCTCTCGACCTTTTGGTTTGATTTGTCGAATAATGAAAGGGAGATGAGGGTTAGTGGCATTGTCAGTGGAAAGGAAAGGGGGGAAAAGGAGTTGGGGGGGTTTTATTTTATTCCCATGTTTGGTGCTACATATATGAAAAGCATTTCGTGATTTGACTTGATAAATCTTACTTATCAATTGCGTGTTGGGAGCGACATCAACTTTTTTGGCTCAAATTTTTATCATTAACATTTGAAATCCGAATTTAATCGATACATTCTGGAAACGTTGAAAGCATCTTTCCCATAGAAGGCGGTGTTGAGTTAGAACCGAAAGATTCTTCTTAAATGGGAGCAGATTGGATTGACATAAATCATGCATAAAAAATTGGGAAAATTATCCAAAGAGTGTTAAATACCTTTCGATTTTATTAATTAAGTTTTTAGCAATTTCACATTTTTTGCCAATGAGTATCTTCATCAATTTTGATCGGAAATTACCGCATGGACGTGGGCTATCTTATGTTGTATGGCCAGCTCTAATGTAAATAATTTATATAATTTTTTTGAATTTATGATTTGTAAATAATTTATTTTAATTTAAATATATTTTTTATACCAAGTTCGCTGAGGGTCACTAGTTATCCTCATTGGTCATGAAGCGCTTGGCAGTCATGGGTAAGTGTCTAGCCCTCACCCTCTGATCGACAAAGGTCGTCAACCCTCGTGTGGTCGACGAGGGTCAATGGCTCTCACCAAATCTTGCTAGACTTGGTAGAAAAAAAAGTAAAGGTACAAAAGAAAAAAATAGAAAATTATAAAAAAATATTATCAGAAAATGTCTACATCAGTATCGGCTATTTTATGTGGTACTACCGGTGTTTACGTTATCAATTTTTGATTTAAATTAGTAAAATGTGAAAATGTATATAACTTGATTAGTAAAATTGAAAAATTTATAACTGAATCGATAAAAGTATAATAAGTTACAATTTTTTTGACAATTTTTACCTCAGACACTATGCTGTTTACAATAATTACTATTAGAGTTCTTTCGAGACTCTCCTCATCAATGCATATCAATACCACGACTAAGGGTCAAGTTTATGTCAACTCTATAATACGCACGATCAAGTTAAATATTAGATAAGAAGTAATATGACGTAGCAGAATCAAAGGCGGAAACCCGAGAGCTTGGACTAACAATTTAGCAAAAAAAAAAAAAAAAAAAAAAAAATTAAACCAGAAAGAAAAAGGAGATATTGTTTATTTCTAACTTAAACAACGGAGGCTCCCAGCTAAAATGAACAATTCATACATCCGACCGACGTATATCTCGATGACTTAAGTTATTGAGACAAAGTTTATCAAATTGGGTGTCGACCCAAATTGCCCCACTCACCTCTGCGATCTATTCCTATTTCGACACATTCAACTTCCGCCTATATATATATTTATGTATGTATGTATCTCAACATATAATATGGCAACTTAATAAACAACTCAGACGCGGCTCTTTTGAAAAATTGGATTAAGAAACAAGACTCACGCCAATAACGAATGCCATTGATGGAGGAGGGTCTAAGTCTTAGTAAAAATATCATAGGCGGCCCACCTTTTGCCACCTACAAGATTAGGGGGGGTGATATAATATACCTATAGAATTCGCATTATAGGCAATAAAACCCTAGCTTGTCTCCTCGTTTTCTCACATAGGACAGGTGACTTTACCTACGCCTAGCTGTAGCCACCCCCCTTTTTGGCACTACAAAACAATACTAAGTGCTTATCAAGGGAGAGACACGAGGGTAAGGTTCTCATCTTTGATCGGAGCGATTAAAGCTAGTATTATTATACTTTAACCAGAGGTCTTAAAAAATTTTATGGTGCATAGGGATCGTGAAAGAGTATAATTACATACTTTTATGGGGAATTATAGAAGCGTTTCTGAGGGCGAGGAATCCGAAGATCGAAAGCATGCATGGCCAAGATGGAACAAAAACTACACACCCTTCGATGGATAACATTATTCCATGTCGTCCCCACCCAAAAGAGTCGACATGCCAAGTTCCCATAATCGTCGATTTCAATAGAAGTTCTATTTAAAATTTGGCAGAAAAAGGATTAATAATAATTTTTATTTAGATTTTAAACTAATTCACAAATATTAAATTTTAGCCAAAAAGCCACAAAAATGCCAAATTATATCCATTGCGATACATTTACCTTGAACTTTATTTTGACATAAAAAACTTCAAACTATGTCCACAATAGCACATTTACCCTAAACTTTTTCTTGTAATAGAAAAAACCCCAAAATTTTGCCCATGAGACTCATTTATCCTCCATTAAGGTTGCATTAGATAATAATTGAAACAATGTAGTTTTTATTTCAATCAAGTCACGTGGGCATCATGTCAATATCATTTTCTTTCTTGCATTTATATAGGCATATTTTTAACAATTCTCATTGATATAACTCTGATGAAGGGTAAATGTGTTACAAGTACAAGTTTGGGACTTTTGGTTAGGGTCACAAAAAAAAAATGGGGGTAAGTATGTCATACTGGATATAATTTAGGGTTTTTAGTGGCTATTGCTTTACATTTTATTGGGTAATAACAATAAAATTAGAACTCAAGGTTTTGGCTAAGAGGCTGGGTTGATGATGGAGTATGATGCTATGCTATAGCATGCTATGTTAGGTGCACCGTGCACTTATTGCTTATCCGAGTATATTATAGGTAGGTACACTCATTGCTCGTGCATTGCGTAGAATATCCTATGTGATGCTATTACTATTCGTTGTAGCATTTGTATAGTAAACCATATAAATGTTAATTTCGCTACACAAAGTACAATGAAATCTATTATCGCTCTCATACAATCACACTTTGTAGATATGCAAAATGAGTTATAATTAACAATTATTTAGGACATTTAAGGATAATGCCTATGCGAAGCATGGGCAAGATTGCTAGATACTTGAAAAAAAGCGACTTATACTAATGATGACTAAGCACTGATTGATATCAACAGTAAATAGGACCGTCGTGATATTAAGAACCATCATAAAAAAAAAAAAAAAAATTAAGAACCATCTTACTGAAAGACTAAGTGATAATATGGATAAGTGAACTTTGATTCACGCAAGATGACATTTCACTTGCATCAAAATACAATAGTAGAAAGCTAGGAAAATAATTAATTTGTTATCTCAACCTTATAAAAATTACTAAAATTAAATAATACCACCCAAAAATTTAGTGTGGTTCCTAGAATCGATCAAACATATGAAACTTGACTCGTGCGAATTGAATGAGTATTGTTCTTCCCCGCTTGGTAAAAGCTCATAGATCAAGTTGGTTTTCAAACATGGATTGTCTTCTATATCATCCAAATCAATTACATAGATATCAACTGCATCGAAAATAGAAGTAAAGTCATAGGCTCAATAAATCAGGAAATCATAGTACCCACTTTGTATATATATTCCAAAAGTAGATGAGTGATTGGGACACATCATTTCGCAGGAAATGTGTGAACTAAATCGAGTCAAGGATGATGAGAAGATTCAACCCCGTGTTTCTGTGTTAGAGGGAGAGATTCTTAGGGTTCTTGTCTGCATCCTAAGCTGTCCATGTGAAAGGATGTGCCAAAGGCAAGCGACTAAAATAGAGTATAGGGCAAAGAGAAGAGGCCAGTCTCCTCTCAAAACGGACATGGAGGCTCCGACAAGGATTTGGCGGTACGGACCAGACACCACACATTCCTCCCTCTCACAAATCCACGTAAACCCCTAAAAAAATGAAAAGGAAACATTCATCTATCTTCTTTCTTTTTTAATGGTAAATTATAATATATATATATATTTTTAAGCTCGCTCGGGTTTTAAGGGTTTCTTTGTTTGTTTCTCGTATCGAAACGCGTTTATTCTATTATGCATAGGGAGTATAAAACATCTAAAGCCTTATTTAATTATGGAAATTAAACAATTCAAGAAAGAATGTTTTTATTTGTCTTGTAGCTGTCGTTTGTAATACCCTAGGGAAGAACAAGGGAATGTTTCTCGTAAAATGCAACGAGCCTGCCAACTTAGACTTCAAACCATGTTTCTTTGAGGTCTGAGCTACTACTGTCCCATGTAACATTTTTCGTTTTATTTCTTCAATTTATTAGAATTATTATATACGGAATTGGTAGTTGTGCAATGACTTGTTATATATAATTGATGACTCATTGATTGGTTGATTTGATGGTTGAGTACATAAGACCATATAATACATATTATGACCTTTAGATTACTCATAAATTAAGCTCGTCATTTTTGAAACTATTATGATTATGAGCTATCGGAGAATGGTCTACTTTGGTGTTTGATGAAACTTCCCTTTAAATTATTACACGATTTAGTATTTAAATGCTCTAAAGAAATCGAATGTCATTTTCCCTCTGCTCCTTTCGGTACTGTCCAAGTTTTAGATGATCACCTCTTGAAAAATGTGGCGGGTCATCGTCACTTTCTGATATCTCTCATCTCACTCTCGTGTCCTCAAAGTTCATTATTTCTCTTTATTATTCATGCATCAATTTATCTTGCCGTACACTACTATAAGCAAACAAACAGATATGGTCAATAGCATTTCTGTGCATATTCTTCTTTCCCTAGTCACTTGGATGACAACAACTAGAACATGACCAAGATCACAACTTTCACAATCCTAGTCATCATTTTCGTCTCCGCTTGCCCTCATCAATTTGTTGCCGTCTTCAAACAATTTACATAAGCGGCACACCTTCTTTTCGCGCTAATGAAATAAAAGATATTGTCGGTCGCTATTGAGGTCACTCGTGGCGAAATTTTTCTCTATACAAATGGTATTTCCAGTGAAACCAAATTATCTATATAACAAATTGTAGCTCAGCGATTTTGATGGAAGATTGTTGTGGAACAAGTACATGTCAATTAGAATCAAATCTACATATAAACTGGTTAGTCCTCGAACATTTTTGCCCTCCTCTTGTCCTCATTTAGAGATCCAATTAGTCATACGACAATTCCATTTAATCGTTTCCGTCTACACAACCTCGCATGATCATAAAGCAGACACGACCACAGAAACTGTCGTGATAATGTCCTTTAAAAGCCCTGAAAGAACAAAGCATGTGAAAAGCTGAAAGAAGGGAGCTCTTTTGATTTTAAAGGAGTTTGGCAGTTTTCGTTTTCCTCAAATTGCTTAGTGTTATTCACGTTTTCTCGTAATTTTCGTTCTCGTGATTTTAGTCGGAAAGTGGTGGTGCGTACTTTAAATCTGTCAAGTCTTTGTCTGAATTATCGATTTTTGTCTTCTAAGCGTATATGATTGGGCGCAAGAGAAAGTGTTTTTCCAAAAATAAACTTAGGAAAAGAGCACGCGTGGAGAAAACTAGTCAAAGTATTTCAAATTACTAAAGAATAGATTAATGTTAAATATATGATCTGTTTTCCTAATAGGACTTAAAATTTCAGCACAGCCGGAAAGACGGAGATTCATGGAACATACGGAATTTATCTTCTTCCAAATTTGGAAGGTGATGGATTCATGTATTACTTGATAATATTTTTTTTATTTATTTTCAAAAATCAAATAGGGTCATCGAACGGTTGGCCCCAGGCTCAATTTCCACATGGCACCACTTTGTTCTCTCCGGCCTTAGGAGACCAAGTCAGGTTACAATGAGATCCGTAGTCCATTGTATCAAAGTCCACCGTATGAATCGAATTATTGCTCTTGGTTCTATTGATATCTTTCAAAATGACGAAATGCACAGAGCTTGTGCCCCTTGAGCTTTGTCAAGTTGTTGCTATTATTGCTATTATTAGACATTGTGTTTTTATGATCTTCCAATCTATGATACCAACCGACACAAACTCGCAAATTTATGCTCGAAGCTTCTGCAAGCAAAGCACACAAAGAAGAATTTCTCGATTTTTTTCAGCCTTTTTGGGAGAGGTAATACTTCATTACATGGAAGTCAGTTGCAATTTTTACATGTAAAACCCTAATTATAGAAATTGCTACACGTTAAATAACAAACTAAAAATCAACAAAACCCTAATAAAATTAAAAGTTCGAAATAGGAAACTAGATCATGAAGAAATAAACTAGTAAATCCTAACGATCTATCAAACAAGCTAATATGGTAACTGAGTAAATATCTAAAATTAAAAAGTAATCTATAAAATCAAACAAATACAAAAATAAATACCTAATTTTTTGGTCAAAAATAAATAACTAACTCAGAAACTCTATATTTCTCGAACAAAATATTTAAATCAAATCTTGATGTGCCTTGCATCACTTCACACACTTGTAAATTAAACTCTTTAGGTTTATCTGCCACTTTTTTTTTTTTTTCATTTTCCATTTCATATTTGTGGGATAATATTTTTACGTCTCTTTTTCTTCATTTCGGTGAAACCACGTAACCTTTCGAAAAGTAATAAACGAGGAGCATTATCATGCATTCCATGGCTGTGATTAATGGCCCTACTAGCTACTATTGGCCCAAGAAGATCTTGACGAAACTACGCACACCCTACACCGAATGAATCCTAGGAATTGAAATATAAATTTTGCAAAATGAAATCTGCCAAATATTTGTAAAAGGAAAATCACTTGTATGTTAAAATTAAGGGTAAAGTAAGGAACTAGGGTTCTCGCCTCACCACCACATGCATGACGCCTGAGCACATAGAGTGGAGCAAACATAAACTCAGAGTGACCATAGTCTGTCCAAATTAAAAAATTGTCTCCCCTTATAATAATTAAATCAAAATTCCCACTACACCTTTTTTCTGCCCACTTTGAGAAAAAGCTAAAGTAGAGAAAAAGCTAAAGGAAAAAAAAAAGGAAAAACAATAAAAAGAAAGGAAGATGGTAAAAGGCAATAAAGAAAAGAAAGAGAGAGAACCACACAAAGACAAAAGTTTCTCAAACCTCCATGATTTGAATTCTCTCGCTTCTTCAACCCCTTCTTCTCTCTCTCTTTCTCTCTCTCTCTCTCTCTCTCAATCAAGAGAGGTGAGAAAGACCCACATCTCTCTCCCTCCTGCTTCTACAAAGGCCTTGTTTAGGAGCTTCAAGTAAAAGCAAGAAAGAAAGAAAGAGAGAAAGAGAGAAAGAAAGAAAGAGAAAAAGGCAAAGAAAAGAGAGAAGGGCATATATAATTAGGGCAAAAGTTTTTGTTTAGTGTGAAGAGAGAGATTGTTTTCGTTAGAGATCAATCGAAGGGATGCATAGAGTGTTGCAGAGCTCATCCCCGGTGCAGCAGCAGATGATGGCAAACCCTAATAGTTGGTGGAACATCAACAGCTTGAGAGCTCCCAGTCCACAGCAAGCCACTTCTTCTAGTTTCTTCCCAAATATCCCTCCTTATCATCATTCAAATCTCTTTCCACAGTACATGCCCCCCAATCCTTCTTCAGTCCTCGCCCCTTGGCTTGAAAATAGTAGCCAGGAGCATCAGCAGCTTCAAGCTGAGTCCTGGAGCCAACTGCTCTTGTAAACATCTCTCTCTCTCTCTCTCTCACACACACACACACACACACAAACACACACATGTATTTGTTTTGTTGAGGATCTTTATATACCTTTCTTTTGCTATTCATATTTTGATCCACAGAAGGATAGCTTATGAGCGGATCGATGTCTGGCATGTCGGTTTCAAAAGACTAGTTGACACGACTTGCAAAAGTTTACAATATTAAACCGGATTAATTGGTGGCAAGCGCATGCATGCAGATCATCTGTCCCTGCGCATGCTTCATCTTGCGTGATTTTCCTTCTTTCAGTATGATTTTGCATATCTCCATACAAATCTTCTCTTCTTAATGTTAACTAGCTCGCTAGTCAACCCATGCTTTTGTCCTTGTCCATCGATCTTCAACTTAGATATGTAAATTCAACCTCCCCGCATTGTTAATGAACTCCATACCACGCCAATCGATTTCATGATTACTTCCATTGATTATGGAATTTGCAACAAGATATTGCGCAACTTTATGAGGATGATCTCTTATTTTCCTTTTTGAACCTTCCAAATTAAGGGGTGGATTGATGAGTGAAGAAGACAAGAATGCGTTGACCCATCTTCAAGCGAAGAGATTAGAGAATTGGGGAGATCAACAAGTACTAGAGCAGTCTCCAGTTGATGTGAAGCAAGAGAATTCCTCAAGCAGCTACTTGTACGGACATGCAACAAGAGAAGACTTCCATGGATCTAAATCAGCTGTTTGGCCTACTACTACTTTAACCCCCACGGCTTCACCTCCGAAATCGTGTGTCACGAGCTTCAGCAGCAACTTGCTGGACTTCTCATACAAGAAATCTGACGGCAATAAGCATCCAGTGCCGGATCAGTCTTCCGAGGTGAGATTATGCCGCAATATCGTGTGAGAATATGGACGCGTTCTTCGATGAAGAACAAATTTGTACGAAAAGTTATTTATTATAATGAATTTACGGAACCTCAACGAGTATTTAAAAAAGCTAAATGATTAAAGGGGTTATGAGTTGCTTCTTTGTAACATATTTGAATTCCTCTTCCATTACTTAGTGAATTAGGAATGGGTTTCGAGATCTGTCTTCACCTTTCCTCTTTTAATTGAAGGTGCCGTAAAAAGGGTTTGAAATGAATAGATGATGGTTTATACATCATTCGCTTTTTTATATGTCTTTACAATAAACAATAGAGCCTATCATTAAGCAAAATCTTTTCTTGAAATAACTGTTTTTTTTTCTTTTTTTTGGGGGGGGGGGTCGTTTCTTGAAATAACTTAAAGGGGTTCACAATGTATAACAGACATATTCTTTTAACACTTTCGGTTCGCTGCAGTGTTTATTTGGAGCGGCCGGGCCGCATACAGTTCTGATTATGCTTGTTCAATTTCTTTCTTTTGTTTTTGTTTTTGGTCAGTGTAAAAGCAGTGCAACTGGTGGGGCACAAAAGAAAGCCAGGACTCAACCTTCTTCAGCCCAATCTACCACCTTCAAGGTAATGACCATGGTCTCTCTTTCTCTCTCTCTCTCTCATCCACACACACACAAAAGCATACAAAAGCTATCTAACATGTGTGTGAGTGGACTGTTGTCTTTCTCGGTTGTCGACTTGTTCAAAATCCTTATTCCTCTTCCGGTTATGCGTTGTCTATATGAAGTCACAAATAAAGGGGAAATAAAATAAGAATCCAGCAAGAGAAATCAAATAGTAAAATGGGATAACACCAAACCGTAATTATGGAGCTAACTGACCCCATTTGCATTATATTCGCTTGATTTGAACCAGGTGAGGAAGGAGAAATTAGGTGACAGAATCACTGCTCTGCATCAGCTTGTTTCTCCATTTGGCAAGGTAAAAAGCTCAAGCCATTTCGGTTTAATGACGAGCATAATGCACTTCATTTACTCAACAAAAAAAGACAGCAGTATTTCAAAAAAAAAAAAATATTATTACACCGGCATTATAAATTTTCATATGCTAGTTTAGAATAGGAAAGAGCCTCATATTTATATGAAAATATAACTCAATTGCAAACTATTGGGTACAGAGAAGTGGATTGCCTTTTAAATTCAAATTCACATACTTCCTCTCTTTCATTGTGTTTTATGAAATTAAGTCTACGTTTGGTTCGAACTTTTGAAATCGCCATTTGGAGAATCTGCAAATATCTTTGAGAGAAAGGGGCTTTCGGAAATGTTAAATAGTTTGGTAAATTTTAGCGTTGAAATCAACTTAGCATAAATGCCGTTTGGTAAATTTTGCATTTGTAATTAGCTTTTGGTATTTTTTATTTTCTTTAAATTTTGAAATCAAATTCCGGCGGCCGGCCAACCGCCGGCCACCGCCGGACGGCCAGATCTGGCCGTCGCCGGACCACCAGATCTGGCCGCCGGAGGTCGCGGAGGCCAGATCTGGCCGTCCGGCGGCCAGATCTGGCCTCGCCTGGCTCGCGCGAGACCAGGCGACGCCGGCTGAGGTCCGCGCGACCTCAGGCGGCGTCGCCTGGTCGCCAGACCGCCAGATCTGGCCGCCGAACGGCCAGATCTGGCCTCGCCTGGTCGCCTGGCTCGCGCGAGACCAGGCGACGCCGGCCGAGGTCGCCCGACCTCAGGCGGCGTCGCCTGGTCGCGCGAGACCAGGCGACGCCGGCCGAGGTCGCCCGACCTCAGGCGGCGTCGCCTGGTCGCGCGAGACCAGGCGACGCCGGCCGAGGTCCGCGCGACCTCAGGCGGCGTCGCCTGGTCTCGCGCGACCAGGCGACGCCGGCCGAGGTCCGCGCGACCTCAGGAGGCGTCGCCTGGTCTCGCGCGACCAGGCGACGCCGGCCGAGGTTCCCGCGACCGCCTGTCCGCACGACCTCAGGCCACCCCGCGGGTCTCGCCACCCCGGGCGGTGGTCACCGGGGACGCGGGACCCCCACGCGGCGGTGGCGGCTGCCGGAGAAGCCGCACTCTCAGCCGGCGAGGAAGACGAAGACGAACGAAGACGAACGAAGAAGAAAGGGGAAAGAAGATGAACAGTAGATTAATGAACAGTGAATCGGCATTTCTGAAATGCCCAATGCCCAAAGCTGGTCCTACCCAGCATTGGGCTTTCAGCATTTGGGATGCTGAAATTTGGCCAAGTAGCATTTGAAAGTGATTGCCAAACACAAGATTTTTTCCCCAAGGGGCTTTCGGGCCCGAAAGCCCCTTGGGAAAGTCCAACCAAACAGGGCCTAAGTCTACACAAATCATACCCCCATATCTTTAATGGTGGAAAACTCTGGTGAAAGAGAAACTCTTTCTGCATGTCAAAGCTCTTCTTTTTCTTTCTACAAGAGTCCATGGCTTTGCAAGTCTTTGAACTTAGGTCTCTTTTATATTTTCCTTCTCTTTTTGTGTTACTTTTACTTATGAATTAAAGTATTGAAGAAAGCCAAAAATATGACTTTGGAGGGTTGTGGTGTGGGGGGATTTTTGCTCTCTTTTGCAGACTGACACAGCTTCTGTGTTGGCAGAGGCTATTGGCTACATCAGATTCCTTCAAAATCAAATTGAGGTGATGCTTATCTTTTCTTTTTCTTTTTCTAATTCCTTTTTTGAAAGAGGAAAAATAAACCTACTGTGACCAAACTGTGAAAGTGAAAGTATCATTCCCGATATCCTCTTTACTCTTTTTGTTCTTTAATTTATTCTTCTTTGGGTTTGGGTATGCTGGAGTTCTGATCTGAACATACTCTCTGAACATCAACAGGCACTGAGTTTGCCGTACTTGGGCAATGGATCGGGCAACATGAGGCACCAACAACCTGTATAATCTCTCTCTCTCTCTCATGTGGAGTGAATGCACGTGCATGTTTTTGCAGAGATGTTATCAGATCGTCACTGAATAGAATAACTGATGAAAACCTATTACTTTTCTAAATGTTTAGGTTCAAAGAGAGAGGAATTGTATATTTCCTGAAGATCCTGGTCAGGTATGCACATGTTCTTCACAAGATCTTGAGCATTATAAGTTTCAACTGATTCGTTGTCTGTGCTTTTGAACAAATAAAGCTAAACGAGGTTAACAAAAGTTAAAGGGTATCCAACTCCAGTCATTGTCTAAGCGCTTGAAAGAAATAAAGTTCAACCAAGTACCTAAACAAGTTTAGATTTTAGACTCTCCTGTGTTCTTCTGTCGTCGTCCTTGAGATGTTAGATTTGTCATACCTCTTTAGACAAGGTGGCTATATTAGGTTTCGTTGCTTCAAACATTTGTTCATCCACTTAAGCCCATATTTGGAGTAGATTTATCATGGTAAGGCAAATGTGATTAAGTTACGTGGGCAGCTGGTATGACAAATCCTTTAATTGGATAATAATTCTCTAAAGTTTGATGGCATGGCACTTAATTTTGATCCCTCATTCTCATTTTGTGATAAATTTGATAATGATTCTAGCACATGAACTTAAACTTCAAATTACTCGTGTTATTTTTCATCGTCTATGTCGGGTATGTGGTTACCTTTTGATTCAGCTTGATCATGATACAACAATCAAGTCCCCAATTCAGAACAATGAGGAACATCGCTGACCAAAATGCAAGGAATAAAATTGTGGGACTAAATGTTGATGCCATTTTTTTGTTTAACTTAGGAATTAAATTGCAGCCGTTGCCGAACTTCAAAAACCCCATGGATGCAATTCTTCCTATCATTATTCACCTAAGAACCTATAATTATATTTATTGTATGGTGGATATACATAATCAACACTGTTTCTCTCTAATGTCCCTCACTCCTTATTCCATTGAGCAGCTGCTGAATGAGAACTGCATGAAGAGGAAAGGAGCTTTAGACCAGGTAATAACTTCTAATGTTTACATTCTTTTTATCAGCCTTAGCGCTTCTCATTGTTGTAGCTTCATTGTCATTTGAGTGCCAAACGGAAAGAAAAAAAGAAACACCATTCTGTCAAAAACCAAAGTTTTTCGTCCGTTTATTATGTCAGGACACTAACCATGAAGAAGCAAAGGATCTGAGGAGTAGAGGGCTATGCCTGGTGCCAATCCAATGCACAATGCAAGTAGGAAACGAAACTGGAGCTGACTACTGGGCTCCTGCTATCGGAGGAGGATTTCATTAATGAAGCTGGACATAAAGTCTCTAATTAGAACCTGCGACGGCAAATTTGGAGAGATTAAAGAATCTTAGGTGATTATATAACATCATGAGCAGTCACTCTGCTACAAAAATTTCCCAAGGCTGATTGCTCTTGATGCTATATATATCATGCTTTGGATTGGTGTAGTCTCTGCTGTCTTATGCTCGGGCGTGATTTTCTCCCTTTTTCTTCTTCGAAAAAAATAATATTGTCGGATATAATTATGTAGGATTATGTAACCTTTTTACCTGCAGCTATTTAACTCTTTGCAGGGATTAGTAACTTAGTATTAGTTATCAATCCATCTTTGTCATGATCAAGCGCTTCCTACTTCTTTTTCCTTCAGAAATTGCTCGTGTAGTTTAACGTGCAAGACTTAGTCAACGACCTTATATGGTTTTTTTATGACTATGCGAGGGGAAATTATACAAAGAGTTCTAAACCTATTGTATATAATTCGATTGAGTCTTAAACCGACCAATCTACGTGTAATGGCAACGACCTTAGATGGTCTGATAGTCAACACGACAACGCCATTTTAGATGGCGTCCTTTCTTAGTCGAGCAACAAAAGCCCCAAATCAATCCCAAATCCCCAAATCTCAAAATTAATCCATCCTATTCAAGCCCTAATTTCCCTGAGAAACCCCAACTCCACTCTTAAAATACAACTTTTGGAATTTACGCATTAGCCCAACTTATACAAAGAGTCCTAAACCTATTGTATATAATTCGATCGAGTCTTAAACCGACCAATTTATGTGTAATGGCGACGACCTTAGATGGTTTGATATTCAACACGACAATGCCATTTTAGATGGCGTCCTTTCTTAGTCAAGCAACAAAAGCCCCAAATCAATCCCAAATCCCCAAATCTCAAAATTAATCCATCCAATTCAAGTCCTAATTTCCCTGAAAAACCCCAACTCCACTCTTAAAATACAAACTTTGGAATTTACGGATTAGCCCAATCTCAATGTCTCTCACGAAGCCTCCATAGATAAATGTATTGACATATACTTGTACTAAATCTATCTCCCTCCTCCCCCAAATAGTGGCGATGGACGGTATTTCTATCGTTTAAAGCGAAGATCAATGCTAATTTATCGTTCACCTAGACCCTACAAGAAAGGATAATGTATAATTTTTATTTCATTGAGGGACCACCGGCACAGCACATGCAACGAAACCAACACAATTAACACAAATAAATTATAAAAAGACAACACACTCTTGAAGGGACCACAATTACGGTTATACCTTTGACTGATTCGCTGCTTTCTTCCTTGTGTTTTATTCAAAAAAAAAAAAAAAATTGACGACAGTTGAGTTCAATGTAAAACTAACACAACCACTCTTGGTCGTTTTTGTTGCAGAATCTCGAGGTCATCTTCATCTTCACTACAAATTTTGCCTCCAAGCATTTTGAGTTTCTCAAGGAACTAGATTCGAATGGATAGGATTGATTTGGGAATGGGGACTGATTTGGGGCATTAGTAGCTAGACCAAGAGATGATGCTGTTAAGAAAATTTCCTAGTATGTTGAAGTTGACAAAAGTGTCCATGTCGTATATTAATCTTGAAAAATGCAAGAGTTCTTTTATGTTTCTGGTAATATTTGCTCAATGAGGATTGTTTTGATGAGTGGTGGAAAGATTCTAATTGACTTGGAGAATCAATGTGGAAGGACATATAATCTTAGACATGCCAAGATATTAAGTCTTCAAGATCTATGAGTATTCATAACCTAAGTTCCTTGAGAAGAACGGTTGAATGTATCCAAGAAATCAAATGTATTGATCGCGTGAATATGAGTAACTTACTTAATGATATGTGCAAGTTACTAGGTAAATATGAGCAGAAGTACTACATGGATATGACAACTTGCAACGTGAATATGATCAGAGTACTGAAAGTTTGGATACATTGAATGACTGTAAATATGAGTAGAACACTTATACAACTTGCGACAACAATTCTTCAATAATCTTCATGGATTTGGTATGGATTCCCATCTTAAAGATTGTGATCTTACGGAATCTCTTTGCATAAAAATCAACTATGCAAGACATCTAGATTGATTAACAATATTCTCAAGGTTAAAATTCTTTTTAAAGTTGAAGCATCTCATATTTGGAAACCTAGATTTGATTGTATGGGTGACCAAATCAACATGTATTCTGATTAATCGACCTCGATGACTACCTTATCTTCTCAACAATTGTCTAATGGCTTGAAGATTAATCCTCTTGAAGATAGTCCAATGGGAAGCTTAGATGAGAGAAGTATATAAGAAGACTGAGGAGCCTAAACGAAATGAATCAAGAATCTTTTTTCTGTATTTCAAAAGAGCTTCACACATTTTTCAATTGTCTTTTGGGCACTTCATTTTTGTAATCTTTGAGAAGTGTTGGTAGAGTAATAAGTTTGTGCTTAGGCATGAGATAGTTAGCTCTATTGCTTGAGTATAAGCATCATCTACTTTGAGAAAAAAAATGCTTGAATATGAGCAGTACTTGCATCTATAATTATTCATCGATTATCTAGTAGGATCTTGCCAATAGATTATTGGCTGGGAGAGTAGACGTAGACTTAAACAATGGCGAACCACTGTAAACTTCGTATGCTCTATTTTTCATCCCTAATCATGTATATTGCTAAAACTACTAGATATTATCATATTATGATCATATTCATATTGTATTTTTCATGATTACATCCACATCATTTTCGACAATTTTATTTCCGCTTTATTTTATCAAATTATTTTTGAAATCACCTATTCTTCCCTGTAAGTGGTAGTAGCAACTTCAAATACCATTCATCTTAGCAAAAATATCATTGGTTACTTTTGACAATTTTATTTCCGCTTTATTTTGTAATTTTTTTAAATAAGTTATTTACCCTGCTCTAGGTGATATTACTAACAACTTCAGATGCCGTTCATCTAAGCAAATATAATATTGGTAGTTAGGGGTGTACAAAGGAACCGAGAACCACCCGAACTGCCCAAAATAAGATCGGACCGAAACTAGTGGTTCTCAAGGGAACCGGTGGGTATGGGTCTAGTCCAAGTGAGGAACTACCCATCCACCCACTCGGACCAAACTGATAATATATTTTTATATTTTTATATATTTAATTATTAAGAAAAAAATTAGATAAAAAAATTTAAGAAAAATGAAAACCCTAAAATCCTTAATTTAAAGCTCAACACCTATTAATTGAGTGCTTATCTCGTCTCACTCTCACTTCATCTAAGTTGTCTCTCCATCTCTCACTCATGATCTCAACTCTCAGATTTAATACCCATCGACTCATGGCCTCGACTTTCAACTTCAATATGAATCCAATCTTTTTATTGACCTTCCAATTAAGAGTAGAGAAGTTCTTTGTTTCTTGCTTTACTTTGGCTTGTTGGAAAACGTTGCATTGAGTGCATGAAACTTGGTGGGACCAATTCCACGGACCCACTTGAGAACTGAATTGAATTGATGGTCTAGTTTCCAGGTGGATCTATAGAATCAATGAGTGATTCCCAATTCCAATTTTTCGGAATTAGTTCTTAGTGGACAGTTCGTAGTTCCAAGGTAGGAACTATCTACCTCAATCATGCTCACCCCTATCGATAGTTGAATATCAGTCCACAGCATGTTGTTGTAAACATAGGATGACCAGCAAATACTAGACTATCACATCAAATAAATCAGACGAGACTTGACTGAAAGGATTTGATTGCACTTTCCCTCAAAAGGTTTATGACAAAATTGGTTCAATTAAAAACTCTATGACTCAATTAAATTCCATAAAAGAGGGAAAAAAAACTTATTGTACTCCTATGATCTAACTATAAATTAAGAAAAACTTTGAAACAAGTGAAGAAGAGTAAATACTACATAAACCCATAGGGCCATACGCATTTCTTAGGCAAATTTGACACATTTTGATTGCATGTCATTATAATATATCCTATCTAGTAACTGTATTTTGCATATCTTTCTTTGCATTAAGGGTTATTGAATACAAAAACTTTCCTCCTAGTTCCCAATGGCTCGTCACAATATAGCACCGGTAATTTCTTTTCTATGTATGTGTAGCAATTAAGCAATACCGTCAAGGATTAGTTTTCACGCACTAAGCTAAATTGATCCACCCTTTCCATAAAATTAAAGGTAAACCATCCATTCTAGGACTAATATGCTTTAATTCGCCAGCACATGGTAATCGGAATCGTAGATTTTATATGGTTTGGATTGTAAATATCTTGAATTTCCAATACATACAGGCGGATCAGCTAACCGTGCTTACCATATTCAATTTCTCGATTCAGAAGTTACCAAATGCAAAATTTGATATTCACGTACCTATAGACTTGTCGTTTTCATTAACTCGTTCCCAGCAATCCGAGCTAGGACACTGAACAACTTTAACGTCCCACTCGCTCCTTCTCATCCCATGTTTAGTTTGTTTTTCAGTTTTCCTTTTCGTTCTGCCCCAATCTAATTAGCCATCCGGCGTCGAGGAAGGAAACATCGGGCCTTCTTTTCATGTTTCACCAACTTTCATTCCGAATTACCAAGTACCCTCTAGTGATTCGCATAAAGATTTCGCATCTCGATCGTGCTTGTGGCTCGACCGTTGACGTTAGCCGGTAAAAACAGCTTGCTTAGGTACATATTCATGCACAGATGAGCATAGGAGAAGTATAATCTTCCTACGCAAAGAATCTCTATTCAATAATAGCTGCAAGAAGTCAAAAGATCCGGATTCTCTAGGGGATTCTTGCGCGATCCAAGTACAATTCTGATTCCGACCCCCCAGAAAAAATACAATTCTGGTCATATAAAAAACGTGGGCACGATTTTCATGGAAGAATCCTAGGGGACACCCCCATCGTGTCGACCAATCAATTACGAGCATCTGTTCATGCCTTGGCTTCTCATCGACTTTTCTTGTTTGACTTCACCCCTCGATGTCATGTCTCTCGACTTCGCCTCTTACTAGCCTCCCCCCGGGACAAGTCTAAGTCCAATCGTCGTTAAGCCCATCACGTGTGCATTGGAATGCTCGACTGATGGTGTTTCGGCGGGGAGGTTGTACGAGGTGTAAGCAACTCCCCTGGAAAAGTCAAGCTGCGATCTGACCATTTGGTTACAGACCCGAGAGTTTTTATGCTGACTTTTCCTTGTTATTCTGCAACGACGCAACTGGATCAATTGTGTATTTATCACGGGTTTTGCCTACGATCCAATTATGTTAAGTCTTGATTATAGTTTCTCTTTACAGATCCTCTTCGAATAGCAAGACTTCACGTCGAGAATCCCTTCCTTCCTCGTCTTTGCTTATCATCTCTCCCTCTCTCCCTCTCTCTCGAAGATGGGTCGTCTTCAACGTTTGAAGGAGGTGGTCCTTCTAGTTATGGTGATGGGCTTGTTGAAGAGAAGCTCTGGTGCCGTTGTTCATAGATCGATGAAAATGGTGGATGGTGTGAACAGGGAAGGCCCGTTCTTGGGGATTGTAGTGCCCAACTCCTTCGAGATGAACCCTCTTCTCCAATCTCCAAGCTTTGTCCCCAATGAGACTCTCCCTTACTTGGACATTTCTGGTAACTGAAGCTCATGAATATTAAATAATTGTATCTTCTATTCATGGATTGAGTCATCTCTTTTCGTCTCCGGTTCTAATTTATATCGTCTTAGTCCAAAGAACATTGCCGGCAGTTGGCTCCTTTGGGTAGATACCGTTTTGTGTGCTTACGTTTGCGTTGGTTCACGATGTGTCTAGATATATGTTGATATCTGTGTCGTGAGTTGATACGATTCGCATCATGCTCGACAGGGAGAAGATTTCGGATTGGACGGTTGGAAAACGAGAAAGTCATAATCGTCATGACGGGGTTGAGCATGGTGCGCGCAAGATTTTGATCGTCGTGTGTCCTTTATGTTCCTTTTCCTTTTTTCGATAGCAGAAAATGAGGGTGTTGATGAGAAGTTGTTGCTGTATGAAGCTAAATGCAGGCATAACCACAGAGTTGCTCTTGACTCTGTTCAATGTGAAAGGTGTGCTTCACTATGGAATTGCAGGGAATGCAAATCCAAACCTCCAAATTGGGGATGTGACGATCCCACAGTATTGGGCTCATACAGGTCTTTGGAATTGGCAGGTCTATTTTCAACGATTTTATCTTTTCAAACTTTTTATCATTTGAGTCCTTATTTAAATGAAAGTTCTTTGCATACATAGGAAATAAATTTGGTAGAAAACTTGAAAGCAATTTGGTTAAATCATAAGCAAATGTGTCATGTAAGTTCGACGCTATATGCATAAACTTAGGGTCAATGTGTTCGTTTTTCGGGTGATGTCTCATCAAAGTCAATTAATTTATTTGCTCTCCAAAGTTACCTAAGATTGTAAAGTATCCATTTCTTGACAATCACTTCTGTAATAGTTCTGTAAAAAGCATGTCTTATAAACTTAGAAGCAGATCTGGACATATTGTGGGCTTTACTCAAATGGGCAGGTAATTTTCAATGTAGAGATATCTGTTCATCACTTCAAGCCCTATTCCTAAAATCTTTTCCCTGTTTCCTGACTGAGAGCAGAGGTTTGGGGATGGGCCTGACTCAGAGCTAGCATTTGAATCAGATGGAGACTACACAAGGAAAATTGGGTACCTTAACATCCCCAGTTTCAACAATCACACCGGCAGCGGCCAGGCTGACCAGAATCTTCTCAACAATGTTTGGTACCAACCCGAGGAAATCTTCCCTGTTGATGGAGTCCCTGAAGTCCGACAGCATGCCTTTTGGGTTCCCGTCGACAAGCACTATTTCACCGTCTCGAAGAAGATCAAGGTAAACTCCGACCCACCCATAGAAGCTCACAACCTATCTTGTTTTGCTATAAAGTCAAGTATGTGGAGGAAATCTGTACCGAAAGAGCATGAATACACAGGTTTCAGGAACATATGAACTCGCTCTTTATGCTGTTACTTTGTTCATTGACACGACTAGGACTTGAAGCTGGGGCAATGTGTGAACTCGACATGCTTGCCGAGGGCACCAATGGTGGTGAGAGTGGACAGAGGGGTGAGTGCCAATGTGTTTGTTGACAACAGTGCTTTCAGGCAGTTCCTGTACTCGAGGTTCAATGCCACTGCCATTGACATGGAGAGTGCCTCCATTGCTCTGGTCTGCCGCCAGCACAAGATGCCATTCATTGCGATCCGGTCCCTCTCTGATCTGGCCGGTGGTGGGTCTTCTCTCTCCAACGAGGCCGCCATCTTCGCCTCCTTGGCCGTCCAAAATGCAGTGGACGTTCTTCTTAGGTTCATTGCTTTGTTACTCTCATCATGATGGCCCCCCCACATCCATTTGTTCTTGGGATGTTCATGTTTGTTGAGTGTAATAATTGTTGTGTTATCCATCGATAATTGATGACAAAATTTCATAGGATGATTTAAGTATACTTTTGAGTAGAGATGTTCAAGGATCCAAGCGAGGTGATGAATTTACCAACTTTATTACCAATTTTAAGTTAACTTTCTTACCAATGATTTAAATTTTGTCAACTATTATATTAGGTTATTAATTTTTATTTGGCGACTTATTAACTTCATTCCCATAAAATAAAATAGAAGTTGGTGACAGACTCAAATGAAAGTAGAAATGATAATTTAATTGGAGAAAAATTATTAAGTTAGTAATTTCATATAAAAGTTCGTAAATTTAAGGCATAATTAAAATAAACAGTTAATGAAAGCCCTAAATTTGTTGTATTTATACAATTCAGTTCTAGACCAATAAGTTCTCCATGGATCGAAAACAATAAGCTTTCCATGGAACAAAATCTAGTAATATTTTTTCTGATATTTCGGTAAAGATGATCGAAAACTAATCAATCTACGGATTTTGCTTTCCATGGACCAAAAACAATAAGCTTAGATACATGAAAACGACTGCCCCTCATGATAGGAAAGCACTTCCCCTAGACCACCAAAGGAATGAAAAATAACCATTTTTCTTTAAAATAATTTTTAAGGAAAATATTTTTCTTATCATCAAATTTTTGAGGAACTAAATGCGCTGGTCACTATATAAGCCATATTTGTATTTTGTTCCACACTGACTCGCCCATGGTCCCAACCTGGTACCCTTGGTAGTTGGTATGACAACCAAAAGAACCTTCCTATCCACAACACGAATAGCCTATTTTTTTTTGGACGGAAAGAAACATTGCATTAGCTGAACCGAAAATTACAACCTGCTTGACGACTATCAGAAGCTAATAAAGCTAACAAGGGAGCAGGAGGGGACGAAGCCTAAGTTTCAGGTAAAGAGCCACTGTTGCAGGCCTTCGCGGCCCAATATGCCGCTGAATTAGCCTTTCTAGGGCAAAATTGAACACACAGATGGGGCAGACGCGAGAGGAAAGCTACAGCTTCGGTGATCAAGGGTCTGATCTCCCATGGAGATGCATCCGTTTTCCGAACCGCTTCAACGAGGAGAAGACAATCAGATTCGATGAGAGAAACCCTATTTTCGTTGGTGTTGATCAGATGATGCAAAGTGATATTCAGGGCTTCGGCCTCGACCTTCAATGTCGAATCTGCAGGTACGATCTTCGTGAATCCTTCAATCAAATTACCGGTGTGGTTGCGGCAAATATAAGCGACTGATCCTATAATGCTTCCTGGTTGATAAGCCCCGTCGATGTTGATCTTTAAAGCGCCCGGATCTGGAGGCCTCCATAGGGTACTGAGATTGGGACGCCGACGGTTTGACCCGATGCCGGGGATAGAAGCTGCGGCTACAGCGGCCGTTCAAACCTATTCAAGAGAGCGGGCAACAACCTGAAAGGGGTCGGGTCTCTGTCGAACAAAGATGAAGCGATTACGAGACTTCCATACCTGCCATAACAGGGTGGCGATCAGCTCCAATCCAGGTACCGTCTGGTTTTTTGTAGACAGATGATTAAACCATTCCTCTATGTGATGAATTGCTGTTGGATGAGTAGAAACTCGGACTTGAGGATGAGACCATACCTGTGAGGTCCAGGGGCAGCATAAAAATAAATGCTCAATAGTTTCAGGCAGCTTGGATGAACAAAGGGAACAGATAGGAGAAACACTAATTTTCCTGCGATATAGATTTTCTTTTGTTGGCAATGCGTTCTGACAGAGTGACCAGAGGAAAAATTTTAGTTTGGGAGCAATCTGGATCTTCCATATGGTATTCCATAGTTGCTTTGGTGGGTGATATGAGGAAGAAGCTCTATTAACTATAGGCGTAGAATCCTCCTGTCTTAGAACATTATAGGCACTTTTTACGGTGAACACACCGTGAACAGTACACGGCCAGATAACCTTGTCAGTCGTATATTCCGGCCTGATCGGTAGTTTAAGAATTTCTGCAGTAGTTTCCGCATCATAAAAACGTTCCAGTAAAGACAGATCCCATCGCTTAGTATCTGAATCAATCAAATCAGCAACTCTTTTAGGTTCTTGTTCAGCAGCAATTCCGCCTATTCTGCCTTTAGGAAGCCAACGATCTTCTCAAATCCTAATATGCATACCATCCCCTACCGACCACTGGAGCTTTGAGGAAATGGAATCCCTTCCCATTAGGATACTCTGCCAACCCCAAGAAGGTCTAGTACCTTTAGAAGCTGTTAAAAAGTCTTGAGAATGAAAATACAGACCTTTGAAGATAGATGCCCATAAAGAAGTAGGATTCTGAATTAGACGCCAGGCCTGTTTACCTAACATAGCTCTGTTGAAAGCCACTAGGTCTCGAAATCCTAGACCTCATATCTTCTTCCCAGTTTTCAGAACCTCCCAATGTTTCCAATGGATTCCAGATTTCTGGCTGTCATTTTGCCACCAAAAACGGGCAATCTTTTTTTCGATAGATTGGCAAAGCAAAATAGGTATCTTAAAAATGGACATAGCGTAATGTGGGATGGCCTGAACAACACTCTTAATAAGGATTTCCTTTCCCCCCTTAAAGATAAGATTTTCCTTCCATCCGTCAAGCTTGCTATTAACTCGGCCTAGTATCCATGCAAACATGTCCCGTTTAGAGCGTCCCCAATCAGATGGGATACCAAGATATTTCCCAGTATTTGCTAGCATAGGTAATCTGATTTCCTGGGCTAAATTGTCCTTAAGTCGGTCAGGGCAGCCTTTACTAAAGAAAATACCCGACTTATTTCTATTAATAGCTTGTCCCGTTGCATGACAATACTGATTTAGAATATTAGAGAGTTCTTGGCATTCCTGTATTGACCCGTGAAGAAAGAAGATAGCATCATCAGCATAAAACAAGTGAGTCAATGTAGGACACCACCTATTTAGTTGGATACCCTTAAGGTTTCCCATGTGGATAGCTTGATGGATGAGAGTAGTCAACATGTTTGCCATAAGAATAAACAGATAGGGAGATAAATGATCTCCTTGCCGAATTCCTCGCGTGGGGTGGAAATACTCTAATTGTTCCCCATTAAATTTAACACTTATTGAAACAGTAGTGATGCATTGCATAATCCACTTAACCCAAGTAGAATGGAAGCCTAACCTGAGTAAGTAGTCGTGGATAAAATCCCATTCGAGTCAGTCGTACGCTTTCTTCATGTCCATTTTTACAACTGCCTAAAATTTTCGCTTGCGAGTCCTGGTTTTGAGCTGATGTAGAACCTCTTGCACTATTAGGATATTGTCCTGTATTTGGTGACCGCTGACAAATGCGCTTTGCTCGGTAGAAATGATGTTGGGTAGGAGGGGTTTCAGTCGGTTAGCAATCACTTTGGATATGATCTTATATGCAAAGTTACAAAGACTGATGGGTCTATATTGATCTAGGCTGTCTGGATTCGGGACTTTTGGAATAAGAGTGAGAGAGGTTTGGTTTAGCTTCGGCGGCATAGAACCCAATTGAAAGAATTGTTGAACCGAGAAGAAAACCTCATCTTCTAATATATCCCAATGATGATGGTAAAAGAGACCGTTGAAGCCATCCGGGCCTGGGGCCTGATTCTTTCCCAGCTGAAAAACGGCAATTTTTACTTCGTCTCGGGTAATTTCTGAAATGAGTTGCATATTCATATAATTTGTGACAACACTTGCACATTTATCAAGAATCGGTCCATAGTCACGAGCTCCTTTTGATTTATAAAGCGTTGAAAAGAAATCCATCGTCATTTGCTTGAGAGTCCGATCATTAGTAACCCATCGTTGGTCTTCATCGAGCAGCACCCTAATTCTGTTTCTATTTCTGCATTGAATAGTGGTGGCATGAAAGAACCTAGTATTCCTATCACCCCACCGGAGCCAGTTGATCCTAGACCTCGATGCCCAATACTGTTCCTCCTGCTGCCAAGCATCGTGGAGCTTGTCTTTCAACTGCTGAACTAACTGCTTGTCATAAGAACCATGTGTTTGATTTGTAATTGTTTGAAGTTGCTGCTGAATTTTCTCAATCTGTTCATTTGCTTTAGGAAAACTGACTTTACTCCATCGCAACAGAGCCTAACTAACCTGTTTTAATACTTTTGACAGGTTATATCCCTTTGCTCGAGCTAATGACCAGGCCTCCTGAATAACTTTCCGACAAGACTGATGTTGCAACCAGTAAGCTTCGAATTTGAAGATCTTACCTTTACGGCGCTGCTGGCCTTCAGTGTTAATCATCAAAGGACTATGATCTGATCCGACTGCTGGGAAAGCCAAGACTTCAGCCTCAGAAAAGGTTAGCCGCCAGTTCCATGTACACAGAACTCGATCCAACCGCTCCTTAACCAATTCATCCCCCTCGCGATTGTTGGACCAGGT
This sequence comes from Eucalyptus cladocalyx, assembly GCA_017140615.1. Taxonomy (NCBI): domain Eukaryota; kingdom Viridiplantae; phylum Streptophyta; class Magnoliopsida; order Myrtales; family Myrtaceae; genus Eucalyptus; species Eucalyptus cladocalyx. The sequence continues at coordinate 43,751,645 of CM029518.1, forward strand.
AAAAGCGCATCCTTTATTTTCAATATCCATTAATGCACAATCATGTAACACTTCTCTAAAGGTTTGCATTCATGAAACATTAGAGAGTCTCTTACCAAACTTCTCCCACTGGTAGGCTATTTCATTGAAGTCTCCTACGCAAACCTAGGGTAAAGAATTGATGAAAGCCAGGCATCTGAGAGCAGTCCATAAAGGTTGGCGCAAATGAGGAATCGCTGGAGCATGTATGCATGTCAGTCGCATGGTAATTCCCCTTCTTGTCTCTGAACAAATAGTATCAAAAAAGTATGGAGTAGCTATTTCCACTTGTATAGAAACATGAGAATTCCAAAACATAGCCAGACCTCCAGCTGTGCCTACAAGGCTAGTAGTATAAAAGTTAACAAAACGTAGTTTCCGCTGAATTCTTGAAAGAACCAGCTCCCTGTTCTTAGTCTCCATCAAAAAAACAACATCCAGCTTCTCTTTAGCTACTAGGGCTGTTAGTGCGTGAACCATCAGGGGAGAACCAAGACCCTGACAGTTCCAGGAAAGGATCTTCATTTTGCAACCGGTGGCTTTTTCGGGCAAGCCACCTCAGCCCAGTTACTGACTTCATCAGCCATCATGATAGGAGTTTCAAGTAATTGAGTATCGTCAACTTGCTCAGATGCATGAGAGGATAGATCGTAGGGATTATACCTTTTAAGTTTCTTTGCTGTCCCTGTTTTAGTAGGAAGGCAAGATGGTTTGGCTTTCTTCTTATTGGCAGTTGCTGCTAGTTTATGTCGATGCCCTTGATCCCGAACAGGTGCTGGAATCAAAGAACTTTCTGTAATAGCTGGCAAGGGTCGGGACAGAGTATCTCTTGCTTCCACAATAGGGGTCAGTTGCTGCATTTCAACGTCGGTATCCACTGCAAAGATAGAAACACTGGATTCCTTTCCCAGGGGTAAATTTTGAACTCCTCTCATTTTTGAGGAGAGGGGGATCATATCAGTAGTTACTGTTCTCTTTTCGTGTATGCCTTCTTGATGAACTACCTTCTCAATATTTGTTGCAGATGGCAAAGCAAGAGCAGTAGGCGTCCTGAAAGGTGGAGTTTCTGGAATAACATCATCAGGGTCATCGAATGTAGACCCGTCTTCATAGAAGGCTCGCCAGTATGGACTATTCTCTTTTACTTTAGCGCGTAGCCACTTACCAAAGGCCATTTTTTCTTTACCCACCATCTTGGCTTCATTAAAAGGTATATTCTGACAGTACATGGCATAATGACCTAACCTGCCGCAGGAATAACAAAAGTGGGGGAGCTGTTCATACCGGATGTCCAGCCAAAAGGCTTTACCATCAAGCCGAAGCAGTTGGCCTGGTTTCAAAGGATCGTCTAGGTTAAACTCTACCCTAGCACGACCTACTTTCGAGGTAAGTCCATCCCGATTATCCATTCTTACTTCCAGCACCCGCCTAACTCGTTTAACTGCCTTGCTTATCAACGGAGCAGTGGACCACTCTAGGGGGAGACCAAAAACTTGAATCCATAATGCACATTTTGAAAAATCGTACCTGTGAAGAGGAGTATTTGGTTTCCAAGGTTTAAATAGCACCAAGTTTGTAGAAAATCGCCATGGGCCTCCATTTTCAACCCTCGTTTTATCACTTTCCAGCTTGAACTTGGCCACATAGATACCCATATCCTGTTGAGAAATTTCTACATGTTTTGTGCGCCAAGCAATCCTCATGGTAGATTGGAAGGCTTGTAAATTAACTATGGAATTGGTGAATATCTTACCAACTAGGGTTCGATGGCATTCTTCAAGTTTTTCTTGGGACGGCAATTCCTCCCAAACATCAATTTCCTGTTCAGACCATAAATTACCCAATCTATTGCACAGGGCAACAAGGCGAGATGACTCATTCGGATCATGTGGTTCCATGAGTAACTGGCAATACAAAATGCCGAGGTGGGGAAGAAAAGCCTACATGCAGAGGGTATTGCTGACAATACAACGAAGGAAGGAAAGACTAAGATGGTTGACAATTGGAGATCATGGTGTTCGGTGAAACGAAGGCTGCAAACGACAACTTCATAGATAAGGATAGGTAATCCGAAGTAAACCAGCTACAGCGATAGATGGAGCGATGACAGATTCATACTTTGGTGAATTGGAACGTGGGAAGAGAATTTCGCAAGATAAAGGCGAAAGATGACGAGCCCAAGGATGAGGACCGAGACCGAGGAAGAGCGGAAAGAGGAGGTGAGACGAGAACTTCGAACATCGCAGAAAGCAAGAGGACGAGATCTATAATTTAGGGTTTAAAACAGGGTGACACCGATGAAAACTACCATTAGCGGTAGAGGAGAGCTCTACATGTTAAGAGAGTGGCAACCGTCGACCGTGAGGTTTGAACGTCAAAAAAATTACCTACGAATAGCCTATTGAACTGCACCAAATGTTCTTAGTACTCCTGAGGTGTCCATCCATAGGGTGCGTTTGGGAACCACTTTTGGAGAAAGTCTTTGGGAAAATACAAAAACCTTTGAGTTAAAGGTGTTTTCCAAAATGCAATTGTGCTTGGTAAATTATACTTTGAAAGCCCCTTTGTGAAGTACTTTGAACAAACTGATGTTTGGGGAATTACATTTACAAATGATCTTTGTGATAAAAAAAATTAGCAAAAGAAAAATTTTAAAAAATTGACCGGCAAGGGTAGCGACTGCTGGCGACCTCTAGCGACCCTGGATCTGGGGCGGTGAGGTCGCGTGACGCTGTCGCAACCTCTGACGGCCCCGAATCTGGGGCGGCGAGGTTGCGCGATGCCGCCTTGACCTTAGGCGACCCCGGATCTGGGGCGGCGAGGTCGCGCGATGCCGTCTCGACCTCCGGCGACCTCGATCCGGAGCGTCGAGGTCGTGGGAGGACCTTGCCACCCCGGATCTGGGTCGTGGCGGGGTCGCGTGACCTTGCCACCCTCGGATCTAGGGCGGCGAGGTAGTAGGAGGTCGCGTGACGCCACCACGACCCAGATCTGGGGGCGGCGAGGTCGCGCGACCCAAATCTGGTTGCCGCTTGAGCCTCCGGCACCAGATCTAGTCGTGACTAGACCTGCGACTAGATGGGTCGCGCGGCCCCGGCGAGCTCCGTGCGGAGGTCGCGGTGCGGCAGGCAACGGTCGCCGGTGACTGCGTGCGTTTGGCCACCAGATCTATGACTCGCGGAGGTCGCCCGAATCTCCGACGATGATTACCTAGGTCGCAGCGTCCCTCTACACTCGGAGAAGATGAACAGTGCTCATACAAGGGCACGCACCCGGAAAATCAAAAAATTCATGAGGACAATTTCGAAAAAAAAAAAAAAAAAAAAAAATATGAACAGTGCGGGTCGTGGGCATGCCGAAAAAGTCGAAAGCCCAAGGCAGGTCTTCACCTGCCTTGGGCTTTCCGCTTCACAAGGCTGGCATTTGGAGAATGGGGGTTCAAAATTTTTTGCCAAACGGGCTGGCATTTGCCCAAGGATCTTTAGGCCTCCAAAGGGCTTTGGGAAGTGGTTCCCAAACGAAGCCATAATCAAATTTATTAGTGTGCACAATTCCTCCTATCCATGTACATCGAGTAAAGTTTCGCATTTATGGTTCTTTGACTTGGTCCCTCAAGATTCCATTGAACGGAAAAATAATGTGATTTGAATAGGATTTATTAAAGGCGAAGCAAGCGCTCACACATATGACAACTCGACTTTTAAGGGTCTCTAATGAGAATTCATGCTTGATCTTTGCTACTTGTTCGCTACATAACACCTATGTTTCTTTCTAAGTGTGTAACTGGTTGAATCTCAATGCCAATGATGTATCATTTGATGCATGATACACCAAGTATGTACTTAGCAAGATAGAACCAATCCATACCATGGGCTCTCCCTCCCACCCTGCTCACTTCAACTTTGCGTGAATTGTCGGGAAAATTGCCAATTCAGTAATAAATTTATATTGTGAATGCCAATTTAGTTCATAACTTTTCAATTTTGCTAATATAATCATATATCATATACCTTTGTAGTTTCTAATAATATCATTTCGATCAATTGGTATCAGAAATCACTAATATGGTGATCCACAAATTGTTCACATCAATATGCCATGTATAATGGTCGGCGATTATTGAACGTCATGAAAGTAATTCCTTACAACTATTGATCGGAAATACTATATTGAATCACACAAAGATTTAGGATTAAATTTAGAAAGTGAAAAAGTTTTGAACTGAATTGGCATTTGTACAATATATTTTTGATTAGGTAAATAATTATCCTACAATAAATATATAACATGTCAAACAATTACATGCCCCCCTCTTTGTGCTCTTTTTTGTTTCCTTCAGCCTCTGATAATGGAGGGGAGAGTTTGAGATATAGTAATAAGGTCTCTCTCTCCTCTCCCTCTCTTGTTAATTTAGGTTTTTTTTTGCTTGGTCATTTCCCTTCCAATCTAGATCTAAGTTAGATGATCAATTCTCGATTCGATCTAGTCTTAAGCTAGAACTGGGAACCAGACCGAAGGATTAGTTCTCAAAATTCAAAATCAAGGACTAGATTGAGCCATTTGTTCAATCCGGTCCGATCAAACTGGTCACTTATTTTTTCTAACTACTTTTTTCCTACTATTTGCAACAGGACTGAAATAGTGTTTAATTCACATTTTACTAATTTTTTTTCAGGAAATAATAAAATAAAAATTGTATTTAGTAGGTCTGATTATGTCTGGTCCAATCCGATATGGAGTTCACACCTATTGTAACTTATTTGATTTGATCTTCCCTAGTTCTAAGCATAGATCCCCTCAATGGTGTTAGAGTCATGGTTTCATTTGTAACTTGGTCAGTTTTATGCGCTTAGATGGTGAAGCACCTTCTCATCATCATGACCAACCCTAAAACTCTCAATGCACCTGTTACACTTACTTCCTCTCCATCTTTCTCTTCTCTTTTAGACTTTCGTGTTTCAAATGCTTCTAAGATTGACTATTTTTATGAGGTCTCTCTTAGTGATGACACAAAGTTCTTTGAAACTCAACTTCCTCTTATGAACCCATGTTCTGTTTTTGCTAAACCCTCTTCATCATTTTTCCTTATCTATGCTATCGGACATCTTATCCACCAAACTCACAAAGAAGTGAAAGAGTACGTGCAATCCTCCAAATTTGACCAACATCCCGTTCAAGTCACTAAACAATAGTATTTTGTTACTCTCTAGATCCCTCTAGAATTTCATAAATAGTGGACCCAACATGGATATTCTTATATCCACTATGGAGTTGTCTGACTTGCATTCACTTTCCATGATCGAAAATGCTTGCCATTTATGGCTAGGATGGCCCCATTGGATACTCCATTCCTAGAATACCAGCATGCTTGTATTAGTACTGTCCAAACCACTTTGAATACTGGGACGGTCTTTGTAACCCTATAATGTTACTCTTTCAGATCATTAACTACTTTCCTTCTTGAAGGTTTAGAATTGGCTTACTAGAGCACCCAAACTGCTAATTCCATTGCGATGACCCTGTACTACTAGACAATCTATCGAGTGCAAAATCATGCACTTGATCTAAATTTCCAAAATGGGAATGAAGAAACCTTATTTATCTCCATGCAAAATGACCAAGGATCCTGCATTCATGTCGCCAAGCAAATTCCCAAAGAGAAGTTGGCCAAACTCCTTATGGAGACTTGAATTACCAATTTTGAAAATTTATACTAGAATAATAAGTCTCTCTAGTCCTTAGATTCCAAATTTGTGATAAAAAAAATTATGACACTGTTGCCATCAAATTTGACAAAGAAAATAAAGAAAACCCTTCCATCTTTCAAACTCTGTTTATGATCGAACCTTACATTGCAGAATTAATCTTTGAGCCAGATCCAAAGAAGATCAATAAATACTTTGAAAATAATGGAAATTTTTGTCCATTACTACAGAGACAGATATGGTTATTGTTTTTGGGATCCTTTCTGTTAGTGTTCTTATTGTACAAATTCTTCTGATGAAGTGGACCTTACTACAAGGCCCAAGTGAAAACCTAAAAAAACCAAATGATAGTGTATATCAAAGATAAATGGAAATCCCTCTATTGATATCCTCGGTGAAAATAATAAGTTCCAATTCATGATTTCTTATACTTCATCTCCACCATTAGCATACACATCATCACCTCCCACTCCACCAGCTTTACCACTTACACCACCTCCCTCACCTTCTTACAAAAAGCCAGTCATTTCCACATTCTATAAGCCAATCCTAAAGTGGGCAAAAAAAATTCATACCTACTAGAACTCCTAAATGAGACACTACCTAACCAGGAGAAGCAGAAGAAGGATAATCCTTCCATCTCCATGTTCCATGATGTAGACTTTCCCCCTCTTTGTCGAGAAGGCTCTAAGCTTTCTTTCCTATTACTGAAGAATTTGTTGATCCACAATAAAGGTACCGTCACATCCCAAAAATACCTGCACTAACCTATGTGGATGAACATGGAAGGCAAAAGAGAACTCTTGTTGCTGAAGCTATTTTAAATTGTCAATTAGAGACTCTTTAGCACACAATAATACTTTCAAAACAATCAATTCCAAAATCGTTGATGTACAAAGAGATCTCAAGAGATATGATGAAACCGCTAAGAAGATGCTTTCAAACTTCCAAAAAAGGCTTCATTCCCTAGAGTCTGGACAATATTTAGGATATCATCATCTTGAAAGTCTAAAGGCGGAAATAGAGAAGCTTAAAAGGCAAATCCAACTTCTTGAAGAAGGAAATTCAAACATTCTAATGCATTCCCAACCTTACCACAAATTGAGTATTATCTTCCACCATCACAAAACACTTCAATATTTGTTGCTCTCGTAGAAATCTCTACCATACGAGATAAAATTTATGTTGTAGAAATGCGTAACGGCCTTAGAGAAATGGACCAACTAAGGAAAGAAAAGAAAAAATAAAAGATTCCTGAAGAATCTTTGATTTCCACAAAGAAGAAGCCAAATCAAATGATGTTATCCAACCTGGTGGAATAATTCCTAAGAGATCTGGGCAATCAAAAAGAAGGACAACTTGATCCTACTGTCTTGAAAGACCATATTCAACCTCCTCCAAAACCGATTCTTCTGATTGATTCATATTCGAAACTATACTCAATATCTCTTTTATCCTCCTCCTTGATCCCTCCTATTGAATCATTTCCTATTGTACCAGCCACTCCTTCAATATTCATGGCCAACCCTCTAGATCATGAAATAGATTCAAACTCTTCTAAATCAGAGGTTATCTAACCAAATAATCTATCCCAAAATCTAACTTTATTTTCTAAACAATTTTTTAGTATTGATGATATTCCTTATTTTAAATGGTCAGAAATATTTGCAGAGTTTTATACTTGGCTAAACACCTGAACTCTCACAAATCACAGCAAATATGATATTCCTTTTGGATTTGTCATGAGGTTCACAAGTAGCCTCAAATATTGATGACAATTAGTTACATAACAAGATCAAGTGTAATTTCTATTATTAATAGACTTTGGCCAAGCTATTGCTCTCCTCTATCATTTTTTCATTGGCAAATCTACTGATCTAAGCTCAAAAGAAGAGAGTTTTTTGAAAGAAAATGCCATTCTTTCCAAAAAAGACATTTGGATAAGCATTATCGAGAAATGCGCAAACTCTTCTATGGCCTTGGAGCTAATGCGAACCTGAAACAAGTTTTTCTAGCCTCTATTCCTAAAGCGCTATCTCAGCAAGTTGAGAGATCATTTTCTCAATAAGCAAAGGAGAATTGTGGATATTCCCTTGGGAGAGATATAACAAGAGATCTATTTGTTTCTAAGGCGTCAAATGATGAAAACCTACCTCGAAGATAATCGAGAACTTGACGAAACATGTTCACATCAAAATTTGAAGATTAAATGTTTCAAAAAAGATTGTGATGACTCTTGTGGAAAATCTTCCTAAAAGAAAAGGCATTTCAAAAAGTATTTGGTGGGAAGTCCAAGCATAGACCTAGGCATTTTCGGAAAAAGAAAAAATGGCGATTCTTGCGGAGAAGGAAAGATTGCTCATATTGCAAGAAATCAACTCGATGCTTCATCTACAACAAAAATGGCCATTTCGCCAAAAATTGCTCACACGCAAAAAAAGATCAAAACCACTTAATAAACCACATTGAAATTGAAACTGGTGTTTCACTTAAAAATGATGATGTTAAATTAGTGGTTTCCATTGATGAAGACCTATTTGAGCAAATTCTTTGTCATTCATTGTTATCAAATCCCTAGTGAAACTGAGCCTCATTCAGATTCTAAAGATCTCTTTCAGTTATCCCTCACTTCTTCAGAATAAAACCCTAGTATATATTCTAGTCAAGTTCATTGTTCTCATTTTTCTATAAAAATCCTCACCTCAAAATTTGCTAAATCAATCTTAGTCACTACTTTTATAGATACCGGTGCCAGTTCTTTAATTCTAGACACTAAGGTTATTCCTAAAAAATTTCGGACCTCTTGTGTCTGGTATTTCAATTCTGTCTCAGAAGATACTTTTTCTACAAATATGCGAACTACACAAGTAACCATCTAGTTCTTCTCTCAATATTCTATAACTACTAAATTCTTTGAATCTAATCTCCCCAATAAAGATCTAATCATTGGTTGAGATGTTGTGACTCAAATTCCTCAATTCCGAATCATTATTGAAAAATGCCTTAAGTATAAAGACCAATTTTCTAAATTGGTCTACATCCAACTGCTTTTTTCCATCCAAATGAGTTTATTGGATCGAATCATGCAAAAATGGCAAAAAAACACTTCAAGTGCCATAACTTTGCACAAAGGGACACTTGAGTGCCATAACTTACGAAACGTACACTTAAGTGCTACATTTGAAAAAAAAACGGATCACTTGAATGCCACTCCGGCCAAAATTCGGCCAAAACGCCGACGTGGCATTTTTCCAACGAAACGCGCCTAAAACGACGCCGTTTTGCACGTTGAAGTGACCAAATAATGTAAAAACTGCGTCGTTTTGGCTAACGTGATAAAAAAATAATTAAATTTAATTTAAAATTTAATTTAGTTAAAATATTAAAAAATAATATTTCAAAAATTTTAAAAAAATTATTAAAAAAAAAAAGGAAAGAGAGGGAGGTGGCCGAGGGATCAGCCCTCAATTGCCGCCGTCGCTGTCGTCGGGAAGGGCCAGCGACGGCGGGGGGAGGGTTGACCGGGGGTGAGGGCTTGCGAGCCCTCACTTAGATCCGGTGAGGGTTGGCGGCCCTTGGCTCGGCCGAGCGAGGGCCGCGACCCTCCCCAAATCTGTGGCTAGTGGCGAGGGCCGCCAACCCTCGCCCCGATCTGGGGCAAGGGCTCGCGAGCCCTCGCCGCCGGTTGGCCGAGGTCGCCGGCCCCGGCCAAGGCCCGGTGACCCCGGCCGACCCTCCCCGCCGTTGTCGGCCCTTTCCGATGGCGGCGGTAGTTAAGGGCTGATCCCTCGCCCACCTCCCCCCCCCCCCCCCCCCAATTTTTTTTAATTATTATATTTTTTAATATTTTAACTAAATTTAATTTAATTAATTTTTATTTTATTTTTTACCATGTCAGCCCAAAACGACGCCATTTTTGCTTTATTTGGCCACGTTAGCATGCAAAATAGCATCGTTTTGGGCTCAGTTCGCTGGAAAAATGCCACGTCAGCATTTTGGCTAAACTTTGGCCGAATTGGCACTCAAGTGATCAATTTTATTCCGATTTTGGCACTTAAGTGTACATTTCGTAAGTTATGGTACTTAAGTGTCCCTTTGTACAAAGTTATGGCACTCTAGGAGTCCGCACGCCATGCAAAAACCGTTAGAATCTTGTTCAGAATCTCACTCTAACTTTTCTCAAAAGTGTCACAATCGTTTGTGGAAAATTTAGAGTTCCTTATTTGCTTTACATTAAAAAAGAATGAAGATATAAATTCCATCAAGGCAAGTCACATGGGAATAAATATAGAACATCTTGATACTACTTAGAATGAGTGCTTAGAACTGCAACTGCAAGGCTTTATTGAAATCTCATATTCCCAATGGGCTTGTGAAGTTTTTTATGTCAATAAACAGGTCGAGCAGAGTTGAGAGAAAATGAGACTGGTAATCAATTATCAGCCTCTCAACCTCTTCCTCCAAGATGATAAGTTCATTTTACCCTCTCGAAATTCCCTTTTCTCTAAATTATCCGAAGCCCACATTTACTCCAAATTTGACCTCAAAGCCAGATTTTGGCAACATGACATTTATTCTAAAAATAGACCCAAGACATTATTTAATATTCCAAACCAACATTTTCAATAAAAGATTTTTTCCTTTTGGTCTCAAAATAGCCCCATCCTTATTCCAAAAGGCCATGTATTGTATTTTCAGCCAATTTTATTAAGTGCAGCGGTTTACATTGATAACATTATTCTTTACAACCCTGATAAGAAATCTCATTGTCGACTTCTCGATCAGTTTGTAGACATCATGAAAAAATATAGAATCGCGCTTTCTCAAAGAAAGATGAACATTGTTTAGACAAAAATTGAATTTCTTGATATGCATCTCAATAAAGATACATACTATCCAGAGCCATGCATTGCTAAAAAATTGTTAAAATTCCTAGAAGAAAATTTCACGATAAAGAAAGTTCAGCAATTTCTTGAGATAATTAATTATCTCCGAGACTTTGTTCCCAACATTGCCAAATTATTATTGTTCCCACTACAATTGATGTTGAAGAAAAATCCGTCGCATTGGAGTAAAGCCCAGACCAAAGCAGTTACAGAACTAAAAGAAGTTATGCAGAAACTTCACCCTATTGCAAATACCATCCAATGAGAAGAGAATCCTTTAGATCGATGCTAGTGACAAATACTAGGCAGCCATACTGTTTGAAGAAATTGAAGGTAAGTGAAACCTTTGCACTTATAAGAGTGGAAAATTTTCCCAAACTGAAATGCATTATCATTCTACTTTCAAAAAAATATTGATAATAAAGAATGGGATAAAAAAGTTTGAATTCTATCTTATTGGTCTTCATTTGCTGGTAGAACTGAATATAGCATCTTTCATCCAAATGACCAAATTCAAATAGAAGTAGATTCCCCACTCTTAACTACTTTGATGGGCTGAATGGTTTTTAAAATACTTTTTTGAAATCAAACACCTTGCAAAAAGGAAAAATGTTATTGTTGATTTTCTTTCCAAACCAAAAGCACAACAAATATCAACATGTACATTTTCAGACATGCTTTTCCTCTAAAGGAAATATACAAGATTGAAAGAATGCGAAATTGGACAAGCCTAATCTATCCTTAGTAAATCATTGAATAGATCCAAAATGATAGCCTCGCTGAGAATCTTTAATAACCTCATGTGGCAATACCATACAAATCTATTCAGATTCCATGGAGGCTCAATTCTTTATCCTTTCGGATTAATCTAGAAAGAAGATGATTTCCCTAACCAGTTTCGATGGTTGTTTTGGTTTTTAATTGATAAGTACTTAATAGTTGTTGAGTTCTCCATAAGAAAATTCATTATCAAGTTAATCAATTTAATCGCACTTCAGTGTAACGAGGGAAGTGAAAGTGATAAGAAGCTCCTGATTGTGCTTAATTGGTTATATCCTCCTACTTACTAGAAATGCCTCTTTGTACAAGAACTGAGAAATGTCTCTTGAATAGAACCAAAACTACACACAATAGTATTTTTCCGGAGACCATAGACTTTTGTGTGACACAATGGTATCCTCACCAGTGCACCAGAAGGAATAGGAATCACAACATACAAGTCTCAACCGCATCTCCAAGAAGCTCGTATTTATAGGACATTTTCAAATTGCGTTGGATCCATTGAATAAAACTACCAATAATTGCAGAGAATCCTATGCCAAGAAAAATGGACCATTCCTGAAGAAGTATTGAATTACTTTACACTTGTCACATGGGACCACTATGGTCTTGCACCCAAAACTAGACAAGCACTTAAGGAATTCGAGCAAGTACATAACCAAGTAAGGACACCTCTATCACAAGAGCAAGAAATGACAGACACAGACGATCCTGCACAATCCTCTCAAGAATCATATACTCACGTATCCTATGCCCAATGGGGAGGTTCTCTTTCCCAAGATCCCTATGATCAAGGACCTTATCCTTATCTGTCAGGATGGACCCTAGCATAATCTCCCATTATGCCTAAACAACAAACTGGCCCTAGCTAGTCATGCTTGCCGACACACCAGGACCCTCCAGATTCATGAAGAAGAACCCACCTCAGGCAGTCAAAGTATGTGGGGTGACATGATCTTACAAAGGGAATCTTCTCACGGTACTGATTGTCCTCTTGATGACATTGGCATAGAACAACGTTATAAGCAAGAATGGCTTTCAAGACATAGCTCTAATAATTCCAATTATGACTATAACTCTCGAGATGACAGATAGACTATAACAAAAGTTACTGTAACACGGATCACTGTAGCAAAGTATTGTAATAATATGCTAGTGAAATCACTGTTCATATCACCTAGAATTATTCCCGACTGGGAATCCCAGAGCCTTTGTGTGTTATAAGACCCGTAAGCTTATTTTTTATTTTTTTTTGTGTGATCTCTTAATGCCTATAAAAGGCAAAGAGGATATAATGTTTAGAGATGAGTCCCTTGAAGTAAAGTATGTGCTATTGAAAATTCTCTCTATATCTCTCTAAACACTTACTCTACTCCAATCTAGTAGGATCCTTTGAGAAATGCAGCTCTACTAAGTTAGGTGTCTCTGTTCTCTAATCCAAATTTTTGGGTAGTTCACAACTAAAATGCAGTCTCTTGAAGGCTCAAACAAATAGGTTCACCTATTGTGGGATAGCATATTTGCTACAACTAACCTAGCCTTCCCTGGTTCTAAGAATAACCATCCAAACACCGGTTTCACTTTTAAGAATCGGATACTAGACCAACACTCCCGATAATCAAACCAAACCGGTCGATCTGATCCAGTCCAGGTGGTTGTCAATTTTGAGCAGTCCATTTTGCATACCCCTAGATCCAAGAGCTCTCCTTGCTTTTGCTTTCAAGGATTCAATCCTCTTGTGTTCCGTCCATTTATGAGTCCAGCTTCAATGGTAACCGCAAAAGCTTTACTTCTTGCACTTGCAAAAGGGCTCGGTCTCACTAGATCAAATTTGTTTTGATTTAACCCATTTTAGTTGTCTTCATGTTGCAATAGTGTTGAGGACGCCAAATGGAGGCTTGCTCCACTGATTGGTAAATCCGTAGTTAAAGAGAGAGATCCTAGCGTGTACTAATCACTTATGAGAATGTAAGATAATCACTTATGAGAATGTAAGATTTGGCAATAAACCGCCAATCGTTATGCTCTGATGCAATCATAATTTTGTTCTTTCGGTACACGACCCATATCAACTTTGCTTTAATCTCCAAATTTTGTTTTGTTTTCCAACTTTCTAAGCTTTGCTTTGTTTTACAGCCTTCTAGAATTTTCCATGTGTCTCTCAATTACCATTTTGGAAATGAATGAACTTTCCTTTTGACAAGGGAAAAAAACATGTTTTAATAAATTGCGCCCGAGCCACACTAGCAGGTTATAAGGAGCTTTATTTTGTTTTCAAAAAGCTTTTTTTTTTCAGTTAGGCAGTGAAAGGATTGGTCTGATAGGAACACAATGCATATGACGCTTAGCTAAGTCCTTTTCATGCCACCCAAAGTTGAAGGCCAAGTTCGATTCTTGTACTCCTTGTTATCTTATGGAGAGTCATCACTTATATCATATTTTTGTCTTCATAGTTGAAAATGACTTCTCACACACTAGGCGTCCAACAATAATGTCCAAAATCCACCTTAACAGAATTCAGAATCAACATGACACATTAGGACTATAACATAAAATAAAGTGGATTAATTTGAACCGGATGTAACTTCAATGATTCCATCAAATAAATTTATTTTTTATCACGCCACTTAAAATGCGAGATATCATGTACTGACAATTTGAGTGAGCTATATCTATATATACATCTATCATGTAATGGGCATGGGTACTTGTCTCCGAGACTCTTTTTATAATACTATTTGAGTGAGCTCTTGAAACCAAGGTGAAAAAGGAGGGATTGTGTTGAGTGCGGGTACAATAGTTTCTCAAATGTGCTAATTATTTTTCTCGTTGTCTAATTATATATTGCCACCAATATTTTTTTTTGTAATATGTAAAATTATTATTGACCTAGGTTAGCAGAGAAAATATTAAAAAACTACCTAATTCTTACTCCAAGAAATTGTTATTTTATATAGAGCTAATTTGGAGAAATTTTCCCAAAAAATCCTAAGCCTATTATATGGCGCGACCAATTCAATCATAAACTTTTTATCAATTCAGTCTTAAACATTTTAATTGTTTCAATTTAGTCATAAACATTTTGATGATTTGCCAATTTAGTCATAAACATTTTGATGATTTGCCAATTTAGTCATTTCAGTCAATTTAGTCCAAAAACACTAATGTAGCTATTTAGTCAATGTCGACCGTCCTACGTAGCATAGCTAGGGTCCATCTTTGGCTCACCCTTACCGAATCTGGCTAGGGTCTAGCCTCACTATTGACACCTAAATTTTACAATTTTATTATGTACAAAATTAAGAATAAGTCACAAAAAAATAAAAATAAAAATAAAGAAAAAAAACTAGGGAACCAGAACAAAGGGGAGAGGGAGTAGAAAAAAAAGGGGCAGCACAAAGAGACCGGGGAGGGAAAGGAAAAACAATACACATAGAGCTCGGTAGAGAGAGAGGTGATGTGAATAGTTGCGGAAGGATCGTTCTACGAAGGCCCAGATGATGCGAATTGCAAACCTCGACCTCCAATCAAACATGTGATTGGCAACCTCGGTATGAACGTGACCTGTTGACGAACACGTGTCAACCAACCAACGTTATAGACGCCACGAGCAAAAGAATTCGCTATCTCGCTCGATAAGTCGAAGAGAATCTTGATTAGGTCAAGTCCTCAAAAGAACAGTAAAAAGAGAACCTCTCAATTCTTTTCCTCAAAAAATAAAATATATCTGTGTCTTCAAAGAAATTTGGCAAATCCTTTATATAGGCTGCCACACAAACCCTAAAAACCAACCCTAAAAATCTAATGCGTTATATTCTAAAATATTCCTATTTTAGAATATTCTTAAACAAGAATATATATATATAAATTGACTTGGTCAATTATTTGGTGACAAGATAATTAAATTGCACCAAGATTTCCAAGATTCTTCAAGATTTGATCCAAGGTCATCTTCACGCCAAAATCACGAACCATGACGCCAACAGCTTGCTTGAATTGTTTTGCCCGCGCTCGAGTAATCGAACCAGTAGGAATAGACAATGGGTCCCTAGCACCTCCTCCTCGATATGACTCGATGTCCACATCATTCCCTCCCCGTGCAAAGGATTTGTCCTCAAATCATCACTGGCATCAAAAAGAGTCAAGTCAGAAACATTAAATGTGGCACTAACGTCATACTTACCTGGAAGATCAAGCTTGTAAGCATTATTGTTAACTCTTTCCAAAACCATGAATGGTCCATCCCCTCGCGGTAATAACTTAGAATGTCGCTGCTCAGGAAATCTCTCTTTGCGCATATGAACCCAAACCCAATCGCCAGGTTCAAACACAACTTCCTTGCGCCCTTTGTTAGCTTGCCTTGCATATTGCTCAGTCTTGCGCTCAATATTTGTGCGCGTCTTCTCATGCAACGACTTGACAAATTCAGCTTTCTTTGCTCCATCTAAATCCACACGCTTATCAACAGGTAAAGGGGTTAAATCTAACGGAGTTAATGGATTAAAACCATAGACAACCTCAAATGGTGTAAATTTAGTAGCAGAATGCATGCTCCTATTATATGCAAATTCAACATGTGGCAGACAATCTTCCCAAGATTTTATGTTCTTTTTAATAATAGCACGCAACAATGCCCCTAAAGTTCTATTAACTACCTCGGTTTGACCATCGGTCTGTGGATGACAAGTAGTAGAAAATAACAACCGTGTTCCTAGTTTTTTCCACAATGTTTTCCAAAAGTAACTAAGAAATTTAGAATCTCGATCTGAAACAATCGATCTAGGCATGCCATGCAAACGTACAACCTCCTTAAAGAACAAATTAGCAATATGGGATGCATCATCAGTTTTATGACAAGGTATAAAATGAGCCATTTTTGAAAACCGATCAACAACTACATAAATAGAATCTCTACCATACTTAGACCTAGGCAATCCTAACACAAAATCCATAGAAATATCAATCCAAGGATGCGTTGGAATAGGTAATGGTGTATACAAGCCATGCGGTTTAGTTGTTGACTTCGATTGCTTACAAGCAATACATCTCTCACAAACACGTGTGACATCTCTCTTCATATGTGGCCAATAAAAATGTTCATACAACGCTTCATAAGTCTTATTAATGCCAAAATGCCCCATTAAACCACCACTATGAGCTTCTCGCACCAATAATTCACGCAAAGAACACTTAGGCAAACATAGTTTGTTTTCACGAAAAAGATAACCTTCATGCCTATAAAATTTATCAAATGCAGCGTGTTCACATGCTTCATAGACTCTCCCAAAGTCATCATCATCAATATATAAGCCCTTGATATGCTCAAAACCTAGACACTTTGCTTCTAAAATAGTTAGAATCGCATACCTTCGAGAAAGTGCATCGGCTACCACATTTTCCTTACCTTTCTTGTACTTGATCACATATGGAAAAGTCTCAATGAACTCCATCCATTTGGCATGTCTTTTATTCAACTTTTGCTGTCCTTTCAAGTACTTCAAGGTCTCATGGTCGGTGTGGATCACAAACTCCTTTGGCCATAAATAATGTTGCCAAGTCTCCAAAGCTCGCACTAAAGCATACATCTCCTTATCATAGGTAGGATAATTCAATGTTGCTCCACTCAATTTTTCGCTGAAATAAGCTATGGGACGCCCTCCTTGCATCAACACGGCTCCAATTCTTGTGCCAGAAGCATCGCACTCTATCTCAAAAGTAGCACTGAAATTCGGCAAAGATAACAAATGAGCATTAGTTAACTTATCTTTTAGCAGATTAAAGGCTTTCTCTTGCTCTTCTCCCCACGTGAAACCCACGTGCTTCTTGATAACCTCAGTTAAAGGTGCGGCAATGGTGCTGAAATTTCTCACAAATCGTCGATAAAAACTCGCCAATCCATGAAAGCTACGCACCTCTCCTATGGTCTTAGGCGTTGGCCATTCACGGATTGCTTTAACCTTTTCTTCATCAACCTGTATACCATTAGCACTAACAACAAATCCTAGAAATACTAATTTGTTGGTAACAAAAGAGCACTTCTTTAGATTAGCGTATAATTGCTCGGCCCTTAAAACCTGCAAGACAGCTCGCACATGCTTAATATGGTCATCAGGACTTCGGCTATAAATCAAGATGTCATCGAAATAGACAACCACAAATCGACCAATAAAAGCACGCAAAACATGATTCATAAGTCGCATAAACGTGCTCGGTGCATTAGTTAATCCAAATGGCATTACTAACCACTCATATAATCCATACTTGGTCTTAAATGCAGTTTTCCATTCATCACCTTCTTTCATCCTAATTTGATGATAGCCACTTTTCAAATCAATCTTAGTGAAAACGCAAGAACCATGCAACTCATCCAACATGTCATCTAACCTAGGAATAGGATGTCGATACTTTACCGTAATATTATTGATTGCTCGGCAATCGACACACATTCGCCAAGTTCCATCCTTCTTTAGCACTAACAAAACAGGGACGGCGCACGGGCTAAGACTCTCTCTCACATACCCTCGTTCCAAAAGTTCGCTAACTTGCCGCTGAAGTTCCTTTGTCTCCTCGGGATTACTTCGATATGCGGGTCGATTAGGTAATGGCGCACCAGGAATCAAGTCAATTTGATGTTCTATGCCTCGAATCGGTGGTATCTCTCCAGGAAGTTCATTAGGAAAAACATCTTCAAATTCCTGTAATAAAGACACAATAGGACTAGGCAAACTTGGGTCAAGATCGTTAGTAGAAAACAAGACCTCCTTGTACACAAGTACAAGCATTGGTCGATCTAGAACTAAAGCTCTCCTCACTTCACTTGATTTTGCATAAAAATTATGTTGCCTCTTTTCTTTCCTCTCTTCTTTTCCCTCGGTTTTTACCACAATTCTTCTCTCGGCCTCTCCTTTTCCTTGCGTCTCAGACACACCACGCAAGCCCTCGGATTTCTCACCTTTTCTCTCTCTCTCGGCTTCTCGTTGTAACTTTAATTGATCTTGATACACCTCACTAGGTGTCATTGGTACCAAGGTATAAGTCTTTTGATTCATCACCAATGAATAACGATTAGTATATCCATCATGATGTACCTTTCGATCATATTGCCATGGTCTTCCAAGCAAGATATGACCCGCTTGCATAGGTACAACATCACACTCTACCTCGTCCTTATATCTCCCTATCTCAAATGGAATTCGAACTTGCTTCGATACTTTCACCTCACCACTATCATTTAACCATTGAAGTCTATAAGGCCTAGGGTGCTTTGTTGTCTTCAAGCCCAACTTATCCACCATAATACAACTTGCCACATTCGCACAACTACCTCCATCAATTATCATACTACAGATCTTACCATTCACCACACACCTTGTATGAAACAAATTATCTCTTTGTTGGTGATGCTCCTCCTCCTTTACTTGCACACTCGAGAACGCCTAACCACCAATAAGTCTCCTTTTATAGCCACTTCTCCATCACTACAATCCTCCAATGGTGGCATCTCATCATCATCTTCTTCCCTTTCACTTTCGGACTCAATAACACCATGTCCAGTCATGATCATCACCCTCCTATTAGGGCATTGATTCGCCATATGACCCCTGCCCAAACACTTAAAACATTTAATTTCACGAGTTCTAGTATTAGGATTTTCGGTTTTACCTGAAACCGGATTCGTTCCAACTTTACCGTCCCTCTCCTTCTCCTTTGAGGTTTCGGTTTTAGTGTTGTTTCCTCTCCAACTTGGCTTCTCATCTCTCTTCCAATTGGATCTCCAATTCTGACTTGAACCTCCTCCACTCTTGTGATTTCGGTCCAACTTCAATTGCCGCTCAACTTTGATGGCTTTGTCCACCAATTCCTCCAATTCAACATAGTGTTGCAGCTCTACCACCCTTGCTATGTCTCGACTCAAACCACTCAAAAATCTTGACATTGTGGCCTCACGATCCTCCATCACATTAGCACGGATCATGGCAATCTCCATCTCCTTGTGATACTCTTCCACGCTCTTATTGCCTTGTGTGAGATTTTGTAACTTTTGAAACAAATCTCGGTGGTAATGACTAGGTACAAAACGTCTTCTCATCACCGCTTTCATCTCATCCCACGTCTCTATCGGTCTTTCACCATTGCGCCTCCTACTAGTCACAAGTTGATCCCACCAAATTATAGCATAATCAGTAAATTCAACAGCTGCAATTTTTACCTTTTTGAGCTCGAGTATCGTTGGCAATCAAATACCATCTCCATGCGTTTCTCCCACTCTAGATACGCATCGGGATCATTCTTCCCTTGGAAGGAAGGAATTTTCATCTTGATGTTGCCAAGTTCATCATCTCCTCGGTGTCTAAACCTTCGGCCTCCATTCCACCTTTCAAATCGAGCATCTTGATCATCCTCCATGTCGGCCTCATCATCATCATATTGTCGTTGCCTTCTATGTTGTGTTCTAGAGGCATCTCGCTGATGTTGTGGCCTTCCTCGGGTATCTCTCGATCACCATTAACCCTCATGCCATTCCCCATCATTCGGCCACTAAGCTCCTCCACTACGACCCTTAATTGCTGGATGCTTTCCACGAGCGCTTCATCCCTTCGTATGGAGTCAACCTCCCGTTGATTCACGCTTTCTTCACGCGACATATTTTTAGACCTGCAAGTAAACGTTAGTTTAAAAAAAATCCTCACCAATCGCTCCCTCACGTGTTTCTCTCGAGATGTTTGTCACTCCTCTCGTGTTTAACTCAAGTCTAGGCTTTTTCCACCCTCAATTAAGCTTATGCACTCTTGCCTTTTTCCTCTCGTATTCTCTTTTCACAAGCTCTTTATTGGACTCAAAACCTGTCTCTCAACCCCCTCACGACAATCAATCAAACTAATCAAACAAGATTAGATCACTATTGATTTTGTTTCAGCAAGTAACAATTTCAAACCAACAAGTATAACTTTCGAACTTCCAATTGAAACGCAAATCACTACTGATTTTGTTTCAATTTGGTCTACTAACAAACGAGTCGCCTTCTTTCTTTTTTTTTTTTTTTTCGTTCGGCTAATTTTTTTTTTTTGCCGAATCTGTTTTTTTTTTTTTTTCTCTTGCACACTTTTTTTTTGTGCGTTTTCTTTCTCTTTTTTTTTTTACTTTTTTTTTTTTTTTTTTTTTGACGAACTCAGATACAATTTAAGATGCTAGAAAAGAAAAAAATTTAAAACTAACAGCAAACAACTACGTATGGAAGCAAAAAAGCAATCGGATCCTTAACTTAGCTAGAACCGAAACCCTAACTCAATAAATCTCAAATTACTAAATATCAACAGAAAATTAAAGATAAATAGACCTTGTAGAAGCAAGCTCTGATACCAAACTGATGTGAATAGTTGCGGAAGGATCGTTCTACGAAGGCCCAGATGTTGCGAATTGCAAACCTCGACCTCCAATCAAACATGTGATTGGCAACCTCGGTATGAACGTGACCCGTTGACGAACACGTGTCAACCAACCAACGTTATAGACGCCACGAGCAAAAGAATTCGCTATCTCGCTCGATAAGTCGAAGAGAATCTTGATTAGGTCAAGTCCTCAAAAGAACAGTAAAAAGAGAACCTCTCAATTCTTTTCCTCAAAAAAATAAAATATATCTGTGTCTTCAAAGAAATTTGGCAAATCCTTTATATAGGCTACCACACAAACCCTAAAAACCAACCCTAAAAATCTAATGCGTTATATTCTAAAATATTCCTATTTTAGAATATTCTTAAACAAGAATATATATATATAAATTGACTTGGTCAATTATTTGGTGACAAGATAATTAAATTGCACCAAGATTTCCAAGATTCTTCAAGATTTGATCCAAGGTCATCTTCACGCCAAAAATCACGAACCATGACGCCAACAACTTGCTTGAATTGTTTTGCCCGCGCTCGAGTAATCGAACCAGTAGGAATAGACAATGGGTCCCTAGCACCTCCTCCTCGATATGACTCGATGTCCACATCAAGAGGGGAGCTTGAGAGAGAGGAGGCCTCGCCGCCTCAACCCAACACTGCCATCGCTATCGCCATCGCTGTCGCCATCGTTGTCGTCGCATGTCCTATCTACCGACCCTTGCTGCCATCTCCAACACCTTTGAAAACCACTCGCGAAGCAAGGGCCGTAGCCGTCGGCCTCGATTGACATCCTCGTCGCATCTGCCGGCAACCCCCGACCTCAAAGGTCGGGGGTTGCCCTCACTCGCCCAGTCGAGGTGGCACAATCGCAATCCTAGCTAGAGGAGCCGCCTGTGCCGTCACCGGCCACATTTCTCTAGCCACCACCACCATTGCCGACGAGCCACCCAATCGATGCCATTCGCCGCCATCTTCCTTGGAACCCAGATCTGGAGCAAGAGGGAAAATAGAGAGTAGGGAGGAGAAAAGGAGGAGAAGAGGGGCCTCCGACACTGCCGTCAACCACCGCCATGTCGCTTACCCCCCGCCGTCGCCCGCCGCGACCGTTCCGCCACCAGACGCCGTCCCTCGGCCGAACCCCCTCCTGCTCAATGCCATCTGAGCCTCCTCGCACCACTGTCGCTCCACTCGGAACCCAAGCCGCCGTCCACCACGTCCCGCCGTTTGCCGCGTTGCCGCCGTCGATGTCTCAGCCAAACCCTCCGGCGCTGCAAAATGGCAAGAGAGAGGGGAGGCGAACCGGGTCTTGGCTGGGTCAGGCGAAAGCCCCATCAGGTAGGGTTTCGACCCAAAATCAGGTAGGATTTTTGGGCAATTCGAGCCAGATTTGGGTTGTTTTTGCATGTGAGCTTATGCATTTTTGGGCTTGTGGGCTTGGGCTGGTTTAGTGTGGGCTTGTAGGCCTGGTTTGTTTTAAAAAGAGAGAAGGGGACCTCTTGGGCTGGGCTCATGCTTTGGGCCCACTCACCCCCAGCCGGACCGAACCCGAGTCCGGTCTCCAACCAGACCCGATCCACGCC
This sequence comes from Eucalyptus cladocalyx, assembly GCA_017140615.1. NCBI lineage: Eukaryota > Viridiplantae > Streptophyta > Magnoliopsida > Myrtales > Myrtaceae > Eucalyptus > Eucalyptus cladocalyx. The sequence goes on from CM029518.1 coordinate 43,774,003, forward strand.
GATTAGGCCGAGCCCAAGTCCGGTCAGACCCGATCTGACCTAGTCCGGCCCAAATTTTTTTATTAATTTTCTATTAATTTTTTAAAATTTAAAATTTAAATTTAATTTTTTTTTTTTGAAATTTCAAAAATGATGGGGTTTGGTTAGGATTTGCTATGTATTGCCTTTTTACCTTTATTTGCTCATATATTAATTATGTCACATGTTTAATTTGCATATTTAATTATGTCTAATTGCACATATTTAATTTTACTGCAATTAGGATCTTGATAGCTATAATTGTTATTTCAATGATTGCGCACATGCATGATCATTTCATATGTTAGTGAATAGGAATGAAATCAATCCAAACTACCTGACAAAAATCCTTTATTTTAAAATGAACAAGATTAGGTATCGAAAGGGAACTAATTGATTTATTAGTATAATCAAGTCCCCGACTCTAAATTCTCTACTTGCGTAAGAAGTGAGGTATACTCTCATACCTCACTTGGTTTCTAGTCGACCCTAATAGGTTAGTGGCAACTCTTTTTTGCGAATTTCTTTAGAATACCCAATGTCACATGAGGTATGGCCTTGGGAGAGCCTACGTCTAATCATGGGTCTTAGGCCCATCCTTTAGGCAATACTCCTAAGCTTGTTCCCTTCCCCCGAGAGTAGGTCTCGACACTCACTCGTGGCAAGGTGAGGTCAACTAGGTAGCTAGGTCCAACTTCGCCCTTCCACTAGTGAGGATTGACCTCACTAGATCCCATGAGGGCCAACCTCACCTTGCCACTGACAAGGCTCAACCCCTGTTGACCATCACTGAGGTGCCAACTAGAGGAAGAAGGAAAGAAAAAATAAAAGAAAGAAAATTTTAAATTTTAAAAAATACAAATATTTTCATGCCAGCAATTTTCGGCCAATATTGACAGAAATATTAAATTGACAAATTATTAATAGACTTCTGACTAAACTAATAAATCATCAAAATGTTTAGGATTAAATTGACACAATTGAAAAATGCTGGATTAAATTGTAAAATTGAAAAGTCTAACACTAAATTGGTCACCATACAATAAGTTTAGGACTTTTTGGATAACTTTCCTAATTAATTTGATTCGTACTCATGAGGCATTTGTTAATGAGACCTATTTCTTGTTTAAGGGTTATGCTTGTAATTTTCAAGGAAAATATTTTTCTTTATCATAAAATTTCCGAGAAACTAAACACACTCCTAAATTCACTATATAAGCCATTTGCATATTTTGTTCCACACCGACTCACCTTTAGTCCCAACTTTGTACCCTTGGTATAACAACCAAAAGAACCTTCCTGTCCACAACACGAATAACCTATTAAACTGCACCAAATGTTCTTAGTACTCCTAGGGTGTACATACATAACCAAATCTATTAGTGCGCACAATTCCACCTATCCATGTACATTGAGTAAAGTTTCGCATCTATGGTTCTCTGACTTGGTCCCCTAAGATTCCATTGAACAGAAAAATTATGTGATTTGAATAGGATTTATCAAAGCCAACGCAAGCCCTCGCACTTATGATATCTCGACTTTTAAATTGACTTGTACTTCTTTTTCATCTTTTTTTTGCTCTATTTAAATCTTACAGTGGATGCACTTTGAATTTTATTTATAAAAAAAAAAATGATGCAAATGATCCTTGAACTATGACCGAACATGCAGTGCGGTGCCTGAATTTTAGCCCAATGTGTAATGTCATCCTTGAACTTTTAATTTGTTCCATATAATTCATAATTTTTTTGGTACATGTCTAAACTAATTCCTAGACTATATGAAAATATTTAATGTTGTACTTGAACTTAAATTAATGGAAGGATAACATTGGTTATTTTCATATAATCTAGGGACTAGTTTGAACATTCACCAAAATTCAGGGATGACATTGTACATTAGGCTTATTAAGGCTAGTAATACAACCTAAATTGGGGGAGGGAGTGAATAGGTTGAGTTAATAAACTTTGACAATTTTGCAGAAATTAGTAGCTATTATGAAAATCAAGCTGAGTAGAGATTTCAACAATCGCAAAGTGCTTGTGTGCTAGAGCATATAAAAGTGATATGAACATAAGCACACAACAATTTATAGTGATTTGACTTTATCACCAAACCTAAGTCCATTGTCAACACCGACAACACAAGTCGGATTAAATTGCACTAGTAATCAACAAGACAAGTCATAATCAGCGAGCAGTAATCTTATCAAATAATAGATCTCACTATCAACTCATGTGTTGTTATCACTCTTGTACACTTAACCTTTCTCATGATTACAAGGTAATAAGAATACAACAGTGAAGATCTCAATGATCTTCTTTTATGTAAACATCTTCAATCTTCCCATAGGAGATGGTCCAGAGAAGTAGGTAGTCATTAGGTTTCTATTTGTGCAATTGTTTTAAAGTTTAACTGCTCATGCAATTGTTTTTCTTTGTGAATATTAGCTAGCTTTCCCAAAATAGGTCTTGCTATTGCTATCCCATTGTCGATAGCTCTAACAATACCAACAAAGGTTGTTTCTAGTTCTCTAATGACTTCCGGTTGTTTTGCAATGCGTCTCCAGTTGACAACAGCTATTTTTAACTTCTCCAAAAAACATCCTCACATGGCATTATACAAGCATCACCAATTAAATGACATCTTCAACATTGACACAAATATCATCATCAGCTGGTTTTTAAGCTCATTGGTGCTATTTATGAACAAAACATACGGTGATCTTCTTTCATTATGAATATCACTTTGTCTTTAATAAATTGTCACGAACATTTGCAATTTCCATAATAAATATTATATTAAAAATTGTTCTGGAATCATTAAAATACTTTGGGATGTTTCTCCAACAGGGCTAAAGTGGAGGGATCACATTGAACAAATTGAAAGTTTCGAAACCACGTTGCATATTAGGCAAAAGTTCATGATCCATTTGTGTCATATTCCCTTTATTTAACTCAAAACATTTAAAACGAGAACTCACATTTAATCGATAATGATTTAGAGTTTGATGAGAATTAAAGAAAAATAACACTTTTTGCTATGTTTAAGTGGAAGCAAAATAGTGCAAAAGGAATGAATGCCTATTCGTAAATTAGCGAACTTGCAGATATATTCAATCTGAATTTGGATTAACAAATTAGATTAAAGGGGAATAAAGAGGAAATCAAAAGGGTGTATATAAACCTCTTTTACAAGACTAAGTTTTCTAAATACACGCAAACCGTTTAGCTCACATATAACAAATAGGGTTTCACCCTCAATGGCGTTGGGCATGACCATCTCAAGGTTACCTGAGTGGTTAACTTGAACAAAAAATGCCACATCCACATCAAGCACACATTTAAGTGACAACTCAACATTTGATTATTGAGTTGAATCTTAGGTCTAGAACCTTGGGGTCTCTAAAAAAAATCCTCTTTCTTGTCCATCTAGGGGTGGTGCTGACACCCCTGCGCAGGTTACAAGCGACAATTACGAGAATGGCTAGGAAGTCAACAGTATCCGGCAACATTCATACGACATCATGACATCATGACAGAGGATATAGCTTATAATTATTGGCCTTATTTAACAAGATTCTAAGTGTATGATGATTCGTGCCTTGGCAAGCTAGAATCAATCGTACCACGGGCTCTCCCTCTCTCCCTCCGGCTCTCCTCACTTCAACCGCGCATGAATTGCGGGGAAAATTATCAATACGGTTGTAAATCTATTGTATGAATGCTAATTTAGTTCAAATTTTTTTTAATTTTCCCTATATATTCCTGAACCTTTTTTCTTTACAATAATATCCTTCCGATCAATTCTTGTCAGAAATCGATAATCTGGCAATCCACAAGTAGTCACATCAACATGCCATATAGGATGGTTGGCCAGCGATTATTAGATGCCATGTCAATAATTTTTAGTAACTTTTCATCGGAATGATTACATTGAAATTTCAAGCAAAGATTTAAAACTAAATTGATAAAATGGAAAAGTTTATGATGGAATTGGTATCCATATATATGTTTAGGACTAATTAGATAATTATCCTAAAATAAATATTAACATGTCAAAAAACCACAAGCCCTTCTTTTTATGCTCTTTTTCATTTTCTTCAAGCTCCAATCTTAGAGAACGGAGTTTGAACTATGATTATAAGGTTCTCCCTAGTCTCCCTATCTTGTCGATTTTGCTTCTGTTTTATTTTATTTTTCCTTGCTTATTTCCCTTTTAATATATCTGGGAGCTCTCCTCGATTAAGCTTTGGAGGATTTGATTCTTCCATGCTCCATCCATTTACAAGTCCAACTTCAATGGTGATCGCAGAAGCCCTATGTCTTGCACCTACGGAAGGGCTTGATCTCATAGGAATTGGATTCATTTTCTTTTAACCCATTTTAGCTATCTCCCTACTACGATGGTGTTTAGGACACTGAATGTGGGTGCACACTATCAATTGGCAAAGCCATAGCTATAGAGGAGATCCTGGCATGTGCTCCTTATTAATGACAATGCAAGATTTCGTGATTAGTTACTGATTGTTTTACTTTGATGTAGCCACAAATCTATTCTCATGATACAAGACCCCTACCGGCTTTTGCTCTGACGATCCACTTTGATGTCTGGATTTTGTTTTTTTCTCCAGCTTTCGGAGCTTCTCTTTGTTTTGCAGACTTCTAGAATTTGGTACTTGTCTTCCGTGCACCAATTTGGAAATGAATGATTTTTTATTTTGACAAAAGAAGGTCCCTTGACAAATCGCGGCCGGACCACATTATCATGCATCCGAACCTCGGCAGCATGCGGCCAAACCACATCAGCATGCTATAAGGAGTTTTTAATTTTTTTTTCAAAAAGCCTTTTTTTTCCCCTTTTTGTTTTATTGGGCAGTGAAAGCAATGATCCGGTCGGAATCTTTGTGTGGGAATGATAAATTAGAAGACTTGGAAGAATGCATCTGGCGCTTAGCTAGAAATCCTTTTCATGCCAGCCAAGGTTGAAGACAAGTTTGATTCTCTTCCTCCTTGTTATCATGTGGAAAGTCATCACTTACATCATATTTTTGTCCTTCTGAGTTGTAAACAACTTTTCAGACACTACAGACGTCGAACAACGATGTCCAAATCTGCCAAAACGGAATCCGTAATTAACACGGCACATTAGGACTCAAACATTAAATAAACTGGACCAACCGAATCGAAAGTAAATTTGTTGATTCCATCAAATAAATTTATTTTTGGTCACGCCACTTAAAATGCGAGATATCATGCACTAACAAAGGATTGCACCATCTACCTCTCTCTCTATCTATAGGTATATCTATCAGGTAATTTGAGTAGTCTACTTGTCTTCAACACCCTCTCCATACAATTTGAATGGACTCTTGGCACCGAGGTGAAAAAGGAGGAATTGTGTTGACTGAGGGTACAATAGTTTCTCGAATGGTAAATTATTGTCCGCCAATTTTATTTTATTTTTTTTTGGGGGGGGGGGGGGGGGGGGGGGAATATGTAAAATTATTGTCGACCCAGGTTAGCAGAGCTAGTATCGTATTCTTTATATTCTTGCTCCAGAAAATTGTTATTTTTTAATAGAGCTCATTTGATTTGTGCTCTTGAAGCATTTGTTAATGAGACCAATTTTTCGTTTGATAGTTATGCTTGTAATTTCATTATTAGAGCGGGTCCGATTGATTGTCCGCTCTAATAAGTGATAAAGAGACTCGATTTGTGAGGACTAAGGACCATTTTAATTTGTCTGTATCTCACTTATAGAAGCAAGATAGGGGCATGGACTAATTCTATATAAGACCGGGTTTCCAAAAAAATAAATATTGATTCATTAATTACATCACCATTGTAGCCATTAATTTCAATTATAACAATAAAGGAAAGCACATTGATAAACAAGAGAGACATCAAAAGACTGTTGTTGTATAAAATGAAGTTATATTTTTTCCATGTATTTCATGGTCCAATGTGCCAAAATTAGTATCCTTAACCAAATTTAGCATTTCACATGTTGCAAATATAGACAAACGAATCAAATAAAATAGTCAGAAGAAAGGAAAGGAAATCAAATACAGGATTTATGAATATTGGAACCTATGCTCATGGAAAAATTAACATGAAATTCCACTATAGAAACAAGTGATATGACAAATATTACAATCATTCAAGCACTCAAACATGGAGTAATATCAATGGTAGTAGTACATAAAATATGATTCTCTCTGTCTACTACCTTGGTCAACATGTCAGCTGGGTTCTTCAAGCTATCAATATTCTGTAACTTTAACTCATTATCTTTCAATGCTGATCTAATAAAATGATAACGCTTCTTGATATGTCTAGTCCTTGAGTGATAAGTTACATTCTTTGCTAAGTGCACTACACTTTGACTATCACTCCATAGTATACTGACTGGCTGTTTTCGATGTAGATCTTCCATATAATCTTGTAACCATATGATTTCCTTGGAGGCTTCTATGATCGCCACGTATTCTGCCTCTGTCGTCGATAAAGCCACTACTTTTTGCAGTTGAGATACCTAACTCACTAATGTACCTGCAACTGTAAAGACATATCCAGTGATATTCTTACCACTATCTCGATTACCCGAATGATCTGCATCTACATAACCCTACAACTCTAGAGATATACCAACATAACAAAGTGAGTAATTGAAAGTACTTGCTAAATATCTCAATATCTATTTCACTGCATTACAATACTCGCTGCCTGCATTCTGCGTATACCGATTTACAACTCCCACTGCCTGTGCAATATCTGGTTTCATGCTCACCATGGCATACATCAAACTCCCCACTGTTGATGTATATAAAACTACCACTATCTCATCTTTCAAAGCCTGAGAGCTCGGACACATATCCTTGGAAAGTTTAAAGTAACTCACTAGAGAAGTTACAATCGATTTTGCCTTGTTCATGTTAAATTTCTTTAACACCTTGTTCATATAGGGGGTGCATGACAACCACCTGTTTCTGTTCCAGAAACAATTTTTCTATTCTAGATTTGTTTCTGGAATAGAAATCTGTTTGACAAATTTATTTCATTTTCTATTTATGAAATATATTTTTGTTCCAGAAATGGATTTGGAATAGAAATCAGAAGTAGAAATTTTCTACTTCTCTATTTGGAACAAAAATTAGAAATAATTTCTCCCACAAAACTCTCTAACCCTAATTTCGGTGACTCCCTCATCTCCTCTACGACATCTCTGCCTCAACCTCCTCCTCTGCCTCTCCTCATCTCCTCGACGTTGTCTCCTCCACTGGACGCTCTCTACCTCTCCTCATCTCATCGACATCTAGCGTCAGCTGCTCGTGAATTTGCCCCCTCATCGTGACCCATTATCCCCGCTTGTCGTCCGAACACCCCTCGGTAACAAATCTCGTGCCTACACTCTTGCCGCTTGTTCCCCTGCGATGCCAGACCACCCAGCATCTGAAGCTCAATCCTTGCTCCATGCGTTGATGCCAAAAGCCCGATGCAGCAAATCCCAAGCACCGATGCCTGAGCCGCTCCTACTCTGCTCTGTCTCACCATAAGCTACCACCGCCCCGCAACCTGACATCAGCAACACCCCACGACGCCCTCTCCTCATCTCCTTGACGTCGTCTCCTCCACTGGTTAGCTCTGTCTCTCCTCATCTCCTTGACGTTGCCTCTCCTCATCTCCTCGATGCCGTCTCCTCCACTGGATAGCTTGCAAATCCGCAACCACCCGACACTCAGCTGCTCGCGAATTCGCCCTCTTACCACGACCCACTGTCCCCGCTTGTTGTCCGAGCAACCCTCAGCAACAGATCTCGTTCCTGCACCCCCGCCACTTGTTCCCCTGCAACGCCATACTACCCCAGCATCTAAAGCTCGATCCATGCTCCACCATGCTGATGCCATAAGCCCTCTGCAGTAGAACTCGAGCACCGACGCCTAAGCCGCTCCTACTCTGCTTCGTCTCACCAAAAGCTACCACTGCCCCGCAACCTAACATCAGCAACGCCGCATGACACCCTCTCCTCATCTCCTCGACGTCGCCTCCTCCAAAAGGACATCTCACTTGCTCCAAAAGGAAAATTTTGTTTTAAGAAATAAAAAATTTATACTGTTATCAAACGAATTTATATTCCTGAAACAAAAACTTTGTGTCGTTATTAAACAAATTTTTTTGCTTAGAAACTCGTTTAGAAATAGAAATAAAAAAATATATTTCTCTTCCTGAAATCAATTTCTGGCCATAATGGTTATCATTCGCGCCCATAATCTTCCTGCGACAGCCATAATTTCTTATTTTTCCTATCCCCGATAATTTTCATGCCTAAAATATTTTTGGCCTCTCCCAAGTTTTTCATAGCAAACTGTGATGATAACATCTTCTTCACTTCTACGATTCTCTTCATATTGGAACTAGTCACTAGCATACCATCCACATATAAAGAGAGATACACAATGTCACCATCATCATATTTGCGAAAATAAACACAATGATCAGACTTACAGTGTTCAAATCATTTTTTCTTTCATGAAACCATCAAATTTTAGGTATCATTGCCGCGGAGCTTGTTTCAAGTCATACAAGCTTTTCTTCAAACAACATACTATGTGAACTCCTTACCTTTGACTTCAAAACCCTTAGATTGTGCCATGTATAGTTCTTTATCTAAGTCACCATGTAAAAACGTTATTTTTACATCGAACTACTCAAGATGAAGATCCTCCACTACAACTATACTCAGCAGAACTTTAATTAATGTTATTTTCACTACGAATGAAAATATCTCGAAGTAGTCAATCCCTTCTTTTTAAAAAAAGCCCTTGACTACAGGTCTCACCTCTTATCTAATACTACCATATGCTTCATTCTTAATCATGTACACCCATTTATTTAACAGAGTTTTTTTACCTATGGACAACTTGGTCAACTCCCAAGTATTGTTCTGAAGTAACAAGCCTATATGGTCTTTCATAGCACACTCCCACTACAAATGAGACGTGTCTATTTTTGCCTCATCATAAGTCTTCAGTTCTCCTGAATCTGTATATAAAACATGGCTCAGAATAGTAATAGCTGATGGATCAAAAATTATCTTTGGCTTTCTCACACGTGTAGACCTCCTTAAGACAGGTACTTTAGGGTCATTAGTCTGCTCCAAATCACTACGTTCCTCTTGAACTACCTCCTCACTAATAATAGGCTCATCCTAAACCTCTCTTTCAAGTGCACTTTGATCCACTAGAAACATCTTCATGAGCATTATGTCTAATTCAACATATTATGGTTCTACTACATTCTCATGCTCTGTCTAACGATCCTTGTACATCTTTTCTTTATGGAATACTACATTCCGACTGCAGATGACTTTGTTATTCTCATAATTCCAAAGCCTATAGCCATACTCGTCGCCACCGTATTCAATACAGACACTTTTGGGACTTAACACAAGTTTTTTTTCTATCCTCCCTATCAATTAAAGCATATGCAATACAACTAAACACATTTAAATGTGAATAATTAATCTTTTTACCTGACTACTGCTCTTGTGGTATTTCTCTATCCAATGCACTAGATGGATTTCCGTTGATAAGATAAACAGCTGCATCAATTATGGCGGCCCATAAGCGTAGCAAGAGACCCGCGTGTAACCTCATGCATCTCGCACGTTCTAGAATAGTCATGTTCATCCTTTCAGCTACATTATTCTCTTATGGAGTTCTAGGAACAGTCTTTAACTCGTGTATGCCTTCTTGACTCAAATATTCTTCAAATTCCTTACTTGTGTATTCACCACCATTATTAGACTTTAGAGTTTTAATCTGATAACCCGTCTCTTTTTCTACCATGGTCTTCCACATTCTAAACATCCCGAATACTTCTGATTTTTCTGTAAGAGCATAGACTAAAGTTTTCCTTGTCGCATAATCAGTGAAGGTGAAAAAATATCTCTTACCACCATAAAAAATTTTCTAAACAGGTCCCCATACATCAGTATGAACTAACTTTAGCTTATGGCATTTATTTTGTCACCCATTCAATTGAAAACTAACAACCTTCAATTTTCCATAAATGCAACTCTCACAAAAATCTAACTCAACTTTTTGCAAACCTAAAAGTAATTTCTTCGAGTGTAACTGCTTTACACCATTTTCACCAAGATGTCCCAAACAATAATGCCAAAGAGTAGACAAATTACTAGTAGCCATTGTAGTTGCAACCATATCATTGATATTGTCTCCTCAAAGAAGGTAAAGTGTACCTGTACGCTTTCCTTTTGCTACTACTCTTGCCCGTAAGGTAATTTTCCACTATTCACATCCAAAGGTTGTTACCAAACTTTCTCGGTCAAGTTTACTGGTTGAAATCAGATTTTTCATTAATTTTGGAATACATCTAGTTTCATGCAAAACTAGACGTCATCCACCTGAGATATTCAAAGTCACTGTTCATTTTCCAACAATGGGACACATGTGGCTGTTTCCCACAGCCACATGTCCGAAATCTCCACTGGCAAGGTGCAATGAAAAGAAGCACCGGAATCAATAAACCATTTATCTGTCGTCAAGTCTAACCCTGCAGACAAACACAAGTTATCAAGTAAAACTTATCGCTAACCACATTAGCTCTTTGATTTTCATCTTGCTACTTCTTTTTGTAGGCTTTACACTGAAACCTCTAGCGTCCAATTTTATGACAAAACCAACACTCATCTTTTACAACCTATCCCTTACCCCTTGATTGTGATCTGCCACGCTTGCTGAATTTTCCTCTACTTTTACTTCTTCCACGGTTTTCCACTGCGAGTGTTGTTGAAGATGTAGATGCGGAAAAATTATCTCCACTTGAGACTTTCCTTCACTTCTCTTCATCCATGATACTACTCACAGCATCATCAAGAGTTAAATCATCCTTTATGGTGCTCGAAATTCCCTGCATTATGGTATTGTAGCTTTCTGGAAGAAAACATAAAAATAATAAAGCTTGAAACTTCATATCTAAATTTATGCTTACGGATTCTAATTGACTCGTGACTAGCATGAAACTATTAATATACTCTGCCACAGAACCTCTATCAAATAACTTCATATTAACCAATTTCTTCAGCAAAAATACCTGATTTGATGTGGATGGCTTCTCATAAATATTCATTAGAATATCCATGACTTCTTTTGCAGTTTTTGCTTTTGTGATGTGGTACCTTGTCTTTTTCGTCAACCTTAGACGAATCACACCTAACGCCTTTCGTTCAAGAATTTTCCATCCGGCTTCTGTCGTCTGATCCACTTTCGCCATCTTGGGTTTCCAACCCTCAAGTGGTGCATATAGATCTTTTTTATAAAGATAATCCTCGATTTGTAGTTTCCACCATCCGAAATCCTGTCCATTGAATTTATCGATTATGATTTTATCTTCTGTCATACTGTTTGCTCTCAATTGAACGTCACCGAAAAACCCTTGATATTCTTGATTAGCCAACCTAGGCTCTAATACCAGTTGTTACGAAATCGCACGTTGATTCGAGAAAAACAACGCTCGCAAATAATTCACCAAGCAAAATGTAATAATAAAAAAACAGAATCAAAAGAACACGCCAGAAAATTTGTTAATAAAGTTCACCCAAACCTAAGCTACGTCTCTACGCAAAGGCACTCTACGAATCCACTAGACTTCGAAAAAAGTTGGAATACAACGATGATCTTCTCTTAAAATCATGGCACAAAGAGATTGAGAACCCTCATAAAGAAAAAAAAAAAACTCACTTTTTTCTTCTCTCTTTTTCTTGTCTCTATTTTTCTTTTTCAACGTCTTGATTGCTAGCGTCTTGCCATCGCTAATATAAAAGTATCACTTTTAACCTAAAAGCAAATCTGATGGAAACGACAAAAAAAAACCCCTAAAAATATTTGGCTTCATCTATAAAAGAAAGGAAAGAAGAGGGATAACATCATAGGATTTTGGTCCTATTATGTTAGCTTTTGGGATCAAAATAATGATTAATAGGAACGGTCCAGGCATTCATATTTTATAATTAAAGTTGAAATTCTCAGATATATGAAAGACAAACAACTATGAAAGTTGACCGTGCGCATGGTCATGTGCCTAGTGAATGTGGATTGTTTTGATAAAGCGGAAATGCTCTGTGTAACTTGGTTCACATTTAATGGAAAGCAGAAAGAGACAAACAAAGCCCACATTCCTTAATCTTCTTCAATTTCTTTTGCACCTAACATATGAGATCTTCCCTAAGTGACAACATGAAAGTCTTCTTCCCGCATCCCTTCATTTAATGTGGCGCCTAAGTACCCCAAAGTGAAGTATCCATCGGCATTCATAACTTTCATGTGCAGAGGCCATAGGGAGAAAAGAAACAAACATATTAGCTTGCTGATTTCTTCATCTTCGAGCGGCGCGTGCAGAGAAATCAATGCACGAACAAACAAAGTCAAAAGACCAAGCTTGCATGTGGGCCAGAGAGTTACTTGCTTTAACTTGGACCGTGTTTGTTTTTTTCTTCTCTTTTTTATTTCGGTCGAATGGACCGTCTTTGTTGGACGGGCTAATCTTGAGACATTTTTTAACTTCGCCTAACGATTTTTTGTTGCCGCAATCAACGAAGCCTTGACATCTGCAATTCCATTATTTTGCCGAGCTAAAATTCTGCCAAATCCGGTCTGCAGCGCTTATTCTTTGTTGCGGCAATCAACGAAACCTTGACATGTGCAATTCCATTATTTTGCCGAGCTAAAATTCTGCCAAATCCGATCTGCAGCGCTTCGGGTTAAGTCCGATCAATGTTCTGTTTAAGATATTTGACGATCATCAATGCACATTTCTTGCTTGATACAGTGCTATTTCGGTGTCATCATTGTCTCAGCCCTCATGGTTAGCTGTCTCAATTAAATTCCATCTCCAATATATTACATTCCAAGAGAAGCACCAGACAAAGCTAATCATTGAGAGGATTATCATAATGCCAATGTTAATTTCACCATGGTGAAAACTAAGCTATTGGATGACTAATTGGACTGGAAATGAAACCGTCCCTTGTCTTCATCCCTATATAAGGCAAAAGCTTCCTGACAATCTCTCTTGTTCTCTCTATCTCTCTCTCTCTCTCTCTCTCGCCAGGAATATCAATCTCAGGCCGAGGCCTGGAGATAGCCCAGAGAGAACCATGGAGATTGCTTCAGACAAAGCCGATGAAGCCAAACAGGTCACGAGCAAAAGGGGTGGACTCAAGACCATGCCCTTCATCATAGGTCACTTCTTGATCACACAATTGTTTGTCATCTGCTCACAATTCACAAGCAGAGTATTCTTGTGTTGAACCTATTCGTATTCTGGCTCTCTGCGAATCTTGATAATAGAGTCTCAGTTTTGTTCAGTTAATTAGTTCTTGGAGTGTGTTCATGGTCTGACGATAGATATCATAAAAATAAATGTTGATGCAGCAAATGAGATATTGGAGAAGGTTGCTGGGTACGGGCTGCTTCCAAATATGATCTTTTACTTGATTGGAAAATATCACTTCAATGCTGCTTCGGGTGCAAATGTCCTCTTTTTGTGGTCGGCCACATCGAACTTCACGCCCGTCCTAGGCGCTTTTATTTCCGACTCTTTCTTGGGTCGGTTCCGCACCATCGGGTTCACATCGGTCATCAGCCTTCTTGTAAGCACCACTTGTGTGTGTTCTAAAGTGACGAGCTCACTTTCACTTCACTAGTGTTTGATCATGACGTTCTCTTTCTTATGTTCTTTTTTAATTTGTTTTTATTTCATCAGGGCATGACCCTGTTGTGGTTGACAGCCCTTCTCCGAGATGCCAGGCCTCCGCCATGCGACCCAAGGAGCCAACCATGCGAATTCCCAACTTCGGCGCAGCTCCTGTTTCTGTATTCCTCCTTTTCCATCATGTCTATTGGGGCGGGTGGAATCAGGTCGTGCTCAATTGCGTTCGGTGCGGATCAGATCGACAATCCCGATAACCCCAGGAACGGGCGGATCTTGCGGACGTTCTTCAACTGGTACTACGCGTCGGTTGGGGCTTCGATCATGATCGCGGTGACTGTCATAGTCGCCATCCAGAATTCGTACGGTTGGGTGATCGGGTTCGGGGTCCCAGTAGGGCTAATGTTTATCTCAGTTGTGAGCTTCTTCTTGGGCTCTTCACTCTATGTCAAAGTCAAGGCAGACAAGAGCCTGTTCGCTGGCCTTGCTCAGACCGCCGTAGCTGCCTGGAAAAAGAGGCACTTGGAGTTGCCCAGCACGGACCATGATGCAATTTATTACCATCACAAGGGCTCGAAAGTGACTACACCAAGCGCGCAACTGAGGTAAGTATTTACTCAGAATATGCTTCTGGATATGCCACTCAGCCAGCGGACATAGGACATATAGAGTAATCCTGCTCGGTGATTTTCTTTTTGTTGTGCATTGGAATCATCTCGGAGTCATCGCTAAAGAAAGGCAGTAGTTCTGCAGCATCAGATGGGGCAGCCAATTTTAGACACGACCTGCTTGCTCGACATAGAGGCAATACGTGGTTAAGTACATTCAGATTAAGTCTAATTGCATACGGGTTTATAACCCGTTTATGACATGTCTACACACATTTGCTAAAGCGGGTTAAGCTGTTATTGTCACCAGCACGATGGGTTCGCATATATTTAGATATGCTAATATACATTTAAGCATAGCTGTGCATATAACGTCAAGATATTTTTTCGTTTAACCTTTCCAATACACACGTTGTGCTTGAATTTCAAAGTTATGACACTTTTCATAAAAGTGTCTATGTTCCGGTTAAGTCTAAATTTGACGTCACATGATTCCGGCCCGGAGATATGAATCAACAAAGTTTATCCGCTAACGGATGAAAAATTGAATCTCTTATTCCTCCCTCCGCAGGTTCCTAAACAAGGCTTGCCTTTTAAACAACCCTGAGAAGGACCTGGACTCTGATGGATTGGCCAATGATCCGTGGAGACTCTGCACAGTCAAGCAAGTTGAGGTGCTCAAAGCCCTGATCAGAGTCCTTCCCATTTGGTCCACCGGCATTGTGATCGGGGTCACCATAAGCCAGAACTCGTTCCCGGCCCTCCAAGCGAATACCCTGGACCGACGCTTCCTCTTCGGCATCAGTATTCCCGCAGCCTCCTTCAGCGTTTTCGGCCTCCTGACCCTCACATTATGGATCGGGATCTACGACAGGATCATCGTCCCCCTAGCCTCGAGGTTGACTAACCGGCCCCACGGGCTCACCTTCAAGGAGCGGATGGGGATCGGGCTCCTCATCTCCTGCGTGGCCATGTTCGTGTCAGCTGTGGTGGAGCACAAGCGGCGAGCCGAGGCGATCCGAGAAGGGTTCGCCGAGAACCCGACTGGGGTCCTGAAGATGTCGGCGAAGTGGATCGTCCCGCAGCATTGCTTGACTGGGCTAGCGGAGGCATTCAACGCAATTGGGCAAATCAACTTCTACTACTCCAAATTTCCCAAGAGCATGGCAAGCATTGCGGTGGCGCTTCTTGCCCTGGGAATGGCAGTGGGCAACTTGGTGGCGAGTCTGATCGTGACCATCCTGGACCGCCTGAGCAAGGGCAGCAGGGACGGGACGTGGCTCTCCACGAACGTGAACAAGGGTCACTACGACTACTACTACTGGGTCTTGGGGGGTTTGAGCGTGATCAATTTCTTCTACTACCTCGTATGCGCTTGGGCTTATGAGGGTGGTGAGGAGCGAAAGGTTTGGGATGAGGATGAATTGGAGGATGATCAAAAGAGTCATCAAGGGTCTCCAATGATAATTCGTGCTTGATCTTTGCTACTTGTTTGCTACATAATGCCGATGTTTCTTCTAAGTGTTTAACTCGTTGAATCTCAGTGTCAATGATGTATCGTTTGATGAAGTATGTACTTACCAAGCTAGAATCGATCCATAACATGGGCTCTCCCTCCCACCCTCCTCACTTCAACCGTGCATGAATTGTTGGGAAAATTACTAATTCAGTAATAAATTTATTTTATGAATGTTACTTCAGTTCATAACTTTTCAATTTTGCTAATATAATCATACCTTTATATTTGCTAATAATATCATTCCGGCCAATTACTATCAGAAATCACTAATATGGTGATCCACAAATTGTTCACTTCAATATGTCATGTAGAATGGCCGGTCGACGATTACAAAACGTCATGTAAGTAATTTCCTACAACTATTGATCAGAAATACTACATTAAATTTCACAAAAAAAAAAAAAAATAGGACTAAATTGAGAAAGTGAAAATATTTTAGACTGAATTTATATCCATACAATATGTTTTTAATTGAATGGATAATTATCTTACAAGAAATATATAATATGTCAAACCATTACATGCCCCCTTCTTTGTGCTCTTTTTTGTTTCCATCAACCACTGATCATGGAGGGGAGAGTTTGAGCTATAGTAATAAGGTCTCTCTCTTCTCCCTCTCTTGTTAATTTAGCTTCTTCTTTTCTTTTCTTTTCTTTTTTTTTGATTTTTGGTCATTTCTCTTCCTATCTAGATCTAAGTTGGGGTGATTGGCTCTTGGTCCGATTCAATTCCAAGATGGAATTGGGAACTAGATTGGGAGGACCAATTCCCAAAATTGAGAATTGCGGACTGGTCCGTTTTGATTCCAATTCAGTCCAATAAAACCAGTCACTTATTCTTTCTCACTATCTTTTTTCTACAACTTTTTTTTCCACTACTTGGAACCAGGCTGAGATGGTGTTTAATTCACATTTGACTATTTTTTAAAGAAATAATAAAATATAAATTATATTTAGTCAATCCGGTCCAGTTCGATTCAATTCCCCCTTGAAACCGGGAATTAGACTGCCCATACACCAGTTTTACTTTTAGGAACCAGATACTGGATCAACACTCCCTGGAACCCAACCAAATTAGTCGGTCTGATCCAATCTAAGCAATTCCCTTTTCAAGCAATTCATTTTATACGCCCCTAAATTTGAGAGCTCTCCTCACCTATGCTTTCGAGGATTCAATCCTCCCGTGCTCCAACCATTTACAAGTCCAGCTTCAATGGTGACCACAAAAGCTTGACGTCTTGCACTTGCAAAAGGGCTCAGTCTCATTGGAGTCAAATTCGTTTTGATTTAACCCATTTTAGTTGTCTCCATACTGTGATGGTATTGAGGACACCAAATGGAGGCTTGCACCATCGATTGGCAAAGCCATAGCTTGAGAGAGAGAGAGAGAGAGAGAGATCCTGTGCATGCTGATGACTGATGATAATGTAAAATTTGCCGATAAGTTGTCAATTGTTTTGCTTTAATGCAATCGTAATTCTGTTCTTAAGGTATGAGACCCCTACCGACTTTGCTTTGATCTCTAAATTTTGTTTTGTTTTCCAACTTTCTGAGCTTTGCTTTGTTTTACAGCCTTCTAGAATTTGCTATGTGCCTCTGAAGTACCATTTTGGAAATGAAAGAGCAACATTAGCAGGTTATATGGAGTTTAAAAAAAAAATTCAAAAAGCTTTTTTTTTGGGTTCAATTAGGCAGTGAAAGGATTGGTCCGGTAGGAATACAATGCATATGGTGCTTAGCTACAAGTCCTTTTCATGCCACCCAATGTTGAAGGCCAAGTTCGTTTCTCTTCCTCCTTGTCTTATGGAGAGTCACCACTTATATCATACTTTTATCTTCCCATTTGTAAACGACTTTTCACACACTAGGCGCCCAACAATGAGGTCCAAAATCCACCTTTATAGAATTCAAAATCAACACAACACATTAGGATTGTAACATCAAACAAAGTGGATTGATTTGAACCGGATGTAACTTCATTGATTCCATCAAATAAATTATAAATTATGCGAGATATCATGTACTGACAATTTGAGTGAGCTATATCTATATGTACATCTATCATGCAATGCGAATGTTGTACTTGTCTCCAAGACTCTCTTTATAATACCATTTGAGTGAGCTCATGGAACTGACGTGAAAAAGGAGGGATTGAGTTAAGTGCGGGTACAATAGTTTCTCAAATATGCTAATTATCTTTCTCATTATGTAATTATACATTGCCGCCTTTTTTTAGGAATATGTAAAATTATTATCGACCCAAGTTAGCAGAGCAAATATTAAAAAACTATTTGATTCTTGCTCTCGGAAATTGTTATTTTATATAGAGCTAATTTGAAGAAATTTGCCCAAAAAGTCCTAAAATATAGCACGGCTAATTCAATTCTTAAATTTTTAATTTTACAAATTTAGTCTTAAACATTTTAATCGTTCCAATTTAATCCTAAACCTTTTAACGATATGTCAATATAATCATTTCGATCAATTTTGGTTAAAAACACTAACGTGATTGTCTAATTAGTGTCAATCGTCCTACATAGCATAGTTGGCATGACGTAAATAATTTTTTATAATTTTTTCTTTCTTTTTTCCTCTAGTCGGCAAGGTCCATCTCACAACCTTAGGCAAGGCTCGCCCTTACCGAATCTGGCTAGTCTAGCCTCGCCAGTGGCAAGCGAGGTCGACTAGGCAACAAGGTCTAGCCTCACTACCACTAGCAAGGATTAACCTCACCAAATCCAACAAGGGCCAACCTCACCCTACCATTAGCAAGGCTTGACCCTCATCAACCATTAACGAGGCACCAACCAAAGGGAAAAGGAAAAAAAAATGAAAGAAAAAGAAAATTTTAAAAATATATAAATATTTTTATGCCAACTATTTTTGGCCAATATTGGCCAAAAGAATTAAATTAGCAAATTGTTAAAAGGCTTATGGCTAAACTAGCAAATCATCAAAATGTTTAGGATTAAATTTGCATAACTGAAAGATGTAGGATTAAATTACAAAATTAAAAAGTTTAAGACTAAATTGGCTACCGTGCAATAAGTTTAAGATACTTTGGATAACTTTCCCAATTAATTTGATTTGTGCTCCCGAGGCATTTGTTAATGAGACCAATTTCCTGTTTGAGGGTTATGCTTGTAATTTCGATATTAGAGCTGGTCCGTTTGGTTGTCCGTCCTAATAAATGATGGTAAGACTCAATTAGTGAGGACTAAGGACTCCCTCAAATTACTTACCTGCATTTCACTTCTAAAGGCAACATAAGGACAAATAAGACAACTCTCATAAAGGGAAAAGAAGCGGATAAGGTTTCCCAGAAAAGAAATTCCAGCTCACTAAAAATTACATCATAAATTATTGATTCAAATAATCCCTAAATTTTGGTCTAGTATGTAATATGATCCTTGAACTTTTAATTTATTTAATATGATCATCGAGCTGTAACCTAATGTGTAATGTGGTCCTTGCACTTTGGATACATTCAATATAGTCACTAAGCTATATGAAAATATTCAATATTGTCCTTTTGTTGATTCAAGATTAGTGACAGTGTTGAACATTTTAATATAGTTCAGGAACTAAAAAAAAAATATACCAAAAGTTTAGGGGCCACATTGAAGATTGGGCTAAAGTTCGAGGACTACATGAAATAAATTAAAATTTTAGGTATCACATTACACATTAAATCAAAGTTTAGTGACTATTTGTGTCAATTTTCCAATACATTATGACAGCAAAGGAAAGCCAATTAATGTTCTTGCCCATGTTAGTGGGTGCCAAGATTAGAATAGTTAAAAAGACAAAGCATTTCATCTACCGATCCGAGTCCGTTCTTCGTCCCCAATCAACGAAGTCTCCTCATCTGCAAATCCATTATTCTCACCAAGCTCGAATCATACCGGATCCGATCTGCAGCACTTCAGGTTAAGTCCGATCGCTGTTCAGTTTAGGATATTGGACGCACAAATCTTCCTCTAATCAGTGCAATCTCTGCATCATCCCCGTCTCGGCCCTCGTGGTTAGCTGCCTCCAGGTTCCATTTCCGCTTTATTATAGTCCTAGAGAAGCAGCAGAGAAAGCTAATCATCAAGAGAACTCATTATCATGCAAATGTTAATTCCGACCTGGTAAAATCTAAGCTATCGGATGACCAATTATTATTTTCATCCATGATATCAAGGCAAAAGCTGCCTGACCATCTCTCTCTCTCTCTCTCTTCCAGGGAATTTCGATCTCGGCCCCGAGTCCCGGAGATAGCACGAGAGAGCCATGGAGATTGCATTAGACAGAACCAACGAAGCCAAACAGGTCACGCGCAAAAAGGGTGGACTCAAGGCAATTCCCTTCATCATAGGTCACTTCTTGATCACACGATTCTTCGTCATCTGCTCACAAGTCGCAAGCAGAGTGATCGTGTTGAACTTAGTCATTTTTGCCATGTTAGTATTTCACGGTCCTATGTGCCAAATCGTATCCTTAACCAAATTTAGCATTTCACCAGTTGCGAATATAGACAAACGAATCAATAAAATAGTCGGAAGGAAGGAAAGAAAATCAAACACCAGATTTATGTAATATCGGAAACTATGTTCATGAGGAAAACAACACGGAATTTCATTATAGAACAAGTGATACAACAGATATTACAATCATTCAAGCACTCAAACACTCTCCCGAAGTTTCCCAGCTTCCAATTACACCCAATTAGCCTCTCACAATTCTAATAAAAATCATATTTAAGGAATTAAACAAATTCTACCAAATCACTATAGGTACTCCCTCACGAGAAGAACTCTCTGCACAATTTTCCTCCGCAGTCTCAAAGTTCTCTCCTCTCGTGCTCAAAGACACACTCTTCTCCTTCGCTCCTTCTCTGCCTTTTACGAAGAGTAGAAGTTGCCAAAGACAAATCAAGCCGCAACTTCGATGCCTCCCTCATTAATTCCCCTCGACGCGTACCAAGGGTAAGTATTACCTTTGATCTTTTACTTCTATCTTCATTTTCACGTTCACGTGACCTTTGACTAAGAACACAAAAGGAAAGAAGAGAGATAACATCATAGGATTTTGGTCCCATTAGGTTGGCTTTTGAGATCGGAGTAACCATTAACACCAATAATCGAGGCATTCGTATCTCATAATCAAAGTTGTAATCTTTTCATCTGGAACAATACCATCACACCTCGGTACCAATTTCACCTTTGGCTCATCTCCAAGCGCAGACTTTCCACCCAAGCTCTCCAACTATCTTATGGTAGGATCGATACTAGCTTTTGCCCTTTTTGCAATGATTTGCCTAACTCTATTGATCATATGTTTTTTGGGTGTCGCATTACGGTTGGTATTGCTTTCTTTTGGGCAGCCAGGTGCAATCTTCCAAGGCGTAACAGGTCGTGGGGTGAGAATCTCCATTGGGCCACGACCTTGCTTTCGAGCAAGGATTTTTATAAAGGCATGGCCCGTTTTTCTTTTGGTGCGCTTTGCTATATTATTTGGAAGAACAGGAACAATATACTCTTCAGAGAGGAGCCGCTCACCGTCCCAGCCATGAAGAAACATCTTCTAAAAGTCGTCAAAGATAAGGCGCTCTCCTTCAAAAATGTGGAGGACTCTACTAGGAATAGGAGACTACAATGCAGCTGGGACCTTGACTTGATCATTTTCGCTTTTGGAGATCTTCAGCCGTCCGTCTAATCCCCTGGTGGTCGATGGCTTTTGCCGATCTTGTACCTCAGTCTGAGGTTGCTGATGCCTATGGTGGGAGGCGATTGATTCTCACCTCTCTTGCCCTGGTTCGTGTGTTGGATTGTATTTGGTTGGCAGTTGTTCATGCCGTTCTTGTGCTTTCTTGCTCTTCTGGTTTTCTTGTTTTAGCCGCTTGGCTTTTCCTCTCGGCTTCCTTCCACTCATAATGATTCTATTCATCTTGAGTGCAAGTTTTTGAAGTCGTGTTTATTTGTACAGTTTGGCATTTCCCCAATATATTGCTTACTTTTACCTAAAAAAAACAACTATGCATGTACCCACCCATGCATGGTTGCGCTAGTTGAGGCGTACCTCCTAATTTGGCCACCAGGTTGAGGGTTCGACTCCCTTAGTCGTTCACGACTCTCAGAGTAGTTTCGTGATTTAAGCAGGGGCTCTGGCAATCGGTTGCTAAGTCAATCTTTCCCGAGGTATAGTCGGTACTATGCTCCCGTAAGGTGAGCTAGGCCGAATCCTCAGCATCAAAAAAAAAAAAAAAAACAATGAATGTGGATCATGCGCTTGGTCGCATGCCTAGTGAATGTGGATTGTTTTGATAAAGGGGAAATGCCCTGTGTAACTTGGTCCACATTTAATGGAAAGTAGAAAGAGACGAACAAAGCCCACATTCCTTTATCTTCTTCAATTTCTTTTGCACCTAACATGTGAGATCTTCCCTATGTGACAACAAGAAAGCCTTCTTCCCGCATCCCTTCATTTTGTTAAATTGCTAAAAGGAGGAGAGATGAGGCTAAAACTTCATCTTACGTACAGAACAACCAAGTCTTTTACAAAAGACAAAATACATAACGTAAAACACAACATAATTACCCATGTTCTGCATAAAGCACTTGCCCTACTAACACCTAAAAACTAGAATAACCAACAAACATGACTCCACTAACTCTAATAACTGAAAAACCAAATCAGCAACACGTGCAAAAAGAAATAACTATTATATCAACAATCTCTCCCTTAAACTGATGTTTGCTAACATTCAGTTTAAAGCCTTGACTTTTTCATCGTGCAAACACCTAGTAACCTTCTGAGCTTCACAAATGACTCCATCTTAAGGGCCTTGGTGAATATATCAGCAACTTGATCTTCACTCCTGTAATAGATTAGATCAATTGTTCCATCATTGCTAAAATCTCTCAAGAAATAAAACTTCACATCAATGTGCTTGCTTCTTCCATGTAACACCGGATTCTTGGAGAGTTTTATTGCCGAGTTATTGTCACAAAAAATTTTAGTAGATCCCGGTTGCTTGAATTGAAGCTCCTCAAGAATTCTTCTTAGCCAAATAGCTTGACAAGCACTAGCTATTGCAGCAACAAATTCAGCTTCTGTACTTGACAATGTGATAATTGGTTGCTTCTTGGATGACCACGAAATAGCACCCGTTCCAAACATAAAAGCATAACCGGAAATGCTCCTCCTATCATCTTGATCTCCTGCATAGTCACTATTAGTAAATCCCAACAAATCAGACTTTTCACCCTTCTTGTAAAATAGCCCAAAGTCTCTAGTTCCTTGCAAGTAACGAAGGATTATCTTGGCATCTAACAAATGCATTTGTGTAAGATTCTCCATATATCTATTGATTAAACTCACATAATACATTATGTCTGGTCTTGTTGCAGTTAAATACATCAAACAACTCACAATTTGTTTATAAAGTGTGCTGTCAACCTTCCTCCCTTCACGATCTTTGTATAACTTTAAGCCAAACTCAACTGAAGTGTTTACAAGATTACAATCCTTCATCTAAAACCTGTCCAAAATTTCTCCCACATATTTCTTTTGAGAAATAAAGATCCCATCATCCAATTATATCACTTCTATGCCAAGGAAGTAATCCATCATACCAAGATCAGACATTTCAAACTCATCCATCATAGATTTCTTGAATTCTTCAAACATGCCATCACAACTTCCAGTAAATATAAGATCGTCAACATACAAGCAGACAATAAGCATTTTCCCTTTTATCTCCAATCTTGACAAAAAGTGTATGCTCATAAGGACATTTTGAAAAACCAACTTTAAAAAAGTAAGTTTCAGTACGACTATACCAAGCCCGAGGGGCTTGTTTTAGCCCATAAAGAGCTTTCTTCAATCTATAAACTTTATGCCAATTTCCAATCTTGACATAACCAGGGGGTTGCTCGACTGATAACTCTATAAAATAGAGTTATTTTACCTATTTTAGACAACAATTAATGCATTATCTATGAGAAAATATTTGGATTTCCTTCTGATTATTTGAATTTTCCTTGTTTATGCAGAATAATGAGATATGGAGAAGATAAGGAAAAGAATGGCAACTATCAAGAATTCAAATAAAAGCAGCAGTGGAAGATGGATATCAAATCGGGAAATTCTTGATTTTGTTCCCTAATGTTATCTGCAAGCGTTGGGAGATAGATATTTTAGATGAGAGCAGCTAGGTTTTTTTTGGGGGGGGGGGGGGTTAGATCGTTTTTCATTCTTCTGAAAGTTTTTCAAGTATTTTGAAAAGAAGACAAAAGTGATGACAAAATTCTTATTATTTGATTCAAGATGCTAGGTTTGATTTATATTTTTATTTCTTATTCTACTATGTTCTAATTTTATTTTGTTAGGGCTACGATGTAGCCTAACCATGATGATATGAATTTCATGATTTTTATGTCTTACAATTGATTTCATTCATGTGAGTTATATATTATTGCGTATAATGCTTTTGAGTGACTGGCCACCACTTGAATGATCCGATATGTATGTTTGAGACCGAGAGGTAATAATATGCAATTGCTCATTATAATATATAATCATGAATTAAACGTGGATAGAAATATACCGCGTTATTTGTGTAGCTTTCGGTGATAAGGTGATCCAAAAGACTCATTGTAAACCGGGAATATTCATAGTTTTTAATGCACTCATGTTTATTTTAATTCACATAGAGATATAGTGGATTAATAAGCTGAGTAGGTTTGCTATACCTAGTGATAGGATAATAAATAGATTAGGAAATTCCGCTATCACATGCTTGATATCATTCTTGTATTCACAATAATATGAAATTCATATCTAGTGATTATGATGAAATCAAATGCTCTAACATATTTATCTGATTGATTTTACCGCATTTAGTCTTCAAGTTTCGTTTTTAATTTATTCTAAATTATATTTTGATTTGTTAGATAAATTTTAGAATTAATCTATTTTAGTATTTAATTAGTTTATTAATCATCGATCTCCGTTGGGCGATACTTTTACTCATCATTATATTACTTGTTCGATACGTGCACTTGCATTTAGAATTGTATGAACAAGTTTTTGGCGCCATTGCCAGAGATCGTTTGTTTAATACTAATTAATATTGACACCAGATAATTCTAAGTTTAATCTAGCTTTCGTTTTGTTTTATTTTTCAGGGTGTACATTGGTTTATGACACGTAGCCAACAAGGGGAACTTGTTGAACTTGATCCAGAAATCGAGCGTACATTCAAAATGCAACTGAGAGAACAGAGAAATCATGCTAAGATGGCGGATGGTGAAAATGAAAATCCACGTAGACTCTTAAGAGATTATGCTGCACCAATAGTTCAAGGCACCACATCAAGTATCAGAAGACTTGCAATTCAAGCAAACAACTTTGAGATTAAGCCATCACTTATTTAGATGCTTCAACAATCAGTGCAATTCAGTGGGCTACCAAGCGATGATCCAAATGCTCACATTGATGCTTTTCTTGAAATATATGACACCATTAAATATAATGGAGTTACAGGTGATGCTATTAGATTGAGATTATTTCCATTCTCTCTTAGAGACAAAGCTAAGAGTTGGCTTTCTTCTCTTCCTGCAGGATCAATTACTACATGGAATGATATGGCTCAGAAATTTCTTGGTAAGTTCTTTCCACCTGCAAAGTCTGCGAAGATGCGTAACGATATTACTAATTTTATGCAGATGGATAATGAATCATTATATGAAGCATGTGAAAGATTTAAAGAATTTCTTAGGAGATGCCCACATCACGGACTACCTGTATGGATGCAAGTACAAACTTTTTATAATGGCTCTAGTACAAATCTTCGTTCTATGATTGATGCAGCTGCGGGAGGAACTCTAAATAATAAAACGCCAGAAGAAGCCTACAATCTATTAGAGGAGATGGCGTCCAATAGTTATCAGTGGCCCACTGAGAGATTACCAATGCGAAAAGTTAGCGGAGTTCATGAAGTGAATGCTTTTGCTGCAATTGCTGCACAATTTGAAACACTCAACAAAAAAACTTGATAATATGAGTGTTTCAACCATGAAAATTCACAATTTGACATGTGATTTTTGTGGTGGAGGACATGTTAGCACAGAGTGTCAGGTAGGTAATACTTTTAAACAATCTCATGAAAATTCTAACTTTGTTGGGAATTTTAACAGGTCACAGAATAATCCCTACTCCAACACATACAATCCAGGATGGCGCAATCATCCAAATTTTTCATGGAATAATCAGAATGTGACGAGACCACAATGATTCAAACAATCAGAAGAGACTAAGTCAAATTTGGAAGACATAGTCACCAAACTTGCTAACACAACTCATGACTTCATCAAAAGCACGAATGTAAGATTTCAAAACCAAGAGGCTTTAATCAGAAATCTGGAGATGCAAGTGGGTCAGTTAGCAAGCATGATGTCAGGAAGGCAACAGGGTTCTTTGCCGAGCAACACAGAGAAAAATCCAATTGAAAAGATAAAGGCTATTACCTTGAGAAGTGGTAAATAAGTGGGAGAAGAAGAGATTATCAGAGACAAGGAAGAGGGGGACAATAAACAATCAAAGGAGACAAGCAAGAGTAAATTTTTTCCAGATAATCCCAAGCCATATGTGCCGCTAATTCTATTCCCTCAGCGACTCCAGCAGCATAAAATGGATAAGCAATTTTCTAAATTTCTTGATGTATTTAAAAAAATTGCACATTAACATTCCTTTTGCAGATGCTTTAGTGCAAATGCCTAGTTATGCAAAAAAATTTAAGGAGATTTTGGCAAACAAAGAGAAACTGGAGGATTATGAAACTGTGAAGTTAAATGAGGAGTGTTCAGCCATCCTACAAAACAAATTGCCTCATAAATTAAAAGATCTAGGGAGTTTTACTAGTCCTTGCACTATTGAGGATTCTTACTTAGAAAAAGTATTATATGATTTAGATGCAAGTATTAATCTGATGTCTTATTCAGTTTTCAAGAAATTAGGATTGAGCGAGGTAAAAGCAACCACAGTGTCACTTTAACTGGCTGATCGATCAATTAAATATCCAAGAGGTATTGTGGAAGATGTTTTGGTAAAAGTTGACAAATTTATCTTTCCTGCAGATTTCATAGTTCTTGACATGGAGGAAGATTTTGAGGTACTACTTATCTTAGGTCGACCTTTTCTAGCAACATGAAGAGCTCTTATTGATGTACAATAGGGGAAGTTGATCCTTAGAGTTCAAGATGATCTTGTTTCATTTAATGTTTTTAAAGTAATGAAATATCCATCTGATGATAATTCTTGTTTTAGAGTTGAGACAGTTGACAAGTTGGTGAATAAGGTTTTTCAGGAAAATATTTTTGAAGTTCCACTTGAAGCATGTCTGATTCAACTAAGGGACAAAGATATTCCGAATTATGAGATAAATAAGTACGCAAATTTCATGGAGGCAATTCCACCATATTCAAGGCAAAAGGCAATTAAATTTGAGGAGTTGGGACAACACATTACAAAGCCTAAACCATCAATTGAAGAGCCTCCAATTCTTGAACTCAAACATTTACCTTCTCATTTGAAATATGCTTATTTAGATGGAGTTTCTTCTTTACCGGTAATTATATCTTCTTCTTTGACATATTTGATGGAGGAGAAATTGCTCAGAGTATTAAGAGAGCATAAAGGTGCAATTGGATGGAAAATAGCTGATATCAAGGGAATTAGTCTTCCAATTTGCATGCACAAAATTTTGATGGAGGAGCAATATAAACCCACTATCTAACCTCAGAGGCGTTTGAACCCAAAGAGACAAGAAGTAGTGAAAGCTGAGGTAATTAAGCTACATGATGCATGTCATCTATCCTATCTTTGATAGTTCTTAGGTAAGTACTATACAAATTGTGCCAAAGAAATGTGGTATAACTGTTTAGAAAAACGATAATAATGAATTGATTCCAACTAGAACAGTTACTGGGTGGCGTGTGTGTATAGATTACAGAAAATTGAATGATACCACTAAAAAAGATCATTTTCCTTTACCATTTATTGATCAGATGTTAGAAAGATTTGCAGGGCATGAATTTTATTACTTTCTGGATGGATATTCAAGGTATAATCAGATTCCTATTGCACCAGAAGATCAAGAGAAAACTACTTTTACTTGTTCCTATGGTACTTTTGCTTTTAGCAGAATGCCATTTGGTCTTTGTAATGCATCAGTTACTTTTCAAAAATGCATGATGGCTATTTTCTCTGATATGGTTGAAAAATATATTGAGATTTTCATGGATGATTTTTCCGTTTTTGGCCTATCATTTGATTCTTGTTTAAATATTTAGCCTTGGTCTTACAAAGATGTGAGGAGACTAACCTTATTTTGAATTGCGAAAAGTGTCACTTTATGGTGCAGGAAGGAATAGTGATCGGGCATAAAATTTCTCAAAACAGAATAGAAGTCGACCGAGCCAAAGTGGAGGTCATTGCAAAATTACCTCTGCCAACATCTGTGAAACTTGTCAGAAGATTTTTGGGGCATGCAGGATTTTACAAGTGATTTATAAAAGATTTTTCAAAAATTGCTAAACCTCTTTCTAATATTTTGGAAAAAGATGCTCCTTTTAATTTTTCCGTTGAATGCATTCAGGCTTTTAACACTTTAAAGGAAAAGTTAATATTAGCACCAATTATGACAGCACCAAATTGGGATTTACCTTTTGAGCTGATGTGTGATACTAGCGATTCTGCAGTAGGAGCTGTTTTGTGACAAAGGAAAATAAAAATTTTCGAACCATATACTATACCAGTCGAACCTTGTCAGGTGCACAATTGAATTATTCAACAACAAAAAAGGAACTTCTGGCGGTAATATTTGCTTTTGATAAATTTGTTCTTATTTAATTGGCTCAAAAGTTATAGTTTATTCTGACCACTCTGCTCTTAAGTATCTGCTTGAAAAGAAAGAATCAAAACCCAGGCTGATCAGGTGGATTCTATTGCTACAAGAATTTGATTTGGAAATCAAAGATAAGAAGGGGACTGAAAATCTAATTGTAGATCACTTATTAAGAATTTCAAATTCAAAGGAAGAGGTAAGACCAATTTTGGAAGAGTTCCCTGATAAGAAAATTTTTTCCATCAAGTCAATTCTTTGGTATGCTGACTTTGTAAATTATTTGGTAAGTAATGTTCTTCCTCCTGAATTATCATATCAACAGAAGAAAAAATTCTTTTATGATGTTAAAAATTATTTTTGGGAAGAACCTTTCGTGTTTAAAGTATGTGCAGATCAGGTCATAAGGAAGTGTATTCCAGATGAATAGAAGACAAACATTCTACATCATTGTCATGATAGAGAAGCATATGGCCATTTTGGTGCCACAAAAACTGCAGCTAAAATTTTACAATCTGGATTTTATTGGCCTACACTTTTTTAAGATGCATACTCCTATGTAGCTTCATGTGATAGGTGTCAAAAAACTTGAAATATTTCAAGAAAAAATGAGATGCCTTTAAACAACATTATTGTGTGTGAATTATTTGATATTTTTAGTATTGATTTCATGAGACCCTTTACACATGCTTATAGAAATTTATATATTTTAGTGGCTATGGAGTATGTATCTAAGTAGGTAGAAGCTGTAGTATTGCCAACAAATAATGCTAAGATTGTGGTGAAATTTTTGAAGAAAAATATTTTTACCCGATCCAACACTCCTAAAGCAATCATAAGTGATAGGGGGACACATTTTTACAACAAGCAATTTGAAGTACTTTTGAGTAAGTATGGAGTCACACATAAGATTGCAACCCCTTATCATCCTTGGACTAATGGTCAAGTAGAGATTTCAAATAGGGAAATCAAGAGAATTTTAGAAAAAACAGTAAATGCCTCTAGGAAAGATTGGTTAATAAAACTTGATGATGCATTTGGGCCTATAGGACAGTGTTCAAAACTCCAATTGGGATGTCTTCTTTTAGGCTAGTGTTTGGAAAGACTTGTCACTTACCGGTGGAATTAGAGCATAAAGCATATTGGGTATTGAAATTTCTGAATTTTGATATGCAATTTACATGTGAAGAAAGATTATTGCAATTGAATGAATTTGAGGAATTTTGCAATGAGGCCTATGAAAATTCTAAGTTGTACAAGGAGCGTACAAAAAGATGGCATGACAAGTACATATTCAGAAGAGAGTTTAAAATTGGTCAAAAAGTCTTATTCTATAACTCTCGTCTTAAACTTTTTCCAAGAAAGTTGCGATCTAGATGGTCTAGTCCTTTTACAGTTACACAAGTATCCCCATATGGAACAGTTGAAGTTGCGCATGACACTGAGGGCACATTCAAAGTGAACGGTCAACGTTTGAAGCCCTACTTTGAAGGTAGTTACAACAAGCAGAAGACCACCATTGAACTTCATCCTTTAGAATAGCGACATCTGAGATAGTTTGACTAAAAACTATAAAGCAAACGCTTCTTGGGAGACAACCCAAGCATTTTAATTATGTTTTTATTTATTTTTAAGTTTATGTTTTGCAAAAAAAAAAAAAATTAATTTTTCTCTATTTTATCCAAATTAATTTTTAGGGAGCACCTTTCAAGAGTTTAATCATCAAGATCATTTATGGACTTATCCTACAACCGAGGAAGTTTTCTTCTTCTTATTCTATTTTTCGCATTGAGGACACTACTTCATTCAAGTTTGAGGGAAGACAAATTTTTGGATAATTTTTTATCATTATTGCTTTTCTGGTTGTGAATTTTTATGATTCTTAGGAAAATTTAAATTTTATTTAAACTTGCAATTGATGTGTGAGTTAATCATAATTCTGATTATGTTGATCCACTTACTGAGCACTAAAAGTCCTTACTTTTTAAATTATGTGTAAATCTAAAGAACATTCATGTGAAATATGTGATTTTCTTAGATTTCACCCAAATCTTAGAATTTGTTTGATTTTCTCTTGAGGCGAAATCCTAAGCTAAATCTAACTGAGAAAATGATATAGGCAGTTTTTGGATCGATTGAGCCTTTCAAGCCAATCCTATTTATTTATCCCTAGTCACCCCGTTGAGCCTTAATTATTACCCAATTTTTCATTGGCATCCATATATGTTTAGCCTAACTGTGATCAAATTATATCCTTATCACATGCCCTATGAACACATTAATTTTTTTTTTTTGGATAAAAAAATTATTTGAGTTTGATAGAAATTTGGGAGAAATGATGGAGTAAAAAGAAGAAAAAAAAGTGATTGCAGTAGTTGTTTGGAGTGTATTGTCAAAAAAAAAATGCTTTTATGGTTCCCTATCCAACTTTCAATTGAGTAAGCCTTTTGGATACTCAATGGGTTGGAAATTTTCATGTTATATTATGAAGGACTTTGGGAGAAACTCCACCATAAAGCAATTCAAAAAAAAAAAAAAAGAGAGAAAATGAAAGAAAAAAAAAAGAATGATGATATATGGCGGCAGAAAAATTATCTTGAAGGAATGAAATTGGACAGTGACATTAGCTCTAATTAGATCCAAGAAATCAACGTGTTGATGGGTGATTTGAGCTTAAAATTCCCGTTATCTCACTTTTAGCCCAGCCTTACATTACAACCCAAGAAAAGTCTTATTGATTTTTGGTTGGATAATTAGCTTACATTAGTGAAGAGAGGAATGAAAAGTAAACATAAGAGATTTGGTCATAATTATTGAGAATTTTTGAGAGGTTGCATGTTAATGTGAATTTATTTGGATTGCATATAATTCGAAAAAGATGACGACTCACACACACACACTTGGATCATATAATTAGAATTGGTCTTAACTTATAAATTGATTTAAATGTTTAGATGAAATTTGTGTTTTTCTTTGAATTGTGAATTTGAGCAATTATGGAAAAATGTTATGGAGAAGGTTGTTAGGTTGAGTATGTGTTATGTCTTACTTTTGTTCGAGAACTAGCAAAATGTTAAATTTGGGGGTTTGATAACTCTATAAAAATAGAGTTATTTTATCTATTTTAGGCAACAATTAATGCATTATCTATGAGAAAATATTTGGATTTCCTTATGATTATTTGAATTTTCCTTGTTTATGCAAAATAACGAGATATGGAAAAAATAAGGAAAAGAATGACAACTATCAGGAATTCAAATAAAAGCAGCAGTGGAAGATGGATATCAAATCGAGAAATTCTTGATTTTGTTCCCTAATGTTATCTGCAAGCGTTGGGAGATAGATATTTTAAATCTCTTATAAATAGGAAAGAGAGAGAGCAGCTAGGTTTTGGGGGGAGTTGGATCGTTTTTCATTCTTCTAAGAGTTTTTCAAGTATTTTGAAAAGAAGACAAAATTGGTGACGGAATTCTGGTTCTTTGATTTAAGATGTTGTGTTTGATTTATATTTTTATTTCTTATTCTACTATGTTCTAATTTTCTTTTGTTAGGGCTACGATGTAGCATAACCATGATGATATGAATTTCATCATTTTTATATTTTACAATTGATTTCATTCATATGAGTTATATATTATTGCATTTAATGTTTTTGAGTGACTGGCCACCACTTGAATGATCTGATATGCATGTTTGAGACCGAGAGGTAATAATATGCAATTGCTCATTATAATATATAACCATGAATTAAACGTGAATATAAATATACCGCGTTATTTGTGTAGCTTTCGGTAATAAGGTGATCCAAAAGACTCATTATAAATCGGGAATATTCATAGTTTTTAATGCACTCATGTTTATTTTAATTCACATTGAGATATAGTAGATTAATAAGCTGAGTAGGTTTGCTATACCTAGAGATAGGATAGTAAATAGATTAGGAAATTCCGCTATCACATGTTTGATATCGTTCTTGTATTCACAATAATATGAAATTCATATCTAGTGGTTATGGTGAAATCAGATGCTCTAACATATTTATCCGATTGATTTTACTGCATTTAGTTTTCAAGTTTTGTTTTTAATTTATTCTAAATTATATTTTGATTTGTTAAATAAATTTTAGAATTAATCTATTTTAGGATTTAATTAGTTTATTAATCATCGATCTCCGTGGGGCGATACTTTTTCTCATCATTATATTACTTGTTCGATACGTGCACTTGCGTTTAGAATTGTATGAACATCGACAAATACCTATTCCTCCAAGTACCCATGCAAGAATGCCAATTTGACATCTAGTTGGAAAATAGGCCAAGAATTATGTGCCACCAATGTAACCATCAATCTGATTGTGTCATGTCTCGCAACTGGAGAAAAAACCTCCGTATAGTCGATTCCATATTGCTGCTTGTATCCCTTAGCTACCAAACATGCTTCGTATTTGTCAACTTCACCATTTTCTTTAAGTTTTATTTTAAAAACTCACTTTACACCAATGGTTTTTTGTCCATTTGGAAGATCGGATAGCTCCCAAGTATCATTTCTTTCGATGGCATTAAAATTCATCATCCATCGCTTTTCACCATGTTTCTTCTTTGACAACACTCTCAAAAGTTGTAAGGTCATAGTCTGAAAACAAGGCAAAGTGAGTAATTGAATTTCTAATTCCAGTTACCTCATAACATCCAAGCAGGCTTTCTTCTAACGCAGCGAAGAGATTGGGCTTCTTCTTCATTGACTTCAGCGCTTGTTGGTGAAATTCCAGCAGCTGTAGAAGTCATATTTGATAAATTTGGAGCATACAAGGTGCTGAAATTTGCTCCTGTTCAGCATCATTGTCATAAAAAACTTGGGTAGGCTACTGCTTATTCCAATCCCAAGTGTTCTCTTCCTCAAAAACAACATCCCTGCTAGTCACAATCTTCTTTGTTAGTGGATTAAATAATTTATATGCTTTGGATGCTTCACTTACGCCAAGAAAGACACATTTTTCAGCCTTGTCATCAAATTTCTTCCTTTTCACATCCGGGACATGGGCATATGCGATGCATCCAAAGATTCTGAAGTAATATACAGCCGGTCTTCTCCCACTCCAAGCCTCTTCAGGTGTCATATTCTGAACAGCAAAAGTTGGATTTCTGTTCAAAACATGAATACTCCAATTTACTGCTTCTGATCAAAAAGTCTTTGAAACTCTTCCTTTTGCCAATAAGCTTCTCACCATGTTGAAAAATGTTCTATTTTTCCTCTCAGATACACCATTCTGCTATGGTGTATATGTAGCAATAAGCTCTCTTTGAATGCCATGTTCTGCACAAAAAACTTCAAATTCTTTTGAGTAATATTCACCACCACGATCTGTTCGAAAAGTCTTAATGGTCTTTCCTGCTTCATTTTCAACACGAGCTTTGAAGCTTTTAAATGTGGAGAAAGTTTCTGATTTTTCCTGTAAAAAATAAACCTAAGTTTTTCTGGAAAAATCATCAATGAAGGTAATTAAGTATCTTTTACCTCCATTAGAAAATGGGTTTATAGGACCGCAACCAGTTGCAAAATATCCTTTTCTCTCCTTGACTTTTCTTTTGAAAATTAAGAACGATGCTATTTGCTAACAACACATTCTTCGCAGACTTGGGAAGGAACGGTAATTTGAGGAAAACCCGTCACCATGTTTTTCTGTTTGAGGGTCTTCAATCCACCAAAACTCAAGTGACCATAGCAAAAATGCCACAGCCATGAGGGATCTTTCTTTTCAGCCATCAAACAAGACTGAATATTTTCAATCTTTAATGGAAACAATCTATTTGAACTCATAGGAACAACTGCAATTGCACCTCTAACAGAATCATAAATTTCACAAGCACCCTTCTGAATGGTGATTACATAACCTTTTTTCTTGTAATTGGCCAGCACTCAACAGGTTACTTTTCAAGTCAGGAACATATAACACATTAGAGATCGTTTCCACAAAATCATTATTGGTTCTTATCTTAATATCACATTTTCCCATCACTTTCACAATAGAATGATCTCCAAAACTCACAGTGAAATGAAAATCTTCATTTAGATGAGAAAAAGAAGACTTACTTCCACTCATGTGGTTACTGCAGCCTGTATCCACATACCAAATATCTAACTCGCGCTTCTTTTCATCTTGAACAGCCAACAACGTTTTTGCTTCCTTTTCTTCAACAAAGTTTGAACTCTCTACCTTTTCTTTATTATTAGGCACCTAGTATAACATTCATATGCATAATGACCAAATTTATGACATCTAAAATACTCTATCTTGGTTTTGTTAGGATCCCGTCCTCTTCCTTTGCCTTGAAATTGGTCATTATTGGCTTTGAAATTCCTGCCAACATCTCTATTTCCTCGATCTCCCCTTCCTCTACCTCTACCTCTACCCCTTCCTCTAAAATTGTTGGAATGAGTATTGGTAAAAGCCTTCAACGCTTGCTCCTCTACTATTGAACTTATGTTCATCTTCTATCCATGGACCAATAAGGAGCTTTGCAATTCATCAAGAGAGAGTGCATCTACGTCTTTCGACTCTTCAATTGAGCAGACAACATAATTAAACTTTGGTGGCAAGGAACGCAAAATCTTCTCCACAATGGTGACGTCGTCCATCTTCTCGCCATGGAATCGCATCTTGTTGCTGATCTCCATTGTTCTAGCACAATAACTAGTGACAGATTCTCCATCCTTCATCGCTAGTGTCTCAAAATCTCTTCTCAAGGCTTGAAGCTGTGCACGCTTCACCCTAATAAAGCCTTGATATTTCTTCTTCATAGAATCCTAAATATCCTTGGAAGTTTCTTTGCAAAGAATAGTCTCCAAGATGGAACGATCAATAGCCTGAAAAAGATAATTTTTTGCCTTCAGATCCTTCAACTTTCTAGCTTCCAATTCTGCTTTCTGGGGATCTGTCAAAGCCATGCCTGCTAGTGGCTCTTGAATTCCAGATTCAACAACCGA
Source organism: Eucalyptus cladocalyx (assembly GCA_017140615.1). Classification (NCBI taxonomy): domain Eukaryota; kingdom Viridiplantae; phylum Streptophyta; class Magnoliopsida; order Myrtales; family Myrtaceae; genus Eucalyptus; species Eucalyptus cladocalyx. The sequence continues at coordinate 43,809,753 of CM029518.1, forward strand.
CCAATACTCCTTTGATCGTAAAAAATTCTCCATCGGCATGCTCCAATGATCATAGTGACCATCAAAGCGTGGAATTGCTGGTTGAATAAAATTGTCGGTGGCCATTGGAAATATTGCTGCTACAATTATCTGACGAAAGTATCTCACACCTCTCTCACGTTTCTCTCAAGCTCTGATACCACTGTTAAATTGCTAAAAGGAGGAGAGATGAGGCTAAAACTTCATCTTACATACAGAACAACCAAGTCTTTTACAAAAGAAAAAATACATAACGTAAAATACACCATAACTACCCATGTTCCATAAAGCACTTGCCCCACTAATACCTAAAAACTAGGATAACCAACACACATGACTCCACTAACTCTAATAACTGAAAAACCAAATCAGCAACACGTGCAAAAGGAAATAACTATTATATCAACACATTTAATGTGGCGCGTAAGGACCCCAAAGTGAAGTATCCAGCGGCATTCATTTCTTTCATGTGCTGCGGCCGTAGGAAGAAAAGAAACAAACATGTCCGCTTGCTGATTTCTTCATCTTCGAGCGGCGCGTGCAGAGAAATTAATGCACGAACAAACAAGCTCATAGACCAAGCTTGCATGTGCGCCAGAGAGTTACTTGCTTTAACTTGGACCGTGTTTGGTTTTTTCTTCTTCTTTTTTCGGTCGAATGGACCGTGTTTGTTGGACGGGCCTATCTTGAGACATATTTTAACTTCGCCTAACGATTCTTTGTTGCCGCAATCAACGAAGCCTTGACATCTGCAATTCCATTATTTTGCCGAGCTAAAATTCTTCCAAATCCGATCTGCAGCGCTTATTCTTTGTTGCGGCAATCAACGAAACCTTGACATGTGCAATTCCATTATTTTGCCGAGCTAAAATTCTGCCAAATCCGATCTGCAGCGCTTCGGGTTAAGTCCGATCATTAATCTGTTAAAGATATTTGACGTCCGTCAATGCACATTTCTTGCTTGATACAGTGCTATTTCGGTGTCATCGTTGTCTCAGCCCTCATGGTTAGCTGCCTCAATTAAATTCCATCTCCAATCTATTACATTCCAAGAGAAGCACCAGACAAAGCTAATCACTGAGAGGATTATCATAATGCCAATGTTAATTCCGCCATGGTGAAAACTAAGCTATTGGATGACTAATTGGACTGGAAATGAAACCTTCCCTTGTCTTCATCCCTATATAAGGCAAAAGCTTCCTGACAATCTCTCGCCAGGAATATCAATCTCAGGCCCTGAGGCCTGGAGATAGCCCAGAGAGAACCATGGAGATTGCTTCAGACAAAGCCGATGAAGCCAAACAGGTCACGAGCAAAAGGGGTGGACTCAAGACCATGCCCTTCATCATAGGTCACTTCTTGATCACACAATTGTTTGTCATCTGCTCACAATTCACAAGCAGAGTATTCTTGTGTTGAACCTATTCGTATTCTGGCTCTCTGCGAATCTTGATAACAGAGTCTCAGTTTTGTTCAGTTAATTTGTTCTTGGAGTGTGTTCATGGTCTGACGATAGATATCATAAAAATAAATGTTGATGCAGCAAATGAGATATTGGAGAAGGTTGCTGGGTACGGGCTGCTTCCAAATATGATCTTTTACTTGATTGGAAAATATCACTTCAATGCTGCTTCGGGTGCAAATGTCCTCTTTTTGTGGTCGGCCACATCAAACTTCACGCCCGTCCTAGGCGCTTTTATTTCCGACTCTTTCTTGGGTCGGTTCCGCACCATCGGGTTCACATCGGTCATCAGCCTTCTTGTAAGCACCACTTGTGTGTGTGTTCTAAAGTGACGAGCTCACTTTCACTTCACTAGTGTTTGATCACGATGTTCTCTTTCTTATGTTCTTTGTTAATTTGTTTTTATTTCATCAGGGCATGACCCTGTTGTGGTTGACAGCCCTTCTCCGAGATGCCAGGCCTCCGCCATGCGACCCAAGGAGCCAACCATGCGAATTCCCAACTTCGGCGCAGCTCCTGTTTCTGTATTCCTCCTTTGCCCTCATGTCTATCGGGGCGGGTGGAATCAGGTCGTGCTCAATTGTGTTCGGTGCGGATCAGATCGACAATCCCGATAACCCCAGGAACGGGCGGATCTTGCAGACGTTCTTCAACTGGTACTACGCGTCGGTTGGGGTTTCAATCATGATCGCAATGACTGTCATAGTCGCCATCCAGAATTCGCACGGTTGGGTGATCGGGTTCGGGGTCCCGGCAGGGCTAAAGTTTATCTCAGTTGTGAGCTTCTTCTTGGGCTCTTCACTCTATGTCAAAGTCAAGGCAGACAAGAGCCTGTTCACTGGCCTTGCTCAGACCGCCGTAGCTGCCTGGAAAAAGAGGCACTTGGAGTTGCCCAGCACGGACCATGATGCAATTTATTACCATCACAAGGGCTCGAAAGTGACTAAACCAAGCGCGCAACTGAGGTAAGTATTTACTCAGAATATGCTTCTGGATATGCCACTCAGCCAGCGGACATAGGACATATAGAGTAATCCTGCTCGGTGATTTCTTTTTGTTGTGCATTGGAATCATCTTGGAGTCATCGCTAAAGAAAGTAGTTCTGCAGCATCAAATGGGGCAGCCAATTTTAGACACGACCTGCTTGCTCGACATAGAGACAATACGTGGTTAAGTACATTCAGATTAAGTCTAATTGCATGCGGATTTATAACCCGTTTATGACATGTCTACACACATTTGCTAAAGCGGGTTAAGCTGTTATTGTCACCAGCACGATGGGTTCGCATATATTTAGATATGCTAATATACATTTAAGCATGGCTGTGCATATTTATATGAGGATTTAGATTTTGTTGACGTTAAGATATTTTTTCGTTTAACCTTTCCAAGACACATGTTGTGCTTGAATTTCAAAGTTATGACACTATTCATAAAAGTGTCTATGTTCCGGTTAAGTCTAAATTTGACGTCACACGATGCCAGCACGGAGATATGAATCAACAAAGCTTATCAGCAAATGGATGAAAAATTGAATCTCTTATTCCTCTCTCCGCAGGTTCCTAAACAAGGCTTGCCTTTTAAACAACCCTGAGAAGGACCTGGACTCTGATGGATTGGCCATTGATCCGTGGAGACTCTGCACAGTCAAGCAAGTTGAGGTGCTCAAAACCCTGATCAGAGTCCTTCCCATTTGGTCCACCGGCATTGTGATCGGCGTCACCATAAGCCAGAACTCGTTCCCGGCCCTCCAAGCGAGTACCCTGGACCGACGCTTCCTCTTCGGCATCACTATCCCCGCAGCCTCCTTCGGTGTTTTCAGCCTCCTGACCCTCACATTATGGATCGGGATCTACGACAGGATCATCGTTCCCCTAGCCTCGAGGTTGACTAACCGGCCCCACGGGATCACCTTCAAGGAGCGGATGGGGATCGGGCTCCTCATCTCCTGCGTGGCCATGTTCGTGTCGGCTGCAGTGGAGCACAAGCGGCGAGCCGAGGCGATCCGAGAAGGGTTCGCCGAGAACCCGAATGGGATCCTGAAGATGTCGGCGAAGTGGATCGTCCCGCAGCATTGCTTGATTGGGCTAGCGGAGGCATTCAACGCAATTGGGCAAATCAACTTCTACTACTCCAAATTTCCCAAGAGCATGGCAAGCATTGCGGTGGCGCTTTTTACCCTGGGAATGGCAGTGGGCAACTTGGTGGCGAGTCTGATCGTGACCATCCTGGACCACCTGAGCAAGAGCAGCAAGGACGGGACGTGGATCTCCACGAACGTGAACAAGGGTCACTACGACTACTACTACTGGATCTTGGGGGGTTTGAGCGTGATCAATTTCTTCTACTACCTTGCCTGCGCTTGGGCTTATGAGGGTGGTGAGGAGCAAAAGGTTTGGGATGAAGATGAATTGGAGGATGATTAAAAGAGTCATCAAGGGTCTCCAATGAGAATTAATGCTTGATCTTTGCTACTTGTTTGCTACATAATGCCGATGTTTCTTCTAAGTGTGTAACTCGTTCAATCCCAGTGTCAATGATGTATCGTTTGATGAAGTATGTACTTACCAAGCTAGAATTGATCCATGGGCTCTCCCTCCCACCCTCCTCACTTCAACTGTGCATGAATTGTCGGGAAAATTCATAACTTTTCAATTTTGCTAATATAATCATACCTTTATATTTGCTAATAATATCACTCCAGCCAATTACTATCATAAATCACTAATATGGTGATCCACAAATTGTTCACATCAATATGTCATGTAGAATGGCCAGTCGATGATTACAAAACGTCATGTAAGTAATTTCGTACAACTATTGATCAGAAATACTACATTAAATTTCACAAAAAAATTAGGACTAAATTGAAAAAGTGAAAAAAATTTAGACTAAATATGTTTTTAATTGAATGGATAATTATCTTACAAGAAATATATAATATGTCAAACAATTACTTGCCCCCTTCTTTGTGCTCTTTTTTGTTTCCATCAACCTCTTATCATGGAGGGGAGAGTTTGAGCTATAGTAATAAGGTCTCTCTCTCTTCTCCCTCTCTTGTTAATTTAGCTTCTTCTTTTCTTTTCTTTTTTTCGATTTTTGGTCATTTCTCTTCCTATCTAGATCTAAGTTGGGGTGATTGGCTCTTGGTCCGGTTCAATTCCAAGGTGGAACTGGGAACTAGATTGGGAGGACCAATTCCCAAATTTGAGAATTGGGGACTAGTCCGGTTTGATTCCGATTCAGTCCAATAAAACCGGTCACTAATTTTTTTTTCACTATCTTTTGTCTATTACTTTTTTTCCACTACTTGGTACTAGGCTGAGATAGTGTTTAATTCACATTTGACTATTTTTTAAAGAAATAATAAAATATAAATTATATTTAGTCAATCCGGTCTAGTTCGGTTCAATTCCCCCTTGAAACCAAGAATTGGATTGCCCATACACCGGTTCTACTTTTAGGAACCAAATACTGGATCGACACTCATGGGAACCAAACCAAATCAGTCGGTCCGATCCGGTCTGAGCAATTCACTTTTTAAGCAGTTCATTTTATACGCCCCTAAATTTGAGAGCTCTCCTCACCTATGCTTTCGAGGATTCAATCCTCCCAATGCTCCGTCCATTTACAAGTCCAACTTCAATGGTGACCGCAAAAGCTTGACATCTTGCACTTGCAAAAGGGCTTAGTCTCATTGGAGTCAAATTCGTTTTGATTTAACCCATTTTAGTTGTCTCTATATTGCGATGGTATTGCACCATCGATTGGCAAAGCCATAGCTAGAGAGAGAGAGAGAGAGAGAGAGATCCTGTGCGTGCTGATGACTGATGATAATGTAAAATTTGCCGATAAGTCGTCAATCGTTTTCCTTAATGCAATCATGATTCTGTTCTTAAGGTACGAGACCCTACCGACTTTGCTTTGATCTCTAAATTTTGTTGTGTTTTCCAACTTTCTGAGCTTTGCTTTGTTTTACAGCCTTCTAGAATTTGCTATGTGCCTCTGACGTACCATTTTGGAAATGAAAGAGCAACATTAGCAGGTTATAACGAGTTTTAATTTTTTTCAAAAAGCTTTTTTTTTTGGTTCAATTAGGCAGTGAAAGGATTGGTCCGGTAGGAATACAATGCATATGGCGCTTAGCTACAAGTCCTTTTCATGCCACCCAAGGTTGAAGGCCAAGTTCGTTTCTCTTCCTCCTTGTTGTCTTATGGAGAGTCACCACTTATATAATACTTTTATCTTCCTAGTTGTAAACGACTTTTCACACACTAGGCGCCCAACAATGAGGTCCAAAATCCACCTTAATAAAATTCAAAATCAACACGACACGTTAGGATTGTAACATCAAACAAAGTGGATTGATTTGAACCGGATGTAACTTCGATGATTCCGTCAAATAAATTATTTTTTATCGCACCGCCTAAAATGCGAGATATCATGTACTGACAATTTGAGTGAGCTATATCTATATGTACATCTATCATGCAATGGGAATGATGTACTTGTCTCCAAGACTCTCTTTATAATACCATTTGAGTGAGCTCTTGGAACTGAGGTGAAAAAGGAGGGATTGGGTTAAGTGCGGATACAATAGTTTCTCAAATGTGCTAATTATTTTTTTCATTATGTAATTATACATTGCCGCCTTTTTTTTTAGGAATATGTAAAATTATTATCGACCCAGGTTAGTAGAGCAAATATTAAAAAACTATTTGATTCTTGCTCCCGGAAATTGTTATTTTATATAGAGCTAATTTGAAGAAATTTTCCCAAAAAGTCCTAAAATATAGCATGGCTAATTCAATTCTAAACTTTTTAATTTTACTAATTTAGTCTTAAACATTTTAATTGTTCCGATTTAATCCTAAACCTCTTAACGATATGTCAATATAATCATTTCAATCAATTTTGGTTAAAAACACTAACGTGATTGTCTAATTAGTGTCAATCGTCTTACGTAGCATAGTTGGCGTGACGTGAATAATTTTTTATAATTTTTTCTTTCCTTCTTCCTCTAGTCGGCAAGGTCCATCTCACAGCCTTAGGCAAGGCTCGCCCTTACTGAATCTGGCTAGTCTAGCCTCGCCAGTGACAAGCGAGGTCGACTAGGCAATGAGGTCCAGCCTCACCCTACCACTAGCGAGGATTAACCTCACCAAATCCAACGAGGGCCAACCTCACCCTGCCATTAGCAAGGCTTGACCCTCATCAACCATTACCGAGGCACCAGCCAAAGGAAAAAGGGAAAAAAAAATGAAAGAAAAAGAAAAATTTTAAAAATATATAAATATTTTCATGCCAATGATTTTTGGCCAATATTGGCCAAAAGAATTAAATTAGCAAATTGTTAAAAGGCTTATGGCTAAACTAGCAAATCATCAAAATGTTTAGGATTAAATTTGCAAAACTGAACCACCGGCCGCGGTGGCTCCGCTAGATAAGGCCCTGCTAATCCTCAGCCAAAAGGTGAAGGGTTCAAAACCCAGGGAAGGCGTTAGGTGTATTAAGTGTGACTCAGGGGTGGTGGGTCCTCCTACTTAAGTGTCACCTGGGGGTTTACGGCGCGGCTGTCGACTGCAAACCGGTTCCTCCAGCACAAAAAAAAAAAAAAAAAAAAAAAAAAAAAATTGCATAACTGAAAGGTGTAGTATTAAATTGCAAAATTAAAATGTTTAAGACTAAATTAGCTACCGTGCAATAAGTTTAGGATACTTTGGATAACTTTCCCAATTAATTTTATTTGTGCTCCCGAGGCATTTTTTAATGAGACCAATTTCTTGTTTGAGGGTTATCTTGTAATTTCGATATTAGAGCGGGTCCGTTTGGTTGTCCGTCCTAATAAATGATGGTAAGACTCAATTAGTGAGGACTAAGGACTCCTTCAAATTACTTACGTGCATTTCACTTCTAAAGGCAACATAAGGACAAATAAGACAACTCTCATAAAGGGAAAATAAGCGGATAAGGTTTCCCAGAAAAGAAATTCCAGCTCACTAAAAATTACATCATAAATTATTGATTCAAATAATCCCTAAATTTTGGCCTATGATCTTTAAACTTTTAATTTATTTAATATGATCATTGAGCTGTAACCTAATGTATAATGTAGTCCTTGCACTTTTGATACATTCAATATAGTCACTAGCTATATAAAAATATTCAATATTGTCCTTTTATTGATTCAAGATTAGTGACAGTGTTGAACATTTTAATGTAGTTCAAGAACTAAAAATATATATATACCAAAAGTTTAGGGACCACATTGAAGATCGGGCTAAAGTTCGAGGACTACATTAAATAAATTAAAAATTTAGGTATCACATTACACATTAAATCAAAGTTTAGTGACTATTGTGCCAATTTTCCAATACATTATGACATCAAAGGAAAGCCAATTAATGTTCTTGCCCATGTTAGTGGGTGCCAAGATTAGAATAGTTAAAAAGACAAAGCATTTCATCTACCGATCCGAGTCCGTTCTTCGTCCCTGCAATCAACGAAGTCTCCTCATCTGCAAATCCATTATTCTCACCAAGCTCGAATCATACCGGATCCGATCTGCAGCACTTCAGGTTAAGTCCGATCGCTGTTCAGTTTAGGATATTGGACGCACAAATCTTCCTCTAATCAGTGCAATCTCTGCATCATCCCCGTCTCAGCCCTCGTGGTTAGCTGCCTCCAGGTTCCATTTCCGCTTTATTATAGTCCTAGAGAAGCAGCAGAGAAAGCTAATCATCAAGAGAAATCATTATCATGCAAATGTTAATTCCGACCTGGTAAAATCTAAGCTGTCGGATGACCAATTATTATTTTCATCCATGATATCAAGGCAAAAGCTGCCTGACCATCTCTCTCTCTCTCTCTTCCAGGAATTTCGATCTCAGGCCCTGAGTCCTGGAGATAGCACAGAGAGAGCCATGGAGATTGCATTAGACAGAGCCAACGAAGCCAAACAGGTCACGCGCAAAAAGGGTGGACTCAAGGCCATTCCCTTCATCATAGGTCACTTCTTGATCCCACGATTCTTCGTCATCTGCTCACAAGTCACAAGCAGAGTGCTCGTGTTGAACTTGGTCATTTTATAGTTCTCTGAGAATCTTGATAATCTAAGTCTTTAGTTTTGTTCGGTTTGTGTGTTCCTGGAGATTGTTTTGATGATCTGACAATAGATAACACAAACTTAATCGTTGATGCAGCAAATGAGATATTGGAGAAAGTTGCTGCGGTCGGGCTACACCCAAATATGATCCTGTATTTGATTAATAAGTATCAGTTCAATGCCGCTTCGGGTGCGAATGTCCTCTTCTTGTGGTCGGCCATATCGAGCTTCATGCCCGCTCTAGGCGCTTTTCTTTCCGACTCTTACTTGGGTCGGTTCCGCATCATTGGGTTCGGATCAGTCATCAGCCTTCTTGTAAGCTCCAATTCTGAGTGTTCCAAAGCAACGAACTCAGTTTTCACTATACTAGTGTGTGATCATGATGTTCTCATGTTCTTAGTTAATTTTTTTTATTTCATCAGGGCATGACCCTGTTGTGGTTGACAGCCCTTCTCCGAAATGCCAGGCCTCCGCCGTGCGACCCAAGGAGCAAACCGTGCGATTCCTCAACTTCCGCACAGCTCCTGCTTCTGTTTTCTTCTTTCGCCCTTATGTCAATCGGGGCAGGCGGAATCAGATCCTGCTCACTCGCATTCGGGGCGGATCAGATCGACAATCCCAATAACCCCAAGAACGGGCGGATCTTGCAGACGTTCTTCAACTGGTACTACGCATCGGTTGGGGTTTCGATCATGATCGCAGTGACTGTCATAGTCGGCATCCAGGATTCGCACGGTTGGGTGATCGGGTTTGGGGTCCCAGCAGGGCTAATGTTTATCTCAGCTGTGAGCTTCTTCTTGGGCTCTTCACTCTATGTCAAAGTGAAGGCAGACAAGAGCCTCTTCGCTGGCCTGGCTCAGACCGCAGTAGCTGCCTGGAAAAAGAGGCACTTGGAGTTGCCCAACATGAGCCATGATGCAATCTATTACCATCACAAGGGCTCCAAAGTTACTGCACCAAGCGAGAAACTGAGGTAAGCGTTTACTCAGAATGTGCTTCTGGATAAGCAGCCGCTCAGCCAAGCATTTTTCTCTTCCTTGTGCATTGGAATCATCATGCAGTCATCTCTAGGGGCATTTTTAGACACGACCTGCTTGCTCAACATGGAGGCAACATATTGTTTACATGCTTAAACGGATTACAAACCTAGATATGACCATATACATTTAAACATCTCTTAACCCATGGATATAAGAACTTCGAAATTTGAACATGTTTGGATATCTTTTTGGTGTAACCCTTTCGATAATCATGTGCTTGGATTTCAAAGTTAAGGACAATACGATATAAGCGTCCTGCTCCAGTTAAGTCTAAATTTGACATGACATGATGGCGGCACGGAGAATTGAATCAGCAAAGTTTATCAGCTAGTGGATCTTTCATTCCTCTCTCCACAGGTTCCTAAACAAGGCTTGCCTCATAAACAACCCTGAGAAGGACCTGGACTCCGATGGATTGGCCATTGATCCGTGGAGACTCTGCACAATCAAGCAAGTCGAGGTGCTCAAAGCCCTGATCCGAGTCCTTCCCATATGGTCCACCGGCATCATGATCTCCGTGACCATAAGCCAGGGCGCATTCCCAGTCCTCCAGGCAAGCACCATGGACCGACGCTTCCTCTTCGGCATCACAATCCCGCCAGGTTCCTTCAGCATCTTCGGCTTCCTGACCGTCATGATATGGGTCGGGATCTACGACAGGATTGTCGTCCCTCTAGTCTCGAGGCTGACCGACCGGCCTTGCGGGCTCACCTTCAAGGAACGGATGGGGATCGGGCTCCTCATCTCCTGCGCGAGCATGTTCATGTCAGCCGCCGTGGAGCGCAGGCGGCGAGCTGAGGGGATCCGGGCAGGGTTCGCCGAGGACCCACACAGGGTCCTGAAGATGTCAGCGATGTGGCTCGTCCCGCAGCATTGCTTGACCGGGCTGGCGGAGGCATTCAACGCGATCGGGCAACTCGAGTTCTACTACTCCAAGCTTCCCAAGAGCATGGGAAGCATCGCGGTGGCTCTTGTCGGCCTGGGAGTGGCGGTGGGCAACCTAGCGGCGAGCCTGATCCTGAGCATATTGGACCGCCTGAGCAGGATCGGCAGGGAGGGGACATGGATCTCCACGAACGTGAACAAGGGTCACTACGACTACTACTACTGGATCCTGGCGGTCTTGAGCGCGATCAATTTCTTCTACTACCTGGTATGCGCCTGGGCTTACGAGGGTGGCGAGGAGCGACAGGTTTGGGACGAGGATGAACTGGAGGATGATGCTTGATCTTCGCTGCCCGGTCTGCCGATGTTTCGGCTAAGTATGATGTACCGACTACGTACTTATCAATAAGATATGGAAAATTCGAGGAAATTCGATGAACAAACTTTTAGGAGGGCAGGAACGAATCGACCCATTTTCCCTAGCGAAAAAAGTATACAGCACGTCGTCGTCGTCGTCGTCGTCGTCCTACCTTTCTTGATTCAAAGCACTTTTGTGGTTCGCATACCTCGATTCAACTCGGGTTGAGGATCGCGAATGCTCGGTCGAGCGGAACGTTTAAATTTTGTGTGGTGGATCGAGAGCAAATGTCCGGTGACCGGCGGAAGACTGCCCGGCTGGTGTCGAAATTCAAGGTGGGGTCGCCGATTGTTGTTTGCTTTGTGAAAGCGGACTGGTGTTATCTTCATAAAGGGCTCTCTTTTTTCACCGGCCATAGAAACTTTCGATCTAGGGAATTGTCCAATCAATCCTAAAATTATCGTACTAATATCAATTTAATTCTTAATTTTTTGATTTTTGCTAAATTATTAATTTTAAATATTTACATGAAATTTCAATGTATTCTTTCTGATCAACATTGTCATAAATCCTTAATGTGACGGAAATCGCCAAGTTAGCAATTTTCAAAAAAAAAAAAAAAAAAAAAAATTGGCTAAAAGGATTATATTGAAATATGGCACAAAAATTTATGACTAACTTAATCAAATCAAAAGATTTAGAATTGAATGATAATTGGATAATTAATTTAAAATTGATCAAATAATATGTTCCTAATTTCTTATCTTACACGTCACATCACTGAGCAATCACCATCTCAAGGATTTAGAGTTGAGTGGACATTTGCCTTTGGAATCAAGTCCAAGACAAATTCCTTTTTCCTCCCTAGCTTATAGACCCGATTGGTTACCAAACACGAGTTGAACGGGTCGGTCGAGCACTCCCAGGCCTAATATAACTAGGGGAAAATAGGGAAGTTTCATTCAAACGTACCCCCAATAAAGCTTATGAAGTAAAAGTAGAAATTAATGCTTTCCACCATTAATCAATTAGGGAAAATGACATGAACAGAATTTGGTCAAATTGTGCACTATCACCTTTGGAATTTTTAATCCATTTAATATGATATTTAAACAATTCATAAATATTTGATCCAATCCTTAAAATTTCAGTTATTCAATCTAATCCATCAACTTATGTAAACAAAGTCAAATCAGTCTTTGAATACTATTCACAAGCTTACATAAACATACTACTAATTGGATTCTAGAATATCTTTTCATTCTAGTCCAGTTCTCAAATAAAATAAAATAAAAAAGCTTTTTTTATTATCTTCTCACCTTCTTGATCCCATCTATAATTCCATTTGTGTCCTCTCGTCTCAGCTTATAATTTTTATAATAATAGGTAGAATCTCATTTAACTTACATTTATATCATATTGGCATTAGTTTTTATTTTAAGTCAACCGAGCGGATCATTTGATAACAATAACCCTCCAATTACGTCGGACTTTTAAATAATTAGAAGGTGGAAAAGCAGGAAAGATGCATTCAAACCTACCAAATAAAGCCTCCGGAGATTAAAAAAGCAGCAGAAATTAACAACTTCCACCGCTAATTAATTCTCCCCGTCTAAGAAACGCTGCCATTTAAAAAAAAAAAAAAAAAGAAAAAATCGCAGCCGATACGACAGGCCGTTGAACAACAGGTGCAACGGACACGTGGCAGCCCATCTCGCAGGGTCCACGCTCCACGGATCTGGTCCCCCCCGCACCAGATCTCCACCTCCTCCGGGGTGTGGGGCCCCGCGGACTCCAAACCCCACTATCAAATCCGCCTCAATGCCGGCTACGAATCCGCTCTGATGGGACCCCTCTATAAATGCGGATACAGACATTGCTCCGAATCTGCAGGCGCCTCGCTCTAGCTTTTTAGGAACCTTCCGATTGCCTCGTCTTCAACGACCGGTCTCCGCTCGTCGCCGCTCCGCACCGTCTGGCCATGGCCCCGATCGCCGTCGGCGACGCCATCCCCGACGGCACCCTCGCCTACTTCGACGAGCAGGACCAGCTCCAGCAGGTCTCCGTGCACTCCCTCGCCGCCGGCAAGAAGGCCGTCCTCTTCGCCGTCCCCGGCGCCTTCACCCCGACTTGCAGGTGAGGGCCGCCGAATGCTTTTTTTCTTTCTCGCCGTTCCCTCGTCCTGCGTCGCCGCCGGTTTTCCGTCGCGCGCGGGAGGGGAGGGAGAGCGGGGGTGAATCGCAGCGTGAATCGTTTGGAATTATTTGCCTAAATCGACGGTTTCATTTCTGTTTTCTGGAATGTTCTATGTTCCTCGAGTAGTGTGGAAGTGGTGTTCGATGCGATTAGCTTCGTACGGCCGTTGCGAGCCTGTTAGATGCTCGTTTGGACCGAAACGAGTCATGAATCGTGAGCACTTGAATTCGTTTGGAAAATAGTGCATTATGCTGTTGTAATCTCGTCGGCCTGCTCGTTTAATGATGAGGTTTTTGGACTGAATAACGCTAGAATTGTAACTAGCGATTGTAGCTTCGATTTTGTGGTATTACCGTTGTTTGTATCGTTCGATTTGCAGTCTGAAGCACGTGCCGGGCTTCATTGAGAACGCCGAGCTGCTGAAATCCAAGGGTGTGGATGAGATTCTGTGTCTCAGCGGTATATTCTTCATCTTTTTCCGTCTCTGTGCGATTTCTTTCGTCTTTTTTTTTTTTGGGTAGAGTTTCTGGGCAATCGTTCCTCTTTCTTTGTCGTCTAATATCGGCGTTTCTTGCTGTATCCGCCGATGCTTTGTTTAAAAGGTTACACCTAATTGGCTCAGCATGTTTTTGTCCTTATGATTGAGTAATGTAGTGTAGTGCATTTGCTGGTTAGTGACGAGGTAAAGAAGCTATCTTCAATGAGTCGCCAAACATAATGGTTTCAGCCAGCATCAAGAATCTTAAACTTATAATAACGGGGATTGGGGACTCCAGTTTTGACTTTGAGCAGTTCTTTTGAGGCATTAGTCAGTAGTTGACCATTTCTTGTAGCATTGCTTTCGTCACCCAATTGCTTGTCCAATTATTAGTTGGGAGTATTCACGAGTTGACTTTGAGCAGTTGGTAGGAGGCATCAGTCAGTAGATGAATATATCACGGGTGATATTTTTCCGTGTTGCCGCTCTTGGAAATCCATTAAATAGTTACAAACTGTCGTGGATAGCTAAACCCATTTGCCTTCTGGCTTGGTAGTGTAGTTGGTGTAAGTCTAATTTCATCTAAAATTGTGCCTTGTGGTCAAGAGAGATGCTCGCTATCTTCAGGATCATCTTGGCCTGGAATCTTCTTGGGAATCTTTAAATAGATGTGATTGAACACTCTCTCTCTCTCTCTCTCTCTCTCTCTCTCTCTCTCTCTCTTTCTCTTGGTGGGCCATGTGGTTTTACTGTTCACTCAAGCTATTATGCTTGTTAACCAAATGCTGGATTGCTAATGACGCAGTGAGTTCAAGATCCTGCTTGGGAAACAACTATAGAAAGCTAGTCCAAAAAAGAACTCGGTTTCTGGGTCCTAGGACACTTGAAAGAACTTGAATTGAAACTTTGCACTGTTATTAGTGAAAATATGGCTTTGCTTAACGCTCTTGTATCTTCACTTCTCTTGACTTTACTGCTGACCCTGCACCCTGTACAGAGAATATGTGGCTGTGTGAATTCCGTATTTGATTCCATAGTTCAGCTCCTAGATGTTGAATGGAGTCTATTAAAGATTTTGCGCGATCCTTTAGTTAATAAAATGTGCTAGCTTTAGAACAGATGGCAGTTTGTCTGTCTGTCTCCAGTAATTCAGTCCTACCATGTGTTGTTTTTTCCCCTGATTATCATGATGCTCATTTCGGTCCTATTTTTCAGTGAATGACCCATTTGTGATGAAGGCGTGGGCAAAGACTTACCCTGAGAACAAGCATGTAAAGTTCTTGGCAGATGGTTCGGGGAAATACACCCATGCTCTTGGCCTCGAGCTTGACTTAAGTGAGAAGGGGCTTGGTACTCGCTCCAGGAGATTTGCTCTCTTGGTCGAGGATCTCAAGGTGAAGGCAGCCAACATCGAATCCGGGGGAGAGTTCACCGTCTCCGGCGCTGACGAAATCCTTAAAGCTCTCTGAGTTTTTTGCATCTCTCAGTAGCATCATGGCTTTGGAGTCTTTGAGCTCTGTGTTTGTTGTCATACCGCTGTTGTTAGCTGTATGTTAAACCCGTGGTATAGCGGGTCTATATATCTTGACTCTCATGTTATATGGTTATATGAACGTAATGGAATAATGATTCGGTTCTCATCCTTGTCTTATAAGTCGTCTTTCTTACTTCTGGATTGTTTTTCAGTTGGGAAGTTTTTACGTCAATGTAGAAAATCATACATGAGCAAGGGCCAACGTGCATGACATCGGCTGAGGAGATTGTAGAATATCAAAAATGCATATAAACATCAATGATATTAAATGAGGTCTCAAGTAGAAGTGTTTTAAATTGAGAGGGTGTAAGCTAAAAGAATTTTAGTACAAGGGTGAGATCTTCTCAATTTAGGGTGGCAAAAGCTACTCTTTCTCAAGGACTCATATTTGTCTTGAACTTTGTATTTTGTATTTTCCCCTTTTCATATTTCCTCTTCTTTTCCTCGTTTTCTTCTTTTTTTGTTCCTTTATATTTCCCTTTTCGAAATATTCCGCTTGTCTTGTTTTCTTCTTCCTCACAAAGGCTACGCAACACTCGCCGGTTATCTTCGCACTCGACTTGCTCTCGTCTTTCCTCCCTTCTTAAACAAATGAAAATTTCTAATTTGTCTCCTCAATTCGAGGCCATGTATCTTGAGGGCCTTCGATTTGCTTGAGAGATAGTCCCCACTTGCAGAGTGATGAGTAAAGAAAACTGGACCGCGACAGCATCGCAATGATTGGGGTAATTTGAGGTGAAAAGTCCTGAAATGATGGAATGTTTTGACTTAGATGTCATTACATCTCTTTAAATCATTACCTTTTCTAAATATCAATAAGGTGGTTTTGATGTTTTGTGAATCTGACTAATCTCATTTAGTATGGCAGTCTCTTTGTCCGACACGATCGCTGCGCATTAAATTGCAAGAGATACGCAAAGTCTGTGCTCTTGAAAAAAGTAAAGAGTACGCAAACTATGATGGATTCGGATTCAGGTCTTTGGGAAAAGCGGTGAAGATGCTTTGCCATGGAGCGACCCCCTTTGGGCTTTTTTTCCTAGGTCGAGCCCTTTGGGCTCTTGACCTGGTTCGGTTCATACAGATGCTCGGTGAATTTACCAAATACGAGAATGGGCACAACACAAGAGCCGTTTGAGAGAGGGACCCGCTCACCTCTTTTTGAAAAAGAAGATTTCCTGTTCGATTTGAAATTCACCGAGAGGGACAAAGAAAGCGCCAGTGACAGCACTCCCTCTCTCTCTCTCGCTCAACATGGTTGCATTGTTTGTCAATGCGTTTTATTGAAACTACAAGACGAACATCTCGATTGTCTCATTCCTCATCAAATAGTTAAAACCAGCAGGACAATCTGTAGCAGTGTAGCCTGGCTGTTTTCTCCTACCTCCTCTTCAACCTCTTCTGTTCTCTCTTTCTCCTCCTTCAAAGTGTCCATCTGTTTCAACTGTGGCTGGAGAGCTTCTCGCATAGTTCCACTGGGGTTTTCTTGTGGGGAAGAAAGATGAGCGCCTCCAAGTTCATCAAGTGCGTCACTGTCGGAGATGGAGCTGTGGGCAAGACTTGCATGCTCATTTGCTACACCAGCAACAAGTTCCCTACTGTAAGTCCCTTTTTTCAGTTCTTTAAGAGGAAAAAGAAGAGATTTTGGAAGGACTTTGCATATGGGTTTTTGGTGTTTTCCAATGTTCAAAGGAACTTTCAGTTGATTTTCCTTTCTTTCTTTTTTTTTCCCTCAGCTCTAGGTTTTTTTTTATTGAGCTATTGACAATGTAGTGCGAAGAAGAGGAAAAAGAAAGAACCTATTAAGTGCAGATTGCAGAGGGAGATTTATACTTTGATTAATTTTATTGGGTTTTCTTTCTTGTTTCTTTTGGTGACAGGATTACATACCTACAGTGTTTGATAACTTCAGTGCAAATGTGGCTGTGGATGGGAACATAGTCAACTTGGGATTGTGGGATACTGCAGGTGCTCACGAGTTTATGTTTCTTCTCTTTTTATTCATTTGGAATCTTCTTAGAGTATTGCTCAAAGTGGGTTTCACCCTATTGAGTTTTCTTTCTTCCAGGCCAGGAAGATTATAGCAGGTTGAGGCCGTTGAGCTACAGAGGAGCAGATGTCTTCGTGTTGGCTTTTTCACTAATTAGTAGAGCAAGCTATGAAAATGTTCTAAAGAAGGTAGTAATCCCTACGCTTATGCCTTTACACTACTTTCTTTTCTTTTCCTTTCTCACTTTTTCTATTTAAAAGATTGTCTAGAGCATATTGCTTTCTAGGTGATGCTTTACAAAAGTAAAGGCTCTTTAAAGCCCCAACTAGAGGCAATATATATTTTTCTCTCCATGATTAGCACATTTCATGGATTTAATCAGTTTTGAGCCTGACCATCTACTTTATTGTGTACTTATGAGTTTGCTTGCTTTTTACATTCTTACAGTGGATGCCTGAATTAAGAAGATTTGCACCAAATGTTCCTGTTATTCTTGTTGGAACAAAACTTGGTAGGCCTCACCTGAAAGATCATGTACTCCGCAATTTCCAGCAGAAAAAAAAAAAAAAAAAAAAACCATTGATATTCACTTGCTCATGATTCTTGCAATCCGAAACAAGCTAAATGCTCTTTCCCATTTTCCATCAGATCTTCGTGATGACAGAGGATACGTAGCTGATAACATGGGATATAATTTTATTACAACTGCTCAGGTGAAAAGCTATGACATTTACATTAAACAATGTACAATTTTTCTTCATGTACAAAGCTCATGAGGCTTTTGATGAACAGGGTGAAGAGCTCAGGAAGCAAATTGGTGCTGCAGCTTATATTGAGTGCAGCTCTAAGACACAACAGGTCATTCTTATTGGAAATAATTGAAACATGTCACTTGGAGGATAATATGCTCTCCTGTCTGATGGTTCATTGTACTGCTTCTAGCTAACAACAATTACTGTTCAAATGTGCAGAATGTCAAAGCCATCTTTGACACTGCAATCAAGGTGGTGCTTCAGCCTCCTCGGAGTAAGGAAGTGACAAGAACTAAAAGCCGCAGGAGGTCAGGCTCTGTGATTGGGTACGCACTTTACTATTCTTTTCTTTCTTCAATCTGTGAGCTATCATCTTGCGGTGAGAAGTTTTCTGTTCCCAAGCATTGTATTGCTATATTTTAAATGGACAAGCACACTTGATCATCTAGATCTGACAATTCACAGTACTTAGTGAAACAAGTTTAGTGCAATTGGACACGCAAAATTTTGTATTTGGAAACAGACATTTTATTTAGTATTTTTTTTTTTTTCCGAAGTTTTGTTAGGACTTATTGAAAGTCACATAAAAGTGCCTTGACTGCTAATTTAGTTCATAGTCAAGATGTGTGCTTTAGTATACTCGATGAACAAAGACAACCGTTGTCATCTATTGATCATGAATGGAGACATGTTAATTCTGCCAGACTACACAGTGGCAGAGGATTACGGCGTTGAGGTGGAAAGAGTCAGATCAGACACCTCTTGGGTTTCTTCAGTTATATTCCAGTTTGAGTCAAACAAATCTCAAGACCATTGTTATGTTGCAGAGGACTGTGCTATGCGCATGATGCTAAGACAACAATGCAAGCTGCCTCTTTGATATTGACTGCTCTTAATCTTCTCCTTTGGCATTGATGGAACACGTTTTATGCTTTTATAACTCAACAAGTCATTATGTTTCTGTTTATCTTGTCATTTTACATTATTACACATTCATCCAATGAAACTTCACTCATTCAATGCCTACATAAATAGCAGATGGTGATATTTCTATTGAGCACTCGTGTTCTTTTGCTGCAGGAGTATTATGTGCGGAGGCTGTGTAGTTTGATGAATTCCTTATAGGAGATCGACATCCTACAAATGCTTTTTGGGGCTGCCGATGAGTTCCGATTCCTAGAGGTTCAACCTCTGCATATTTAAGTATATGCACTGCCTGTCTCGGCCTTGGCTCGAAGTGCCAATCTAATGTACCTTGTGTTCAACTGCTGTTCCTAATGTAATCTCTATCAGCAATGTGTCGAAAATGCATTCTGAAATTCTGACTGTCGATAACATTCGAACTCTGGCATCTTGGTTCTTCCTATTTTATCAATGTGAACATATATTTTGCGCTTCCCATGTTGTTTGTTCTCTAGGTTTACCATGTACTGTAACTAGAGGCCCTTGAATCTGATGCTGTAGCTACTGTTTAACGACATTTGCGGAAGGATTGAGTAGGTCCAATCATGTTAGAAGCTAATTAAGCATTACCGGTGGGATCCTTGCGCCATCACTTGCAGTTCTTTCGCTGCAATGCTGCAAGCCGCAATTCCATGATATTGGTTGAGAAGAGGAAGGAGCAGCTTCATTCTGCACTCCCACGAATCCGCAGTCATACATCGATGGCCTATAGATATTGCATTCTCAACTAGACATTGTTAGCCCATCCAAACTCAAGTACAGAATGTCAGTGTGTACTAATATGTTTGAAAATACTCCTGTAAGATGCAATTTCAATACAAATTTCGAATAACGTCCAAAAATTTTATTTTCGAGATAAAAATACGTTTTGTAGGATTTTTTTTTTTTTTTTTTTTTCTCTTTTTTTTTTCTCTTCTTCTTTCTCATTCTTTATAGTAGGTCGTCAACCACTGTCATGGTGGGCAATTGGCTAGGCGAGGTCCGGTGAGGTCCAACGAGCTTGTCGGAGACTCACCTGGGCTTTAGCCTCACTAGATCTAGGCGAGGCCAAGCCTTATTAGTAGCCAGGTGACACTTGCCTAGTCATCGATAAGGCTTAACCTTGGCCAACCATAGCGAGACTCAAGCTAACGAGCCTCGCAATGGCTTGGCATCACCGGTCAATGCCGAGGTCGGCAACCGGCCAAAAGGAAGAAGAAGAAAGGGAAGAGAAAAGAGAAGAAAAGAGGAGAATAAAAAAATAGAAAATGATTTTATGAATTGTTCTCGGGAATCATAAAAATGGATTTTTGTTCTAAAAGCAAAAATTTTATCAAATAAATTCTATTCTTTTTTCGTTCCGAGAAACAAAAACAAAAAAAGATGGCATAATTTGGAGGTTTGGAAAGCATGGGCAAGCCAGCAGACTAATGAGCAGATTTAAGTAGGGGTGTGCAAAATATCCGGGATCCGCCCGGACCGCCTGGAACCGGACCGGAATCGCACCGGAACCGGCGGGTCTTAAGGGAACCGATGGGTACCGGTCCGGTTCCCGGTTCCATGGGCGGATCCGCCCCTCACCCACCCGGACCGAACCGGAACCTTTTTAATATTAAAAAAAAAATACTAAAAGAAACCCTATATCTCATCTCACTCTCTAGGAACCTTTACCTTTGGTAAAAAATTTAACCATGTATGGTTATTTGCAAGTAGGAAATGGGAGAATGTTGCATTCCATTTGTTCCGGAGAATGGTTATAATTACAAAGATGGCATAATTTGGAGGTTTGGAAAGCATGGGCAAATCGGTTCCATGGATCCAGCAGACTCATGAGCAGATTTAAGGATTCATTAGTCAAAAAACCATGCACACCCCTAGATTTAAGATTCATTAGTCAAAAAAAAAAAAAATGCAGTGACTGCCATTGGTCGGTGACACAAGAACCGTACGGAGGCGAGTAACTCTAGCAAAACCGCCCGAAGCATCAACCTGAGCTGGGCGGCCTCTCGAGAGAGAAAGAGATCACCGGCGAAAGAAGGGAAGAAAACCCTGCAAAAACCTCCGGCAATGGCGTCTTCGAAGGTCGTCTCCAGGTTATCCTCTCGGCTACGCCCTCTCTCCCTCAAGCTCAACCAGTCCCCGCCGTGTCCCTCGGCTCCCTTCCAATCCTCCGCCTCCGCTTCTTCCAGGCGCTTCTCTCGCGCCTTCTCCCGGTAAAGAAAAACTGCCTCAAACCGCGCTCGTTTTCGGCGCAGGAGGAGCAAAGGACCCGCCTTTTCGGTATTCCTGCGCCGAGCGTTCGTGTTGAATTCGTGGGTCGTGTCCAGATTCATTTCGTATGTTCGTTTTGGGGGTGATGTCGTTTTGTGGTGTTAGGTTGCCCTTGGAGTTGAGCGGCGGCGCCGTCGAGTCCTTGTTGCCTCTCCACAGCGCTATCGCATCGGCGAGGCTCCAGTCGAGCTTGGCGATGGAGTCCCAGAGCTGGGGATTAGTGCCTCAAGGTAACCGTTACACTATCGCCGCCTATATTTTCATTGAGTGATGTTTCCGTTGTGTGGTGACCGGTGAATTGTCGATTTCAATGACCCGTGTGGGACGACTGGCGAAAACACGGAGTTGCTCTGAGCTAGGCGATGTTGATGTGTGTCTGTGGATTTGGTTCTTTGAGCATTGTCCACCGAGATGGTTTAGATTGTCACGGTAGCCCGATGGTATATAATCTTTTTAGGACTTATTTATGTGCGATGGACATGTGCATAAGGACCATAGAAAGTTCCTTTCATGGAAGGATTAAGTTACTTGGTGTGGTCGTGATAGAGTTAAGCATGATCTGCCTCCTTCATAGCTCTTAGAATGTAGATGCGCCTATGGTTCAGAAAATAAAGGTTTCCTCTTTATTGAAGGATGAATGTTATTGATGGATGGCAAATCAAATTTGAAGCAAATCTTTAGATCTTGTTGGAGGAATGAAGAACAAATGTGAAAGGGTGCTTTATAATCTAGAAATGGCTTGTGTGGGTGAGGATGATTGTTGGAAATACTGAGCAGCGTGCTTGGCTGAATATACTTAAAGTGGATGTCACTTTGGCTGCTTGTTTCCTTTAATGTACTTAGCCCTTCTCTATGTTCTATCTTTTGGATTTCCCTTCTTTCGTTTGCTGCTTTCACATGGAGTCTGAAGCTTCCACATGATATAAATATATTAAGTGGCAATTTTTGAGGTGTTTTATTGAGTGATGTTCATCTTTCACTTCAAAACTTTCAAGTCTGCTTTGGAAGAAGTCTGGGCAGGCTGCATTGCATGTAAGAATATATCTTCATGACTGTTCAACTTTTGTAGCTTTTCTAAACAAATAATAATAGTTCCTCTCTAGCCAAAGAAAAATACTTAGTAGCCAGCATTGGTAATTGGCAGTATCCCCTAACATTGGGGTAAGGAAAAGGATCGCTGTCACTTTGGTTTAGTGGTGTTGAACTTCCCTATCCTGGTGGAGATGGGATTCATCCATACTCTTTCCAACGGCATCAAGTTTTCTCTATTTGTAGTTGAGCTTTTGTTCTCTGCCTTTGTGTCTCCCGGCTGGAGCTTGTTCATCTGGTCGATAAAAGAGATGAATCTCTTAGGCCTTTATTTTCCCCCCCGGTAACCTGTAAACTCTTGCTATTGGAGAAGTAGATTTAATCTTGCCTTGGAGACTTAAATTGACTGGATAACATGTCCAACCAGAGCCACATGCATGGCTCATTTATGTGCAGAGCATCTGGAAATTGATTATGAAGGGTTATATTAACTTGGTGGAGATGGAATTTGATAGATACTCTTTTCAACAGCATCAAGTTTCCTTGTATATAGTTGAGCTTTTGCTCAAATTTATTGATAAATTTTTTACCGCTTGTTGAAAAGATCTTCATGTGGCCAGTGGAATTAGCTCTGCTGTAATTTACGAGTTACTGGGAACCACTAAAGTTTGTAGTGGTTCGAGATGAATATGGTTACATCAAATAAAACCAAAGTATCTTAATCATCGGAACTAGTGTTCTCTGCATGCATGCTTGTTTAGAGTGTCATTATAGTTAAGCGAGCTATGAAATAGCAATATTGTTTCTTGTCACTGATCAGAGAATACAAGAGCAACTTATGTTGTTATGAGATGTTCTCTGCCTTTGTGTGTCCTAGCTGGGGCTTGCTTATCTGGCCGATAGAAGAGATGAATCTGTTTAAATGTGATTTTAAGTCTTTTCTTTTTTTTTAACATAACCTTGAAAGTCCTTCTAATCTGAAAACTGTGTTTTATATTGTCTTGCCTTCTAGAGGTAATTTGATCAGATATCTTGTCTTATGAGAGGCACATGCATCACTCATTATTTTGTGGAGCATTCAGAAATAATGATATGGATTATTTGTATGATGTAATTGAAATAGAGTTACCAAATCTGCACTTGTGGTTCTTAACAATATTTCCCTCTGTCCATCTTTCAGGAATTTCAATGCCTTTATGACAGTCTATGGGAGGAGCTACTTTTTGAGGAAGCCAGTTTTTCTTGGTTCGGGACGCTGATTGCATGTTGAGATTTTTTATTCAGTCTAGTTTAAACAGTTCAAATTAATGAACCGTTCTGGTAACTTCTACAAAGATCTTTCTCTCTTCTACAAAGATCTTTCTCCCTTCCTCACCATCAATCATCATGCTGCTTTAATTCCTGTGCAGAAATGATGCATGAGGATCTGGTTTAAGTTTGATAAGGAATGAGCATGACTTTATGCGAACTGCCAAATCAGTGTTGTAGAATTTTGCCTTTCTTTTCCTTCCACCACTACAGGAATAACTGTCATTTTCCGATAGCTCAATTTGTATGGTCACTGGTCATTGAACATATAGGCTTCAGCAGAGTTTTAGGTGACGTATTTTAGCAGTTGAATGTTACACGTAATCAGATGGTCGACAAAATATTTGTTAAAGAGAACCTGTCTGAACTTCTCAACTGTAAAGCTAGATAGTTCAAGGTAACTCGGCTTTACTCTACTTGGCATCTAATAATTCATGTAATGCTTTTCCTATAGAATTCATGCTACTGGTCCCTTTCTTCCTTCTTTTGCCATTTTAAGAGGATGCATCTTCATTTAATCATGTTTCTTTCAATGAAGAATAACTTATCATTATTTCAGTTAATAAGTCTTATGCCATTACGCTTTTTGGCTGGCTATATCGTGTGCCATTACATTCTGTATTTTGTTTTCTTTTTGAAAAAAGAACATCGTTGCCATCTGAGAACTGTCTGCTAAAAATTTCTTAATAATAACTGTACCTGCTATGGTAGGGAAATGCCTGCGCAAGCATACAGTGTCTGTCATGGTCTCGAGGTTCTCGTGACCAAAGGACGGTGCTTGATTTGATTGAAGAAGACCATCCAAAGTTGCGGTAATTATGTTGAGCTCTATAGAGTATTCTCGGCTTTAGTGCTGGTAGTTGTTAGATGGAGAGATCCGATCTCATCCATTAGATTTAGAGTCAATCAATGGATGTAATAAGAGGAGCTCTTAGGTTGTTTTCTGCTCATTTGTATCCATTAAAACATTCAACAATACAGCATTCTCTCCCAAAGCTTTTAAGCGCTCCACCGATTCAGGAAAATTAAGTCGTTGCATGGTTTTGATCCCAAACGATCAGCCCATGAGAAATCTCCCTGTGAGCACTGATGGTGTTCCTATAATTAAGAAATTGCTTTATATTAGTAATTTCAACTGTCTTATTTATCGACCACTTAAATTCTTGAAATTGGGATTGTGAAACACGGCCTCCCAAATTTAACTAATGCACTGAAGATCCTCCTGCACAAAAATTAGAATTTCGCAAACTCATTAGCCAATTATATATCGTCCTCCTTCTGCACAAAAATTAGAACTTCGCATTCTCATTAGCCAATTAGTGAGAAAGTTATCGAGCTAATCAGTTACATGGATAGCTTTTGCTCCAAAGGAGACTGAGTAGAGGAGGAACGGATTAGGGTACAGACGCTATAAGAATGAATTGGACACCAAGACTTCCCTAGAGGATGCACCAGTCCCTAAAAATTCTACACAATCTGCATATTTACATTTGATACGCTCTCACTGTATTCTACACATTCAAAATCTGAATCTCTCTCTTTGCCTTTTCTTCTTTTTTGTCTCTCCTCTTTCTCATCTTCAGTGCCGATCCGTTGGGCTTTTTAGGCCACTCAAGTTCTCGAGCTTTTCTAAATAAGAAACCTTCTTGACAGGAACATTTGGCGATCTACTCACTATCTGTCCACCGTCATCTACAACAAAACTTTCTAAATTGCTTATTGAGTTATCCCTCTTCACCATGCTCTCTTCCTTCCCAAATTTCCAGCCCATGAAGTCGGACAGCGTCTTCGAATTTGGTGTTTCTGCGGTTTGCAAGCCCTCTGCCTCTTCCTCGTCATTAGAGGGCGACAGGTCAGGTTCCGCTAGCGATGGATCTTGGGCCAAAGAGTCTGCGTAAAGGACATCCTCTATTCTCGAAGTTACTGTGAATGCCAAGCTCTCTATGACTCTTGAGTAACTCTCGAGGATTGACTGTCCCACATCCTGTCAATATTAGATGGTTTTAGCAAGGAGAAGGTAATACAACAGCACTAAACAAAAGTATCGGCCAGAAAAATAGTTTCTGTTTCTGATGTGAGCAAATGTATAGATAAACTTTGCAGAGCCAGAGATAATGGTGCACCAATGAGATTATATGGTGGTACAAAAAGCGGTTCTTGGAAATGTTTTCTTGGTCTAGTTCTGTTAAAGAAGTTTCTTTCGATGATGTGCTGGCCTTTTGTCTCTAATGATTTCACCACAAATTATGTTTTGTTCTATACCTTGTTAAATTGGATTTTTGAGGTGTCGAGAGAGGATTGCGGTAACCCGGGGAACCGCTGTTTGATAAGGAGGAGGATGGTCTCAGCTCTCTCTTCAAAGAGTTCCCTCTTCTCCATGCTTATAGCTGATCCCCATGGTGACTTCCCATCCTTCTGGTGCATCTTCCGCATCCAGATCACAATGGAGGCCTCAATCTTGTTCTTGAGGTCCAGGACTTTATGTTCTGTTGATAAGTCCATCGTGGACAAGAATTGATCAGGATCGAAGTACTCCACTGTGATGCATTTGTAGATTGAATCACCAGGCTTGCTCTACCATTCTGCCAAAAAAATAGTCAATTTTTCAGTTTAGATCTTTTGAACCCGAGAAGTTGGCTGCACAATGTAGCTAAAAGGATTTTTTTCCTGTTATCTTTTGACTTTAGATAATGAATCACTAATGTTATATACAGTCAGGCGATTTGCTGAGTCATTGATTAATTATTAGACTACGCATTCGTCGCACCTTAGGAAGGGACTCAATGTAGTCCTCTGGAATTAACATTTCCGACAATACTTGAGCATTTATGGCCATTGCTGCTTTTAGAACTTGGTTCACTGATTCCTTCTGGAACAGCAGCCATTTCCGCGAGCCATCAGATAGGCCGTTTGGAGGAACTTTGACGGTCGGTAGCCACCATTTATCATCTTCCCTCGGTGCTTTCCCTTTCTCAGATTCGTTATCATCTCTAGAGACATACCAGAACTCGTTTTGACCCCCAAAGTTGTCCAGATAGCCCTGTTCATGATCATAAGAAACCATGTTAATACAGCTTTGAAGATAAATTTCCTCCTCCTATCTTAGCTAGTCAAGCCATTGCAGGAACTGACTATTAGCATGGCATCGAGCTTGCGCAGCGCTGGGATGTTCATGTGCAGATCATTTCTTTGTCGCGTTACCATCACCTGCAAATTGGGATTTGCACTAGTCAGGATTGGTTATAAAAGAAATTCTTTTTTCTTCAAACAATGCATTTCCCAGAGAAAGAAAGAGAGAGATGACCTCCATGTTGGTTCCATCTTGGGACTTTTGCGTCGAGGGAACAAATTCAACGATGTGATCGGTCACAGATAAAAGCCAATCGATTTCTTTTCTCCATCTAGCCTTCCTCTCTGGAGTCATTGGCTCTAACCGACGTTGCTCTCCAAAAATGGAAGCTGCATTACCACAAAACAAAGCATGAATAGACATGAATACTTTTTATTACATAATTGCAATGAGTTGTCATGCTCTAGGTCTCCTTGTAGCAGGTGCCACATCTCAATTTTAAAAGAAGAAACCCAAAATTGAAAATACCAGCAAGATTTGTGATTGCATTTGACAGAGCCAAAGCTGAAGAAACGCCCTTCCCGCCACCAGACATGTCCTCACCCAAAAGCAGCTTGGCGAATCTTTCCTTCATCAGCTCCATGTCTGCAAGAAAAAGAACCAAAAGTCAATCCCTGTCACTAGTTTCTCGCCAGCATTGTCACATCATTGTTACCTTGGTTTATAATTGGCGTTCACCTTTTGTAATTTACCTTGATTTTCCAGATTGAATGTTTCAAGAATTCAATGATATAGGCCAATTAAGATTCGTCAACACAGGGAAGAAGTTTAATTGTGGTTATGTCTACATCCTGTGCTTATATGTTTGCTACCTGATGATGATGATGCCTTGGCAGGCGAGCTAGCTGTCTTCGCTTCATCTCCTTCAAGGCCCGAAACAGGATCATTACTCCGATCGAAAACCCAACCGATGTCTTGGTTCTCCATCAATTCCGTGGTTCTCGACCCTTGGCTTCTGAAGTGAAGCCCGTCTGCGAAGCCATTATCGAGAACCGCATGGCCTGGGTTGTGCCGGTCGAATATGCGCTTGAAATGGAAGGATTTCGACTTCTGCATGCTACGCTCGTGTTCGAGGGCCCGAACCATTGATGACTCGATCTAAGAAAGATGTGGAGGACCCTGTAGAATGTTAAAGAGATGGAGGATGACAAAGGGGGAGAGAATGAATGAGAAACAGGAGATGGAAAGGAGGAACAAGTATGGAGATTGGTCTTGTTTTGTTGATCTTCTGCAGAAGTTGAGGGTTGAGAACTGAATTTGTTGTCTGAATGTGGATGGAAATGGACGTGGGGTGCATGTTTTCTTTTGTTGGTCTTTCAGGGAGGGAGAGTGACATCGTGGGGGGTCGGTTTTGGGAATGGATGGATGGGAGGGTCAATGCTCACCAAGAAGCCCGGCAAAGACATTCATCCACAACTAAAATAAGAAGCCTCATCCCAGCGTTTACCTTTTCTTGCTTATCTCATCATCACTATGTATTCACTGTTAGTCTGGTCTAAATTCTTATGTAGCATTTATGTATTTTGTGCTCACTCCTCTATAATCTCTCTCTCTCATTTTTTAGTTGTTTTAATATTGTAGATGGAACTTTTGTTAAATGAAAATGCACGTTGATAATGGTGTAGTGCGTTCACATCTTTCAATGTCATTTTTTAGTTGTTTTAATATTGAAGACGGAACTTTGTTAAACGAAAATGCACGTTGATAATGGTGTGGTGCGCTTGCATTTGCTAGTTGATATGTTGAAGTTATCAACCTTCATGCGAAATAGCATGTACTTTTATTAGTCTTGTCTAAGTTCTTGTACAGCATTTATGTATTGTTCTCTCTCTGTCAATGTCCTTTCTGGTTAGTGAATTAGTCGTTTTAATATTGTACATGGAACTTTGTTAAATGAAAATGTGCGTCGATAATGATGTAATGCTTTTGCATTCGCCAGTTGATATGTTGAAGTTATCAACCTTCATTTGAAATACCAGACTTTTTATGAGTAACTTACTGACATTTATTCAATGAAGTTACCAATCAATTTTAAGCTAACAATTCTTATTTGAATTACTTGGTTTCAACATAACCAGCCTTTGCAACAATGGACCGACTTTTTTTTTCCATATTTTACGAACGTTTAAAATCAATTATTATCTTTATTTGTGAAATGTGATACTTGCCCAACTCTTTTTTTTAATTAAAACATCAATTAATTTAGATTACTAACTCTTCACTAACTTTTATCTGCATAATCACGAACATTTAAAGTCAAATTATTGTTCTTATTTCTGTGACACTTACCAATTTCTTTGCGAATAAGTTACGGAGATGTCTAAGATTACTAACTCTTGCTTGAGTTAATTACCAAAGTTTGTTTGGTCTGCGCCCAACATTCTTAAGAACCAGCCTTCTTAAGTTACCAACTCTCACATTAGATTGCTAGTCAATTACCAACATTTATTAGGTGGTTTTCGAATTAATAACTTCTGCATTAACTTATCGACCATTTCTATAAGGTCTACCTCACTTTATTAGTTCAGTGTAAATAATTCCTTCAGCATTAGCAATGAATTTTCTTGGCCAACAGCATTAGCAAGTTTGAATTTGGAAACCCTTTTCCAAACTACTCGGATTCTATAGCTTTAAAAACTATAGCATAGAATGTGTACTTATGTCCAGATTATTGTATTTGAAAAGCTATGTTTCTTTTCATATGATGTGTTGAATTTTCTTTCCAGTTGGAATGTTCTATACGTGTCTTTTTGCGCCTGGTCTCTACAGGTCATTATGGAATCCATGACCATGGGCAATCACCGGACATGAAACATCTTGAAATGGAAGTCATCTTGAAGATTGGTCAATAAATCAAAAAAGGACAAATGTCAACCTTCAAATAATTGTTGAGTAAAAACGATTCTGCTAGAAACAATATGAAGGGTTGGTACGATGCTTGAAGGCTACATCATGTCAGACATTGTCATTTATGAATCCATCAGTTGATGTTAGGATGGAGATCTTTTGTTTTTTCAGTCGAAGATGCAGAATTCAAGTAGTGACATTCATTCCCATCCCTATTGAAATTTATGTTTATCTGTCTGAAAAAGATCAAGATCTCTTTGATGCTTGAATGATACTCAGGGAAATTTCCATTTTTTGTTTGATTATATGAAAAAGAAAGTCCTTTGCCTTTAAGTTTCCTCTCACTGCACTCCACTAAAGTGTCTACTTTTGCACCGAGACCCACGGTCATGTGGAATTGCTAACAATCATGGATAAAGGCAAGATATTTTTAGGATCCATACATTTGGTAATTGAAAGTGAATGTCCAAGAGTCTAAAATATTATTATTCTTTTGGCCAGTAAAGGTCTTAATGTTGGTAATTTCCCCAATCTTGACTGATAATATTAGCCATGTCAAGCAATATTTAACTGAACTTGAATTTAGATGAATCAAGTTCATCATAGTCATAAATCATTTGAGATAATCGATAGTTGAGGTCTGATATGGCCTATTCAATTTTGATGCATAAATCCACATGTGTCCTTAGCACTAGAACATTGGAATCCACATCCCCATTTATTTTTTTATGTCTCTTATCAGTCCGTTCTTACTAATTGGATCGCTTCACATAAAAAGATTTTTAGATACCTTTCGGAAATGACGTTTCCATTCATATGATGACTGTTTTTTTAAAGGTTCACATTGCGTTAGTTCACCGAATTGCATCAATCAATAGCATGTCGTTCTTCCAAAAAGTTCGAAACTTTGCTATGGAAGTCAGATCATCTCCATCCATCTCCATCACCAGTTGACTATCATACAAAATCTTTACCACCTTGAGCAAAATGAAGCAGTGATACATGGATGATGACCGCCCAACGACGCAAGCATTGCCTCCCCTGCTTTCTGGCTAAGCAAAACATCGCAGCATTCACTCCCACCCAACTGCCATATCAAGCCATCGATAGCATCTGCTGGAGACGCCATTAAAATGGGAGGGTCCATAGCTCAGTGACGAATCAATTCTCTCTCTGTCTCTCTCTTTCTCTCTCTGACTAATCAATGCTCTCTCTCTCTCTCTCTCTCTCTCTCTCTATGTGAGTAAGTGATGAACCTGTCTTCCTCTGCTTTATTTATTCGGCCTCTCCACTGACTACGAAGCGGTATAGGTTCGGACTCTTTCACTTCTCTCTGGTGTCTCTTCCTTTTCCGTGGGATTGTAAAGAGAACCCCGTGTTCTTGTTCTTCTCTTTAGGTCATTGAAACAGAGGTTTGAGCTTTTATCTTTTATCTTTTATCTTTTCTGGGAAAGAACCTGCGAATTTCAAGAATTTCTGCACTTTGAAGTGACGGTTCCCATCAAAAAGTGTACTTGAAGCCGCAGACTCTCTTGGGTCATCGCCAATTCGTCGTCTTTCTCCAAAACCCCCCCTCCCAACCAAATTGCGTTTGGCAAGATGGTGCAGCTGCACTCCAAGTCTGATTCTGATGTCACGAGCCTAGACCCATCTTCTCCAAGATCCCCAAAGCGCGCAGTTTACTTCTACCAAAGCCCTTCGAGAGAGTCCAATGATGGGGACAAATCGTCCCTGATGCAAGCCACCCCTGCATATAACAGCCCCATGGAGTCTCCTTCTCATCCCTGCCATTCTCGGGGCTCTTCGGAGAGCCGGTTTTCGGGGCCGTTTCGGTCTTCTTATTGGACCAAAGGGAGTAATGGGAGGAAGAGGAATGAGAAGGGTTGGCCTGAGTGTGATGTCATCCAGGAGGAAGGTGATTATAAGGATGTGTTTGGGGATAATGGGCTTTCAAGAAGATTTCAGGTTCTGATGGGCGTTCTTGGATTTGTGGTGATTTTTAGTGTTTTTTGCTTGATCATTTGGGGTGCTAGCAGGCCTTACAAAGCCCAGATCAGTGTTAAGGTTTGCTTAATCTATGTTTTTTTAATATTCTTTCGTTGCTAATCATTTAAGTGATTCTGCAACTACACAGATGCTATATTTTATTACTGGGTTTCTGTCTTGTTTTATACGTTGGTCATATTCTTGATCAAGAAGCTTGAATATTGATTGAGTTCATGTTTTAATTAGTGCCAATATGGTTTGATCTAGTGAGACTCCTGCAATGTTTTAGTAATTAAAGATGGAATCAATCAGCTATTATTTGTATATCACATTTCCATAACTTGTGGCTTTTTCCAGTTCAAAACATAAGATCTTGCTTTTGTACTGTCTTTAAGAACTGTAGATCGTTGTTTATCTGGTGGATGAGTGTGAATTGTCCAATTTACTCATGTTGACTGACCATTTTCGTTATCTTTTGCCTTTTCCTTTTGCAGCAAACAAATTTTAAAATGTTAACTAGCAGTTACTCTACTTGCCATGGTTTATTAGTTGCTTTCAAAGGTTTTAATTTTCTTTTGAAGTGAAGATGGAGAAAGAAGGGACTGATTCTTCCCCCATCCATTGTCTTAGAGCTCCTTAATTATCTGTTATAGAGTAGAGGAAACGAATTATTGTCCATTGAATGTGACACATGAGGCTTTTTGCCTGATATCCTCTCTCTCTCTCTCTCTCTCTCTCTCTCTCTCTTCCCCACACACACCTACGCATGCACAACACCCACACCAGAAAGACACAAAGTACAGTTTTTTCACTAAAATGCAATACTAATTGGTGGATGCTGAATCTAAGTTCCAGTTGCAGTGGTTTCAATTTGGATTTTTTTTTTTGGCACTTCCCCTGTTCTTATAATTTCTAGGATACGATTAGTCAATCACTCAGGCTTTTCCCATTGGTGAGTGCTTGAATGTGAAAATCTTCAAGCGTGTAACTTTGCAGGAATCAGCTGTCAAGGAGCGTGAGACTTCTTAGCCATCCACTTGTTTTAGGTCACCATTATCATTCTTATGTCAAGTTTAAGATTCTTAGTAGTGTTTATTTAAAAGGCTACCTGCAAATTTTACCTTGGATTTGAGAATGCGAAATTTGGTTTCTGGCTTTCCAGTTTCTTCTCAAAAAGTTTTAAGATTCTTTGGCAGAAAACGCTTTCTGAATTGTGATCTTCAGATCATTTCAACTCTGTGGACAATGAATTATTAAGCTTTGTCTTCATGTTAGTTCTCACGTTAATCATTTGGCCGTGCAAAAAATGGAGGAAAGAAGATTTCGCTTTTTGTTACTTCCTTGGAACTGCGTGCTTTGTGTTGTCTTTTGCTTCTGTGGACTGTCTTCTGTCTAGACCACTGGCCAGAAGGGTACAGATATTTCAGTATTCATACCATTCTCTCTCTCCCTCTTCCTACAGAGCCTCACAGTGCATAACTTCTATGTTGGGGAAGGATCAGATTCAACCGGAGTGCCCACTAAGATGGTGACAATGAATTGTTCGATGAGGATGACCGTGTACAACGAGGCCACATTTTTTGGCATTCATGTCACCTCTACACCTGTCAATATTATGTTCTCAAAGATTGCAGTTGCAACCGGTCAGGTAAGAATTCCCACCGTCTTCTCCTGCATTTGTTTCAATCACATGGCATTTATAACGTTGACAAGATGCACACGGCATTCTGAAAGTGAAATTACCATTTGTCTTTCTTGCTTCGAGATACATTCATGATTGACTCCATTGCTGTTGCAACCGACGCTTGCTAACATGAACACGTGGCTTGATTACAGCTTAGGAAGTATTATCAACCAAGAAAGAGCCATAGGACGGTGGCCGTGGTCCTTGAGGGGGATAAAGTTCCGCTTTATGGAGCTGGGGCAAGTCTAACCAATTCTGATAACAATGGAGAAGTTCCATTGACCTTGTATTTGAGGTCCTGTCGCGAGGGAACGTGGTGGGAAAGCTTGTCAGGTCAAAGCATCGAAAGCACGTGTCTTGCTCTCTTGTTGTGAACCCAAAAAGCAACAGAATCATCAAGTTTAAGGAGGATTCATGTACATATGACTGATCAGTCTGGATTGATCCACAATTCCTTAATGAAGGGCTCTGTGCGACGGTGAGGGAACTAATGCTAGCTATCAGCTTCGATTGCTTTAAATCATCTGCTTTTACTCGCCCTTTCGGAGGAGAAAACAGAGTGTTCTATAGATACATAGCTTTTACAGTGGAGTGAGAAATGTGTTGGAGCTTTGATTTGTAGTGTAAGGCAGAAAAAATGCTGTATCAGCAGTCCACTGAGTTTGGAATATAAACAACATTGAAGAATTATTATTTGTGCTCTCTTCTATGTTGCAATCATGACATCATAGCTCCAAATATTTGTAATCTCTTCGGATTAATTAGCTCATGAGAATCTCCGGAGGGGGCGCCGCTGATCCCTTGCTGAACCCGCTGGCTGATCACCAATGATAGTTGAAATATGAGCTCGTTACTGCTCAAGCAGCAGAAGCACTTCTGATCTGCTTCCATTTCTCGTTGTTACATCAATTTTTATCAGTTTAAACCCTACCAATAAATAAATACAAGAGGCATGGACAAGGAAAGAAATGAAAGTTACTCCCCCCTAAAGAATCATACACTGAAAAAATGCCACTCTTCCCTCATTGAGCGGAAGCCTCAGGCTGAATCTTCTGTTCAGATGGTGAAATGGTCTCTTGCTTGTCAACAGCACAGCCTGTTTCAAGAACTGTTGCGCCAATTCTATTGGGTGGCCAGTAGCGAAATACTGATCTTCCTATTATATTCTTTGCTGGAAGCGGCCCCCTGCGAGTATAATCCAACATATTAGCAAAAAGAGGATGACTTTCGGTCTTTATCATTAAAAAATGATTAGGCCTTCAGAGGATTGGGTGGTCTTACCATACATGCGAATCATAACTGTTGTTACGATTATCTCCCATTACAAACACTGAGTTCTCTGGTACACGCTGGCAAATGGATTATCCAGATATAGAAGTCAGGTACAAAGAGCTAATCTTAAATAACCAGCTAAAGAATAGAACTGGTTCCTATTAAGAGGAAAGAGATTTATGTCGATTCAAAGAGTGCACTGACTACTGACCGGAAAGAAGAAGAAGAAGAAGAAGAATGCACTAACTATCATTGTACTCACCATAGGTGTCATGTTGTACGAAGGTGGTTCAAGAATGAAACCCTCATTTCTCTCAACTCCATTAACAAAAAGTTTTCCTGCACGAACCTGAAATAATAGCAATTTACATCAAACTCCATCCTGGAAACCAAATGCAGAGAACGCAGAAAGAATATATTAAATCAGTTGAGCGAATCCCTTTGCTTAAGAAATAATTTACTTTGCATGCATCATTAATTAGTCCAGGTGAATCCTTCACAAAACACTAAAGTTTTTAAAAGAAAAAAAGGGGGCGGTAGAAAATAACAAAACACATGTACGCTCAATTAGAGAACCCACCACAAGCATGCTATCAAACATTATGCAAGGAGAATAAGATGATCTCCAACTACTCCTCGATCTTTCACGCATAAAATACAGAACACAAGGAATATAAGAATCCACATTCATCATTTAGCAGCCTCACCTCAACAACATCACCTGCCTTTGCAATCACTCTTTTGATGAAAACATCATCATCAGTATATCCTACTTCCTGAAGCACTGGTGGACTTTTGAAAATCACTATGTCATTGGCACATGGCTTTCTAAAGTAGTATGAAACCTACAAGACACAAGTAAAGCAATAATTAAGATAAGTAACACCTAACTATTCTATCAAAGACCTAACCACACACCCTCTAGCTTCCTATGTCCAGTTAACTACCTTCTCAACAGAAGTCTGAATAAATCAATCACCACACAAAGCAATTTATGGTTAATAACACAAGGACACTCGTAAAATATTATCAGTCAATATCACTAACTGCAGCATTAAAATATCGATCATATCTTATACAAACACAAAATATTGCCTAGAATTAACTGCTTTACTTTTCCCAATCATCTTCAAAACCAAGAGAGCCTAATTTCACACCATGGCAGAAACAACATTCATGATGGTTACACAGCAATCTCTTTGTAATTATACATACAATCAACATTTACCATAAATCAGGATGTTGAAATTTGTCCATGTTTCCAATACTGGATTTACGGAGGAGCGACTTTCCTATGAATCAGAAATTTCCCGATTTGCGCATTATTACTACTAATTGTATCGCTTGGTGACTCTCCCACTTTTGTAACCACGCTAAATGAATCATCAAGTCGATTGCCAAAAACACAATCTTTTCTAATTTACATTTCCGAAAAATCTTTCACCTATTAGCAATAACACAGCTCAAAGTCTCAAGCACTCAGCTCCAAGAAGCAACTCATCCACTGATAAACACTATTCTTCAAGTCAAGCAAATCCATGAAATGTACAACAATGAGAGCAACTCTACTCATTCCATGGATAAACGAAATGGCCAGGATCAAACTTCGAACCAATACCTTCTCCGCCACAATCCGATCACCAACATCGAAAGTAGGATACATGGACAGCGAGGGGATGTACCTAGGCTCCGCCACGAACGACCTGAACGCCAGCGAGATCGCGAGCGCCGCGAAGACCGTCTTCGCGTCGTCGGAGGTCAGGTTCAGCCAATCCGGCAGGATCCCGCCCTCCTGCTCCTCCACTCCCCCGTCATCCCCGCCGCCGCCGCCCCCTCCTCCCTCCCCGCCCCCGCCGTCGCCGCCGGAAGCGTCGAGCGCCGCCGGCTCGGTCTCCTCGTCGGAGCCCTTGACCGCCTCGCAATTGGGGCGGCGGCTGCGAGCTCTCCGGCTCCGGCGCCGGAGCCGGAAACGAAGGAGGAGGCGGAGCGCGCGGGCCTCGAAATTGGAGGGATGACTGGATTGGAGAGGCGGAGAGGAGCGAGGCTGGCGGTCTCGACGCGGGCGGAGGGATTTAGGCGAAGAGAAATTAGGGTTTTGGAGGGATGGAGGAGAGAGAAAGTGCAGGCACGCCACCATTTCTGTCTCTCTGTCCCTGTCTCTGTCTCTGTCTCTCTCTCTCTCTCTAGCAGAGCTGTGCGCAGAAGGAGAATTCTCGCTTTCGAGATATCGAAGCTCTCTCCAGTCGTTAAAAATGAGAGAAGGAGAAGAAGATAGAAGAAACTTTTCCATTTTTAACGAATTTTGCTTTCTTTCTACTTTTATCACTTTTCTTCTAAATGAATTTTGAAAAAAAAAAAGGGGGGAAAATAATAAATAATTCTACACATTATTATATGTAGATTTTTGAGAGACTCATTAAAAGGATCCCCCCGCATTTAACATTCTTAAAAGAATAAAAGGGGTTAAAAATTAACTTTGCATTTAAAAATTTTCTAAAAAATTTTAGAATGCAAAATTCATGATAAGGTTGAAAATGATTTACTTTCTTAGGTATGATTTGAGTTGATAATCATTCGCAACCTTTTGGTAAAATAGAATGGTCTATTTTTTTAGCTACGATAATTGGGTTAAAAATGATTACTTTCGTTGCTAACATAGAAATGTCTTAGATATTATTTTAGTTGATAATCATTCACAACCCTCTCCGTGAAATAGAATAGTCCAATTTTTTAGCGATCTCCAAATAGATTTTCTCTTCTATATTTATCTGTATTATGAGAAAATGACATCAAAAATGTGCAATTCATTTTTAAATACTTTTTTGCCATGAATTGATTAGAAAATACCATTTGCCATTAAGATAGTACTGATTACCTTATACCATCTCTGAAGATCGATGAATTACAGCGAGAATAACTATATTCCTTTCAAGAAAATTAACAGTACAAATGTTTGGCCTTGAGGGCCATTGTATACAAGGATCTGTAAACAGGTACTCCATAACAATTACATTCAAATCGAATCAGAGCACCAAAACCAAAGAGTGAGATAACCGGCGGCAAGTCAAGAACTCTTGCATCCTTGATATCTACAGCCTGCAGAAAGGCATCAAATATAACTTCGCCGCCAAATTCTGTGGAGAGAAGGGTGTTGGCATTGTCGCGGCGATCCAGTCAATGTAAGGCCACCATCCTGTATGAACTCACAAAGTGACCGCAAAGCCTGACCTGACCATGTTGCTGCTTCCGGCACTGAGGCGGTTCTACCCTGATCAAACATGTGTTCTTCAGGAGTAAGATTTCGTGGCCTTCCCCATTTTCACGGACGAAGAAATCCGACCTTTCAGAAGCATTGTGCTTCCAAGGGCTGTGGTGGGTGATCCATCTTTGTCGGATGCGACCGAGCCTGATGTTGGCAGAGGATTGGAGTAAGAAGCATGAGGCTTGGGCCTTTGATATATCTTCTCCAAGCTCTGCATGGGTATATCATCCTTCTTGGTTTTCGACTGGTTGTCTAGTTTATTCTTGTAATTGTTCAGGACTCTTTTGGCCTCGGGCACTAGACCAACCGAGCGCCATGCATCTGCCACCAGCTGGATAGTGCTCAACTCAGGAAACACGCCCTTCTCTTCCATCGTTTCAAGCAAATCCTCAGCCTTCCATGGCTGTTTTGCTTCTCCATATCCCCAGATAAGGGTCTCAAAGGTTTTCAAGTTTGGGGAAATGCCTGCATCGCACATGTTCTTGTACACCCTCATCGCATGCTCCATTTTGCTGACGGTGCACCATCCACTGACAATGGTAGTGAAGATCACAACATTCGGGAATAATCCACATTTTGCCATGGAAGTCAGCAGCAACTCGGCTTTCTCAGGTTCTCCAGCACGCGCATAGCCTTTGGCTAGGATGCTAAATGCATGGATGTCAGGTTCTATCCCAGCCTTCACCATGTCATTGAAGATTTCTTGGCATTTCTCCATAAGTGCCGCTGAGCTCCAGGCATTCATTATAGTGCTGAATGTTACGACATCTGGTTTTACCCCAAATTCTTGCATCAATGTCAGTGCCTGATCACAATTTATGAAGATGAGTCTCTTTACAACCACTTAAGTAATGTTTATGCTTCTATGTAATATTCCAGCTTTAGGGAAAAGATTCGGGAAGTGCAAAGGCGATTCACTTTGTATTTCCACAGGTAGACTTCATCAAGATGCCACATATCATTAAGTTTCAGAGATGTCCAACGACATTAAATAGAGAGGCAACAGATCAACAATATGATGAGTTAAATAAGACTCACCTGATCTACACCATCAGTATCGGTAATGTCCAGGAATCCTTTAATAAGTGAGTTGAAGACAACAAGATTCGGATGCACCCCGAGATCTTTCATTCTGCGCATGAACCTCATGGCTTCTGTCATGTTTCCTTCTTTACAATAACCGCTTACAATGATGCCACATGTACGATCGTTTGGAGCGACTTTGTTGTTCTGCATCTCAAGTATCATGCCCTCAGCCTTGCTCGTCTCTCCGTTCTGCGCATAAGCTCTGGCCAACGTGTTGAAAGTGACAACATCAGGTTGCATGCCGGACCCAACCATTCTGTATACGACATTCCATGCTTCCGTGATATTCTTCTTGTTACACCAAGCTCTGACTAGAATGTTGTATGTCCTTTCATTCGGCTTCAAATTTTCCTCTCTCTTCATAAGCTCTAGTAGTTTAAATGCTTCTTCAGGCTTACCTGCGATTCCATACCCTTTGATTAGAGTATTAAATGTGCTAGTCGTAGGCCTACATTCACTGTCCTTCATTTTCTGGAATGCTTTCATGGCTTCCCCAATCTTTCCAGATTCAGATA
Organism: Eucalyptus cladocalyx; assembly: GCA_017140615.1. Taxonomy (NCBI): domain Eukaryota; kingdom Viridiplantae; phylum Streptophyta; class Magnoliopsida; order Myrtales; family Myrtaceae; genus Eucalyptus; species Eucalyptus cladocalyx. Next base: position 43,848,900 of record CM029518.1, read on the forward strand.
AAGCATTGATCACAGCATTAAAAAATATTGCATCAGGCTTCAAGCCGCTCTCTTCCACCTTAGAGATGAGTGCAGCGATGGAGTCGAAGCGCTTTTGGATGGCAAAAGCAGCCAGAAGAGTGGTGTATGTTATGAGAGTCGGTCTGTGTCCTTCTTCTGTTAAGCAATCGAAAATGGAATGAGCCTCTTGAGGTTTCTTCCTTTCTATCAAGATGTTCATCAGCTTAGTTCTCGAACGAACTGTTCTACAACTGTTGTTGCTCAAGCAGATGAGACAGCAGGATTGGTTTTCTAAGCTACTTGAACTCGGAACTGATTGAAAGTGATTGTCCTCTTGGAGAAGCCTTTCCTGTAAAACAATATCGAGGAAAAGATCACAATTTGACAACATTTTAGAGCACCATAGCAAGGCGCAATGAGGTGCTTCTGAAAACCAAAATCAGGGAAAAACAGATGCATAGAAATAGTGAAGTCGGTCAGTGAGAAAGAGTTATGTTGATATACCATGATCGGTGACGATTCCACTTGCTTCTTGCTTGAAATGCTTCCCTCCTGCTGCTTGGTCATGTTGACAAAATGGCAGCACACACCATGAACTGGTTCTTCTGAATCCACCCAACCAGCTGTTGAGTATACTAGTGTACCAATGCATGCCTACTCAGATTCATGTGCGTGCTATTATGCCATCCAGCTCAGTGAAATTTTCTCCAAATTTCCAACCTAGTTCAGCGAGCAATGTGAGAAATATATTAAACGATCTTATCTGAGACAGTCCGTGGTATGAACATAATGTTAGTAACCAAGCTAATAATAATGAATGTTTTTCTCAGCATCTTCGAAGTAACGTTAGAGGGCCTTCAAAATAAAACTTCCAATAAAGGAATCCCCAAGACAATTAATCGTCAAATTGCGACATTTGCAACACAGATGGTCAAAATCCTAATGGCAAGACAAAAGCCCTAGTGACATGCTGAATAAGCAACAACCAAACAAACTTGAACACAACCTAAAAGCCAAATGCGTGAAGCCTAATTAGATAGTTAAAAAAGGCATAAACACACTCAACTGGCAATCAGTCTAGAAAAATGCCAATTCGCCAAGTGCCAAGAGCCAAATAAAAAAAGAAGCCAACAGGACCAGGTTTTCTTTTCCTCCAAGAATTTGTAATCCATGAATATGCTTTAAGATTCAATAAAATGAGAATTCTACTTCACTAACATAGAAAGAAAAGTCCAGAATTTCTCCAAACTTGATACACCAGTACTGTTCATTTTGACAATATTACCTACAAAAAATTTCCCCCACTTTTATCAAACGCGAAAGCCCAAATGACAGAAAGTGCAGCTAAGTTCAGCAAACTGATATCCACATTCACCTCAAAATCATCCCCACCGACTTCCACAGCAATCAGAAAGGTGCAGCTAAGTGACAAAACACAATGGGATGTCATCTTGCCAGAGCCCCCCCCCCACATTCCAAAAAACAAGAACAAAGAAGCAACAGCTCTACTGTAAGCATTAAGAACAACCCATCACCCCACAACCCCCATTAAACATCCACACAAGCCATGATCAAAGAAGATCGAGAAAAGCAGTGAACTGGGCAGTACCTGTCGAGCTTGAGAAGAAGCAGAGTATGGGGTTGAAGATGGGCATGCATGGCCTCTTATTAACACAGAGAGGGAGAAGTGCATGGAGCACGAAAATCAGATTTCGCAGAGGAAAAGGAAAATGGAGGGTAGCGGAGTGTGTGTGTCGCGGAATCCACCGGAGATTCTTATCCACAAATTTTTATCGGAACAAGATATTCTCGGATAAATTCTGAGGCTGTTGAAACTTCAAATTGAGCAGGTGCTGACGTGGGAATCCGTCATTCGTGAGGAGGAAATTGTTCCACGACGCCCGGGTTATGTGTTACGTGGATATTTTCTTCTTTTTTACTTTTCTTTTTTTAAGAGGGTGGAGATGCAATTCACATCGAAATTGGCTCAGTAGCGTTAATCTTATTTAATTAATGGGGAGTAGAGCCAGTATATCTTTGTCAACACTAATCTAATTAGCTCATTATTATCGCATCCTATTTATTAATCTTACCACTAAGTGGAACTTTGCTTTCTACTGCTTTTTTCTTCTTCTTCTTTTTTTATTGCTCAAATTTAATATATGCACATAACCCTAAATGACCCTCTCTAGCCACTAAGCTAGCGCATGGTAACGCTCACGCTTTCCTAAATTTCGCTTTTTTTATTAACAAAAAAAAGAAAAACCTATTTAAGAAAAACATTTGTTTAAAAACAATTTCTCTAATTTTTTGTTCGCTTTAACAATTTTGAAAGAAAAAAGTTCTTATTCCTGGAACAATTTCTAAAGATAAGTTAATTTTCTTTTATTTCCTTTTCTTATCGCTCCACCACTCAACTACAGCCACCGCCCACCGCTGCTGCCGCTTTTGCTGGTTCGCGCTAAGTTGTGGCCGCTTGCCGCTGCTGCGATCATGGGCCGGCCGCCAATCGCCGCCATCCCATCCCCGATCCTGTCCCGCCGTCGGGCGTGGCGAACGGCAAGATGGGGGCAAGAATAAAAAATGAATAAAAAAAAAAGAAATTGTTGATTACTAAACGCATTTCTATTTTTTTTTTCTATTCTAAAAGTAGAAATTTTTAGTCCGTTTAAACGGGTTCTTTTACTCGTAAATTATTCCCTGAGCGAAAATAGAAAATAACTATTTCTAAAAAAAAAACCTTCCTAGGAACAGAAGCGTTGTCCTGCGCATGGTAACCTTCCCTAACCCAAGAATTTATATTCTTCTCTTCCCTAACAAAAAAAGAATAAAAACACGTTTGATAACGGAACTTAGTTTTTTGTTCCTTTAACAAAAAGCTAGCCCTAGAATGGTTTTGGAATAGAAATGAGAAGTAAAAAAAAATTGCTTTTTGTTCCGGAAAAGTTTAAGAAATAAGTGAATTTTTATTTTATTTTATTCTTCTCTTGCTAATCACCATTGACCGCCGTTGACCGTCGCCCGCCACCGCCACCGCCGCCGCGCCGATCCGACGGCCGACCGCCGACCGCCGCCATGCTTCGCGATTGACCAACCGCCACCGGTCATCGGAGGCCGACCGACCGCCGCCGTCGCGCGAAGGCCGACCGATCGCCGCCGTGCCAATCGTCGTCGCCGGTGGCCGCCAACCGACCCGTTCCGCCGATCGCCGCCGGAGGCCGACCGACCACCGCCACCGCGCTGCCGCCGTCGGCCGGAGGCCGACCGACCACCGCCACCGCCGGCGGTAATCGCCGGCGCCCGGTCGGCCGGCGACGATGGCGTCCGGCGATGGCGGCGTCTACCTAAAAAAATAAAAAACAAATAAATATAAAAAAGAAACTTTTTTACCAAACGCATTTCTATTCTTTTTCTATTTCTAGAGTAAAAATTTTGTGTAGTTACCAAACGGGTTTTTTTACATAGAAATTGTTCCCCATAATAGAAATAGAAAAGAACTATTTCTCAAAAAAATTATTCCCCGCCAAGAAATGTTACCATAAGTCTAGTGCTCTAGCTTAGCGACTCTTCAGTTGTCAACCACTCATTCACCACTGTGGTTATTGTACATTTGACCTACTTTATGATCGAGTTAAGTTGAGTTTTTTAAAATATATATATATATATACACACTTAAGCTTATCTAAAAAGTTTACTCATACCAAACTATTGAAGATGAAGTGAATTATGGGAATAGAAATACGTGTGGTGATACGTAGAATTACAAGCTTGGATAGGTTAAATTGTATACTTTAATCGACAGGTAGGTTGAGCTATGTATTGGATCTAAAACTAGGGTCCACCCATGGCAAAGAAATGTTAAAGTATCTTCATCAAACAATAGGCCAACCAAAAGGAAAGGTAGCGTTTGCTTTAACCTGCCCAATCGATGCTTTGGGCCTTGTTGGCTAGGTTAGCTTGAACAAGTCTTGTAAGTTGTCAAAGCCACGACCAAATCTAATATAATGAAATTGGGTCCAAAATAGTTTATTTACCATGTTGCATCAAGCGTGCAATTAGAACTTATAACACACGAAAACACCAAAATCAAAACTCACGATGACACCAAATATTCTTTTGCGTTTCATTGTGGTCACCATTCTCACGGGGATGAACTCATCAACCACCCCATTGAAAAGATCTTAAATGCGCATCGGATTTAGTAGCAATCGACGGGTAGGGCATGTCGACTCGACCAAAGCCCGGTGACTATAAGTCCAACAGCCGACCAGCGCATATTTTGGCTTGAAGACTAAGGCTAAGCCTGTCCAATACATAAAATTCATTGAAATAGATTTTTGGATATCCTACAACATGGCTTTTAGCCCCTAGTGTCCTCCATAACAAGATATTCTAATGTTAGGAAATTTTAATGAAACATCAATCGGGTCAGCTTGGCGTCTTATGGAAGGTCACTTGTCCAAATCCTGTCCAATTTAATCGTTAAAGCTTTCGAACCTAACCCGGCTTTGCCTCACTCGATTGGCATGAATTTTCGTTCAAGCTCAGTCCGAAATGATGAGTAAAGATCCGTGCACGTTAGTACCGTGATCGGGATAAGCCAATCCAAATTGAATTTGGAATCCGAAATGCAAAACTTAGCTTCACGAGAATTTCGAAAAGAGGCAGGATGGGATTTTCCTTCTCTTTTTATTTTTCGTTTTTTGGGTGAGAGATTGTCTTAAAAATGTATTGCTCAACTCAACCAGCGTTGAATTTCCTCTCATTCCCCCCCCCAACAAGTTTGAAGATTATAATGAAAAACTGCATAAAAAAAATTCCTAAATTTTGACTAATATAAAATATCATCCATAAATTTTTAATTTATTTATTATAGTCCGTGAACTATTAAATAATATCCAATATAGTCATCCTATTTTGCTCAAACAACAAATCAGGCATTATTCGACGACGTGAATAATTATATGTTGAGTTGGATATTGAAAATGATGATGCCAACATGTTTAGTTTTTATTCATCTACTTTTGAGAGAAAAAAGAAAATAAATTAGGGCTTTAACATATCCATGTTATTTCATGATATGGATTTTATATCTCAACTTGATATGAATATATGAGTTGAATAATTCTTGTGTATTTATCATCATCGTCGTCATCATCATCCACAATTCAAATTTCAGGGATGGAGAGCTATATCAGTAGATCCAGTTAATTTGAATTATTATGAAATCACGATATTGAACATTTCTATGTAATTTTAAGGACTAAATTCAATATTTACTAACAATTGAGAGACCATATTCAATAAATTATAGATTCAGAGATAACGTTATATATTAAATCAAAATTTTGAAATCATTTGAGTCATTTTCCTTATTAGAGATCCAAATTTGACCAAGTCAAAGCGATCCATTGCCAAAGAACATTGAAGGGACGACCCTTCGAATATACCTTTTGCTTTTAACCTTTTCCGTTGCACTAATCCTAGATTAGACTCAACTAACGCATTTTAGAAAATTAATAAAAAAGAATCGGAATCCAACTGTTTTCGACAATTAAAAAGTACAACCCAGAAAAATTCGACAATAAATAATAATACGAGACGACAATCATTATCTACCGATGCCTCTAATCATACCTTTTTTTTTTTAAAATCGATGATCATGGGGTTGCTAGGTAGGGAAATTTCAGTGTAAAGGATTCTTATAGGCTTTATAGCTAATAACAAAAGCTGAAATTTCACATATTCCTCTATCATATCAATTAAATATCCAGAGTCTCACTATAAATTGAAATTGAAAAGTGTTGATCGTCAAGCTAACCTTATTCAAAAAACATAATCACCTAACACTAACGATAAATGAAATCTTATAGTAATCGTTCCGAAAATTTGGTTTTCTCGATTAATTAAAAAAAATCCCTGTAATACTGTGAGGCAACGAATTCTTTATACTTTGTACAATTAGGGCGCATTTAGTAATGTTTCTGTTAAAAAATTGTTCCAAGAAACAGAAATAGAAAAAAGTGTTTCTATTCTGGAAAATAATTTTTGATCAGAAAGATGCGTTCGGTAAATTTGTTCCGGAAATAAAAAACGAATAAAACACGTTTGGTAAATTTATATTCTTTTTTGGTTTCTTTTAATTTTTTAATTTTTTAAATTTTAATTTTCCTTTTTTCCTTTCTTTCTTATTTTTTCTTCTTTCGGCTAGTCACTGGCAGCCTCACCTAGCCACGATGAGGCTCACCGGCCCTCGGCGAGGCTCGGCCTCGCCCAGATACGACGACGCTCCGGCGAGGCTCGGCCTTCCGGCGACCCTCTGGCGAGGTCGCCGGCCATGGCCGAGGCCAGCGACCGGCCAAAGAAAAAAAAAGAAGAAAATAGAAGAGAGAAATGTTTCTTCAAAAGTATTTCGGAGCAAAAAAACAATTTTTTTTATTTCTCATTTCTAAACTTTTTGTGTTCTAACAAAAAATATGATTTTGAACAAAAACCAAACAAATCGTTTTTTTTTTTTTGTTAAGAACAAAAAAATAAAATTTCTGTTCATAAACAAAAAAAAAAAAAGAGAACGAAAACATGCAACCCCTTATTGTGAGTGGTACCTAATTGCCCCCCAAAATCAACCAACCACATCCCCAGTATACCAATTTCAATTTTTCAAATTTGTTTACTAATTAAACCCTACAAAAGGGACCCACAAAAACACTTCACAAAATAACACCAGAGGAAAAAAAATTTAAAAGAAAACAAAAGCTCTTTAGCCACTAATTTTGATTAGCGTTAATCACGTCTCTTTCACCTTTCAGCGGAGTCCCAAAACCGAATGGCAAACTTCTTCCTCCAATAAATAAGCCAAACCTCCAAAAGTCACTTTCTTTTCTCTCTCTTCTCTCTCTCTCTCTAGAGATAGATAGATATGTTGAAGGTATGGAAATGGTACCAGAGCTGCCTCTCGCTCCACCCCGTGAAGACGCAGGTCATCAGCTCCGGCGTCCTCTGGGGCGTCGGCGACGTCGCCGCCCAGTTCATCACCCACTCCACCGCCCGGAACCGCCTCCAGATTTCCGTGAGTGTCCCGCCGTCGCCGCCGCCGCCGCCTCCTCCGCCGTCGCGGCGGTCTTCTTCTTCCTTCTTCTTCCTCTTGTTTTCGCGCTCCGATGATGTGGTTATCCTCTCCATTCGCGTCATCTCTCGCAGCTGGATTTTCGTTCGATTGCGCTTCTGTTCTTGTCCGCATGCGTTTGCTCTGGTTGGATTGCCTGGTGCGCGCTCTCCGAGTGCCGCTTCGCCGGAGCGACGGTTCCGCGACTGGTGTCGCGCGGTGCGCAGCGTTGTTTTAGCGGACGTTAGGTCAATGAGATTTGAGCCTGCCGAATCGGCGGATAGGAGGTGTTGAAGAGGTTTTTCTCCGTTCGATGTTTGATGTCCGTTTCTGAATCGCATCTGCTGATTAGAGCTTTTCCTATTATCGTCTGTTTGTGGTGTTGGCAGTGGAGGATTAGTTAGTTAATTTGGCGTCGGCGTGCGTTTTTTGTGCTATGGAGAGGATGATTTGACTCCAGGGAATTTTTAGGCCGTGACTAGTTTTTCCTTTCAATGCTGAAACGGACTTTTCCTCTGGATTGTGGCACCGTCTCGACGGATTATGGGAGAAATCTAAGTTAATGTATGGATAATATCAGGTTCCTTTCAATTTGAGACGTCAAATTTGCAAACCCATCGAAAGGAGCATGTGGTCTCAAATTGAAATAGTAATTGTACTCGTTAAAGTTAAATCTAGGAATCACTGAGAAACTCGAGGATCAGAAGTGTATTAGACCATTTTTGGTTCTTTCTTCTATTAAAGAGTTTACCTGCTATAGATGCATGAAAGTGGGAGCTTTTTTTCCCTCCATTGAGGTTCATTTTTACATGACACGACGTAGATGCTGCACGAACCTGCTGAGATAGTTCACTGTGGCAAATGTAGCTTCAGTAGCAGCTAAAAGAATGCAAAATTGGGCTGTAACTGAGAGATGGCATCTTCCATGCCGTACTATGTATAGATCAAGTTCTGAATTTATTTGTTGAACTTTCTTTATCCGATTTGGTTCAGGTAAATCTGGATGTAGAGATATTGTACTTTTTATTTGGGACCATATTCTTGTCAGACACGATACTGCTGATAGAAAATTTTTAGGTCAAGAGATGGTGTTTTTGTTGCTGCGGTATTCTCCTGTTGTTTTGGTCGTCAACGACAGCAACCTGGATGTTAAATGACAAATGCAAATTTGACTTGAGATCCTGCAACCTAAAGTTCCAATTAAATCATTTGATCACCCCATTTCTAGTTTGCTTGGTAGTGAAGAGACTACTGTCGTGTGCTGGAATGAAAAAAAAATAGTTTCAGTGTCTTAACATTCACCGCAAATCTTAACCCATACAATCAAAGTAGATCTTTTCTAGATCCTTTTATTTTCTTTATTATCCCCTTTTAGGAAAGTTTCTTTTAATCACAACCCTGACATGGAGTCAATAAATTTGACCATATAAAGATGTCTAATTAGATGCAGTTATTTCTGAAGGCTGGAGCATCTACTTCTCCATGCACATGGTCCTCCACATGCAGTTTCAGGTTGATGTAATTTCATAAGGCTATTAAGTCAGCTTCAATGCTTGAGATTGTTTGCATTTTACCCCTCCGTATGACTGGTAAGCTCAAGCTGCACTTGCAAATCGAAGAAGATCGTCCATTAAAAAAAGAAAAAGAAAAAACTCAACAATTTATCGAATCTCTAGCATTATAGGATAATTAATAAAAATCCTTCTTGAGCCATCATTTACCAAAATAGATAAGATGTGTTTCTTTTTCTTCCATTTTTGTTGCCTTGTAATCTTTTGCAATGCCAAGGTTATGACTTAATTGGATATCGCTGTTTTAAGTACTGATTGAGCACTTCAAGGTTTTTGGGGTTCCACAATTGTCTCCTTAGTCTTTGCTGTATACTCTTTCGCTGCTTCTAATGGGCTTAGTTTCAAAGTCTATCTTGTGATTATTGTAGCCCTGCTTAGTTTGTTCTGACATATCTTTGTTTGCTGGGAAGACCATAACTGTTGTGTAAATTTACAGGAAGCAGATTCTAAATTCAAAGTTAACTGGAAACGCACAGCTATTACAAGTTTGTTTGGGTTCGGCTTTGTAGGCCCTCTAGGCCATTTTTGGTTAGTCTTTATCATGTTGCTTCTTCTATTAAGCTATTTACCATCCTGTCATTTGCGTTTCCATTTATTGTCTAGGGTTTGGCCTATTTCTATACTGAATACCTAAATCTTCAAACAAATGGACATATGGACATTTTAGGCCGTTTAAACTAGTGGAATTTTGTCATTATGTTCTAAAATCATTTTTTCTTCCATTTGCCCATAAAGTCAAATAAGTAATTTTTGTTTAACAAAAGACAGGTGAAAATTGCCCTTAGCTTTGTGATACTACCACAGTGTAAGTCTGGAACTCACAAATTAAGCATGATGGTCTTGAGAGCAATTGTTCCAAAATAAAATGTGGTTCGGGGGAATTTTGACTTTGTGTTGGGTAGTACTGGATTTGCCATTTATGTATGAAAGATTAATCAGCCATTCAAAGCGGGGAAAAATATTGGTGTGAGGTCATTGCAGATATGGAAGATCACGATTCTCACAGGAGACAAAACTGGACTGTGGCATTCATTAATGGTTGACTTTCCTGCGATGAAAGCTAGCTTATCATCACATTTTAATTGCTGTATGATACATGTGTTTGTTCTTCCAATGGGGGTGGAGATGAACTGAGATGACCAATGAGTCCGTGCATCCATGAATAAGAATTTTGTACATTATTAAGCAAAGAGGTGGTAGTGCCTGCATTTGACAATCTTATTCTCTTCTAGGTATGATGGGCTTGACAAATTTATAAGACTCAGGTTGCAATTTCCACCGAAGTCTGCCAAGTTTGTTGCTGCTAAAGTGGCAATGGATGGGATCATCTTTGGGCCCTTTGACTTGTTTGTTTTCTTCAGTTACATGGGATTTGCCGCCGGTAAAAACGTTGCTCAAGTGAAGGAAGACGTGAAGAGGGACTTTCTCCCGGCCTTGATTTTGGAGGGTGGAGTTTGGCCGCTCGTTCAAATCGCCAACTTCCGATACGTCCCGGTCAGATATCAGCTCCTCTATGTCAATATGTTCTGCTTGCTAGATAGCGCTTTCTTGTCATGGCTCGAGCAACAAAAGGACGCTCCTTGGAAGCAGTGGTTCACATCTTTTCACTCCTTGAAGGAAGGAGGAGGTCAGGGCAGATGACGAAAATTCTTCTTCGACTCTTCGGCTGTGCCCGAGTGGGCGATGCAGGTGATTCATACATTTCGTGAAAAATAGATCCAAGTCTGTGCATTAGAAAGCTGTCGATGGAGGCGCCATCAATTCAATCTCTCTAGTTCATAGATGCTAATTGGCTCTTTGCTTCAAATGCAATATGGAAAAAAAATGGTTTGATTTCCTCCCTCGACAGTTAAAGGAATGAAATCAAGAATTTTCCATAAGAGCAGGGACTCAGATGAACAATGTTGTATTCATCACTGTAGATCTGCCAAGTGCGGCAGGCGTCCCGGCAATAGCTGCTTTTTCTCCTCCATTTTTTCCCTCCTTTTTATGTTTTTAATTATTTTGTAGGTAATTTACATAAAAAGCTAGTTTTGATGCTCTATAATGAACGCGGCCCGGAGGAATCAGCAGAGATTAAAACGAATATAAGATTTTTTTCTTAAATCCACATGATCCGAATTGATTCAAAAATGTGCGACGGACATTGTCCGTCGGACATATTGGAATGTTTTAATCTCGCGTTGGGGTTAGTGTTTATCATCATCTTCGTTCTTCCTTCTTTCTGAACATTCCATTATGTCATTTCCATAAAGGAAAAACGATTGAACAAAATGCATGGGGTGGTTAAAAAAACCCGCAAAGAAAAAGAGAGCACCTCATGCAACTGCAAGCACCTTTTACTTCATCACCCAGAGAAAGAGATGCCTTCTTCAAATAGAAATTCCTTTTTTGGGTTAACTTCATATAGAAATTTATCTTCTTCAAGGTTGGTCGATCGCCGGCTCTCACGACCACCGCGACCAATTCCCTCACTCGCATCACGTTTCACCGGTCCAAGTCAATATTAGAAATTCTGACCAAGTCGTGTTAGTTCACGTCCCGTGCTCATCTTGCTAGAGCCATCAACTTAGCCTCGCTAGTCATCTCACCAGGCCATCGTCACCATCTGCTGTTCAGGTCATTCTCCGCGAACCACGCCGCCGCCAGATTTGACGAGTTGCCATCGCCATATCTTGGCTCTAGATCTGAAGGCATGAGCTTGACCTCGTCGTCAGGGCTTGCGGCCCATCAAGGCTTCCGACCATGGGTAAGCAGCCGTCCTCGAATCTAGAGGTGAGCTTGAAGACCTAAAACTGCGCATATGCACTTGCGGCTTGAGCGCGCTTGGCATGGTGCGGAAGAAAAGAAGAAAAGAAGAAAGAAGGTGATGAATAATAAAATGAAAAGAAAATGAAAAAATGCTTTTTAACGAAAAGTCCCTGACCATGTCGCCAAAATCAACACGCACGATCCAAGTACTCACTGGCCGAATAAGATTTGGCCCGTCGGTGAACTAAGCCCTTATTTGTAATTAGATAAATCATTTCAGATTCTTTTTTAAAATACAGTCGACTTTGAATCCTTTTATGAAAAAAAAAACAACATTTTGGATGTTTATTTAGAATTTTTTTTAATATTCAACATAATATTTAGATATTATAAAGAAATTACATTTAAATAATGGATAAACACACACAAATCAAGTTTGGATTCTAGTCACCGGAAAGATCGTAGGAAAAATGACAATTTCAAGAACGTGACGCCTAAATAGACATTTTTCTAAATAAAAAAAGAAGGAAAATCGAATTTCTTGTAGAAGATAAAAATATTCAAACTCCTCTTCTAATCCTTTTACCGTACGCCTATACAGTGAAATTGCGAATTCAAACTTTCCGTACGTCGATTCGTGGTATTTTTTCAACACTCGATGGATTATAGTTCCAAATTCAGTATTTAAAAAAAAAAAAATACTCGCGTTAATTATTTATATATTTTTCGTCCCCCCTTGATCGCGAATTCACGAAAAAAAGTTGCAAAAACAGGCTCCCGCCTGTATAATAATAAGCCGTTCGTGGGCAAACCGGATCTCTGCAGAGCGTTCACTATCGGATCGAAAAAAGGACGAAACGAAAGTACGACCGGCGGCCGTTTCGGGCGCTAACCTCAACGCGAGAGCGCAACCGCCGCCGCTCGCCGGAGCTCGAGGAGCCTCCTCCCGATGTCGCGAGCTCCCCGCCGGGCCGATCAGCCTCCGGCGACCCCACCGTCCCCCTGACAACCGCCGCCGCCGCCGCCGCCCGCCATGACCGCCTGTCGAGTCTCTCTCCTCGCCGTCCTCCTCGCCGCCTCCCTCCTCCACTACGTCCCCTCCCCCCGGCCTCCCGAAACCCTAGGCCCGGCCCCTGCCCCTGCCCCGGCCGCGGCCCCGAACCGCACGGGCGCCAACTACATCGTCCGGTTCACCCGCTACGAGCGCGCCGAGGATCACCGATCCTACCTCGAGGAGAGGGTGCAGTCCCGGGGCTGGCGATGGATCCCGAGGCGGAACCCGGCGTCCGCGTACCCGACCGACTTCGGGCTGGTGTCGATCGAGGAAGGGCCGGCGAGGGAGGGCCTGATCGGGGAGATTGGGAGGCTAGGGCTGGTGAAGGACGTGAGCCTGGATATGAGCTACGGGAGGGGGTTGCTCCGAGAGAGCGGCGAGAGGGTCGGGGCGTTCGTTGACGGGATGAAGCGGCCGGGCAAGATTTTCACGTCCATGTCGTTTAGCGAAGGCGAGGGGGAGTACTACACCACTGCGATTAGCAACTCTTCGATAAGCTGGAGACGGCATCTGTTGACGCCGGTGAGATGCATTAAAACTGCGTATTCGAGGTTTCTGGTTTGCTCAAATCTAATTAAGCGAATGAGGGAGCAAGCGCGGTGTGACGATTATGTGTTTAGCTAACTAAATGCTGTCATTTTAACGACTGATGTCTGCATGTTCGGATTGAATTGTTCACTGGATCTGATAAATATAACTGACGCTGTTGAGATTATGAAGATACTCTATCCTTTTTCCTTTGCTTATTTGGTGTTGACCTGCAGATTTTGGCGTTTGACCATATAGTATCAAAGATTTCTTGTGTGTTTCGGATTGAAAATGGGGAATTTTATGCGTCCATCATTGGCAGAACCTTTGTTAATTCCACTACAGTTGCTATCTTATACTTTGTTTCCGGTTTCCATGAATCTATGTTCTGACTTTGGGATATCTGGGTTTTTTCCATTGTGTTTTCAGAGCAGAATATGCATGATAGTTATTCCTGGATGTCCTTTTTGCTTATTCACGTGGCCTTATACCTGTTTTTCTTTTTCTTTCTATTTTAAATTTCTTCTTGTTTAGAGATCTCAAGTCACATCCATGTTTGGAGCCGGCACGCTTTGGGAAAAAGGTTATACTGGTAGAAAAGTTAAAATGGCAATATTTGACACCGGTATACGGGCTGGTCATCCACATTTCCGCAATATAAAGGTACTCATTTTGGTGGAACTTGTTCTTGGTTGGTAAGCATTAGTTTGCAGAGGTGAAGTGAATGGAACTTTGCAGTGTGCTGAGTGTAAATGTTCGATTTCTTTAGCTCCATCTCTGGTATTGCCACTAACATCAAATTTGGCTGACTATCAGGAGCGCACAAATTGGACCAATGAGGATACCTTGAATGATAATCTTGGACATGGGACATTTGTTGCCGGTGTCATTGCTGGTGTAGACGCAGAGTGCTTAGGATTTGCACCTGATACTGAAATATATGCTTTTCGTGTGTTCACAGATGCACAGGTAATTCTTCTTTTGGATCATCCCCAGCTAAAAATTTAAGTAAGTTGGTGCACCCATAAATGCTTTGTGGATTATAGCAAAGTGCCAACTTAATAGCATAGCTTTTGGGAACATTAAGGAATTTGATGTCTGGTCTGGCTAGTTGTGGACCACCTTGTTTTATCTGCCCTCACATAGGTATATTGTGGCGTATGTAGTGTACACTTATATGTTATTTGCAAGATGATGATAATTGTGTATTCAGCCTACTGCAGGTATCATACACATCATGGTTTCTGGACGCATTTAACTATGCTATTGCAACAAAAATGGATGTGCTAAATTTGAGCATTGGTGGACCAGATTACCTGGATCTCCCGTTTGTGGAGAAGGTAGGCTCTTATTATATGTTGAAAACATTTAATTACTGCGACAGATTGGCAGGATCACTTTTTATGTGGGTTTTTAGAAATTAGAGTAGCCTGGCTAGTCGATATCCTTTGTCTGGATCAACTTGATATTTTTGTTAATAATATTTAGGACTGCTGCTGAAAAAAGTTTATCCACTTATTCTTTGCATGTCCAAACTGCCCTCCCATTTACTTTTTCATGTTTCAAAGGTTGATTAGTCTTGCTTAATTGTTTAGATTTAATTTTCAGAATTCTTTGTAAACCATAAGAGGGTGAATCTTGTCCTATTTCTGCTTTGCAAACATTTCTGCTGTCAGGAACATGAGTTTTTCAGTAGTGTACTCTGTTTAAATCTATTGTCAGATTTCAGCATACTTCCTTGTATATATGGGGTGTAGAATTGGTTATTGACTTAATTCTGTTTTCCAGGTTTGGGAAATAACAGCAAACAACATAATAATGGTTTCAGCAATAGGAAATGATGGACCACTTTATGGCACTTTAAATAACCCAGCTGATCAGAGTGATGTTATTGGTGTTGGTGGTATTGATTACAGCGACCATATAGCCTCATTTTCCTCACGTGGCATGAGTACTTGGGAGATTCCGCATGGGTAATTGATGTTGCTTACTTCAAATTAATAAGAATTGGTCTACTGTGTTTTTCTCTTTGGTTTTGCTCGGACAACTTGATGGGATTAACGAAGGAAGGAATCATGGGAATTGCAATTGGTTACAAAAGCTGTTTTGTTTCTCTATTCTTGAGCTGAGTTTAGCATTAGGTCTTTAGTGAGCATAGTTTTCATCATATTTTTCTGTACTTAACATCTCAAGTCAAATCCTTGTTTGTATGAGTAGTAATCAAACTGTGGCTGCACACGGTTCATGTCATATGCCAGTGATGACATTAATTCATTGAGTACCTGTCTGTCAGCTGACTCTTTCTAATATGCTTCTGCCTAAAGAACTATTTGGTGACTGAAGAATGATGGAAAGGAAATAAGCTTGTCTTCTTGAGCTCACCGAAACCAATTGTTCTTCTGTTGCATGGCATTATGAGAAATGCTATTAGTGGGGGTTTCTTAACTACTAAGGCAATTTTGATTATCTTGTTGGTGAGCAGGACTCTTTTAGCTTGCGCTTTTTGGTTTTGATTTTTTTTTTTTGGAAAGGGATTTTTTTTTAATCTCTGCAGAAAGCAAGAATTAAAATGGTTTCCCATTCCCATATACTTTTTTCTTGAAATGTGTTTGGTATGTGAAAATAAAAGTTCTTTGCCTGAATGAGAGTTATGAAAATATGCTTAGTTTTGTCCTTTTGTTTTTTTTTTTTTTTTGGTAATATAGTTTTGTCCTTTTGTTCATCAGCTCTCTGTTGCAAAATTATGAATTTGATCCTAAAGAGAAGAAAGAGAAGAAACTCTATCAAACTTTGTAGAAGTACAAGCAGATTTGGTTGTCTTTCAGTTAAAACGATTTCCAAATTTTTACGATTTCATGTCCTGCTCTAACAAAAAAGGAAATAGAAATTCAAAATTCCTATTGGGCTTCATTGTTCTTTAGGACTTCTGGGCCTAACAGCAGTTGATGGGAGGCAAAATTGATGAATGTATTGCTTGATTTAGTGCTGCTTTGCAATTAATTGAATGGTTGAAAGTGAAGTTCTGTCCATACTTCCTCAAGAGGTTATATCTCTCTTATACCTTGGCCTTGGCTTGTTCTAGATTTTTAAATGGTTTCATGATTGTGCAGTTATGGTCGAGTAAAGCCTGATGTTGTTGCCTACGGAAGGGAGATCATGGGGTCCAAGATTAGTACTGGCTGTAAAAGTTTATCAGGAACTAGCGTGGCAAGTCCTGTAGTTGCTGGCGTGGTATGCTTGCTTGTTAGTGTTATTCCTGAAAGCAAGAGAAGGGAGATTTTAAATCCAGCGAGCATGAAACAAGCACTTGTGGAAGGAGCTGCAAAGCTCTCTGGTCCTAACATGTATGAACAGGGTGCTGGAAGAGTCGCTTTGTAAGTTTTTATAAATACCCAGTATGGCTGTTGAATTTCTTGTGTTAGCTAGAGAATTCCTCTAGCATTCCTTCTTGCTCTTTACATTATTAGCTCTAATTTGGAGTTTCTCAGGTTAGAATCATATGAAATACTGAAGAGCTACCAACCTCGGGCAAGCATCTTCCCCAGCGTTCTTGATTTTTCAGATTGTCCTTATTCCTGGCCCTTTTGTCGTCAACCTCTCTATGCGGGGGCAATGCCTGTAATTTTTAATGCTACCATTCTAAATGGTATGGGTGTAATTGGCTATGTTGACGGACCACCAACTTGGCATCCTTCAAACGAGGAAGGGAATCTTTTAAGTATTCATTTTTCATATTCCGATGTTATATGGCCTTGGACTGGGTATCTGGCCTTGCACATGCAGATCAAGGAAGAAGGAGCCCAGTATTCTGGAGAGATAGAGGGGAATGTAACCATTAGGGTGTACAGTCCTCCTTCTCAAGGTGAGAAGAGTCCTCGAAGTAGCACCTGTGTTCTTCAATTAAGACTGAAAGTGGTTCCAACTCCACCAAGGTCAAAACGTATTCTCTGGGATCAGTTTCATAGTATAAAGTATCCTCCAGGTTACATTCCTAGAGACTCTTTGGATGTTCGCAACGACATTCTTGACTGGCATGGGGATCACCTTCATACAAATTTCCACCTGGTGTTCAACATGTTGCGTGATTCTGGGTACTATGTAGAAACACTTGGCTCACCTCTTACCTGCTTTGACGCTCACCAGTATGGAACACTTCTGTTGGTGGATCTTGAAGATGAATACTTTGAAGAAGAAATCGAGAAGCTGAGGGGTGATGTAATTAACTCTGGATTGGGGGTGGCTGTGTTTGCAGACTGGTATAATGTGGACACGATGGTGAAGATGAGGTTTTTTGATGATAACACGAGGAGCTGGTGGACGCCAGTAACCGGAGGTGCTAATGTTCCGGCGCTGAATGATCTTTTAGCTCCATTTGGAATTGCTTTTGGAGATAAGATATTGAATGGTGATTTTTCTATGGATGGCGAACAGAGCCGTTATGCATCTGGAACTGATATAGTTAAGTTCCCCAGAGGTGGCTATGTTCACAGTTTTCCTTTCCAAGATAGTTCTGAGAGTGGAGCTACTCAAAATGTACTGTTGTCTGCTGGGATGAGCAAGGTAACAATCGAGCTTTTATTCTTATTCTGTATGTGATATGTATGCCGAGGTTTAGTTTACCAAGTGGAAAGTACCATCAGATGTCCTCTATGTTTGTTTACTCTTCCATTGTCATAGACAGTAATCTAATCACTGCAATATTTTCATTAAATGACATTCTACTGCAAAATGTTTTTGTGCTCCTCCGAGTGCTTTTCTTCTTGCCATGTGAAGAAGAAGTTTTCTACATACAAAATCTTTTTCTTGTTTTGTTCTTGCAAGGAGGAGTAGGAAGTGTTCTGAAACTTTGAGGCCGTTACTGGAATCATTAACTTTCATATATAGTTGACTTAGTAAGTGCCCGATGATAATCAGCTTTAACATCTTTCTGTGATGACAATCAGAATGATATTAAATAGTGACCAGCGGTAAGAATAGGTTGAGTTATTATTTGTTTCAAGTTAAACTGTACTGTATTTCTGAGTTTAAACCTTGGGACATACATGATATGTTTAATCTTATGGAACTTCTGTTGATATATACCAGGCGGACTCCCCAATTCTTGGCCTTGTTGAGGTTGGAGAAGGTCGGGTTGCAGTTTATGGAGACTCCAACTGCTTGGATAGTAGTCACATGGTTACCAATTGCTACTGGCTTTTGAGGAAAATACTGGATTTCACCAGTGGGAACATCAGAGATCCTATGCTTTTCTCACCATCGGTGAAACAGAATAATCCTTTGTACATAGATGACAACCAACTACCTTCTCGCAGAACTGATGTTAATTTTTCAACGTATTCTTCTGTCGTGGAGAAGGAGTTAATCTGCAGGAGTGACTCCAGATTCGAAGTTTGGGGTACAAAGGGCTACAATTTACAGGTTAGAGGAAGAAATAGAAAACTTCCGGGTTATCCAGTTATTGATTTGGGAAGGGGTCTCAATTCCACAGCTGAGGTTTTCCCCAAGACTCATTCCAAGTCGAGAGATAAGAGAAAGGGCGACTCCAGTGGGAATGGGTACTTGGGCCTATTCTATAGAGATGAGGTGAGAAACTTAACTTGCCCTTATATTTCTTTCATCATCATGTCGGTGACTTGGAAAGGTGCTTCAACCATAATCTATTCATGCATCTGATATCATTATTCGCCCAATGCAGCTTGATATGCCCGTGCTAGTTGCTAGTCATTGGCTTGCTCCTGCAGTGATTGCAGTTGCGGGTGAGTGCAATTAGCTTTGTACATCTAAGTACCGAAAAAAGTACATTATCATACAGTTCTATGTTTAATTGGCTCGTTTCCTGTTTCCTAGGAATCCTCCTATTTTTTAGTTTCTGGAGAATTCGCCAGAAGCGACGTCGACGAAGAAAGGGATCTGGCTCCATTCGGATGGTAAATCCGTGATAGAAGGATAAAAGTTTTGATAGGATTTCTCTTTGTAGACGCATAAACGAGATCCTTCAGTGTAACAATCATTCATCCCAGAGGAGAGTTCTCTCATCGTAGGAATTAGTTTCTCGAGAAGTACATAGATTTTTTCTTCCGTGCTGTGCGAGGATGCTGATGCTCTTTTGGCAGCACAAATTTTCAGGCAGTAATGAAATATTTGATGCAATTGGAGGTTTTCTCTACTATTAATATGATAGGTTGGTTCTGCGTCGCCAGGGATCTGTGGCGTCGGCCAATTTCTTCTTTCTCCCCCTGCTAATTGTTAATGGCGACGTCAACCTTCGAGTCATTTGGACTTGTCCATAGTTCGTATGTCTGAGAGCGTATAGAGGCTCATCTCAAGGTCTCAATGATCTGAGCTACGTCATGACCTGTGAACAGGTGCGCGCTATCCCGGCTGCAGGAGTCGATAGGTGGGACGGTGATCTAATCCATGTTGTGACCTTGTTGTCTTGTTTTAGTTGTACAAAAAGCAACCAGAACCTGGTATCATGAACCTTTGGCATCAGCTAGGGTCGAGATTTCAGGATCAGAAAATCGGTCAATTCTTCCGCCTGTAAGTCATATGTAAACCTTACAACATTTTGCAGGGTCAAAATCACAAAATTGAACAAGGCTTATGTGAGTTTTAAGTGGGCATAATGCCGGAGGAGAAAGGTAGATTGGAAAAGGAATGATCGCCAGTGACAGCAAATTAAGTGTACAGCTTGGTCATCTGAGTAATCTGAGTAATCTGAGTAATCAAATTAGAAAGGATCGCATGACCCATAAGCCTTCGGATTCTAGAGATTATACACAACCAATTTCACAACGCACGATTTTGGAACGATGAAACCACAAATATTGTGCTGAACTGACGAACATTGCTAATGATATACATGGCACTCTCAACAACCGGTAGTGCACTGGCGATTCACAGTCGGCAGAAGTAAAATGATGGCCGTCTTTTGCAAGTCTTTTCTCGAGGGACCTCTTTTGCAAGTCTTTTCTCGAGGGACCAGCAAATTTAAAGTCATATACTCTTCAACATTCACAACCCGAAGAACGCTGCTGCTGTCCACCAGCCACATCAATGGTATCGGGAAGGTAGCTGCGTCAAAAAGAGAATTCAGGAATAAGCATTATAATTTTGGGAAGGTAGCTGTGTATGTCATGGAACTTCAATTGATGTATGGAATTATGCCATAGAACAGCACATCACGTCTCCAGTCATTTAATCTCGCATTATTAATTTGCAAACATATTCTGATGCTCTAGATGATTTCAGATGTTCCTCATCAAATTCATAACGAAAAGGCACTGGCTAATCAAAACCAAGCTGATTCTAAAAGTAACAATGGTGAGAAACTACTCGTTCAGCAGCAATCTGATTCTGGAGATCAACCTCATGAAAAGAGAGACCAGAAAGCACGATAGCTGATTTGACATGCAGCATTCGCTGGATCCTAATAGTCTACGGTGTCATTGAAGTAAATTGGTTCATATACAAGAAACTAAATGCGGAAAAAAAGAGACATGCGGACATTTTAGCAATGTACTCACAGTTCTTCTTCAGGCTCATTCTTAAGGGCATTCTTGGCTATACATTGGAAAGCTGCCTCAACATTAAAACCTTCTTTTGCAGAAGTTTCGAAGTAAGAAATGTTTCCCTTTGAGGCACACCATGCTTTTGCTTTCTTCTCAGATACCTGGTTGGTGGAAAGATTGATTCATGGTAAGCGCTAGTTCAAAACAAGTAAAGCTACCACACGAAAGAGTCAGGAGAGGTACACATGAGACTTTATCTTGCCCCCCGCAAAAAAAAAAAGTGAACATGCACGAGGATGTGAATACAAATGACAAATTAAATCGCATTAATTTGTCCATTAGTCACCCCAGCAAAAATGTAAATAATCTGCAAGTCAAATTTCCTAAGACCTAATTGCATTTTTCTGTCATATCAAATTACATCCATAGACTGTTGGATTAATGAATAGACATCTCACCACTCGACTGTTGCCACCATCAATGTCAATCTTGTTTCCCAACACAACAAATGGGAAGTTCTCAGGGTCAGAAGGGCTGGCCTGGAAACACCAACAGAAGTTATATTATCATATCTAGTACTGCAAACACACAGATGTGAATGTGTTTGACAGGTACCTGAATGAGAAACTCCTCTCTCCAGTGGTTAAGGTTGTCGAACGATTTCATCACATTCACATCATATACAAGAACACAACAGTCAGCTCCACGGTAAAAGGCAACCCCGAGACTTTGGAACCGTTCCTGCCCTGCTGTATCCCATATCTGAAGGTATTAACACCATGAGTATCACAAAGAAATGTCCCGCTATGCGAGTTTTTATCTTGCCAGACTTTCTATGTAATGGCTTTCGCTAAAGAATGTGGCTTCCTTAAAATGATTTTCCATATCCACTATACGTTGCCTACCTGCGGAGTTTGCAAAGGTCATCTGACAAGGTACGAACACTATAGATAGGACATGGCAATCAGAGAATTAAAAGTTGGACAACTCTCCCTAGTCATGACTACTCCAACTATCAACAAAAAGGTTTAGGGTCCTGAGAGCCTTCCCACTCCTCCAACTTTCATCAAACTAGCTTTAAACAATCAAGAGAGGAATGAGGATACAACAATCACAGAAAGAAAATAGACAAAGCTCCTCCAAGTTCTTGATTATCATACTTATCCAACTTCCACTACTCTCAGAATCCCAACACGGAAACAAATGGCAGGCAATTTCCCAAAAGCAGTCGATTGTTTCCAATGATAATGGGTGTCTATCTCCTCGATGGACAGACTGGCAAATATAAGCTCCACCGCAGGACTAGCTATAATTCACGATTCTAGACATCAAGTTCTCCCAAGAGAATGCCGGTCAGGGCAAAAAACTATCATCCTAACAATTCACCTCGCTGAATGGCTTACACAGCTTATGTGTAGCTTATTTTCAAGACACTTCCTAGGAAACTACAGCAGGAAAAAGTAAATTTTCAACACCAAGGAATCATGCAACAGACTTACACATGGTCTAGCCAATATCAAAATCAAAGAAACTAAAATTATGCCTTTGTCTGTCTGGCGAGTGTGGAAGACATTGAAACTCAGATATACAGTTGCTACAAGTTAAAGAATACTTATATTACAGTGCATAATGAACGACACGAATTTGCAAGTATGTATCTGTCAAATAAGAAACTACAAGCCCCAGTGAAACTACGAAACTACATGTCAACATATAGATGCAAAGAGAAAGAAATCCATAATTTGATACTAGATTTGCAAGTAACCATCTGTCAAATAAGAAACTACAAGCCCTGGTCAAACTATGAAACTATATGTCAACATCTAGATGCAAAGAGAAAGAAATTCATAATTTGATACTCCGCTTCATGGCTTACCTGCAATGTGAAAAGTCTATCCTCAAACTGGACTTCCTTGGTAAGGAAATCTGCCCCGATGGTTGCTTTGTACTGATTACTGAACTTTCGGTTCACATATCTAGAAGCGGAGTGAAAGGGTAACACAAAGGATTTCAAAAAAGCACGTGTAAGTACAAGCTGAGATTGAAATAACAAACTGAACCGATCAAAATTTGAGGATACTGATTCATCAAAGATGTCTTTCCAACCCTGCAAAACCAAAACAGACCAAAATTTAAAGAAGTAAAACAAATAAAGAACGATGGATTCGCATGTGACAATGCAACAAGAAACACAGAACAAGCTCTCATCACTTGCAACGAGTGTAACAATTTTAAGATTCAATAGTTGCCAAGATTGCGAGTGAAGTATCACAAAACCTAGCAGCGTAAAATCCAATTCTATTCTGATTTGGCATGTGCCCATCTAATCATCTCACCACTCAAACGCCCTGCAACATCATATTCATCTAGAACAATAACAATAGCTTCAAATGAGGTTCCATTTGCAACAAATCTTTTGGACGGGAATTTGACCTTGTCAAGAGGACAGAATTAGACACGAATTCTCATTAACCTCAAAATTCCAGCAAAATATTTAGTACAAACAAGTTGAGCCCGACAAGTTCAAAACTTTCTAATTTCCCTTTTCCCGATCTTCCTTCTCAAGAATCAGAGCTGCATGAACAGGATTTCACATCCCCTCAACCTTCAGATTATCATATCATTAAACCTCCAATTTTCTCGGGTTTCAAACAGAAAACACATTAACACCAACATCAAAAGAAGAAACAAAGAATAAAGGGGTTGATCACCAACATACCCGCTGTCACCAAGGATTATGACCTTGAGAAGCATGCGTCTCCGAGAAGCCATTCTTGCGAATTCGGAGAATCTGTAAGCAACCCTCTCTCTCTTTCTCCCTGATGATCAATGGGTGCTGCCTCTTTTTTCGGCCAGGGATCAACGGATGTTCAAAGGGCTTCCTTTGGGATTGCGCATGTACAGAAGCTGTTCCAGAAATCTGATTGTCGTTGGACAAAGTTCTATATTTTATTTAAGGAATCGAAAAAATAGGATAGAATGTGCAGCTCAGAGATTCGCTGTTTTACGGAGCTGTACTCAAATGTTTTCTCAATAGGGACAACTTTACGAATTTTCATTATCAATGAGGAAAAAAAACCGACCACAAAGACCAGAAAGAAATGATTGGGCATCAGGCAACTACCGGTCTGGTCCATGTACAGGTCAGCAGCGAGAAAACAATGGCAATGGCAAGGACCTCAGGGTTCAAAAAAAATAAAAAAAACCGCCAAAAATGAATAAAACATTTATAAACATATGACCCTTTAATCTCTTACACAACTTTATGTTACCTCTAAGTGAAATCCTACATTGAAAAGATCGAAAGGCTCCATCCTTGCAACCTCATTTTAGCATCTTGTTTAGCATTTAAGTGATTTAGGCTTCAATTGACTTTAGGGTTTTGGAGATGGACATTTTTAGAAAGAAAATGACGTTTTCATAAATTAGAAATAAAAGGATAAATGGTGTGAAGAAGCAAATGGATCTCTGAAGTTTAAACTCCAGTACGTTATTGGTATTATCAAAAGTAAAGATACATAATAGCTCATTGGTAAAACATGAGATATGTTAATTGTATTTTCCCCCTAATAATATCGATTCAATGGCTAACTTAGTATAATCAATGAACCATATTGGCCGTTTAGCATGCATCTCGATCAACATAAAATTCGAATCCTAAAACTCTTGTTTTTAGCAGGCCAAACTTCCTCACGTCTATGTGCCAAGTTACACGGTCGTTACAAAAATAGACGTTTTCTTCCTTCTGAAAGTGTTAATTAATGACTTTATATTATTATATGTATAATTGATTACTTTATTACCTGCATCACTTTTGACTTATACATCACGCATTGAAAAATGCCGCATTTTTCGGAAGGAAAGAAGAGACATCATAAATCTCCTTAGCAAAGTCATTATTCTAGAGAAGGCTCTGTAATATATAAGTCACCGTCATTGCCGCATTGTCTAAATTTGATCTTTCCTTGGAGTAATGAATATCATAATGCCTTCACACCCGTTTCATACCCACTAACTTGCTCCTCCAAGATCATGATAACTTCTCAATTTATCAAGATGATAGGAGTGTAATTTCACCTCCTCTAAAACAAGAAACACAAGATGTGAACTTTCTTAGGCCAACGGCTATATTTTCTTCTTTTTCCTTATTTTAAGGTTTTCTTCGTGTCCTTCATTTGTCTCTTTCCTTGTAAATCAAAGAAGACCTGGCCCAAGATTTTGGACAAAAGGTAGTGAGGTCTAACAAGCCACCAAATGTCAATCTACAAATCATTATCATCGATTTGTTTTTCTCTAGAGCCATGTGCATGGACATTATAAAAAGAATAGTGAGCTGGCCATCTTCTCCTCCGGCCAATGAAGCCTACCATTTTGTCCCCTTCAAATGATTCCAAACCATCTTGCACAGAACCACACTTTTGACTCTAACGGATAGGGTGCTTGCTTTTTCTCTATGGCATATCTGGGTTAGTGGGTCACTTGCCCATTAAAAAACTCACTTCCAAAATGAAAAATTTTGTTCAGCTCCTGATGTTCACTCTTGATTTGAAAGGAACCTCCGAATACAGTCCTAATCACAAACGAACGAACAATTATATCAACATCGAAGTCCAGGAAGCAACAGAAGCCATCACCATCACGACGCTTTAATCGAAAATGCTGAAAATTTCCAAACCCGATGCTACCAAACTACAACTCATTCTAGTGCTTCATCACCATGAATCACTTCAACCAACCACAAACAAAAAGGGCAACATGGATATAAAACCAATTACAACAGATATGGTGGCAAGTCTTTCATAATGGTGAAAGCTTGTCAACTCCAAATAGCACCTGCCCATCTACTCCAACAACCAATTCTACATAACTTTCTTTTTCTGTTGGCACAAGACAGAGAAAGCAAAGAAACAACTTTGGTTATCGATCAATGACAGCTATGGCACCATCATTCCACTCAGAAGACAACCTCAAGGAAAAAAATTCTGACAGCTTGGTGTACATTTATTTAAATCCCCTCACAAGACCAGATTCTTAAAAACTTCAAAAACAATGCAAGCAACTTCTGTTTCACTCTAGCATAATATAATAAAAAACGATAACACTTCAACCCAAAAGGAATCATCGATTACTTACACGGAAAAATCAAAGAATCAGCCAGCCAATCTGTCATTCTTTTATATTATCGATTGCTAATTACATTGTAAAAGCTGTCAAATTCAAATTGAGAAGATGGGAAAAAACTACGTCAATACTTGAAAATCACATGCCTGTCTTGCAATCCCGGGTGGAGCATTAAAAAAATTGAGTGGTAGAAACTATACAAGGCCGCGAAACATAAGCTCAAGGGCCTCCCCTGAAACCTCGACTGTCTTTCTTCATCCTTCCCATCTCCATTTCTCTGGTTGTTTGGCGGCTAGGATTCTCGCTGCTTGAGCCAGAAGGGTACACGCCATATTCACTCGTAGGTTCGCTGTACTCACTGCTGCCATATTCTTGGCTAGCTAATGCCATCTTCCTGAACTTTTTGAGGTCTTCGTTGTATTGGCTGGTGTCGTAGTCTGAGCTCCCGTAGGAACTATAGAGGCCACTGTGACCTGGTCTGATTCCTTCATTAAGGTCAGAGAGAGATACATCCCCTTCGAGGGCTCGAACAATCTGCTCAATTTTTCACAAGCCAATTGATTGTCAGAATTCCTATTTCAAGATACCATTACAGATCTTATATGAGCTTGATATGAGTCCATGACAAAAAGAACTCTCATTAGCCATGAATGTAGCGACTGGAATCTATGAAAGAAAGATTAGGCTATGGGTACTGAAATATTACCTGACTCATTCTTGGTCGACGCCGTGCTGAATGACGCACGCAAGCAGCAGCGCAGGCCACCATTCGAGCCATCTCATTGTGGTTATAATTGTTCTGCAGCCTAGTATCAACAAGAGAGTCGAAGTTTCCATCTTCCAGAGCTCGTGTGAGCTGAGGCCTTGCCTGTAAATCGTAACAATGATTCTATTTCAATCTTGCAATGTCGATGACTAAAAACATAAGATTTCGAATACGATCCGAGACCCCAGAAAAAAGTGAGGGTTTCGTAGGTAGCGTGGGCTATGGTTGTGAACATGAGAATTGCATGACTTACCCAATCAACCAGACTATCATCCATAAAAGTATGTGTCTGGTCCACAGGTCTGCGACCAGTAATCAATTCTAGGAGCATGACCCCATAGGAGAAAACGTCTGATTTTTCTGTTAGTTTCCCACTCGAGGCGTATTCCGGAGCAAGATACCTACAAGTAAGAAGCATGTGAGCAGTGACAAAGATGATAAATATACGCACACTTTAATGCATTGCAAGCCATTAACATATTTCAACTAGACAAGCTATAGAAGTAACTAGAAAACTGTGCTTCAATGAAGCAAAAGATGAATTACCAAGCAATTGGTCATTTTACAAACATGCTGAGACATCTAAGACAGACTAAGCAATTAGCTCACATCCCAATCCTTTGAATCAAAATATGAACAGCGCAAATCTTACCCAAAAGTGCCCATCACCCTAGTAGACACATGAGTATTTGTTTCAGAAGTAAATTTTGCGAGTCCAAAATCCGCAACCTGAGAGCAGAAAAGCATTCAAAATCCAAAAGGGTTCAATCTACTAGCTCTGAAATTTAATCGATTGTGTACAGAACTATCAACGCCAACTCTAAATTTATCGAATAAGTTTGTTTTTACCTTTGCCTCAAACTTGAAATCCAGAAGTATGTTGGCTGCCTTGATATCACGATGTATGATCTTAGGATGACCTGCACAACAAATTTTTCACATGTATATAAGAGTAAAGCCCTAGCATTCACAGTGTTAATCAACTATTGATTCAATGAGGATAAAAAGGCAAAAGTTTATCTTAAACTTACAATCCTCATGAATATATGCCAGTCCTTTGGCAGACCCCAAAGCAATTCTCAGTCTAGTTGGCCAATCCATGGTCGGCCGTCCCTTTCCTGCAACAACCATTGTCCATCAGAATCCTTTCCATTAAAAGAACAAAGCACCAAGTTCTCAAGTTAAATTTTCCCCTTCTTTTTTCACATAAACCCCAAATGCTAACTCAAATACCGAAAGAAACAATAAAGAAAGAGGGTGCAACATATGCTCACAACATAAATTGGATTAAAAATCCAAACTCACCGTGTAAGTGAAACTCCAAGGTGTTGTTAGGCACAAACTCATACACAAGCATGCGCTGGGCTCCGACCATGCAGTATCCAACCAACGACACAAGATGCTTGTGATGAACTCGGCTGATTATTTCAACTTCAGCCTGAAACTCACGCTCTCCCTGTCCGCTTCCGGCCTTCAGTTGCTTCACCGCTACTTCTTTCCCATTGGGAAGGACCCCGCGGTGCACATACCCAAAACCACCTTGTCCGAGTAGATTTGCATCTGAGAAGCCATTAGTCGCCATCGCTAGTTCCTCATAAGTAAACGTGCTTTTGGAGAAACCAAGAGACATGCCAGGGGATGGAGGAGGATATGCCTGATCCGGCCCTGAATAGTTGGAGCCAGAGCCTCCACTGCTGTTCATAAGCGGTGGTGGAGGCGGCGGAGGTGTCGGACTAGGACCACTACCAGGTGAATGCGGCGGGCGTGACAAGACTGCTGGAGGAGGAGTAGGCTTCGGCATCATGGTGACGACATGGTCAGCAGGTGGTGGAGCATTTTGTTGCCAATTTCTCGGCGGGCCACCATAAGGATCAACTGGTGATTGGCAAAAATAACTACAGATTCAGCCAATGCACTGAAACTCCTACTTCATGGGACGCTAAACTTGAATGCCATCCAACAGATCGCATCGCCCGACATCCTTACTTAATATTTCGACGACATCGCTCAGGGGCAATCAAATTCACACAGGGGCCTCTTCTACTTGATGGTTTTGCTCTTCGATACAAGATAAAAACATCACATGCAAGGAAGATAGAGATCGAACCTAATGGTAAAGACAAACATTTTCCGTCCGTCGACCAGTCGGCTACCTCAATAAAAATCAACCAAGTATTCGACGAGGAATATGCATTCTAAGCAGTCACATTGATCGAATACCGCATTCGAATGCCTAAGTCAAACATTGGGTGACCTCTCTTGA
Source organism: Eucalyptus cladocalyx (assembly GCA_017140615.1). Classification (NCBI taxonomy): domain Eukaryota; kingdom Viridiplantae; phylum Streptophyta; class Magnoliopsida; order Myrtales; family Myrtaceae; genus Eucalyptus; species Eucalyptus cladocalyx. The sequence continues at coordinate 43,877,570 of CM029518.1, forward strand.
GTTCTGGTGAATAAATCCTAGCTGAACTGAGAATAATGACATTCTCAAGCGAAATTTCACAGATCTGGGTCCAATCCACAGCCACCAAATTACTAAAATGCTCAATATCGAACGCATAGTAACGAATTTCGTTAAGGGAAAAAAGAGTCTGAACACCTCCACCCATGATAAAGGAAAAAAGATGTCACCTTTGGGACCATGCGGAGGTGGAGGGGGCACATAATACTCATCGTCACGTTCTCTTCTCCTCTTCTTCTTGCAGCATATAAACAGCAAGGTCAGCACCGCCAGCACCGCCACTCCACCAATGGCGATCCCCACCACGAGCCCCGTCGATATGGAGGACCCGGACGGAGGGGAGGGCGAGCCAGGGGAGGACGGCGGGGGCGGGCTCTTGGTCGTCGTCGTCGGCGGCGGAGGACTCTTAGCAGTCGGAGGGGAGGGCGTGCCCGGGGAGGACGGCGGGGGCGGGGGGACCCGGTAGTGGCCGGCGGGGGGGTGGACGGAGTGGTGGTGGGGGGCGAGGTGGAGGGCGTGGTCGGCGGCGGGGGGAGGGCGTCGCCGGGGGCGGCGAGGAGGGGGTCACCGGGGGCGGCGGGGAGGGGGTCGCCGGCGGCGGGGCGGCGGGCGGCGGGGTCGCGGGGGTCGCGGGGGAGGGGCGGAGGGGGTCGCCGGCGGGGGCGCGGTGGTGTTGGTCGGCGGGGGCGGCGGGGATGCCGGAGCCGGGGCCGACATCGCTCGGCTGAATGGGTATGGGAATGCCGACAAGAGAAAGGAAGCCCAGAAAGGGAAGAGAGGGATGAGGAGCTGCTTTCTGAGGGAAAACGCAAAGTGGGGTTCGCTTGCTTCGCTCCCCCTAACCTTCGCTTTATCTCTCTCTCTCTCTCTCTGTGTCCCTCTCTGTCTTCCCCTGTCTCCGTCCCGCACGGTTCAATCAAAGCCTGCTCTTTTTCAAAGACCCAGAGAGAGAAACTCTAGAGAGAGGAATTAGAGAGAGAAAGTGGAGAGAGAGAGGAGGGCAGTGGTGGTGGTGCTTTTGAATGGATTCTTGCTGCGTTCACATACATCGCCACATGCGAGAACAGAGAGATGAGGAAGGAGAAGACGACAAGAGAGAGAGAGAGGTTAGAGAGAGAATGAGGAGTGATGTCCAGTGGGGACATTTGAAGTGGTGGTTGGGGGGCCCCACGGGGGGCCGACCCCCCCCGCGTTAATTACCCACGATTTACGCGTCGTACGCGCTCCTCCCAAATTCATTAATTAATTTCATTTCCTTTTTTCTTCTTTTTTGGGCCTTCGATTTGTTTCCTTTCGATGCCTCCTTCCCTTCCGCCTCCTCCTCCTCCTCCTCCTCCTCCTCGATTTGTGTGTGAACCGGGCCGGCTTGTTCTTCCCCCCCAAAAACATTAAAAAAAAAATTAATAAATTTAAGGTATGACGAGGTCGCAATGCTAGAAGCTGGCGACCAGATGAATCCGCACCTCCGACCCATTTCCGTAATTTCACATCGGTCGGGATCTGTTTTTTCCCTTTTTTCCTACCAAAGAGACCTTCAATAATTCGATGCAAACGTGAGTGGTAAAGGTAGTGATTTTGAGATTTCTTGCGAAGGGATGGAAATCGTGCTTGCTCTTTCGGAAGGCTCCGATTGTGAACGTACCCAAAAAAGGTAGAGAATGGCGGAGAGATCGCGAGAGGGATATCCGAAATTTCGTTACCAAATAAAAAAGCTACCCAAAGCTACCCATTTCTGTAATTTTACACCGGTCGGGAATTTCTTTCTCTACCAAAGAGGCATTCAATTCGATGCGGACGTGCAATAAAGATACCGATTTGAGATTTTTTTTTGCGAGGGGGACAGAAATTGTGCTTCCTCGTGCGGAAGTCCGATTGTGAAAGTACCCAAAAAAAAAAAAAAAGGGAGAATGGCGGACAGATTTGAGGAGATTTTGACATTTCGTTCCCAAATGGAAAAGCTGGCAATGCTTCCTTAATTAGTTGGCGGGAGGAATTGACCGGAGATCCTTTCCATATTCACTGCGCCACCCTCCTAATTATCGATAATACCCGAAATGGCCCTAGGGAAATTAAGAGAAGAGTGAAACGGACGACGGGCGACTTCGGTTCGGTGCTGCAATTCGGCAATCCCTTTCTTCCCAGCTCGACACGCCTTTCGGTTGGTGGGGGGCTTTTGGGCTAATTTTTCTTCCCCAAAATTGGAGAGATTCGACTCTCTCTTTCGATCTTCAATCACGCCAACCGATTTCGGCATGTGATCCGTGCGATCAGAGCTATTCCTCCGTGAAATCCGCAAGAATATGGCACGACCCATTTGGTGGATATTTTCTTCCTTTCTCGGTCCTCTATTCTCCCTCGTTCCCAACACGTCAGGACATTTTGGGCGTGCTCCGTGCCGGCTCGGACGGGGACCGGTTCGGTTCTCCGACAAGGAATTTGGAGAACCCAGAATTGACCGGCCTCGTATCGGTTCCGAGGGGGTAGAGCATGTTCAAAATCAAACCCGGCAAGTCTCTCGATTGGTGACTTTTGCTGAGAACATGGATGCCAACCATTCCAACCCAAAAGCATGCCATCATGGCGTCGCGATTGATAACTTTTGCAACATAGCGGATATGATAGAGCAACAAAAGTCGGCCGGTTCCTTGATCAACCCTAATACTAAGCTCTCACGGGCTAAAATGTAGATTATGGATCCGATCACACCTAATTACAAGCGGTTACAATCCAAAATCAGGAAACGGAAGCTCCTTGGGGACCCGATTTCTATAGCCTACAAATTAAGTAAAGATCAGCAGGTACCCTAAATCTCTAATTAATTCGGGTTCTGATGCATCAGCAGGTCAGATTAGGTGGTTCTCTAATTTTTTTAATTTTCTTCTTTCCTCCAATCTTATTCAATGTTGACGATAGCGGTTACTCCAAGTAAAAGGCAAAAACAGCTGGAAACAAACGAGTGACAATATGTCCACAAAAGATGCGGACGCTTTCCACCCCTAAATTATGGCAAAGTCCTCCCACTTGCTTATTATTTGATTAAAAAAACTAAATAACATGCAAAGTATATTAATATTATCCGAATTAGATGTGTTAATTTTTTTTTTTGACCAAGAAATTTTTTGACGGTGTCATGCAGCACCGAATTCGTTAGGAGAGATAATCTTACTTTAGTTCTCTTGCGTGTGAACAAGGGTCTAATTAAAATATTTTAAGATAATTAAGTATTAGTTTGAGAAAGATGCCGTCTTTAAATATATGATTGGGTATTTGGTTACCTAAGATATTTTTTAGAGATATTTAAGTATTAGTTAATAACCCGTTTCAAGTCAACTCCATTGTTTAGCGCGTAATCCTAGGTGTAGATATCAAAACACACTACTTTGCATGAAATTTGCGGTTCGGAATATTGTTTTAATTTGTGTAGCATGTTGACCATCTAAAAATATTTAAAAGAAATGTATCTACTTTTGCAAATCGAAACATTCACTTTTTGTTAAAACACAATTGTAATCTTCACTCTATCAGCATGTTACGTATCAAAATGTGTATATGTTGGGATGCAATAGGACCTTTTAGATAGCAATGCTTCAAAAGTATTATAACATTCAATTGGCATCTTCCTAGAAAATGTTGTGCTATCATATCTCGTTCCAATTACAAGATGTTTAGAACCTCTTATGTTGTAAATTAATAGTCGACAAAAGTTAACCTCAACCGACTTTTTCTTTCAGTTGAACATGACATTGCCAGATGTGCTTTTCAAGGAAGAAGGCTTTGATCAAAAGAAAAAATAGGAGGAGACAAAAGAAACCCTTTTTCTTAAATAAAAGAAAAGGCTATTGAAATTCTCCAATTTATTCATTTTCCGGGCTGTTCTACCATAGTAAATAATCAAAAGACAAGAATGCCCTCTACTATATTTCCCAGCATCTTGAGAAGACTGTTTCAGCTGTAACCAGTGCAGGCACATTCGGCAATCAATGAAGGCAGGCAACTCCTTTTGAAGTCAAACTCCTCCACCTTGGTCAACCGGCTGGCCGATATTGATTATCTAAATTTCAGTGGAAAACAACTTTTTTCGCAATTAATAGGAAAAAAGGGGATCTTTTTTTTTTTTTGGTAACCAGGAAACGTCTGCATTATCTTTGCATGTCGCCGCATGGAAATTATGATAATAATAAAGAGAGTATTGCCCATGTTGGCAAAATATACATATTTTAACGTTAAAAAAATAGAGAGAATAAATAGAAATGAGAAAATGAGAAAAGAAAAAACGGGGAAAGAATTATTCAAACGTGTAGAAAAGCTGCAGGCTGGTCTGACTTTGGCTGAGGTGGGGACCGCGGGAAGCTTGCACATGGCCATTGCTATTCTTATATTCTCTCTCATAATTAGAGGCATGACATTCGCTGTTTTGGCTGAATATTTTTTTTTAAAAGGCAAAAGAATAATAATATTTAAAAAAGGGAAAAAAAAATTGATTCTAGATTAGCTCAATCCAGCTACATGTTTCAGCGTATTGGCAAAGAGAAGAGGCCCCCGGAAAACGCCAAAAGCAAAAGGTGAAATTAATTTTTGATATATTTTTATCAAAATGACATTAGCAATTCAATATTTTTTAAGTTATCCTTTGACCGTTCCGTTAACATGCATTGATGGATACCATAAGCCATCTTCCTAAACTCTTTTCCAAAATCACTTATAAGATTAAGGTTTTTGTCGCTTAGGTGTTTCGCCTTTCCGGGTGCTTGGCCAACCGTGGACAAAGCCAATCGCACATACCGCAATAGTTGTTTATGAGTTATGAATTAGTGTCACTAACCATATATTTTTAATACATCTCGCGGACTTTTACGACTCTTATTTATGATGTTGAACCGATCCTCTCCTTTCTATATCATTCATGAAAAAGAGAACAGATCGATATTGCTAAGTGCCGTCCTCTCCTTCGCCTTTTGAATTCATAATCTTATGAATATGTACTCAAAGCCTGCCGATCGGTAGCTTAATTTCAAGCTACCGTTTCACAGATTAAGAAGTCGTTAATTACCCCTATTGCTCTTTGAGCTCAAATCTTGCCATTTCGAATCCCAAAACTCAAAGCAGCTACCCAAATTGCTTTACGAAATCCAAACATACTTGTGTCGTTTTCCAATGAGATGACTCAATTTCCACGAGCCAAAGCCCCGATCCGTTCTGAGCCAGTCACGTATACCAATTTGGGTAATCAAGATACATGGGCTATTGAGCAAAAAGAGCAATTCGTTCTGACCAGCAGATGGGCTCAAGCCCAATTGTACTTTTTTGCGATTTAAAGCCCAAATTTAGTCGATTTATTGCGATACTAGGGGCTAGAAAAAGGACAAAAAACAGGGCCCAAATAACTGGCTATAGCCACGTAGTAATTAATCCAAGACATGTCTTGTTAGGATGTCATGGAGAGTTTTGGCTTAGATAGTATTGGAACGAGGTTCGTTATGCCATGTTCACTCGCTATAACCATGTTCGTCTCCCGTTGTAACTCTCGTTGTATGTACTCCTTCGATTCATTTGAGGACTTTTGGGGAGTGATTTCGCCATAGAGAGCCCTAAGCTTGCATATTGCTTGTGAATACGTCTCGTCGTCCAACTGCTTTTGGTAGCAGAACATCCCTCACTTGTGATTTCGAATTGAGCATGCTAGAGACCGCTGCTCGACCTATCATAGTCTCTCTACTTTGTTCTGCTTGTACTTATTGCTCACACGCAATACTAATAACCTTCTATTAGTATGAGTCTTAGTATGAGAAACTACATGTGAATCCACCAAGGGGTTTGTTTGGTTTGTCTTTTCCTATAAATTTTGGGCTTTCTAAAGTCCTTTGATAATTTTTCGTAATTTCTAAAGTCACCGTTCGCCAACGTGGAAAATTCTCTGCTCCGACAATGGAGCTCTCTCTCTACCGCCTGAGTAGCATCCTCCTCCCTTACGGGTAGGTTTTCCTTTCTAAAGCTTTGAAATCCCTCCGCATCGTCCTCCATCTGCCACCTTTCCACTCCAACACCGATGAAACAGAGAACACTGGAGTTGGAAAACCCTAATCCCATCCCTCCTTTACTCAGATACACTAAACCCTAAAACCTAGAGTCTCCCCATCGCCTCCACTCCCTGATTTCCATTAAGTTCACTCACAGCAGCACCCATTCCATTATCATCACTTACCACCGCACCCCCCCTCCTGTCTTCTCCGTCGAAACTGTACCCACTCACCTCCGCACCCCTTTACCACATCACCCTCTCCTGTGTTCTCCGTAGAATCAGAGCTCCCTTCATCCATATTGAGATCTTGCTCTATACAGGAAAAACCTATTTCCGGTAGAGCTGCTACTTCCAGAAGCATGGAAAACCAGTATGATGAAGAGAAAAGATTGGCTGCCCTCTGCAGAAGTCTGGGTGATTTATGGTCTGAGGAAGATGTGGTGGATATCCCAGGTGCAATTCCCGCAGAAAATCTGTTAGCAAGTCGTAAAACTTTATATGGAAAGTTCTTTCAAAAGCCTAGTATCAATTTTAATGCTTTTCTCACCACCATGAAAAAAGTTTGGAGGACCAAAAACTTTACTGGTGCTGCAATAGAGCCTGGATACTACTCTTTTTCCTTCCAATCGGAGGCTGAAAAACAGCAAATATTAGACACAGGGCCGTGGTCTTTCTCAAATAATTTATTGGTTCTAAAACAGTGCGATCCCGACACCCCTGATATATGTTATGATTTCAACCACTGTGACTTCTGGGTAAATCTAGTTGGCCTCCCCTATGGGAGAGTTACGTATGAGGCAGTCATGGGCATTGCATAAAAAATCGGCGAGGTCGTGGAAGTGCAATTAGAAGCAAAAGGAAACAGCAATCACAAGGTGGGCAGGGCCATAATTAAGCTGAATTTGGAATTTCCTCTGAAAACTGGAGTTCTTGTAAATCTTGACAACAAAAGTTTGTGGGTAGAATTCAAGTATGAAAGGCTCCCGCATTATTGATATTCATGTGGGAGAATTGGCCATTATGCGACATCTTGCCAAGAAATACCATATGAAGAAACAGGGCTAGCAAAGAACTTACCAGGCCGCTATGGTCATTGGCTACGAGCGGAAGCGCGGGAGCTTAGTCCTTACGGGAAAATCTTCTATGGTAAACAAGAATATCAACATGAGGAAGAGGAGAGTGTGCCCGAAACCCCCATTCCACCGGTCCCTACAACAGAACAGCAACAATAGGATCAAAATTTGCAGCAAACACAACAATTTGGACTACTGGATCACGCACGGAATACATGTGCCCAAGAATGCCACTATCATCCTCCTTCTCAAGCACTAGTGATCCCGGAAGAAAAGGGCCCTCAAAAAAGAGGAAGCAGCTACCTCGATGAGGAATCTGTCCTGGTGCTATATGAGGAGTAGAGGAAGGCAACTGAAGCAGAAATGGTTGACATCTTTGCAGGGAAAGGACAAAACAAAGAGAAAACCAAAAGTGCCAAACTTTCCTCTTCAAAAAAAGGAAAACGATTATGTCCTTATGGTGCTCAAACATCCAAGACAGCAGTGGTTGATATCACTCAGCTGGTGGAAACCCCAATTCGTGTGATAAACAAGTCTGACCAATGGGCTTTGGTGGCTAGCCCTAATAAGCCACCCACTCCTCCATGAAGATTTTATGCTGGAATTGTCAAGGGCTGGGCAACCCCTTGACAATTCAAGCTCGAGAGTCCTAGTGACTTAGGAAAGACCCAACATTGTCTTCATTATGGAGACAAAAAATCAGGAGCAAAAGGTGCTAAGGCTACGGAGGAGGCTTAATTTTTGGCACTCTTTCCTAGTGAATCCAGAAGGCATAGCAGGGGTTTAGCAATCTTTTGGGATGACCAGGTAACTCTGTCTATAGACTCTTACACAGAAAATGTCATTTTCACTCAATGCCAACTACATGCAAACAACCAGCATATGTTCATCACGTTTACACATGCTCCAAATGACTTTCGGGAGAGAAATCGATTATGGGAGCATATTTATCGGCAAAGTCTAAATTATCACTTCCCTTGGTTGTGTATGGGCGATTTCAATGAGATTCTATATCATTGGGAGAAAATAGACAAGAAAACAGCAGAAACGTATCGATTTCTTGTATAAATGTTCTTTGCTGGATTTGGTATGTAAGGGGTGCATCTTTACCTGGACCAATAATAGAGAGGGCGAAAATCTAGTCAAGAAGTGTTTAGACAGAGTATTATGCAGTTTAGAATGGCGTATTAACTATCCCAAAGCTAAATGTATTGGCTTACCTGCCATTGGTTCCGACTACTCCCTAATTCTTCTTGCGACCAGCCCTCCGCGGAAAAGAAAAATGAAGAGCTTTAGATATGAAGCTTTCTGGGCAAATGAGGAGGATTGTGTGACACTCGTAAGGGATACTTGGACTGAACCGGCTCTCCAATAGCTTTACGTGGCAGAGAAACTGCAGATAGTGTCACAAAAGTTGTTAAAATGGAGCCAGAACAAATTCACTAATGCTAGAAAGAGGATCACGTGGCTGAATCGCGAACTACAGCACCTAATGAATAGTACAAACACTTTTCATGGGAGCAAGGCAGCAAAGGAATTAATCAAAGAAATTGATTAATTGTGGAGACAAGAAGAAATGTATTGGGGAATGCAGTCTAGAATCAATTGGTTGAACTGGGGGGGATAAAAACACCAAATTCTTCCATGCCACAACTATCTATAGGAGAATTAGAAACCATATATCAATGCTAAAAAATACAGATAATGTCTGGGTGCAAGAGGAGTAGCAGTTAAAAGATATGACTGGCACATATTTTCAAAAACTATACGAGTCAATGGGGCCTCGAAATTTCCAACCCCTCTTACAACAAATTCCAGTTTTAGTGGATGTGAGAATGAATCAAAGACTCATTGAATCTGTTAGTATGGAGGAAATCAAAACAGCAATGCAGTAGTTAGGAGCCAATAAAGCTCCTGGACCAGATGGTATGCATGGCCTTTTTTTCAGAAATTATTGGCCAGATATTAATCAGGACATATTCACAGAAATACAGACTTTTTTCGCCACCGGCTACCTACATCCTGATCTGAACGAAACCCTTATAACCCTCATTCCTAAGACCCCGAACCCAGAAAAGCTGGAATAATTCCGCCTAATTAGCCTCTGCAATTTTACATATAAAATCATCTCAAAGGTGCTGTCAAACAGATTAAAACATCTCCTACCTCAACTCATTGCAAAAGAACATAGTGCTTTTGTGGGGGGGAAGACAAATACAAGACAATATATTAATTGTACAGGAGGTTCTCCACATATTACGAACTCGGGAGAGGAAAATGAAGTTTCAAGCAGTGTTAAAGTTAGATATGCAGAAGGCGTATGATCGGATTGAATGAGATTTCCTAAGAGCATGTTGAACTAAAATGGGATTCAGTGAACAGTGGGTGCAATGGGTGATGCAGTGCGTTTCTATAGTTACATTATGTGTCAATTTTAATGGGGAGGCTCTTCCTTCTTTCAAGCCAACTAGAGGACTTCGCCAAGGTGATCCACTATCTCCATACCTTTTCATATTAGTAGCTAACGTGCTATCAACCATGATGAGCAAAGCAGTAGATGATGGCACACTTAGAGGAATTAAACTGAACCATAACAACCCCACCCTTTCACATTTGTTATTTGTGGATGATACTATCTTTTTCCTCAATGGCACAATCCTAGAATGTCAAAATTTGGCGATGATCCTACACGAATATTGCTTTGCTTCTGGTCAGGCCATAAATCTCAACAAATCAGGTATATACTTCAGCAAATTCTGCCCTACTACTCTGAGAAGAAATATGGCCACAACATTGTGCGTTCTCGAGATAGAGAAAACAGGGAAATACTTGGGAATTCCTTGAGATTGGGGCTTTTCAAAGAAAGATATGTTCGTGTGGATCCTAGCGCGAGTTAATAGAAAGTTAGAAAGCTGGAAGGAACGCTTGTTATCAAAAGCGGGGAATGAGATTTTAATCAAATCAGTGGTTCAGGCTATCCCTCAATATGCTATGTTAGTATTCAGAATCCCAGTGTCTATATGCAAAGCTATTGAGAAGAGGACCGCAAACTTCTGGTGGAAAACGAACAACACACATGTTGATATAAATTGGAAGAGTTGGGAATCCCTGAAACTTAGAAAGAATGAAGGGGGTCTTGGTTTCAAAGATATTACAATTTTCAATACAGCTCTGCTGGGGAAACAAGCGTGGCAAATCTCACAGAATCCTCAGTCTCTATTGAGTAAAGTAATGAGGGGTTTATATTATCCACAGGGAGATTTCTGGAAAGCTGAAAAAGGATCTCGTCCATCATGGGGTTGGCAAAGTATAATTCGGGGAAGAGATTCTATCAAGCCACATATAATGCATCAAGTTGGGAATGGAAAAGACCTCTCAATCAGAGAAGACAGATGGCTAAAGAGAGGCCCTATAGGTGGTCCAGCAACAAAAAATGAACCTGTTCAAGTGGCAGAATTGATCGAACAAGGGATAGGAAAGTGGAACACAGAGAAGGTGGAATTGCTGTTTGATGAAGGACTTGTGAGAGAAATACTAGCTACCCCTATTGGCTCGCCTAATTCACAAGACAAATTGGTCTAGATGCACACCCAATCTGGTCTTTACTCAATTAAAAGCGGTTATTTTTCAGCCAGAACCAACCCAAACAGTCATGATATCACAACGGCAACCACATCTCATCAAATCAATCCAAATCTCTGGAAATACATCAAGCAGACTCACACTCTCCTCAAAATCAGAATATTTCTTTGGCAAGCATGCCACAACGCCCTACCAACAAGGGATAATCTTCATAGGAAAAAGATATTACCTGATCCTTTATGTTCCATTTGCCACATGGAAGCTGAAACCATTGAACACACCTTCTTACTTTGTCCTTGGATAGCTCACGTTTGGAGCGCAGCACCCCTGCACATCAAAATTTCCAGATTTGGATTAACAAGGCTTGATGAATGGCTATTTCAGCTGAAAAATAACCGGACACTCACCAAGTCTTTCGACCAAGTGGTTGCTCTTCTCTGGTGTATATGGAAGGACCAGAACCAGCATATCTTCGACCACCGTCCCCTGTCACCGCAGCACACTTTATTCCAAGCGACAACTCTGTTTGAAACTCTCAGAAACTCAAATCATCCACCAGAAATTGAAAAGAGACATACTACTGCACCTGCTCGATGGTGTCCTCCCTCCCACGGAACCCTAAAGATCAACGTTGACGCGTCATTTGTTGAACTGAACAAAGCAGAAACCGCGACTGAAGAAGTCTCGCACCCAGCAAAGAATAGAGCAGTGATTGCGTGCCTCGTAGAGACTTCGAGGCTGTCTCGTCGACGGTTTCGCGAGACTCGTTGATGCTTCCTCGGCCACCCAAGCGGAAGCCATAGCTCTCCTCCAAACCCTAGATCTGTTCTCCACTCGAACAGAACTACTTCTAGAAGTACAATCCGACTACCTTTGCCTCGTGCGAGCGGTGTTAGATTCGAAGGAGTTAAACTGGGAACTAAAGCCTCTCATGGACCGGGCCCAAAGCAAACTGAAGGAATTCCACCACATTTCTTTGGCCCACTGCACCAGAAACGAAAACAGGTCCGCGGATTGGCTAGCCAAAGCTTGTCGCTTAAATTATCTTCCCAATAATTGGTTGTCCAATCCCCCGCCTGCTCTACTAGACCTTTTAAGCACTGATGCTCTTGATGTATTCCCTAAACATTTCAAGAAGTAAATCCAAGAATCGTATTTCAAATAAAAAAAAAAAAAAAGTCCTTTGATGAAAAAATTAGGACATTTGGTTAACCGCTTACGTATCACTTTCGGAAAATGTCAATATTTGCAAAACTAAAAGCTTAAGACAAGTCCTAACCAAAAATTAAGACTCCATTCGTTTCACGGAAAATGCACCATTTTTGGAAAATATTTTTCAGGAATTCATTTTCCGAAAAAATGTCATTATTTTCTTATGTTCGTCTAAAACCTAAAAATAAAGTAGAAAATATTTTTTGTTGTTCAATAAGGAAAATAATTTCCTATATGTATTTTTTTTAATAATTTTATTTTTTAAAATCAAATTTTAAAAATATATTTTAAAAATGGATTTTCTTTTTTAAATCGATTTTTAATTATTTTTATTTTTATTTTATTTTTATCTTCTTCTTCTTCTTCTTTGGCTATTCGTTGGCCACATGACGGCCAATGATCGATCAAGGCCAACTTTTGCTTGGCTTGCCAATCTGGGCGAGTGGTGAGCGATCGGCAAGCCCGAGCTCGCTAGCCTCCGGCCTTGCCAAAGGCTCGCGCTTGCTAGAGATCGACGAGCGCTAGGGTTTGAGTTCGAGTGCGAGGGCGAGCCTTAAGCTTGCCGGCCTCCGGCCTCGCCAAAGGCTCACGTTCGCCAATCTGGTGAGCAACAAGCTCGAGCTTGCCGGAGGTCAATGAGCCCTAAGCTCACCACTTGCTAGAGATCGGTGAGCCACATAAGACCTAGGGCTGGCGATGCCGCCAGCAAGCCTCAAGCTCGCTTGTGGCCGGTCGTTAGCCATGGCCATGTTGACAATCGACCAAGAAGAAGGTAGAAAAAGAAGGAAAAAGAAAAAGAATTTAAAATTCAAATTATTAAAAAAGAAAACAAGAAAGAAGGGGGCTAATAGGTTATGAGAGGAGAGAGTGAGTAAGTAAAATGTTTTCCCCAATTTAAAAAGTGGAAAATATTTTCCTTTCTTTTAGAAGATTTTTTTTTCTTTAGTGGAAAACAATTTCCACAACTAGTTCATTTTCCATGAAACGAACATCAAAATCCGAAAAATATTTTCCCAGAAATTATTTTTTGCAAAACGAGTAGACCCTAATATTCAGCATTTTTGGAAGGCAACTTCGAAAGTTAATGAACTCTTTTTCTTTCAATATTGCCCCCAATAATATTTTCATATTCTAGTCTTGCTGTCGCTCATGACTATCCGTGTTCTCCAACCACTGAAGTTTTGGTTGTTGGACGTAATCTTTATTTTTATTTGTATGCTACGTATCAAATTGTGTTTACCTTGCTATGAAAAGGAATTTTTTAGGTAACTAAGTTCTAGACATATTATGAATTTATAGTTCGTAGGAAATATCGTACAATCATATTTTATCTCATTTACAAGATGCTAAGATTTGTGATCGACAAATTAATGAAGCAGTCGAACAACACATTTGCATATGTGCTTTTGCAAGGAGGAAGGCTTTTGATCATAAGAACCAAGAGAAGGAGAAAAAGCGAGAACCTATTTATCCTTTTCAAAGCAAAGAAAAAAGAAAAAAAAGCTATCGAAATTCTTAAATGACATATATTTTCCCTGTACTTCTACTACAGTAATTATTAAAAAACAAGAATGCCCTCTATTCTATTTCCAAGCATCTCGTGAGGACTGCTTCAACGACATACCTAAGTCTTAGTGTAGGGCACATTCGGCAAACAAGTGAAGGCAGGTAACTTCTTTAGAAGTCAAATTTCTCCTCCTTGGAATGGTTTATTGGTCAATTTTGAAAGGCCGAAATTAATTAATTAAAATTTAGAGGAAAATGATTTTTTTCACCATTAACAAAGCAAATTGTAGGGAACATGGAGCACTTCAATTGTTTGTAAGGGGTTCTAAAAGAATGCAATGTGAACATATGCTACTCACGATCGAATGTTGAATTTGAATGAACAAATAACTTACTAATACTATGTGCGACTCAAGAAGTTACATTATATCCACCGTCTCCTATCATCCAATAATGGTTATCTATAAGAAGTTACAAATTCGCAAATATCAACTCCACTACATGACGGTTCCACGCCGGTGTCAAGGACTCTGTCGATTGGTGAAGATTTCTCATGGATAACATATGACTAATGATAACTCTACTGACAAATTGTTAATTCCCTTCAAGTTATCGATTAATTTATTCAACGACGTTCCGTTTTCACCAAATTTGACCCTCAATGATTTAGTCCGTCACCTGTCTATAATAACATTTCCGTTGAATTCCACCGCCGCTCACGCTTTGCCTGAAAGAATCCAAGGAATTTGCCCCAGTCCGACCCAAATTTCACATTATTCAGCGTTCAACGGAAGTAGGGCCACAAAGAAGAGGCACATTGAAGGACACAATGAGACCGTAAAGTAAATGCGAGGTAAAAGAAATTACATGGTTTGCATTTCATTTTTTCGGGGTGGACACCTCTACCTTCGGAGATCGTTCGACATAAACGAAATTACATGATTCGCATTTCATTTTTTCGGTGTCCTTAATTCGAATGTGCTTTATTTCTCCTTGCATATTACCTTAGACCCACCTTTTTTTGTATATTGATTATCTCGAGGGAGGGTGGAGATTTATGTCATTTGGCAGAGTAGGTAATGAAAGCGATGAAAAAGAATTCCGCTGTCCGAATGTCCGAAGAGAGAACGATTTTCACTTGCCTTCTTGACCCCATCTACTTTTATAAAGAGGCTAACTCTAAAAGTACCAGAAAGAGGCAGATTTCGTGATTTCATTACCAAATAAAGCTTGCAATGATACCTAATAAGTAGATGTGTTAAATGGGTTGCACAACCCATTTATGGACCCATGTTTGCTTAAATGGATTGTTAATGGGTCAGACCTTATTTCCTAACGCACCAATGATGAATTTTAAAAATAAAAGGACTAAAATATATCGGTCTTAAATGGGTCTACTCTGTACCCATTTACCAACCCATTAAAAATACCCAGTCTAGCCTACAGTAATAAGGTTGTCAACAAATTGACCAGAGATCCTTCATATATACCGTCCACACCCTCCTAATCATCGGAGAATATTATCACCCTTCAATTTAACTGAACTTCAAAAGAAAATATTTTGTCAAATGCTCTTGGTGTTTAGTCTTGACTTCGAAGAAACCTTCACGTGCAATCGCCATCACAAAATTAACCAACATCAACATCTAAGATCAGCACACGACCAAAGACGTCAGCGCATTGATCGACTACGATTTCACACGACGCTACCAAGCTTTAAAAATAGTCTTTGGGTTCCGACATGAATCACTTCAACCTACCGCAAACAATAGTAGCATCTGTCCATCCACTCCAAAATAAACTTAAATCCCAAATAACCAAATTACCGAAGTCAATGCTTGAAAATCAAATGCCTGTCTTGCCATACGCGGTGAAGCGTTAAAACAAGTAGGTTCAAGAGCATCCGCAGAAACTTGACTGTCTCTTAAATCCTTCCCACCTCCAGATCTTGGGTTGTAGGGCGGCTAGGACCCGCGCTCCTTGGGTGGCGCCGAAGTGGAGGCTTCAAGGCCAGGGTCTCTTCCCGCCATACGGATGAGACGACCTTCGACAATATCTTCGAGGTCTCGAACAATCTGCTCAGTTTTTTCAAAAGTTGATCGTCAGAGTTTTTATATTCCATGAAGCACTAACACTCTTGTAGAACCTTTATATTGTGTTGAGCAAATGTCTGACACTTTCTGACTCTCTTCGACACACACGTCAACACATGTCGAAAATCTAACACCTAGTCAATTCTTCAAACATTTTTCGACACTCGAGTCTATAATTCGGACATACGGGCTTGGAATTTCGATATGCACAAGGTCAATTATAAAAAATTTTCACTAAATGTTGAGTCTATATATATATAAAAGTAATAAAAGGGGAAAAAAAACTAGTCTTCTCTTCTCTACCGACTCTCACTTTCCATGACACACAATTCATCCCTAAGTCTCTTTTTTTACCTCTTCTCTTCTGGTATGCTTCGACACAAGAGTCTAAAAATGTGGATTGCTTTTTTTTTCTCTCCAAGTTTTATGGATTATCGGAATGGAGTCTAATGAATGATATTAGCAAATGGTGGATTAATGTTTTTATTATAAATTCATGCTATACTTTTTTTTAGGGGAAATTCCAAAAAAAGGCCCTAAGTGCCCTCATTTTTTCAAATAAAGGTCCAGAGTTGACCTTATTACAAATAAGGGCTTGAAGTAGTTATACTTGTTTTAAATAAGGACCTAATCAAGAATATTTTTGTCATTTTCCTTTTTTTCTTTCCTCTTTTTTTTGTTCTTCTTTGGCAGAGGTCAACTCACAAAAGGTTGGGCGAGGGTCACCCTCTTTTGATTCGGCGAGGGCCACCATGGTAGCTATTAGTGAGGTTGGCCCTGGCCGGCCGCAGGTAAAGGCCGACGAGGGCTTGTGAGCCCTCGCCAGATTTGGGGAGGGTTGGCCTGAAAGCCTTTGCTTTTAGTTAGTAAGAGCTTGACGACTCTCGCTCGGCACTAGTGATGGGCGTCGAACCCTCGCCCACAACAGCGAGGGCTATTGAGCCCTCGTTGGTTGTGGGCGCCCTCACTGACCACGAGCAAGGCCACTCTCCCCAAATTTGGTAAGGGTCAGCCTCGCTTGGGGCCGACAAGGGCCGACCTCGCTGACGGCTACAAGGGGTGACCTGGCCTCTCCCCCAAGGCGAGGGTCACCTCACCCAAGTGAGCCTATCCCTCACCTATGCCTAACAAGCGACCCTCGCCCAACCCTCTGTGGGCATCCCGATTCCCAACCACCAACGAAGAAGGAAGAAGAACCAAAAAAAGGAAAGAAAAAAAGAAAATGACGAAAATATCCGCCCTTATTTGAAACAAGTATAACCATTTCGGCTCTTACTTGAGAAAATAATGGCACTTGGGGTCCTTTTTGGGAATTTCTCCATTTTTTATTATTTATTTATTTGTAGACTTGATTAATTAATTTTAAAAATGATAATTTATCATGTATATATAAAAATATACATATAATATACAACATGTCTGAATTCTTTATTTTTTTAGAAATGATATATTGACATGTTGTGTCGTGTCGTGTCATGTCGTGTCGTGACACACATCGCATGTTACGTGTCGGCGCTATTTAGCGTTATTTCCAAATAACCTCAACAGATCTTAAATGAACTAGATATAAGTCAGTGAACAAAAAGAACCGTCGTTAGTCATGAATGTAGCAACGGGCATGCATCTATTAAAGAAAAATTAAGCTTTGGGTACTAAAATATTACCTTACTCATCTTCGGTCGTTTCTCCGCCGATAGATCCACACAAGTCATAGCCAACCGCACCACAGCAGCTATCTCAGAAAGCTCATAATTCTGCAGCTTGGGAGCGACAAGAATTTTGAAGTCTTTATCTTTCCGAAGTTGGTCGAACTTAGACCTCACCTGTAATGACCATAACAATGACTCTATCTCAATATTGCACTTGGATTATTAGAAAACCACCTATAAATTCGAATCCCCTCCAGGACCCAAGAAAAAAATGCGGGTGTAATAGGTAGCTTGGACTATAATTGTGAACATGACAATTGCATGACTTACCCAATTAAACAGACCATCATGATTCTCTATAATATCCGAAGGTTTGCGACCAGTGATCAACTCCAAGAGCACCATCCCAAAAGAATAAATGTCTGCTTGATCCGTTAGCCGTTCACTCTGCCAGTACTTCGGATCGATATACCTACAAGGAAGACCATAAATTGAATTTCAACAGATTTGAACAATAACATATTTGAACTAGTCAAGCTACAGAAGTACCTAAAAGGCTGTGCTTTAACAAATGAAGCACAAAATGAACTAGCGAACAATGGCTCATTTTACAAACATTTGGAAACATCTAAGACAGATTAATTGCCAGCTCACATCTCAGTCCTCCGAGTGGAGCAAATCTTACCCATAGGTGCCCCTCGGCTGGGTTTTCACATGACTCTTTGATTTAGAAATACATTTTGCAAGTCCAAAATCCGCAATCTGAGAGAGAAAAGCATTCAGAATTCAGAATTCAGAAGGGGTGTTAATCTACTTGCTCCGAGAGTTAAACCAATTGAAATTGGAAATATCAATGTGGACTCATAAATTTATCCAATAAGTTTATTTTTACCTTTGCCTCGAAATCACGGTTCAAAAGTATGTTAGTTGCCTTGATATCGCGATGTATGATCTGAGGATGACCTGCACAAGGAATGTTTTTCCCATGTATATAAGAGCGAGGCTCAAGGATTCACAGTTTTAATCAACTATTGATTAAATAAATAGAAAAGGCAAAAGTACATCGGAAACTTACAACCGTCGTGAAGATACGCTAGTCCTCTGGCAGATCCCAAAGCAATTTTCAGTCTTTTTGGCCAATCTGGGGTTTGTTTGCGTTCTGAAATGATCACTTTCCATCAGAATCCTTTCCATTAAACGCACAAAGCACCAAGTTCTCCGATTAGTCGTCCCTTTCTTTTTTCACATACCCCAAATGCAAGTCGGATACCCAAATAAGACTGATAGAGAAAGAGAGGGGGCAACATATAAGCGCGCAGCATAAATTGGTACTGAAAATTCGAACTCACCATGTAAGTGGTATTTCAAGGTTTTGTTATCCACCAACTCATACACCAGGATTTGATGGCCCTCCTCTATGCAGTACCCAACCAAAGACACGACATGCTTGTGATGGGCTCGGCTTAAATTTTCAACCTCAGTCTCAAACTCCTGTCCGTGATCCGTCGTCAGTCGCTTCACTGCCACCATTTCCCCGGTGGAAAGGGCACCCTCGTACACCTTCGCAGAACCACCTTCTCCGATTTCATTAGCCTCCGAGAAGTTATTAGTGTACTTTCGTACTTCTTCAAGAGTGAAAATGCGCTTGCCGGAACTCCGAGGAGCGCTGGCGGTTGAAGCCTTACGCGGCGCTGTTTCACGCTGCCCCTTTTTTTTCCCGCAACACATAAACAGCGCCACCGCCGCGACCGCACCGAAGAAAAAACCCCCCGCCAGCCCGGTCAACAAGGTGGAACGACACGAAGGAGATGCCGGCGAAGGGGGCATAGGGGACCTGGAGGAAGCTGGCGGCACAGGAGATGCCATGGTGGCGGTGGGCGTCAGCGCCGCGGTGTTGTTGGTCGCTGCCGTCGGAGAAGACGGTTAGGAGCCCGGGCTGGGAATTAGAAAGCCTAATGGACGGAGATATCGTATGTTTGGGGAGTGCGCGTTGCCTAAAGACCCGGCAGTCGAGCAATTTCCTAGTTTCTTTAATTTATTGAATTATGGATTTAATCATTTTGGCATGCAGTACGTCCTCAATATTCAGATTATACGCATGATCTACACGTTATTTATTTATTTCTTTCTTTATAGATGGTAAGAAACAAATAAGCGACGAAATGGGGAGTGATTGGCATGTAGAGAGAGAGAGAGAGAGAGAGAGAGAGAGAGAGAGAGAAGTGGGGTTGAGCTAATGAGATAATCACAAAATTAGGGCTTGTTTGGCAAATTTTGTTTATATTCCCTAATAAAAATTTATGTTCTTTTGTTCGGAAAATAAAAAAAGAACAAAAACATTGGTAAAACTTTTATTTTCGAAAAACAAAAACATAACTTTTTTGTTCTCAAGAATAGATTTGAAATAAAAACAAGAAGTAGAAAAAAAAAAAGTTGTTTTTTGTTCTCTAAACAATTCCAATAAATAAATTTTCTCTCTCCTCTTTTTTTCTCCTCTTTCTTTTCTTCTTCTTCTTCTTCCTTTTGGCTGGTCGTCGGCCTTGGCTATGGCCGCCGTGGCTGGCGACTGGCCACCAAGAGAAAGAAGGAAAAAAAAAAAGAAATAAGAAAAAAAAGGAAAAATATAATAAAAATATTGACAAATTAAAAGAAATAACGAAATTATATAAGTTTACCAAACGTATTTCTATTTCTAGAATATAAATTTTTTGCGATTCCAAGCGCGTTCTTATACTCAAAAATTGTTCCCAAGAAACAAAAAACAAAAAAAAAAACTATTTTTGTTAAAAAATTGTTCTTCGTAATGCGAACGTTACCAAACACACCCTTATTTTCCTTAGTCAGCACTAGGTCAGATTCAAGGTAGCAACGGTGATCCTTGACACTCACACGGTCCGAGGAAAGCTCTAGGATTCACGGTTTTAATCAACTACTGATTCAATAAAGATGAGAGGCAGATCCTAGAGTAATTTTCAGTCTAGATGGCCAGTCTAGGGTCGGTCCTCCCTCATTTTCCATCAGAATCCTTTCCATTAGAAGGACAAAGCGCCTAGTTCTCTAATTAATATTATTTTTTTTTGCTGTTTTCACATAACCCCAAATGCTAATTCGGATACCGAAATAAGACGTCAAAGGAAAGCAACTTTGATTTGATTTAAAAGACGTATGAAAAAATCACACCTGTAATAAACCCCAATTCTCATGAAGAAATGTTCGATTTATATTTTCATTCCGAGGAATGTGATGGGAGCTGGTCATGCAAAAGATGAGGCCGTCCAGAACTTCCATTTTGGCAGGCCTCTATGTACGGTCTACGTAGACTTAGGGCCTGTTTGGTAACCATCCAAACAATGCCAAATTCCGATTCTTTGTTCCGAATCGCCGCCTAGAATCGCGTTTGGTAAAATTTTTGTTCCCGGGAACAAATTTGTTCCCGGGAATAGATTGGGAACAGAATTAAGAATCAAAAAATAGTTGATTCTTGTTCCGAGAATCAATTTGAGAATCAAAATCAATAATTTTTCTTCTTCCCTTCGGCCATCTCACGACCGCCGTCCACCGCGCCCGCCACCGTCCGCCATCCGCCACCGCCGTCCACCGCCGCCGCCGCCGCCGTCCGCCGCCGGTCCGGCGAGCTCGCGGAGGCAAGCCCGGCCACGGCGAGCTCGCCGGAGGCAAGCCCGGCCCACCGGCGAGCTCGCGGAGGCTTGGCCGCCCACCGGCGAGGCTCGGCCTCCCCGGATCGGGCGAGGCCGAGCCTCGCCGGTGGCCGGGCCTCGCCGGGCCGGGCGAGGCCTCGCCGGCCGGCGAGGCCCGCGCCACCCACCGGCGAGGCTCGGCCTCGCCGGGGATCGGGGCGAGGGGCGGGCGAGCCTCGCGACGCCCGGCCCCCACCGGTGGCCGGGCGAGGCTCGCCGGCCACCGGCGAGGCTCGCCCGGCCCCGCCGGTGGCACGGCGCAGCCTCGCCCAACCCCGACGAGGTCGGCTGGCCCCGGCGGGGCTCGGCCTCGCCGATCCGGCTCGGCCGAGCCTCGGCGGGGGCTAGGCGAGCCTCGCCCGTCGGCCGCGAGGGCTGCCGGCGGGCTCGGCCGACGAGGGCCGGCCTCGCCGAGGGCCGGCGACGCCTCGGTGAGGTCGCCGGCCCTCGTCTGGCCGGTCGCGGCCCGGCGGCCGGCCGAAGAAGAAGGAGAAGGCGAGAAAAAGAAAAGAAAAAAGGAAAAAAAAAAAAAAAGAAAAGAAAAAAAGGAAAATGAAAAGAAAAAAATGAAAAAATGAAAAGAAGAAAAGAAGAAAAAAGAAAACAAAGGAAAAAAGTAAAAAAAAATTATTTAAAAATTAAAAGAAATTGATTTGGAACGGAATTAATGAATACGGTACCAAACGCAATTCTATTCCGAATCGAAATTTTGGATAGTTACAAACGGCTTAAAATGCTAGAATCGGTTCCGAACGTAATCAAAAAGAATCGCTTACGATCGAATCGCTCCCCGGGAACGTAATCGTTACCAAACGCGCCTTATTTACAAAATTATTGATTCAAATTTCTTACTATTTTATTATTTTAATGTTAATCTACTCAAAATAAATCACTTAATTCGAAATTAAGGAATAGATAGACATTACAAATCATTGATTGATCTCTTTTTCTATATCTCTCACCCTATGCTTTTGTTAATCTCGTCTGATTGATGAATTAATAACTATCAATTGAACTTATTCTTTCATTTGACTTGATATTTTTGCTTATCTTTGTATATTGGATGTAAACAATATGGATTGAGATTTAAATCCTTCCCATTTGAGGTAAATCGGCATCTTTAACTTAATTTCTCTATGTAAATTATAGCTTTTTTTTTTTTTTTTTTAATCATAGCTAGTTGTCTCCTCCTCTATCGTTGGTTCACTGGTGGGGTCGCGCAACCTTAGCAATAGATTTGACTCGCTGGCGATCGGAAATATCGAGAAAGTGGTTGCCCAAGGCAACCAAAAGAAGAGGGTATGTATTAGACCTGAGCAAATCCCTAAAAGGCTCAAAGAGGAAAAAAGTGAGAGATCCGTCCTAGGGTGGGAGACATCCTCTGTATTTCCTCTCTATCAAGAAAAGACAAACATAAATAGGGAATTTGGAGATCTCATAGTGGTAAAGATTGACATCACGCTAGCTTTTCCTTTAGCTAGCGCCTGAGGTAGTGAGAATGGGTAAAATGCCCACTGCAAAGCTAGCACATTATAGCACTGATCCCAACTGCAAGCTAGCTCAGTACCTTCGGTTGAGAACAGTGCCGTGATTGCCGAAGGCAGCCAAAAGAAGAGAGGAAAATTCAAAATTGGTTGCTGAAGGCAGCCAAAGAAATGGGGACGACAATTATAGTCGTATTGAAAATTCAGACCCACCATGCAAGTGGAAGTCTTGGGCACCGACTCATACAAGAGGATGCTCTCGGACCCGGCTGCACAGTATCCAAGCAAGGAGACAACATGCTTGTGATGAACTCGGCTTTATTATTTCAACCTCAGTCAGAATCTCATGCTCTCCCCATCCGCCCATCGCCTTCAGTCGCTTCACTGCCACCTCTTCCCCGGTGACAGGGACTCCATCGTACACCTGCCCATAATCCCCTTCTTCTCCGTGCAGGTGTGCCTCTGAGAAAGCCATCACTGTATAGCCAACCTAGAAAGGAGCGGTGCCTCTAGGAGCGAGGAAAAGGTGAAGAGGCTCTTGTTAACGGAAGAGCTGAAGTATATCTTTATATAGCAGATTAGGAGTTTGCCAGTGTTTCTTGAAAAAGTAAACTTTCAAATAATTTATAATTATTTAATATTTAATTTTTTAAATATAATTTAAAATAGATGGATATTATCATAATACATTATAGGATGTAATCCAATCATTTTTTGGTTGTTAGTATTTTTAGACGAGCCGAAAGTGGTGTCGCGAAATTTCACAAATCAATACACTATTAAATGAAAAGCCCCGTGAATAGAATACTGGTCGGCGTTTGGGCTTTGTGGGGACCACAATTGAGCTGTAGACCCCACTACTCGGGAATGGTTTGGTACTGTGATCTGACATTCTCTCAGAGAATATAGAATAATTTGGCCCATTCAGTGAACGACACGTGGCGCTCCTTTCTCTCCATTCAAACTCCTGCATCCCTTTCTCGCTCTTCTTCTCGACGATCCCCGATCGTTCGACCCGGCAAAATAATTCAGGGTTTGGAGCTTTCTTCTCGTCGATTTCAGTCCTTGTACCCGCACCCGGCATCTACCATCGTCGAAATCGCTCCCCGATCTAAGCAATCTTCAAGAGGGAACACCCACACGCACGAGAAAAGAGCCGACGCAATTTTTTTTTTTCCCTCGACGGGATCGGTCTTCCCTGCGGCAGATCGGCAAGGCCCTAAAAAGGGTATTTGTGATTTGATTCGATCTTGATCGATTGATGAATTAATGAAGGGACGGATGGACCGACCGAAGGAGAGATTTTTACGATTGATTGAACCCTATTTCGTCGGGGAGAAACATGTTCAAATCAGTGGGGATGGAGGTGAAGAAGAAGAGAGTTGTCGTCACAGTAGAAAGTAGAAGGCGACGCCACAATAATTGGAGAGACAGAGACAAAGACAGAGAGAGGGGGAGGGGGGCTGTGGGACCCATACAACGTGCTTCGTCCTTCGAATGGTCCGGCGTACCATGATTAGAGTCATGACCTTCGTTGTTTTGACTGAATAAAAGAAAAGGAAAATATAATAATAATAATAATAACAAATAATAATAAACAAAAATTTTGATTCTAGATTGGCTCAACCCGGGCCCCAGCTATACGCGTTTCTCGCTGTTTCAGCGTCTCAACGAAGGGCCTCTTGGAAAAAAGCCAAAAGCAAGAGGAAAAATAATTTTGATATTCGAACAATTTAATATTTTAGAGAGCAAACATCACTGAAAACTCTAGGTCATATTTACCTCAATTTTTTTTTCGATTATCCCTGATACATTTACATCAAAAAATTCTATGACACAAAAAACCTTAAATTTATATCCCTATGACATATTTACCTCAAAATTTAAGTTAAATAATCTAAGAAAAATATATCATATAAGTATAAATTTTGGGATTTTTTGTCTCACAATTAAAATTTAAAGTAAATGTGTTGTAAATGGCATAGTTTAGAGCTTTTTTTTTGTGACTTTTTTCCTATTTTGGAAGTTCTCTTTCGATAGCTCTGTTAATATGTTGGTAACATATACTGAGTTAAAGTTATTTTATCTATTTTATGCAACAAATAATGTTATTTTTAATGAAAAGATATTTGGATTTATCTCTATTTACTCATGCATCATAATGAGACTAGAAGAAAATAATAAAAAAAATAACAAAAAGAAGGAAAAAAAGATGTCACCCACAAAAGCCTCAGAAGGTGGAGGCAAATTAGGAATTCTGTGAATTATTTCCCAATTTTACGCGAAAAGATAAGCAATTTCTTTATGTCAGGTGTCTTGGATATTATCCTATTTTGAGAGCTTGGGGGGATGGCTAGGTTTTACTTTTAGATTTTTTTTTCATTGTTCTTGGAGTTTTTTCAAATATTTAAAAAAAAAACCAAAAAGTAGTGACAAAATTTTTTGTTATTTGATTCAAGATGTTAGGTTTAATTCATACTTTCGTTTTTTTTCCTATTATATTTTAATTTTCTTTTGTTATAGCTATAGTGTAGCTTAATTATAATGACATGAATTATATGCTTTTATGTTTTGCAAGTAATTTCATTTATATGAGTTATATATTACCGTACTTAATGTTTTTAAGCAAGTAATCACCATTTTAATTAGGCGTGAGCGGTTCCTAGTTCCGATTTAGTTTTGTTTGGAACATGAAACCTATCCTCGGGTACGAGGAATCTGAAATCTACCCGTCAAAAACAAGAATCTGGAGCCTACTCTGTTGTAGGTTCCAGGTTGTAACAGGTTTTTTTTTTTTTTTTTAATTTTTAAAAATTTTTGCTTTCATTTTCAGATTTGAATTATAACGAAAAAGGAAAGAGACAAACCAAAGCTTCTATGTTAGCTCAAGCCAATATCAGAAAAAAGGATGGCAACTCAGCAGCTTTTGGTGTGACAAACACAAGAAAATCACTTATGCAAGCAACAAACTTTAACCTAGCATGAGTTCTCTTTGTTATTAGGCTCTGAATTCTATTTTGGTGTTTGTCATCACCAAGTACACCCTTCTCCTCTTGTCTTCTTTTTATTTGCTCAGGTGGCCCAACAAAAGTCACTCCATATACTGAGGTCATCACAGTCTGTTTCACTAATTTCCTATCCACCTGAAAGGTTTCAGAAGATAGAACCGTGACTAAAAGTACAAAAGCAATGTACTAAATGAAAAGTTCTTACCAAGAAGGAAAATTTAAGAATAAACTTTGTAAGACCCACGGAAAATGCACTTGGCCCATTAAGACCTTTGCCAATGCAACATTAGGATGAGTAGCAGGGTCCTTGTTGCTGTCCCTTTTCATCATGTCATGTACCCTAAACCCCAAAAAGAGAAGGTAATCAAGACTTTTCGTGTCGCATAACTTAAAGTATGCATTAACCTAGAGCATGCACAAAGAGGAAAGAGGGTCTGCACAACAACAAGGAAATTTGCTAAAGAATAGTATGACCCAACTCTTCTAATAAGCATAATTGAAATAGCAATTCCACCATTACCGAATCCATTTCTTCTGTGGAGTTGGGATCCCTAGCGGTGCTATGAGAACTGTTCTCTTGTTCTAGGAGATATAGGGAAATGAAGAGTCGCGTGAAGACAGCAGAGAATATTAGAAGACAGATAACTTCTTTTTTCTACACGTATGACTGGAGTGATGGATATCTTGATTCTTTTTATTTTCATATTTTGGAAAGATAGACCAGAATATATGATGTTAGTCTGCTGAGAAGCACATAGTACTCAGTTATTTATCACATATAACTCCCTTAGTAAATGTCCGGGCAACAGTATAACTCTTAACATTCACATTGAGAAAAGCAATGTAATGGTATATTGCAAGTCTAACAACACCAAAAATGTTTCACCAGGCCAAGTACCATACCTTGTAGCAATTTCTGAATAAACATCAGCAGGTTTCTCTGCTGCAACTAGATTTACTACAGTCTACAGTAGCTTCCATCTGGAAAATGAATACAGTGTTGAAAATAAAATGAATGCTCATGAGAAATGAAAATATTAAGTTATACAAAATTTCAGGCTCTAGTTTCATAAAATTAATTTGGATGACATGCAAGACTCTGCTTAACGTATATATTAATATTATCATGTCAACAGTTGTGATAACTGATTCATCATCTCATTGTCAGAACAGCAACAAAGATTGGCTAGAGATTAGAACTACATTTCCACAACAAAAATTAAGGAGATTAATCAATATGAAGAAAATATCATCTCAGATAAGCCATACAATTCAGATATTTCTCAAGAACTACAACTAGAAAGGGTCCTTAAGGACTTTTCTTCTAAACACCCAATTGGTGTAGCATTTACCCTTCAATCTTGGAGAAAACAAATGCGGAAAGACAAGAAGCAAATTTGAGCAGATGGTGAATACACTCCGGAGTATTAACCACCTATTATCAACTAAGTACCTAAATCATTTTTCCGCATAACAGCAGCTTTTGGGTCATTCTTTCATTGCAAGCACAGGGATACAATGTTGTAATTGAAATGAGAAGAAACACTTTTGGTATAAAACCGCAAATGTATTTCTTGACTAAAAAGATTTAGTTGCCAAGTTTTGTGTACTATTCTGCCAAACAACAACTTTTGGGATGATTCTGTTGTGTAAATGAAAATTAGCTGCAATCTTTCCAAACGATAAGAGGCCTTCAATTGGTCTAGCAAAGAAACTTGAATTTACAAATGCCAACATATTTGTCTACTAGTATAACTAACTGGGTAAGATTGATTCCAAAATATGCTTTGGGTGTCACAGTTTCTAAAAGTAATGAAAACTGTCAGTTAAACTGCTTGTTACAAGGAGAAAGTACCCACACTGTCTCTTTTGTTATTTGATTCAAGATGTTGGGTTTAATTCATACTTTTATTTTTTTTCCTATTATATTTTAATTTTCTTTTGTTATAGCTACAGTGTAGCCTAATTATAATGATATGAATTTTATGCTTTTATGTTCTGCAAGTAATTTCATTTATATGAACTATATATTACCGTGCTTAATGCTTTTAAGCAAATAATCACCATTTAAATGATCTAATATGTATGTTTAAGATCGAAAAGCGATAATATGCAATTACTCATTATAATATATGATTATGAGTTAAATGTGGATAGATGTATATTATATTAATTGTGTGGCTTTTATTGATAAGATGGTCCAAAATATCCATTGTAAATTGGGAATATTAACATATTTTAATACACATATTTATTTAAATTCATATAGATATATTATGGATTAATAAACTGGATATGATTGATATAGCTAGAGATAGGATAGTAAATAAATTAGGAAATTTTGCTATCACATGTTTGATAATGTTCTTGTATGCCTAATGATTTGAAATTTATATATAGTAGCTATAGTAAAATTGGATTTTTAACGTATTTATTTGATTAATTAACTGCATTTAGTTTTGAAATTTTGCTTCTATGACTGTCAATTTTAATACATTCTCAATTCTATTTTGATTTATTAAAATATTTTAGAATAAGTCCATATTTAATATTTAACTAGTTTATTAATCATCAATTTCCATGAAACGATATCATTTCTCATCATTATATTATTAATTCGACACGTAGATTGACATGTATTTACATTTGAAATTAAAAATAAAGCCATTCCCCTAAGATGCTTTTCATCAAGGGGTTTTGCCATGTTGTGCGTTTTCTGCATTGTGTTGCTGGGAGCACGCAAAGAAACATAACCAACCGTACTTGCACAAATTACTTCACCAGAAAATACTTTATAATGGTTCGGTCTCTCCGATGGCATGCTTTAAATTAAGGGAAAAAGTCACTAAAATTCTCAAACTTTACCCATCATAATACATTTATTTTAAACTTTATCTGTAATATCAAAAATCACAAATTATGCCAATTGTGACATATTTATCATAAATTTTTTTGTTAAATAAAAAAAAATTCAACAAAAATAACATCAATTTTTATATCACTAAGTTATTTGAGTATCATGTCAATGCCATTTGCTTTCCAATGTCCAAGTAGGCAGATTTTTAACAAAGCTCGTTGATAAAACTTTGATAGAGGGGTGAATGTGTCACATAGGTATACATTTGAGATTTATTGTGTTAGAGTAAATGTATTACAATGGGCATAATTCGGAGGATTTTGTCCTTTAATTAATGTGAGAACTTTTTGTGTGTTGGCCAGACTCTCATCCTTCTATCTAGATAGAGGATGTGTCAATTTTATAGGGTTTGGCCAAAATCTTATGCGCGTGTGATCCTCTTTGCCCTTTTGATTCAGACATTTTGAATTTGTGATCTCGTGAGCACTTTAAAGGCTCAAAATCGCTACTGATCAAATCGCTCCAGATTAAGGCAACGTTTCGCATATCAAGAATTAGCTACCTCCATCGCTCTTTGAGCTCAAATCCTGCCATTTCAAATCCTAAAACTCACAGCAGGCTACCACAGTTGCTTTTCTGAAATCCGGACGTACTTGTGTCGTCTTCCAAAGATATGACCCCATTTTCATCGGCCAAAGCCCCGATTCGTTTTTCATCAGTCATGTAGAACAATTTGGGTAATCAAGTCACGTCGGCTACTGGGGCCCAAAGAATATTCGGACCTTGTTGGGTTCAATGACAACAGGAATTGAGAACAGTCGGTCAGAAGATGTGCTCAAGCCCCATTAGGTTGGTTTTCACGATGCTTTGGTCTAGAAAAAGGATAAAGAAGGTGGCTTAGATGACTAGCTCTAGCCACTTAACAAGGGCATGAAATGATAATCATTATATTTCAAAAATTAATTTTTATTCTAAAAATAGATTTTTTTATTTCTATTCTCTAAACATATTTTTGAGTAAAAATATGGATTTGTTAATAATATAAATTCTTGTTATAGGAATAAAAATTCGTTTGATAACGACATAAAATTTATTACTATTGAATGGCGACAGTGGATAGAGACTAGCAGTGATAGGGCGATAGGTTGGTGGTTGGTTAGTAGCGGGGGCAAGCGATGAAAGAGTTTGTATTTCTCATTTTTATTTTAGAAATATAGAAGTAGAAAACTTTTACTTTTCATTTATGTCTCAAACATATTTTTTGACTAAAAATTTGTCCTATAAATAGAAAAATGAAATTGTGTTACTAAATAGATTTTTATTCTAAATCTGTTCTTGATAACACAAAAATAGAAGAAGTTATAAGTTAAAAACAATATAGTTATCATGCACACCTTAAGTAATTCTAGACTTATCACGGAGAGTATAAACTTAATCGTACGAGAATGAGACTTGTACCAAATCCTTTTTTTCTGGCAGGTTTTCAAGTCAATTAGCATTCATGTCATCATGATACTTCACAATCTATCATTGACTAATGTCTTCATGATAAGACTGCAATGTATTTTCATTCATCGTGGATTCCCACATAGCAAGGTCAGGTTCATTGTCTGTTATAAACTCTCTAGTTGCACATCATTCCTCGATTCATTTCGGGACTTTTGGGAGCCATTTTGCCGCCATTGAGAGCTCTAAGCTTGCATATTGCCTCCAAATACCATCCCGTCCTCCAATTACTGCCAACAAGAGAGCACCGACCTGAGACATGGCGTCGAATATGCTGAATACGGCTGCTTGTCCCATCATACCCTCTCAGCTTCATTCTGCCTTATTCCTCATGTACAACACTAATAACCTTCCCTTGGTATGAGAAATCACATGTGAACCCACCAAGGAGTGCATTTGATTTATCTTTCCTCAGGAAATTTGGACCCTCAAAGTCTCTTGAGAAAAAGTAATGGCATTTGTTTAACTTCTTGTATTTTATTTTTGGGGACCATTTCGAACAAATACAAGTATTGATAAAGCTGAAAGTCTACGGAAAATCCCCACTTGCTGCCTTCGGGCACTTACAAAAGGCAGCTTTTAAGGTTACTGATTTTTTCTTCCAAAATTGCTGCCCACTAACACTTATATATTCTAGTCTCGCCCTAGCTTGTGACTAGTCATCTCGTCCGACTGTTGAAGTTCTACTATGCTTAGGTCTCCACTGAAGGCCATTGTGCTTGGGTCTTCGCCTAGTTCATCTCGGACATCACGCTTACTCTTGACTATTAGGTGAGATCTCGAGGTCACGCATCGCTCATGGTCGAGAGTCGATTGTTGCCGATGGTCAAGCGTTGATGCGACCCCGGCATAGCTGCACCTAGGTTGCTTGATCTCGAAGCCCTCTGGGCTTGCAACAGCCCTCCGAGCCTTTGCTTGAGCCCTTGGAGATGATGAACAGCAGTTCCTTTTATTTTTCCCTTTTCTCTAAGAAATTTTTTTTTAAGTTATTTTGTGAAAAACTACACCAAAAATCACTAACCAAAGAAAACACAGCTTCAGCCAAAGATCTTTGAAGAAATTATTAGGAATAACGGATATCCGAAAACCGGATTCGACACCGAATCGAACCCCTAAATCAATGCGGAAGACGAAGCCCGGGAAAACAACACGCATCACCGATCCTAAAGCACACCACAGATTCGAGCGTACCTTTTAGCCACATATTAAACACCGACGTTGATGGAGGAAGAGAAACTGAGCAATTCGATCCGATGAAGCCTTGAAGGGAGGAAGAACAAGCCGTATGCGTTACTGTTCTTTCTTTTTCCTTTTGAGAGAGAATACACGCGGGAGAGAGAAGACGTGAATTCTGATTTCAACCAACGTCTTCTCTCTCTCTCTCCTCCCTTTTATACCCCATTCTTTCCACGGGCCCTATTCCCATGGACCGGGCTTTCTGGGCCCAGCATGGGCGGACGGGCCTTAAGCCCATCTAATAAAGCTTTCATCTCCCACTCGCACATGGTGGGCCGAACATGATTCTCTTTACCTCTCTTCAACATTCATACCTGTGAATAATCCGTGCGACCAGCATACTTTGAGAGCTCGTTGCTATACATCTGTTAGGAATATATAGTAGCTCATAATGGGTGTCACACTCCGAGTAGATTTAGTATGCAGTACCCTAGATCGATCGATCACATTTATATCTCCCTTGATCTCTTTTAAACATGATATATATATATATATATTGTATTCACAATTATAATTATCACAAAGACAGTCATAATTGGTCGACCAGTGAATACAAAACCACAATGTGATTCTCCAAAATCGATCTTCCTCTTTCCTTCAAACTCTCAATTTCAGTCCAGCTTGCTTTTCTAGAAATGCCCCATAAGATCGAATCATCTCATGACCATTGGCAACACCCTAAGATAGCAAACACTAAATAGAAATCTTGAGGATAAGTAAGAGTCATGAGGGGACTAAAAAATTGAGGAATTCTTTTCTTCAAGAGTCTCACACGTCATAAAAGTTGAGATCAAACTTTTTGCCACTCTTATTGGTCGTCTCATGCATACGTAGTATGAAATACGTATTACGGTATTAACTCCTTTCCCTTGGAGCGTATGTCTACACTTTTCAATACCGTACAGATGATAATTCAGACATACCCAATGTCTAACTTGAGTTCACGTATCTACTAATTCACAAAATTCATCAGAACTCACATCTGGCATCTTAGACAGATAAAGTAAAAACATGTGGGGTTATTTTACTTTCGAACATCTTTAGTATTATGTCCTCATCTTAACACATAGTTAAGGCAACATACGTGTTTTAAGCTTGAGCTCTCGATTATCACCTAGATAATAAGCTTAAAATCAGTCTCATCTCTATTTATCACACACGAAATGTGAGGCGATTACCCGTGTGAGTGGGCTAATCTTATATCTGTCCGACATACTTCTCAATTTAAAATAATGCACTGAGCATTAAGATGCATAAAGATCATTCAAAGATTCATAGGCATTAATCAATGAAAAACAAAATTTCATTAATGTGAACAACTCAGGGAAATTACAATTCAGTACATCAGACTCTACGCAATCCTAGAGATTTTACATGACTACAAAACACATCTCTAGGTATTGGCTTTGTCATGGGATCTACTACCATTCTATGCGTAGATATGTACTGTAAGTTCACATCCTTTCGTGCAACCATATCTTTTACAAAGTTATACTTGGTATCTATATGTTTGGTCTTGCCATGATATTTTGGATCTTTGGTGTACACTATAGCTGCTTGGCTATCACAGTTAACCAACAATGGATTTGCAGCTTTCTCATCAACACCTAAATGATCCAAAAATCTCTTAAGCCAAACTCCTTCTTGTACCGCTGCTGATAACGCCACGAACTCAGCTTCCATCGTGGACAAGGCTATACACGTTTGCTTTTTACTGCTCCATGATATGGCGCCATTGTTCGATGAAAGCAAATCCAGAGGTAGATTTTCTTTCATCTAAATCTCCTCCCCAATCAGCATCTGAATAGCCTTCAAGTTGCAGATCCTTTCCTTGGTAATTCAACTTGAAATCAGCAGTTCCCTTCAGATACCTCAGTATTCTCTTGACGGCTTTCCAATGTGCTGGACCTGAATTTGATTGGTATCTACTCACCATTCCAACTGCAAAACATATGTTGGGTCTTGTACACATCATAGCATACATCAAGCTCCCAATAGCACTAGCATAAGGAACATGTTTCATTTGTTCATTCTCTTGTGGAGTCCCTAGACACAGTCTATGGCTCAATCCTTCACCTTTTGCAATAGGAGTGTCTATGGGTTTACAGTCTTGCATATGAAATCGTTCAAGAACCTTATTTATATAGGTTTCTTGCGAAAGAGACAACGATCTCTTCGAACGATCTCTCGAAATCTTAACTCCAAGAATGTATGCAGCATCACCCATATCCTTCATCTCAAAGTTAGAAGACAACCATCTCTTAATAGTATTAACTAACTTTATATTGCTTCCGGCAATCAGTATATCATCAACATATAATGATATGATCACAAATTGATTCTTGGATCTTTTGATATATACACAATGATCCTCATCAATCATTGTAAACTCATATGCCATTATGGCATTATGAAAACGTATATACCATTGTCTTGATGACTGCTTAAGACCATATATCGACCTCAAAAGTCGACATACTTTTTCTTCTTGGCCTTTCACTATGAAACCAACAGGTTGTTCCATATATATTTCTTCTTCTAATTCTCCATTGAGGAAAGCAATCTTTACATCCATTTGATGTAACTCAAGATCCAGGCTTGCCACTATTGCCAGAATAATGCGAATCGATGTAAATCTCACTACAGGAGAAAACGTATCTTCATAATCAATTCCTTATTGTTGATTATACCCCTTCGCCACAAGGCGAGCCTTATGCCTTTCAATCGAGTCATCAGCCTTTCGTTTTATTTTGAGAACCCACTTGTTCCCAATAGCTCTGCGTCCTTTTGGAAGATCAACCAGTTCCCAGACTTGGTTTGATTTCATTGACTCCATTTCCTCTTCCATTGCATGAATCCACTTTTCCTTACTAGGGCAATTCAGAGCCTCATTGATATTTCTTGGCTCATCCTCATCTTGTGAAGCAACCATAAAAGTTTCCCCTTCGATGTCAAAACGTCGACGGGGAATCCTTTGGCGACTTGTTCGCCGTATGGGAGATTGTACACTTTGCACATCATTCTCCATCATGCTCCCACTTGGATTAGATAATGATGACGTCATCTCATCATGTGGTTGTAATTGATCATTTCTCATATTACTCCCACTTGGACGAACTCCACTAATATCATTATCTTGATCCAATGTTTCAAATAGGAAACAATCTTCCCCTATTTGTCCATTCTTAGGAAATTCATCTTCTAGGAATGTGACATCTCGTGATTCAAACTCAGTTATACTCCAACTTTCCTACTCACCTATGAACACATACCCTTTCGAGTGTTCCGAGTATCTTATGAAAATACTCTTCTTCCCTCTAGGACCCAATTTCCCAAACTTGTGAGAGGACTCATGTGTATAGGCAGCACAACCCCATGGCTTAAGAAAACTCAAATCCGGTTTTCTACCTGTCCATAACTCATATGGGGTGGAAGTAACTGATTTGGAAGGCACCCGGTTAAGTATATACGCAGCGATTAACAATGCATCACTCCAAAAGGTGATAGGCAAGTTAGCATGCGCCATCATGGATCTAACCATTTCCAGTAGGGTTCTGTTTCTTCTTTCCGCAACACCATTTTGTTGAGGAGTGTACGGAATAGACAATTGTCTTTCTATTCCTTTTTCATCACACAATTTTCTGAACTCATCAGATAAATATTCTCGACCTCGATCAGATCTCAATGCTTTTATTTTCTTATCTAATTGATTCTCTACCAAGTTTATAAACCTTTTGAAACAACTTATTACTTCAAACTTATGAGTAATCAAATAGATATATCCGAATCGAGTATAATCATCAATAAATGTGATGAAATAAACAGCCCCATGCCTTCCTTTTATATTCATTGGACCACAGACATCAGAATGGATTAAATGTAGAGGAAATTCAGCTCTTTTTCCTTTTCCAAATGGTTTCCTTGTCGTTTTCCCTTCTAGGCAATGCTTACATATAGACAAATCGACTTTTTCGATATTGCCCAACAAGCCCTCTTTGGCTACTCTATTCATACGCTGTTGGCCAATGTGACCAAGTTTAGCATGCCACACATTCACATCATTATCATATTTATTAGGAGACATGAGAAGGGAATAACAAACATTAGCATTAACATAATCAATATCTAATACAATAAAACCATCCAGAAAATAACCACAACCATAGTAATTTGTCTCCAAAAACAAATTCACACATCTACTATAGAAGTTCATATTAAAACCTAATTTAACCAACACTAATACAGACACTAAATTCCGACAAATCTCCGGAGCATACAGCACATCATGAAGAAACAAAATGCGTCCACCACGCATATTCAGTTGGCATGTGCCAATTCCTTTCACTTCATCTCTGGAGTTGTTTCCCACATAGATCCACTTAGTTCCAGTTGGTACTCGTCGGAATTCCACGAAGGATCCACTATCCTTCGCTACATGGTCCGTTGCTCCCCGAATCCATAGTCCACAAAGGATTAGACTCGATTAAGAATACGTAACTCGACACAAAAGCAAAGTTCTGAAAAGTACAAGGGGTGCTTACCTTCTTTGGCTCACGACAGTCGCGAACATAGTGACCCTTCTTGTCACAGTTGTAGCATTTCACCCTTGCAAGCTTTTTCATGCGAGCACGCTTTCCTCTGTCATGTTGGTTAAACTTGGGTTTCTTCCCTGAAGGACCTGCTTCTTCCTTGCCTTTTCCCCTTATCAAACCAGTTAGAGCGCTTGCGCTTGGAGCTCGAAGCTCCATTTGAGCTAGAACTAGCATGATAGAGTTCAGCATCCGGCTTAGCCGCCAATAGGCGGTCCTCTTCCAGCTCAAGATGACGCATTGCATCCTCAAAGGTTTTGATATTTTCATTATGAGTCAGGTGCACCTTCATATACTCCCAACTCTGAGGCAAGGAATGAATCACTGCTTGCACTTGCTACTCATCTGTGAGGACATGGCCAGCATCTCTCAGCTCAGTTATCATGTTTGACATCTTTCTAAGATGTTGCTTCATGGTCTGACCATGAGGCTTCTTATAAGAGTCAAACCTGATAGTGAGCTACCTCAGTCTAGTCACCGAAGTATGACCAAATTTAGCTGCTAATACCTCCCACATTTCCTTGGCATTGTCAAAACGCCGAAACTCTCGCATGACGTCATTTTCCATGCTGCTCGGCAACGTGATGCGAGCTAGAGAGTTCATTCTTTTCCACGCGAAAAAGCTTCTTTGTCTCTTTTGTGTTGTGCGTGGTTCCCTCTTCGGAGTTCTTCCATGGTCATGACAAGAGCCTCAAGTGCTTCTTGCTCTTCCAACATATACTGGATTTTCATTTGCCAAATTTTATAGTTGTCTCCATTGAGCTTTTCACCTTTGTTCAGCTCGGCAACTATGTTCTTTGTGGCTGAAGCCATTGATCTGAACAAATCATATATATATGCACGAATTATTAATGCCTATCATTTATGCATCCCTATTTACATAGACCAATCATATCAATGAATAATTTCAAGTAAGGCTTCAGAATCAAAAGGTCACTACGTTTCCAATCATCCTCCAAAAATCCTAACTTAAAACTATCATTAATATGATTGTCATATGCAAAATCAATTCTATGAAGCTACAAAAACTTCTAAAACTACCCACAGCTAATTACCCACAGCAACCGGCATTAACAGAAAGCAACAGATAATTGACATACAATAAAAAACAATAATGCTTGCAATTAACACAATTAGGTAGTAATCATTACATTAAGTTGTCCGCAAAGCACACTTAATATATATCAGTCAATACAACAAACACCAAGTCAACACACGAACTGAGAAAGATCCTATTTTGTTCAATTTCTTGATCTTTTCCTTTGAAACAATACAATAATATTCATTTACAAAATCAATCATAATTTTCTTATAGGAAGCAGCTCCATTGACATCTCATATGCGATTCAACACATCTTGCCATTCAAGTGGAAGAGTGTTTATGAAAAATCGCACCATCTTTGACTGTGACATAGGACGACCATTCCATATGACCTGTTGAATTTTCCCATTGACTTCAAGGACATGATCAATTAAGTCACCTCTCTCCCATCAATGATCAGTCATTTCATTATCAACTTAGACAACCTATCCTTTTGTTCATGATGCTAATCGCGCGAATATGTGTGCGCATCTTTAGGGGAGGCATAGTTCCTGCAACAAATGCAGAACAAATAAGGATCACATTATAATCCACATAGACTTAATTGAAAAAGAAACACATTCTTTTCCCTCCTTTTTTTTTTTTTTTGGGTCAACGGTCAACGGTCAACGGTCAACGGTCAGAGGGTCAACGGTCAACGGTCGTCGCTTGTTAGACCGGTCGGACCGGACGGACCGGTCGGGCCGGTCAGACCACTCGCGCGGACCGACGCACGTGCCGCGCGCGTGCGGGGGATGACGTCATGCAAACGTCATCCGCACGTGCCGGGCATGTGCCTACGTCAGCGAGTTGGGTCAGGTCGGGTCGCCGGCGGTGATCGCCCGGCGAAACGTCGTCGGTGATGACGTCATCGGTGACGTCATCCGAGCGGTTACCGACCGTTGGATGACGTCACGATGACGTCGCATGTGACGTCGCACGCGTTGGCGTGACCGGCGCATGCCGGTCGCCCGCCGTGGCGATACCTGCCAAATGCCAGCGCTTTGGGCGCGTCGCGCCCACGCGCAGCGCCTTCCGGCCGCGCATGTGGGCGCGTGCGGCGTCTCCCGGCGGCGGTCGACGTATCGCCGGACTCGTCTCGACGTCGCCTTTCTTCCTATGCCATCACAATTCAATTTCGACTTACGAAAACTCGGAAAAATGGCCGAATATTGCTCGGGTGTCGGGATTTTTGCCCCGATCCGTACGGCCGAAGTTCTTTCACGAAAAATCAATCAAAAACATTAGAAAAAGGTCGGGAAAACGTGAACCTGGCTCTAATACCAATGTTGGGAATAACGGATCCCCGAAAACCGGATTTGACACCGAATCGAACCCTTAAATCAATGCGGAAGACGAAGCCCGGGAAAACAACACGCATCACCGATCCTAAAGCACACCACGGATTCGAGCGTATCTTTTAGCCACGAGATTAAACACCGACGTTGATGGAGGAAGAGAAAGCCGAGCAATTCGATCCGATGAAGCCTTGAAGGGAGGAAGAACAAGCCGTATGCGTTCTTGTTCTTTCTTTTTCCTTTTGAGAGAGAATACGCGGGAGAGAGAAGACGTGAATTCGATTTCAACCAACGTCTTCTCTCTCTCTCTCCTCCCTTTTATACCCCCTTCTTTCCACGGGCCCTATTCCCATGGACCAGGCTTTCTAGGCCCAGCATGGGCGGAGGAGCCTTAAGCCCATCTAATAAAGCTTTCAGAAATGAAGGTCAATCAAAGCAGCTTAGCTCCTTTAGACCTATCACGGGTGGGTTTGGGAATCACTTTTGGGGAAAGTCTTTAATAAAATGCAAAAACCTTTGAGTTAAAAGTGTTTTCCAAAATGCAAACTGTGTTTGGTAAATTGTACTTTAAAAGCCATTTGTGAAGTACTTTGAGCAAAATGATGCTTGGGGAATTACATTTACAAAGGAGTTTTGTGGTAAAAAAAAATTATCAAAAGAAAAATTAAAAAAAATTGATCGGTAAGGGTAGCAGCCGTCGGTGACCTCCGGCGACCCTGGATCTAGGGTGGCGAGGTCGCGCCGTCACACGATGCCGCCTCGACCCTCGGCGACCTCGGATCTGGGGCGGCAAGGTCGCGCGCGTCGTGTGACGCCGCCTCGACCTCCGGCAACCTAGATCTAGGCCAGCGAGGTCGCGCAACCTAGATTTGATCGTCGCTCGAGCCTCCGGCACCAGATTTGGTCGCGACCAGACTTGCGACCAGATGGGTTGCGCGGCCCCAGCGAGCTCCGTGCGGAGGTCGCGATACAGTAGGCGACGGTCGCTAGCGATCGCATTTGGTCACAACCAAATCTGCGACTTGCAGAGGTCGCCCGACTCTCCGATGACGATCGCCTAGGTCGCGGTATTCCTCTAGCAGTTGCTGACTTGGAGAAGATGAACGGTGTCTCATACAAGGGCACGTACCCGAAAAAACAAAAAATTCGTGAGGACAATTTCGGGAAAAAAATGAACAGTGTTGCATGGGCATGCTAAGAAAGCTGAAAGCCCAAGGCAGGTGAGGACTTGCCTTCGGCTTTCGGCCTTAAAAATGCTAGCTTTGCTATTAAGTCCCTTCCAAAGTTTTTTCCCAAACACCATTATTTTGGCCCAAGGGGCTTTGGACCCCCAAAGAGCTTTGGGAAGTGGTTCCCAAACGCACCCACATGGCATGGAGCCTGAGTTTGCTGCTACCGCTCTCTTATCTTCACAC
The DNA here is from genome assembly GCA_017140615.1 of Eucalyptus cladocalyx. Taxonomy (NCBI): domain Eukaryota; kingdom Viridiplantae; phylum Streptophyta; class Magnoliopsida; order Myrtales; family Myrtaceae; genus Eucalyptus; species Eucalyptus cladocalyx. Next base: position 43,916,894 of record CM029518.1, read on the forward strand.
TTCATTTCCGACTCAGTCAATTGAGCTTATTCACTAAATGCAACCTTCCAAATTCGCTTTTTATTGCCAAATCCATTAATGTCATTCCATAACAGTCTCGTCTTGTTTTTGTTTTTGTTTTTTTTTATAATAATTTTCCGTAATTTGTGCTCGGGAGAAGGCGGAAAGAGTCTTTGACGTTTAATAACAGAGCTTAGATATGATTAGTACCTAAACTTCCTCCTTCCAAGACCCTTTGCCCCAATTCTTTTTTATCATGAACACATAAACAAATCTTTGTCGATGGCTACTCCCCCATCAATCAAATCTTGAAACTTTGACAAACTTCCTTCTTTTACTCCAAGCAACTGTGAACTTGCCAAGATTCCTCCCTCAAGTAATCATAATATAATAGCTCTACGAAGCATCTAGACGGCCTCTTGCGCAACTTTTGATGTAGCTAGTATGAGTACCTAGAGGGGGGTGAATAGGTATACAAAGATTTTTCTTGATAATTTCTGTATACTTGCGCAATACTTAGACAGTTCAAGGATTAGCGAAAGATAACAATCAATGTAAGACTGAGTAAGGAAAGAGAGAATTAAACACGCGGTTTATAGTGGTTCGGCTTGATCCAAGCCTACGTCCACTCTTACTGCACCGACAGCCAATTTGGCTGGATTCCACTATGAACAAAGAGATGTTACGGTGTTGTTCTTCCTTGATATCTCGATGTAGATGATCTACTACACTCGCTCAAGGTGTCACCAAGTATAAACACTCTCTGTGTATACAATTTTGCTCGAACCGTATCGACTAACAATCAAGGTTCTTCGACTCGGAATTTTTCTATCGATCACTTTAAAACAACTAGAACGTCTTCCTTTTATACTCCTTTATGCCATCATAGCCATTGGCACTTACCAAAGGAATTCCTCCAATCTACCCGTTGGACGGAATCAATCAAGAAGATCATCCGAGCTATTTAAGGAATCTGATGATAGCCCATCAATCCTGTTCGCCCATACAATCAGGATCTTGGTTTCCAAGAATAGAACATTCCAAGAATATTTCGTCGACCATCGGATCTTCAATCGATCTTAGATAAGAATCAAAGAATCCGAAATGATTATCCAACCAAAGAATCTTTTCCAGAGGATAGGATCGAATCCTCAACCATATACTTCGGCTTTGGATTTCCTTCGTCACTGGATTAGAAAGACTGTCAGTGAGAATAGACTTAAATTCTTAAGTCTTGAGTCTTGAGTCTCGAGTCTTGAGTCTTGAGTATACAAAGTCTTCGACTTTAAGCGTCGGTCTCCGAACATCCGGACTTAGGCGATAGAAACGTTTTGTCAGCTTCAAAATATTCTGGAAAGATTTCTCCAACAATCTCCCCCTTTTTGATGGTGACAAAACTTTCTTGTAGATTTGAACAACTTTGACCTGCAAAAACATTTCTCAAGCAATATGGCTAACTCATAAAGATTAATAAAACAACCAGATTCTGCATCCACAGAAAATTGGTTAGTCTTTCATGAGTAACACCATATAACAACACTTGAAATAAATGCAACCAGTCAAGCATCACAATCCACAACCAATTCAGTCAAATTCACACCCAAGTTCATGTTCTCAAGTCATACTAAAAAATAAACATAACCACTAAAAAGTTTTAAAAGATATTGAAAAAGTTGTTGGTTCAAATTGGTTCTCCCCCTTTTTGTCATCATTAAAAAGGGTGAGAAAGAAGTCATGTCGGGAATGCGCACGATTTGGAAATCCCCAATGGACTGGATTACTCCTTCTAGCTTATTCAGATCTTCCCTCGGTTGAGCTACCTCTTCTCCCTTAGCATTGGCTTGAAGTTGCGGAGCGAGGTCTTTGAATTTATCCTCCGAGACCGAAGATGCTTGTCTAGCATTCTTCATGGCTTGGATTTCACGATCCGAGCATATATCGGCCATGCATTTCCGAGAAGAATATCCATGATACGACGAAAATCTGCAGAATCTTCCGTCTGTGTACTGGCATTGGCTTTCTCTGAAGGTGTGTATGCAGACGATGGCGCTTTTGTTAAGTCTTGCAGATTTGGTTCTGACGTATCGTGACCTTCCTCAGGTAATTGAGAGACCTGAACTTCTTCTGGGTCTTCTGGAGATTGTCTTAGATCTTCACTGACAGCAGCATGAGGTGTAGACCTCTCTTGCTCGCCAACTCCCCCTGTCTCTAGGACATCGAAAGAGGAAGAGTGATGATCATGCTCTTGATTTTCCTTCTCTCCAGATTCATCAGCGGACTTTTCTTTTTCTCCTTCTCCTTCTTCTTCAACTTCTTTCTCCTTCTCTCTCTTCTTCTTCTTCTTCTCGTTCTGCTCTTCTTCTTCTACTTTCTGCTGAAGTTACGTCGGTTGAGACACGAACGTCCGGTTCTTGTCGGTGGTTGGATAGTGGGATCTTCATCATCTTCATCTTCATCTTCATCCTCCTCGGGATGAGAGTTCTTTTCTTCTTTTTCGATGGAGCACCAATGGTCTCCTTTCCTTTTCTCTTTGAGCGGACGAATCGGAGATTTCACTTTGAATTTCTCCATTGCCTTGGAGAGTTCTTGCAGACGCATCTTCATTAACATTTTCAACCCTACCACCATCTTATCACACGGTTGAACACAAAATGTATGTGGCGGTTCAATGTTCATGTGTTTGAAGATCTTGGTCACCAGACCAGGATAAGGCAATTATCCTTTGTCTTTTGACATTGCTCTGTACATATGGAAGAGAATAGTGTGCGGGAGAGAAAACTTTCGTCCTGAGTTGATCGCGTACATCAACTTTGCTTCAGAAAGAGACACAGAAGTCTTTGACGTAGACTTCGGTCTGAGACAGTTGATCACAATCTTATGAAGCACGATGTTGATGGCCTTCATCCTCGAGTAGGTAATTTTCTTCTCTGTGTCCATATCTTTGACAAGATCCGAGTAGTACGAGCGGTGAGACTTTGATTGGAATATAACGTCCTCGTTCAACTCCAACTATGTCCGCCAACATATTCACATCTACCACGTAGACTTTGTCTCGAACACTTGAATGAAATTCTATTCGCATCCAAAAAGCTAAGATTTGAATAGAAATAAGCGGTCGATTGAGCATACCCGTTCGTAGAGTCGAGCAAAAAGTCTCAAGTTGAAGCAAATTCAACTTCTCTCTTAAGTTCATGTTGATGGTGTTCGGGAAGTCAAAATCAACACTTCTAGGGTTTATCACCCCTCTTTTCAACAGCCTAAAATACACTTTTTCTTGATCCTTGGATTTAAACAAATCCATTCGATTTCCTTTCACCTTTGCTTTGCCACACCCGTTCTAGGTTTAAATTCAAGGAAAATTTTGTCATCATCGTTCCCTTCAATCAGATTTTGTCTGGCAAACGAGGGTCACTGGGAATGTTCGCAAGAGCCTCCTCTGCCCTTCCTTTAGGAGCAACTCCCAATTCCTCCATTTTCCTCGAGAAAAAGATACTCATTCCCATAATTTTTGTCCTTAAGGAAGTCATCTATATATTTTAATGGAGAACCGGAGCTTTTCAACGCACGATAAAGCTTATAGATAAAGGAGGGTCTTTGGACTCTTACTGGGTCGGCTTCCTCGATTATCTCTTCTTCCAGATGTTGACTTGCATCTTGTGGGGCGAGAGGTGTTGAATGACGTGGAGGAGAGCGAATCGGACTTTGTCGCTGACTTGATAAGTCTTCTTCCTCGAGTAAGATCGAAGTGAGTCGGTCCTTCTCCATTCTTTGTGGTCCCCTGCTTGCTATTTTTGATGATTTCCTCGAAGACGACATCTTTCTTTGTCTATTGGAAGATTCCTTCACTTGCTTTTCCCAAGAAAAATGACCACTTTCTCGACGACGAACAAGAAGTAGAAACAGATATCGGGAGGAGAGTGTCTTTTAGGGTTTTGAAAATTGGGCGAAGAAAAAGCTGTATATATACCTCGGATTTGAAAAGAGAAGTTTAATCGGTACAAGGAAAGTGTACGAATACTTCTTTTCAACATCAATAACTGCCAAAATTAATTCTTTTAAAAAGACAAGTTTTCGAATTTTCACACGATTATTACCAAATAAAAGATCGTACCTTTTCAAATTTAGATAAAATAACTAAACGAGAATTCGTACCTTTTCAAATTTAGATAAAATAACTAAACGAGAATTCGTACCTTTTCGAATAGCAACTTACAGTCTTTAGCCATGAATGTTTGAGTCTCATGATTTAAAGTCGAGAGATCGAGAGTCTCGAGTTGGTGAGTCTCTAGACTTTAACTTCTTCAAGCTTCAAAATGTTGAGTCTTGCACGGATAAAGTCGAATTGATTTTTCTCCAAAGGCTTTGTGAATATATCCGCTAGTTGACTCTTTGAATCAACAAATTGAATCGAGATTTCTCCATTTTGAATATGATCTCTAATGAAGTGATGTCGAATCTCAATATGCTTTGCTCTTGAATGAAGGATTGGATTTTTGGTGAGATTGATCGCTTTTGGTGTTGTCACATCTGATTTACGTGCATGAGTCTTCAATGCCAAAGTCTTGTAGCTGTAGTTTTATCCATAGAATTTGCGAACAGCGACTTCCAAGAGCTACATACTCTGCCATTGTTGTTGAGAGCTACGATTGCTTTGCTTCCTTGAAAACCAAGACAACATCCTGTTTCCAAGTAGTTGACAAGTTCCGAAGTGCTCTTTCTATCGACTCGCAACCGAGATCCGGATGCGCATCGAGTATCCTAGAAGATTAAAGTCTCCCTTCTTTGGATACCAAAGACCGATGCTTGAAGATGAGGCAACATATTTTATAATACGTTTCACGGCAATGAGATGTGATTCTCTAGGATCGATTGAAACCTAGCACGAGATGCAAACACTCAACAAAATATCGGGTCTAGAAGCGATAAGATAAAGAAGTGAACCGATCGTGCTCCTGTACAGCTTTTGATCTACTTTCTTCCCTTCATCCTTGTCTATCTTCTGAGAACATGACATTGGTATGTCGGTCTTTTTGCACTTTTCCAATCCAAACCTTTTGACAAGATCATTCGCATATTTTTCTTGATGAATGAAAGTTCCTTCCTTCATTTGTTTTACTTGGAGTCCAAGAAAGAATGTTAACTCTCCCATCATACTCATTTCAAACTCATCCTGCATAGACTTAGAAAATTTCTTGCATAGACTTTCATTAGGTGAACCAAAAATAATATCGTCCACATATATTTGAACAAGTAAAAAGCTTTTGTTTTCCCTTTTGATAAACAAAGTAGTATCTACTTTACCTTTGACAAAACCATTATGTAATAAAAACTTACTTAGTCTGTCATACCAAGCTCGAGGTGCTTGCTTTAAACCATACGGGGCCTTTTTCGATCGAAGACGAGTTTGGCTTCTTTGGGTCTTCAAACCCAGGTGGTTGTTCCACATAAACTTCCTCATGGATAAATCCATTTAGGAATGCACTTTTGACGTCCATTTGGAATAACCTGAAATTTTTATAACAAGCAAACGCAAGTAATAGATGAATAGCTTCTAACCTTGCTACCGGTGCGTAAGTCTCGTCATAGTCTATTCCTTCTTCTTGCGTGTATCCTTTGGCCACGAGTCTTGCCTTGTTTCGTACGACTTTTCCTTCTTCATTCATCTTATTCCTGAATACCCATTTTGCTCCAATGACAGTTTACCTTTTGGTTTAGATGTCGATTCCCGAGACATCATTAATGTTGAACTGTCGAGTTCTTCTTGCATAGCTTCGATCCAACTTTCATCGAGATAAAGCTTCTTCTATGCTTTTTGGTTCAATTTCAGAAATGAGAGCCACATCACTAGATTCTTCATGCCTTTTTGATCTGGTGCGGATTCCTTCATTGATTTCACCAATAATGAGATCTTTGGGATGACTGGATTTGTGTTTCCAGTTACTAGTTGATTTGCCTGGTTGATGATCTCTTTCTTTATTTGATTCTTCATGAGTATCTTGATGTTGGACTTCCGAGTCGAGATGCTTCTTGAGTTGAAGACATTGGAAGGTCTAGAGCGGGTTCGGACTCTTCATGCGAGTCGGTTGGATTCATCTTGCGTTGAGTCTTGGAATTTGACATTCATTGATTCCTCCACAGAACGGCTTTTCTTGTTATAAACTCGTAGGCTTTGCTTGATGTAGAATATCCAAGGAAGATGCCTTCATCGATCTTTCTTCAAACTTACCAACTCGATCATTTGCATTTTTCAAAATAAAGCATTTGTAACCAAACACATGAAAGTATGAAACAATAGGCTTTTTACCTTTGAACAATTCATAGGGGTTTTCTCTAGAATAGGTCTTAGGAAGACTCTATTTATGATATAGCATCTTTGTTGAAACGACTTCAGCCCAAAATCGTGAAGAGATTTTACTTTTAATTAAAAGTGATCTAGCCATTTCTTGAAGAGATCTATTCTTTCTTTCCACGACTCCATTTTGCTCTGGAGTATACGGAGAGGAAAACATGTGATTAAAACCATATTTATCACAAAATTTCGTAAAATCTTGATTTTCAAATTCACTTCCATGATCTGTTCTTATACTTGAAATATCACATCCTTTTTCATTTTGAACCTTTTTAGCAAACTTCTCAAAGAACGAAAAGGTTTCTGACTTACTTGCAAGAAAATATACCCAGGTAAAGCGAGAGTAATCGTCTACAATTACTAGACAATACTTCTTACCTCCAATACTTTGGGTTCTTGTTGGTCCGAAGAGATCCATACGAAGCAAGCGTAGTACATGATTAGTAGAGACATGATTTATTGACTTAAATGAATTTCTTACCTGCTTTCCCGGAATGCATGGAGTATATAAATCGGACTTTTGATATGGCACTTTAGGTAGTCCTCGAACAAGCTTCTTTGATGAGATTTTGGCTAATTGCTTCATGTTGATATGGCCAAGCTTTCTACGTGCCATAAGACTGCTTCATCTTGAATTGAGATTAGGCATTGTGCTTCATTTGGTTTTACATCAAGGAGGTAGATGTTTCCATGCCTTCGACCCATGAAAGACGAGTCGAATCTTTACTAATTCCAGAACACATGCCTTCTTGAAAGGAGATCTTGAAACCGGTATCACACAATTGGCTAATGCTTTGAGAAGATTGTAATTGAGTCCATCCACTAGAGAGACATTGCTTATTGTGAGATTTCCAATTTTCACGTTCCGAATCCCACAATGCTTCCTTTGCTATTTCCTCCAAATGAAACTTTTCCACCATTTACTTGAATAAGCTTTGCGAAACAATTTGAGTCTCTGTCATGTGTCTTGAGCATCCACTTTGTCAAGATACCATTTTACCTTCTTTTTGACAGAGAGACTGCATTCAAAAGAGAGTCTCAAGCTTTCTTTGGTACCCAAATTTTCTTGGGTCCTTTGGTGTTAGTAGGATAAGCATTATTGGGCCATACTTTCTTAACGAGGCTTCCAAACCATAGGACACTCTTTTTCAAAATGATCTTGACTGTTACACTTTGAACATCTTAGAGCGTTTCGACCTACAGACTTTACAAAGACTTTCTTGAAATGATTTTTGTAAGCCTCTTTTGACGGTCTTTTCTTAATTCTTTCTTTTACTTTTGAAAAAATCAATCAAGGGGATTGTTTCTGCTGTTATACCTAGACCGGACTTATTAAAGTAAGGTCTTTGGACTGAAAGAACTTTTTCAAGTTTTTCCGACCCTATTGAAAATTTCTTTGAAATATTTGATAAATCAGTTTTTAAGAAAGCATTTTCTTTTGAAAGTTTATCTTCATTCTCTTTAAAAGTAGAAACATTCAAGTTTAAACTTTTCACTTTTTCTTCTAAAATGTTTTCCTTTTGTTTTAAAACTGAGTTTTCCTTTTTAAGTTCGGAAATCTTTTTGAGAGAAGTCTTAAGACCGAAACACGGTTCATCAATATATTTAGAGACTTTGACAGGGATTTTAAAATCACTTACCTCAAATTCAGCATGCAGTCGATCTAGAATCAGTCGAGTCGAGTCGAATGTGCCATTAGACACGGGTTGGCATATTCCTCGTCACTTTCTTCACACTCTATCGCTCCAGGTTTCGGCTTTGAGAGCTTTTCGAGACTTTTCAGCTTTTCCTCTTTCTTCTTCGGAGAGGACAATTGGGTCTTATGTGTCCCTTTTTCTTACATTCGAAGCAAACTACATCTTTGCTTGGTTCCTCATTATCAACAAACTTGGTTTGCTGTTTTTGAAAACTTTGTTTCTTTGAGTTGAACCTTCTTCCTTTTCTATTCAGCTTTCTGAACCTTCTAATCATAAGAGCAAGCTCCTCATCGTCCGGATCTTCTTGAGAATCTGTATCATTAGAATCATCATTAGATCTTAATGCAATGGATTTCTTACCTCTTGGATCTTCGTCTTCATTAATTCGTTCCACTTCGTAAGGCGGAGAGTTCCAATCGGCTCGTCTACGAGATAATGGCATAATTCTTTGCATCTCTCTTATTGAAGTCTTTATATGATTCCAATCCTTGGAGAGTCCACGCAGTAGCTTGTTCACCTTTATAGGATCAGAAATTTTCTGTCCTTGATTCTCAAGACCATTGACAATATCTGTAAAACGGCTAACCATGTCAGTTATAGATTCTCCTGGTTTCATTTTGAAGGCTTCATATTGACCAAGGAGAATGTTAATTCTGGTCTCCTTCACTCGGTCTGTCCCTTCATAAGTGATATGTAATCTATCCCGGACTTCTTTTGCTGTAACACAAGAAGATATTCTGTTATATTCGGTTGGTGACAAAGCACAATATAAAGAATAAATTGCTTTAGCATCGAGTGCTTGTCTCTTATTTATCTCTTCTTGAGACATTCCGGCTGGCTTCAACAGTTTCTTTCCCTCTTTCGAGAGATTGATGCGCGGTAGGAGTGATTCCTCTTTCCACAACGTCCCATTCCGAGAGGATCCTTGGATCGTAGGAAGGCTTTCATCTTGTTCTTCCGGATGTTGTAATCATTCCCATCAAAGTAGGGTGGTTTTGTATTGCTTTGCCCTTCCATCAGCCTGGTGCTAGCATACCAGCCATGGATCTTTTACTGCGAAGTAAAACACTTCAAACAAAGTAAGAACACGGGCTCGATACCAATTGATGTAGCTAGTATGAGTACCTAGAGGGGGTGAATAGGTATACACAGATTTTTCTTGATAATTTCTGTATACTTGCGCAATACTTAGACAGTTCAAGGATTAGCGAAAGATAACAATCAATGTAAGACGAGTAAGGAAAGAGAGAATTAAACACGCGGTTTATAGTGGTTCGGCTTGATCCAAGCCTACGTCCACTCTTACGCGACAGCCAATTTGGCTGGATTCCACTATGAACAAAGAGATGTTACGGTGTTGTTCTTCCTTGATATCTCGATGTAGATGATCTACTACACTCGCTCAAGGTGTCACCAAGTATAAACACTCTCTGTGTATACAATTTTGCTCGAACGTATCGACTAACAATCAAGGTTCTTCGGACTCTGGAATTTTTCTATCGATCACTTGCTTAAAACAACTAGAACGTCTTCCTTTTATACTCCTTTATGCCATCATAGCCGTTGGCACTTACCAAATGGATTCCTCCAATCTACCCGTTGGACGGAATCAATCAAGAAGATCATCCGAGCTATTTAAGGAATCTGATGATAGCCCATCAATCCTGTTCGCCCATACAATCAGGATCTTGGTTTCCAAGAATAGAACATTCCAAGAATATTTCGTCGACCATCGGATCTTCAATTGATCTTAGATAAGAATCAAAGAATCCGAAATGATTATCCAACCAAAGAATCTTTTCCGGAGGATAGGATCGAATCCTCAACCATATACTTCGGCTTTGGATTTCCTTCGTCCTTTGGATTAGAAAAGCTGTCGGTGAGAATAGACTTAAATTCTTAAGTCTTGAGTCTTGAGTCATGAGTCTTGAGTCTCGAGTCTTGAGTCTTGAGTATACAAAGTCTTCGGACTTTAAACTGTCGGTCTCCGAACATCCAGACTTAGACTGATAGAAACGTTTTGTCAGCTTCAAATTATTCTGGAAAGATTTCTCCAATAGCTTTGAGGAACCCTATTTGCATGCAGCTGTCGCCATCCATGGCGACTCACCTGCCCATTCCCTTGTCCATGTTGGCGTCTCGAGAGGAGAAAGAACATTTGAAAAATCGACAAAATAAGGAGTTTGCTGTCGTGTTCGAGTGACTTTTTGTGTTGGGTCCGCATTGCAATCTAGTGCTGATCACCATCAAACCACCTTCCCCGCTATTTCATAGGGAAAGTGTGTTCGTTCACATCGCAGTTAAGTTATTGACTAGGGTCGCTAACGACATGCTTTTAAGCCATTGCAGAGACTTTTACCTTTCTCATTTTCCAATATTGAACTAGTCCCCTCCTTTCTATATCGTTCCTGCAAGAGAAAATGTGTCAAGTATTACTTTTATAGTGTTTGCCAAAATCTCACGTGCATGTGGTTCTCCTCTTCATCTTATGATTTAGACTTTTTGAATTCATAATCTTATGTACATATACTCAAAGCTTGCTTATCGGTAGCTCGAAAATTAAGCTACTGTTTCACAGGTTAAGAAGTAGTTGATTACCCCTATTGCTCTTTGAGCTCAAATCCTACTATTTCGAATCCTACAACTCAAAGCGGCTACCCAAATTGCTTGCTAAATCCAAACATACCTGTGCTGTCTTCCAATGATAAGACTCCATTTTCCCGAGCCAAAGCCCCGATCTATTCTTCGCCAGCTACATTGACCAATTTGAGTGATCAACTCACCTGGACCTTCGGACCATGTTGGGTTCATTAGCAGAACGAATTAAGCAAAATCGGCCAGAAGATGTGTTCAATCCCAATTTTACTTTTTCCTATTTAAGGCCCAAGTTAGGGTGGTTAATTTCTTTGAATTAGATGTGTTAAATTCTTTTGACCAAAAAAGAAAAGAAAAGGTTAACAGTAATATACAGCACCGAATCGGTAAGGAGAAATAACCTTGCTTAGTTCTCTTGCATATGACCTGGGTCTAATTGAATATTTTAAGATATTTAAGTATTAGTTTGAGAAAGACATGATCTTTAGAGATATGATTGGGCATTTGGTTATTGTTGCAACCCTTCCGAATGGGAGTTGAGGGAATACGGGATTAGTGGAAATGTCGAGTCGAGGGCCAGTGATTCTCAATCGCCACGTTTTCTCCCAAATCATTATCTCTCGCAATGTTGGCCAATTCATTTTAATTCAAGTACAAAGTGTTTGCAAATAAAGACGTAAACTCAAAAGCACAAAATTACCTGTGTTCAAGACTAAAGCAATATGCTCGCGCATGGTTGAAAAAAGAACTGAATTCTTTCTTCCGTGCCCTCAAAAGAAACCCTTGTCCTTTTGTTTGATAAAGTCCTTTTTGCACCCATAAATAAATATATATAAATTATAGAATATGTGAGCCCATCTTTTGTCTTGTAACGTCCGGTATATTGCCTCTTGTCTGAGACGTCTTCTCCACCGCATGAGATTTAGAATGCATTCGATAACATTTTTTTAGAAAATAATTTCTTTTCAATTCTATTCCCTAGAATGATTTTTAAGTAAAGGAATTCGTTTGATGACTATACAAAAGTTCTGTTTTTGGAATTGAAAAAAGAGTAAGAATACGTTTGGTATGACCTACAAATTTTTTTGTAATATAGAATTTTTTTTTAATTTTAAATAGTTTTTTTAATTTTTTTTCTCTTTTCTTCTTTTTCCTCCTCCTCGCTGCTCGACGATTGGTTGGGGGGCAGAGGTTAGTGAGGGACAAGGGGCAATGAGAAATAAGAAGTAAAGAAAAAAAATAACTTATTTTTAGAAATAGTTCTTGGGAATAAAAAGTTACTTTTTTTTTAATTTCTCGTTTTTGTTTCAAAACAATTCCACAGCTATTTTTCTATTGTGGGGAAAAAAATTAGTTAACATTATCAAACAAATTTCTGTTATTTTTTTTTTTTATCAATGAGAACAAGCGAATAAAGAAACAAAGAAACGTGAACATTAACAAACAGACCCTTAAAGAACATACTTTTGATCAGTCGACCTTGCATATTTTCAAGGTTTTCTTTATATTTAATAAGCCAATTGATATCCGTAAGTAATTCAAACTCGAGACATGATTTTAACATTTGCCTTATGATTTAGATCTTTTTAATTCATAATCTTGTGCGCATTGTACTTGAAGCCCACTAGTCAGTAGCTCAAAATGAAGCTACTGTTTCACATATTAGAAAGTAGCTAACCTCTATCGCTCAATGAGCTCAAACCCTACTATTTCAAATCCTAAAACTCAAAGCAGCTACCCAGTTGCAGGACAAGCGTTGTTCTCCCCAGAGATCGTCTTCTCTTTCTGCTGTTCGTTCTAATCTATTTTCTTGTAGAGCACAGGCGACCCCGCCGGAATACGGACTGAACTACAAGGAAGATACTCCTCGGAGCTGGACGGTTAGTCAATCAATCTAGCCATGGTCTTGATCAGAAAGAAATTTAGACGTTCTCTCTGATGTAAGTGATTCTCTTTTGAAGCCATATACGATGATGATTCCATTATTAAACGTGTCCGGATGAGTGAATTTCGACATGGTCGATCAAGATCCTATCGGTTTTAGTGGCACGACGAGAGCGAGTACGTGGATCTATACCTGCTGTTGAGCTTGAGACTGTGGCGACGGCGAAACGAAGAGAGCTTCGTTGATGGAGGTTGTGCTTGCTGAGAAGATGACGATTCCATATGAGAACTTGAGTTTTAGTCATAGGGCTCAAGTTGAATGAATGGGGCCTTACTCCGTAGATGGACCTTTCATTGATCATTATTGTTCTATTGTTCTTTTTTTCTATTCTCTATTCTATACTCTCTCTTTTTTTAATGCGTATTTGATTATTCTATAAAAATTCATGTGTCAACGAGTAATTTGTAATCTCGATTCTCTAAAACCACATTGGGCAACCATGATAAAATTAAGGATATGATAAAATTTATATTATCCTGCATTCCATACATGTTTAAGATAGGACAAAGTCGAATATAAGAGAAATATAAGCCCGACTAAATTCTCCAATGGGAATATGGGAGAAAGATTGATAGGATTTCAAATATCCATAATAGGAAAGTTATTTTCTTGAATAACAAACTTCTTAAATTAATAAAATTAAAATTATGTTTAATATAAACGATACTTGAATTCTAATATAAGAAATTCAGAATAACAAAAAATAACAAATTTTAACTTAATCTTATTTTTATTTAGATATTCGAATTTAATTCTATCTTATAATATAAATTCGATATATAAATATAATATTTATTACATACTTGAGGTAATTTAGGTATATTGGTACATTTTACTATTTAATAAAATTTTATTAGAGAATGATGGAAGGGGAAAAAAGAACTAAAAAGAAAAATAATTTTAAAAAAAAGAACATAAATTTAAAGTATGCAAAAGTGTCACAAAGAATTTTTATCATTTTCATCTGTGAACTTTTACATTTATTTACAATGATACGTTGTCTATACCAAACAATATATATGATATGATATGAATATATTCGATTATATTAATGCGATTTACTAAATAATGGATAGGATATAGCAAAATCTATGGATATCTTATCCAATCCAATCCAATCCAATCTTAGTTAGAAATCAAAGATGACCAAATATAACCTGAGAGATATGGAGCCCCATTACATTTAGGTCAAGTTTTGAGAGTTTTACTCTCTTGAACTAAATTTAGATAAAGATCCCAGAGCTTCTTATAGGTGTTTGATATGTTTCCTTTCAACATTTTGATGTTGGCATCTTTGCACGACAATGGTGATAGTGATGCTGAATCTAGGTGGGCACCATAAGCCGTTGCAAATGTAATGAGAGATCTTGACGTGTGCTCATCACTGAATCTAATACAATGTAAGATCTATTCTTTAGGAATTGCAGTGTGTTTCTAACTACATATTATGATTTATAATTTGCTTTTTAGGTTTCATTTTGTTTTGCGATTATTTATAATTTGCTAAGCTTGAAAATCTTCTAAGTACTTCTCAAATATCACTTTGATATATAAATGACATCTACAAACAAACAAGTAATTGGTTAATAACTTGTTTGGAGTCAACTCTCATGTTAGCGCATAGTTGTTCTTGAACAATTTGAAACACTATAACAAATGTATAAATATTTTCAAATCAAAGTAAAAGAAGTTATGTTATTTTCATCGATACATAAAAAATGGTTGTAATTTGTAGTTCTATATGTACTTTACATATCAAAATGTGTCTACCTTGTTATGAAAAAGTAATCTTTTAGGTAGCCATGCTTCAAACATATTCTAAATTTATAGTTCGTACGAAGTATCGTACAATCATATCTTATTCTCATTTACAAGATGTTTAGGAGCCTACATTACAAATTTGTAATTGACAAATTCATAAAGTAGTCGAACATAACATTTACATTTGTGCTTTTTCAAGGAGGAAAGGCTATGATCATAAGAAATAAGAGAAGTGTTAGAGGAATAGTAACAAACTGAACAATATCGAATTAGCGCATCAGAACAAAATAATCTCATCTCTTGTGCAAACCTAATAGAAAACGATAAAATAGAGTAAAATACATACTAAACATGCAAACACAATGTGATTTTTACATAGAAAACCTCTTCAATGCAAGGAGATAAAAAATGATGGGGCCAAAGTCCATCAAAAAAATTTCAATATCAACAAAAATGGATGAACAAAGTTCTTCATTAGTAAATACTAAAGGTAAATAGTTGTAAAGACTTCAAGAACATTGTTCTTGGCAAATGCATGAATTTCACAATAGATCGAGGATAAATCTCACCAAAAACACAAATTTTGTTCAATCCACAAAAAACTTAATGTAATGAGCTTCAATCGAAAATAAAAACATTAGGATTTGAGAAGAGTGTGCCACGAACATTCTGGACAAAATTTCAGCTCAATCAAACCACAATTCAACATCCAACACTAGCTTGATATAAGTCAAATATTACAACCCATATTTTCCTCTCCAAGCATATTGAGAAGACGGCTTCAACTGTATACCTAGGTCCGAGCGTAGAGCACATTTAGCACTCATTGAAGGCGGGGCAACCTTTTTTGGAAGTCAAAGTTCTCACATTGGAATGGTTCATTTGCCGAGATTAATTAATTAAAATTTAGGTGGAAATGATTTTTTTTCAACATTTTAAAAAAAGGCACTTTTTATTTTGTAAGCAAGAAACATTTGTACTATTTTTGCATGTCTTGCTAGCCATCAAAAACTCTAAATCATATTCACCATGATACATTTACCCTCAATCTTTTTCTATGATACAAAAAATCCCAAATTTATACACGTGTGACACAATTGCCCTTTGTCAAGGTTTTGTCGATGAATTCTATTAAAAATTTACCTACTTGGATGCCGAAAAGCAAACAATATTGACATGGATGGCATCTACATGACTTAAGTGAAATACACATGATATTGTCTTAGTTGAAAATCCATGTGATGAAACCTTAATGGAAGATAAATGTGTTACATTGGTATAAATTTAGGGTTTTTTTTTTTACGTCACATATTTTTTTTGGGATAAATATATCATAATGGACAAAATTTAAGATTTTTGACATCACAAAAGAAAGTTCAGGGTAAATTTGTCATGATGGGCATAAACCGTAGCTTTTTTGTCATGATGGGCATAAATAGTAGCTTTTTCCTTAAGGATTAATACCAAAAAAAACTTCAAACTGGTACATCTGTAATGAATTTACTTCAAACTAAATTTTTAACCGCCAAAAACCCTAAATTGATATATTTATGATAAATTTATTCTTCTTTAGGCTTTGTTAAATTTTACTGTCAAATTACCAAGTTGGATTATACATTATGGTATAGGATTTAATCCTCTGTTTGTCATAGATGTACGGTTTGTGATTTCTCGCGGTATAAATTTAATTTAACATAAACTAAATGAGGATAAATTTCTTACAAATGTATCCATTTAGAGTTTTTGATAGATTTATCATGAGTATACCGGTTTGAGGTTTTTTTTTTTTTTTTGTAAAAGATTATTTTATGTGAATTTGTCACAAATATACCGGCTTAGAATTTTTCAAGGTATTAATCCTAAAGATAAAGAGAGTATTACCGATGTTGGAAAAAAAAATACATATTTTGATGTTTAAAAAAGAGAGAATAAATAGAATTGAGAAATGAGTAAAGAAAATAGAGAGACTATACTCAAACAATTAAAAAAGATACAAGCGATCATTGTGACTATGGCGAAGGTGGAATCCTCGAGTACCTGGCCATTGTACTCGCCCTCCGTCTCTCCTAATTAAAGGCGCGACATTTTCTGACAGTGGCAAGAAAGGCTTACAAATTCAACAAAAAAATGAAAGAAAGAGAGAAAGGCCTACCAATATGTTTTCATTCATTACAAGAAAAATAGTAATAATAATAATAATAATAATAATAATAATAATAATAATAATAATAATAATAATAAAGGAGATTCAAGAGTAGCTCAATCCAATGGTATGTTTTAAGAGAACATATTTAGTAGTCACGGATGTATCATTTTAGCAAAGAGGCCAGAAAAACCCAAAAGCAAAAGAAAAATAATTTCAGTATTTCGCATGTATAATAAAATTTCTACTTCTCTATTTCTCTGTTCCCCGAAATAAGTTTGGAATAGAAATCCGTTTGGTAATGCAATTTGATTTTTCTATTTGTGGAACTGATTTCTATTCCAGAAATAGATTTGAATAAGAAATCAGAAAGTAAAATTTTTAACTTCTCAATTTATGGCCAGAAATCAATTTCTGTTTCAGAAATTTTGTTATGCACACCCTTAATCAGATGACATTAACAATTCAATATCTTAAAAAGAGCTCTTGACCGTCAGTGTGGGTGTGGATTGGTCTTTCGAGTGTAGTAAATGCAAGCATTACAATTTCAACAGAAACGAAAATAGGATAAAATTTCATCATAAAGAATATTCTATATTTATTAAGCATATTTTCTTTTTGTGGACGACATTTATTGTCGAAAAACTGTCATATGACTTGGCTACATTATATGCTATCAGCAAATGCAGAGACTAACCCAAATTAAATCATCGAAAAACAAAGTAGCGCGACGGCTACCTCAACTCCTTAATTTCTGAGGCCGATAATCAAACTAGGGTTGAAGCAAACGGTAGACCGAAGGACGGAGAGGAACTCACGGCGGTGTCGAGCGTCTACTGGCGAGACCAAACCAGAAGATCGCATTGCAGAAGGCGAGATCGGTGATTCTAAGGAAGGGAGGCCACTAAGGCCGTGATCGAGAAGAAGCGGGGACGGAGCAACTCGGAGAAGCAACTCCTGCAGATTGACCTCGTACCGAAAACTCCCTAACAATGAGTAAATCAAAATTCCAGATAATAAGTTCCCCCTAATCCTTAGCCACAAGTTGTTTTGCATGCGCACGGCATGCATGGCACATGCATAATGTCACAGGCCGAAAGAAGGGCGACCCGAGAGGTTCCCTGGAGTCGACCGTGACTTGTCCGTGGTAGACCTCTTGTGCTCGCTCGGATTCTCAACAAGCCTTCTCCTCGAAGTTTCTAAAATACTCTAGCTTTATTTATGTCGGTAGCTAGTAGTTGACATTTATATTAAGTAGTTAGCACTTATGTCAGTAGTTGAGGCGGTGCGATCTCGTTTGCCGATAGAATTCTAGATCAATGGTTGTAATCCGAGACCCTCGACTATAAGAACAGGTGTCCTCCTTCATTTTTAAGCATCCACTACTTCCATAATACAAAACTTCTATCTTTCCAGAGCTCTTCTCTCTAAACTCTCTCTCTCTACAATCCAGGTAAGCGAGCGAGTGTGCGTTCGATCGAGCAAGGTTTGGCTTGGGTGATCCAAAGTTGCCCGAGTCGCCGCGCGATCATGATCCCAATCGATCGGCTCGTGACACATAGCACAAGGAAATGTTGGTCGTTGGTGAATGTCATTCATGCCGCTTTAATGTTCATCTCGTTATGCTGACCGTGGACACGTTATGCTGACCGTGGACACTTGCACGAGAATGCTCGCACATGAACAACATTGGAGATTTATCACTAGATCAATCTATTAACATGCATTAATGGAGACCACAACAATCCCCCCTAAACTCTTTGATATATTTAATCAAAATGACATTAGCAATTCAATATTTTTGAAGTAAGCCTTTCACCATTCTGTTAACATGCACAAACGGATACTAAGCCATCCCCCTAAACTCTTTTCGAAAATCCATCCTGCCTAAACTCTTTTAAAAAATCACTTCAAGATTAAGGTTTTTCTCACCAAGGTGTTTCGCCTTTTTGGGTGCTTGGTGCATCATGTTTATTTACAGTGATTCATGGGAAAACAAAACCGATTGCACGTACATAAATATCTTTTATCATGAGTTTTCAATCAGCATTGTTAACGATATGCTTTTAAGCCATCAAGCAGAGTTTCACATTTCTTATTTCTTGACCTTGAATCAGTCCTCTCCTTTGTATATCGTTTGTGCAAAGAGAGAATGTGTCGATGTTAGAAATCTCATATGCGTGTGGTCTTCCTCTTCGCCTTACGATTCAAACTTTTTGAATTTGTAATTTTATGAACATGCACTCAAAGCCCGCCGATCAATAGCCTGGAAATTAAGCTACTGTTTCACTGATTAAGAAGTAATTATTAGTAACGCCTATTGCTCTTTGAGCTGAAATCCTAAAATCAAAGCAGCTACCCAAATTGCTTTACGGAATCCAAACATACTTGTGCTGTCTTCCGACGATATGACTCCCATTTCCACGAGCCAAAGGCCCGATCTGTTCCTCGCCACTCACGGAGGCCAATTTGGGTGGTCATGACACATGGGCTATTGGGCAAAAAGAGCAATTTGTTCTGACCAGCATATGGGCTCAAGCCCAATTTTATTTTTTGCCATCTGAGGCCCAAATTAGGTTGGTTTTCTGCGATACTGTGGGCTAGAAGAAGGGACAAAAACGGTGGCCCATTGGCCTACTTATTGGAAGAAAATTGGCCTACGTTACTGGCGAAGAAAAGATCGGGCCTTTGGCTCGTGGAAATGGGAGTCATATCATTGGAAGACAGGTAGTAACTAATCCAAGACACGTCTTGTTAGGATGTCATGGAGAGTTTCTGCTTTGAAAGTATTGGATAGAGGCCTGTTAAAGAAGGTCTGACCAATCTCCTAACCCTTTTTCTAGCGGGTTTCGTGACCCCAAGGGTTGCCTCGTGGTGACGCTTGACAAAAGGTGACCATATAACGCAATCCCAAGAGTTGTCTCAACACTCGACCTTCGATTCTTGACCATCATTGACGCTCGACCGTCGGATCTCGTCAGACGGTCGCAAGCAAGGGCGATGTTGGGGAAGATGAGCCGAGCAAAGACCCAGGCGTTAAAACCTTTGGCAAAGACCCAAGCGCGGAAAACCCATAACTTCAATGGTCGGGGAAGATGAATAGTCGCCGTGCTTGGGCCGCGCTGCCTTGAAATGCTCTCCTGGGCTCACAGTGGCCCTACAAACCCTTGCCTAAGCCCTTGGATTGTTCCACCTTTTTTTAAAAAACTTTAAAGCTACTTTGCAAAAAATCACACAAAAGGTCAAAAATCTATACACCATGAGCCAAAGGATTTTGGAAAGATGTTTTTGCAATTTTCCGAAAACTCAACCAAACGCATATAGTGGTTCTTTATACCTATCACTTGGGAGGTGGCACCCTTGCTTTTCCTCTCACATCCTATTCAATTTCGTCCAATCTACATTATTTATTGCATACAAAACTTCAAAATTTGCTTTTAATCATTACATGAAACTATTGCCAATTTCAATCCATAATAGTCTACTCTAGTTGTTCTTTCTAATAATTTGTAATTGGGTGGAAGCGGAAAAAGTCTTTTGACGTTTAAATTTGATTTATACCTAAACTTTTTCCTTTCAAGAGTTATCCCTTTGCCCCCAATTTTTTTCTATCCTGAGTATAGATATAAATCTTTGTCGAAGGCTACTCTCCCATCAAACAAACCTTGAAACTGTGACAAACTTCCCTCTTTCACTTCAAGGATAAATTCATTAAAAATCCTAAAATTTATTACGAAAGTGAATTGAATCTTAAAACTTGTTAAAATGCAATTAAATCCTAAAGCTTTGAGCTCGCTTGTAGCCAATCGCCAACCATGGCCATGCTGACGGCCAGCCAAGAAGAAGGCGGAAAAAAAAGGAAAAAGAAAAAGAATTTAAAATTCAAATTATTAAAAAAGAAAACAAGAAAGAAGGGGTCTAATAGGTTATGAGAGGAGAGAGTAAGGAAAATGTTTTCCCCAATTTAAAAAGTGAAAAATATTTTTCCTTCTCTTAGAAGATTTATTTTCCTTGGTGGAAAACGATTTCCACAACTAGTTCATTTTTCGTGAAATGAACATCGGAAAATTTGAAAAATATTTTTCCATAAATTATTTTTCGCAAAATGAGCAAACCCTAATATTCAGCATTTTTGGAAGGTAACTTCGAAGGTTAATGAATTTTTTTCTCTTCCAATATTACCCCTAATAATATTTTCATATTCTGATATTGTCCTCGCTCATGACTATTTGTGTTCTCCAACCATTGAAGTTTTGGTTTTTGGATGTAATCTTTATTTTTATTTGTATGCTACGTATCAAATTGCGTTTACCTTGCTATGAAAAGGAATTTTTTAGGTAACTAAGTTCTAGACATATTATGAATTTATAGTTCGTAGGAAATATTGTACAATCATATTTTATCTCATTTACAAGATGCTAAGATTTGCGATCGACAAATTAATGAAGCAGTCGAACAAGACATTTGTATATGTGCTTTTGCAAGGAGGAAGGCTTTTGATCATAAGAACCAAGAGAAGGAGAAAAAGCAAGAACCTATTTATCCTTTTCAAAGCAAAGCAAAAAAAAAACTATCGAAATTCTTAAATGACATATTTTCCCTGTATTTCTACTACAGTAATTACAAAAAAAACAAGAATGCCCTCTATTCTATTTCCAAGCATCTTGTGAGGACTGCTTCAACGACATACCTAAGTCTTAGCATAGGGCACATTCGGCAATCAAATGAAGGCAGGTAACTTCTGTAGAAGTCAAATTTTTCCTCCTTGGAATGGTTTATTGGTCAATTTTGCAAGGCCGAAATTAATTAATTAAAATTTAGGGGAAAATGATTTTTTTCACCATTAACAAAGCAAATTGTAGGGAACATGGAGCACTTCAATTGATTGTAAGGGGTTCTAAAAGAATGCAATGTGAGCATATGTTACTCACGATCAAATGTTGAATTTGAACGAACAAATAACTTACTAATACCATGTGCGGCTCAAAAAGTTACATTATATCCGCCGTCTCCTATCATCCAATAATGGTTATCTATAAGAAGTTACAAATCCGCAAATATCAACTCCACTATATGATGGTTCCACGCCAGTGTCAAGGACTCTGTCGATTGGTGAAGATTTCTCATGGATAACGTATGACTAATGATAACTCTACTGACAAATTGTTAATTCCCTTCAAGTTGTCGATTAATTTATTCAATGACGTTTCCTGTTTTCACCAAATTTGATCCTCAATGATTTAGTCCATCACCTGTCTATAATAACATTGCCATTGAATTCCACCGTCACTCACGCTTTGCCATAAAAAATCCAAGGAATTTGCCCCCGTCCGACCCAAATTTCACATTATTCACCGTTCAACGGAAGTAGGGCCACAAAGAAGAGGCACATTGAAGGATACGATGAGAACGTAAAGTAAATGCGAGGTAAAAGAAATTACATAGTTCGCATTTCATTTTTTCGGGGTGGACACCTCTACCTTCGGAGATCATTCAATATAAACGAAGCGAAAGTATTTCGGTGTCCTTAATTCGAATGTGCTTTATTTCTCCTTGCATATTACCTCAGACCAACCTTTTTTGTATATTGATTATCTTGAGCGAGGGTGGAGATTTATGTCATTTGGCCGAGTAGGTAATGAAACGTACTACGATGAAAAAGAATTCCGCCGTCCGAATGTCCGAAGAGAGAACGATTTTCACTTGCCTTCTTGACCCCATCTAATTTTATAAAGAGGCTAACTCTAAAAGTACCAGAAAGAGGCAGATTTCGTAATTTCATTACCAAATAAAGCTTGCAATGATACCTAATAAGGTTGGCAACAAATTGACCAGAGATCCTTCATATATACCGTCCAGACCCTCCTAATCATCAAAGAATATTATCGCCCTTCAATTTAACTGAACTTCAAAAGATAATATTTTGTCAAACGCTCTTGGTGTTTAATCTTGACTTCAAAAAAACCTTCACGTGCAATCGCCATCACAAAATCAACCAACATCAACATCTAAGATCAGCACACGACCAAAGACGTCAGCGCATTGATCGACTACGATTTCACCCGACGCTACCAAGCTTTAAAAAAAATCTCTGGGTTCCGACATGAATCACTTAGACCTACCGCAAACAACAGCAGCATCTGTCCATCCACTCCAAAATAAACTTAAATCCCAAATAACCAAATTATCGAAGTCAATGCTTGAAAATCAAATGCCTGTCTTGCCATACACGGTGAAGCTTTAAAACAAGGAGGTTCAAGAGCATCCGCAGAAACTTGACTGTCTCTTAAATCCTTCCCACCTCCAGATCTTGGGTTGTAGGGCGGCTAGGACCCGCGCTCCTTGGGTGGCGCCGAAGTGGAGGCTCCACCGCCAGGGTCTCTTTCCGCCGAAGGGTTGAGACAATCTTCGAGGGTTCGAACAATCTGCTCAATTTTTTCAAAAGTTGATCGTCAGAGTTCTTATATTCCATGAAGCACCAACACTCTTGAAGAACCTTTATATTGTGTCGCGCAAATGTTCTGACATTTTCCGACACTCTTCAACACACGGTCTACACATGTCGAAAATCTAACACCTAGTCAATTCTCTCAACATTCTCCAACACTCGAGTCTGGAATTCCGAAATACGAACTTGGAATTTCGACACATAATTTTGATACGTACAAGATCAATTATAAAAATTTTCAGTAAATGATGGGTCAAAATATATATATGTAAAAATAATAAAAGGGAAAAAAAGCTAGTATTCTCTTCTCTATCGACTCTCACTTCCATGACACACAATTCATCCCTAAGTCTATTTTTTTACCTCCTCTTCCGATATGCTTTGCCACACGAGTCTAAAAATGTGGATTGTTTTTTTTTTTTTTCTCAAAGTTTTATGAATTATCGGAATGGAGTTTAATGAATGATATTAGTATATGGTGGATTAATATTTTTATTATAAATTCATGCTATACTTTTTTTAGGGAAAATTCCAAAAGAAGGCCTCATGTGCCCTCATTTTTTCAATAAGGGTTCGGAGTTGACCTTATTTCAAATAAGGGTCCGGAGTTGACCTTATTTCAAATAAGAGCTTACCCTTATTTCAAATAAGAGCTTGAAGTGGTTATACATATTTCAAATAAGGATCTAATCAAGAATATTTTTGTCATTTTCCTTTTTTTATGTTCTTCGTTGGTAGAGGTCAGCTCGCAAAGTTTTGGGTGAGGGTCACCCTCTTTTGATTCGGCGAGGGCCACCATCGCGACCGTTAGTGAGGTTGGCCTTTGCTGGCCATTGGTAAATGCTGACGAGGGCTCAACAGGCAAGGGCTCAACAACCCTCGCTAGATCTGGTGAGGGGTTGCCTTGAAAACCTTTGCTCGTAGCTATCGAGCGAGGGCTCGACAATGATGGGCGTCGAACCCTCGCCCACAGCAGGCAAGGGCTGTCGAGCCCTTGTTTGTTGTGGGCGCCCTCACCGGCCATGAGCGAGGCCATCCTCGCCAAATCTGGTAAGGGTTGGCCTTGCCTGGGGCTGATGAGGGCCGACCTTACTGACAGCCGTGAGGGGTGACCTAGCCTCTCCCTTAAGGCGAGGGTTGCCTCGCCCAAGTGCGCCTATCCGTCACTTATGCCTAACAAGTGACCTTCGCCCGAGTCCTCTGTGGGCATCCCAGCCACCAGTGAAGAAGGAAGAAGAACCCAAGAAAAAGAAAGAAAAAAGGAAAATGACGAAAATGTCCTTAACTAGGCCTTTATTCGAAACAAGTATAATCATTTTAGACTCTTATTTAAGAAAATAATGGCACTTTGGGTCATTTTTAAGAGTTTTCCATTTATTATTATTTATTTATTTGTAGATTTGATTAATTAATTTTAAAAATGATAATTTATCATGTATATATAAAAATATACATATAATATACAACGTGTCCAACGTGTCATAATTTTTTTATTTTTTTATTTTTTAGAAATGATATGTCGATGTGTGTGTCGTGTCATGTCGTGGCACACATCGCGTGTCACGTGTCGGCGCTATTTAGCGCTATTTTCAAATAACCTCAACAAATATTAAATGAACTAGACATGAGTCAGTGAACAAAAAGAACCGTCATTCGTCATGAATGTAGCAACTGGCATGCATCTATTAAAGAAAAATTAAGCTCCGGGTACTAAAAATATTACCTTACTCATCTGCGGTCGTTGCTCCGCCAGTAGTTCCACACAAGTCATAGCCAACCGCACCACAGGAACTATATCAGAAAGCTTATAATCTTGCAGCTTGCCATCGACAAAAATTTTGAAGTGTCGATCTTTCCGACATTGTTTGAACTCATACGTCACCTGTAATGACCATAACAATGACTCTATCTCAATATTGAGCTTGGATGATAAAAACCCACCTGTAAGTTCGAACCCCCTCCAGGACCCCAGAAAAAAAAATGAGGGCGTAATTCTCTATAGAATCCGAAGGTTTGCCTATAATTGTGAACATGACAATTGCATGACTTACCCAATCAAACAGACCCTTATGATTCTCTATAGGTTCCGTAGGTTTGCGACCAGTGATCAACTCCAAGAGCACCATCCCGAAAGAATAAATGTCTGCTTTTTCCGTTAGTTTCCCACTCGAGAAGTACTCCGGCGCATAATACCTAAAAGGAAGACCATAAATTGAATTTCAACAAATTTGAACAATAACATATTTGAACTAGTCAAGCTTCAGAAGTACCTAAAAGGCTGTGCTTTAACAAATGAAGCACAAGATGAACTAACGAACAATGGCTCATTTTACGAACATTTGGAAACATCTAAGAGATTAATAGCCAGCTCACATCTCAATCCTCCGAATGGAGCAAATCTTACCCAAAGGTGCCCTTCACGTCGGTAGTCACATGAGTCTTTGATTCAGAAATACATTTTGCAAGTCCAAAATCTGCAATCTGAGAGAGAAAAGCATTCAGAATTCAGAATTCAGAAGGGGTGTACTCTACTTGCTCCGAGAGTTAAACCAATTAAGTTGGAAATATCAATGCAGACTCATAAATTTATCCAATAAGTTTGTTTTTACCTTTGCCTCAAATTTATCGTCCAAAAGTATGTTAGTTGCCTTGATATCGCGATGTATGATCATAGGATGACCTGCACAAGGAATGTTTTTCCCATGTATACAAGAGCGAGGCTCAAGGATTCACAGTTTTAATCAACTATTGATTAAATAAATAGAAAAGGCAAAAGTACATCGGAAACCTACAACCCTCGTGAAGATACGCTAGTCCTTTGGCAGATCCCAAAGCAATTTTCAGTCTTTCTGGCCAATTTAGGTCCCGTCGTCCGGCTCCTGAAACGATCACTTTCCATGAGAATCCTTTCCATTAAACGCACAAAGCACCAAGTTCCCCGATTAGTTGTCCCTTTCTTTTTTCACATACCCCAAATGCAAGTCGGATACCCAAATAAGACTGATAGAGAAAGAGGGGGCAACATATAAGCGCGCAGCATAAATTGGTACTGAAAATTCGAACTCACCATGACCATGTAAGTGGAAGTGCAAGTTGTTGTTGGGCACATACTCATACACGAGGATGCGCTCGGCCCCGGATATGCAGTATCCAACCAAAGACACGACATGCTTGTGATGGGCTCGGCTTAAATTTTCAACCTCAGTCTTGAACTCACGTTCTCCCTGTTGGCCTTTTGTATTTAGTCGCTTCACTGCCACCTTGTCTGAACCCCCTTCCCCATTGGGAAGCGAACCTTCGTACACGCGCCCAAAACCACCTCCTCCGATATCACGTTCTTTCGAGAAGTCTTCAGTGAACCCTTTCACTTGATCAAGAGTGAACGTGCGAATGCCGAAAGTCTGTTGATCAAGAGTGAACGTGCGAATGCCGAAAGTCTGAGGAGCGCTGGGGGTTGTAACGCTGGGGGTTGGAGCGCCGGGGGTTGTAACGCTGGGGGTTGGAGCGCCGGGGGTTGGAGCGCCGGGGGTTGCAACGCCGGGGGTCGCAACGCCGAGGGTTGGAGCGCTGGGGTCGCAACGCCGGGGGTTGAAGCGCGGGTTGGAGCGCCGGGGGTTGCAACGCCGAGGGTTGGAGCGCTGGGGTCGCAACGCCGGGGGTTGGAGTGCCGGGGGTTGGAGCGCGGGTTGGAGCGCCGGTTGGAGCGCCGGGGTTGGATCCGGAGGCTGCCTGTTTTTTTCCCGCAACATATGAACAGCACCACCGCCGCGACCGCACCAACGCATAAACCCCCCATGAGCCCGCTCAACAAGGTGGAATGACACGAAGGAGATGCCGGCGAAGGGGGCATAGGGGACCTGGAAGAAGCTGGCGGCACAGGAGATGCCATGGTGGTGGTGGGCGTCAGCGCGGCAGTGTTGTTGGTCGCTGCTGTCGGAGAAGACGGTCAGGAGCCCGGGCTGGGAATTAGAAAGTCTAATGGACGGAGATATCGTACGTTTGGGGAGAGCGCGTTGCCTAAAGACCCGGCAGTCGAGCAATTTCCTAGTTTCTTCAATTTCTTGAATTATGGATTTAATCATTTTGGCATGCAGTACGTCCTCAATATTCAGATTATACGCATGATTTACATGTTATTTGTTTCTTTCTTTCTTTCTTTATAGATGGTAAGAAACAAATCAGCGACGAAATGGGGAGTGATCGGCATGCAGAGTGAGAGAGAGAGAGAAGTGGGGTCGAGCTAATGATATAATCACAAAATTAGGGCCTGTTTGGCAAATTTTGTTTCTGTCCCCAGAACAAACATTTCGTTCTTTTTTGTTCTAAAACAAAAAAGAAAAAAAAACGCGTTTGGTAAAACTTTTGTTCCTGGGAACAAAAAAATCTATTTTTTTTTTCTCATGATTTTTTGTTCTCGAAAACAGATTTGGAACGGAAACAAGAAATAGAAAAAAAGTTGTTTATTGTTTCTGGAAATAATTCTGATAAACACACTACCACCTATGGTGGCGTTGCTGGCTCGGGCTCTCTCCCTCTCACGAAAAGGAGGAATTTGAATCCCAGAGGCGCCGTTAGGGATTCTTACATGTAATGTCAGGGTGGTGGGTCATCTGCTAGCGTCACTCCAAGGTTTGCTCGTCAGTCGGTTGTATAGGGTTCCCTGGATTACCAAAAAAAAAAAAAAAAACAAAAACAGTTTCGATAAACAATTTTTCTTTCTCTTTTTTTATTCTCTTTCTTTTCTTCTTCTTCTTCTTCCTTTTTGCTGGTCGCCGGCCTTGGCCATGGCCGCCGTGGCTGGCGACCGCCACAAAGAGAAAGAAGGAAAAAAAAAAAGAAATAAGAAATAAGAAAAAAAAGGAAAAATATAATAAAAATATTGAAGAATTAAAAACAACGAAATTATACGAGTTTAAAACACATTTCTATTCTTGGAATAGAAATTTTTTGCAATCGCGTGTTCTTATATGTATAAATTGTTTTCGAGAACAGAAACAAAGAAAAACTATTTTTGTTCAAAAATTGTTCCCCGAAATAGAAACGTTATCAAACGCGTCCTTACTTTCTTCAGTCGGCACCGGGTTGGATTCAAGGTAGCAACGGTGATCCTCGATGCTCATCCGGTCCGAGGAAAGCTCTAGGATTCACAGTTTTAATCAACTACCGATTCAATAAAGATGAGAGGCAGATCCTAGAGTAATTTTCAGTCTAGATGGCCAGTCTAGGGTCGGTCCTCCCTCATTTTCCATCAGAATCCTTTCCATTAGAAGGACAAAGCGCCTAGTTCTCTAATTAATATATATATTCTGTTTTCATATAACCCCAAATGCTAATTTGGATACCGAAATAAGACGTCAAAGGAAAGCAACTTTGATTTGATTTAAAAGACGTATGAAAAAATCGCACTTGTAAAGAAGATTTGCTATTTTTGTTAGGGAAAAAAGGGCCGAAATCCTTCGCCATCGAGACAGATGTAAATCCCAATTCTCATGAAGAAATGATTGATTTATATTTTCATTCCGAGGAATGTGATGGGAGCTGGTCATGCAAAAAATGAGGCTCGTCCAGATCTTCAATTTTGGCAGGCCTCTATGTACGGTCTACGTAGACTGATTTACAAAATTACTGATTCAAATTTCTTACTATTTTATTATTTTAATGTTAATCTAATCAAGAATTATCTAATAAATCACTTAATTCGAAATCAAAGAATAAAAGAAATTACAAATGATTAATTGATCTCTTTTTCTACATCTCTCGCTCTATGCTTTTGTTAATCTCATCTATAATGATTGATGAATTAATAACTATCAATTGAACTTATTCTTTCATTTCACTTGATATTTTTGCTTATCTTTGTCTATTGGATGTAAACAATATGGATTGAGATTTAAATCCTTCCCATTTGAGGTAAATCGGCATCTTTAACTTAATTTCTCTACGTAGATCATAGCTTTTTTTTTTTTTTTTAATCATAGCTAGTTGTCTCCTCCTCTATCGCTGGTGGGGTTGCGCAACCTTAGCAACATATTTGGCTCACTGGCAATCGGATCTATCGAGAAAGTGGTTGCCCAAGGCAGCCAAAAGAAGAGGGGGCGACATATAAAGTTGTATTGAAAATTCAAAAGTGAATGCCAAAGGTAGCCAAAAGAAGTAGGAGTGAGGAAAAGGTGAAGCACTATTATGAAGCACCCGCCCCCTTTTGTCTATCTTATGTTATGACTCTGACTTATCTTGTAAAGCTCGGTGGTTTTAATGAAAGTATGAAGCACTATTATCGACCAAAAAAAAAAAAGGAAAAGGTGAAGAGGCTCTAGTTAACGAAAGATCTGAATTATATCTTTATATAGCAAATTAGGACTTTGCTAGTATTTCTTGAAAAAGTAAACTTCCAAATAATTTATAATAATTTATGATTTAATTTTTTTATAATTTAAAATAGATTGATATTATCATAATACATTAGAGGATATAATCCAATCATTTTTTTAGTTGTTTATACTTTTAGATGAGCCGAGAGTGGTATCGCGAAATTTCACAAATCAATACACTATTAAATGAAATGCCCGTGAATTGGACTAGTGGTCGGAGTTTGGGCTTTGTGGGGACCACAATTGAGCTGTAGCCCTCACTTTCCCGTTACTACTCGTGGTTTGGTACTGTGATGATGAGAAAATATTATCTCAGAGAATGTAGAATAATTTGGCCCATTCAGTGGAGGACACGTGGCGCTCCTTTCTCTCCATTCAAACTCCTGCATCCCCTTTCTCGCTCTTTTTCTCGACGATCCCCGACCGTTTGACCCGGCAAAATAATTAGGGTTTGGAGCTTTTTCCTAGTCGATTTCAGTCCTTCTACCCGCACCCGGCATCTACCATCGTCGAAATCGCTCCCCGATCTAAGCAATTTTCAAGAGGGAACACCCACACGCACGAGAAAAGAGCCGACGTAATCTTTTTCTTTTTTTTTTTGGCTCGACGGGATCGGTCTTCCCTGCGACCTATTCGTTCGTTCACTTAAAATAAAAAAGGCAGATCAGCAAGGCCCTAAAAAAGGGTATTTGTGATTTGATTCGATCTTGATGGATTGATGAATTAATGAAGGGACTGACGGACTGAAGGAGAGATTTTTACCGATTGATTGAGCCATATTTGGTCAAGGGAGAACATGTACAAATCAGTGGGGATGGAGGCTAAGTAGCACCGACACTGACATGCGACACGACGCGACACACTGATATGTTATTTCTTAAAAAACAAAGAATTTCGATACGTTGAGACACATTATATATTAACATATACATAATAAGTTATTATTTTTATGATTATTTAAATTATTCAAATTCAAAAATGAATAAATAATTAAGAAAGCCTAGAATGAATTTACACTAAAAGTATTATTCACTATTTATTAATATTATTTATTATTTCAATTTGACAAATTCAATTCTATTCTAATAATTCATAAAGTTTGGAGAAAAAATGAGCAATCGACGTGCCAGACTCACATGTTAGAAATGTCGGAAGAGGGAAAAAAAACTTAAGGAGTGAATTATGTATCACGGAAAGTATGAGTTAAAAGAAAAGAGAAAACTAAAATTTTCTTATTTCTCTATTTATTATTTTTATTATTGTGTTTTATTTTATATATATATACATTTTGACATCTCATTTATTAAAAAATTTTAAAATTGACATCAATATTGGAATCACATATCAAAAACTCGTATGTTAGAATTTCGACTCGAGTGTTGGAGAGTGTGTCGAATTTTTTGACATGTATTGATCGAGTGTCAGAAAATGTTGGACACGTGTTGAAATGTCTGACACGACACGAAAATTCTTGAAGAGTGTTGGTGCTTTATGCTTTATAGGATGGAGGCGAAGGAGAGAGTCGTTGTCATAGTAGAAAGAAGAAGGTGACGCCGCAATAATTAGAGAGAGAGAAGGGGGGTGCTTCATCCTTTGAATGGCCCGGCCTACCATAATTAGAGTAATGACCATCGCTGTTTTGACTGAATAAAAGAAAAGCAAAAGATAATAATAATAACAAATAATAATAAAAGAAAATTTTGATTCTAGATTAGCTCAACCCGGGCCCCAGGAAAAAAGCCAAAAGCAAGAGGAAAAATAATTTTGATATTCAAACAATTCAATATTTTAGAGAGCAAAAATCACTGAAAACTCTAGGTCATATTTACCTCAATTTTTTTTCTTTTTCGGTTATCCCGATACATTTACATCAAAAAATTTATGACACGAAAAATCTTAAATTTATATCCCTATGATATATTTACCTCAAAGTTTAAGTTAAATAATCTAAGAAAAATATGTCATATAAATATAAATTTTGGGATTTTTTGTCTCACAATTAAAATTTAAAATAAATGTGTTGTAATTGGCATAGTTTAGAGTTTTTTTTTTTTTGGTGACTTTTTTCCTATTTTGGAAGTTTGCTTTCGATAGCTCTATTAACGTGTTGCTAACTTATACTAAGTTAAAGTTATTTTATCTATTTTGTGCAACAAATAATGTTATTTTTAATGAGAAAATATCTGGATTTCTCTCTATTTACTCATGCATCATAATGAGATATGGAGAAAACAAGAAAAAATAACAAAAAGAAGGAAAAGATGATGTCATGTCACCCACAAAAGCCTTAGAAAGTGGATGCAAATCGGGAATTCTTGATTTATTTCCCAATTTTACGCAAAAAGATAAGCAATTTCCTTATGTTAGGAGTCTTGGATATCCTATTTTGAGAGCTTGGGGGACAGCTAGGTTTTAGTTTTAGATTATTTTTTTTCTTGTTCTTAGAGTTTTTCAAATATTTTGAAAAAAAAAAACCTAAAAGTAGTGACAAATTTTTTTGTTATTTGATTTGAGACGCGGGTTTAATTCATATTTTCTTTTTTTTTTTCTTCTATTATATTATATTTTTCTTTTGTTGGAGCTCAGTGTAATATGATTATAATGATACAAATTTCATGCTTTTATGTTCTACAAGTAATTTCATTTACATGAGTTATATATTACCGTACTTAATGCTTTTGAACAAGTAATCATCATTTGAATAATCTGATGTGTATGTTTAAGATCGAAAAGCAATAATATGCAATTACTCATTATAATATATAACTCCAAATTATATGTGGATAGAGGTATATCATATTATTTGCTAGGCTTTTAATGATAATGTGGTCCAAAATATCCATTGTAAAATTGGGAATATTAACATATTTTAATACACTTAAATTTATTTAAATTCATATGGATATATTATGGATTAATAAACCAAATAGGCTTGATATAGTTAGAGATAGGATAATAAATATATTAGAAAATTTTGCTATCACATGTTTGATAATGTTCGTGTATGCTTAATGATTTGAAATTCATATCTAGTAGTTATAGTAAAATTGAATTTTTAACATATTTATTTGATTGATTAACTAAATTTAGTTTTGAAATTTTGCTTCTAAGATTGTCAATTTTAATACATTCTCGATTCTGTTTTGATTTATCAGATATCTTTTAGGATAAGTCCATTTTTCATATTTAACTAGTTTGTTAATCATTAATCTCTATGAGATGATATCATTTCTCATCATTTTATTTGTTCGACAAGCAAATCGACATGTTCGTTTAACATCAATCTTTATATCACTAAGTTATTGAGTATCATGTCAATACTGTTTGCTTTCCAATGTCAAAATAGGTAGATTTTAACAGAGCTCACAGATAGAACTTTGATGGAGGGATGAATGTGTCACATAGGTACAAATTTGAGATTTATTGTGTCAGAGTAAATGTATTACAATGGGCATAATTCGGAGGTTTTGTCCTTCAATTAATGTGAGAACTTTTTGTGTGTTGGCCAGACTCTCATCCTTCTATCTAGACAGAGGATGTGTCAATTTTATAGGGTTTGGCCAAAATCTTATGTGCGTGTGATCCTCTTCGCCCTATGATTCAGACATTCTGAATCTGTGATCTCGTGTGCACTTCACTCAAAGGCTACTGATCAAATCGCTCCAGATTAAGGCAACGTTTCGCATATCAAGAAGTAGCTACCTCCGTCGTTCTTTGAGCTCAAATCCTAAAACTCACAGCAGGCTACCACAGTTGCTTTCTGAAATCCGGACATACTTGTGTCATCTTCCAATGATATGACTCCATTTTCATGGGCCAAAGCCCCGATTCGTTTTTCATCAGTCCCGTAGAACAATTTGGGTAATCAAGTCACGTCGGTTACTGGGGCTCGAAGAATATTCGGACCTCGTTGGGTTCAATGACAACAGGAATTGAGCACAATCGGCCAGAAGATGTGCTCAAGCCCCATTAGGTTGGTTTCACGATGCTTTGGCCTAGAAAAAGGACAAAGAAGGTGGCTTACATGACTAGCTCTAGCCACTTAAACAAGGGCACGATTGATAATTATTATATTTCAGAAATTAATTTTTATTGCAAAGATAGATCTTTTTATTTCTATTCTCCAAATACATTTTTGAGTAAAAATATGCGTTTGATAATAATATAAAATTTATGTTAGTGGAATAAAAATTCGTTTAATAACGGCATAAATTTTTTCTTTATTGAATGGCAATGGTGGACAGAGACTAGTAGCGGTAGATTGGTAGCTAGTTAGTAGCGAGGGCAAGCGATGAAAGAGTTTGTATTTCTCATTTCCATTATAAAAATATAAAAGTGGAGAATTTTTACTTCTCATTTCTGTTTTAAACATATTTATGGACTAAAAATTTATCCTAGAAATACAAAAATGAAATCGTGTTACTAAACAGATTTTTGTTTTGAATCTATTCTCGATAACAGAATAATAGTTCTAATTAAAAATAATATAGTTATCATGTGCAATCTAAGTAATCTTAGACTTGTCACAGAAAGGATAGAGTTGATCATACGAGAGTGAGACTTTTGCCTAATCCTTTTTTTTCTAGCAAGTTTTCAAGTCAATTGGCATCTTTACGGCATGATAACTTGTATCGATTCATGTCAACGTGATGCTTCACAATCTATTATTGACTGATGTCTTCACGACAAGTCAGCAATGTATTTTCCTTCATCGTGGATTCCCACATAGCAAGGTCAAGTTCGTTGCCCGTTATTAACTCTCTAGTTGTACATCCTTCCCGATTCATTTTGGGACTTTTGGGAGCGATTTTGCTGCCGTAGAGAGCTCTAAGCTTGCTTATTACCTCCAAATACCACCCCGTCCTCCAATTGCTGCCAACAACAGAGCATCGACCTGAGACATGGCATCGAGTATGCTGAATATGGCTGCTTGTCCCATCATAACCTCTCAGCTTCATTCTGCCTTATTCCTCATGTACAACACTAATAACCTTCCTTGGTACAATAAATCACATGTGAACCCACCAAGGAGTGCATTTGGTTTATGTTTTCTCATGTATAACACTAATAACCTTCCCTTGGTACGAGAAATCACATGTGAACCCACCAAGGAGTGCATTTGGTTTATGTTTCCTTAGGCACTTTGGACCCTCAACGTTAATGACATTTGGTTAACTGTTTATTTTTTACTTTTGGGGATCATTTTGAAGAAATGCAAGTACTAAGCTGAAAGCCCAAGGAAAATCTCCACTTGCCGCCTTCGGGCACTTTCAGAAGGCAGCCGCCTTCGGGCACTTTCAGAAGGCAGCTTTTAAGGTTACTGATTTTTTTCTTCCAAAATTGCTCCCCACTAACACTTTTATATTCTAGTCTCGCCCTAGCTTGTGACTAGTCAATTGTCCCACTGTTGAAGTTCTACTACGCTTAGGTCTCCACTGAAGGCCCCTGTGCTTGGGTCTTCGCCTAGTTCATCTCGGACATGACGCTTGCCCTTGACTTTTGGGTGAGACCTCGAGGTCACGCATCGCTCATGGCCGAGAGTCGATTTTTGCCGAAGGTCAACCGTTGATGCGACCCCGGCATAGCTGCACCTAGGTTGCTTGATCCCGAAGCCCTCTCCTGAGCTCGCAATGGCCCTCTGAGCCTTTTGCTTGAGCCCTTGGAGATGATGAACAGTAGTTCCGTTTATTTTTCCCTTTTCTTTAAGAAAAAAACTTTTAAGTTATTTTGCCAAAAACTACACCAAAAATCACTAACCAAAGAAAACACAGCTTCAGCCAAAGATCTTTGAAGAAATGAAGGTCAATCAAAGTAGCTTAGCTCCTTTAGACCTATCACATGGCATGAGGCGCCTGAGTTTACAGGGACTGCTCTCTTATCTTCACACTTCCGTTCCGACTCAGTCCAATTGAGCTTATTCACTAAATGCAACCTTCCAAATTCACTTTTTATTTCCAAATCCATTAATGTCATTTCATAACAGTCTCGTCTAGTTTTTTTTTTTTTTTTAATAATTTCCCGTAATTTGTGCTTGGGAGAAGGCAGAAAGAGTCTTCGACGTTTAATAACGGAGCTTAGATCTGATTAGTACCTAAACTTCCTCCTTCCAAGGCCCTTTGCCCCAATTTTTTTTCATCATGAACACAGAAACAAATCTCTGTCGATGGCTACTCCCCCATCAATTCAAATCTTGAAACTTTGACAAACTTCCTTCTTTTACTCCACACAATTGTGAACTTGCCAAGATTCCTCCCTCAAGTAATCATAAGATAATAGCTCTACGAAGCATCTAGACGGCCTCTTGCGCAGCTTTGAGGAACCCTATTTGCATGCAGCTGTCGCCATCCATGGCGATTCACCTGCCCGCTCCCTTGTCCATGTTGGCGTCTCGAGAGGAGAAAGAACACTTGAAAAATCGACAAAATGAGGAGTTTGCTGTGGTGTTCGAGTGACTTTTTGTGTTGGGTCCGCATCGCAATCCAGTGCTGATCAACATCAAACCACCTTCCCCGCTATTTCATAGGCAAAGTGTGCTGGTCCACATGGCAGTTAAGTTATTGACTAGGGTCGCTAACAACATGCTTTTAAGCCATCGCACAGACTTTTTTTTTAGCAAACCATCGTACAGACTTTTACCTTTCTCATTTTCCAATATTGAACTAGTCCCCTACTTTCTATACCGTTCCTGCAAGAGAAAATGTGTCAGATATTACTTTTATAGTGTTTGTCAAAATCTCATGTGCATGTGGTCCTCCTCTTCATCTTCTGATTTAGACCATTTAAATTCGTAATTTTATGTACATATACTCAAAGCTTGCTTATCGGTAGCTCGAAAATTAAGCTATTGTTTCACAGGTTAAGAAGTAGTTGATTACCCCTATTGCTCTTTGAGCTCAAATCCTACTATTTCGAATCCTACAACTCAAAGTGTCTACCCAAATTGCTTTGCAAAATCCAAACATACCTGTGCTGTCTTCCTATGATAAGACTCCATTTTCACGAGCCAAAGCCCCGATCTTTTCTTCGCCAGCTACATGGACCAATTTGAGTGATCAACTCACTTGGACCGTCAGACCATGTTGGGTTCATTAGCAGCACGAATTAAGCAAAATCGGCCAAAAGATGTGTTCAATCCCAATTTTACTTTTTCCTATTTAAGGCCCAAGTTAGGGTGGTTAATTTCTTTGAATTAGATGTGTTAAATTCTTTTGACCAAAAAAGAAAAGAAAAGGTTAACAGTAATATACAACACCGAATTGGTAAGGAGAAATAACCTTGCTTAGTTCTCTTGCATATGACCTGGGTCTAATTGAATATCTTAACATATTTAAGTATTAGTTTGAGAAAGACATGATCTTTAGAGATATGAGTGGGCATTTGGTTATTGTTGCAACCCTTCCGAATGGGAGTTGAGGGAATACAGGATTAGTGGAAGTGTCGAGTTGAGGGCCAATGATTCTCAATCGCCATAGGTTCTCCCAAATCATTATCTCTCGCAATGTTGGCCAATTCATTTTAATTCAATTAACTTATAAGAATTTGAGAAAATTGTTCAAAAAGTCAAAATTCTATTGACTTTGATACCTTTCAATTTCATCAATAGAGTTCTACACCTTTTTTTATTTTTTGCCAATTGAGTCTATCCATCCAATTTTGACCATGAATTATTGATATAAGTGCCGGCCTTTTTACATGGCATATCGGCTCGACGTGAACAATTTTTAAAAATGTTTTAATGCTTTTTTAATTATTTATTAATTTTTATTTTCTCTTTTTCTTGTTTTCTTTTCTTTTTCCCTTTCTCCCTCTACTAGGCCTCGTCAATATAAAATTTTGCTAATTGAGTCCTCATTTAGAATTCTCATGGAAAATTGTTCAAAAAATCTCAATATTATGGCACTTTATCAATTTAGTCTTAAACCTTTCAATTTTTCCAATTAAATCATAAACATTTTCACTTTTTGTTAATTGAGTTCATTTGGCCAATTTTGCCCATATAGGGCAAGCATGGGTTGTCCCTCACCCAAGGTTGACGACCTCTGTCGGCCATTGATGAGGCCTGGTGGTGGCTCTTGTGGGGAGAAAGGGAAAAAGAAAGAAGAGAAGAGAAAAGGGATAAAAAAAAAAAAGATAAAAAGGAAAGAAGGAAATAGAGGAAAAGGAAAAATAAAAATAAAATTGAAAAATTATTAAAAAATTATTTAAAATTGTCTATGTTAGCGCTGACCGTCCTACATAGCACAAATTTGGTATTCACGTCGGTGATTTTTAGTCAAAATTAATTGGATGAACTCAATTGTCAAAAAGTGTACTAGGTCTAAAAAAATTTTGGACAAATTTAACTATTTTTTTCTGCTAATTTTCCCATCATTTTTTTTTGTATTTTTTTTTTGGTAAAGGTAATAAATATATAGAGCTAGGACAAATGTACAAAAGATTGGTCCAAAAACCTACACTCTCACGAACAATGTAAGAGTGAAGGGGATCCGATGCAAAACAAATACCAGCTAGAAGAACAACCACAAGGGTACAAGGAAGACAACCAGAAACCAGACAAACACAGAACAACCAAGGCGAACCTTAGTCCTAACGCCAAAGCAAAGAAACGGAGAAGCCACAAAATACAACCACAAGGCGAAACAAAGCAAAGATAGCTTAAGGAGAGAAGATCGCCGGATCAAGACCCCAGCCTCTTTGAAGTCTTCTATTTCTCGGAGATGGAGGAACCTTGCTGAAAGTGATGGCTCTATCTCTAATCACCTTGAGAAGGTGGTTTTTGAGAGCCGGAATCACCAAAGATTCACCACAAAAGATGATTGCATTCCTCTTTTTCCATATAAGATGACACAAAGCTCCAAATGAGAAGCGTGCAATCCTATGGTAGAAATCCATCATAGATAAGAATTTCTTGGCCCAGAGGAGCACCTCTTTCCAGTATCTATTCCTCCAAGGGAGATTACACCTGGCGGCCCAAAAGAAGGCCAGAGAAGCCGAGATGCCGCACCCAAAAAATAGATGATCGATGGAGTTTGGAACTTCATTACAAAAAGCACACACGTTAAAATCAATTCTACCATAGGATAGAAGCATCACCTGAGTGGGAAGGCGATTTTTGGATATGAGCCACAGAAGAAGCTAGTATCGAGGGGCTATAGCATTGTCCCAGACTAGAGAAGCCCAATCAACACACGGTTTTCTAGCTCTAATGGACTCCCACGCTGATGCAACCATGAAGGATCCGGAGGTATCATAGCACCAAATGAACCTGTCACACTCCAGCGACAAGGATGGGAGAGTTATTCCCCATCTAATTAAGAAATTCTTTAACGTATAGCCCAAAGGGGTGAAGAGGTCAGCGACCACTGCATAGTCAGGAATGTGTACTCCATCCCTGAATGAACGAGGTATAAAGCCATCAAGGGGGCCATAAGGCAGCTAGTAATCATGCCATAAAGAAACAGCTAGTCCGTTGCCAACCGACCACCTAAAAGATGATCGAAAATGACTCCTAAGTTGGAGAATTTTCTTCCAAGTCCATGAGCAAATCCCAGGCTGGTTGGAAATCCAGAAATTTCTCTTGTTCAAGAAGACTGAATGAACCCATCGGCACCACAAGGATTCCTTATCTGAGAAAAGGATCCAGATGAATTTAACCATAAAAGCTCTATTTGTATTTTATTTTTATTTTTGGCAAGAAAAGGATTGCTCTGGCAGTCCAATTTGTAGCTCAACAGAATGATCCAGTTCACTTTTGGAACAATTGCTCTAATTTCACAAAAACAATCTGCTCGATGCTTATCTACACGCAAAGCTCCATCAGCGACATGCTGTTCCACATCGCGACGAATCGGTACCTCATGATTGTCCCGACCTCATCAAACCTCGAGTAATGACTCTTCTAGTGGAAGCCATTTCGCCTGAGATCCGAAACTGTAGTTCTTGGCAAATGCTTGATCTCGAAGGGAACGGAGTTACTTGGAAGGTTTCTTAATCCGCAGGCGAATTCGGAGGCATGGGAGATTTTGCCTCTTGAAGGTAATCCGTTCTCCAGTTCAGCGCCTGCAAGTATCAGTAATCTCATGCGGAATTGAAGCTTTGAATTTGAGAAGAAAAAGCTTCATTGCCACTCGAGCTCAAAGGTTTGATGAGTTTGCAAGGCGTTGCTTTGCAAGAGAGCATGTTATGTGGCGATGTCCCTGAAGGGGTTTAGTAGTCCGGTTCTCTAATTGTACACAGTTCAAGAGAAGATGATGGATTCTCAGTTCGTCTATAACCACATTACATTAGAGCTACGGCGGCATTCATAACTTCTGCTGGCGTTTGCTTACCCCCTCGAAGATGTTAATCATTTCCTACTCACCACCTTTGTTCAATCCTCGTCTGAGCCATCGCTATCGCCGAAGCGCAACGTGCTGGTCGCCTCACGGACACCGTCACTGTGCCAAATCCACCGAGACATCGCTGGAGTGTCGCTGAGTAACCGTTGGTCTTTGTCCCGTCACCATGAATTGCCATAGCACAAACCAGGTTGTTTCTTCCTGATTGAACTCTAGTATTAAATTTTAGATTCATTCTAGATTTTGCCTCTTGATCTATGCTCTGTTTTGCTGCCTTCTTATGTGTTGTCTTACTGGATCATCGCCAAAGTCCATTGCCGCGAACGAGATTGATCGTTTCTTTTGGTCCAGTAAGTCTGCCCATCGTGCTGGCCACTCACTATCCAGTTCGTGACAAAACAAGCGTTATTCTCCCCTTCAGCTTCGGCTTTTCATACAACTTCTCTAGGAGAAAGGAGACAGTAGGGTGACAATTCTGTTGTTAAACATGTCAGGATGAGCAAATTTCAACTTGGTCGATCGGGATCCTATTGGTTTTGGTGGGGTGACGAGAGCGAGTCGTGGATCGGTTCCTGCAATCAAGCTTGAGACTGGCGGCAGCGAAGCGAAAAGAGCTTCGTCTATGGAGGTTGTGCTTACTGGGGAGAAGATTGACTCCATAAAAAGAAACTTACAGTCCCTGTAACTGAAATCCGGAGCTAAAGCAGTTGAGTGCGGTATTTGTGAATATGAGGTGATGGGGTTGGACTGCGTTAAGCCCAAGCGGAACGAATGTGGCCGGACTCCATAGGTGGATCTTTCATTGATCATTATTATTCTTTTTATACTCTATTCCATATTATTTATTAAAAAAAATTAAATGCATATCCAATTATCAGTAAAGATTCAGGTGTCAATAAGTGATTAATAAGACTCAAATAACTTTTCTCAAATCAACTCTCATGTTTATCGTGTAGCCCTATATCTGTATATCAAAATACATTTACTTTACGATAAATTTGCGGTTTGGATAAGTTGTTCCCTTTTGTGTCATGTGTTAACAATTTGAAATGCTACAGCAAAATGTATAAGAAAATTTTCAATCAAAGGAAACTATTACTGTACTTTTGGCAGGCATGTTGAAAAAGGTTGTAATCTTTTATTTTTATATGTATGTTATATATCAAATTGTGTTTACCTTTCTATGAAAAGGAATCTTTTAGGTCGTTAAGCTCCAAACATATTATGAATTTACAGTTAGTAGAAAATATCGTACAATCATATTTTATCTCATTTACAATATGCTAAGATTTCTGATCAACAAATTAATGAAGCGGTCACGCATGACATTTGCATATGTGCGTTTGCAAGGAGGAAGGCTTTGATCATAAGAACCAAGAGAAGGCGAAAAAGCAAAAATCCATTTATCCTTTAAAAAAAACAAAAAAAAGGCTATTGAAATTCTTTAATGATATATATTTTCTAGGTAGTTCTACTACAGTAATTATTAAGAGACAAGAATGCCCTCTATTTTATTTCCAAGCATCTTGAGAGGACTACTTCAACGACATACCTAGATCCTAGCGTATTCAACAATCAAATGAAGTCAGGTAGCTTCTTTAGAAGTCGAACTTCTCCTCCTTGGAATGGTTCATTAGTCAATGTCGCAAGGCCGAATTAATTAAAATTTAGGGGAAAATGATTTTTTTCACCATTAATAAAACAAAAGGCACCTTTATTTTGTAACTAGGAAACGTATTTATTATTTTTGCATGTCCCCGTATCAAATAATGACGAAGATGATGATGATTTATAGCAAAGAGCCAAAGTAAAAAGGAACCAAGCAAATTGTGGAGAACATGGAGCTCTTCAACTGATTATGAGGGGTTCTAAAAGAATGCAATGTGAGCAGATGTAACCCACGATCGATTCTTGAATTTGAATGAACAAATAACTTATTAAAACTATTTGCGGCTCAAGAAGTTACATTATATGCACTGTCTTCTATCATCCAATAATGGTTATCCATAAAAAGTTACAAATCTACAAACATTGACTCCACCACATGGCGGTTCCATGTTGGTGTCAAGGACCCTATCAATTGGTGAAGATTTCTCGTCGATAACATGTATCTAATGATAACTCTACTAGCGAATTGTTGATTCTCTTCAAGTCGTTGATTAATTGACATTTCTAGTTCTCACCAAATTTATTCTCATTGATTGAGTCATCACCTATCAATAATAACATTGTGATTGAGTTACTTCGCTAATTGCCCTTTGCCTTA
Organism: Eucalyptus cladocalyx; assembly: GCA_017140615.1. NCBI lineage: Eukaryota > Viridiplantae > Streptophyta > Magnoliopsida > Myrtales > Myrtaceae > Eucalyptus > Eucalyptus cladocalyx. The sequence continues at coordinate 43,958,806 of CM029518.1, forward strand.
AAAATTCTAAGGAATTTGCCACCCCTAACCCAAATTTCACATTATTCACCGTTCAGTGGAAGTAGGGCCACAAAGAAGAGGCACATTGAAGGACACAATGAGAATGTAAAGTAAATGCGAGCTAAAAGAAATTACATGATTTTTATAACATTTTTTGGGGTGGACACCTCTAAATTCGAAGCGACCATCGACCATCATTCGACATATACGAAGTGAAAAAATTTCGGGATCTTTAATTCGAATGTGCTTTATTTCTTGATGCATATTACCTTAAACCCACCTTTTTTGTATATTGATTATATTGAGTGAGGGTGGAGATTTATATTATTCGGGAGAGTAGGTAATGAAACTTACGTTCTTCTCAAAATACTATTACAATGAGAAAGAATTCCCCCGTCCGAACGTCCGAAGAGAGAACGAAGGTCACATGCCTTCTTGACCCTATCTAATTCTATAGGGAGGCTAATTCTGAAAATACCAGAAAGAGGCAGATTTGGCTATTTAATTTCCAAATAAGGCTTGCAATGAATATTATCACCCTTCAATTTAACAAAACTTCAAAAGATAATATCTTGTTAAACGCTCTTGATGTTTATTCTTGACTTCCAAGAAAACTTCACATGCAGTCGCCCTCACAAAATGAACGAACATCAACGTCTAAGTTCAGCATACGACCAAGGAAGTCAAGCGCATTGATCAACTACGATTTCTACGATGTTGGGTCGCGAAAGTACTCCAAAATAAACTTAAATCCCAAATAACCAAATTCTCAACTTCGACAAGGTCAGGGCACAAAAATATTCCCAAATAAACTTATCCCAAATAACCAAATTCTCGACGTAAATGCTTGAAAACATCCACGGTGAAGTGTATAAACAAGGAGGTTCAAGAGCCTCCGCTGAAAATCTTGACTGTCTCTCTACATCCTTCCCATCTCCAGATCTTGGGCTATAGGGTGGCTAAGGCCCACGCTGCTCGAGCCAGGCTGCTTAGGGGTGAGCATGGTCTGGGTTGGTTCAGGCCACCCCCTAATCTTAGGACCAACGTGTACAGTGTCGGTCCTCAATTTTTAGAACTGAGAACCGACCCTATTGAGCCTGGGATCAAGAACCGGACCGACCCAATGGGTTTGGTCCGGTTCCAGGGTCAACTTGGGACCAATCAATAATTTTTTTCGTCTTACTTTTTATGCTCCCTAAAAGAGCAAACCTACAAATTCAAATTACACATCCATCGACAATGCGGCATTGTGCAACTAAACTCTATAAATACCAATACATATTTAACAAATTTAAGATGAAACAATAATAGAAATTTCGTACTTGCTAACCGCTCATTGAGATATGGGACAAGATGAAAAATTCTTGTAATCATCTATCTTTAATATTCATAACAACATATGCAAAAACGTTTTCCTGCATTCGATCATGTAGAGTCCACTCAACCAAAAAATTAACTTCACACCACTTGACTAGCAAATCACCGTAACAACTGCAATACTATTCTATTCTTCAAAAACTTCTACCATTTGACACAAATTGAAAAGCAAAGTGCAGCTGAAATTCATTAGTAAAATACAATGAAATCATAAAAAGTTCAAAATACTTAATAGAAACCATGAATATATAACTTCACATTTTGTTAATTCATTTGAACTTCTAAACACTTGAAAACAAAACAAACAACACATAATTAATACTCAACAAAAGTTTTAAATTGAAATTACTATTAATGCTATTGGTAGAACATCTCAATATAATATAATATAATATAACATAAATTTTACTTAAGTTTGAATATATAAAAGAATTATAAATAATATAATATAATATACAAGATTGGTCTAGGGTTAGACCGACCCAAAACTTTTAGGACTGAGGACCAACATGTATAGTGTTGGTTCTTGAATTTTAGGACCAAGGACCGACTCAGTCCCCTTGGGAACCGACCAGGACCGGTAGGGTTGGGCCAGTTTAGGGTTGGTCCAGAGTCGACCCTAGACCGCTGCTCACCCCTAAGGCTGCTGCCGTGTTCTGGCATCTTTTTGGACTTTTCGAGGCCTTGACCACAGTCTGAGCAATCCCCGCCCCCGGGTTTGGCGGTTTCCCGGCCCACATTTCATCCCACCAATAAGGTCAGAAAGAGGCAGATCTCCTTCGAGGGCTCGAACAATCTGCTCAATTTTTTCAAAAGCTGATTGTCACAATTCCTATTTCCAGTAACCTCACATATCTTAAATGGGCTAGACATAGAGTCAGTGAACAAAAAGAACCGTCTTTAGTCATGAATGTAGCAAGTGGCATAAATCTATTAAAGAAAGATTAAGCTCCAGGTACTAAATATATTACCTTACTCATCTTCGGTCGACACTCCCCCGGAGGAAGCACACAAGCGGCAGCGCATCGGACCATACGAGCCATCTCAAGGCGGTCGTAATTCTGCAGCCCAGGATCAACAAGAGAGTCGAATTTTCCATCTTCCAGATATCGTGTGAGCTGAGGCCTCACCTGTAATGAACATAACAATGACTCTATCCCAATATTGCACTTGGATGATTAAAAAAAACCACGTATAAATTCTAATCCCCTCCAGGACCCAAGAAAAAAAAAATGAGGGAGTAATAGGTAGCTTGGGCTATTATTGTGAACACAAGAATTGCACGACTTACCGAATTAACCAGACTAACGCCCATATTCATAGCCCTGCGACCAGTAATCAACTCCAAGAGCACGACCCCGAAAGAGAAAACGTCCGATTTTTCTGTTGAATTCCCACTCGAAAGGTATTCTGGATCAAGGTACCTCCAAAGAAGAACATAAGACTGTGCTTCAACATATTTGAACAGAGACATATTTGGACTAGTCAAGCAAAAGAAGTACCTAAAAGGCTGTGCTTCAACAAATGAAGCACAAGGAACGAGGGAGCAATGGCTCATTTTACAAACACTTGGAAACATCTAAGATAGATTAATAACAAGCTCACATTTCAGTCCTCCGAATCAAAATACTAATGGAGCAAATCTTACCCAATGGTGCCCTTCACATTGGTAGACACATGACTATCTGCATCAGGAGTAAATTTTGCGAGTCCAAAATCCGCAATCTAAGAGAGAAAAGCATTCAGAATTCAGAGGGGGTGCAATCTACTTGCTCTAACAGTTAACCAACTGAAGTCAGAAATATCAATGCCAACTTTTAATTTCATCCAAAAAGTTTGCTTATACCTTTGCCTTGAATTCAAGGTCCACAAGTATGTTAGCTGCCTTGATATCCCGATGTATAATGATAGGATCACCTGCACAAGGAATGTTTCCCACATATACAAGAGCTCTGATTCACAGTCTTAATTAACTATTGATTCAATAAAGATGAAAGGCAAAAGTACATCTGAAACTTACAACCCTCATGAAGATATGCTAGTCCTTCGGCAGCCCCCAAAGCTATTTTCAGTCTACTTGGCCAATTAAGGGTCGGTTGTTCCTCTCCTGCAACGGTCACTTTCCATCAGAATCCTTTCCATTAAACGCACAAAGCGCCAAGTTCTCTGATTTAGGGCATCCAGGTCCCATCTAGGTTCACCTAGAACCCATCCAATCAGAACCAGCTCCTTGATTTTTGGAACCTAAATCCTACCTTGCTGCCCTAAAACCTACCCAGTCGATCAATTCAAGTCTACCCGGCTAGGGGTGAGCATATCGGATTGACTGAACTAGGAACCACCTAGACCGGACCAGCCAGTTTGGTCTAGCTCTCGGGGGACATCATTCCAGTTTTTGGTTCCATAAAAACAGAACTGGTGATTTTCGGTTTAGTTCCTAATTCCAAAGGGAACCAAGAACCATACCAATTATTTTTTAAAAAAAAAAATACATAAATATATTTTTTAAATTAGCAATAAACTCTAAAATAACAACTATAGAAAAGTTATAGTTTAAAAAAAAAAAAAAAAAATTAATGGTCTCTGGTTGGTTCCTTAGTCCCAAAAATTGGGAACCGGTTCGATTCTTGGTTCCTAGGTGGAATCGGACTAGGAACCAATCACCCCTAATACCTGAACTAGGAACCAATCACCTCTACTACCCGGCAACTGTTTTTTTTTTTTTTTTTTTTTTCATTTGGTTCTTCCTTTTCTATTGTTTTATTTTTAGTTAAACAAAATGAAAGTAAATGCAACAATAGAAATCTCCATTGATCTCCATTTGCAATAATGATGATCTATAAAAGATGAACACGTACCACCACCCTCAGCGGCGCAGCTGGCTTGGGCTATCTCCCCCTCACGAAGAAGAGAAGTTTGAATCTCAGATGCGTCGTTAGGGATTCTTACCTGGAGTACTGTGGTCGTGGGTCTTGGAGTCGCTCTCCCAAGGTTTGCTCGCCAGCTGTCGGCTTACAGGGTTCACTGTGTTACCAAAAAAAAAAAAAAGATGAACACGTAAAATAAAATAAATGATAAAAAGTTCAAACAAATAACATAAAACATAAATCATAAAACTTCATCAATTCCTAATTTGAGTCGAGCTGTCGGCTTACAGGGTTCACTGTGTTACCAAAAAAAAAAAGATGAACACGTAAAATAAAATAAATGGTAAAAAGTTCAAAACAAATAACATAAAACATAAATCATAAAACTTCATCAATTCCTAATTTGATCGACTCTTACTAGAGAACTGAGCCACATAGTACTGATTTCACATTTTTTTTTAGCTGAAAACCAAATGGTAACTGAAAAAATCAGGACCTGGACCAGTTACGGTAGTCCATCCGGTTCGATTCCTAGTTCTATTCTAGATCCATGTCACCCCTATTCTGATTAGTTGTCCTTTTCTCTTTTCACATGAACCTCAGTGCTAAGACTGATAAGCAAGAGGGGGCAGTATGTAAGATCGTGGCGTGAATTGGTACTGAAAATCCAAACTCACCATGTAAGTGGAACTCCAAGGTTTTGTTAGGCACCAACTCGTACACGAGGATGCGCTCGGACCCGGCCGAGCAGTATCCAACCAAAGACACGACATGCTTGTGATGGACTCGGCTTATTATTTCAACCTCAGTCAGAAACTCACGTTCTCCCTGGACGCTCCCCGCCTTCAGTCGCTTCACTGCTACATCTTTTCCGGTGGAAAGGACTCCGCGGTACACGTGCCCAAAACTACCTTCTCCAAGTAGATTTGCCCCTGAGAAGCCATTAGTCGACTTCTCTAAAGCGTCAAAAGGGAAATGGGCCCCGCTGAAACCGAGATCATTGCTAGAGGATGTGGAGCAAAGCCACCACCCCTTTTTCTTGAAACGTATTAACAGCAAGCCCACCCCCACCACGACCGCCACCCCCACCCGCACCACGACCGCCTCTGCCGATATGGTGCGCGGAGGGGACCCGGAAGAAGCTGACGGTAGAGGAAATGACGAGGCGGTGGTGGCGGCCAGAGGCGGCACAGTGGTGTTGGTCCCTGCGGGTGAAGACAGCGAGGAGACCGGAAGTGGAGTTGACATTGCTGTCGAGAAAAAAAAATTGGCTGAAACGAGGAAACAGATACTCAGAGAGAGACAGAGACAGAGACAGAGAGACAGAGTGCGTGAGAGAGTTGAAAGATATAATCAGCGGGAGAGAACAATATGCTCACGTAGAAATCTATGGTAAGTCATGTAGACACTAATATGCTCACCACAGAATTAAATAAAGATCAGCGAAAAGTACCCAGCGAAAGTTCAATTAATTTGGGTTCTGAGTTATCAAAGATTACAATGATTAGGTGGTCCGTAATCTCTCTTAATCGACAATTCTGGGATATTTTAGTATTAGTTTGACAAAGATGCAACCTTTAAAGATAAAGCTCGAGCATTCGGTCACTTTTTTTTTTTTTTTTTTTTTTTTTTTTTTTTTTTTTTTTCTGTTTTTCCAGCTAGTGGGAAACATCTGAAAGTGAACCTACTCTGTAAGCTCGACACATAAGTCGATAGCATGCCTCACTTCAACTCTAGTGTTTAGCGCCAAATCCTATACATTCTCCAGAGGAAGAGTCAACCCTCGGGATGTTGCATACTAAAATGTGTCCATATTGCCATGAAATAGTCTTTGATAGCTATGCTTCAAAAATATTATAGATTATTATACGATCCCTTCCTATCTCAATTACAAGATTCCAGAAGCCCGTCGTTAATGTTCTAATTGACAAAACTTACCGCTAGGCTTTTTCTTTTTCCCCATTCTATAAAGCAGTCGAACTCGATACTTTATCCCTCGTGTGTGGTTGGTTAGCTACGTGCTTTGAGCTCCCGAAGATACAAGGCTCGAATCTGTTATAAGCCAAATATCTCAAGTCAAAGCATGAAGATTTGTTCAAAAAAAATATGGTATATTCACTATACTTTCAAATGCATGAATGCGATAATCGCTCTCAGAGTTAACCAATTGAGGTCCAAAACATCAAGGCAGACTCTTTTTAAGTATATATCAAATATGTTTGTTTTTACCTTGGACTCGAATTCGAAGCCACAAGTAAATTAGCTCCTTGATATTAGGATGACCTGCACTGGGAACGTTTCTCATGTATAATACAAGAGGAAAGCTCTAGGATTCATAGTTGTAGTCAATTATTGATTCAATAAAAGACGAAAGGCAAAAGTAAATTCTAAACTTACAATCCTCATAAGCATGCGCTAGTCCTTCGGGTCCTGAGAACGAAAGAAAAACAGCTCCTGAAAAAAAGAGAGGGAGGAAAAAGGTGAAGGCTCTGACCAATGGGACAAGGGTAACGTGCGAATACAGGAATCTCGTTACTCCTTATGCATTTTCACTCGTCCACCTATATAAGATGTTCGCTGATTAACAATGTCGACGTCAGATATGTATCCAATCACATCTACCTATAAGTTAACCCGTGTTCAGTCTATCACCTCAACCAAGCAGCAAAACCCTTCCCCCCAACTTAGGATCCGGAGGCTGTGATGGGAGATCGTCGTGCAAAGATGCAACCGTCTAGATCTTTCATTTTGGCAGGGCAGGGCTCTATATAGTTCTAAATAGACGTAAGTTAAAAAAAGAAATAGTGAACATAAACAATATGGATTGAGATTTAGATCCTTCCCATTCAGAGGTAAATCGGCATCTTTTATTTACTTTCGCTGAGTAGATCATAACTAAGGGTACCCCATATATTCGAAGGCCACAACCACTTTAACTCGTTGACCACACAGGATATCTAAGCAGACACATCGAAGGAAATTCCAAGTTTCACAGTCCCCAATCTCTCTCGCCATGCAAATACCAACAGCCAGCCACTGCCGCTTGGCACCGCCGTCATCAATGTCGGCGCTGTTCTCGTCCTCTCTCACCGGTGGCGGGGTCGGACAACCTTTAGGGCCATAGCTGGATCTGGCATAGCAGCGAGTGCATTTCCAGAACTTAGAGTATGCTAACCTAACTTAGAAAATGCTAACCTGTGTTGGGCTAAGTGCCTTATAGTATTTGCCTCGAGCTCTCTTTAAAGATATAAATATAAATATCCCGGGGAACAAAAAATGGGTGATTTGAAAAAATTCTTCCGAAATGTTTTCGTCGCCTGAAGAAATTTATGCCTAACTATTTCCATAAGAAAATGAAGGAAAAAAAATTCCATTTATTTAAACTTTTAAAGCTATTATTTTTTCGGAAAATCTTTTCCAAACCGCTGGTTTCCAACTAAACGCTAAACATTAGAACCCCAAAAAGTGGCTTCCGGCAAAGTGGTTGCCGAACGGAGGCAGAGACAGAGTATGGCAAAGGGGTTGCCAAAGGCAGAGGGAGGCCAACATGCTCACCGTGTATGTGGAACTCCAAGGTGTTGTTAGGCACCAACTCGTGCGTGAAGTATCCAAACCAAAGACACGGCATACTGGTGATGAACTCGGCTTCATTATTTCAACCCCAGTCAGGAACTCACGCTCTCCCTGTCCGCTCCCCCACCTTCAGTCGCTTCGCTGCGACCACCTCTTCTTTCCCGGTGGTAAGGACTCCGCGGTTTACGCGCCCATAACCCCCTTCTTCTCCGAGCAGATTTACCTCTGAGAAGCCGCCGCTGGGAACCTCTGAAAAAGGCCTTGCCGTTGCCGAAAGAATGGCTCAGGATGAAGTGCCCATTGACTAAAGTATTGATGCCGGGCAGTGCGCGGCGCTTGGCAAGAGACGGTGCGAGGCACGTTTAACCCGAGGCTCTCCCTTTGCCGATCACATACAGGAACCTTGAGAGAGAGAGAACCCTTCTTTCTTTTTCTTTTATACTGGAAATGGAAAATGAGAGGGTGACCAGCCCCCGCAAGTTTTCTCACGGAATCCGAAATCCTTTCTTGAGAAGAAGAGATCTCTTCTTTCCTTTACATCGAATATCACCGGATCACCTCTCCCAAGAAGACGTAGAAGAAGAGGTGGAAGAGGCTAAGAAGAAAAGGCCCATGGGAAACTTGGTAAGATCACAATGATCGATTAAAACTTGATAACGACAGCACTAGTGGCTTGATAACGACAGCGTTATCAAGCCACTAGCGCTGTCAAGCCACTAGCGCTGTTGTTATCAAGTCTAATCAACCATTGTCTAAATCTCAATCGACTATTGTCCATCAATTATTGTCCATGATTTAGACAATAGTTGATTGAGACTGGATAACGTTAGGGTAACCCTATTGCTATCAACCATTGTCCTGGTGGTCCCACTGGGACCAGACATGGAGAAAATGCTGTATACGTTTCACGCTCCAACATGGAAAATAAGAAAGCAACAGAAACGCAACACGTGCCGGTGTGGTCCCACTCCACTAGGCTATGAGAAAATATTAAGTAGTTTGTGCGTGCCACTTCAGTGGATGACGTGGCGCGCACAAACCACTCACATACCGACACCTGTCCCGAGTGGGACCCCTCGAAAATGAGAAAAGGACTCGTTTTCGGCTGGCTTGGCTCGGCTCCTGCAGAAGAAAGGACGGTCAGCGATTCCTCCCGCTCAAAATTTTTCTCTCTCCTCACTTGAATGGGCAGGTTCTCTCTCTCCTCGTAAAATAACCAAGAACGGTCAGAGCCTTCCTCTGTTTCTTCTCTGCGCATCCCACCTCTCTCCGCCTCTGCCTCCGCCTCCGCCTGTCCAAAAGCCTCGCTCATCTGCCTCTGGCATCTCGGTCTCGTTCCCAAGTGGCACTAGGCTTGCCGCCGCTGACTGGGCATTGTCCCTAACGCTGGCCCACTCGGAACAATTCAATATTTTAGAGAGCAAAAATCACTGAAAACTCTAAGTCATATTTGCCTCTATTTATTTTCATTTGCACTTGATACATTTATATCAAAAAATTCTATGACATAAAAAACTATAAAATTTTAGATTAAATATGTCGCATAAGCATAAGGTTGGAGTTTTTAGCTTTATAAAAAAAAATCTAAGGTAATTATGTCATACGAGTATAAATTTTGAGATTTTTTATCTCACTGTTAAAATTTAAGGTAAATGTGTTGTAATTGGCATAGTTTAGATCTTTTTTGTGACTTTTTTTTTCTCGATTTTGGAAGTTTGCTTTTGATGGCTCTATTAACATGTTGCTAACCTATACCAAGTTATAGTTATTTGATCTATTTTAGGCAAAAAATAATATAATTTTTATGAGAAAATATTTGGATTTCCCCTCTATTTACTCATGCATCATAATGAGACATAGAGAAAATAATTTTAAAAAGGGGGGAAAAAAAGACGCCGCCCACAAAAGCCTTAGAAGGTGGATGTAAATCGGGAATTCTTTTATTTATTCCCCAATTTTATGCAAAAAAAAAAAAAAAAGCAATTTCCTTACGTTAGGAGTTTTGGATATTATCCTATTTTGAGAGCCTAGGGGGGACGGCTAGGTTTTATTTTTAGATTGTTTTTTCATTGTTCTTAGAGTTTTTCAAGTAATTTGAAAAAAAAAAAGAAAATGAAAAGCAATGACAAAATACTTATTATTTGATTCAAGATGTTGGGTCTATTTCATATTTTCATATTTTTTTCTATTATGTTCTAATTTTCTTTTGTTAAGGTTACGATGTAGTTTCATTATATGAATTTTAGGCTTTTGTGCTCTGTAAGTAATTTCATTTATGTGAATTATTTATTACTGTGCTTAATACTTTTAAGTGAGTAACCGCCATTTAAATGATATAATATGTATGTTCGAGACTGAAAAGTGATGATGTGTGATTACTCATTATAATATATAACCATAAATTAAATATGGATAGAGGTATACCATATTATTCATGTGGCTTTCGATAATAAGGTAATCCAAAATATTTATTATAAACTTGAAATATTAACATATTTTAGTGCACTTATGTTTAATTAAATTCATATAGAGATATTATGGATTAATAAATTGGGTAGGTTTGATATATTTAGAGATGGGATAATAAATAAATAAGGAAGTTTTGCTATCACATATTTAATGTTCCGAAATTTTGCTTATAAGATTGTTAATTTTAATATATTCTCAATTCTATTTTGATATACTAGGTAAATTTTAGGATAAGTCCACTTTTAATATTTAATTGATTTATTAATCATCAATATTTATGAGATGATATTATTTATCATCATTATAATATTTGTTCTAACAAGTGAATTGATATGTTCATTTGCATCTAGAATTTAACAATAAAGCCATTCACTAAAATGCTTTTCATCAAGGGGTTTTGTCATTTTCGTGCGTTTTGTGCATTGTGTTGTTGGGAGCATGCAAGGGAACATAGCCAACTGTGTTCGCATAAACTACTTTCATAGGTAAATACCGATTGGTCTCTCCGACGACATGCTTTAAACTAAGGGATAAAGTCACTAAAATTCTCACCATTATAATACATTTATTCGAAATTTTATTTGTAATATCAAAAATAAAAAATTATGTCGACCGAGACACATTTATCAATTTTTGTTTACATAAGAAAATATTTTTCAACAAAAATAACGTCAATTTTTATATCACTAAGTTATTTGAGCATCATGTCAATACCATTCGTTTTCTGATGTCCAAGTAGGCATATTTTTAACGAAGCTCATTGATGGAACTTTGACGGATGGGTGAATGTGTCATACAAGAACACATTTGAGATTTATTGTGTTAGAGTAAATGTATTATAGTGGGCATAATTTGGAATTTTTTTTAGGATTATGGCCTTTAACTAATGTGAGAACTTTTTGTGTTCTCGTTGTTAGACGTAAGCCAGACTCTCATCCTTCTATCTAGACAGAGGATGTGTCGATTTTTATAAGGGTTTGGCCAAAATCTCACGCGAATGTGATCCTCTTCGCCCTATGATTCAGACCTTCTGAATCTGTGATCTCGTGTACACTTTACTTCGCATATCAAGAAGTAGCTACCTCCATTGCTCTTTGAGCTCAAATCCTGCCATTTAAAATCCTAAAACTCGAAGCGGGCTCCCACAATTGCTTTCTGAAATCCGAACGTATTTGTGTGGTCTTCCAATGATAAGACTCCATTTCCATGGGCCAAAGCCCCGATTCGTTTTTCGTCAGTCACGTAGACCAATTTGGGTAATCAAGTCATACGGGCTACTGAGGAAAAATGAACATTCGGACCTTGTTGAGTTCAATGACAACACGAATTGAGCAAAATCGGCCAGAAGATGTGCTCAAGCCCAATTTCACCTTTTGCGATTTAAGGCCCAGATTAGGTTGGTTTCACGATGCTTTGGGCTAGAAAAAGGACAAAAAAGGCGGCTTATATAACTAGCTATAGCCACTTAATAAGAGCACGAATAATAATTATTATACTTCAGAAATTACTTTTTTTCAGTATTTCTATTTTCTGGATGTGTTTTTGAGTAAAAATATGCGTTTAATAACAATATAAAATTTATGTTCCTGAGTAGAAATTCGTTTGTAACAACATAAAATTTCTCCTTCTCCCAGCGGGCAAGTTGGTGGTTGACTAGTAGTGAGGGCAAACAATAAAAGAGTTTATCTTTCACATTTCTATTACAAAAATAGAGATTTTTACTTCTTATTGTTGTTCCAAATTTATTTTTGGATTACAAAATTATCCTAGAAAAAAATATTTTGTTCCAAACTTGTTATCGATATTGGAAAAATAATTTTGGTAGGAAATAATATTGTTATCATACGCATTCTATATAATCTTAAACTTGTCACGGAGAGTTTAAGCTTGATAGTATGAGAATGAGACTTGTACCTAACCCTTTTTTCTATCAGTCTTTCAAGTCACTCAGTATTCTCACGACATGTTAACTTGTGTTGATTCATGTCATCATGATACTTCACAATCTATTATGGACCAATGTCTCCATGACAAATCAATCAAGTATTTTCGTTCATAATGGATTCCCGCATAGCAAGATCAAGTTCGTTGCCCGTTATGACTCTGTCATTATACATCCTTCCTCGATTCATTTAGGTACTTTTGGGAGTGATTTTGCAGCCATTGAGAGCTCTAAGCTTGCTCCAACCCCAATTACCATCCCATCCTCCAATTGCTGCCAATAGCAGAGCACCAACTTGAGATATGGCATCGAGTATGCTGAATACAGCTGCTTGTTTCATCATACCCTCTCAACTTTATTCTGCTTATTCTTATTCCTCATCTACAAAAGTAATAACCTTCCCTTGTTACGAGAAATCAAATGTGAACCCACCAAAGAATGCATTTGGTTTATCTTTCTTATTCCTCAGAGTCCCTTGAGGAAAAATTAGGAATATCAGTGAATTTTTTTTTTTTGGGACCATTTTGGGAAAATGCAAGCAAGCTAAAAGTCTAAGGAAAATCCCCACCTGCCGCCTTTGGGCACCTTTTGAAGGCATCTTTTAAGGTTAATGAGTTTTTTTCTTCCTAAATTGCCCCCACTAATACTTGTATATTCTGCCCTAACTTGTGACTGTTCATCTTGTCTGACTGTTGAAGTTCTACTACGCTTAGGTCTCCACTGAAGGTCGCCGTGCTTGGGTCTTTGCCTAGTTCATCTTCTTGGACATCAAGCTCGCTCTTGACTATTAGGTGAGATCTTGAGGTCACGCATCGCTCATGGTTGAGCGTGATGGTTGCCGATGATCAAGCGTCAACGCGACACCGGCACAGCCCCACCGAGGTTGCATGATCTCAGAGCCCTCTCCTAGGCTCACAACGACCCTCTGAGCCCTTGCTTGAGCCCTTGTAGATGATGAACAGTAGCTCCTTTTATATTTCTTTTTTTTTGTTTAAAATTTTAAGTTATTTTGCCAAAAACTACACCAAAAATCAATTACCAAAGAAAATATACCTTAGGCCAAAGATCTTTTGAAGAAATGAAGGTCAATCAAACGCAGCTTATCTCCTTTAGACCTATTACATGGCATGAGGCGCCCGACTTTGCAGGGATTGCTCTCTTATCTTCACACTTCCTTTCCGACTCAGTCCAATTGAGTTTGTTCACTATGTGCAATCTTCCAAATTTGCTTTTTATTTCCAAATCCATTGTTGTCATTTCATAATAATCTCGTCTCGTTTTTTTCTTTTCATTTTCCGTAATTTGTGCTTGGGAGGAGGCAGAAAGAGTCTTTGACGTTTAACAACAGAGCTTAAATCTGATTAATACCTGAACTTCTTCCTTCCAAGATCTATCCCTTTACCCCATTTTTTTTTCCTATCACGAATACAGAGACGAATCTCTGTCGATGGCTACCTCCCCATTGATCAAATCTTGAAACTTTGACAAACTTCCTTCTTTTACTCCACACAAGTGTGAACATGCCAAGATTCCTCCCTCGAGTAATCAGAAGATAATGATAGCTCTATAAAGCATCTAGACGGCATCTTGCGCAGCTCTGAGGAACCCTATTCGCATGCAGGTGTCGCCATGCATGGCGACTCACCTGCCCGTTGCCTTGTCCATGATGGTGTTTCGAAAGGAGAAAGAACATTTGAAAAATCAACAAAATGAGGAGTTTGCTGTCATGTTTGAGTGGATTTTTGTGTTGGTTCCGCATCTCAATCCAGTGCTGATCGCCATCAAACCACTTTCCCGATCAAGTTATTGACTTGGGACGCTAACGATATGCTTTTAAGCCATTGCGCAGACTTTCACGTTTCTCATTTCCCGATATTGAACCAATCCCCTCCTGGTTCGTGCAAGAGAAAATGTGTCGATATTACTTTCATAGTGTTTGCTGAAATCTCATGTGCATGTGATCTTTCTCTTCGTCTTATGATTTAGACCTTTTGAATTCATAATCTTATGTACATATACTCAAAGCTTGCCTATCGGTAGCTCGAAAATTAAGCTACTGTTTCACAGGTTAAGAAGTGGTTGATTACCCCTATTGCTCTTCGAGCTCAATGTTGAACGAGTCTATGTTTCTGGTTTGTTTTTTATGTGTTAATAGTCTATTAAGCACTTTTATTATGTGGATTTGTTGTTGTACGTGTGAAGTTAGTGGGGTGTGGTGGTTATTTGTTTTTGTAAAGCCTATATAAAGGCTACGGTGTCAGTTTTTTTTTTAGTGCGTGGATGTAAAACAAGATGTTCCTCTGTTTTTGTGCATATCAGAAAATTTCCTCTGTTTTCCTCTGTTTTTAACGCTGTTTTTGTGCACATCTGCACATCTGCATCTCCTCTGGTTTTTAACATTGGTATCAGAGCGGAGGTTAGGAAGAAAAGTGTGTGTTTGAGTGCTGTAAAAGGTGAGAACCAAAAGAGAGTTTTTATTGCAGCAAGTACTTTCATATTGCAGCAGTCAAGGGAAAGTATTGCAGCAGGTTATTTTTTGTTTGTAGCAGCAGCAAGTTGCTTTTGTGGTGGTTCTATTTTGCAGCAGCAGTAATGGCCTCAGAAACATTTGTACAACCTGCTATTCCACACTTTGATGGTCATTATGATCATTGGAGCATGCTAATGGAGAATTTTCTTAAGTCCAAGGAGTATTGGGACGTTGTTTCTTCGGGAGTTGCTGAACCTGATGAAGGAGTTGTGTTAACGGCAGCGCAAAGAACGGCTTTGGATGCGTTAAAATTGAAGGATCTCAAGGCCAAAAATTATCTTTTCCAAGCAATTGACAGATCCATTTTGGAGACAATTCTTTGCAAGGATACCTCCAAGGAAATATGGGATTCCATGAAGAAAAAGTATCAAGGCTCAGCAAGAGCAAAGAGGCAGCAGCTTCAAACGTTTCGTTCGGAGTTTGAAATGCTACGAATGAAGTCGGGAGAGACAATAACAGATTTCTTCTCTCGGACAATGGCAATAGTTAATAAGATGCGGATTCATGGCGACAAGACGGAGGATGTCATCATCGTTGAAAAGATTCTTCCATCGTTGACACCAAAATTCAACTTTATTGTTTGTTCCATAGAAGAAGCCAAGGACATTGAAGAACTTTCCATTGATGAGTTGCAAGGATCCTTGTTAGTTCATGAACAAAAACTCCTACAACAAGAGACGGAAGAGCAAGCTTTGAAGGTCTCAACTGGAGATCATTCTTCATCAGCAGCAAGGGTGAATAAAGGAAGAGGCAGAGGAAGGGAGAACAACAATCGCAGTGGCTTCAGCTTTGATCAAAAGTCTGAAAGCTATTCCTATCGTGATTTCCAAGGGAGAGGAAGAGGTCGTGGAGGACGACATTCAACTGGTTTTAGGCCAAGGTCAGCAGACAAATCCAAAGTGGAGTGTTTTAGATGCCACAGGTATGGGTATTACAAATCTGAATGTCGAACTAATTTGAATAAACAAAGAGTTGAAAGAACTAACTTTGCTGAAAAAGAAGAAGAAGTATCTCTTTTGATGGTGTGCCATGAGAATGAAGAAACTCAACCAAATATGTGGTATCTCGACATTGGTTGTAGCAATCACATGTGTGGAGACAAGAAAATGTTTTTTGATCTAGACGAAACGTACAACAACACCGTAAAGTTTGGTGATAATTCCATTGTGTCGGTGATGGGGAAAGGAACAGTGGCAATTCATCCAAAAGGGACTTCGGTACAAACTATCTCAAATGTATTGTATGTCCCTGAATTGAAGACTAATCTGTTAAGTGCTGGTCAGCTGCAAGAGAAGGGATATGAAATCTCTATTAAAGGTGGGATTTGTAGAATCCAAGATGAGAAGTTGGGTTTAATTGCTGAAGTCAAAATGACGGGCAATCGGATGTTTCCATTGTATCTCCACAACACTACAAATTCATGTTTCTCTGCAAGATTGAAGGAGGAAGCTTGGTTATGGCATTTTCGCTATGGGCATCTTAATTTCGGTGGGTTGCGAACATTATATAAAAAAGAGATGGTGGAGGGTCTTTCTCAAATCTCTGCTCCTTTGGAAATTTGTGAAGATTGTGTTGTTAGCAAGCAGCATCGTGCTCAATTTCCACAAAGAAAATCGTGGAGAGCAAAAAGCCCATTGGCGTTGGTTCATTCAGATATTTGCGGACGAATATCTCCAATTTCCAATGGAGGTAAACGGTATATCATTACCTTCATCGATGATTTTAGCCGGAAAATTTGGGTGTATTTTTTGCAAGAAAAATCTGAAGCTTTTGCAACTTTCAAGAACTTCAAAGCACTTGTTGAAAAGGATGGAGGAAATCAAATAAAGGTCCTTCGCACGGATCGTGGTGGAGAGTACAACTCACTTGAGTTTACAGATTTTTGTATGAAGCATGGGATCAAGAGACAACTTACAGCAGCCTATACACCACAGCAAAATGGCGTATGTGAGAGGAAGAATCGTACCATTCTGAATATGGTGCGAAGTCTCTTGAGGGGAAGTGGAATTCCAAAAAGTTTCTGGCCTAAAGCAGTCAATTGGAGCATTCACATTTTAAATAGAAGTCCCACTCTAGCTGTTCAAAATATGACACCGGAAGAAGCATGGAGTGGCCAAAGACCTGCAGTAGATCACTTCAGGATTTTTGGGTGTATTGCCTATGCTCATGTTCCTGACCAAAAGAGGAAGAAGTTAGATGACAGGGGAGTCAAATGTGTTTTTCTTGGCATTAGTGATCAATCAAAAGCCTATAAACTTTATAATCCTATGACCAAGAAAATCATTATCAGCCGTGATGTGATATTTGATGAAGAACAAACTTGGCCATGGGGTGAACAAGGTGTTGGTAAGCAAATTCCAACGAATTTTGAAGATGAAAATGGGCTGGTGCAGCAATCCACAACAACCCAAATCGCCACAAGCAGTGTCCAAAGTACAGCAACAGCTGCAGAACCTGAAGATCGGCCTCATCGTGTTCGACGGAAGCCTGCATGGATGAGTGATTATGAAGTAACAGGAGTTGATCAATATGAAGATCCACTTATCCATTTTGCATTGTTTTCAGATTGTGATCCAACAACTTTTGATGAAGCGGTACAAAAAGAAAATTGGAGGATAGCAATGGATGAAGAAATTGCAGCTATTGAGAGGAATAACACTTGGGAGTTAACGGATCTTCCAAAAGGGTACAAAACAATCGGAGTCAAGTGGGTGTACAAGACAAAATTGAACAAGAATGGTGAAGTTGACAAGTATAAGGTGTGCTTGGTGGTGAAAGGCTACAAGCAAGAATTTGGAGTGGACTACAAAGAAGTATTTGCACCTGTAGCAAGACTTGACACAATCATATTGGTAATTGCATTAGCAGTGCAAAATTCATGGCCTATCTTCCAATTGGATGTGAAGTCAGCATTCTTGCATGGTGACCTTCAAGAAAAGGTATTTGTTGATCAACCTTCTGGTTATGTGAAGCTTGGTATGAACATAAAGTTTATAGATTAAAAAAGGCACTATATGGGTTAAAACAAGCTTCCCGAGCTTGGTATAGTCGCATTGATGCCTATTTTTTGAAGAAAGGTTTTAGAAAATGTCCATATGAGCATACACTCTTTATTAAAATTGGTGATGGTGGAAAGTTGCTTCTTGTATGCTTATATGTGGATGATCTTATTTTTACTGGGAGTGATAGTGCCATGTTTGACAAATTCAAGGAGTCTATGATGGATGAATTTGAGATGACTGATCTTGGATTGATGCATTATTTTCTGGGCATAGAAGTTATTCAATCTGCAGCTGGAATCTTTATGTCTCAAAAGAAGTATGTTCAAGAGATTTTGGACAAGTTTCAAATGAATAATTGTAACCCCGTGACTACTCCAACTGAAGTTGGATTGAAGCTCTTGAAAGATCCTTATGGAAGCAAGGTGGATAGCACTCTCTACAAGCAGATTGCTGGAAGCCTGATGTATTTGACGGGGACAAGACCAGATATCATGCATGCTATGAGTCTTATAAGCAGGTATATGGAGCACCCAACTGAGTTACATTTACAAGCTGCAAAAAGGATTTTTAAGCTATTTGCAAGGAACTAAAAATTTTGGGTTGTTCTATAAAAAGGGAGAAAAGTCAGATTTGTTTGGGTTTACAGATAGCGATTATGCTGGAGATGTTGATGATAGAAAAAGTACTTCAGGGTATGTATTCATGCTTGGTTCAGGGGCGGTTTCATGGTCTTCAAAGAAGCAATCAATTGTTACTTTATCAACAACAGAAGCAGAATTTGTTGCTGCAACTTCATGCGCTTGTCAAGCCATATGGTTACGGAAGATTCTTGAAGAGCTTCAGTTCAAACAGCAAAAAGCAACTATAATCTATTGTGACAACAGCTCAGCTATCAAGCTGTCTAAAAATCCAGTTCCACATGGGAGGAGCAAGCATATAGATGTAAAGTACCACTTCTTAAGAGATCTTACAAATGATGAAGTAGTTGAGCTAGTTTTCTGTAGAAGTGAAGATCAAGTGGCTGATATATTCACCAAGCCCCTAAAGTTGTCCATGTTTCAAAAGCTGAGAAAGCTCCTTGGTGTTTGTTTGTTGGATATTCCAAATTGAGAAAGGGTCCTTTAAACTAATTGTTTGCAACATCAGTTTAAGGGAGGGAATGTTGAACGAGTCTATGTTTCTGGTTTGTTTTTAATGTGTTAATAGTCTATTAAGCACTTTT
Organism: Eucalyptus cladocalyx; assembly: GCA_017140615.1. Classification (NCBI taxonomy): domain Eukaryota; kingdom Viridiplantae; phylum Streptophyta; class Magnoliopsida; order Myrtales; family Myrtaceae; genus Eucalyptus; species Eucalyptus cladocalyx. The sequence goes on from CM029518.1 coordinate 43,977,788, forward strand.
ATTATGTGGATTTGTTGTTGTACGTGTGAAGTTAGTGGGGTGTGGTGGTTATTTGTTTTTGTAAAGCCTATATAAAGGCTACGGTGTCAGTTTTTTTTTAGTGCGTGGATGTAAAACAAGATGTTCCTCTGTTTTTGTGCATATCAGAAAATTTCCTCTGTTTCCCTCTGTTTTTAACGCTGTTTTTGTGCACATCTGCACATCTGCATCTCCTCTGGTTTTTAACACTCAAATCCTACTATTTCGAATCCTGAAACTCAAAGCGGCTACCCAAATTGCTTTACGAAATCCAAAATACTTGTGTTGTCTTCCAATGATAAGACTCCATTTCCACGAGCCAAAGCCTCGATCTGTTCTTCGCCAGTCACATTGACCGATCCGAGTGATCGAGTCGCCTGGGCTACTGGGCAAAAAAGGACATTCGGACCATGTTGGGTTCATTAGCAACACGAATTAGGCAAAATCGGCCAGAAAATGTGCTCAATCCCGATTTTACTTTTTGCTATTTAAGGCCCAAGTTAGGGTGGTTAATTTCTTTGAATTAGACGTGTTAAATTCTTTTGACAAAAAAAGAAAAGAAAATGTTAACAGTGATATACCGCACCGAATTTGTCAGGAGAAATAATCTTGCTTAGTTCTCTTGCATTTGACCTGGGTCTAATTGAATATTTTAAGATTTAAGTAATAGTACAATCTTTAGAGATATGATTGGGCATTTGGTTATCTAAAAAAACTAGGATATAATATATATATATAAGTATTGTTGCGACCCTTTCGAATGGGAGTCGAGGGAAAACGGGATTAGTGGAAATGTCGAGTTGGACCAATGATCCTCGATCAGCATGGGTTCTCCCAAACCATTATCTCTCAAAATGTTGGCCAATTCATTTTAATTTAATTAACCTAGAAGAATTCAGAAAAATTGTCTAAAATGTCATAAATCTATTGACTTCGACACCTTTCAATTTCATCTATAGAGTCTTAAGCGTTTTTTTATTTTTTGTCAATTGAGTATATCCAGCCAATTTTTGTCAGAAATCTTTGATATCGACATCGGCCGTCTTACATAAAGCATAAGCGGCGGCACGTGTGAACAATTTTTAAAAATGTTTTAATGCCTTTTTAGATAGTTATTTTTTTTTCTCTTTTTCTTCTTTCCTTTTTCCCTTTCCCCTTTGCCAGGCCTCGTCGATATAGATTTTTGCAAATTGAGTCCTCATTTAGAATTCTCATGGGAAAATTGTCCAAAAAATCATAAATTTATTGCTTTTATCAATTTAGTCTTAAACTTTTCAACTCGCTAGTTGAATACTAATTTTTTTCATTTTTTGTCAATTGAATTCACCTGACCAATTTTGCCCAAATTGGGCAAGCGTGGGTTGTCCCTCGCCCAAGGTTAACGACCTCTGCCAGCCATTGACGAGGCTTGGTGGCGGTCGGTGTAGGGAGAAAGAGAAAAAAGAAAGAGGAAGAGAAGAGAAAAGGGGAAAAAAGAAAAGAAGGAAAGTAGGAAAGAGAAAAATAAAAGGAAAAATAAAAAATTCAAAGAAAATTCAAAAATATTTAAATATTATTTAAAATTGCCTATGTCAATGCTAATCATCCCACCGACGTTTACGTCAATTATTTCCAATTAAAATTAATTAGATGAACTGAATTGACAAAAATTGTAATAGGTTTAAGATTTTTTGGATAATTTTTTTAAAAAAATTCCGGCTAATTTTCCCATCTTTTTTTTTTTTTGTATTTTTTTTTTTTTTAAATTGGCTAGAAAAGGAAAAATAGATTATTCCGGCAATCCAATTTATAGCTCAACAGAACGATCCATTTTCACTTTTGGAACAATTGCTCTAATTTCACAAAAACAATGTGCTCGATTCTTATCTGCACGCAAAGCTCCATCAGCAACGTGCAGTTCCACATTGCGACGAATCGGTACCTCATGATTGTCCCGAGCTCATCAAACCTCGAGGAATGACTCTTTTAGTGGAAGCCAATAGCCATATCTTCTGAGATCCGAAACTGTAGTTCTTGGCAAACGCTTGATCTCGAAGGGAATGGAGTTACTTGGAAGGTTTCTTAATCAGTAGGCGAATTCGGAGGTTTGGGAGATTTTGCCTCTTGAAGGTAATACGCTCTCGAGTTCAGCTCCTGCAAGTGTCAGTAATCTCATGGGGACTTGAAGCTTTGAATTTGAGAAGCAATAGCTTCATTGCCACTCGAGCTCAAAGGTTTGCTGAGTTTGCAAGGCGTTGCTTTGCAAGAGAGCATGTCGTGTGGCGATGTCCCTGAAGGGGTTTAGTAGTCCGGTTCTCTAATCGTATCCAGTTCAAGAGAAGATGATGGATTCTCAGTTCGTCTATAACCACATTACATTAGAGCTACGGTGGCATTCATACTGCTTCTGCTGGCGTTTGCTTACCCCCTCGAAGATGTTAATCATTTCCCACTCACCACCTTTCTTCAATCCTCGTCTGAGCCACCGCTATCGCGGAAACCGCAACGTGCTGGTCGCCTCACGGACACCATCACTGAATCGTTGTGCCAAATCTACCGAGATTCACTGGAGTGTCGCTGAATAACCGTTGTTCTTTGTCCCGTCACCATGAATTGCCATAGCACAAACCAGGTTGTTTCTTCCTGATTGAACTCCAGTATAAAATGTTAGATTCATTCTAGATTTTGCCTCTTGACCTATGCCCTGTTTTGCTGCCTTCTTATGTGTTGTCTTACTGGATCATCCCCGAGTCCATTGCCGTCCAGTTCGTGACAGGACAAGCGTTATTCTCCCCTTCAGCTTCGGCTTTTCATACAACTTCTCTAGGAGAAAGGAAACAGTAGGTGACGATTCCGTTATTAAACATGTCAGGATGAGCAAATTTCAACTTGGTCGATGGGCATCCCATTGGTTTTGCTGGGGCGACAAGAGTGAGTCGTGGATCGATTCCTGCAATCGAGCTTGAGACTGGCGGCAGCGAAGCGAAAAGAGCTTCGTCTATGGAGGTTGTGCTTGCTGGGTAGAAGATTGACTCCATGAAAAGAAACTCACGGTCCTGTAACTGAAATCCGCAGCCAAAGCAATTGAGTGCAGTAAGCCCAAGCGGAACGAATGTGGCCGCACTCCATAGGCGGATCTTTCATTGATCATTATTGTTCTTTTATACTCTATTCTATATTATTTATTAAAAAAATTAAATGCATATCCAATTATTAGTAAAGATTCAGATGTCAGTAAGTGATTAACAAGACTCAAGTGTCAACAAGCGATTTGTCAATAACTTATCTTAAATCAACTCTCATGTTTACCGCGGAGCCCTATATCTGCATATCAAAATACGCTACTTCATGATAAATTTGCGGTTTGGATAAGTTGTTCCATTTTCTGTCATGCGTTAACAATTTGAAATGCTCTAGGAAATGCATAAAAAAATTTCAATCAAAGGAAAAAATTACTGTACTTTTGGCGAGCATGTTTTTTTTTTTTTTTTTTTTTTTGGTCGAGGCGGGCATGTTGAAAAGGTTGTAGTCTTTTATTTTTATTTGTATGTTACATATCAAATTGTGTTTACCTTGTCATGAAAAGGAATCTTTTAGGTAGCTAAGTTCCAAACATATTACAAATTTATAGTTCGTAGGAAATACCGTACAATAATATTTTATCTCATTCACAAGATGCTAAGAATTGTGATCGACAAATTAATGAAGCAGTCGAACATGACATTTGCATAGGTGATTTTGCAAGGAGGAAGGCTTTGATCATAAGAACCAAGAGAAAGAGAAAAAGCAAAAATCCATTTATCCTTTTTTTTTTTAAAAAGCAAAAAAAAAAAAGGTTATTGAAATTCTTTAATGATAAATATTTTCTGGGTAGTTCTACTACAGTAATTATTGAGAGACAAGAATGCCCTCTATTTCATTTCCAAGCATCCTTGAGAGGACTGCTTCAACGGCATACCTAGGTCCTAGTGTATTCAGCAATCAAATGAAGGCAGGTAACTTCTTTATAAGTTGAACTTCTCCTCCTTGGAATGGTTCATTAGTCAATGCTGCAAGGCCGAAATTGATTAATTAAAATTTAGAGGAAAATGATTTTTTACACCATAAACAAAACAAAAGGCACCTTTATTGTAACCAGGAAACGTATGCATTATTTTTGCATGTCACCATATCAAATAATAATAATAATAATAATAATAATAATAATAATAATAATAATAATAATAAAGAGTATCCCCAATGTTGGCAAAATATACATATTTTGATGTTAAAAAAAAGAATAAATATAATTTTTTTTTAAAAACGAGAAAAGCAAACGAAGACAGTATATTCAGACATGTAAAAAAAGCTGCAAGCGGTCGATCGGTTATCCACGGTAGTGCACGTGGCCTCTCTCTCTCAAAATCAAAGGCACAAGACTTGCCGACGTAGCAACGAATGCCTGCTCAATAATTCTTTCATCCGCGACATTTGCTGTTTTGATTGAATAAAGCAAAAACAATAAATAATAATAATAATAATAATAATAATAATAATAATAATAATAATAATAATAATAATAATAATAATAATTCAATTGATTATGAGGGGTTCTAAAAGAATGCAATGTGAGCACATGTAACTCACGATCAAATCTTGAATTTGAATGAATAAGTAACTTACTAAGGCGCGTTTGGTAACGTTTATGTTCAAAAATGGTTTCAAAAACAGAAATAGAAAAAAAAAAATGTTTATATTTTGGGAAACAATTTTTGATCGAAAGATGCATTCGGTAAATTTGTTCACGAAATAAAAAATGAATAGAAACACGTTTGGTAAATTCATATTCTTTTTTTGTTTCTTTTAATTTTTTAATATTTTTATTTTTTTTCCTTTTTTCCTTTCTTTTTTATTTTTTCTTCTTTCGGCCGGTAGCCTCGCCCGGCCACGGCGAGATCGACCGGCCCCGCCAGCTAGGCCTCGCCGAGGGCCGGACGATCCAGCGAGGTCGCCGACCCTCGACGGCGTCGCCGGCCATGGCCGAGGCCGGTGACCACCAAAGAAAAAGAAGAAGAAAATAGAAGAGAGAAGAAAAGTGTTTCTTCAAAAGTGTTTCGAAACAAGAAATAATTTTTTTTTTTGTTTCTCATTTCTGTTCTTTTTGTGTTTTGGGAACAAAAAATCTGATTTTGAACAAAAACGCAAACAAACGCGTTTTACTGCTTTTTTTTTGTTCCGAACAAAAAAATAATATTTATGTTCATAAAAAAAAAAAAAAAAAACGAAAAACATGCAGCCCCCTAGTACTATTTATGGCTCAAGAAGTTATTTTATATCCACCGTCTTCTATCATCTAATAATGCCTATCCATAAAAAGTTATAGATCTACAAATATTGACTCCACTACATGGCGGTTCCATGTCGGTGTCGAGGACCCTAACAATTGGTGAAGGTTTCTCATCGATAGCATGTGTCTAATGCTAACTCTACTAGCAAATTGTTGATTCCCTTCAAGTCGTCCTTTAATTGACATTTCACGTTCTCACCAAATTTATTCTCATTGATTGAATCTATCACCTGTTGATAACATTGTGATTGAGTTCCTCTGCTACTCGCGCTTTGCCCAAAGATTCTAAGGAATTTGCCACCCTCTGACCCAAATTTTACATTATTCACCGTTCAACGGAATTAGGGCCACAAAGAAGAGGCACATTGAAGGACACAATGAGATTGTAAAGTAAATGCGAGCTAAAAGAAATTACATGGTTTGTATAACATTTTTCGGGGTGGCCACCTCTAAATTCGGAGGGACCATCGTTCAACATAATCGAAGCGAGTGTATTTAGTTGTCCTTAATTTGAATGTGCTTTATTTCTTCTTGCGCATTACCTTAGACCTACCTTTTTCTGTATATTGATTATCTCGAGTGAGGGTGGAGATTTATATTATTTGCCAGGGTAGGTAAAGGAACTTACGTTCATCTCAAAATACTATTACGATGAGAAAGAATTCCCCCATCCGAATTTCTGAAGGGAATGAATTTCACATGCCTTCTTGACCCTGTCTAATTTAATAGGGAGGCCAATTCTAAAAGTACCAGAAAGAGGCAGATTTGGCAGTTTCATTACCTAATAAAGCTTGCAATGATTCCTAATAAGGTTGACAACGAATTGACCAGAGATCATATATACCCTCCAGACCCTCCTAATCATCACCCTTCAATTTAACTAAACTTCAAAAGATAATATCTTGTTAAACGCTCTTGATGTTTATTCTTGACTTCCAAGAAACCTTCACATGCAGTCGCCCTCACAAAATGAATGAACATCAACGTTTAAGTTCAGCATACGACCGAAAAAAGTCTAGCGCATTGATCAACTACGATTTCGACAATGTTTTTTTTTTTGGTAAAAACGATTTCGACAATGTTGGGGCATGAAAGTACTCCAAAATAAACTTAAATCCCAAATAACCAAATTCTCAACTTCGACGAGGTCAGGGGACAAAAATATTCCAAAATAAACTTAACCCAAATAACCAAATTCTCGACGTAAATGCTTGAAAATATCCACGGTGAAGTGTATAAACAAGGAGGTTCAAGAGCCTCCGCCGAAACCTTGACTGTCTCTCTACATCCTTCCCATCTCCAGATCTTGGGCTATAGGGCGGCTAGGGCCCGCGCTGCTCGAGCAAGGCTGCTGCCGTCTTCTTGGCATCTTTTTGGACTTTTCGAGGCCTTGACAGGAACCACAGTCTGATCATTGGCCACCCCCAGGTTCGGCGGTTTCCCGGCCCACGTTTCATCCCACCATTAAGGTCAGAAAGAGGCGGATCTCCTTCGAGGTCTCGAACAATCTGCTCAATTTTTTTCAAAAGCTGATTGTCACAATTCCTACTTCCAGATAATCTCACAGATCTTAAATGAGCTAGACATGAGTCAGTGAACGAAAAGAACCGTCTTTAGTCATGAATGTAGCAAGTGGCATGCATCTATTAAAGAAAGATTAAGCTCCAGGTACTAAAAAGATCACCTTACTCATCTTCGGTCGACGCTCCCCCGAAGGATGCACACAAGCGGCAGCGCATTGCACCATACGAGCCATCTCAACGGGGTCGTAATTCTGCAGCCCAGGATCAACAAGAGAGTCGAAGTTTCCATCTTCCAGATATCGTGTGAGCTGAGGCCTCACCTGTAATGACCATTAACAATGACTCTATCTCAATATTGCACTTGGATGATTGAAAAAAACCACCGATAAGTTCGAATCCCCTCCGGGACCCAAGAAAAAAATGAAGGTGTAATAGGGAGCTTGGGCTATAATTGTGAACACGAGAGTTGCACGACTTACCCAATCAACCAAACCCACAGGCCTGCGACCAGTAATCAACTCCCAAAGCACGACCCCAAAAGAGAAAACGTCCGATTTTTCCGTTGGGTTCCTACTCGAGAAGTACTCTGGATCAAGATACCTCCAAGGAACATAAACCGTGCCTCAACATATTTGAACAGTGACATATTTGGACTAGTCAAGCTAAAGAAGTACCTAAAAGGCTGTGCTTTAACAAATGAAGCACAAGGATCTAGCGAGCAATGGCTCATTTTACAAACAATTGGAAACATCTAAGACGGATTAATAACAAGCTCACATTTCAGTCCTCCGAATCAAAATACTAATGGAGAAAATCTTACCCAATGGAGCCCTTCACATTGGTAGACACATGACTATTTGCATTAGAAGTAACTTTTGCGATTCCAAAATCCGCAATCTGAGAGAGAAAAGCATTTTGAATTCAGAGGGGGCGTAATCTACTTGCTCCGAGAGTTGAACCAATTTAAATTGGAAATATCAATGCAGGCTCTTAAATTTTATTCAAAAAGTTTGTTTATACCTTTGCCTTGAATTCATGGTCCACAAGTATGTTAGTTGCCTTGATATCGCGATGTATGATGTTGGGATCACCTGCACAAGGAATGTTTGCCACATATACAAGAGCTCTGATTCAGAGTCTTTATTAACTATTGATTCGATAAAGATGAAAGGCAAAAGTACATCTGAAACTTACAACCCTCGTGAAGATACGCTAGTCCTTCGGCAGCCCCGAAAGCTATTTTCAGTCTAGTTGGCCAATCTAGGGTCGGTTGTCCCTCTCCTGCAACGATCACTTTCCATCAGAATCCTTTCCATCAAACGCACAAAGCGCCAAGTTCTCTGATTTAGGGCAAGCCATTCCAAGTCCCATCTAGGTTCACCTGGACCCATCTTGTCACAACCAGCTCCTTGATTTTTGGAATCTAAATCCTACCATGCTGTCCTAAAACCTACCTGGTCAATCAATTCAAGTCTACCCAGCTAGGGGTGAGTATATCGGACCAACCGAACCGGCAACCACCTAGACCAGACTAGCCTATTTGGTGTAGCTCTTGGAGACGTCAGTCCAATTTCCGGTTCCATAAAAACAGAATTAGTGATTTTCAGTCTAGTTCATTTTTTGAACCGGAAATCAGACCGATTCTTTTTTTCAAAAATATATATTTCTTATTTCTTAAAAATAGCAATAATCTCTAAAATAATAACTATAGTAAAGCTATAGTTTTTTAAAAAAATAAAAATTAACGGTCCGGTCAAGTCCCCATTCCCAAAATTTGGGAACCGGTCTGATTAGAACTAGATTGGACTAGGAATCAATAACCCCTAATACTTGGCAACAGGTTAATTTTTTTTTTTTTTTTGTTTCATTTGGTTCTTCCTTTCCTATAGTTTTATTTTTAGTTAAAACAAAATGAAAGTGAATGCAATATCAATAATCTCCATTTGCAATAGTGACGATCTATAAAAGATGAACACGTAAAATAAAATAAATGATAAAAAGTTCAAAACAGATAACATAAAACCTAAATCATAAAACTTCATCAATTCCTGATTTGATTAACTCTTCTTACTGGAGAATTGAGCCCATAATACCGATTTCACTTTTTTTTTTTAGCCGAAAACCGAATGGTAACTGAAAAATCAGGACCCGGACCAGTTACTGTAGCCCATTCGGTTCGATTCCTAATTCTCCTCTAGATCCATGTCACCCCTATTCTGATTAGTTGTCCTTTTTCCTTTTCAGATAACCCCAAATGCTAAGACTGATAAAGAAAGAGGGGTCGGTATATAAAAGATCGTGACATAAATTGGTACGAAAACCCAAACTCACCATGTAAGTGGAACTCCAAGGTTTTGTTAGGCACCAACTCGTACACGAGGATGCGCTCGGACCCGGCCGAGCAGTATCCAACCAAAGACACGACATGCTTGTGATGAACTCGGCTTATTATTTCAACCTCAGTCAGAAACTCACGCTCTCCCTGTCCTCTCCCCACCTTCAGTCGCTTCACTGCTACATCTTTTCCGGTGGAAAGGACTCCGCGGTACACGTGCCCAAAACTACCTTCTCCAAGTAGATTTGCCCCTGAGAAGCCATTAGTCGACTTCTCTAAAGCGTCAAAAGTGAAATGGGGCACGCTGAAACCGAGATCATTGCTAGAGGATGTGGAGCAAAGCCGCCACCCCTTTTTCTTGCAATGTATGAACAGCAAGCCCACCCCCACCACCGCCACCACCCCCCCACCCCTACCACCACCACCTCTGTCGATATGGTGGACCTAGACAGAGGAAATGTGGCCAAAGGGGGCGGGGGGGACCCAGAAGAAGCTGACGGTAGAGGAAATGCCGAGTTGGTGGTGGCCAGAGGCGGCACAGTGGTGTTGGTTACCGCCGGTGGAGACGGCGAGGAGACCGCAAGTGGAGTTGACATTGCTGTCCAAGAAAAAACAAATTGAATCAAACGGAGAAACAGATACTGAGAGAGAGTTGAAAGATTTAATCAGCGGGAGACAGCAAATATGCCCACGTAGAAATCTATGGTAAGTCATGCAGATGACTGGGCGCGTCAATCTGGACTCTCAGTCCACGATACGGTGAAATTCGATACGCACACCACAGTGAAAATTTAATTAATTTGGGTTCTGAATCATTAGATCAAAAAGATTAGATGGGTCCGTAATCTCTCCTTTTTTATAATTATTTTCCCCTCCGATCTTTATTCAATCTTAAAGTTAGGCTGTCAGACTATATAAAGGGCAACACCTATAAACGAGCGCCGATCCACAAAGACGTCGACACTTTTCTTCCAAAGGGTAAATTCATGCACATGCGTTAATTTCTCTTACATGAACATGTATCTTAATTGACAACTCCGGGATATTTAAGTATTAGTTTGACAAAGATGCAAGCTTTAAAGGTTAAGCTCGGGCATTCGGTTACTTGTTTTGTTTTTTCCAAATAATGGAAAAGGAAAATGATGAACTAACGGCATCGTTACTCTTCAAGAGTAACGGTGCCTTCTCCACGCCCAACTTTTTTTTACTCAATTCTTTGAAAAATCACCAATAAAAAATCTCAATTGGGATTTGCATAAGTGGGGTTCTTTATATAAGAAAAAGAAATAAAGGAAGACCAGATTAATCTGAAAAAAGTTAACTAGTAAAATAAAATAACACAAATCATGAAAATAGTATCAACAAAAAAGACATTATTAATGTTATTAGAAATATTTATTAAATTTACAAATCACAAAAAAATAGAAATGTTGTTTCTAGACTAATGACAAATATTATTATACTTTACATGGAACATCATTCTTTGTGCTCGACTTTAAGTTGGTTTGAAAGGGGCTTTTTTTTTATTTTGTGCTCTTTTGAATTCTCACAATTATTGAATAACCACATTGACTTAACTACCATCGTTTTCACCATTTCTTTTGGGGTTATGATTCCTTCTTCACCAGCACATCATCGGTCTCATTTTCGTCATTGGCATTATCGTCACCAATCACTTCACCTCTTATGTGAATGGCAGCTATTAAAAGGATTTGAATGAAAAGGAAAAAGTATTGTGTTTCGGTGATCAACTAGATTGAAGTCAAGTACATTACTTTGTCGCAGTCAAATCAAGAAATTGGTCAATGAAATCTTTCTTGCTTCAGCACTAGAAGCTCACTTGTATTTCAATTTGTAAACTGAAAGAATATTTCTCATTTGTATGTTTAATGGATTTCAAAATCTTAAATTTACCAGAAGTTATAGGATACTAGAGGATGTTATTATTTGATTGAAAAACATTCATTGCCAATTATAAAGTTGCACTTCAATTTCCTATATATATATATATATATTATTTTTGGTTGAACATCATTGATTCTTATCACTATTTGTTCCTTTAGATAAATTAGAAAGATACCACTTTCTATTGCCCATCTCTTCCTGAAACCTGTGGTCATAATTTCGATCAAAATCCCACCGTCGGAAATTCTAGATAACAGCAACCGTCACTCTATCACCATCCAATGGAAAACATCTAAAAGCGACCCTACTTTGTAACCTCGACACAGACCATAATAAGTCGATAGCATGCCTCACTTCAACTCTTATGTTTAGCGCCTACCTATACATTCTCCAAAGGAAGAGTTGACCCTCGGTGCGTTGGATACTAAAATGTATCCATATTGCCATGACAGTCTTTGATAGCTACGCTTCAAAATTTTCAAGATTGTTATACGATTCCGTCCTATCTCAATTACAAGATTTCGGAAGCCCATGTAAATCTTGTAATGGACAAAACTTAATGCTAGCTTTACTTTTTCCCCATTCTATAAAGCAATCGAACACGATTGGTTAGTGCGGATTCTCAAGTTTTGGAGCGTTGTCGGCTTTCACTTAGGGCAAGATTTGCACAGGGCTCGAAAGACACTGATTGCCAGCGTTAAAAAAAAAAAAAAAAAAAGTCCCAGCTATATGGTATTTATCTAATGTACTCGCAGCACTTTTTGAGAAGAAAAAGGGGTTGGGGGGAGCTCCTTAACCTCACCTCTTTGGACCGCGTATAAAACGACTCAAACGTTCCATGGTCAACCTTAAAACCGGAATGGAACCGGCCGGTTCATTTCTAGATTGATCTGGGGTTGATTGGTTCGCGGTTCCAAAAACCAAAAACCGACATGAACATGATAGGTTTTTAGTTCTTAATTTGAAATTATTGATTTGGAATTGCCCACCCTGAAACCGATTAATCCTAGTTGAACTGCTCTCTTTCTGTTCCTTCTTTTCTTACTGCTAATTACCCATTTCCATGTCAATTAGCATCCTCATTGACACGATAACCCATATTGAGCTTATGTCGTCGTGAAATGTTGCAACCTCTCATTGACTAACATCCTCCAGACACATCAACCAAACATAGATTCCCACCTAGCAAGATCATATTCATCTCCCATTACAACTTTATCATATTCATCTCCCGTTACAACTTTCTCATCGTAAACACTCCCTCGGTTTATTCCTTTAGGCATTTTTGGGGAAGCGATTTTGCCATTGACAGCTCCAAGCTTTGCATATTACCTACACATACGCTCATCCTTCAACTACTGCAAACAACCTAACGCCATTCGCCTGCGATTTCGCATCAAGTACACTAAATTCGGCTGCTCTTCCAATCATGGCCTCTCTACTTCAGTCCGCTCGTTGTGATTGCTCGTCGGTAACACTAATAACCCTCCATTAGTACAAGATTTCGCATGTGTACCCCTCTGGGTCCTCTAGCCTATCACATGGCAAATGGCACCCGAGCTTGCTAGGACTGCTCGCTCATTCTCACTTCCTTTCCGACAAAGTCAAATCCACGTTAGTTACCATATTCAACACTTTGAGATTCCATCGAAACCCAGTGCAAATCCTTTTATCCATCATATTCATTGATTCAATTTTGTTAGAATTTTAATTGGCTATCGTGTATATTTGTCGACCTCAACTCCCTATCTATCCATCTATCTGATTCTTTACTGGTCTCGTCTTTCCCCCATTTTCCCGTATTCTGTAATTGGGAGGAGGCGTCAAGGGTCTTCGACGTCTAATAACAGAGCTTAAATTTGATTTATATCTAATTTCTTCCCGTATTCTCTTTATCCCCCCTTACTTTCTCGCATTTACAAAAACAAATCTTTCTCCATGGGTACTCTCTCATTAAACAAATCACCGAAACCAAAGCAAGTGTGAGCAAGCCAAATTTTCTCCGTCAAGAATTCATAAAATACTAATTCCTAGGAGGGCATCTAGATGCCCCCTAGCATAGGCCTAAGGAACCCTAGTTGCATGTGAGTGACACCATCCACAGAGACTCATGGTGCATTTGATAACGCTTACGGGAACGGGTATTTTCTGTTCTTTTATTCCCGAAAGTAGAAATAGAACAGAAATGCATTTGGTAAATTTTTTGTTCCCAAGAATAAATTTGTTTCCCAAAATAAAAATAAGAAACAAAAAAAAGTTACTTCTTGTTCCCGAGAACAACTTAAGAAACAAGAATCAATAATCAAGTTTTTTTTCCTTTTCTTTTCTTCCTTTTCTTTTTCTTTTTTTCTCTTCCTCCCTTCTTCTCCTAGCTGGTTGCTGCTGCCGGCGGCGACCGCTAGACGAGACCCGCAACCTCGGGCGACCACTTGCGAGGCCCCTCCAAGCCTCGCCATGGTTGGGGAGGCTCCCTTGAGCCTCAGTGGCTAGGCGAGGCTTGACCTCGCCCAAATCTGGCAAGGTCGAGCCTCACCTGACTACCGCGAGCCTCACCGAGGTTGGGCGAGGTCGACCTCGCGATGGCTAGGTGAGGCCGAGACTCGCCCAACCACGGCCAAGCCTAAGCCTCACCGGTGGCCGAGCGAGGCCGCCTCACCCAGCCACGGCGAGCCTCCCCGAGGCCGACCTTGCGGCCCTTCTTTGGCCGGTCTTCGGTGGTGGAAGGAGAAGAAAAATAAAATTAAGAAAAATAAAATTATTAAAAAATTAAAAGAAATTCTAAGTTATAAAAATATATCGGGTCGTACCAAATGTATTTCTCTCTAGGAACATAAATTTTGGGTAATTACCAAACGCGTTCAAATGCTCAGAAACTGTTCCTAGGAACAAAAACAAAACAAAAAATGTTTATAAAAAAAATTTGTTCCCTAGAACAGAAACGTTATCAAACGCACTTTCATTGTCAATTGCACAAAATCTAATAATCAAATTTAAATCAACATATTCCAAGGAAAGAGAAAAGAAAACAAATCCATTATTATTTTATACGCCTCCAATGACCTTAAAGATGAGTGCATATAACAACTTTCGCTTTCAAAGCAAAAGCCAGGATTTATGTCTTTATTTTAGGTTCCACGGGACGTTTTCCTTTGGGTCTTTCCTTAGCGTTTCTATATTGACAACAAGAAGCGACCGATTTGTAGACGGGTGATCTTAGGGGTTCGTTCTAGTCACCCTTTATAATTCGGCGCATGCATACCTTTCTTTCTTCGGTCCATAACTAATATATACGCATGTGAACTCCTACTGTAATAAGATAATTTAATAACGGAGTTTTCGCGCACCTCTTCTCCGTTCTTCAAAACGGCATGCAAGACCGATAAGGCGTCCGTTTTGGTGGTGAAGCCAGTCAGTCCAAAGAGGCCCTTCAACTGCTGCGGGCATATTATAATCGCAGCCCCACTCATGATACCGACGATTGTCGAGTGCGTCAAGAAGTCCACAACAAACCCCAGTCTGCTCATATGATTTAATAGAGAAAAGATGAGATTAGCTTCTTTGCTAATTAATGAATCCAAGGAGAAAATTTTGTGCGATCACTCCTGTATATACCTTAGGAACCCCAAGACTGACGCTGTGAAGATCAAGTTGAGATACCATTTGCGGTCAGTGTCTGGCGACGCTTTCTCTTGAACGGACGCAGCAAGAAGCAGTGAAGCTGCAGCCAGTCCCGAACGCTATGTGCTTTGAGCTCCCGAAGATACAAAGCTCGAATCTGCGATAAGTCAAATCTCTCAAGTCGAAGCATGAAGATTTGTTAAAAATAAAAAATAAAATAATTTGTGAATGCGACACTTGCTCTCAGAGTTGACCAATTAAAGTCCGAAACATTAATGCGGACTCTTTTAAGTATATCAAATAAGTTTATTTTTACCTTGGACTCAAATTCGAAGTCCACAAGCAAGTTAGCTCCCTTGATATCTCGATGTACGATCGTTGGATGACCTGCAAAAGGAATGTTCTCATGTATAATGCAAGAGAAAAGCTCCAGGATTCTCACGGTTTTAATCAACTATTGATTCAATAAAAGACGAAAGGCAAAAGTAAATCTAAAACTAACAATCCTCATGAGCACGCGCTAGCCCTTCGGCTCCCGAGAACGAAAGAAAGCTCCCGAGAAAGAGAGAGGGAGGAAAAAGGTGAAGGCTCTGACCCATGGGACGAGGGTAACGGGAGAATACGGGGATCTCGTGACTCCATATGTATTTTCACTCGGCCACCGGATTACCTCTATTGAGTACGGATGAGCATTTCCGATTCTCTAACAGATTCTTCATTTTTTTTATAAAAAAAATCTGAAACCTACTTGCATATCTTGAAATCTAAAACCTATTCTATCACAAGTTTCAGGATCTACTTATATTTCATTTATATTATTAATTAAATAATTACAATTAATTAAAAGCTTTAATGACCACCACCATTTGTTATCATAATTCACTGACCATAAAGTCACACGGAAAATATGAATATTATTAAATTAGAAGTCTCGGTCATAAAATGGAAATTCAAATTAGTGATTCTAAATTATACACTTATTATCGAATGGTATGGAGTATTGCAAGATCACGCGAAAACATGAACCGAAAAAACAGTAAATTTGTTCAGATTCCAAGTTTCTTCAACTAAGAACCTAGAAACTATCTGTTAAAATAGATTTCTCAATTTTTGAAATCTGAAACTTACGTCGCATACCTTAGAATTTGAAAAACTTACATGTTCTCATCGGTCCGGTTCTTAGGTTTCAAATTCTATCTTGAAACTATGCTCACCTCGGGGGTTCAATCCCCACCTTCTCGGAGGGGTGGGGTGGTAATGATTTAATTTCATGAGTGGATTTCGACTCCCATACCCTACATGGAGGCGGACACAAAAGTTTGAGCGTGAGAGTTAGGGTAGAAATAAAGTATGACCGAAAAAAAAATTCATGCTCACCTCCACTATTGAGCACTACCCACCCCCCCCCCTTTCACTATCTTGACTATAGGATAAAATGTTCACCGATTAAAAATCTCGATGTCAGATATGTATCTTTTACTCATACCCACTAATAAATTAACTCCAACTTAATTATCGCAACTTTTGGATCCGGAGGAGCCGGTCGTGCAAAGACGAGGCCTTCTAGATCTTACATTCTGGCAGGGCTCTGTATGCGTTCTGCACAGACTCGTATAAAAAGTAAAAAGAAAAAAGCGGACGTAAACAATATGGTTTGTTATTTAGATCCTTCCCATTGAGAGGTAAATCGGCATCTGTAGATTACTTTCGCTAAGTAGATCATAACTAAGGGTACCGTATATCAAAGGCCACAACCACTTTTAACTCATCAACCGCACAGGATATCTAGGCAGACACATGAAAGGAAATTCTAAGTTTCACAATCCCCGATCTCTCCCGCCATGAAAAACTGCTGGCTCACCGCTGTTCGCCACCGTCATCAATGTCGGCATTGTTCTCATCCTCTGTCACCGGCATTGGGGTCCCGCAACCTTGGCGCCGGATCTGGCATTGCAGCAAGAGCAATTTTGAAAAAATTCTTCAGAAAAATAATTGCTTATATCGCTTAGAAAATTAGTCATTGAAAAAATGTTTTCACCATTAATAGCAATCTATGCCTAAATAATTTTCATGAGAAATTAGAAAAAAAAAAAAAAAAAAACCTCCATTCATTTACTTTTACAAGCAATTATTTTTCTAAAAATATTTTCCAAATCCCTCATTTTTCACTAAACTAAGACACCTTACAATCAGCACCCCAACGGCTTTCAGCAAAGCAGTTGCCGAACGGAGGCAGAGAAAGAGTTTGCAAAGGCAGAGGGGGGCCAACATGCTCACCATGTATGTGGAACTCCAAGGTGTTGTTAGGCACCAACTCGTTCTCGAGGATGCGCTCGGACCCGGCTGTGCAATATCCAAACCAAAGACCCGACACAGTTGTGATGAACTCGGCTTTGTTATTTCAACCGCAGTCAGGAACTCACGCTCTCCCCTTCCGCCGCCCACCTTCATTCGCTTCCCTGCTACTACCTCTTCCTCCCCGGTGGTAAGGAGTCCGCGGTATACGCCCCCAGCACCCCTTCGTCTCCGAGCAGATTCGCCTCTGAGAAGCCGTTACTCTGAATTCCTCCAAAAAGCCTTTGCCATGCACGAAGTGGGGAACATAATGACGACCGGCGGGGCGCAGACCTTTTATCGAGAACGTGCTCGCCCCCGTGTGACGTGGCTCGAATACCGCTGCACAGCCCGTTTTCTCTTGTTTTGGAGGGATGCGAACGCCCTGACCAAGTGTAGCGTGGGAACACAGAAATCTCGTGACTTGACCTATGTATAATAGTACGGCGAGAGTGTTGTAGTCTGACCAGTGGCCCACTCTATTATTCCGGTTTTTTAATCAGTTGGTTGACGATTCTGCCATTCGGGACTTTTGATCCCACCGGTCACAGTGCTTCAGGATTGCAGGACCCTTTCACCCATGATTCAGAATTTTTTAACTCAGGATTTTGCGCCTCGTTTTTTTTTTGACCGACTTCTTTGTTTTGATGGCGCCCGTGTTGAGGATTTTTTTAAGGATTAATATACTGAAAAGTTCTAAACTCGTATGGTTATGATAAATTTATCTCAAATTAATTTTTTGATCACAAAAAACTTCAAATTAATATACTTATGATAAATTTACCCTAAATGATCACAAAAAACCTCAAATCGGTACACTTAAGATAAATTTACCCCAAACTTAACCACCCACCTGGGTGGTGCTGCTAGCGGCGAGCTTTTCCCCCTAACGCAAAGGGAGGAGTTCGATTCCCAGGCGTCGCAAGGGTGACTTACTCGAGGCACGAGAGGTGGTGGTAACTCACGTGCCTCCCCATGGTTTACTCCACCGCGCCGTCGGCATACGAGGCTTCCTCGTGTCGCAAAAAAAAAAAAAAATACCCCAAACTTTTGTTCGACCGCCACAAACCCTAAATTAATAACACAAAAAACCCAAAAATGGTACAATTGTGACAAGCAGATAGTAAAATCCCAAAACTAGTATACTAACCAACCGTCACGTGTCGTTCAATTCAAGTAATTTGATAATAAAATTTAATGAAAACTAACAGAGGGTAAATTTATCACAAATGTACTAGTTTAAAGATATACTGATTTTGGGTTTTTAGTGATTAAAAAACTAATTTGGGGTAAATTTATCATAGGTATATCAGTTTAGAATTTTCCAGTGTATTAACTATATTTTTAAAATCACGATCTTTTCACCGACTTCTTTGTTTTGATGGCATTGCACCCCACTTCATTATTCCGATGTTCAGGATTTTTTAACCCACCTTTTGTTTTGGTCGCAATGTACCCACTTCATTATTCCGATGTTGAGTATAAAATATTCACCCATTTCAAATGCTGCGCTAATTTCACCGCACCGTTCTCAAATCTAGGCTCCGGCCGGTGATCGGCTAGAGACAAGTTGGAGCCTCGCCAATTCAGGTCAGCTCTTGCTCGCCTGACGCCTTGAGTCTGCTAGATCCAACGAGCTGGATG
Source organism: Eucalyptus cladocalyx (assembly GCA_017140615.1). Taxonomy (NCBI): domain Eukaryota; kingdom Viridiplantae; phylum Streptophyta; class Magnoliopsida; order Myrtales; family Myrtaceae; genus Eucalyptus; species Eucalyptus cladocalyx. The sequence goes on from CM029518.1 coordinate 43,996,470, forward strand.
AGGCTTGAGCCTTTGTCGAAGGTCACTAGAGCTTCGCTGATGTCCGAAAAGTGTTTTCCCCGATCAATTTACGATCAATTTATTTTTCATAAAATGAATATCGAAAAAATTCGGAAATTATTTTTCAGAAATTATTTTTTTATGAAATGAACATAGCCTAAATGTCTTGCATATTTTTTGAGAAGATATACCCCCCCGGGCCGTTGCATCCTCCTCCATCACATGGCACCACCCGTTCAGCCACCATCTCCGCCGCTTCCGGCGTGGCTCGCGGTCCGCTCCAATGTTGCTCGTCCAGGCCATGGGTGAGCAAGGCAGCGGCCATGGCCCAGCAGCGTCACCTGCCATGGACGAGATGTTGAGTGTAATCTGCTTGAAAAAGGCATCTCTTTTCAGCCAAACAAAGAAGACGCACAGTGGATCTGAAGATGAAAGCCATCTTCTTTGCCAGGCCTCAGATCTTGAAAAGAAGCCATCCTTTTTAGCCAAACGAAGAAATGTAGAGTAGATCAGGAGATGACAACCATCTTCTTCGCCAGGCCACAGATCTGCAGGTAAAAGCCATATTCTTTGCCTTTGGTCGGCCATGGACGGTGGCTTGAGACGAACACGTCAGGCCTGCGTTGCTCCTTGATGGCCGGCCGAACACGTTTTAAATTAATTCCACGTCATTGGACACTTAGTAAGTTATTACTGGGGGTGACTTAAAAATATACACTTCAGCGGCTGTTGCGATGGTTAAAATCCACTCAATATTTTCTACGATTTATTGTTTTTCTTATTTTGTATTTTCTAGATGCCTCCTCTCTCCTCCTCGATTGGTGAGCGTTTGGTAATTTTTAATTATTATTAGTATTATTATTTTGGCTTGTTCGCCCATGGGGAGAATTGAAAATTAGGGTTCATGGGTTGCGGTCATTTTTTGGAGTGTAAATGAAAGTCACGTGCCTCCTAGATCATCCGGTCCATTGTTTGCCACATGTATTGACATGCCGATGAGGTATTGGACGAAATGCTAATATAAGAGATATTTAAATAGAAGGTACTGATTTGCGATTTTCCACATGACAAAGATTATTTCGGGATGAATACGAGAAGATTTCCATGGAAGCTACTAGTGTAGATGATAGGCTAACAATTGAAAATTTTCAGGAGATGAAAATTAGTTTAGGTGAAATGTTTCGCAAGGAAACGGTTCAAGGTTTGTTTCTTCCTTGAATTAATTGGCCGGCTAATTATCGAAGCACCAGAAAAGGGCTGATGTTGGTAGATAGTGAACAGATCACATTTGGCATTCACTCCCAAATAAAGCTTGCAATTATTCCTGAGAAGTTAACAAACGAATTGACCAGAGATCGTCCATATTACTGCTCAATCCTCTTAATTATCGAAAATATCAAAATAGTCCATAAAAATGTTAAAAGAAAGTGAAAGTGGACATGACTTTTGGTTGGGCGCTACAACTGGACAATCCCTTTCTTTCCAACTTGACGCGCCTTCAGTTGGTGAGAGACTTTTGCTAATTTTCTTCCCAGATTGGCGATTCGAGTCTCTCTTTTAATCACTAATGGTGGGGGAATGATCTTCGATCACGCCAACCATTTTGGCATGTGATTGATGCAATTGAAGCTTCACTCGAAGCTTCCATAATACAACAATTCATGGGCAGTGAAATCCCCAAGAATATAGCACCATTTGTGTTATTCCTTCTACTATATTCAATTTGAATTTGGGAACACAAAAACATCTCTTTTTCTCAATCTTCTCTTTTTTAGTTCTAGGTTACGATTTGGCGAATTGCAATTTGAACTGGACCAAACCCTAAGGCAATATGTGACTCCGATACCATGTTAAAGGATTAAGACAAAATCTGACTTCAATCTTCTCTTTTTCTCGATCTTCTTTCTACTATATTTGAATCTCTCTTTTGATCAAGTGTTTATATATATAAACATATAAATCATGTAAATAAACGATCAAAGATATGCTTTTAAAGGTTATTAGCCAGTGCATTCAGTAGGGGAGCGGTTCTTCATTCACTAAATTATGAGGTTTTTTTTATATAATAATTCTTTTATTTATTTAGGCTTCATTATTTCATGAAAAAATGTGAATTTTTTTTTATAATGTTTTATGGGAAGTCAATGACAATATTTTAGAGTGTTTAAGTAAGACTTGAAAATGAATTGTAAAATACTTTTCGTAGTTCGTTTAGGAAAAATTTTGAATTTTTTAATATTTTATTTTATTTTTATTTTTATTTCTTTCATTTTTCTTTGTTTCTCCGATGTCCCTGGCCTCGGCAATGAATGGTGATTGGTGAGGTCAAACATCACTTGATCCTAGCAAGGTTGAGTGTCGCTAGCCTCCTGGTAAGCTCAAGCCTTGCTAGCCTTCGGCAACTCAAGGTTGGCTTGCTCAACTAATGAACTCAAGCCTTGCTGGCCCTCTTTTGTGACCTGTGTGAAGGCATGGCATTAGGTGGAGGAAGAAAGAAAAAGAAAAATAGAAAAAAAGAAAGAAACGAAGAACAGAAAAAAAATGAAGAAAGTTTTAATTTTTTCTAATTGTAAAAATTGTCTAAGTGCACCCCAAATGGACTTGGACTAGCCTCGATGAATCCAAGCTCGAATGCTAGGGACCCAACCCTACTGCCAAGGACTCGAGAACGAGCACGAGGGTTCCTATACTCAAGCATAGAGTTTTTAGAAAATGCTTTTTGATCTTTAGAAGAATAAATCATTTACCTGAATTTAAGTTTTGGCAATAAATCTTTTCTATTATCAAGGAAAACATTTTATGTTAACAAGTTTTCCTAAGCAAACCAAAGTAGAAACATTATAAAAATGTTTTTTCGAAAAATATTTTCCACAAAATAAATAAAGCCTTAGATAATGTCACTTTTGCTATCTATATAAAACTTGATTCTCTGTTACTTAAACTTCTAATTTCTGCAATTTTCTTTTAAATACACAACTCTCCCATCACAAAATGAGTGGTTAGACTGCAAGTTAAGTGACTATCGGCCGATACCCTATAAAAAATTTTATTTGGGCTCGGAAGCAGCAAGTCAAGATTAGGTCGTTCTCTAATTTTTTTAAAAAAAATTTTTAGCCTATCTTATTCGATCTTGACTTTAGCGGTTACTGCAGGTAAAAATGCCAAAGAAGGTGGGAACAAACGAGTGACAACGTGTCCACAAAGATGTGGACATTTTCCCCTATGATATGGCAAGTCCTCCAACTGGTCACATTTTTTTAAGCTAAATGACATGCAGAGAATACTATAATTACTTGAATTATATATGTTATGTCTTTTGACAAAAAAGGTTAACGACAGCGCCAAATTCATTAAGAGAATAAATAATTTAAAATTTTAAAATATTTAAGTATTTGTTTGAGAAAGAAGCGATTTTTAGAGATATGCTTGGGTATTTGATTACCTAAAAAAATAGATGATATTTTTTCATATATTCAAGCATTATTAATAACCGAGCCAACTTTCATGTTTTGTGTGGAATCTCGATAACAATATACACTACTTTACATGAAATTTGCCGTTTGGAATATTGTTTTATTTTGTGAGGCATCTTAACCATTTAAAAACACTTAAAAATGCATCAATATTTTCAAACCGAAAAGATAAAATCACTTTACCCTCCACAAACACTTCAAAAGCAATTGTAATCTTAAGTTTTATCAGCATGTTACACACCAAAAAATGTCTATATTGCTATGAAATAGAGTCTTTTAGATAGCAATGCTGCAAAAGTATTATAATATTCAATTGGCATATTCCTAGAGAATATTTCGTATCTAATCCATTTTACTAGATGTTTAGAACTCCTACCTTGTAAATTTATCATTGACAAAAGTTATCACTAGCCTATTTAGTCTCCTTTTTACAAAGCAGTTGAGCATGGCATTTCCAAATGTGCTTTGCAAGGAAGAAGGATTTGATCAAAAGAAAACACTGGGAGAAAAAAAAATATTTTTTTATATGTGCATTAAAAGTCTTAAAACTTGTCATAAAAGGGTGGTAATGTAGTTCTAAAACTTATAAAAAGTATAATCAATTCTTCAAATTTGTTAAAATGTTGCAATCAAGACTTCCCGTTAACTCCATCTAATTTTGCAAAAAAAGCGGTAACATTGTTCTTTTTTCTTTCTTTCTTATACGTGGCGATGACATGGCTAAAGCATAAAAATACATCTAAAATGATGTCATTTTGGTTTAAATATGATTTTTTAATCTAAATAATATTTAAATTAGATTAAAATAAATTTTAAAAATTAAAAAAGGAATGGAAAACAGTAAGGGCCCTCGCCACCATTGCCCCACCATCACAAAAAGGGTCGATGATGGTAGGGGATGGCTAGCCATGGGCCCTCTCCAAGATTGGGTAAGTGGTCGGATAGATATGAGCAAGGGCTAGAACCCTCCCCGATCCTGAGGAGCACCATGACCCTCACTTGCGGTTCACAAGGGTCGCTAGGCACTAGTTAGGTCTAGTGACCCTTGCTAACCCTCGGCTAGCCATCCCCATGATGGGGCGGCAGCAATAAGGGCCTTGCAAGCCCTTGCCATTTCAACCCCCAAAAAAACTAGTTTTAAATTTATTTTTTAATATAATTCAAATATTTTTTATATTAAAAAATCAAATGTAAATCAAAACAACGTCGTTTTGGCCACATTAGAGTCATGCAAAAGAGAGAGAATTATTAAAAAATCAACGTCAACATTTTATCAGTCAAGTTAGATGGAACCAATGAAATGATTTGATTACGTCAATATAATAAGTTTTAGGTCTTCATTGCATTTAAAAAAAAAAAATTAAAACTCAATTGTATTTCGTAACAAATTTTAGGATTTTCAGTGCACATATCCATTTTTTTTCAATAAAAAAACCTATTGAAATTATTCATTTATTTATTTTCTTGGCCATTCTAATATAATGAGCAATTAAAAGACAAGAATGCCATCTAGTCTATTTCCTAGTATGGGCACGTTCAGTAATCAATAAAGCTAGGTCACTTCCCTGGAAGTCAAGCTTTTCGGCCTTGGAGTAGTTCATCGGTTAATTTTTTTTATTTTTTTTGTCGGTCTTATTCTATTCATATTCTACACTCACTGCGAGACTTGTGCCCTGCCTTTTGCAGGGCATGGGAGTCGCAACCCACTCTCGAAACTTACGCGTCCTTACCTCCATCCCTCCCTGAGAAGGTGGGGATTTGAACCCCTCACCTCCCCTTCCATGTTGGAAGGGTAGCCACTGGATTAATCGGTTAATTGACAGGCTGATATTAGTTAATATAAATTTAGAAGAAAATAATAGTTTTTCAACAATTAAAAGAAGGGCTGCTTTAGATTGTAACCAGGAAACATCTGCATTATTTTCGCAGGTCGCCGTATCGAAATAATAATAATAATAGGAAAGGGAGTATTACCTATGTTGGGAGAATATATTCTCGAGAAGTGGGGATCTCGAGAAGTATGGCCGTGCTATTATATTATTCTCTCTCTCACATAATTAGAGGCATGATATTCGCTCCTTTGACTGAAGAAAAAAAGCAAAATTAAAATGATAATAATATAAAAGGAAAAAGAGATTCGTGCTTACCCCAATCCAGCTGTATAGTTCAGCCTTTCGGCAAGGAGCCCCAGAAAGTGCCAAAAGCAAGAGGAAAAGTAATTTTGATATTCGCGAACAATTTAATATTTTAAAGTTCGCTTTCGACCGTTCTATTGACATGTACTAACGGACACTAAGCCATTCCCCCTTTTCTGATGTTATCACTGGCAAGCACGATGGGCTTCGCCACTTTTTACGTTCGGTGCATCGTGCATTGCAGCGATACATGAAAAAAAGAAAAAAAATATGGAGCCGATCTCGTACATGCATAAACGCTTTCGCTTGGTAAATACTTTTTTTTTTGATCAGTCTCCCTAACGATGTGCTCTTAACCTCCATGCGTGAACTTTGACGTCCCTTATTTCCCGACGGTGGGCCGGTAATCCTCCTTTTCATCTCGTTTGGGCAAAAGAGAGGACGCGTGAATACCTAGTGTTCGCCAAATCTCATGATATCGGAGAAATAAATTAGGAATAATATGACACCAAAAATTTACGTGATTTGGTCCAAATATTGGTACCTATATTCGTGGAGAGAGCTAATAGTAAATAATTCATTATAATCGGAGAATCAGAATTATAATCGCTCACACACTCGAATATTTCCCACACCTACATTTAAGCTTAAATCTAAAAGTATTTATAAATAAAGAAGTAAAATCAAATCACAAAATCACTGGTGTTCAAGACCAAAGCAATACGCTTGCGTACGATTAAAAAAAGAAGAGCATTAAAATTGAAGATATGAGTATCGGCCAGCAAGAGCAAGGCCATAAAAGAACAGTATTATTATGTCTAAGTTGCTCATGGGACTCTTTTCCATGGCGGCTCGTTGACACGCGAGCTGATCATCATCAAAGTCTGAACAGTAGCGGCGTCATCGACAGCAAAACAGCGACGACAAAACAACAATGTCCATAAAAAGCACTAACAAAAATTTGATATTCAAAAACACTTATTCAAAAACACTAACCTCAAGTTCAGAGCAATTCTGTGGAATAATATCAAGGCACCCTCTAAAATCAGCCAACTCATCATTTGCTTGCTCTATATAGACAAGACAGTTTTAGCCATAATACTTAAGAGAGACATACCTCAAAACCATTTAGATCCGAAGCACATGACTAGGTTTACTATACTTTTGCAAGGCAATGGGAATACTTATAATTGATCACTATCACATACTCTTTGATTGTGAAGACTATCTAAAAGCAAGGGGTATTTCCCCTTCTCAATCTCATAGCTAGTAAGTTAATTATTCTTAAACACAGGTTGTTCTAGATTACAAACTAAAATTTTAACATTTATATCTCTCAATCGGCTCAATTATGGTTCCCAAAATTATGAAAGAACCAATGTAATTAAATGAAAAGAAGAAAAATCCGAAATTGGGGGAAATTGTATGAACTTATATCAGAGAGAGAGAGAGAGAGAGAGAGAGAGCCACCAACCCAACTTTAATGGTGTGGTGTAGCCAATGCAGCCCATATTGTCTCTGAACCTTTTTTTTTTTTTTTTTAAAGAAGACCCAGCACGTGAGGATGTTTTCCTCAGTCTAATTTCAAGCATTTCTACCACCCCTTCAAATGCACCTGTGCCTTTTCTCAGTCACCAAACACCATATTGAGCCACCCATATTACAGAACATACATTCCAGATCACAGACCATAGCCTCACTAGCAATTTCTGGTAACTCTGACTACGATATACACAAGAAAAAAAAAAGCTGCTAATTTACAGAGTTTATTCCCATCAAACTTCCAGGCAAAAAACGCCAGCTCCCGAAAAGTGCGGGAAAACCTGACAAGCGAAACTTTCCTTCAGCTTTTGAACCCCTTATTTACACCATCTAGCATGAGTTTAACTACCAATATCATTTCAAAAGACTCAACAGCTTCATAATAGCGAAATAAGAGCTGTATATCACACCCCCGTGTGCGGACAGACATAAAGCTTCCATCAGAGCGACCAACCTAGATGTCGCTGTCCTGTAGGAGGACATCACCAACTCCTCTTAATCCTGCTTCCGTAAATTTGAACATTTTAAATGCAGGCATTCGTACCCAAAAAGCTAAATTCCAATCACTAGACTTCATTGTTGCTTCCCAAGGAGCAAATGCATCGTGCCCATTGGAGTTGCTACTTTCCTAACATTAGGGGTTCAAATAAATACAATTAAAATGAGAAGTCATTACGTGAATCGATACGCAACAAAATTCACGAGGGACTAGCGTGTCAATCAAGACAATATTCAAGGCCACAAAGAAAATGGGAAGTCGGAAAAAGGGAAGAAAGATGAGCTTTTGGTCCTCAAACATCTATGGAAATTTGTTCCAAAGTTTAATCACCTGAAATCATAAGAAACAATAAACATATTTAATAACTTAATAATAGCTTTAAATTTAAAATTAAAGCGTCATGTATCGGTTCTTTGCAATTGCAACTACAACATATTCTTTGCAACTGAAAGTCCACCATATGCAAGGTAGCCTGCCATTGCAATTCGAATAAGTGTTCATTGGACATGATGAGAAATAACATCTTCTGGAGCATACAAAAAAGAGCATAGCGCGATGCTTAACTTGACTATATAATCAATTCTTATATGAGAACTAAAGCCATTGGATAGAAGTGTAATGGGAGATGTTGGTAAACTAAAATAAGTATTAGATGTCTTCCCACATATATTCATTTTGCTTTTCCGGTAAACTCTATTTACCAACGATAATCTCTTCACTAAGACAATCCATATTTATTAAAAAAAGAGATTAAATAAAATATTCACTTATTAGATATATAAAAGAAATTAAAATATATAAAGATATAAATATCACTTACCTAACTCAAATTTTTTTACATTCTTAATGCACTGTTCAATATTAATCAGCACACGAACGACTCTCAACCAATCATGAGTGCAAATCAAGGCTTCCACTACTTTGGGAGTTAAAAAACTTTGAAAGTTATCAAGTACACGACCTGATGTGTTAAAAGTTGACTTTGAAGCAATCGTAGTTATGGGAATAGATAAAATATCTCAAATCATCAAAGAAAATATCTTATATTTTGAATCACTAGTCTTCCACCATATCAAAAGGTTAAGATTAAGAACTTTTTCATTTTTATCTTGAAGATACTCATCAAGCTCGAATTTGTTGTTATCACAACCTTGTTGGTTTGAGTGCAAAAACATTTTCTTCCAAACTTAGATATCATATTTCTTTATACTTTAATTACCACCTGCATCAACCTTGAAATCACTACTACTTGCACTCAAATTGTGGCCACCAAAATTTCTATCACTTGAAGCAAGAGAAGATTGCTCATAAAATTCATATAAATGCTTTAATGCGTCCGTGACCTTGTAATGCATCTCTTTAATTTTCGATTTATCATTATAAATTTGTCCATATAAGAAACTCACATAATTCAACTTGGTTCTAGGATCTAACATAATTGCAATCAACACTATCATATTTACTTTATCCAAAATTTCATAATATTTATCCAATTTTTCTTTCATTTTCGTACCCATAACTTGAAACTTAGGATCCGAAACATTTGCCACATCTTTCAAAAATCTGTACAAAAGAGTTATCCTTTCAAAATAATCATTGAAAGTAACATATGAACTCCCTGACATTCAATTGGTGGCATCATAAAATAATTTTAGAAATTTCGAAAAAATAATGGCATTTTCCCAATTATCTTTAGGAATATCATGGTTAAGCTTACTTGCAAAAGATATATCGTCTTCTTCCATCATTTCAAAAAGTTTTTTTGAACTTTATGGAGGTGTCTAACATGAGGAAAGTAAAGTTTAATCTAGTGGCAACATCAAGAATAACCAATCCCTTATAAGTGATTATTTCACTCTCAATGCAAGATTGAAATGCTTTGACTCTCATGGGAGACCTTCTCACATACCTAACAACATTTCAGATACGTGCAATAGAATCCCATACCGTAGTCAAGTCATCTCTTACAATCACATTTAATAAATAAGCCGCACCTCATGTGCAAAATATTATCATCTAATTTAACAACTTTTCTTTGGAAAGTTTTTCTTTCAAATAATCAACTGCAGGATCGTTTGAACTAGTATTATCCACGGTGATTGTGGACACATTCTTCTTCTTCTTCTTCTTCTTTTTCCTATTTCCCACCCTTAGATGTATTTTTCCACCATTTTCTCAATCTTCCTGCCCCCGTGACTATGCATCACCACAAAATTGATGATTCTTTTATGCAACTTCCAATTTTTATCAATAAAATGTGCAGTGAGACGTAAATGATTCGGGTTTTGAATGGAACTTTGTTTTTAGTGTGATTCTAGAATTAATTTTTCTAAAATAAGTCTTCAAACAAGTTCCTTCACAAAAATACAACTTCATGTAATCTTTAACCATTGTAAAACGTGATAAATGTTTGAAGAGAGGTTGTGACTCATTGACAAATTCACGAAATCCAACATTTCCAAAATAAGTCTTCAAACATTTGCCTACAATGTTCTTTATTAAACGATCATGTTGATAAGACACTACTAGTACTAGAATCTCCTTATACCTTGCTAGCTATGTCTACATTACGCAGTGCAAAGAATCTCTACCTCTTATCTACATTGCGAGGAAAATTCTTGCATGTGGTCTAGTGCTTCCTTATTGCAAAAGCACCGTTAGCAATATGGTACTTAAACACGAACCCACAATAAATGCACTTTACTTGATATGTTCTTCCATCCTTATCATTGGTTCTCGCATAATAATTTCAGCATTCGGAACCAAGTACTTTATTTGTGGCACTCATGGTAGGAGATGGCTCTTCTTCATTTTCATCACCAAACAATTCCAATTCTGTGATCGGAGTCATCTCCTTACATCCCTCCACCTCCATTGATGTATTATCTTGATACATTCACTTCATACATACATAACAATAATATAATATAGCTAGAAATTTCAAAATAAAGATCTAACATTTATAAAATAGCAAAACAAACTACTACTCATGTATTCCAATTCAGAATGATATTTACTTGTATTTATTCATCATAAATCTAATCATCGTTCAGTCCAATACAACTCTAAATGAAATTGAGGCAGCTCAGTTGATGGTAGGAGCAAAGCCACCTGAAACCAAAATAACAGTTAAACTATAAAGCAATGAATTAAAAAAAGAAGAAGCAAAATCCCCCACATATAGACATTGAGACGAGCTCATCGTGAATCTTCAACTATGCACCACATTCATCAAATTCATTAACTTACGAGCCAAAACCAATCTTTGGAAATGACGGAAAGGCGTGAAAATTGTCAAACTTCTCCACCCAAATCAATGTGGGACAAAAACAAACCAGAGGAAAACGAAGCTTCACAAGTAAGACGTTGTTGAATTGAGAGCGAATATGATCCATTTGAGGAAATGCATGAATTAAGGAAAAATCGGCCATTCAACGGAGAATTTTTCTAGCGAAATGAAGAAAAGCCCAATGCATTTTTACAACACCCCCCCCCCCCAAAAAAAAAAAAAAAAAAAAAGGAAGTTGCATATCTAAAGCTCCCGCTTACCAAAAGCTAACCTTGGCATTTTACTTGGAGAGAAAAGAGCAGCGCTAGAAAATGAACCAGAGCAACGAGGAAACCAAAAGCCCAAAAAAAAGAAAGAAAGAAATGTTAGGGAAATCATTCATGATGTTTTGAAGATGAAAAATTAAATCAAATGCTACTAATGTATTTGATAATTGAGTAATAGACTATGCAGATGATGAAATGTGTAAAGAATATTGTCAAAAATTATATTTGAAAGAGTTAGAAGACTAGATGAATGTATTCGACCGTGTTCAGACCTTCAAGCTAAATATGTTCATAAGCAGACTTTAAGGATGAATTTGTTTAGACTTATGTCCATATTATAAAGTCTCTTCAAACGAAACATTCTCAGACTTTACATATAGAACAAGACACAAGTTGAGAACGTGACCAAGTTTAGAATGTAATAGGTTTAGAACGACACAAGTATAGAACATGATCCAGAACATGACGAAGCAAGTTTAGAACATAGCAGGTTCAAAACGAAGTAAGTTTAGAACATAGCAAATTCAAAATGAAATAAGTTTAGAATGAAACAACTTAACAAAACATGACACAAGCCCAAAACGTATAACAGCTAGTGATCTGGTTTTGATTCTATACCAAGATAGACTTTATTGACTCAATTTAATTGATTGACAATTGGATCTTAAAGACGAGTACTTTCTAAATGAAGAAGCTTTACTTATAAAAACTAAGATTCTATTTGTATGAGCGATTAGAATCAACTTAGGATTATGCTTTTATCACTCAATGGCTATTAAATCTTCTTGATACAGATCTATCCAACGGGTAGATTGGAAGATGATCCTCTAAATGCTATCCAACGGCTAGTTTGGAAGTGAAAAAGTATTTAAGGAAACCAATGATCGATGAGCAAGTAAAAGACAAAACGTAGAATCTAACATTTCGAAGTCTGAGTGAACTTCGATCATACATTCATCTTTCATGAGCTTAAATGTTTATGATCGTGAGAGAAATATCAAAAAAGTAACTTAATAAGATAGTGTGATTTGGCACTGAGTGTTTGCACTCAAAATTGTAATCTATTGTTGATTATATAGTGGAATCTAGCTAGTATACTATTAGAGTGGAAGAGTGGACGTAGACTTGATCTAAGCCGAACCACTATAAATTTCGTATGTAACATTCTCTTCCCTTAACTCTCCTTATTTAACTATGTTACATACTTACAGGTTATTTCAGAAAGTCTGTTCTATCGCATAACAGATTCTAAATATTTACCAAAAGTTTGGTGGCTTGTTTATCAGACTCTCATTCTTATTCAGACTTTACTCGCAACTTATTTTATTCCACATTTATTTTTCAAGACTTCTTTCAAACATCTATTCACCCCATCTAGGTGTTCGTCCTAACATTATCAAAAGAAAGAGTGGCAACACCAACCAACCAAGCAGTGTCTGCAAGAGAGAGAGTTGATGTGAATCGTTGCAAAAAGATTGTTCTGTGAAGGCTTGGATGGTGCAAATTGCGAACCTCGACCTTCAATCAAACTTGTAATTGGCAACCTCAGTATGAGCGTGACCTATTAACGAACTTGTGTCAACCAACCAACGTTATAGACGCAACGAGCTAAAGAATTCGCTATCTTGCTCGATAAGTCGAATCGACCGTTACAAAGGAACCTTGATAAGGTCAAGTCCTCAAAAGAACAGTAGAAGAAAACCTTTCAATTTTTATTTCCTCAAAATAAAATATGTCCTCCTCCAAAAAATTTGGCCAGCCCTTAATATAGGCCTTCTAGCCGCCACACAAATCCTAGAACTAGCCCTAGAGTTCGGCCAAAATAGCCCCCAAAACTCTCATTTAGTTTGGTTACAATTTAGGAGATCTAATGCTTCATATTATAAAATATGCCTAAACAAGAAGATAATTTTATTGACTTGGTCAAATATTTGTAACTAAATAATTAAATTGCGCAAAGATTTCCAAGATCTTCAAAATTCGATCCAAGGTCATCTCCACGCCAAATATTACACCAAGATTTCCAAGATTCTTCAAGATTCGATCAAAGGTCATCTCCACACCAAAGATCACAAACCATGACGCCAACAGCTTGCCTAAATTGCTTGGCCCGTGCTTGAGTGATCGAACCAGTCGGAATAGACAATGGGTCCCTAGCACCTCCTCTTCGATATGGCTCAATGTCCACATCAAGAGTATACTTGAGGATCGAGCAAGTCGGACAAGACGACCAATGGCGAGGCAAGTGGAAGCGACTGTGAGAGAAGCGAGAGGATGGAGAGTGGAAGAACGGAGCAGTAGCGGAGTGGTGGGTTGGGATGGCGACGTCGAGGGCGACATCGGTGGCGATGTCGAGGGCGACATCGGTGGCGACATCGTGGCTCGAGATGGCGGCATCGAGCACGGTGAGCAGCGTCAAGTCATTGTTGGGGTTGTCGCCGAGAGGAGAGAGACTTTCAAAGCATCGGGGTTGGGGATGGGAGAGAGAAGACATAGACTGAAAGGAAATTAGGGATTTTAGGCTTAGGAACCTAGTTTCGATTCAAGAAAAAATGGAACTAGGAACCAGAACCTCCTCACTAGAATCGGGAACCATGGGAATCGTGCTCACCCCTAGCGCGGCAACGAACGGTGAAGAAAAGAAGAAAAGAAAAACAATTAAAAAATTAAAAGAAATACTACATTATAAAAAGAAATTGTGGATTGTATTAAATACATTCCTATTCTTTTTTTATTCTGAGAATATAAATTTTATATAGTTATCGTCGACACCTATATTTTGATGTCCCGGTCATTCATTTATTACATAGAAAATTATGGATTAATTTTTAACCCCAAAATGAAAATGTTAAAATTAAATCACATTGCATGTAGTTTTAGGAAAATTTATTTATTATTGCATTTGCATTTGACCGATGATGGAGAGATTTAAATTGATGGTTCCGAATTATAATTTGACAAGTTCAACCAAGCCCACGGAAAGAGCGAATTGGCCAAAACTCGTTATTCTCCAAAGACTAAAAATTGACTTATGGGGAATCGCGAAAATTCGTATTATTCAAGAGCATAGAAGGAAAATTTTGTGATGAATCTTTGCGGAAAGGAACATTTCAAAAATATTGGAAAATAAATGAAATATTGCACGTGGGAGCATATATTTGAGGCAATACATCTTCGTGCGCCTACGAGCACAATCGAAAGAGACCTTCATGCAAATAATATATTCTAAGTGGAGAGAGACTTATTTTCTTTCCTCGAAAAAGCCTAGCCCGTCCCTCTATAAAAAGACAAACTATGGACAAGCGATGGGGGAGGGCTACAGAGAATGGTGAGGATAAATCGTGGGAGGTCTTTTGTTTCTCTGGGTTAATACGGAAGCTTCTATAGAGAGGGAAGAGAGAGAGAGAGAGACGGCCATTGCGAGAGCCAAGAAACTAGAGAGAGAGAGAGAGAGGGAGGGAGGGAGGAGAATAAAAAAGGCGACACATATTCTGCACATTGAAGAGGACGCACTAGAGAATGTCAAAGGAGGAAACGTGGAGAGGAGTCATGCATTAAAGAAAGCACACCACCCGAAAAGAAAGTGCGAGATCAATTAACCCGACGAGCCTCAGTCCCAATCAAGTCGCCGTCCAGTCGTTTGTTCCTTATTTTCAGGTTTGCAGGTTTCCGGTGATCCCAGCGCTCGCAGCGCTTGCTCTGTCAATTTTGCTTCACTTTCTTGCAGGTTTTTCAGTCACGTCCGAGGTCTCGCCATCAAGCCTGCAGTTGTTGCCACCCATAGCGACGTCCCCAAGGCCAAGCCATCACCTATGATCCATGAAGCCACTGAGCCGAGCCTCACCGCAACCGTATCTGTCCATGACGCGCCTGGCCGAGTATCATTAACCGTCCTTGCCGCGCCTCTCACTGCCTTGAAGTCCACGGTCAAAAAGCTGAGGAGTCAGCAAAGCTTGTTATTGGTCAAAGCAAGAAGACCAAAGAAAATTTTCTTTGGGATCGCAGGCGGGTTTTCCAAGTTGCGGCTGTTCCTTGCGCCACCGCACCACATCAACGTCAGCAATTCTCTGTGGAGGCTCTGAACAACGTCCACTTATTACCACGTGGCAGTTAATCGAGTCATCCGTTAGCAAGTCTTGGCATATCTCCAGCCCGCCATGAGCCACGCCTAGTGGACTTTTGTTGATTTTCCCGCAGGTTCTCAGACGATTTCCGCCGGTGACCTCAGCACTCGGCCTCGCTTTGCATGATCCCAGCCGCCACCACACTGGTCAATCCCACCACGAGCTAGTCGTAACCGAGAGTCCCCACCACCGGCTACCGTTTGTGTCTCCGTGAGCACTGTCTACGATCCACTGCCAGCCACCGTTCGTGATCCACCGCCACCAGTTCAATATGGAAACCTAATCCACAGGTTTAGGTAATTATCCGGTACCGATTTGATTTGAATATTGGAGTAGCTAATTTATGCTTGTAGCAATCTAATTGCATACCTTGAGCGATGGGTATCCCCAAATTAAGATTTATTTCCTAATTCGCAACCCCATATAATCCTTGATTCTATTTATAAGGTTTTAGATGGAATCATTGAGTTCACGGGAATCTATAAAATTAATATTTTGATTTTTAAAGCTTCAGATCAATTTATTGATTTTATTCGCAAAATTTTCAAATGATTAGATATTGTTTCCATATTTGAATCGATTGGATCATTCCTTTGTGGATTGAATGGTTTGAATATTTTGATTGCTTTACATATCCTAAAAATACAAACAACATTGCATTTGCATATCATGTAGATTAGAATTGATTTCCTAGATAGAATTAAATGATAGATTAGTTAGATAGCTTTCTAATTATATTAGAATGCATAGCATATTTAGAAGATATCTAGGTTAAATAATATATTTGAATTAAATTGCATGTTGAGATAAGTTTCTAAAAATTAAGATAGGATTTAGGTTGGTTTATTTCCTAACTTAAAATTGATAATATCTCACTTTAGCTAAATTTTTATTTTAGCAATTCTTATTACGAATTTTAATAAAAAAAATACAAAAATATCATGTGCATGTCATATAGAATTAGGTTCACAAAAAGCATATCATTTAGTGATAGTTGCTAGGTCAATTTAACTAAAAATTATCCTTAATTAGAATTAGACCATTTGGTTAAATTGCATTGCACGTAGATTAGATTTCATTAAACAGGAGAAAATTCTAAAAAATATTGAGTAACGTATTAATTAGGAATCATATATTAGGTTATTGATGTGAATTATGAGTTAACATTATAAATGTTTTCGTTGCTACGAGATAAGTCCCGTATATATTTATTATTTTTTTGGGTGTTAAACTGGTGGTTTGTACATTCACATGGCCACCCCACATGTTAGGAAAACAAATTAGAATCAATTTAAATTGTCTGCAAAACATTTTTTTGGAATAAAAGAGAGAAGGTACTAAAATGGCATTAGAGAAATCTAATGTAATCAAGTCCCTAAACTTACAATATCTGGTTTGCAGATGTAAAATAAATCTCTACCAAAAATAAATTAGTAGAGACTCCTACTTGAGAATCAATTAATATATTAAAAACTTGAACCTAAGTTTGATATGGGATTGGGAAGCTTAAGCTTAGTAATCCATAAGCCAAACCCTAGGTAGTTCACTTGAAGTTCGGTCGCAGCAACTACCAAATGCATTCTTTTACTTAAAAATTGTTCTAGGAAATAGAAATAGAAAAAGACTATTTCTCAAAAAAAAAAATTACTCCCCACGACTAAAATGTTACCAAATAGACCCGAAATGTCCAATATATCGCCTCTTGTTGAAGACATCTTCCACCGTACAAACTTAAAGAGCACACTTCTTCATCAATCCAACATTGCATATTTCAAGATTTTCTTTCTCTTTAATAAGCCGATCGATATCCTAAGTAATTCAAACTTAGGACATGATATTTGACAATCGCCTTATGATTTAGACCTTATGAATTCGTAACCTTTTGCACATTGTACTCAAAGCCCACTAATCAGTAGCTTATAATTAAGCTACTGTTTCACATGTTTCGCATATTAGAAAGTAGCCACCTCTATCGCTCATTGAGCTCAAACCCTACCATTTCAAATCCTAAAACTCAAAGCGGCTACCCAATTGCTTTATGAAATCCAACCATATTTGTGTGTTCTTCGCCACCTTACATCGACCAATTTGGGTAATCAAGTCACATAGGTTTCTAAGCAAAAAAGAACTTTGCGATATATTATTGACTGATGTTTCCAACAATACGGTGACCATGAATTTCATCAATTGCTTTATCAGATCCAACCATATTTGTGTGTTCTTTGCCACCTCACATCGACCAATTTGGGTAATCAAGTCACAAAGGCTACTGAGCAAAAAAGAACTTTGCGACGTATTATTGATTGATGTTTCCAACACGTTGACCATGAATTTCATCGACCATGAATTTCATCAATCATGAATTCCCAAATAGTAAGATCATATTTGTCTTCCATCATAACTCTCTCAATGAATATGCTCCTTGAATCCATTTAAGGACTTTTGGGAGTGATTTTGTTATTAAGAGCTCTTCTAAGCTTCCATATTGCTTACAAATTACGTCTTGTCCCTTTAACTGCTTTCAACAGCAGAGCACCACTCACCTGCAATTTGGCATCGAGTATGCTAGAGATAGATGCTCATCCTATCATAGCCTCTCTGTTTATTATGATTGTTCACGTGAAACAGTAATAACCTTCCCTCGATGTGAGAAATTACTTGTGAACCTATTAAATATGCATTTGGTTAAGCTTTTCTAATAAACTTTGGTCCATCTAAAGTCTCTTGAGAAAAAAATGTTAGGATGATCGGTTAATTTCTTTGGTATCACTTTGAGGAAGTGCTGACATTGGTAAAGCTAAAAGTTCATGATAAGTCCCTGTCTGCCTTGAACTTTCAACACTTTCAGAGGCAACATCCGAGTTTGATGGACTTTTTTCTCTTCCAAAATTGCCTCCACTAGTATCTTCATATTCCAATATTGCCCTCGCTCAAGATGTTCTACTCCGACCACTGAAGTTATGGTTTTTTGCGCTTGGGTCTTCGCCAAAGGCTGCGGTTCATCTTCTTCAACGTCTCCCTTGCTTGACCGTCAGACAAGATCTGGAGGTCGAGCGCCGACGATGGTCAAGCGTTACCGATGGTCAAGAATTGATAGTAGAGAATCAAGGTGACTCTCGGGATCGCACAATGGTCGACTTTTGTCAAGTGTCGCTGCGGAGGCGACCTCTCCTCGGTGTTGCTTTGCCTAGGTCGTGAGACCTTGGAACCCTCTCCTGGGCTCACGGTGGCCCTACAAGCCCTCGCCTAAGCCCTTGGAGACAGTAAGCAGTAGCTCCCATTGTTTTTCTGTGTTTCGTTTATAATTTTAAAACTACTTTGCAAAAAATCACACAAAGTAATAGCAAATACACCTTGGACTAAAGAATTTGGGAGAAATGACTTTGCATTTCCCCATAATTCAACCAGACGCAACCTATTTACTATGACACCCAATCTTATGAGGATTGCTGCTTCTCCTTTCACTTCCTCTGACTTGGTGCAATCGATCTATTTACTATATAGAACACTTCCAATTTTATGCTTTTCTTTCACGTAACTATCCATCAATCTCATTCCATAATAGTATGATTTTATTGTTCTTTCCCGTAATTTGTACTTGGGAGGAGGTGGAAAGAGTCTTTGATGTTTAATAACAGGGCTTAAATCTGATTTATACCTAAACTTTTTCCTTTGCCGTCATATTTTTCTATCACGAATACAGAAATAAATCTCTGTCGATGGCTTCTCTCCCGTCAAACAAAACTTGAAACTTTGACAAACTTCCTTCTTTATTTCACACGAGTGTGAACATGCCAGGATTTCTCCCTCAAGAAATCATAAAATAATAGCTCTACGAAGCAACTGGATGGCCCTTGGGCCTTTGCACAGCTCTGAGGAACCCTTTTGCATGCAGGTGTCGCCATCCATGGCGACTCATGCCCATTGCCTTGTCCAGCTTGGTGTTCCGAGAGGTAAAAGAACATCTGGAAAATCGACGAAATGGGGAGTTTAGCGTCGTGTTTTGAGTGACTTATTATGTTGGGTCGGCATCGCAATCCAATGCTGAACACCATCAAACCAGTCGGTGCTGTTCCAGAGGCGTGTGCTGCCCACATGCCCACCTTCCCCGCTATCCGCATCCCAATCAAGTTATTGATTGGCGTCATCAACTCTATGCTTTTAAGGCATCACGTGGACTTTTTACGTTTCCTTATTTCCCGATATTGAACCAATCCCCTCCTTTGTATATCATTCGGAAGAATTGTCTAAAAAATATTAAATTTATTACTATTTTATCAATTCAAATAGAACGTTTTCATTCCTTATCAATTCAGATCAATCTGGCTAATTTTAATAAGAAATTGCTAACGTGACCCTTTTTTAAATAATATTTTTATAATATTTTAAATTTTTCTTTTTTTGCTTTTTTTGGAGGGGGGGGTTTGGATTTGGTCGGCAAGGGTTGCTAGCCAACCCTCGTCAACTAGAGGCAAGGGCCAATGACCCTTACTAGCCACAAGCGAGGATCGGTCAGGCACGAGCCCTCACCAGATTTGGCTAGGCAAGGGCTTGGAGGCCCTCGCCAACCCCATGTGAGGGGCCCTCACGACCCTAGCCTAGAGTTAGTGAGGGGCACGATGTCCTCACCCATGGCTGGCGAAGGTTTGTAGGCCGATTCGAGATGCAAAAAAAAAAAATATATATATATATATATATATAATTCAAAATATTATTAAAAAAGTGTTACGTCGGCAATTTTTAGTTAAAATTCACCGAATAAACTAAATTGGTAAGAAATGAAAAGATTTAGGATTGAATTGGCAAAATTAAAAGGTATATGACTAAATTGGTAAAAGTGTAATAAGTTTAAGTGATTGAATTGACAAAAGTGTAATAAGTTTAGGGCTTTTTGGATAATTTTCCTATTTTGTTTAGAGAACATGTGTTGATATTGCTTTTATAGTGTTTGCTGAAATCTTATGTGCATATAAACCTTCTCTTCGCTTTATGATTCAGACCTTTTAAATTCGTAAACTTATATACATGCACTTGAAGTCTGCCTATTGGTAGCTCAAAAATTAAGCTTCTATTGCTCTCTGCGCTCAGATCCTACTATTTTCGAATCCTAAAACTCAAAGCGGCTTACCCAAATTGCTTTACGAAATCCAAACGTACTTGTGCTATCTTCTAAGGATGTGAAATATGGTCAAGTCATCTCCTCCAGATTCAAATACAAAGTACAGAATTAAGAAGCATAGATCGCTGGTTTACGGAATATAAAAGCTACCTGTCTCAAGCCCCCCCAACCTGAAACAGTCGCCAAAGCCCTCTGGGTCATCTGGAAACAGAGGAACGCAGCAGTTTTCCGAGCAAGGAAGCCAAATCCGCAGGGCGTAGTAATAGATATGCTCTGATCACAGCAAAAATTAATAGATCAAACTCCATCTCAGTAGCAAAATACCGATCAAACTCCAACACAGCAGCAAAATACCGGCAAAAATGACGCAGAGCCTGCAAGATGGAGACCGCTGGACCCGGGATGGGTGAAAATCAACGTCGACGGAGTCGTCACACCAGGGACGAACGACGAATCTGTAGCAGGGGTGTGCAGGGACGACAATGGCGTGCTGCTCGACGGTTTTGCTCGCTCGATAAAAGCACAATCCCCGTTGCACGTCGAAACCCTAGCTGTTTGTGAAGGTCTAGAAATGGCAACAAAGTGGAGGAAGAAAGAAGGGTCACGTGGGGTTGCTGTTGCGTCTGACTACTCCCCAGCAATTCAGATGATTTTGGGGATAGATTCTCCCCCTTGGGAAGTCAACTACACAGTTCAAATGGGCCGGGCTGTGCTCATCTCTAATCTAGGTTTAAAATTGATCCATGTAAAAGAGTTAAATAAAATCGCTATGACCGGGTTCTGTTCATCTCCGCCACCTCTACCGGAATTGGGTCTCTCGCCCCCCTCAATCTCTTTTGGATGTTCTTTGTTCTGAAGCCCATTTGGGTTGTTCCTCGAATTTCACTACTTGAAATGAAATGAGAAGTAATGAGAAATCTTTTGACAAAAAAAAAAAAAAAAAAAAAAAAAAAAAAAAAAAAAAAAGCCCCGATCTGTTCCTTCGCCAGTCGCATCGACGAATTTGGGTAATCAAGTCACATGGGCTACTACTGAGCAAAAAAAGGAACAATTCGGACCATGTTATTGTTGGGTTCATTTGACAATACGAATTATGCAAAATCGGCCAGAAGATGTGCTCAGGCCCAATTTCACTTTCTGCTATTTCAGGCCCAAGTTAGGGCGGTTGCCTCACGGACACCGTCACTGAATCGTCGCGCCAAATCTACCGAGACTTCGCTGGAGCGTTGCCGAGTAAACGTTGTTCCTTTCTCCCGTCGCCACGCATTGCCACAGCACGACACCAGGTTGTTCCTTCCTGACTGAACTCTAATGTTAGATTTTAGATTCATTCTAGATTTTGCCACCTGAACTATGCTCTGTTTTTGCTGCTATCTTACTGGATCATCGCAGAGTCTATCGTCGCGAACGAGATTGATCGTTTCTTTTGGTCCAGTAAGTCTACTCATCGCGCCAGCCAGTCGCCATCCAGTTCGTACAGGTCGTCTTCTCTTTCTGCTGTTTGGGGCAGCCATTCCATTGCTGTTCGTTCGAATCCATTTTCTTGTAGAGCACAGGGGACGCCCCTGGAAAATAGGCTGAACTACGAGGAAGATCAATCACTTAGACACCTCGGTGCTGGACGGTTTGTCAGTCAATCTAACTGTGGTCTTGATCAGAAAGAAGTCCAGACGTTTTCTCAGATGTAGGTGATTCTCCTATGAAGCCGTGTACAATGATGAATCCATTATTAAACATGTCCGGATGACTGAATTTTGACATGGTTGATCAAGATCCTATCGGTTTTGGTGGCGCCATGAGAGCGAGTACGATTTCCTGCTATTGAGCTTGAGACTGTGGCAGCGGCGAAGCGAAGAGAGCTTCGTCTATGGAGGTTGTGCTTGCTGAGAAGAGGATGACTCCATAAAAGAACTTCAGCCCAGAGCCGAGAGCGTGTGTCCTTTGAATCAAGATGGCGGAGAAGCAGATGAAACGAATGTGGCCCTACTCCGTAGATGGATCTTTCATTAATCATTATGTTTTATTGTTTTTTTTTAATGCGTATTTGATTATTCAATAAAAATTCACGTGTCAACAAGTAATTTGTAATCTCTAAAACTGTATTTGGTAAAATTAAGAATATGATAAAATTTATATTATCATGTGTTTCGTACCTATTTAAAATAGGATTAAGTTGGATATAAGCAAAACATAGACCCGACTAAATTCTCCAATGGGAATATGGAAGAAAGATGGATATGATTTCTAATATTCATAATAGAAAAGTTATTTTCTTGAATAATAATGAATAATAAACTTCTTAAATTAATAAAATTAAAATAATATATCAATATAAATTATATTTGAATTCTAATATAAGAAATTCAAAATAACAAAAATAACAATTTTTTAACTTAATCTTATTTATATTTATATATTCAAATTTAATTCTATCTTATAATATAAATTCAAAATATAAATATAAATATTTATTACGTATTTGATGTATTTTAGGTATTTGGTAAATTTTACTATTTAATAAAACTTTATTAGAGAATGATGGAAGGGGAAAAAAGAAATAAAAAGAAAATAATTAAAAAATAAATTTAAAGTATGCAAAAGTGTCACGAATAATTTTTACCATTTTCATTTGTGAACTTTTACATTTATTTACAATGATTTGTTGTCTATACCAAACAATATATATGATATAATATGAATATATCCGATTCTATTAATACGATTTATTAAATAATGGATAGGATATAGCAAAATCTATAGATATCTTATCATATCCAATCCAATCCAATCTTAGTTAAAAATCAAAGATGACCAGATATAACCCAAGAGATATGGAGTCCCATTAGATTTGGGTCAAGTTTTGAGAGTTTTACTCTCTTGAACTAAATTTAGATAAAGATCCCAGAGTTTCTTACATGTGTTTGATAAGTTTCCTTTCAACATTTTGATGTTGGCATCTTTGCACGGCAATGGTGATAATGATGCTGAATCTAGATGGGCAACATAAGCCGTTGCAAATGCAATGGGAGATCTTGGTGTGTGCCCATCATCGAATCTAATATGGTGTCAGATTTGTTCTTTAGGAATTACAGTGTGTTTCTAACTGTAGATTGTTGACACCTATTTTTAGCAAATCTAGGAAAATAAGGAAAATAAAAATTGCATTGGAACAAATAAAAAGAAAAAAGAGGGAAAATTGATTTGATTGATTATGCATGAAAGTTTGAAATTCTGATAAGTATTCAGATTTTGATAAATGCAGAAACAATTGAAAAATCAAGTGAATAAGAGCAAGAATTTTGCAAAATGGAAGAAATGGAGCATGATCGAAATTGATTGCGAAATCACGTTCCGATTGCGCTAAATTTAATGCAACAGAGGATGGAAGTTTAAAAATTTCCATAGAAAGCGGCTAATCGAAACCACTATAAAAGGGGTTGACCTGCACAGTATTACGGGGGATTCGGAAAAATCAATAGAGAAATCGTAAAAAAAAGAATTTCTCCTTCGTTCTTTGAGAGAGCAAAAGGAAAAAGCTTTAGAAGAGAGAAAAGTCAAAAAAGTCAAAAAAGAAAAGAGGGAAGAGACGTGAGGGCAGAGAGTGCAGCGATAGAGAGAGAAAGAAAAGACGTGCAGCAGAGAAAAGAAAAAAAAGAAAAAGATGAAGCACTGTTCATCTCCTTCGTGAAGACTCCTCAGCCGGTGTCCACTTCCGCTCGACGCCCGCAGCAACCGCCTGCTGTCCTTTGCACCGGCCACCGCCTCAGCCCACCTCCACGGCCACACAGCCGCCAGCCACCGCAGGCCCGCGACCTGAAGCCCGCTCGCTGCTGCGCCGTCGCGAACCCCCGCACCGAGCCTCTGCTGTGTCCCCGACACCGCCGCGCCCCGACAATCGCGCTCCCACCCTCGCCAACGCCGCGACGCCGCCCGTCGATCTCCGAGCTCCGCCGTGCCTCCGCACTGCCACCTCGCTGGTTCGCTCGCCTCCGCCGCCGCGCCTCAGCCCGCGCCCCATCGCCGCGAACCTCCTCTGCGACCCGACGCCCTACGCCTGCTGCCCGCCGCCCGAGCATCTCTGTCTGTCGGTGCACTGACACCGACATCTCCGAGCAACCCCCAAACGCCTCAACGCCAGCAGCTCGTGCCTTCTGTGCCTGACGCCGTGATCCAGCGCTTGACGCCCAGCTGTCCGTCCCCCACTGGTCGCCGCCCGCGACGCCTGCAGCAGCCCGCGACGCCATTGTTGCTGCCATCGCTGCTCCCGCAGCCTCACCCGTGCCTGCACCAGCGACGCACGCAGCTCCGCCGCCGCGCCTCAGCCCGCGCCACCACCGCCTACGACCTGTTCGTCCATCGCTGTCATTGGTTTGCCCGCGCTTACTCCCATCGCGCTGCCATCCTCCTGGAGTTCCCCCTTTAGGTAGTTTAGTTTATTTTAATTTTATGTTATTTTATTACCTTTTGTTAAAATTCTGTTATTATTATAAGGTGGTTTTCATTTTATGAATTTTGTAAGTATTATTCATAGGGATTTTATCTAGAATTATTGTAATTATTAATTTAATCCAAGAGACATTGGGTTATTTTTTTAATTATATTAATTTTTGGACTTTTGATAGAATTTCAATTGTAAATCATTATAATTATTAATTTGATCCGTAAGACTTCGAATTAGATTTTTAATTATTTTGATCTCTTTGCCGTGATAATTAGGATTAGGATAATCGTTAACTTGACATGTGAGACAATAGGTTATTTTTTCGATTATTCTAATCCTTTATTTTTGTTGATAGTTTATTTAATAATTAATTATCTTTAAAAAAACTAAAAAATCAAAAAAATCAAAAAAAAAAATCAAAATTCTGCATGAGCATATAGGTTTAGTAAATCAGACATGTAGGTTTAGTAAATTAGAATTTCTTAGGATTGCATTTTTAGGAATAGATTAGGATTGATTCAAGACAATCTTTGCACATTTCAATAATCTCATTTTTCTAAAAAAAATAGTTTTCTAAGATAGGATAGGGTTTAAGTCAAATTAATCCCTAGAATAAATTAGAAAATTATCCATTTTTAAATAGATTAAGTAGGGTTTTCATAAATTCTAAACTTCAATAAAAAATACAAAAATACAAAAGTCTAGGTGCATGTTAATTAGTTCGCATAATATGATCATTTAATTAGAATTTGTTAGTAAAGCTAGGTCATAAGGTACATAATAACTAGTTTGCATAATAGACCCATTTAATTAGAATTTGCATATTAATAGGATTAAGTCATTTAGTTTAAAAATGCATTTTAATAAAAGAACTCCAATTTTTAAGAAAATCCAAAAAAATGATTGCTTGCTTTGTGTGATGCAATTTATTTATTTGAATGTTTTAAATAATGGATGAGACCATGTGGTTTCTGCATTTGCATGATAGCAATTTAGGTTAAAATAAATCAGCTACTTGCAAAAACATTTTGAAAAATTTTAAAAAGAAATGGTACCGAAAGGGCATTAGAAAATTCTAGTGTAACCAAGCTGAAGACGGACACTCTCCGGGACCCTTCGTGTCGTGTCCGATACTCCGACACGTGTCCGACACGCTTCGACACGCTCCGACACGCTCCGACACGTGGTCAACGCGTGTCGGGAAAACCGACACGCGGTCAACTCTCTCCGACACGCTCCGACACGAGTCGGAATTTCCGACACGTGACTCCGACACGCACGGGGTTATTTTTATAAATTTCCAAAACTTTGGGGACTAAATATAAATATATGAAAAAAATTTAAAAAAAATTAAAAAAATTAAAAGTTGAAACTTAGACTTCACACGCGCGCACAATTTCAAACTCTTCTCTTCAATCGCACACGTTGAGTTTGAGGTGGATTAGTAAATTTCTTGAATTTTTTTCTCTGTGGCTTGTGTGAATGGGTGTTGTTGCGTGAATCTTGTCATAAGAACTTAAAATCTTCATTCATACGGGCTTATGAATATTAGTTTTTCCTTGCATTGATTTAAACAAGACTTATTATTTTTCATACATCTTTTGAAATTCCCACAAGTCTCTCGAACCTAGCTTATTTGTCATGTCTTGATGAGCAATGAGATTTCGAAATAACTCTCTCTATTTTATAGTATTGTTAGGCTTTTATTTTGTCATTTCTCTATATTGACTCATTGATTTTAAGTTTTCTATCAAAGAGTAACGCCATTCAAAGTTTCCCATCAAAGTCAGTTTCAAAACTTGCAAACGACAGAATTTATAGTCCTATTCTGAATTATACGAGACCTACTTATTTATACATTTATATATAAAAATATTTATTTAATATTTAACGTGTCGAACGTGTCGAAATTCTCTACTTTTTGAGAAATGACGTGTCGCGTGTCGCTGTGTCGTGTCGTGTCGCGTGTCGCGTGTCGCGTGTCGGTCTTTACTATAGTAACCAAGTCCCCGTACCCTTAGTCTCTGGTTTGTAGGAGTAAAATAAATCTTCCTTTATTTTACTTAGTGTCTAATCGACCTACCATAAATCGATTAGTGGCGACTCTTAATTAATAACCTCTTGCACGTTAAATGTTTGAACCTTAAGTCACGAATTGGTATGGGTTTGGGAGAGCCCGAGCTAAGTGTAAAAACTTAGCAGTCCATTAACCTAGTTTTAGGTGGTGCACCCGAAAAACAAGTCGCGACATAAATTACGATTTATAATTTGCTTTTTAGGTTTTATTTTGTTTTGCGGTTGTCGCGACCTGTTTTTCGGGTGCACCACCTAAAACTAGGTTAATGGACTGCTAAGCGTTTAAGCTTAGCTCGGGCTCTCCTAAGCCCATACCAATTCGCGACTTAAGGTTTAAGTTTTTATTATTATCTAAGAGTCGCCATTAATCGGTTTATGGTAAGTCGATTAGACACCTAAGTAAAATAAATTGAGATTTATTTTACTCCTACGAACCAGAGACTAAGAAATGCGGGGACTTGGTTCTACTAGAATTTTCTAATGCCCTTTGCCATTTCCTTTTTAAATTTTTCAAAATGTTTTTGCAAGCAGCTGATTTATTTTAACCTAAATTGCTATCATGCAAATGTGGTGACCACACGGGTCTCATCCATTATTTAAAACATTCAAATAAATAAATTGCATCACACAAAGCAAGCAATCATTTTTTTGGATTTTCTTAAAAATTGGAGTTCTTTTATTAAAAATGCATTTTAAAACTAAATGACTTAATTTTATTAATATGCAAACTCTAATTAAATTGGCCTATTATGCAAACTAATTTACATGCACCTCATGATCTAATTTCACTAATTAACAAATTCTGATTAAATGATTCTATTATGCAAACTAGTTAACATGCATCTAGTATTTTTGCATTTTTTTTATTGAAATTCAGAATTTATGAAAACCCTAATTAATCTATCTAAAAAAAAAAATCTTCTAATCCATTTTTGGGATTAATTTGACTTAAACCCTATTCTGTCTTAGAAGACTATTTTTATTTTTATTTTTATTTTAAAAAGAGGATGAAAATGTGACAATTATATCTAAAACTCTAAAAAGGCTATTTAAGTCTAATCCTAACTTATTTCTTTTAAAATATCTAAAAATGCAGTCCTAAAAATATTATCTAAAAATGCAATCATAGAAATATAATCCTAAAAATTTGATTAATTAAAACTACGTGTCTATTATATTAAACCTTAATGTCCTATATGCTCATGCAAATCTTTTTGAATGTTTTGATTTTTGATTTTTTGATTTTTTTTAGTTTTTTTTTAAAGTTGAATAATTGTTAAACAAGGGTTAAATCTAAACAATTAATATAATCACTAAATAAAGGATCAACATAATTGAAAAAATAACCTGTGGCCTCACAAGTTAAATTAACAATTATTCTAATCCTAATCATCACAACAACTCAAAATAATTAAAAATCTAGTCCGAAGTCTTACGGACCAAATTAAATAATTATTATGATTTAACAATTGATATTCTACAAAAAAGCCCAAAAATTAAAAATGATTAGAAAAATGGTCCGATGTCTCTCGGATCAAATTAATAATTATATTAATTTCGGACAAAATCCCTATGGATAATGCATACTAAATCCACAAATATTAACATCCAATATTACAAATTAAATACCTAAACTAAAAATGTTATCAAATGAAATACACAAAAAGATAACATAACAAATAAAAAGAGTAAAAGAAACTAAACTATAGATAAAGTAAAAAGTTAAAAAAAATAAATAAAAGAAGTAAAAACTACCTAAGGGAATGATGGGGAATGGCGCCGGGCGGTCGTTTGATCGGTGGGCGGTGGCGTCGGCTGCGGTGCGGAGCTCGGTTGTGGGATCTCGAGCAACGGGCGGACACGCCGGTGACGGTGCTGGGCTGCAGGTCGCGGTGGGCTTCGGTGGCGATGGCAGAGGCGCGGTGGTACGACGCGGAGGTGCGGTGGCCAGCACGAGGGAATGCTGGTGCGGCGTTGGCGGCAAGGCGCGGCGTGGTCTCCGGTGGCGTGGCGACGGTGCTCGTGGTGGCACAGCGGCGAGCGGGCTTCGGGTCGCGGGCCTGCGGTGGTTGGCGGATGCGTGGTGGAAGGAGGCCGTCGGCGTAACCCAGAGACCGAAGATGCAGGAACCAGCAAAGCAGCAAAAAGAACCCTGGAGAAGATGAACAGTAGGGGTCTTGTCAATTATTATTTTTTTTTTCTCTTTTTCCCACTTCTCTCTCACTTCTACTTCTATTCGCACGTATTCCCTGCTGACTTTTGTACTTTTTTGACTTTTTTTTCTTCTAAAGCTTTGTCCTTTTGCTCTCTCAAAGAACGAAGGAGAAACCCATTTTTTTTATCCCCCAAAACCGAAGGAAGGCCTCTCGCCTTTTGCTCTCCCTCTCCGAATTCCTTCCCTCTTTTCACGAAAATTTCAGCGGATTCTCTCTCAATTTTTTTTTTCGCACCTAGTTACGAAAAATGAAACTCCCTTTTATACTAATTTCGAATGGCCACCTTGAATGGTATTTTTCGAATTTCCATCTTCTCGTCGCATTAAATCAAAATTTGTAAATCAAAGCGAGATTTTGAATCAACTTCGATTTTCTTTCGATTTATTTCATTTTATAAAATTCTTGCCCCTTATTCACTTGATTTTTAAATTGTTTCTACATTTAACAAAATCTGAATACTCATCGAATTTCAAACTTCCATACATAATCAATCAAATCAATTTTTCCATTTTTTCTTTTATTTGTTCCAATGCAATTTTTATTTTCTTTATTTTCCTAGATTTGCTAAAAATATGTGTCAACAGCGGTTATTTAGAATTTGCTAAGCTTGAAAGTCTTCTAAGTACTTCTCAAATATCATTTTGATATATAAATGACATCTTTGTTTTAGTAAAAAAAAAAAAAAAACAAAACAAAACAAACAAGTAATTGGTTAATAACTTGTTTGGAGTCAACTCTTATGTTAGCGCATAGTTGTTC
Source organism: Eucalyptus cladocalyx (assembly GCA_017140615.1). Taxonomy (NCBI): domain Eukaryota; kingdom Viridiplantae; phylum Streptophyta; class Magnoliopsida; order Myrtales; family Myrtaceae; genus Eucalyptus; species Eucalyptus cladocalyx. Next base: position 44,026,409 of record CM029518.1, read on the forward strand.
TCGAACAATTTGAAGCACCATTTTAAAGGTATAAATATTTTCAAATCAACATAAAAAAGTTACTTTTTTTTCATGGACACATTAAAAATGGTTGTAATATGTAGTTCTATATGTACTTTACATATCAAAATGTGTCTACCTTGCTATGAAAAAGTAATCTTTTAGGTAGTCAAGCTTCAAACATATTCTAAATTTATAGTTCGAACGAAGTATCGTACAACCATATCTTATTCTCATTTACAAGATGTTTAGGAGCCTACATTACAAATTTGTAATTGAAAAATTCATAAAGTAGTCGAACATGACATTTACATTCATGCTTTTTCAAGGAGGAAAGGCTATGATCATAAGAAATAAGAGAAGTGTTAGAGGAATAGTAACAACCTAATCAATATCGAATTAGCGCATCGGAACAAAATAATGTCATCTCTTGTGCAACCTAACAGAAAACGATATAGTAGAGTAAAATAAATACTAAACATGCAAATACAATGTGATTTTTTACATAGAAAACCTCTTCAATGTGAGGAGATAAAAAATCATGGGACCATAGTCCATAAAAAAATCTTCACTGTCAACAAAACTAGATAAACAAAGTTCTTCTTTAATAAATACTAGAGGTAAATAGTTGTAAAGACTTCAAGAACATTGTTTTTGGTAATATGCATGAATTTCACAATAGATTAAGGACAAATCTCACCAACAACACAAATTTTGTTCAATCCACGAAAAACCTAATGTATGAGCTTCAATCGAAAGTCAAAACATTAGGATTTGAGAAGAGTGTGCCACGAACATTCTGGACAAATTCCAGCTCAATTAAACCACAATTCAACATCCAACACTAGCTTGATGTAAATTAGATATTGCAACCCATATTTTCTTCTCTCTCTCTCTCTCTCTCGTCATCACGTCTCAACTAACGTTTTTTGCGGTTATCACATAAAAGATAGTGAGAAATCCCATTTCTAAGTCATGTGGGCTCAAGCCTTGTCATCACGTCTCAACTAACGTTTTTTATGGTTATCACATAAAAGATAGTGAGAAATCCCATTTCTAAGTCATATGGGCTCAAGCCGTTTGAATTTGCAATTCATTGGGCTTTCTTCACATATAAGTGAATCCAACCAATAAAAAGGAATAAAAAAAGAACCAATTTATTTTTTCCAAAGCCAAAAATGGCTATTGAAATTCTTTAATTGTATATTTTATACCGATAGTTTTACTATAGTAAATTATTAAAAGACAAAAATGCCCTCTAATCTATTTCCAAGCATATTGAGAAGACGGCTTCAACTGTATACCTAGGTTCGAGCGTAGAGCACATTTAGCAATCATTGAAGGCAGGGCAACCTTTTTTGGAAGTCAAAGTTCTCGCATTGGAATGGTTCATTGGTCAATTTAGGTAGCCGAATTAATTAATTAAAATTTAGAGGGAAATGATTTTTTTCAACATTTAGAAAAAGGGCACTTCTTATTTTGTAAGCAAGAAACATCTACACTATTTTTGCATGTCTCGTCAGCCATCAAAAACTTTAAATCACATTCACCATGATATATTTACCTTCAACTTTTTTCTATGACACAAAAGATCCCAAACTTATATATGTGTGACATAGTTGCCTTTGTCAAGATTTCGTCAATGAATACTATTAAAAATTTACCTACTTGGACACCAAAAAGCAAACAATATTGACATGAATGGCACCTACATGACTTAAATGAAATACAAATGATATTGTCTTGGTTGAAAATCCATTTGATGAAACCTTAATGGAAGGTAAATTTATTACATAGGTATAAATTTAGGGTTTCTTTATGTCACATTTTTTTTTTGGGATAAATATCATAGTGGACATAATTTAAGATTGTTGACGTCACAAAAGAAAGTTCGGGGTAAATTTGTCATGATGGGCGTAAACAGTAGCTTTTTCCCTAAGAATTAATACCACAAAAAAACTTCAAACTAATACATCTGTAATGAATTTATCTCAAACTAAATTTTTAACCATTAAAAACCCTAAACAGATATATTTATGATAAATTTATCATTCGTTAGGATTTATTAAATTTTACTGTCAAATTACCAAATTGGATGATACGTGACGATATGGGAATTAATCATCATAGATGTACGGTTTGTGATTTCTTGCAGTATTAAATTAAAACTAAATGATGTTGTATCCATTTAGAGTTTTTGATAGATTTGTCATAAGTATACCAGTTTGAGGTTTTTTTTTATAAAATTTTTTTTTATGTGAATTTGTTATAATTATACGGGCTTAGGATTTTTTGAGGTATTAATCCTAATAATAAAGAGAGTATTACCGATGTTGGAAAAATATACATATTTTGATGTTTAAAAAAGAGAGAATGAATAGAATTGAGAAATGAGTAAAGAAAATAGAGAGAATATACTCAAACAATTGAAAAAGATGCAAGCGGTCACTGTGACCATGGCGAAAGTGGAATTCTCGAGTAGTGCACCTGGCCATTGTACTCGCCCTTTGTCTCTCCTAATTTAAAGGCGCGACATTTTCTGACAGTGGCGAGAAACAAAAAATGAAAGAAAGGCCTACCAATATGTTTTCATTCAAAATAATAATAATAATAATAATAATAATAATAATAATAAAGGAGATTCTAGAGTAGCTCAATCCAATGATATGTTTTAAGAGAAAGTATTTAGTAGTCACGGACGTGATATATTTAACCTTTTAGCAAAGAGCCAAGAAAAAGCCAAAAGCAAAATAAAAATAATTTCAATATCTTTAAAAGAGCTCTTGACGGTTGGTGTGGGTGTGGATTGGTCTTTCGAGTGTAGTAAACGCAAGCATTACAATTTCAACGGAAACGAAAATAGGATAAAATTTCATCATAAAGAATGTTCTATATTTAATAAGCATATTTTCTTTTTGTGGACGACATTTATTGTCGAACAACTGTCATATGACTTGGCTACATTAAATGCTACCAGCAAATGCGGTTCACCGAAAAACAAGGTAGCGCGACGGCTGCCTCAACTCCTTAATTTCTGACGGCTATATTCAAATTAGGGTTGAAGCAAACGGTAGACGGAAGGACGGAGAGGAACTCACGATGGTGTCGAGCGTCAATTGGCAAGACCAAACCGGAAGATCGCATCGCAGAAAGCGAGATCGGTAATTCTCGGGAGGGGAGGCCACTAAGGCCGTGATCGAGAAGAAGCGGGGGCGAAGTAACTCGGAGAAGCTACTCCTGCGGATTGACCTCGTACCAAAAACTCCCTAACAATGAGTAAATCAAAATTCCAGATAATAAATTCCCCTTAATCCTTAGATACAAGTTGTCTCGCACGCCCACAGCATGCACGGCACATGCATAGCACAAGGAAATGTTGGTCATTGGTGAATGTTATTCACGCCGCTATAATGTTCGTCTCGTTGTGCTGACTGTGGAAACTTGCACGACAATGCTCGCACATGAACAGCATTGGAGATTTATCACTAGATCAATCTATTAACATGCATTGATGGAGACCAAAACAATCCCCTCTAAACTCTTTGATATATTTAATCAAAATGACATTAGTGATTCAATATTTTTTAAGTTAGCCTTTGACCTTTCTGTTAACATGCACAAACGGACACTAAGCCATCCCTCTAAACTCTTTTCGAAAATCACTTTAAGATTAAGGTTTTTCTCACCAAGGTGTTTCACCTTTTTGGGGGCTTGGTGCGTCATGTTTGTTTACAATAACGAGTGAGAAAATAAAGCCGATTGCATGTACACAGATATCTTTTATCATGAGTTTCGATTAGCGTCATTAACAATATGCTTTTAAGCCGTCGCGTGGAGTTTTACATTTCTTATTTCATGAGGTTGAATCAATCCTCTCCTTTGTATATCATTTGTGCAAAAGAGTATTTGTCGATGTTGCTTTCATAGCGTTTGCCGAAAACTTATGTGCCTGTGGTCTTCTTCTTCATCTTATCATTCAAACTTTTTGAATTCGTAATTTTATGAACATGTACTCAAAGCCCGCTTATCAATAGCCTGGAAATTAAGTTACTGTTTCACTGATTATGAAGTAATTATTAGTGACCCCTGTTGCTCTCTGAGCTCAAATCCTAAAATCAAAGCAGCTACCCAAATTGCTATACGAAATCCAAACATTCTTGTGCTGTACTCCAATGATATGACTCCCATTTCCACGAGCCTAAGGCCCGATCTGTTCTTCGCCAGTCACGCAGGCCAATTTGGGTGGTCATGACGCATGGACTGTTGAGCAAAAAGAGCAATTCGTTCTGACCAGCACATGGGCTCAAGCCAGTTTTACTTTTTTGCATTTAAAGCCCAAATTTGGGTGGTTTTTTTGCAATAATGTGGGCTAGAATAAGGGACAAAAACGGTGGCCCATTGGCCTACCTATTGGAAGAAAATTGGCCTACGTTACTGGCGAAGAAAAGATCGGGCCTTTGGCTCGTGGAAATTAGGAGTCATATCATTGGAAGACAGGTAGCAACTAATCCAAGACATGTCTTGTTAGGATGTCATGGAGAGTTTCTGCTTTTATAATATTGGATAGAGGCCCGTTAAAGAAGGTTTAACAATCTCCTAATCTTTTTTCTAGTGGGTTTCGTGTCAATTAGCATCTTTACGACTCGATAACTTATATCAAGTTCGTGTCATCGTGATATGTTGTGATCTATTATCAACTGATGTGCCTCATAGTATGTCGATTGTAGATTTGATTAACCATGAATTCCCCATGTAGTGAGACCATATCGTCTCCTGTTGTAACTCTCTATTATACATACTTCCTCCATTCATTTAAGGACTTTTGAGGAGTGGTTTCACCATCGAGAGCCCTAAGTTTGCATATTGCCTCCAAATACGTCTCCTCGTCCAACTGCTTCTGACAGCAGAACACCACTGACTTGCAATTTGGCATCAAGCATGCTAGAGACGGCTACTTGTCCCATCATAGCCTCTTTACTTCATTTTGCTTATACTTGTTGCTCATGCACAACAATATTAACAGTTGCTCATGCACAACAATATTAACCTTCCTTTGCTATGAGAAATTACATGCGAACCCAGTAGGATGCATTTGGTCAAGCTTTCCTAATAGATTTTGAGTCTTTTAATGTCCTTTGTGAAAAAATTAGGACGTTTGGTTAACTTTCTTTTGATCACTTTGGGAAAATGTCAATAATGGTAATAATTAAAGCTCAAGGTGAGTCCCCACCTGTCTTGAGCTTTCAACATTTAACGAAGGCAGTTTCTAAGGTTAATGAACTTTTTTTCTTCCAAAATTACATCCACTAATATTTTCATATTCTAGTCTTACCCTTGCTCACTACCATTCTTCTTCCCTCACCATTGAAGTTCTGGCTTTCTGCTCTCGGGTCTTCGCCAAAGGTTGCAACGCATGGGTCTTTGCTTGGCTTATCTTCTCCAACGTCGCCCTTGCTTGCGACTATTGGACGATATTCGACGGTCGAGCGTCAATGATGGTCGAGCGTTGTCAATGGTCAGGAATTGAACGTTGAGCGTCGAGGCAACTCTTGGGATCGCGTGACGGTCACCTTTAGTTAAGTGTCACCGCGCGAGGCAACCCTTGGGGTCACAGGACCCTGGCGTCACCGTTCTTGGGTCGGGCGGCCTCGAAATCCTTTCCGGGGCTCATGGGGGCCCTACAAGCCCCTGTCTAAGCCCTTGGATTTTTCCTCCCTTTTAAAAAAAAAAAATTAAAGCTACTTTGCAGAAAATCACACAAAAGGTCAAAAATCAATACACCTTGAGCCAAAGATTTTTGGGTAGATGATTTTGCAATTTCCCCAAAACTCAACCAAATGCATACAATGGTTCTTTATACCTATCACTTGGCAAGTGGCACCTCATCTCGTGAGGATTGCTTGCTTTTCCTCTCACTTCCTATTCAACTCCGTCCAATCTACGCTATTTACTGCATATAACACTTCCAAATTTGGTTTTAATCATTATATGAAACTATCTATCAATCTCAATCCATAATAGTATGTTCTTTCCTATAATTTGAAATTGGGAGGAGGCGAAAAAAAAGTCTTTGACATTTAATAACAGAATTTAAATTTGATTCATACCTAAACTTTTTCTTTCCAAGAGTTATCCCTTTGCCCCCGATTTTTTCTATCTCGAATACAGAAATAAATTTTTGTCAATGGCTACTCTCCCATCAAACAAATCATGAAACTTTGACAAACTTCCTTTTTTCACTTCAAGGATAAATTCATTAAAAATCCTAAAACTTATTACGAAAGTGAAATTGAGTTTTAAAACTTGCAAAAAGTGTAATTATGTTCTAAAACTTGTCAAATTGGTTCAATCGAGTTTTTCCATTAGCTCCATCCAATTTAGTTTATAGAAAATGCTGATGTGTTTTATTTTATTACTTTCTTAAGACACATGGCAATGATGTGGCACCCACCAAGCACCATGTTAGAAAAAAAGTATTAAAAAATTAAAAAATACAAACAAAATTGATGAAAAATAAAAAGCTAAAAATTTAATAAAAACAACACAAACTCACCTACACATATGATCTAGTCTCCCATTGGCCACCGCCACAATCACCGGGAAGGATCGGTGGAGGTTGCTTAGACCTTCCCAAAGCCAGGCGACCCTTGCAGACCTTGGGCGAGGGCCTGCTGGCCCAGACTTGGGGAGGGTCATAGGCCCTCTTCGGGGGTGGGCAACCCTGGGCATGAGATGATAGCTCTATGAAGCATCCAGATGGCCTATCGCACAGCTCAAGGAACCCCTTATGAACGCAGTCTCGCCATTTAGGGGTGTGTTTGATAATATTTCTATTCAAAAATTGTTTTAAGGAACGAAATAGAGAACAAAAATAGAAAAAACTATTTTTGTTTCGGGAAACAATTTTTTAACGGAAGAACGCATTTGGTAAATTTTTTCTTGGAATAAAAATAGAACAAAAACACGTTTGGTAAAGTTATATAATTTTTTTAAAATAATAATAATAATAATAATAATAATAATAATAATAATAATAATAATAATAATAATAATAATTTTTTTAACCATTGGGATTAGCCGTGTGGCCACCTTCATATGGAAGGGGGATGTGAGGAGTTCAAATCCCCACCTTCTCAGGGGGATGGGGGTGGGGACACGTAAGTTTTGAAGCGAGAGGTAAGGTAAAAGTCTAAGAGTGAGTGTAGAGTAGAAATAAGTAGAGACTGAAAAAAAAATTTATATAATTTTTTTGTTTCTTTTAATTTTTTAATATTTTAATTTTTTTTTCCTTTTCCTTTTATGTTTTTCTTTTTTCTTTTTTTCTTCTTTTTGACTGGCAGCCTCGCCAGCGCCCAGCCACGCTGGCGCTGAGCTCGCCCACTTTGCAATCTGTCTCGGTCTTCATCAGTCAGTTGGTGCTGTTCGAGAGGCGTGTGTTGCCCCCAAGCCTACGTACCTTGCTTTTTGAGAGGCAAAGTGGCCTTTTCCGAAACGAGGATTATCCCCTATTTGCAGGTGAGAAGAATGATGCACCTTGATTCAAGGACCATGTCATCTATCTGATCTTTGGAGAAGGTATTTTATTCCCCAGAACGTTTCCCATGATGCATCGCGTGACAACAAAAAAAAACTTCTTAAAAGCAAATCAATATTACCAAAAGGCACTCCTTCAAATTCGTGCTCGTTGCAATGAAAAGGAAATAAAATTTTCAGTCTCTCGCCTGTAAATTGGCTCGCCTACGGACGAAAGAAGGGGGGAGGTTTTTTGAAAAGAGGGTCAAAGTCAACAAAGGGGAGAGATTTTTCTTCTCTGACAAGGTTCAGAGGGAAAAGAAAGGAAAGACATGAGAGAAGGGGAAAAGTGGGCAGCCCACGACCAGGAAAAGAAGAAAAAAAAGTGAAAAAAGAAAGGGGAGGGGAATTCTTCTCCTTCATCTTCTCTAACCAACTCGACGACGCTGCCCATATTTGCTTCGCCTGCATCTCCACCACGTAGCAACCCGCGCCTCCGCCCATCGTCGCCACGCCTCCACCCGCCTGTCGCCGTGCCCTGTCCTCCGCCCGACGCACCGCCCCTGCTGATTTCATGCCATTGCTGCACCGTCGTTTGCTGCACCGCGCCTGTACCCTTCGGTGACGACCCGCTGCTGGCAATCACCGTCGAGGAGCTATTGCCCGAGTTCCACAACGGCAACATCGCCTGCCCGCACCGCCCCAACATCAAGTTCCACTCCCACAGGTGTTTTCGGAGCCCCGACGATCCTGTTGCCGCGGCAACGTTTCTCCGAGTTCGAGCTGCCATCCCCGACGCAAACCACATCCATGTGGCCCATTAGGTCGTCCGCGAAATCCCTATCAACGACGCATACTGGTCCTTCTTTGCAGGTGGAGAATTTGTGGTCAAAGTTTGAAAATTTAGTGGAATCATCAGAAGATTAAAGGATCCCACGGAGCCAACAGTGAAAGACAAACCAATTAAAAAGAAAAGAAGAAGAAGAAAGATTGGTTGTGCCTGCGCCCAATCATCAACGAGTCCTGATCCCTATTGAGCTTGGAAATTTTTGTTTCGTAGGTCTCGTGAAACCCATCGGGTGACTATTGAGCAACCGAGCACCGCCAGGTTGCATATCACGTGTAGCTATTTGAGGATTGGAATTTGAAAGCCAATATTCAAATGATGTGAAAATCTTATCTATTTTGATTTTCCAAAATTCCGTTACATTATTTGAAATATTCATTGATGCATATGATTGAAATTCTCCGATATGTTATTATGTCTACAATCTTAAATAACCTTTTAAATTGGGAAGTCTTCCTAATTTCATAACGCGATATCGCCTGAAATATGACTTGCAATTGTAAGGAAAAATCGCAAATCTGATCTCACGCTTGAGATACGAGCACGATTTTGTTAAAAATTGGTCAATCAAATCTCATGCGCGAGATACAATTCATCAATTTATTATATAGATATCAATCATATATTATCTGATTTACTATCATATTGTTTGAATTGATTTTGTTTCTGTAAAAGAAAACCCAAAAAACTATATATGAGTTAAAATAGGTTCCTGTTAGAATATTGTTTGTTTTAGGGTTATTTTGCATGTTTAGAATAAGAAATTTATTTATTTCGAATTTTGGAAATAAAAATCCCAAAAAAATTAATTTAGGATGTTAGTTTTTTCCTCTCATTAATTTAAATTGCATGTTTAATTATTGAGTAATTTTAATTTCGAAATTTAATTAAAAATAAAAGAAAACATAAAAAATTATCATGGACATGTCATATAGAGTTAGGTCATCCATTGCACGTCATCTAAATGTGTAAATGTTAGAATAGTTGGATTAATCTTTTCCTATCATTAGATTATGTCATTTAATAAATGTCGCATGACATATAATTCGCATGTTAGGTTACATGTTGCATGTCATTTTAGTTAAAAAAATTTGTACGTTATTGCATTGCATTGCACGTAATTTCTAGATTTCATTTAAATAAAAGAAAATCTTGAAAAAGATTAAGTGATTGTGTGTTTATTAGAAATCATAACTAGAATTGTTGATGTGAATTCTAACATAACATTGCAGACGCTTTTATTGCTATGAGGTGAGTTTTGTAATTTATTTATTGCATTATTTGGGCATTAAATTGGTGGTTTGCGCACATGCATGGTCACCTCACATGTTAAGGAAATAAATTAAAATCAATTCAAATTGTCTGCAAAACATTTATTCGAAATAAAAGAGAAAGGTACCGAAAGAGCCTTAGAGAAATCTAGCATAACCAAATCTCTAAACTCACAATCTCTGGTTTGCAGGAGTAAAGTAAATCCCCCGTTACTTTACTTGGGTTTCTAATCAACCCACAAAAAATAGATTAGTGGCGATTCCTAACTAAAAAATCAATTGCATGTTAATAACTTGAACCTAAGTTGCAAATTGGTATGAGCTTGGGAGAGCCCCGGTCTGTTCTTCGCTAGTCACATATACTGATTTGGGTAATCAAGACACATGGCCTTTTGAGAGTTCGTTCTGACCAGCAAATGGGCTCAAGCCCAATTTTACTTTTTTGCGATTTAAAGCCCAAATTTAGGCGTTTATTGCGATACTAGGGGCTAGAAAAAAGGACAAAAAACAGGGCCCATATAACTGGCTATAGCCACGTAGTAATTAATCGAAGACATGTCTTGTTAGGATGTCATGGAGAGTTTTGGCTTAGATAGTATTGGAACGAGGCTCGTTATGTCACGTTCGCTCGCTATAACCATGTTCGTCTCCCATTGTAACTCTCTTGTTGTATGTACTCCTTCAATTCATTTGAGGACTTTTGGGGAGTGATTTCGCCATAGAGAGCCCTAAGCTTGCATATTGCTTAGGAATACGTCTCGTCGTCCAACTGATTTTGGTAGCAGAACACTCCTCACTTGCGATTTCGAATTGAGCATGCTAGAGACCGCTGCTCATCCTATCATAGTCTCTCTACTTTGTTCTGCTCATACTTATTGCTCACGCGAAGTACTAATAACCTTCTGTTAGTATGAGTCTTAGTATGAGAAACTACATGTGAATCCACCAAGGGGTTTGTTTGGTTTGTCTTTTCCTATAAATTTTGGGCTTGCTAAAGTCCTTTGACGAAAAAATAAGGACATTTGGTTAACTCTTCTGTATCACTTTGGGAAAATGTCAATATTTGCAAAGCTAAAAGCTTAAGACAAGTCCCAACCAAAAACTAAAGCTCCATTCGATTCACAGAAAATGCAGCGTTTTTGGAAAATATTTTTCAAAAAGTCATTTTCCAGACAAATGTCATTATTTTCTTGTGTTCGTTTAAAACCTAAAAATAAAGTGAAAAATATTTTTTGTTGTTTGGTAAGGAAAATATTTTCCTCTACGTATTTTTGAATAATTTTATTTTTTAAAATCAATTTTTTAATTATTATTATTATTATTATTTTTTACTTTCTCTTTATCTTCTTCTTCTTCTTTGGCTATTCGTTGGCCACGTGACAGCTAGCGATCGGCCGAAGGCCAACTTTTGCTGGCTCGCCAATCTGGCAAGTGGCAAGCAGATCGACAAGCCCGAGCTCACTGGTCTTTGGCCTCGCCAAAGACTCGCGCTTGCTAGAAATTAGCGAGCACTAGGGTCTAAGCACGAGTGCAAGGGCGAGCCTCAAGCTCGCCGACCTTTGGCCTCGCTAGAGGCTCGAGTTCGCTGATCTGGTGAGCAATGAGCTCGAGCTCCCCAAAGGTTGCAAGCCCTAAGCTCACCACTCACTAGAGATTGGCGAGCCACACAAGGCCCAAGGCCGGCGGTGCCGCCAGCAAGCCTCGAGCTCGCCTGTGGCTAGTCCCCAGCCGTGGCCATGTTGACGGCCGGCGAAGAAGAAGGTGGAAAAAAAAAGGAAAAAGAAAAAGAATTTAAAATTCAAATTACTAAAAAAAGAAAACAAGAAAGAAGGGGTCTAATAGGTTATGAGAGGAGAGAGTAAGGAAAATATTTTAAAAGTGGAAAATATTTTCCCTAGAAGATTTTTTTTCCTTGGTGGAAAACGATTTCCACAACTAGTTCATTTTCCATGAAACGAATACCAGAAAATTCGAAAAATATTTTCCTAGAAATTATTCTTTGCAAAACGAGTAGACCCTAATATTCAGCATTTTTGGAAGGCAACTTCAAAGGTTAATGAACTTTTTTCTTCCAATATTGCCCCCAATATTGTTTTCATATTCCAGTCTTGCCCTCGCTCACCACTATTCGTGTTCTCCAACCACTGAAGTTTTGGTTGTTGGACGTAATTTTTATTTGTATTTGTATGCTACGTATCAAATTGCGTTTACCTTGCTATGAAAAGAAATTTTTTAAGTAACTAAATTCTAGACATATTATGAATTTATAGTTCGTAGGAAATATCGTACAATCATATTTTATCTCATTTACAAGATGCTAAGATTTGCGATCGACAAATTAATGAAGCAGTCGAACAAGACATTTGCATATGTGCTTTTGCAAGGAGGAAGGCTTTTGATCATAAGAACCAAGAGAAGGAGAAAAAGCGAAAACCTATTTATCCTTTTCAAAGCTAAGCAAAAAAAAAAAAAAAAAAAAATTGAAATTCATAAATGACATATATTTTCCCTGTACTTCTACTACAGTAATTATTAAAAAAACAAGAATGCCCTCTATTCTATTTCCAAGCATCTCGTGAGGACTGCTTCAACGACATACCTAAGTCTTAGCGTAGGGCACATTCGGCAATCAAATGAAGGCAGGTAACTTCTGTAGAAGTCAATTTTTTCCTCCTTGGAATGGTTTATTGGTCAATTTTGCAAGGCCGAAATTAATTAATTAAAATTTAGGGGAAAATGATTATTTTCACCATTAACAAAGCAAATTGTAGGGAACATGGAGCACTTCAATTGATTGTAAGGGGTTCTAAAAGAATGCAATGTGAGCATATGTTACTCACGATCGAATGTTGAATTTGAACGAACAAATAACTTACTAATACTATGTGTGGCTCAAGAAGTTACATTATATCCACCGTCTCCTATCATCCAATAATGGTTATCTATAAATAATGGTTATCTATAAGAAGTTACAATTTCGCAAATATCAACTCCACTACATGATGGTTCCACGCCGGTGTCAAGGACTTTGTGCGATTGGTGAAGATTTCTCATATATAACATATGACTAATGATAACTCTACTGACAAATTGTTAATTCCCTTTAAGTTGTCGATTAATTTATTCAATGACATTTCCCGTTTTCACCAATTTTGATCCTCAATGATTAGGCCATCACCTGTCTATAATAACATTGCCCTTGAATTCCACTGCCACTCACGCTTTGCGTGAAAGAATCCAAGGAATTTGCCCCCGTCCAACCCAAATTTCACATTATTCACCGTTCAACGGAAGTAGGGCCACAAAGAAGAGGCACATTGAAGGACACAATGAGACCGTAAAGTAAATGCGAGGTAAAAGAAATTACATGGTTCGCATTTCATTTTTTCGGGGTGGACACCTCTACCTTCGGAGATCGTTCAACATAAACGAAGCGAAAGTATTTCGGTGTCCTTAATTCGAAAGTGCTTTATTTCTCCTTGCATATTACCTTAGACCCACCTTTTTTGTATATTGATTACCTCGAGTGAGGGTGGAGATTTATGTCATTTGGCAGAGTAGGTAATGAAACGTACTACGATGAAAAAGAATTCCGCCGTCCGAATGTCCGAAGAGAGAATGAATTTCACTTGCCTTCTTGACCCCATCTAATTTTATAAAGAGACTAACTCTAAAAGTACCAGAAAGAGGCAGATTTCGTAATTTTATTACCAAATAAAGCTTCCAATGATACCTAATAAGGTTGGCAACAAATTGACCAGAGATCCTTCATATGTACCGTCCAGACTCTCCTAATCATCAAAGAATATTATCACCCTTCAATTTAACTGAACTTCAAAAGATAATATTTTGTCAAACGCTCTTGGTGTTTAGTCTTGACTTCAAAAAAACCTTCACGTGCAATCGCCATCACAAAATCAACCAACATCAACATCTAAGATCAGCACACGACCAAAGACGTCAGCGCATTGATCGACTACGATTTCACCCGACGCTACCAAACTTTCAAAAATAATCTTTGGGTTCAGACATGAATCACTTCAACCTACCGCAAACAATAGTAGCATCTGTCCATCCGCTCCAAAATAAACTTAAATCCCAAATAACCAAATTATCGAAGTCAATGCTTTAAAATCAAATGTCTGTCTTCCCATACACGGTGAAGCGTTAACAAGGAGCTTCGAGAGCGCCTCCGCTGAAACCTTGATTGTCTACATCTTTCGCATCTCCACCCCTTGGGCTGTAGGGCCGCTAGGACCCGCTCTCCTCGAGCCTGGTGTAGGCTCTGTGTGATGGCTGCTGCCGTTTTTCTGGTTACCTAATGGCGTCTTTTCTGGACATTTCGAGGCCTTGGCTGGTGCGTCCGAGCTCGGCCCGGGCCTCTCCCGAAAAAGATTGATAGGAGATTGAGGAAGATCTGGATGTCCTTCCAGCTCTCGAACAATCTGCTCAATTTTTTCAATTGTTGATCGTCAGAGTTCCTACTTCCCATGAGACACCTATACTCTCCAAAAGTCTTCGTATTGTGTCGAACACATGTCAAATACTATCCAACACTCTTTGACACAAAGTCAACACATGTCGAAAATTCAACATCTGATCAACTCTTGCGATACTTTTCGAAACTCGAGTCCGGAATTCCAACATGTTATTCCGATTTGTACAGGATCAATTATATAAATTTTCAATAAATGATGGATCAGAATATATATGTAAAAATAATAAAAAATAATAAAAATAATAAAATGGAAAAAAAAAACTTAATCTTCTCTTCTTTTTTTGACTCACTTCCTGTGACACACAATTCACTCCCAAATTTATCTTTTTCATCTTCCGACACACAAGTCTAGAAATGTAGATTGATTTTTTTTTCCCTCTAAGTTTTATGGATTAAATAGAATTAAATTTGCTAAATTGAAATAATGAATGATATTAATGAATGGTGGATTAATATTTTTATTGTAAATTCATGCTATACTCTTTATTATTATTTATTTATTTGTGAATTAAAAATGATAATTGATCACATATATATAAAAATATATGTTTAATATATAACGTGTCACAATATGTCGAAATTCTTCATTTTTAAAAAAATGACGTGTCGACATATTTATGTCGTGTCATGTCGCATTGCGTGTTGGCACTATTTCCAAATAACCTCAACAAATCTTAAATGAACTAGATATGAGTCAATGAACAAAAAGAACCGCAAGCGGCATCTATTAAAGAAAGATTAAGCTCCAGGTTCTAAAAATATTACCTCACTCATCTTCGGTCGTACGTTCGAAAAATGATACACACAAGCGACAGCGCATCGCACCATACGAGCCATCTCCTCGCGGTCATAAACTTTCTTCAGCCTACGATCAACAATAGAATCGAAGTTTCCACCTTTCAGATCTCGTGGGAGCCGAGACAACACCTGTAATGACCATAACAGTGACTCTATCTCAATATTGAACTTGGATGATAAAAACCCACCTGTAAGTTCGAATCCGCTCCAGGACCCCAGAAAAAAAATGAGGGCGTAATTCTCTATAATTGTGAACATGACAATTGCATGACTTACCCAGTCATACAGACCACCCTGACACCCCTCTATAGGTTTCGTAGGTTTGCGACCAGTGATCAACTCCAAGAGCACCATCCCGAAAGAATAAATGTCTGTTTTTTCCGTTAGTTGGCTACTCTGCCCGTACTCCGGATCGATATACCTACAAGGAAGACCATAAATTAAATTTCAACAAATTTGAACAGTAACATATTTGAACTAGTCAAGCTACAGAAGTACCTAAAAGGCTGTGCTTTAACAAATGAAGCACAAGATGAACTAGTGAACAATGGCTCATTTTACAAACATTTGGAAACATCTAAGAGATTAATAGCCAGCTCACATCTCAGTCCTCCGAATGGAGCAAATCTTACCCACGGGTGCCCTTCACATCGGTAGTAACATGAGTCTCTGATTCAGAAATACATTTTGCAAGTCCAAAATCTGCAATCTGAGAGAAAAAAGCATTTAGAATTCAGAATTCAAAAGGGGTGTAATTTACTTGCTCCGAGAATTAAACCAATTGAAGTCGGAAATATCAATACCGACTCTTAAATTTATCAAACGAGTTTGACTTTACCTTTGCCTCATAGTTACCATCCAAAAGTATGTTATTTGTCTTGATATCGCGATGTATGATCCTAGGATTACCTGCACAAGGAATGTTTCCCATGTATACAAGAGCAAGGCTCAAGGATTCACAGTTTTAATCAACTATTGATTAAATAAATAGAAAAGGCAAAAGTAAATCTGAAACTTACAATACTCGTGAAGATATGCGAGTCCTTTGGCAGACCCCAAAGCAATTGTCCGTCTGTTTCGCCAATCTAGGGTCTGTTCGTTTTCTGAAAAGATCACTTACCATCAGTATCCTTTCCATTAAACGCACAAAGCGCCGAGTTCTCTGATTAGTTGTCCCTTTCTTTTTTCACATAACCCCAAATGCAATAAGACTGATAAAGAAAGAAAGGGGGCAACAAATAAGCGCGCAGCATAAATTCGTACTGCAAATCCAAACTCACCATGTAAGTGGAACTCTATGGTTTTGTTAGGCACCAACTCATACACCAGGATGTGCTCGTCCCCCTCTATGCAGTATCCAACCAAAGACACGACATGCTTGTGATGGGATCGGCTTAAATTTTCAACCTCACTCTTGAACTCAGGTTCTCCCTGACAGCTTTCTCTATTTAGTCGCTTCACTGCCACCACCTTGTCTGGACCCCCTTCCCCATTGGGAAGCAAACCTCTGTACACGCGCCCAAAACCACCTCCTCCGATATCACGTTTTTTCGAGAAGTTTTTAGTGAACTCTTTCACTTGATCAAGAGTGAACCTGCGAATGCCGAAAGTCTGAGGAGCGCTGGGGGTTGGAGCGCCGGGGGTAGCGCCGGGGGTTGGAGCGCGGGCAGTTGGAGCGCTGGGGGTTGGAGCGCGGGCGGTTGGAGCGCTGGGGGTTGGAGCGCGGGTTGGAGCGCCGGGGGTTAGAGCGCCGGGGGTTGGAGCGCCGGGGGTTGAATCCCGAGACTGCCTGTTTTTTTCCCCGCAACATATGAACAGCAACACCGCCGCGACCGCACCAACGCATAAACCCCCCAAGAGCCCGCTCAACAAGGTGGAACGACACGAAGGAGATGCCGGCGAAGGGGGCATAGGGGACCTGGAAGAAGCTGGCGGCACAGGAGATGCCATGGTGGCGGTGGGCGTCAGCGCCGCGGTGTTGTTGGTCGCTGCTGTCGGTCGCTGCTGTCGGAGAAGACGGTCAGGAGCCCGGGCTGGGAATTAGAAAGCCTAATGGACGGAGATATCGTACGTTTGGGGAGAGCGCGTTGCCTAAAGACCCGGCAGTCGAGCAATTTCCTAGTTTCTTCAATTTCTTGAATTATGGATTTAATCATTTTGGCATGCAGTACGTCCTCAATATTCAGATTATACGCATGATTTACACGTTATTTCTTTCTTTCTTTATAGATGGTAAGAAACAAATAAGCGACGAAACGGGGAGTGATCGGCATGCAGAGAGAGAGAGAGAGAGAGAGAGAGAGAGAAGTGGGGTCGAGCTAATGAGATAATCACAAAATTAGGGCATGTTTGGCAAATTTCGTTTTTGTTCCCGGAATAAAAATTTATGTTCTTTTATTCCAAGGAATACAAAAAAGACAGAAAACGTTTGGTAAAATTTTTATTTTTGGGAATAAAAAGATAAATTTTTTGTTCTCGGAAAAAATTTGAAACAGAATTAATAAGTAAAAAAAAACCACCTTGTTTCTTGTTATCTAAACAATTCCGATAAAAAAATTTCTCTCCTCTTTTTTCTTTTCTTTCTTTTCTTCTTATTCTTCTTTTCTTCTTCCTTTTGGCCGGCCATCGGCCTTGGCTATGGCCGTGGCGGCGACCGGCCACAAAGAGAAAGAAGGAAAAAAAAAAGAAATAAGAAAAAAGAAAAAAAAAAAAAATAATAAAAATCGAAAAAATAAAAGAAATAACAAAATTATACAAATTTACCAAACGTATTTTTATTTTGGAATAGAAATCTTTTACGATTATCAAGCACGTTTTTTGTACTCGAAATTGTTTCCTAAACAAAAAAAAAAAAAAACTATTTCTATTAAAAAATTATTTATTGGAATAAACGTTACCAAACGCACCCTTACTTTCCTCGGTCGGCACCAGTTCGGATTCAAGGTAGCAACGGTGATCCTTGACACTCTTTCAGTTTCAGGAAAGCTCTAGGATTCACAGTTTTAATCAACTAGTGATTCAATAAAGATGAGAGGCAGATCCCAGAGTAATTTTCAGTCTAGATGACCAGTCTAGGGTCGGTCCTCCCTCATTTTCCATCAGAATCCTTTCCATTAGAAGGACAAAGCGCCCAGTTCTAATTAATATTTTTTTTTTTTCTGTTTTCACATAACCCCAAATGCTAATTTGGATACCGAAATAAGACGTCAAAGGAAAGCAACTTTGATTTGATTTAAAAGACGTATGAAAAAAATCACACTTGTAAAGAAGATTTGCTATTTTTGTTAGGGAAAAAAGGGCCGAAATCCTTCGCCATCGAGACAGATGTAAACCCCAATTCTCATGAAGAAATGTTCGATTTATATTTTCATTCCGAGGAATGTGATGGGAGCTGGTCATGCAAAAGATGAGGCCGTCCAGATCTTCAATTTTGGCAGGCCTCTATGTACGGTCTACGTAGACTTATTTACAAAATTACCGATTCAAATTTCTTACTATTTTATTATTTTAACGTTAATCTAATCAAGAATTATCTAATAAATCACTTAATTCGAAATCAAAGAATAAAAAAAATTACAAATGATTAATTGATCTCTTTTTCTACATCTCTCACTCTATGCTTTTGTTAATCTCATCTATAATGATTGATGAATTAATAACTATCGATTGAACTTATTCTTTCATTTCACTTGATATTTTTGCTTATCTTTGTCTATTGGATGTAAACAGTATGGATTGAGATTTAAATCCATCCCATTTAGAGGTAAATCGGCATCTTTAACTTAATTTCTCTATGTAGATCATAGCTTTTTTTCTTCTTTTTTTTTTTAATCATAGCTAGTTGTCTCCTCCTCTATCGCTGGTGGGGTTGCGCAACCTTAGCAACAGATTTGGCTCAGTGGTGATCGGATCTATCAAGAAAGTGGTTGCCCAAGGCAGCCAAAAGAAGAGGGGGCGACATATAAAGTCGTATTGAAAATTCAAAAGTGGATGCCAAAGGCAGCCAAAAGAAGTAGGAGTGAGGAAAAGGTGAAGCACTATTATGAAGCACCCGCCCCCCTTTTGTCTATCTTATGTTACGACTCTGACTTATCTTGTAAAGCTTGGTGGTTTTAATGAAAGTATGAAGCACTATTATTGACCAAAAAGAGAAAAAGAAAAAGTTGAAGATGCTCTGATTAATGGAAGTCTGAATTATATCTTTATATAGCAAATTAGGACTTTGCTAGTGTTTCTTGAAAAGGTAAACTTCCAAATAATTTATAATAATTTATAATTATAATTTAAAATAGATTGATATTATCATGATACATTAGAGGATATAATCCAATCATTTTTTTAGTTGTTTATATTTTTAGATGAGCCGAGAGTGGTATCGCGAAATTTCACAAATCAATACACTATTAAATGAAATGCCCGTGAATTGGACTAGTGGTCGGAGTTTGGCATTAAATGAAATGCCCGTGAATTGGACTAGAGGTCGGAGTTTGGGCTTTGTGGGGACCACAATTGAGCTGTAGCCCTCACTTTCCTATTACTACTCGTGGTTTAGTACTGTGATGATGTGATCTGACATTCTCTCAGAGAATGTAGAATAAATTAGCCCATTCAGTGGACGACACGTGGCGCTCCTTTCTCTCCATTCAAACTCCTGCATCCCCTTACTCGCTCTTTTTCTCGACGATCCCCGACCGTTTGACCCAGCAAAATAATTAAGGGTTTGGAGCTTTTTCCTAGTCGATTTCAGTCCTTCTACCCGCACCCGGCAGCTACCATCGTCGAAATCGCTCCCCGATCTAAGCAATTTTCAAGAGGGAACACCCGCACGCACGAGAAAAGAGCCGACGTAATCTTTTTTTTTTTTGGCTCGACGGGATCGGTTTTCCTTGCGACCTTTTCGTTCGTTCA
This sequence comes from Eucalyptus cladocalyx, assembly GCA_017140615.1. NCBI lineage: Eukaryota > Viridiplantae > Streptophyta > Magnoliopsida > Myrtales > Myrtaceae > Eucalyptus > Eucalyptus cladocalyx. The sequence continues at coordinate 44,046,243 of CM029518.1, forward strand.
CTTAAAATAAAAAGGCAGATCGGCAAGGCCCTAAAAAAGGGTATTTGTGATTTGATTCAATCTTGATGGATTGATGAATTAATGAAGGGATGGATGGACTGAAGGAGAGATTTTTACCGATTGATTGAGCCCTATTTGGTCAAGGGAGAACATGTACAAATCAGTGGGGATGGAGACTAAAAGAAGATCGACATCGTTGTTGCGACACGACATACTTAATGCGTAACGTTTCTTTTTAAAAAAAATAAAAAAGTTAATTTCGATACGTTAGACACATCATATATTAACATATACATATTTTATTATTATTTCAATTATTTAAATTCAAAAATGACTAAATAATTAATTAAGAAAGCCTAGAATGAATTTACACTAAAAGTATTATTCACTATTTATTGATATTATTTATTATTTCAATTTGACAAATTCAATTATATTCTAATAATTCATAAAGTTTGGAGAAAAAATGAGCAATCGACGTTCCGACTCACATATTAGAAATGTCGGAAGAGGAAAAAAAAAACTTAAGGGGCGAATTATATATCACGGAAAGTGGGAGTCAAAAGAAAAGAGAAAACTAAAATTTTCTTATTTCTCTATTTATTATTTTTTTTATATACATACATTTTGACATCTCATTTATTAAAAAAAATTTAAAATTGACATCGATATTGGAATCACTTATCAAAAACTCGTATGTTAGAATTTCGACTCAAGTGTTGGAGAGTGTTAGAAAAGTTGATTATGTGTCGAATTTTTTAACACGTGTTGATCGAGTGTCGAGAAAATGTCGGACACGTGTTGAAATGTCTAACACGACACAAAAATTCTTGAAGAGTGTTAGTGCTTCATGCTTTATAGGATGGAGGCAAAGGAGAGAGTCGTTGTCACAGTAGAAAGAAGAAGGTGACGCCGCAATAATTAGAGAGAGAGAAGGGGGGGGGTGCTTCGTCCTTTGAATGGCCCAGCCTACCATAATTACCATAATTAGAGCCATGACCTTCGCTGTTTTGACTAAATAAAAGAAAAGCAAAAGATAATAATAATAACAAATAATAATAAAAGAAAATTTTGATTCTAGATTAGCTCAACCCGGGCCCCAGGAAAAAAAGGCAAAAGCAAGAGGAAAAATAATTTTGATATTCGAACAATTCAATATTTTAGAGAGCAAAAATCACTGAAAACTCTAGATCATATTTACCTCAATTTTTTTTTTTTCAGTTATCCCGATACATTTACATCAAAAAAATTTATGACACGGAAAATCTTAAATGTATATCCCTATGATATATTTACCTCAAAGTTTAAGTTAAATAATCTGAGAAAAATATGTCATATAAATATAAATTTTGGGATTTTTTGTCTCACAATTAAAATTTAAAGTAAATGTGTTGTAATTGGCATAGTTTAGAGTTTTTTTTTTTTTTTTTTTGTGACTTTTTTCCTATTTTGGAAGTTTGCTTTCGATAGCTCTATTAACCTGTTGCTAACGTATACTAAGTTAAAGTTATTTCATCTATTTTGTGCAACAAATAATGTTATTTTTAATGAGAAAATATATGGATTTCTCTCGATTTTCTCATGCATCATAATGAGATATGGAGAAAACAAGAAAAAATAACAAAAAGAAGGAAAATATGATGTCATGTCACCCACAAAAGCCTTAGAAAGTGGTTGCAAATCGGGAATTCTTGATTTATTTCCCAATTTTACGCAAGATAAGCAATTTCCTTATGTTAGGAGTCTTGGATATTATCCTATTTTGAGAGCTTGGGGGACAGCTAGATTTTAGTTTTAGATTATTTTTTTCTTGTTCTTAGAGTTTTTCAAATATTTTAAAAAAAAACCTAAAAGTAGTGACAAATTTTTTTGTTATTTGATTCAAGACGCTGGGTTTAATTCATATTTTCTTTTTTTTCTTCTATTATATTCTAATTTTCTTTTGTTGGAGCTTAGTGTAATATGATTATAATGATACAAATTTCATGCTTTTATGTTCTGCAAGTAATTTCATTTACGTGAGTTATATATTACAGTACTTAATGCTTTTAAACGAGTAATCATCATTTGAATAATCTGATGTGTATGTTTAAGATCGAAAAGCAATAATATGCAATTACTCATTATAATATATAACTCCAAATTATATGTGGATAGAGGTATATCATATTATTTGCTTGGCTTTTAATGATAATGTGGTCCAAAATATCCATTGTAAAATCGGGAATATTAACATATTTTAATACACTTACATTTATTTAAATTCATATGGATATATTATGGATTAATAAACCAAATAGGTTTGATATAGTTAGAGATAGGATAATAAATATATTAGAAAATTTTGCTATCGATGTTTGATAATGTTCATGTATGCTTAATGATTTGAAATTCATATCTAGTAGTTATAGTAAAATTGGATTTTTAACATATTTATTTGATTGATTAACTATATTTAGTTTTGAAATTTTGCTTCTAAGATTGTCAATTTTAATACATTCTCAATTCTATTTTGATTTATCAGATATCTTTTAGGATAAGTCCATTTTTCATATTTAACTAGTTTGTTAATCATTAATCTCTATGAGATGATATCATTTCTCATCATTTTATTTGTTCGACAAGCAAATTGACATGTTCATTTACATTTAGAATTTAACAAAAATAAAGCCATTCCCCTAAAATGCTTTTCATCAAGGGGTTTTGCCATTTTGCGCGTTTTGTGCATTGTGTTGCTGGGAGCACGCAAAGAAACATAGCCAATCGTACTTGCACGAAATACTTTCACGAGCAAATACTTTATAATGGATTGGTCTCTCTGATGGCATGCTTTAAACTATGGGAAAAAGTCACTAAAATTCTCAAACTTTACTCATCGTAATACATTTATTGTAAACTTTATCTGTAACATCAAAAATCACAAATTATACCAATTGTGAGATATTTATCATAAATTTTTTTGTTACATAAAAAAATTTTCAACAAAAATAACATCAATCTTTATATCACTAAGTTATTGAGTATCATGTCAATACCGTTTGCTTTCCAATGTCAAAGTAGGTAGATTTTAACAGAGCTCACAGATAGAACTTTGATGGAGGGATGACTGTGTCACATAGGTACACATTTGAGATTTATTGTGTTAGAGTAAATGTATTACAATGGGCATAATTCGGAGGTTTTGTCCTTTAATTAATGTGAGAACTTTTTGTGTGTTGGCCAGACTCTCATCCTTCTATCTAGACAGAGGATGTGTCGATTTTATAGGGTTTGGCCAAAGTCTTATGCGCATGTGATCCTCTTCGCCCTATGATTCAGACATTCAGAATCTGTGATCTCGTGTGCACTTTACTCTAAGGCTACTGATCAAATCGCTCGAGATTAAGCCAACGTTTCGCATATCAAGAAGTAGCTACCTGCATCGCTCTTTGAGCTCAAATCCTAAAACTCACAGCAGGCTACCACAGTTGCTTTCTGAAATCCGGACATACTTGTGTCGTCTTCCAATGATATGACTCCATTTTCATGGGCCAAAGCCCCGATTCGTTTTTCATCAGTCACGTAGAACAATTTGGGTAATCAAGTGACGTCGACTACTGGGGCTCAAAGAATATTCGGACCTTGTTGGGTTCAATGACAACAGGAATTGAGCACAATCGGCTAGAAGATGTGCTCAAGCCCCATTAGGTTGGTTTCACGATGCTTTGGTCTAGGAAAAGGACAAAGAAGGTGGCTTACATGACTAGCTCTAGCCACTTAACAAGGGCATGAATGATAAATATTATATTTCAGAAATTAATTTGTATTCCAAAGATAGATTTTTTTATTTCTATTCTTCAAATACATTTTTGAGTAAAAATATGCGTTTGATAATAATATAAAATTTATGTTATTAAAATAAAAATTTGTTTAATAACGACATAAAATTTTTCCTTATTGAATGGCGACGGTGGACAGAGACTAGCAGTGATAGGGCGATAGGTTGGTGGCTAGTTAGTAGCGAGGGCAAGTGATGAAAGAGTTTGTATTTCTCATTTCCATTATAAAAATATAAAAGTGAAGGATTTTTACTTCTCATTTCTGTTTTAAACATATTTTTGAACTAAAAATTTGTCCTAAAAATACAAAAATGAAATCGTGTTAATAAACAGTTTTTTGTTTTGAATCTGTTCTCGATAACAAAAAAATAGTTCTAATTAAAAATAGTATAGTTATCATTCGCACTTTAAGTAATCTTAGACTTGTTGCAGAAAGTGTAGAGTTGATCATACGAGAGTGAGACTTTTGCCTAATCCTTTTTTTCTAGCAAGTTTTCAAGTCAATTAGCATCCTTACGACATGATAACTTGTATCGATTCATGTCAATGTGATGCTTCACAATCTTTTATTGACTGATATCTTCACGACAAGTCGGCAATGTATTCTCCTTCATCGTGGATTCCCACATAGCAAGGTCAAGTTCGTTGCCCGTTATTAACTCTGTAGTTGTACATCCTTCCCGATTCATTTTGGGACTTTTGGGAGCGATTTTGCTGCCATTGAGAGCTCTAAGCCTGCGCATTGCCTCCAAATACCACCCCGTCCTCCAATTGCTGCCAACAACAGAGCATCGACCTGAGACATGGCATCGAGTATGCTGAATATGGCTGCTTGTCCCATCATAACCTCTTAGCTTCATTCTGCCTTATTCCTCATGTACAACACTAATAACCTTCCCTTGGCATGAGAAATCACATGTGAACCCATCGAGGAGTGCATTTGATTTATCTGAGACAGGGACTTTGACCCTCGAACTCCCTTGAGAATAGCATTTGGTTTAACTTTTTATTTTTTATTTTTGGGGACCATTTTGAATAAATGCAAGTATTGATAAAGCTTAAAGTTTAAGGGTGCGTTTGGTTGGACTTTTGAGAAAAACCATTAGAAAAATGCAAAGGACTTAAGTTGAAGAGGTTTTTTAGAATGCAAATTGCGTTTGGTAAATGATAGCCTAAAAGTCCCCATGCGAAATATTTTTAGCCAAAATTGTGTTTGGATAAGTTATATTTATAAAAGTCTTTATTATTAAAAAACAAAACTGACTGGTGAAGGGTAGCGATGATCGGTGAAGGGCAGCAGAACCGGCAGCCATCGTCGAGGTTGCTAGACCTCGGCGGCCCTCGGAGACCGCCAGCGAGGGCTGCCTGGGGTTAGGTGACCGCTGGTGACCCAGGCAAGACCCTCGCCTGAGGTCGCATGGCCTTGGCTAGGGTCGCTTGCGGTCGGGCGACTGTCAACGACCTAGGCGAGACCCTCGCCTGAGGTCACGAGGGTCGCGCGACGTTGGCTGAGACCCTCGCTGAGGTTGCCAACCATAGGCAAGACCCTTGCCAAAGGTCGTGCGGCCTTAGCGAGCTCGCCTGTGGTCGACGACCTCAACAAGGTCTCGGCTGGGGTTGTGCGACCCCCGGCGCAGCGGCCCTCGTCGAAGGTCTCGCCTGGGTCTCGCGACCCTCGATGAGACCCTCGCCTGAGGTCGCATGGCCTGAGGGCTGCCTGGCGCACGACCTCCCAACGACCAAATATGGGTCCACCGGAGGTCGCGCGACCTCGCAGCGACCAGATCTGGGTCGTGCCTAAGGTCGCACGACCTCTGGCGACCCAGATCCGAGTTGCGCGGCCTAGATACCTACCGGAGGTCACATGACCCACCAGTGACGGTCATCGTGACAATCACCGGCCTCTCGCTAGTCCGTCGCCCGCCCTCAGTAGCCCTGCACAAGATGAACAGCTCAACGAAGAAAATGAACAGCTCAACAAAGGAGATGAACAGTATAATGAAGGGCAAAGCCAAAGCCAAAGCCGAAAGCCCTTGGGGTGCCTTGGGCTTTCAGCCTTCATAAGGATGGCCTTCGCTCAAGGGGATTTCCAAAAAATTTCCCAAACACCTAATACTTGGCCAAAAGGCCTTTAGGTGTCCAAAGGTACATAGGAAAGCAATTCCCAAACATACCCTAAGGAGTATCCCCACTTGCCGCCTTCGGGCACTTTCAAAAGGTAGCTTTTAAGGTTACTGATTTTTTTCTTCTAAAATTGCTCCCCACTAACATTTATATATTCTAGTCTTGCCCTAGCTTGTGACTAGTAATCTTGTCCGACTGTTGAAGTTCTACTACGCTTAGGTCTCCACTGAAGGCCACTGTGCTTGGGTCTTCGCCTAGTTCATCTCGGACATCATGCTCGCTCTTGGTTATTAGGTGAGATCTCGAGGTCACGCATCGCTCATCGTTGAGAGTCGATTGTTGCCGAAGGTCAAGCGTTGATGCGAACCTGGCATAGCTGCACCTAGGTTGCTCGATCTCGAAGCCCTCTCCTGGGCTTGCACGGCCCTCTGAGCCTTTTGCTTGAGTCCATGGAGATGATGAACAGTAGTTCCTTTTATTTTTCCCTTTTCTTTAAGAAAAAACTTTTAAGTTATTTTCCCAAAAACTACACCAAAAATCACTAACCAATACAGCTTCAGGCAAAGATCTTTGAAGAAATGAAGGTCAATCAAAGCAGCTTAGCTCCTTTAGACCTATCAGATGGCATGGGGCGCCCGACTTTGCAGGGACTGCTCTCTTATCTTCACATTTCCTTTCTGACTCAGTCCAATTAAGCTTATTCACTACATGCAACCTTCCAAATTCGCTTTTTATTTCCAAATCCATTAATGTCATTCCATAACAGCCTCGTCTTGTTTTTTTTTTTTTTTATAATTTCCCGTAATTTGTGCTTGGGAGGAGGCGAAAAGAGTCTTTGACGTTTAATAACAGAGCTTAAATCTGATTAGTACCTAAACTTTCTCCTTCCAAGATCTATCCCTTTGCCCCAATTTTTTTCTATCATGAACACAGAAACAACAAATCTCTTGATGGCTACTCCCCCATCAATCAAATCTTGAAACTTTGACAAACTTCCTTCTTTTACTCCGCACAAGGTTGAACATGCCAAGATTCCTCCCTCAAGTAATCATAAGATAATAGCTCTACGAAGCATCTAGACGGCCTCTTGCGCAGCTCTGAGGAACCCTATTTGCATGCAGATGTCGCCATCCATGGCGACTCACCTGCCCGTTGCCTTGTCCATGTTGGCGTCTCGAGAGGAGAAAGAACATTTGAAAAATCGACGAGATGAGGAATTTGCTGTCGTGTTCGAGTGACTTTTTGTGTTGGGTCCGCATCGCAATCCAGTGCTGATCACCATCAAACCACCTTCCTTGCTATTTCATAGGCAAAGTGTGCTGGTCCACATCGCAGTTAAGTTATTGACTAGGGTCGCTAACGACATGCTTTTAAGCCATCGCACAGACTTTTACTTTCTCATTTTCCAATATTGAACTAGTCCCCTCCTTTCTATATCGTTCCTGCAAGAGAAAATGTGTCAGATATTACTTTTATAGTGTTTGCCAAAATGTCACGTGCATGTGATCATCCTCTTCATCTTATGATTTAGACCTTTTGAATTCATAATCTTATGTACATATACTCAAAGCTTGCTTATCGGTAGCTCGAAAATTAAGCTACTGTTCCACAGGTTAAGAAGTAGTTGATTACCCCTATTGCTCTTTGAGCTCAAATCCTACTATTTCGAATCCTACAACTCAAAGCGGCTACCCAAATTGCTTGCTAAATCCAAACATGCCTGTGCTGTTTTCCAATGATAAGACTCCATTTTCACGAGCCAAAGCCCCGATCTTTTCTTCGCCAGCTATATTGACCAATTTGAGTGATCAACTCACCTGGACCTTCGGACCATGTTGGGTTCATTAGCAGCACGAATTAAGCAAAATCGGCCAGAAGATGTGTTCAATCCCAATTTTACTTTTTCCTATTTAAGGCCCAAGTTAGGGTGGTTAATTTCTTTGAATTAGATGTGTTAAATTCTTTTGACCAAAAAAGAAAAAGAAAAGGTTAACAGTAATATACAGCACCGAATTGGTAAGGAGAAATAACCTTGCTTAGTTCTCTTGCATATGACCTGGGTCTAATTGAATATTTTAAGATATTTAAGTATTAGTTTGAGAAAGACATGATCTTTAGAGATATGATTGGGCATTTGGTTATTGTTGCAACCCTTCCGAATGGGAGTTGAGGGAATACGGGATTAGTGGAAATGTCGAGTCGAGGGCCAATGATTCTCAATCGCCGCGTTTTCTCCCAAATCATTATCTCTCGCAATGTCAGCCAATTCATTTTTAATTCAATTAACTTATAAGAATTTGAGAAAATTGTTGAAAAAGTAAAAAATCTATTGACTTCGATACCTTTTAATTTCGCCAATAGAATTCTAAGCCTTTTTTTTTTTTTTATTTTTTGCCAATTGAGTCAATCCATCCAATTTTGACCTTAAATCATTGATATAAATGCTGGCCGTCTTACATGGCATAGTGGCTCTGACGTGAATAATTTTTAAAAATGTTTTAATGCTTTTTTAATTGTTTATTAATTTTTATTTTCTCTTTTTCTTGTTTTCTTGTTTTCTTTTCTTTTTCCCTTTCTCCCTTTGCTAGGCCTCGTCAATATAAAATTTTGCTAATTGAGTCCTCATTTAGAATTCTCATGGAAAATTGTTCAAAAAATCTCAATGTCATGGCACTTTATCAATTTAGTTTTAAACCTTTCAATTTTGCCAATTAAATCATAAACCTTTCCACTTTTTGTTAATTGAGTTCATTATGCCAATTTTTCCCATATAGGGCAAGCATGGGTTGTCCCTCACCCAAGGTTGACGACCTTTGTTGGCCATTGACGAGGCTGGTGGTGGCCGGTGTAGGGAGAAAGGGAAAAAGAAAGAAGAAGAATAAAAAGAAAGAAGAGAAGAGAAAAGGGATTAAAAAAAAAAAGATAAAAAGGAAAGAAGGAAATAGAGGAAAAGGAAAAATAAATAAAAAATTGAAAAAAATATTAAAATATTATTTAAAATTGTCTCTAATTAGTGACTTGTTGTCCTACATAGCACATCTGGCATTCATGTCGGTGATTTTTAGTCAAAATTGATTGGATGAACTCAATTGGCAAAAAGTGCAATAGGTCTAAAAAAATTTTGGACAAATTTTACTATTTTTTTGTATTTTTTTTTTTAATTTTTGGCAAGAAAAGGAAAAGGAGATTGCTCTGGCAATCCAATTTGTAGCTCAACAGAATGATCCAGTTCACTTTTGGAACAATTGCTCTAATTTCACAAAAACAATCTGCTCGATGCTTATCTACACGCAAAGCTCCATCAGCGACATGCAGTTCCACATCGCGACGAATCGGTACCTCATGATTGTCCCGACCTCATCAGACCTCGAGTAATGACTCTTCTAGTGGAAGCCATTTCGCCTGAGATCCGAAACTGTAGTTCTTGGCAAATGCTTGATCTCGAAGGGAATGGAGTTACCTGGAAGGTTTCTTAATCCGTAGGCGAATTCGGAGGTTTAGGAGATTTTGACTCTTGAAGGTAATACGCTCTCGAGTTCAGCTCCTGCAAGTATCAGTAATCTCATGGGTACTTGAAGCTTTGAATTTGAGAAGCAATAGCTTCATTGCCACTCGAGCTCAAAGGTTTGATGAGTTTGCAAGGCGTTGCTTTGCAAGAGAGCATGTCATGTGGCGATGTCCCTGAAGGGGTTTAGTAGTCCGGTTTTCTAATTGTATACAATTCAAGAGAAGATGATGGATTCTCAGTTCGTCAATAACCACATTGCATTAGAGCTACGGTGGCATTCATGCTGCTTCTGCTGGCGTTTGCTTACCCCCTTGAAGATGTTAATCATTTCCCACTCACCACCTTTGTTCAATCCTCGTCTGAGCCATCGCTATCGCCGAAGGGCAACGTGCTGGTTGCCTCACGGACACCGTTACTGAATCGTTGTGCCAAATCCACCGAGACTTCGCTGGCGTGTCGCTGAGTAACCGTTGTTCTTTGTCCCGTCACCTGAATTGCCATAGCACAAACCAGGTTGTTTCTTCCTGATTGAACTCTAGTATTAAATTTTAGATTCATTCTAGATTTTGCCTCGTGATCTATGCTCTGTTTTGCTGCCTTCTTATGTGTTGTCTTACTGGATCATCGCCGAGTCCATTGCCGTGAACGAGATTGATCGTTTCTTTTGGTCCAGTAAGTCTGCCCATCGTGCTTGCCACTCACTATCCAGTTCGTGACAGGACAAGCGTTATTCTTCCCTTCAGCTTCGGCTTTTCATACGACGTCTGTAGGAGAAAGGAGACGGTAGGTGACGATTCCATTATTAAACATGTCAGGATGAGCAAATTTCAACTTGGTCGATGGGGATCCTATTGGCTTTGGTGGGGCGACGAGAGCGAGATGTGGATCGATTCCTGCAATCGAGCTTGAGACTGGTGGCAGCAAAGCGAAAAGAGCTTCGTCTATGGAGGTTGTGCTTGCTGGAGAGAAGATTGACTCCATAACTACAGTCCCTGTAACCGAAATCCGGAGCTAAAGCAATTGAGTGCGGTATTTGTGAATTTGAGGTGATGGGGCTGGACTGCGTTAAGCCCAAGTGGAACGAATGTGGCCGGACTCCATAGGTGGATCTTTCATTCATCATTATTCTTCTTTTTATACTCTATTCTATATTATTTATTAAAAAATTAAATACATATCCAATTATCAGTAAAGATTCAGGTGTCAATAAGTGATTAACAAGACTCAAATAATTTATCTCAAATCAACTCTCATGTTTATTGTGTTACCCTATATCTGCATATCAAAATACACTACTTCACGATAAATTTGCAGTTTGGATAAGTTGCTCCCTTTTGTGTCATGTGTTAACAATTTGAAATGCTATAGCAAAGTGTATAAAAAAATTTCGATCAAAGGAAAATATTACTGTACTTTTGGCGGCATGTTGAAAAAGGTTGTAATCTTTTATTTTTATATGTATGTTACATATCAAATTGTGTTTACCTTGTTATGAAAAGGAATCTTTTAGGTAGTTAAGCTCCAAACATATTATGAATTTACAGTTAGTAGGAAATATCGTACAATCATATTTTTTCTCATTTACAAGATGCTAAGATTTCTGATCAACAAATTAATGAAGCAGTCGAGCATGACATTTGCATATGCGTGTTTGCAAGGAGGAAGGCTTTGATCATAAGAACCAAGAGAAGGCGAAAAAGCAAAAATCCATTTATCCTTTAAAAAAACAAAACAAAAAGGCTATTGAAATTCTTTAATGATATATGTTTTCTCGGTAGTTCTACTACAGTAATTATTAAGAGACAAGAATGCCCTCTATTTTATTTCCAAGCATCTTGAGAGGACTACTTCAATGACATTACCTAAGTCCTAGCGTATTCAACAATCAAATGAAGTCAGGTAGCTTTTTTAGAAGTCGAACTTCTCCTCCTTGGAATGGTTCATTAGTCAATAGGCCGAATTAATTAAAATTTAGGGGAAAATGATTCTTTTCACCATTAATAAAACAAAAGGCCCCTTTATTTTGTAACTAGGAAACGTATTCATTATTTTTGCATGTCCCCGTATCAAATAATGATGATGATGATGATGATAAAAGAAGGTTCCAAAGTAGCAGCTTTATAGCAAAGAGCCAAAGTAAAAAGGGACCAAGCAAATTGTGGAGAACATGGAGCTCTTCAACTGATTATGAGGGGTTCTAAAAGTATGCAATGTGAGTAGATGTAACCCACGATCGATTCTTGATTTTGAATGAACAAATAACTTATTAAAACTATTTGCGGCTCAAGAAGTTACAATATATGCACTGTCTTCTATCATCCAATAATGGCTATCCATAAAAAGTTACAAATCTACAAACATTGACTCCACCACATGGCGGTTCCATGTTGGTGTCAAGGACCCTATCAATTGGTGAAGATTTCTCGTCGATAACATGTATCTAATGATAATTCTACTAGCGAATTGTTGATTCCCTTCAAGTCGTTGATTAATTGACATTTCTAGTTCTCACCAAATTTATTCTCATTGATTGAGTCATCACCTATCAATAATAACATTGTGATTGAGTTACTTCACTAATTGCCCTTTGCCTTAAAAATTCTAAGGAATTTGCCACCCCTAACCCAAATTTCACATTATTCACCGTTCAGTGGAAGTAGGGCCACAAATAAGAGGCACATTGGAGGACACAACGAGAATGTAAAGTAAATGCAAGCTAAAAGAAATTACATGATTTTTATAACATTTTTTTGGGGTGGACACCTCTAAATTCGAAGCGACCATCATTCAACATATACGAAGTGAAAGTATTTCGGGATCTTTAATTCGAATGTGCTTTATTTCTTGATGCATATTACCTTAGACCCACCTTTTCTGTATATTGATTATATCGAGTGAGGGTGGAGATTTATATTATTCGGGAGAGTAAGTAATGAAACTTACGTTCTTCTCAAAATACTATTACGACGAGAAAGAATTCGCCCGTCCGAACGTCCGAAGAGAGAACGAAGGTCACATGCCTTCTTGACCCTATCTAATTCTATAGGGAGGCTAATTCTGAAAATGCCAGAAAGAGGCAGATTTGGCTATTTAATTACCAAATAAGGCTTGCAATGATTCCTAATAAGGTTGGTGTCGCGACCTCCCCGAAGCGGGTTTGGACCACCTAAGGGTTCGGCTAATGGATTGCTAAGCCTAGACTTAGCTCGAGCTCTCCCAAGCCCATACCAATTCGCGACTTAGGGTTTAATTCTTAACATGCAATTGATTTTTCAATTAGGAGTCGCCACTAATCTATTTTTTGGTGGGTCGATTAGAAACCCAAGTAAAGTAACGGGAGAATTACTTCACTCCTGCGAACCGTGAGATTGTGAGTTCGGGGACTTGGTTACGCTAGATTTCTCTAACGCCCTTTCGGTGCCTTTCTCTTTTAAAAACATGTTTTGCAGGCAGCTTGGATTGATTTTAATTCACTTTCCTAACATGTGAGGTGATCATGCGGATGCGCAAACCACCAATTTAACACCCAAGAAAGCGATGAATAAATTGCAGGACTTACTTTATAGAACGAAAGCATCTGCATTGTTAGATCGGGAATTCACATTAACAGACCTATATATGATTTCTAATTAACAGGCAAATTCCCCCCTTTTTTTTTGGTTTTTTTACTTGTTTAATGATAATCATGCAATATGTAATGCATGCTACTAATCTAACATGGAATGGCATGACAATGTTTTCTAAACTACATGACGTGAGTAAAATATTATTATTTTTTTTTGTGTTTTCTTAATGAATATGCAACAATTAAATATGCAAATCAAAATGACCTAAGTATAATGACGGGCAATTTTTAATGAAGCTAATTCTACATGACGTACATTTTATGAACCTAATCCCACATGACGTGCACATGATATTTCTATTCCTAAAAATGCAATTTATCCTAAAAATTGAAACTAGTTTATCTAAAGACAAATTTTTGTATTTTTTCATGATATTCGAAATTAAGACAAATGCAAATATTACCTAGCTAAATTAAAATTCCATCCAATTTAAACTTAGGATTAAGTCATGATAAATCCTAATTTAAACTAAGACGTTATTTTAATCTAGCAATTTCTAACCTAAGATGCAAATTGATCTAATCTTAAAATGAGACATGTAATTCTATTCTAAAATGCATGATGATTTTTGTTTGTTTTTTATATATATAAAATTCGAAATTTTAAAAATTTGCACACAATTAAACATGCAACCTAAAAATCTAGCATCCAAAATTAATTATTATTTTTTTTGGAGTTTTTTTTTTGTTATAAAAAAAATTGAAGTAAAAGTCTAATTCTAGATTGACACGTGCAATTGTAAAAACTAATATCCTAAATGCATTTTTTTGGATTTTTTTTATTTTTTAAAAAAAACGAAATAACTAAATATGCTAACCCTAGCCTTAATCTAACTCGCATTTTTTGAATTTTTTATGCAAAAACAAAAGTTAATTCAAATAACCCGATATCCAATCCAATCAAGATAAGATTAATGCCCAAAATTGACAAACCATATCTCGCGCATGAGATCGGGTTGGTCAATTTTAAATTAAATCGCGAATCGAATCTCGGGCATGAGATTGGATTGTCGATTTTTATACGAGATCGTGAGTCGGATTTGGGCGAAAATCGAACTCATAATCCCTAAATTGAGGGGTTGTTTTACATTGGAATTTCAATCATGCGTTAATGAATAATCACACTAAGAAACTATATAAAAACAAACTATAAACTAAATTAAAAAAGGATAAAATAATAATAAAAAATACATAATGTTCTCCCTTTTTTTTTTTTACCTTTTCTTTTCCCCACGCAAGGCTTGGGCTCGGGGTCTCCGAAGGAAACAGTCGTCGGTCCGGGAGGTAGCTGGTCACCGGCGTTCGGAGCTCCGGCGAGGACCGGCGGAGTGGACAGGTGGTGGGCGGACCGGCGGCAACAGCAGTCGCGGTGGTGTGTTGCGGCGCGCGGCGAGCGGGTGGAGCGCGGGCTGAGGGCGGCAACAGCGGCGGCGTTCGGGGTTGTTGGTGCGAGCGGTCGAGGCGCGACGGTGAGTGGGCCGAGAGTGCTTGCGGCGTTAACGGGGATGCATGTGCTGGCTGGCCGGCGTCGGAGGCGCGGGCTGCGTGGCGTCGATCGTCGCGGGTCGGCACGAGTTGCGGCGGCGAAACGGTGACGAGCGAGAGGATGATGAGCGGCGACGCGGGGACGGTGGCGCGCGTCGGAGGCGCGGCGCGGAGATGCGGGCCGGAGCGGTGGTCGGCTCGGAACTCCGGAAGGAGAAAGGTTGCTGGCGCGGTGACGGGCCGTTGCGGGTGCCGAGCGGGTTGCAACGGCGAGAGAGTTCGGGGCTCCGGCGGTAGTAGGCAGCTGCAGAAGTGGCCTTGCAGGTGTTGCTCGAAAACTCGAGCTGCAGGAGGCGGGCGAGCGGAGGTGGCGCTCGGAGGAGGGTGCTCGCGGCGTTGGACGGTGGCGTGCTCCGAGACGACGAACGGGGCTCGACTGCGCGCAGTCACGAGCGAGAGCGAAAGCAAAGCGATGGTGGACTTGCTCGGGCGTGCGGTGGCTCGACTTCGTAGGTCACGAGCGGGCGGAAGCGACGGTGGAGTTGCTCGGGCGTGCGGTGGCTCGGCCTCCGGTCCCGGCGTCGCGGATCGGATCGGCAGCGGCGGCGAGAAAGAGCCGCGTCGGTTCGTTGTGGGTTGGTGGAGGTACGGTGGAGCGAACGTGGACGTGGGCAGTAGAAACTGGCGAAAAGTTCAGCGAAGGAGAAGAACAGTGGGCGCCTCTCTTTCGCACTTCCTTCTCCGTTTCTGTACTCTCTCTTTCTCTCTCTGTCTTCTTTTCAGAGTACTTTTTCTGTTTCTGTTCAGCTCTTGTACCTGATTTGTTTCTTTTTTTTTTCTTTTTCTGACAAACCCCCTATCTTTTAATCTCCCCACCTTTCTCTCCGCTTGCGTGAACGAAGGAGAAGCCCTCCACCATTTTTTTTTACGGACCTCTCTTTTTTAATAGCTCTCACAAAACCTCTTCAGTCATTTTTCGTTCTCTTCTCCCCTTCGTGGCTTCTTGTGGTCTTATTTATAGGCCGTCCATTGCCTCTTGAAGATAGCCAACATTATTGTGACAAGATGCAGCGGCAACTTTCCAGGATTTAAGCTGAACTTTTCTCTTTTTTTTTAATCTTCTCCAAACCTTTCTTTCGGCCACTCTTCAGGAAATCTTCTTGCAGGTGCCTATAGGATTTCGTGCGTGTATGGCGATGCATTAATGAGGAGGTTTCTTCTTGGTGCCACCAAAGCTGACATATTATATAATATTATGGGCTGCTTTTGCTTCTTTGAACATTTCCCCAGAATCCGCACGTCCACCGAATTCGTGCATACATTAATGAGGAATAGACAATGGACGTGCGAGAGCTTATTTCCTCATTTTTTGCTTTCTCACTTATGCGCGTTCAGACTAGCGTAAAGAGATATCATCCTTTTGTGCATGCAATCGACCGCGAGCCCCTGCTTCTTGTTGTCCTCTTAGTACAAATGCAAATGCGGCTACATGAAATGCAATTTTAATAATTTTTCTTAGGGGTTAACGATTAATCCCCTAAATTTTTATTCAATTAATTACTAAATGATTAGTCAAAATTTGGGTGTCAACAGTTGGCAACGAATTGACCAGAGATCCTTCATATATACCGTCCAAACCCTCCTAATCATCAAAGAATATTATCACCCTTCAATTTAACTAAACTTCAAAAGATAATATCTTGTTAAACGCTCTTGATGTTTATTCTTGACTTCCAAGAAAACTTCACATGCAGTCGCCCTCACAAAATGAACGAACATCAACGTCTAAGTTCAGCATACGACCAAGGAAGTCAAGCGCATTGATGAACTACGATTTCTACGATGTTGGGTCGCGAAAGTACTCCAAAATAAACTTAAATCCCAAATAACCAAATTCTCAACTTCGACAAGGTCAGGGCACAAAAATATTCCCAAATAAACTTATCCTAAATAACCAAATTCTCGACGTAAATGCTTGAAAACATCCACGGTGAAGTGTATAAACAAGGAGGTTCAAGAGCCTCCGCTGAAAATCTTGACTGCCTCTCTACATCCTTCCCATCTCCAGATCTTGGGCTATAGGGCAGCTAAGGCCCGCGCTGCTTGAGCCAGGTTGCTTAGGGGTGAGCATGGTCCGGGTTGGTCCGGGCCACCCCTTAACCCTAGGACCAACCCGTACAGTGTCGGTCCTCAATTTTTAGGATCGAGGACTGACCCTATTGAGCCTGGGATCAAGAATCGGACCGACCCAATGGGTTCGTTCCGATTCCAGGGTCGACCTGAGACCGATCGATAATTTTTTTCGTCTTATTTTTTATGCTCCCTAAAAAAGCAAACCTACAAATTCAAATTACACATCCATCGACAATGCGGCATTGTGCAACTAAACTATAAATATCAATACATATTTAGCAAATTTAAGATGACACAATAATAGAAATCTATTATTTCGTACCTGATAACTACTCATCGAGATATGGGACAAGATGGAAAGTTCTTGTAATCATCTATCTTTAATATTCATAACACCATATGAAAATACGTTTTCCTGCATTCGATCATGTAGAGTCCACTCAACTAAAAAATGATCTTCACACCACTTGACTAATAAATCACCGTAGCAACTGCAGTACTACTCTACTCTTCAAAAACTTCTACCATTTGACACAAATTGAAAAGTAAAGTGCAGCTGAAATTCATTAGTAAAATACAACGAAACCATAAAAAGTTCAAAATACTTAATATAAACCATGAATATATAACTTCCAATCTTGTTAATTCATATGAACTTCTAAACACTTGAAAACAAAACAAACACCACATAATTAATACTCAACAAAATTTTTAAGTTGAAATTACTATTAGTGCTATTGGTAGAATATCTCAATATAATATAATATAACAAACACTTTACTTAAGTTTGAATATATAAAAGAATTATAAATAATATAATATAATATACAGGATTGGTCCAGGTTAGGCCGACCCAAAACTCTTAGGGCCAGAGGACCAACCGCATGCGGTGTTGGTCTTGGAATTTTAGGACCAATGACCGACCCGTCCCCTTGGGAACCGGACCCGGGACCGGCGGGGTTGGGCTGGTTTAGGGTCGGTCCAGGGTCGACCCTAGACCGCTACTCACCCCTAAGGCTGCTGCCGTGTTCTGGCATCTTTTTGGACTTTTCGAGGCCTTGTCCACAGTCTAAGCAATCCCCGCCCCCGGGTTTGGCGGTTTCCCAGCCCACATTTCATCCCACCAATAAGGTCAGAAAGAGGCAGATCTCCTTCGAGGGCTCGAACAATCTGCTCAATTTTTTCAAAAGCTGACTGTCACAATTCCTATTTCCAGTAACCTCACATATCTTAAATGGGCTAGACATAGAGTCAGTGAACAAAAAGAACCGTCTTTAGTCATGAATGTAGCAAGTGGCATAAATCTATTAAGGAAAGATTAAACTCCAGGTACTAAATTTATTACCTTACTCATCTTCGGTCGACACTCCCCCGAAGGAAGCACACAAGCGGCAGCACATCGGACCATACGAGCCATCTCAACGCGGTCGTAATTCCGCAGCCCAGGATCAACAAGAGAGTCGAATTTTCCATCTTCCAGATATCGTGTGAGCTGAGGCCTCACCTGTAATGAACATAACAATGACTCTATCCCAATATTGCACTTGGATGATTAAAAAAAACCAGGTATAAATTCGAATCCCCTCCAGGACCCAAGAAAAAAATAATGAGGGAGTAATAGGTAGCTTGGGCTATTATTGTGAACACAAGAATTGCACGACTTACTGAATTAACCAGACTAACGCCCATATTCATAGCCCTGCGACCAGTAATCAACTCCAAGAGCACGACCCCGAAAGAGAAAACGTCCGATTTTTCTGTTGAATTCCCACTCGAAAGGTATTCTGGATCAAGGTACCTCCAAAGAAGAACATAGACTGTGCTTCAACATATTTGAACAGAGTCATATTTGGACTAGTCAAGCAAAAGAAGTACCTAAAAGGCTGTGCTTCAACAAATGAAGCACAAGGAACGAGGGAGCAATGGCTCATTTTACAAACACTTGGAAACATCTAAGACAGATTAATAACAAGCTCACATTTCAGTCCTCCGAATCAAAATACTAATGGAGCAAATCTTACCCAATGGTGCCCTTCACATTGGTAGACACATGACTATCTGCATCAGGAGTAAATTTTGTGAGTCCAAAATCCGCAATCTGAGAGAGAAAAGCATTCAGAATTCAGAGGGGGTGCAATCTACTTGCTCTAACAGTTAGCCAACTGAAGTCAGGAATATCAATGCCGACTTTTAATTTCATCCAAAAAGTTTGCTTATACCTTTGCCTTGAATTCAAGGTCCACAAGTATGTTAGCTGCCTTGATATCCCGATGTATGATGATAGGATCACCTACACAAGGAATGTTTCCCACATATACAAGAGCTCTGATTCATGGTCTTAATTAACTATTGATTCAATAAAGATGAAAGGAAAAAGTACATCTGAAACTTACAACCCTCATGAAGATATGCTAGTCCTTCAGCAGCCCCCAATGCTATTTTCAGTCTACTTGGCCAATTAAGGGTCGGTTGTTCCTCTCCTGCAACGGTCACTTTCCATCAGAATCCTTTCCATTAAACGCACAAAGCGCCAAGTTCTCTGATTTAGGGCATCCAGGTCCCATCTAGGTTCACCTGGAACCCATCACCAGCTCCTTGATTTTTGGAACCTAAATCCTACCTTGCTACCCTGAAACCTACCCAGTCGATCAATTCAAGTCTACCCGGCTAGGGGTGAGCATATTGGATTGACTGAACCGGGAACCACCTAGATCGGACAAGCCGGTTTGGTCTAGCTCCTAGGGGCATCGTCCAGTTTTTGGTTCCATAAAAACGAACCGGTGATTTTCGGTCTAGTTCCTAATTCCAAAGGGAACCAAGAACCAGACCAATTTTTTTTTTAAATATATATATATATATATATATTAAATTAGCAATAAACTCTAAAATAATAATATAGAAAAGTTATAATTTAAAAAAAAAAAAAAAAATTAATGGTCCGGTTGGTTCCTTAGTCCCAAAAATTGGGAACCAGTTCGATTCTTGTTTCATTTGGTTCTTCCTTTTCTCTTGTTTTATTTTTAGTTAAACAAAATGAAAGTAAATGCAACAACGGAAATCTCCATTGATCTCCATTTGCAATAATGGTGATATATAAAAGATGAACACGTACCACTGCCCTTAGCGCGCAGGCTGGCTTGGGCTCTCTCCCCTCATGAAGAGGAGAAGTTCGAATCCCAGAGGCATCGTTAGGGATTCTTACCTGGAGTACTGTGGTGGTGCATCTTGCAGTCATTCTCCCAAGTTTACTCGCGATCGGTCGGCTCAAAATAAATGGGTTCTGCAGGTTCATAAATCATAAAACAAAAAAAAGACAAACATGAAAAATAAAATAAATGATAAAAAATTCAAAACAAATAACATAAAACATAAATCATAAAACTTCATCAATTCCTGATTTGGTTGACTCTTACTGGAGAATTGAGCCACATAGTACCAATTTCACTTTTTTTTTTAGCCGAAAACCAAATGATAACTGAAAAAATCAGGACCTGGACCGGTTACTGGAGCCCATCCGGTTCGATTCCTAGTTCTATTCTAGATCCATGTCACCCCTGTTCTGATTAGTTGTCCTTTTCTCTTTTCACATAACCCTCAGTGCTAAGACTGATAAGAAAGAGGGGGCAGTATGTAAGATCGTGGCGTGAATTGGTACTGAAAATCCAAACTCACCATGTAAGTGGAACGCCAAGGTTTTGTTAGGCACCAACTCGTACACGAGGATGCGCTCGGACCCGGTTGTGCAGTATCCAACCAAAGACACGACATGCTTGTGATGGACTCGGCTTATTATTTCAACCTCAGTCAGAAACTCACGTTCTCCCTGGACGCTCCCCACCTTCAGTCGCTTCACTGCTACATCTTTTCCGGTGGAAAGGACTCCGCGGTACACGTGCCCAAAGCTACCTTCTCCGAGTAGATTTGCCCCTGAGAAGCCATTAGTCGACTTCTCTAAAGCGTCAAAAGGGAAATGGGCCCCGCTGAAACCGAGATCATTGCTAGAGGATGTGGAGCAAAGCCGCCATCCCTTTTTCTTGAAACGTATTAACAGCAAGCCCACCCCCACCACGACCGCCACCCCACCCGCACCACGACCGCCTCTGCCGATACGGTGCGCGGAGGGACCCGGAAGAAGCTGACGGTAGAGGAAATGCCGAGGTGTTGGTGGCGGCCAGAGGCGGCACAGTGGTGTTGGTCCCTGCCGGTGAAGACAGCGAGGAGACCGGAAGTGGAGTTGACATTGCTGTCGAGAAAAAAAAAAAAATGGCTGAAACGGGGAAACAGATACTCACAAAGAGAGAGAGAGAGTGCGTGAGAGAGTTGAAAGATATAATCAGCGGGAGAGAGCAATATGCTCACGTAGAAATCTATGGTAAGTCATGTAGACACTAATATGCTCACGACAGAATTAAATAAAGATCAGCGAAATGTACCCAGCGAAAGTTCAATTAATTTGGGTTCTGAGTTATCAAAGATTACAATGATTAGGCGGTCCGTAATCTCTCTTAATCGACAATTCTGGGATATTTTAGTATTAGTTTGACAAAGATGCAACCATTAAAGATAAAGCTCGAGCATTCGATCACTTTTTTTTTTTTTTTTTCTGTTTTTCCAGCTATTGGGAAACATCTGAAAGTGAACCTACTTTGTAAGCTCGACACATAAGTCGATAGCATGCCTCACTTCAACTCTAGTGTTTAGCGCCAAATCCTATACATTCTCCAGAGGAAGAGTCAACCCTCGGGATGTTGCATACTAAAATGTGTCCATATTGCCATGAAATAGTCTTTGATAGCTATGCTTCAAAAATATTATAGATTATTATACGATCCCTTCCTATCTCAATTACAAGATTCCAGAAGCCCGTCGTTAATGTTCTAATTGACAAAACTTACCGCTAGGCTTTTTCTTTTTCCCCATTCTATAAAGCAATCGAACTCGATACTTTATCCCTCGTGTGTGGTTGGTTAGCTACGTGCTTTGAGCTCCCGAAGATACAAGGCTCGAATCTGTTATAAGCCAAATATCTCAAGTCAAAGCATGAAGATTTGTTCAAAAAAAAAATGGTATATTCATTATACTTTCAAATGCATGAATGCGATAATCGCTCTCAGAGTTAACCAATTGAGGTCCAAAACATCAAGGCGGACTCTTTTTAAGTATATATCAAATATGTTTGTTTTTACCTTGGACTCGAATTCGAAGCCACAAGTAAATTAGCTCCCTTGATATTAGGATGACCTGCACTGGGAACGTTTCTCATGTATAATACAAGAGGAAAGCTCTAGGATTCACAGTTGTAGTCAATTATTGATTCAATAAAAGACGAAAGGCAAAAGTAAATTCTAAACTTACAATCCTCATAAGCATGTGCTAGTCCTTCGGGTCCTGAGAACGAAAGAAAAACAGCTCCTGAAAAAAGAGAGGAGGAAAAAGGTGAAGGCTCTGACCAATGGGACAAGGGTAACGTGCGACTACAGGAATCTCGTTACTCCTTATGCATTTTCACTCGTCCACCTACATAAGATGTTCGCTGATTAACAATGTCGACGTCAGATATGTATCCAATCACATCTACCTATAAGTTAACCCGTGTTCAGTCTATCACCTCAACCAAGCAGCAAAACCCTTCCCCACAACTTAGGATCCGGAGGCTGTGATGGGAGATCGTCGTGCAAAGATGCAACCGTCTAGATCTTTCATTTTGGCAGGGCTCTATATACGTTCTACATAGACGTAATTTAAAAAAAGAAATAGTGAACATAAACAATATGGATTGAGATTTAGATCCTTCCCATTCAGAGGTAAATCGGCATCTTTTATTTACTTTCGCTGAGTAGGTCATAACTAAGGGTACCCCATATATTCAAAGGCCACAACCACTTTAACTCGTTGACCACACAGGATATCTAAGCAGACACATCGAAGGAAATTCCAAGTTTCACAATCCTCAATCTCTCTCGCCATGCAAATACCAACAGCCAGCCACTGCCGCTTGGCACCGCTGTCATCAATGTCGGCGCCGTTCTCGTCCTCTCTCACCGGTGGCGGGGTCGGACAACCTTAGGGCCATAGCTGGATCTGGCATAGCAGCGAGTGCATTTCCAGAACTTAGAATATGCTAACCTAACTTAGAAAATGCTAACCTGTGTTGGGCTAAGTGCCTTATAGTATTTGCCTCGAGCTCTCTTTAAAGATATAAAAATAAATATCCCGGGGAACGAAAAATGGGTGATTTGAAAAAATTCTTCCGAAATGTTTTCGTCGCCTGAAGAAATCTATGCCTAACTATTTACATAAGAAAATGAAGGAAAAAAAATTCCATTTATTTAAACTTTTAAAGCTATTATTTTTTTCGGAAAATCTTTTCCAAACCGCTGGTTTCCAACTAAACGCTAAACATTAGAACCCCAAAAAGTGGCTTCTGGCAAAGTGGTTGCCGAACGGAGGCAGAGAAAGAGTATGGCAAAGGGGTTGCCAAAGGCAGAGGGAGGCCAACATGCTCACCATGTATGTGGAACTCCAAGGTGTTGTTAGGCACGAACTCGCGCGTGAAGTATCCAAACCAAAGACACGGCATACTGGTGATGAACTCGGCTTCATTATTTCAACCCCAGTCAGGAACTCACGCTCTTCCTGTCCGCTCCCCCACCTTCAGTCGCTTCGCTGCTACCACCTCTTCTTTCCCGGTGGTAAGGACTCCGCGGTTTACGCGCCCATAACCCCCTTCTTCTCCGAGCAGATTTACCTCTGAGGAGCCGCCGCTGGGAACCTCTAAAAAAGGCCTTGCCGTTGCCGAAAGAATGGCTCAGGATGAAGTGCCCATTGACTAAAGTATTGATGCCGGGCAGTGCGCAGCGCTTGGCAAGAGACGGTGCGAGGCACGCATAACCCGAGGCTCTCCCTTTGCCGATCACATACAGGAACCTTGAGAGAGAAAGAACCCTTCTTTCTTTTTCTTTTATACTGGAAATGGAAAATGAGAGGGTGACCAGCCCCCGCAAGTTTTCTCACGGAATCCGAAATCCTTTCTTGAGAAGAAGAGATCTCTTCTTTCCTTTATATCGAATATCACAAGATCACCTCTCCCATGAAGACGTAGAAGAAGAGGTGGAAGAGGCGAAGAAGAAAAGGCCCATGGGAAACTTGGTAAGATCACAATGGTTGATTAAAACTTGATAACGACAGCGCTAGTGGCCACTAGCGCTGTCGTTATCAAGTATAATCAACCATTGTCTAAATCTCAATCAACTATTGTCCATCAATTATTGTCCATGATTTAGACAATAGTTGATTGAGACTTGATAACGTTAGGGAACCCTATTGCTATCAACCATTGTCCTGGTGGTCCCACTTGTCAATATCATGATAATATTAAAAATAAAATCTATCAATTCAATATTGTCCTGGTGGGAAATGCTGTATACGTTTCACGCTCCAACATGGAAAATAAGAAAGCAACAAAAACGCGACACGTTGCTAGTGTGGTCCCACTCCACCAGGCTATGAGAAAATATTCAGTAGTTTGTGTGCGCCACATCATCCACTGACGTGGCGCGCACAAACCACTCACATACAGACACCTGTCCCGAGCGGGACCCCTCGAAAATGAGAAAATGGCTCGTTTTCAGCTGGCTCGGCTCGACTCCTGCAAAAGAAAGGACGGTCAGCGATTCCTCCCACTGAAAATTTTTCTCTCTCCTCACTTGAATGGGCGGGTTCTCTCTCTCCTCGTAAAATAACCAAGAACGCTCAGAGCCTTCCTCTGTTTCTTCTCTGCGCATCCCACCTCTCTCCGCCTCTGCCTCTGCCTCCGACTCCGCCTCCGCCTGTCCAAAAGCCTCGCTCATCTGCCTCTGGCATCTCGGTCTCGTTCCTGAGCGGCACCAGGCTCGCCACTGCTGACCGGGCATTGTCCTTGACGCTAGCCCGCTCGGAACAATTCAATATTTTAGAGAGCAAAAATCACTGAAAACTCTAAGTCATATTTGCCTCTATTTTTTTTCATTTGCACTTGATACATTTATATCAAAAAATTCTATGACATAAAAAACTATAAACTTTGAGATTAAATATGTCACATAAGCATAAGGTTGGAGTTTTTAGCTTTATAAAAAAAATAATCTAACGTAATTATGTCATACGAGTATAAATTTTGAGATTTTTTATCTCACAGTTAAAATTTAAGGTAAATGTGTTGTAATTGGCATAGTTTAGATCTTTTTTGTGACTTTTTTTTCTTCTCTATTTTGGAAGTTCGCTTTTGATGGCTCTATTAACATGTTGCTAACCTATACCAAGTTATAGTTATTTGATCTATTTTAGGCAATAAATAATATAATTTTTATGAGAAAATATTTGGATTTCCCCTCTATTTACTCATGCATCATAATGAGATATAGAGAAAATAATTAAAAAAAGGAAAAAAAAAAAGACGCCGCCCACAAAAGCCTTAGAAGGTGGATGTAAATCGGGAATTCTTTTATTTATTCCCCAATTTTATGCAAAAAAAAAAAAAAAAGCAATTTCCTTACGTTAGGAGTTTTGGATATTATCCTATTTTGAGAGCCTAGGGGGGACGGCTAGGTTTTATTTTTAGATTGTTTTTTCATTTTTATTAGAGTTTTTCAAGTAATTTGAAAAAAAAAAAAACGAAAAGCAATGACAAAATACTTATTATTTGATTCAAGATGTTGGGTCTATTTCATATTTTCATGTTTTCTTCTATTATGTTCTAATTTTCTTTTGTTAAGGTTATGATGTAGTTTCCTTATAATAATATGAATTTTAGGCTTTTGTGCTTTGTAAGTAATTTCATTTATGTGAATTATATATTACTGTACTTAATACTTTTAAGTGAGTAACTGCCATTTAAATGATATAATATGTATGTTCGAGACTGAAAAGCGATGATGTGTGATTACTCATTATAATATATAACCATAAATTAAATATGGATAGAGGTATATCATATTATTCATGTGGCTTTCGATGATAAGGTAATCCAAAATATTTATTATAAACTTGAAATATTAACATATTTTAGTGCACTTATGTTTAATTAATTCATATAGAGATATTATGGATTAATAAATTGGGTAGGTTTGATATATTTAGAGATGGGATAATAAATAAATAAGGAAGTTTTGCTATCGCATATTTAATGTTCCGAAATTTTGCTTATAAGATTGTTAATTTTAATATATTCTCAATTCTATTTTGATATACTAGGTAAATTTTAGGATAAGTCCGCTTTTAATATTTAATTGGTTTATTAATCATCAATATTTATGAGATGATATTATTTATCATCATTATAATATTTTTTCTAACAAGTGAATTGATATGTTCATTTGCATCTAGAATTTAACAATAAAGCCATTCACTAAAATGCTTTTCATCAAGGGGTTTTGTCATTTTCGTGCGTTTTGTGCATTGTGTTGTTGGGAGCATGCAAGGAAACATAGCCAACTGTGTTCGCATAAAATACTTTCATAGGTAAATACCGATCGGTCTCTCCGACGACATGCTTTAAACTAAGGTAAAAAGTCACTAAAATTCTCAAATTTTACCCATTATAATACATTTATTCGAAATTTTATTTGTAATATCAAAAATAAAAAATTATGTCGACCGAGACACATTTATCATATTTTTTTTACATAAGAAAATATTTTCAACAAAAATAACGTCAATTTTTATATCACTAAGTTATTTGAGCATCATGTCAATACCATTCATTTTCCGATGTCCAAGTAGGCATATTTTTAACGAAGCTCATTGATGGAACTTTGATGGATGGGTGAATGTGTCACACAAGAACACATTTGAGATTTATTGTGTTAGAGTCAATGTGTTACAGTGGGCATAATTTGGAATTTTTTTGAGGATTTTGGTCTTTAACTAATGTGAGAACTTTCTGTGTTCTCGTTGTTAGACGTAAGCCAGATTCTCATCCTTCTATCTAGATAGAGGATGTGTCGATTTTATAAGGGTTTGGCCAAAATCTTACGCGCACGTGATCCTCTTCGCCCTATGATTCAGACCTTCTGAATCTGTGATCTCGTGTACACTTTACTTCGCATATCAAGAAGTAGCTACCTCCATTGCTCTTTGAGCTCAAATCCTGCCATTTAAAATCCTAAAACTCAAAGCGGGCTACCACAATTGCATTCTGAAATCCGAACGTATTTGTGTGGTCTTCCAATGATAAGACTCCATTTCCATGGGCCAAAGCCCCGATTCGTTTTTCGTCAGTCACGTAGACCAATTTGGGTAATCAAGTCACACGGGCTACTGAGGAAAAATGAACATTCGGACCTTGTTGAGTTCAATGACAACACGAATTGAGCAAAATCGGCCAGAAGATGTGCTCAAGCCCAATTTCACCTTTTGCGATTTAAGGCCCAGATTAGGTTGGTTTCACGATGCTTTGGGCTAGAAAAAGGACAAAAAAGGCGGCTTATATAACTAGCTATAGCCACTTAATAAGAGCACGAATGATAATTATTATACTTCATAAATTACTTTTTTTCAGTATTTCTATTTTCTGGATGTGTTTTTGGGTAAAAATATGCGTTTAATAACAATATCAAATTTATGTTCCTAGAGTAGAAATTTGTTTGTAACAACAAAAATTTCTTCCTCCTCAAGTGGCGGCGGCAAGTTGGCGGTTGACTAGTAGTGAGGGCAAACAATAAAAGAGTTTATCTTTCACATTTCTATTACAAAAATAGAGATTTTTACTTCTTATTGTTGTTCCAAATTTATTTTGGATTACAAAATTATCCTAGAAAAAAATATTTTGTTCCAAACTTGTTATCGATATTGGAAAAATAATTTTGGTAGGAAATAATATTGTTATCATACGCATTCTATATAATCTAAAACTTGTCACGGAGAGTTTAAGCTTGATAGTATGAGAATGAGACTTTTACCTAACCCTTTTTTCTATCAGTCTTTCAAGTCACTTAGTATTCTCACGACATGTTAACTTGTGTTGATTCATGTCATCATGATACTTTACAATCTATTATGGACCAATGTCTCCATGACAAATCAATCAAGTATTTTCGTTCATAATGGATTCCCGCATAGCAAGATCAAGTTCGTTGCCCGTTATGACTCTGTCGTTATACATCCTTCCTCGATTCATTTAGGGACTTTTGGGAGTGATTTTTCAGCCATTGAGAGCTCTAAGCTTGCGTATTGCCTCCAACCCCAATTACCATCCCGTCCTCCAATTGCTGCCAATAGCAGAGCACCGACTTGAGATATGGCATCAAGTATGCTGAATACGGCTGCTTGTCTCATCATACCCTCTCAACTTTATTCTGCTTATTCTTATTCCTCATCTACAAAACTAATAACCTTCCCTTGTTACGAGAAATCAAATGTGAACCCACCAAAGAATGCATTTGGTTTATCTTTCTTATTCCTCAGAGTTCCTTGAGGAAAAATTAGGAATATCAGTGAACTTTTTTTTTGGGACCATTTTGGGGAAATGCAAGCAAGCTAAAAGTCTAAGGAAAATCCCCACCTGCCGCCTTTGGGCACCTTTTGAAGGCAGCTTTTAAGGTTAATGAGTTTTTTTCTTCCTAAATTGCCCCCACTAATACTTGTATATTCTGCCCTAGCTTGTGACTGTTGAAGTTCTACTATGCTTAGGTCTCCACTGAAGGTCGCCGTGCTTGGGTCTTTGCCTAGTTCATCTTCTTGGACATCAAGCTTGCTCTTGACTACTAGGTGAGATCTTGAGGTCACGCATCGCTCATGGTTGAGAGTTGATGGTTGCCGATGGTCAAGCGTCGACACGACACCGGCACAGCCCCACCGAGGTTGCATGATCTCAGAGCCCTCTCCTAGGCTCACAGCGGCCCTCTAAGCCCTTGCTTGAGCCCTTGTAGATGATGAACAGTAGCTCCATTTATATATATAAACTTTTAAGTTATTTTGCCAAAAACTACACCAAAAATCAATTACCAAAGAAAATATACCTTAAGCCAAAGATCTTTTGAAGAAATGAAGGTCAATCAAACGCAGCTTATCTCCTTTAGACCTATTACATGGCATGAGGCGCCTGACTTTGGGATTGCTCTCTTATCTTCACACTTCCTTTCCGACTCAGTCCAATTGAGCTTGTTCACTATGTGCAATCTTCCAAATTTGCTTTTTATTTCCAAATCCATTATTGTCATTTCATAATAATCTCGTCTTGTTTTTTTCTTTTCATTTTCCGTAATTTGTGCTTGGGAGGAGGCAGGAAGAGTCTTTGACGTTTAATAACAGAGCTTAAATCTGATTAATACCTGAACTTCTTCCTTCCAAGATCTATCCCTTTGCCCCATTTTTTTTCCTATCACGAGTACAGAGACGAATCTCTGTCGATGGCTACCTCCCCATTGATCAAATCTTGAAACTTTGACAAACTTCCTTCTTTTACTCCACAAAGTGTGAACATGCCAAGATTCCTCCCTCGAATAATCATAAGGTAATAGCTCTATAAAGCATCTAGACGGCATCTTGCGCAGCTCTGAGGAACCCTATTCGCATGCAGGTGTCGCCATGCATGGCGACTCACCTGCCCGTTGCCTTGTCCATGATGGTGTTTCGAAAGGAGAAAGAACATTTGAAAAATCAACAAAATGAGGAGCTTGCTGTCGTGTTTGAGTGGATTTTTGTGTTGGGTCCGCATCTTAATCCAGTGCTGATCGCCATCAAACCACTTTCCCAATCAAGTTATTGACTTGGGACGCTAACGATATGCTTTTAAGCCATCGCGCAGACTTTCACGTTTCTCATCTCCCGATATTGAACCAATCCCCTCCTGGTTCGTGCAAGAGAAAATGTGTGGATATTACTTTCATAGTGCTTGCTGAAATCTCATGTGCATGTGATCTTTCTCTTCGTCTTATGATTTAGACCTTTTGAATTCATAATCTTATGTACATATACTCAAAGCTTGCCTATCGGTAGCTCGAAAATTAAGCTATTGTTTCACAGGTTAAGAAGTGGTTGATTACCCCTATTGCTTTTTGAGCTCAAATCCTACTATTTCGAATCCTAAAACTCAAAGCGGCTACCCAAATTGCTTTACGAAATCCAAAATACTTGTGCTGTCTTCCAATGATAAGACTCCATTTCCACGAGCCAAAGCCCCGATCTGTTCTTCGCCAGTCACATTGACCGATCCGAGTGATCGAGTCGCCTGGGCTACTGGGCAAAAAAGGACATTCGGACCATGTTGGGTTCATTAGCAACACCAATTAGGCAAAATCGGCCAGAAAATGTGCTCAATCCCAATTTTACTTTTTGCTATTTAAGGCCCAAGTTAGGGTGGTTAATTTCTTTGAATTAGACGTGTTAAATTCTTTTGACAAAAAAAGAAAAGAAAAGGTTAACAGTGATATACCGCACCGAATTTGTCAGGAGAAATAATCTTGCTTAGTTCTCTTGCATTTGACCTGGGTCTAATTGAATATTTTAAGATTTAAGTAATAGTTTGAGAAAGACACAATCTTTAGAGATATGATTGGGCATTTGGTTATCTAAAAAAACTAGGATATAATATATATAAGTATTGTTGCGACCCTTTCGAATGGGAGTCGAGGGAAAACGGGATTAGTGGAAATGTCGAGTTGGAACAATGATCCTCGATCAGCGTGGGTTCTCCCAAACCATTATCTCTCACAATGTTGGCCAATTCATTTTAATTTAATTAACCTAGAAGAATTCGGAAAAATTGTCTAAAATGTCATAAATCTATTGACTTTGACACCTTTCAATTTCATCAGAGTCTTAAGCCTTTTTATTTTTATTTTTTGTCAATTGAGTATATCCAGCCAATTTTGGTCAGAAATCTTTGATATCGACATCGGCCGTCTTACATAGCATAGCGGTGCTAATGTGAACAATTTTTAAAAATGTTTTAATTGTTGTAAAATATCGCATTGCGAATATATAATAGAGAAGAGATCAACCATCTTACATAGTATGTTGTACATCAAAACTAAACTCCTAATGTGAACAATTTTTAAAAATGTTTTAATGCCTTTTTAGTTAGTTATTTTTTTTTGATACTCTTTTTGGATAAGATGAATATAATGAATATTCTTCTTTTCTATCCTTTTTTCATAATATTAATGCCTTTCCCCCTTTGCCCTTTCCTCGTCGATATAGAATTTTGCAAATTGAGTCCTCATTTAGAATTCTCATGGGAAAATTGTCCAAAAAATCATAAATTTATTGCACTTTTATCAATTTAGTCTTAAACCTTTCAATTATGTTAGTTGAATAATAAATCTTTTCATTTTTTGTCAATTGAATCCACCTGACCAATTTTGCCCAAATTGGGCGAGCGTGGGCCGTCCCTCGCCCAAGGTTAACGACCTCTGCCAACCATTGACAAGGCTTGGTGGCGGTCGGTGTATAGGGAGAAAGAGAAAAAGAAAGAAGAAAAAAAAAAAAAAAAAAAAAGAGAAGAGAAAAGGGGAAAAAGAAGAAGAAGGAAAGTAGGAAAGAGAAAAAAAGGAAAAATAAAAAATTCAAAGAAAATTCAAAACAATTTAAATATTATTTAAAATTGCCTATGTCAATGCTGATCATCCCACCGACGTTTACGTCAATTATTTCCAATTAAAATTAATTAGATGAACTGAATTGACAAAAATTGTAATAAGTTTAAGATTTTTTGGATAATTTTTTTAAAAAAAATTTCCGGCTAATTTTCCCATCTTTTTTTTTTTTCTTTTAAAAAAAAAAATTGGCAAGAAAAGGAAAAATAGATTATTCCGGCAATCCAATTTATAGCTCAACAGAACGATCCATTTCACTTTTGGAACAATTGCTCTAATTTCACAAAAACAATGTGCTTGATTCTTATCTGCACGCAAAGCTCCATCAGCAACGTGCAGTTCCACATTGCGACGAATCGGTACCTCATGATTGTCCCGAGCTCATCAAACCTCGAGGAATGACTCTTTTAGTGGAAGCCAATAGCCATATCTCCTGAGATCCGAAACTGTAGTTCTTGACAAAGGCTTGATCTCGAAGGGAATGGAGCTACTTGGAAGGTTTCTTAATCCGCAGGCGAATTCGGAGGCATAGGAGATTTTGCCTCTTGAATGTAATCCGTTCTCGATTTCAGCTCGTGCAAGTATCAGTAATCTCATGGGGACTTGAAGCTTTGAATTTGAGAAGCAATAGCTTCATTGCCACTCGAGCTCAGAGGTTTGCTGAGTTTGCAAGGCGTTGCTTTCCAAGAGAGCATGTTATGTGGCGATGTCCCTGAAGGGGTTTAGTAGTCCGCTTCTCTAATTGTATACAGTTCAAGAGAAGATGATGGATTCTCAGTTCGTCTATAACCACATTACATTAGAGCTACGGTGGCATTCATGCTGCTTCTGCTGGCGTTTGCTTACCCCCTTGAAGATGTTAATCATTTCCTACTCACCACTTCTGTTCAATCCTTGTCGTTCACGATCGCCACTATTGCCAAGCCATCGCTATCGTCGAAGCGCAACTGGCGCTGGTTGCCTCACGGACACCATCACTGAATCATTGTGCCAAATCTACCGAGACTTTGCTGGAGTGTCGCTGAGTAACCTTTGTTCTTTGTCCCGTCACCATAAATTGCCATAGCACAAACCAGGTTGTTTCTTCCTGATTGAACTCTAGTATTAAATTTTAGATTCATTCTAGATTTTGCCACTCGATCTATGCTCTGTTTTGCTGCCTTCTTATGTGTTGTCTTACTTGATCATTGCCGAGTCCATTGCCGCGAACGAGATTGATAATTTCTTTTGGTGCAGTAAGTCTACCCATCGTGCTGGCCACTCACTATCCAGTTCGTGAAAGGACAAGCGTTATTCTCCCCTTCAGCTTCGGCTTTTCATACAACTTCTCTAGGAGAAAGGAGACAGCAGGTGACGATTCCGTTATTGAACATGTCAGAATGAGCAAATTTCAACTCGGTTGATGGGGATCCTACTGGTTTTGGTGGGGCGACGAGAGCGAGTCGTGGATCGATTCTTGCAATCGAGCTTGAGACTGGCGGCGACGAAGCGAAAAGAGCTTCGTCTGTGGAGGTTGTGCTTGCTGGGGAGAAGATTGACTCCATAAAAAGAAACTTACAGTCCCTGTAACTGAAATCCGGAGCCAGAGCAATCGAGTGCGGTATTTGTAAATTTGAGGTGATGGGGCTGGACTGCGCTAAGCCCAAGCGGAACGATAGGTGGATCTTTCATTGATCATTATTGTTCTTTTATACTCCAATCTATATTATTTATGAAAAAAATTAAATGCATATTTAATTATCAGTAAACATTCAGATGTCAATAAGTGATTAACAAGACTCAAGTGTCAACAAGCAATTTGTTAATAACTTATCTCAAATCAACTCTCATGTTTACCGCATAGCCTTATATTTGCATATCAAAATACACTACTCACAATAAATTTGCGGTTTGAATAAGTTGTGCCATTTTGTGTCATGAGTTAACAATTTGAAAACACTATAGCAAATGTGTGAAAAAAATTTCGATCAAAGGAAAAAGTTATTGTACTTTTGGTGGGTGTGTTGAAAAAAGTCATAATCTTTTATTTTTTTTGTATGTCACAATTGTGTATATCTTGCTATGAAAAGGAATCTTTTAGGTAGCTAAGCTCCAAACGTATTACGAATTTGTAGTTCATAGGAAATATTGTACAATCATATTTTATCTTATTTACAAGCTAAGATTCGTGATCAACAAATCAATGAAGCAGTCGAACATGACATTTGCATATGTGCTTTTGCAAGGAGGAAGGCTTTGAACATAAGAATCAAGAGAATGAGAAAAAATAAAAATAAAAACCCATTTATCCTTTTCCCAAAAGAAAAGCAAAAAAAAAAAAAAAAAAGCTATAGAAATTGTTTGATGATACATATTTTCTGGGTAGTTCTACTACAGTAATTATTAAAGGACAAGAATGCCCTCCATTCTATTTCCAAGCGTCTCGAGAGGATTGCTTCAACCCCATACCTAGGTCCTAGCGTAGGGCAAATTCAGCAATCAAATGATGGCAGGAAACTTCTTTAGAAGTCAAACATCTCCTTGGAATGGTGCATTGGTCAATTTTGCTGGCCGAAATTAATTACTTAAAATTTAAGGAAAATGATTTTTTTACCATTAATAAAACAAAAGGCAACTTTCTTTTGTAACCAAGAAACGTCTACATTATCTTTGCATGTCGCCATATCAAATAATAATAATAATAATAATAATAATAATAATAATAATAATAATAATAAAGACAATATCATCAATGGGGGCAAAATATACATATTTTGATGTTTAAAAAAGAAGAATAAATAGAATTTAAAAAAAGAGAAAAGAAAACATAGTATATTCAAACGTGTAAAAAAAGCTGCAAGCAGTTGGTCAGGAGTCCACGAGTAGTGCACATGGCCTCTCTTTCTCTCTCTCTCTCTCTCTCTCTCACTCTCTCTCAAAATTAATCGAAGGCACGAGACTTAACTTAATGATGTAGCAATGTGTCACGGGCCGATCGATCAACTCTCGATCAATGCTTGGCTTACTCGTGCGGCCTTAAGATTTTACCCCTAAGCAGCCTTTCACACTCGACTCACAACGAACTTCTAGAGAGAGAAACACTTGATGAGAGAGAAGCTCTGGATTTTCATATATGTTGTGAATGAAAATATAATGAGGGAGGACACCCCTTTATATACAAGTACAAGGCAAACCCTAGCCGTAGATCTACCTTAGATCTAATGGTGGAGATTGCACATTCCCATCTACCAACCACCTGTATTTATTGCCAACTACCAGCTACTCGCATTTATATCGTATGCGTACAAATACGGTATTGCCCGTCCCTAGAAGAATACTTTACATCTCGGGAACATAAGCCGAGGGTCATCATCGTGTCACGCCCGTGCCATGGAAACCTCTTGGACATGCTAACTTTCGGGCCGTGACATTCTCCCCCACCTAATCAGGCGACGCCCTCGTCGCATCTCCGGCATGGAAATCTTCTATCTCCTTCTTGAACTGCCAAAGATTCTCCTCGGGCTCCCAACTGGCTTCGCTCTCTGGAAGACCCTTCCATCGGATCATATATTCTTGCTTGGGCGCGCAATACCGTTTCCATATGACTTGATCCGCCAAGATGCTCTCGACCTCTCGATCATACGAGGTTTTTGCCCCTAGCGGCGCCCGATGAGACTCCCCACGATCCGGATCTTCCTCATCAACTTGGAAAGGTTTGAGCATACTTACGTGGAACACCGAATGCACTTTGAGTTTTGGTGGTAGCTCCAGCTTGTATGCGACCTTCCCGACCCGTTGTAGCACTCGAAATGGCCCCTCGTAGCGACGGATCAACCCTTTGTGTATATCCTTGTAGCGAAGGACCGCGTGTAGCTTAGCCAACACTAGATCTCTTACTTGGAACTCCACGTGCCGTCGCTTCTTGTCCGCCCATTTCTTCATGCGCTTGGAGGCTTTGTGTAGACACACCCGGGCCAAGTCCGCCTGTTCTTGCATGTTTTTGGCGAACTTGTACGCAGGCGGTCTACTCCCCCGGTAACCTGAAGCGATAGTGCTCGGGGTGTTTGGTTGCTGCCCAGTCGCAACCTCGAACGGACTCTGGCCAGTCGACTCGCTCCGCTGCAAGTTGTATGAGAATTGGGCTACATCAATCAACTTTGCCCAATTCGCTTGTGTTGTGCTCACGTAGTGCCGGAGGTAGATCTCCAAGAGAGCATTGACCCGCTCCGTCTGACCGTCGGTTTGGGGATGCAAACTTGTTGACATGTTCAGCTCCAACCCCAGCAGCTTGAACAACTCGGACCAGAAACGTCCCGTGAAGCGGGGATCCCGATCACTCACGATCGTTTGCGGCACTCCCCAATACTTCACCACGTGCTTCATGAAAAGTTTGGCCGCCTCCTCGGCCGGGCAATCCTTTGTTGTAGGCACAAAGGTTGCATACTTGGAGAACCGGTCAACCACCACCATTAGGGTCCGACACCCTTCGGACTTTGGCAGGTTGACAATGAAGTCCATGGAAATGCTTTCCCATGGACGAGTTGGGACAGGAAGCGGCTCCAGCAAACCCGGCGACGAACGTTGCTCCAGCTTATTTTGTTGGCAAACTAGACAAGTCTTCACATACGCCTCCACGTCGTCCCGCATTTGAGGCCAGTAGAACCGATCTTCGATGAGGGCCAATATGCGGTGGATCCCTGGATGACCCGCCCACTTCGAGTCGTGGCACTTGCGTAAGATTTCTCTTCTTAACTTCCCATGGAATGGCACGTAAAGCCGCCTTCCCTTGGTGTAGAGGAGCTCGTCCTCACACCAAAACTGTCGGATCTTACCTTCTTTGGCGTACCCGATGAGAGCTTGGGCTCTTGGATCATGCTCAAGCCCTTCTTTGATGCGGTCGACCCAAGGACAACTCGGTCAACTCACCATGTGGCTCATCAACTCCGTCCTTCGACTCAACACGTCTGCCACGGAGTTGGCCTTCCCCGCTTGTACTCCAAATGTAGTCGAACTCGCGCGAAAATCCTGCCACCGAGCTTGCTTCGAACTCAACTTCTTTTGGGTCTGAAAGTAGCTTGTGGCCACATTGTCCGTCTTCACGACGAACTTTGATCCCAGGAGATAGTGTCTCCACGTCCGAAGGCAATGGACCACCGCGGTCATCTCCTTCTCTTGAACGGTATACCATCGCTCGGTATCGTTCAGCTTTCGAGACTCGAACGCCACCGGATGGCCATCTTGCATGAGGACCCCTCCTATGGCATAATTCGATGCGTCGGTCTCCACCTCATACGGCTTGGTGTGGTCGGGCAATGCCAACACCGGTTCTTCGGTCATGGCTTTCTTCAGTCGATCGAACGCTCTTTGGCACCGATCCGTCCACTCCCATGGCCTCTCCTTCTTCAAGAGATCCATGAGAGGTACGGTGACGTTCGAATAGCTCCGAATGAACCGCCGGTAGTAGTTGGTTAAGCCGAGAAACGACCTCAACTCCGTCACCCTTGTTGGCGGCTCCCATTTAACGATCGATTGGATCTTGGCTTGATCCATGTGCACTCGTCCACCCCCGACGATGTGCCTCAGGAACGGAACTTCCTCTTGGGCGAAAGCACACTTCTCGCGCTTGACATATAATTCGTTCTCACGCAAGACTTGGAAGATTTGCCTCAGATGCTCGATATGCTCTTCCAACGTCCGACTATAGACCACAATGTCATCTAGATAAACTACTACAAACCGATCTAGGAAAGGGTGGAGTACCTTGTTCATCATCGTACAAAAAGTGGCCGGAGCGTTGGTTAAACCGAATGGCATTACGAGGAACTCGTAGGATCCGTACCGCGTCACGCAAGCGGTCTTCGGCTCGTCCCCTTCCGCGATCCAAACTTGATAGTAGCCCGATCGAAGATCCAGCTTGGTGAACCAACGAGCTCCACCGAGTTGGTCGAAGAGATCCGCAATGAGTGGGATCGGGTACTTGTTCTTCACGGTCAGCTTGTTCAGTGCCCGGTAGTCGATGCACATCCGGAGTGACCCATTGTGCTTCTTTTGAAATAGCACCGGTGCACCGAACGGGGCCTTAGACGGCCGAACATACCCCGCGTCAAGAAGCTCCTTGAGTTGCTTTCTTAGTTCTTCCAATTCTAGGGGTGCCATGCGGTAAGGCGCCATGGCAGGCGGTCGAGCGTCAGGCACGAGCTCGATCCGATGATCCACCTCCCTCTTAGGTGGCAGCTTCTTGGGCAACTCTGCGAGCATCACGTCTTTGAACGTGTTGAGGACACGGGTCACCTCTGACGGGACATCACTCCCTTCACCCTCTTGGTCCTCCACCTTCAAGGCTGCCAGGATTGTCACTTCACCCCTCCTTGCGCCCTTGGTCAGTTGCATGGCCGAGATGATCCTTCGCTCACGATGGATCGGAATCACGCATTGACAACGTTTGTCCAATACGCATAAACATTCGGCGAAAGACAATATAACAGCATGGATCTTATCTAGGAATTTGATCCCAATGACAAAGTCGTAGTCGTCAAGGGGAATTACCTCTAGAGTTTCCTTGCTTCTCCATTGCCCCAATTGTAGTTCCACGTCCCTTGCGACACTGATTGCTGGGACTTCTTTGGAGTTCACCGTCTTGAGCCACCCGGCTCCCTCCTCAATCCGTAGGTTGAGTCTCTTTGCCGCTTGTTCCGATATGAAGAGATCGGATGCTCCCCTGTCCACCAATGCACTCATTGCGGACTCACCGATCCTCAAATCCGCGAACATAAGTCCTTTAGACTCCTTCGCCTTCTTGGATTTAATTGAGCTGAGGAGGCGCAACAAACCCAACCACGTTTCCTCCCTCGGCTCATTTTCCTTACACAAGGCGGCTAGTTTGGCCTTGTTCGGGCAATCCCGAGCCATATGTGGACCATCGCAGAAAAAGCATTGGTATGTGCGTACCTTCCGTTGCCCTCCTCCGCTCGACTCAGCACGAGCTTTGTGAGGGTTGGCCGCTGGTTTACCTCCGGTCGGGCGGTTGTATCTCCCTCGATCTCCCCCACCAATGGCTTTGTCCCTCGGACGATTATCCGATCGGGATGTGGAAGGCCATTTATACTCCACGAGCGACTCGGCTACGGTCATGGCCATAGTGAGATCCCCCACGTTGTATCGCTTCAGTTCCTGCTTTGTCCATGGCTTGAGACCGCTCATGAACTGGTGAAACGCCTCAACTTCATTCATCGAGGGGATTTGGAGCAGTAACTCTGAAAACCGCTTGATGTAGTCTCCGCACGCCACCTTTCTGTTTGAGACGCTTCAGCTCGTCATGAGCTTCCTCTTCCGCATAAGCGGGGAAGTAGTTCCGTTGGAACTCCTCGACGAATCCACCCCAGGTCGTGATAGGATTCCCGCACCTATCATCCGACCGACGACGCCACCACAACAATGCACTATCAGCTAAATACATCGATGCAGTGTTTACCCGTGTTTGGTCGTCGTTGATTCCCATGGCTTGGAAATACCGCTCTATGTACCACAAGAAGTTATCCACGTCCTTGGCCACCCGCGAGCCCCAGAACTCCTTTGGCTTCGGCGTGTCCACTCGTGGACCTTGCACGTGATGACACCGTTCACGCGTGCAGCTTGTGCTTCAGCGAGCTTACCCATAAGCTCCGCAATCTCCGCGCGCATGGCCGCCATTGCAGCTTCCAAGGGTTCATACCGTTGTGTCAGTTCCTCCTGCAGGGTCCCCAGCAACTCGTGGCAGAGTTCTCCCATGCCGGTCTTGAGCTCTTCCACTTCCGCAACCAGCTCCTCCCTTCCGGCGTCAACCCCGTCCACGGTCTGGGTCAGGTCATCGACCGATCCTTGGACATCGGAGACGAACAACTCTAGCTTCGTCATCCGTTGCGCAAGATCCCCCATAGGCTCTTTCGACACACCACGGCCCTTCCGGCCCTTGCCAACACCCTTTTCGGCGTTCCGCCCACGATCAGCGCAGTCATCACCCAAGACCAACGCTCATCAGATCGTGGATCAGCCATTGCACTTGCGCTTGGATCACAAACTTTCGCTCTGATACCACTTGTCACGGGCCGATCGATCAACTCTCGATCAATGCTTGGCTTACCCGTGCGGCCTTAAGGTTTTACCCCTAAGCAGCCTTTCACACTCGACTCACAACGAACTTCTAGAGAGAGAAACACTTGATGAGAGAGAAGCTCTGGATTTTCATATATGTTGTGAATGAGAATACAATGAGGGAGGACACCCCTTTATATACAAGTACAAGGCAAACCCTAGCCGTAGATCTACCTTAGATCTAACGGTGGAGATTGCACCTCCCCATCTACCAACCACCGGCATTTATTGCCAACTACCAGCTACTCGCATTTATATCGTATGCGTACAAATACGGTATCGCCCGTCCCTAGAAGAATACTTTATATCTCGGGAACATAAGCCGAGGGTCATCATTGTGTCACGCCCGTGCCATGGAAACCTCTTGGACATGCTAACTTTCGGGCCGTGACAAATGCGCGCCTACTCAATAATTTTTTAGAAAATTTGAAATAAGAACAAAAGTGCAGT
Organism: Eucalyptus cladocalyx; assembly: GCA_017140615.1. NCBI lineage: Eukaryota > Viridiplantae > Streptophyta > Magnoliopsida > Myrtales > Myrtaceae > Eucalyptus > Eucalyptus cladocalyx. The sequence goes on from CM029518.1 coordinate 44,086,068, forward strand.
TATTTTATTAAAAAAAGGTTCAGAGTGGACATTTTCTTAAATAAAAATCGGAAGTTATTAGGTTAATATCAAATAAGGGCCTAAACGTATTTTGGCCAAATCTTCGTCGGATAGCTTTTTTTGGCGAGTAGGGTGTGGGCAATTTTGTCCAAAAATACCTAGCTAGGTAAAAATACTTAAAAGTCCTTAAACAAACAAAAATCGCAAATTGAACTCTCATTTATTCTTCATGAAATCATCAAGTCTTCGATACTTGAACTCTTAAGTCCGTCGATTCTCTATTGTACCATGTTTTCTTCTTGTCTTCGATTCTATGGAATGGATACAACTACTGATGAGAATAGTGTTCCTGACAACGGGGTGAGGAGGCATTTGGTGTGGATGAAGGACTTGAGATGGACTCGAGGAACCCAAGCCCCTCTAAATTCATTAGATGGAATTGACGTTCCTGCTCCTCCAGTTGATAATGGAGCTCGAGACAACATACTTTCAAGGGGAGGATCGATTTGTTGTTGGGCGACGAACTTGAAGACTCGACAATTTCATGAAGAATTACTGAGAGTTCAATTTGGGATTTTTGTTTGTTCAAGGACCGTAATCAGCATTTTTACCAAGTTGGAATTTTTTTGGACAAAATTGCCCACACCCTACTTGTAAAAAAAAGTTGTTCAACGAAGATTTGCCCAAAAAACAAGCTCATGCCCTTATTATATGCTAACTTAGTCATTTTATATCTTTTTTGAGATAACGTCCACTCTAAATCATTTTTTGAGAAAACGGCTCTGTTTCAGACTCTTATTTAAATTTTCTCTTGATTTTTTCATCCATGACATTTACTGTTTTGATTAAATAAATAAAGCAAAAATAATAATAAAATAATAATAAAAGAAGATTCCAAATTAGCAGCTTCATAGCAAAGACCAACGTAGAAAGGGACAAAGCAAATTGTAGGGAACATGGAGCACCTTAATTCATTGTAAGGGGTTCTAAAAGAATGCAATGTGAGCATATGTTACTCACGATCAAATTTGAATGAACAAATAACTTATTAATACTATGTGTGGCTCAAGAAGTTACATTATATCCACCATCTCCTATCATCCAATAATGGTTATTGATAAGAAGTTATAGATCACAAATATCAACTTCACTACATGACGATTCCATGCTAGTGTCGAGGACCTTGTCAATTGGTGAAGGTTTCTTGTCGATAATATATGACTCATAATAACTCCACTAGTACATTGATGTTTCCCTTCAAGTTGTTTGATTAGTTTATTCATCGACATTTCCCGTTTTCACCAAATTTGATCCTCATTGATTAAGTCCATCACTTGTTGATAATAACATTGCCATTGAATTCCACCGCTACTCACACTTTGCCTGAAAGATTCCGAGGAATTTGCCACCGTCCGACCCAAATTTCACATTATTCACCGTTCAACGGAAGTAGGGCCACAAAGAAGAGGCACATTGAAGGACACAATGAGATTGTAAAGTAAATGCAAGGTAAAAGAAATTACAAGGTTCGTATTACATTTTTTCAGGGTGGACACCTCTAAATTCAAAGCGACCATCGTTCGACATAAACAAAACGAAAGTATTTCGGGGTCCTTAATTCGAATGTGCTTTATTTCTTCTTGCATATTACCTTAGACTTATCTTTTTGAGTGAAGGTGGAGATTTGTATCATTTGGTAGGGGCGAGCATGGTCCCGGTGAGCTGTTCCCACCTTAGATTTGGGAACCACCCATTAAAGATCGATTCTAAAAAATTGGAACCGAAAGCCTTCTATTGATTCCATGAATCTACCTAGAAACAGGACCATTGGTCTAGTTCGGTTCCCAAGTGAGTTTATAGAACCGATCATACCAAGCTTCACTCATTAGCACTATAATATGCAACAAAGAATTATACAATGGAATCACCTCATCAAAGACACTCCTAGTTAGAGCTAATGAACCAATAATATTAGGCTGCACATGACAATGCTTCTTGGCTGGGGAAGAGTTCTTTTTTTTTTTTTTAGAAATAGTTCTTTTCTATTTCTATTCCGAGGAAAATTTTTTGAGTAAAAGAACCCGTTTGGTAATTACACAAAATTTCTATTCTTGGAATAGAAAAAGAATAGAAATGCGTTTGGTAATGCAATAATTTCTTTTTTGTATTTATTTATTTTTTATTTTTGCTTTTGGATCGTTGATTGCCGATTTAGCTGCTCGTTGCCACTCGCCATCGCCGTCGCACGACCGCTCGTTGCCGATCATCACCGGTGACTGCCACCGCAGAGCCCATTGGCGACCGCCGACCGTCGTCGGCACCAGCGACCGATGGCGCGGCGACGGTGGAAGGAACAATCGCGGTGGCTCCGGGCGATTGGAGGTGGTCGACGAGAGAGAGAAACAAAAGAAAAAAAAAATTCTTATTTTTAGAAATTGTTCTCGAGAACAAGAAGCTACGTTTTTTTGTTTCTCAAAACTGTCCCCGAGAACAAAAAAATAGAGAAATTGCTCTCAGGAACAAATATTTTACCAAATAGGTGTCTGTTTTTTTTTTGTTCCAAGGAACAAAAGAACAGAAATTGGGAGAAACGGAAACGTTACCATGTGCTGCCTTAGTATACTAGGAAGTATGTAAGCAAGAGAGCACACTCACCAAACTTGTTATAAGTGGGCAAAACATAAATATTAGTAAGTAACCTTGGGATTTAGGATTTTTCATTTCTTAAATTAAAAATTTATATATATATATATATATATATATATATATATATATTATCAATTTGATTGATTTAGATGGACAGTTCCATACTTGGAACAAGAAACCAAACCGATACCCACCGGTTCCAATAAATTGGAACCGAGAACCAAACCGGTTCCTTTAGCAATTACTAATTTTGGAAGGTTTGGTTTGGTTCTGGGTGGTCCGAGCGATTCTCAATTTTTTTGCACATTCCTATCATTTGGCAAAGTAGGTAACGAAACTTATGTTCTTCTCAAAATACTATTATGATGAGAAAGAGTTCCCCGTCTAAATGTTCAAAGAGAAAACGGGTTTGACATTCCTTTTTCACCCCGTCTAATTTTATAGGGAGGCTAAGGTAGCGCATGCAAACGTTTCTGTTTCTCATGGTTTCTGTTCTTTTGTTCCCCGGAACAAAAAAACAGAAACTTGTTTGCTAACGCCAAATTGTTTTTTGTTCCCGGGAATAAAAACTTAGCCCGGAATGGTTTGGGAACGAAACAAGAAGCAAAAAAAGTTGCTTCTTGTTCCCGGAACAATTTCTAGAAATAAACTGATTTTCTTTTTTAATTTTCTTTTATTTCCTTTCCTTGCCACGACCACCGTCAACCGCCCGGAGCCACCGCCCACCACCGCCCCGTCCCGGTCGCCGCGCCGCCGGTCGCCCGGTCGCCGGCCGCCGCGCCGCCGCCCGCCGCGCCCGCCTCCACCGCACCATCGCGGCCGTCGACCGTCACCGCCGAAAGCTCATCGGCCGCCCCCTCCCGTCGCCACCATCGCCCGCCGTCCTCTCCGGCTGCCTCGGCGTCGGTCACCGGCACCCGCCGCCGGATTGCCGCCCTCTCCGGCCGCCGGCTGCCGCCGCCGCCGACCCCGCCGGCCGCCGTCGCCACACCACCCCGCCGGCCGCCAACGGCGGCCGGGTGGCCGCGGAGGGGCGGCCGATGGGCTTCCGGCGGTGACGGTCGGCGGCCGGGCGGTGGTGCGGCGACGGGCGGCCGGCGGGCGGCAGCGGCCGGCGGCCGCTACTGAGGCGGCGGCAATCTTTCGACAAGATTAAAAAATGAATAAATACAAAAAAGAAATTGTTGCGTTATCAAACACATTTCTATTATTTTTCTATTCCAAGAGTAGAAATTTTGTGTTATTATCAAACGGGTTCTTTTACTCGAAATTGTTCCCGAGCAGAAATGAAAAGAACCATTTCTGAAAAAAAAATTCTTCCCCGGAACAGAAGCGTTTGCATGCGCAGCCTAAGTCTAAAGGTACCAGAAAGAGGTAGATTTGGCAATTTCATTACCAAATAAAGCTTGCAATGATACTTGATAAGGTTGGCAACTAATTGACCAGAGATCCTTCATATATACCGTCTAGACCCTCCTAATCATCCAAGAATATTATCACCCATCAATTTAACTGAACTTCAAAATATAATATTTTGTCAAACGCTCTTGGTGTTTAGTCTTGACTTCAAAAAAACCTTCACGTGCAGTCGCCATCACACAATCAACCAACATCAACGTTTAAGATCAGCACACGACCAAAGACGTCAGCGAATTGATCGACTACGATTTCACCCGACGCTACCAAACTTTAAAAATAATCTTTGGGTTCCGACATGAATCACTTCAACCTACCGCAAACAATAGTAGCATCTGTCCATTCTCTCCAAAATAAACTTAAATCCCAAATAACCAAATTATCGAAGTCAATGCTTGAAAATCAAATGCCTGTCTTGCCATCCACGGTGAAGCGTTAACAAGGAGCTTCGAGAGCGCCTCCGCTGAAACCTTGATTGTCTACATCTTTCGCATGTCCACACCTTGGGCTGTAGGGCGGCTAGGACCCGCTCCCCTCGAGCCAGGTGTAGGCTCTCTGTGATGGCTGCTGCCGTTTATCTGGTTACCTAATGGCGTCTTTCTGGACATTTCGGGGCCTTGGCTGGTGCCGCGGTCCGAGCTCGGCCTGGGCCCCTCCCGAAAATAAAGATGGGTAGGAGGAGATTGAGGAAGATATGGATGTCCTTCGAGCGCTCGAACAATCTGCTCAATTTTTTCAAAAGTTGATCGTCAGAGTTCCTATTTCCCATGAGACACCTATATTTTCCAAAAGTCTTTGAACACACGTCAAACACTATCCGACACTCTTTGACACAAAGCCAACACATGTCGAAAATTCAACATTTGATCAACTCTTGCGATACTTTTTGAAACTCGAGTCTGGAATTCCAACATGTTATTCCGATATGCATGGGATCAATTATATAAATATTAAAAATAATAAAATGAAAAAAAAAAACTTAGTCTTCTCTTCTTTTTCGACTCACTTCCCGTGACACACAATTCACTCCCAAATTTATTTTTTTCCTCTTCCCTTCCGACATGCTCCGACACACAAGTCTAGAAATGTGGATTGATTTTTTTTCCCTCCAAGTTTTATGGATTAAATAGAATTAAATTTGCTAAATTGAAATAATGAATAATATTAATCAATGGTGGATTAATATTTTTATTGTAAATTTATGCTATACTCTTTATTATTATTTATTTATTTGTGAATTAAAAAATGATAATTGACCACGTATATATAAAAATATATATTTAATATATAACGTGTCCCAATATATCAAAATTCTTCATTTTTTGAGAAATGACGTGTCGGCATATTATGTCGTGTCATGTTGCATTGTGTGTTGGCACTATTTCTAGGTAACCTCAACAGATCTTAAATGAACTAGACATGAGTCAGTGAACAAAAAGAACCGCAAGCGGCATCTATTAAAGAAAGATTAAGCTCCAGGTACTAAAAATATTACCGTACTCATCTTCGGTCGATCCTTTGAAAAATGATACACACAAGCGACAGCGCATCGCACCATACGAGCCATCTCCTCGCGGTTATAAACGTTCTGCAGCCTAGGATCAACAATAGAATCGAAGTTTCCATCTTTCAGATCTCGTGGGAGCTGTAGCCGAGACCACGCCTGTAATGACCATAACAGTGACTCTATCTCAATATTGAACTTGGATGATAAAAACCCACCTGTAAGTTCGAATCCGCTCCAGGACCCCAGAAAAAAAATGAGGGCGTAATTCTCTATAATTGTGAACATGACAATTGCATGACTTACCCAGTCATACAGACTCCCCTGAAACCCCTCTATAGGTTCCGTAGGTTTGCGACCAGTGATCAACTCCAAGAGCACCATCCCGAAAGAATAAGTGTCTGTTTTTTCCGTTAGTTGGCCACTCTGCCAGTACTCCGGATCGACATACCTACAAGGAAGACCATAAATTGAATTTCAACAAATTTGAACAGTAACATATTTGACCTAGTCAAGCTACAGAAGTACCTAAAAGGCTGTGCTTTAACAAATGAAGCACAAGATGAACTAGCGAACAATGGCTCATTTCACAAATATTTGGAAATATCTAAGATAGATTAATAGCCAGCTCACATCTCAGTCCTCCAAATCAAAATACGAAAGGAGCAAATCTTACCCAGGGGTGCCCCTCACTGCAGTAGACACATGAGTCTCTAATTCAGAAATACATTTTGCAATTCCAAAATCCGCAATCTAAGAGAGAAAAGCATTCAGAATTCAGAGTTCAGAAGAGGTGTAATCTACTTGCTCCGAAGAGTTAAACCAATCGAAATTGGAAATATCAATGCGGACTCATAAATTTATCCAATAAGTTTGTTTTTACCTTTGCCTCGAATTTATCATCCAAAAGTATGTTAGTTGCCTTGATATCACGATGTATGATCTTAGGATGACCTGCACAGGGAATGTTTCCCATGTATACAAGAGCAAGGCTCAAGGATTCACAGTTTTAATCAAATATTTGACTAAATAAATAGAAAAGCAAAAGTACATCGGAAACTTACAGTCCCCGTGAAGATACGCTAGTCCTCTGGCAGATCCCAAAGCAATTTTCAGTCTTGTTGGCCAATCTAGGGCCCATCCTCTGTCTCCTGAAACGATCACTTTCCATGAGAATCCTTTCCATTAAACGCACAAAGCACCAAGTTCTCCGATTAGTTGTCCCTTTCTGGTTTCACATACCCCAAATGCTAAGTCGGATACCCGAATAAGACTGATAAAGAAAGAGAGGGGGCAACATATAAGCGCGCAGCATAAATTGGTACTGAAAATTCGAACTCACCATGTAAGTGGAATTTCAAGGTTCCGTTACGCACCAACTCATACACCAGGATGCGCTGGTCCCCCTCGTTGCCGTATCCAACCAAAGACACGACATGCCTGTGATGGGCTCGGCTTAAATTTTCAACCTCAGTCACGAACTCCTGTCCGCCACCCCTCGTCAGTTGCTTCACTGCCACCCTTTCCCCGGTGGAAAGGTCAGCCTTGTACACTTTCGCAGAACCGCCTTGTCCGATTTGACGTTTTTCCGAGAAGTGATCGGTCAAACTTTCTACTTCGCGAAAAGTGAAAATGCGCTTGCCGTAACTCTGAGGAGCGCTGGCGGTTGACGCCTGAGACGGCGGAGACGGCGCTCTTTCACGCTGCCTCTGAGTCAGCGCTGTTTCACGCTGCCCCTTTTTTTTCCTGCAACACATGAACAGCGCCACCGCCACGACCGCACCAAAGAAAAAACCCCCCGCGAGCCCGGTCAACAAGGTGGAACGACACGAAGGAGATGCCGGCGAAGGGGGCATAGGGGACCTGGAAGAAGCTGGCGGCACAGGAGATGCCATGGTGGCGGTGGGCGTCAGCGCCGCGGTGTTGTTGGTCGCTGCCATCGGAGAAGACGGTCAGAAGCCCGGGCTGGGAATTAGAAAGCCTAAGGGACGGAGATATCGTATGTTTGGGGAGTGCGCGTTGCCTAAAGACCCGGCAGTCGAGCAATTTCCTAGTTTCTTTAATTTATTGAATTATGGATTTAATCATTTTGGCATGCAGTACGTCCTCAATATTCAGATTATACGCATGATTTACACGTTATTTCTTTCTTTCTTTCTTTCTTTATAGATGGTAAGAAACAAATAAGCGACGAAATGGGGGAGTGATCGGCATGCAGACAGAGAGAGAGAGAAGTGGGGTCGAGCTAATGAGATAATCACAAAATTACTTTCCTCAGTCGGCACCAGGCCGGATTCCACCTATCGACCCAGCGCCAGCCGAGGGACCGCACCCGGCTTCAAGGTAGCAACGGTGATCCTCGACGCTCATCCGGTTCGAGGAAAGCTCTAGGATTCACAGTTTCAATCAACAATTGATTCAATAAAGATGAGAGGCAAAAGTACGTCTTAAACTTGCAGATCCCAGAGTAATTTTTAGTCTAGATGGCCAGTCTAGGGTCGGTCCTCCCTCATTTTCCATCAAAATCCTTTCCTTTAGAAGGACAAAGCGCCTAGTTCTCTAATATATATATTTTCTGTTTTCACCTAACCCCAAATGCTAATTTGGATACCGAAATAAGACGACAAAGGAAAGCAACTTTGATTTGATTTAAAGGATGGATGAAAAAATCACACTTGTAAAGAAGTCTTGCTGTTTTTATTTAGGGGGAAAAAAAAGGACCGAAATTCTTCGCCAACGAGACAGATGTAAACCACAGTATTCATGAAGATACGTTCCATTTCTATTTTCATTCGAAGGAATGTGACGGGAGCTGGTCATGCAAAAGATGAGGCCGTCCAGATCTTCCATTTTGGGAGGCCTCTATATACGGTCTACGTAGACTTATTTACAAAATTAGTGATTCAAATTTCTCACTATTTTATTATTTTAATATTACTCTACTCAAGAATTATCTAGCGAATCACTTAGTTCCAAATTAAGGAATAGATAGACATTACAAATGATTAATTGATCTCTTTTTCTACATCTCTCACTCTATGCTTTTGTTAATCTGGTCTATGATGATTGATGAATTAACAACTACTAATTGAACTTATTCTTTCATTTGACTTGATATTTTTGCTTATCTTCGTAAATTGGATGTATGAGATTTAAATCCTTCCTATTTAGAGGTAAATCGGCATCTTTAACTTAATTTCTCTATGTAGATCATGGCTATATGAGATTTAAATCCTTCCTATTTATAGGTAAATCGGCATCTTTGACTTAATTTCTCTATGTAGATCCTGGCTATGTTTTTACTTATTTATTATTTTTTAATCATAGCTAGTTGTCTCCTCCTCTTTCGCTGGCGGGTTGCGCAACCTTAACAACAGATCTGAATCGCTGGCAGCCGGATCTGTCAAGAAAGCGGTTGACAGAGGCAGCCAAAAGAAGAGGGGGCGCTATAAAAAGTTAAAAACTGGTATTAAAAATTCGAACTCACCATGTGAGCGGAACTCCAAGGTGTTGTTAGGCACCAACTGGTACACGAGGATGCGCTCAGACCAGGCTGTGCAGTATCCAACCGAAGATACGACAAGCTTGTGATGAACTCGGCTTTATTATTTCAACCTCAGTCAGAATCGAAGAGGGGGCGACATGTAAACTGGTATTAAAATTGAAACTCACCATGTGAGCGGAACTCCAAGGTGTTGTTAGGCACCAACTCGTACACGAGGATGCGCTCAGACCTGGCTGTGCAGTTTTTAACCGAAGATACGACATGCTTGTGATGAACTCGGCTTTATTATTTCAACCTCAGTCAGAATCTCACGTTCTCCCCGTCCGCTCACCGCCTCCAGTCGCTTCACTGCCACCTCTTCCCCGGTGACAGGGACTCCACAGTACACCTGCCCATAACCCCCTTCTTCTCCGAGCAGATTTGCCTCTGAGAAAGCCATCACTGTATAACCAGCCCAGAAAGGAAGCTGTGCCTCCAGGAGCGAGGAAAAAGTGACGAGGCTCTGGTTAACGGAAGATCTGATGGTGGGTGTACATAAAAGCTTTAATTTTTTTCGAAGCTAATATATGGGTTCAAAAGTGGCACTCCTTTAAGATTTTAAAATAATCAATAATAATCTTACAAAATTCCATGTGATATAATTTATACTTGGTAAGGAAAAGCGTGAAGATATTTAAATAAATAATTATATCTTTATATAGCAGATTAGGACTTTGCTAGTGTTTCTTGAAAAAGCAAACTTTCAAATAATCTATAATTATATACTATTTAATTTTTTATAATTTTAAATAGGCTGATATTATCATAATAAATTAAAGAATATAATCCATTCAATTTTTAATTGTTTATATTTTCAGATGAATTGAGAGTGGTCTCACAGAATTTCGCAAATCAATACACTATTAATTGAAAAGCGCGTGAATTGAAGTAGCGGTTAGGGTTTGGGGACCACAACTGACTAGTAGCTCTTAGGGTGTGCAAAAGAACCAGGGACCCGCCCGACCGCCCGGAACCGGTGGTTCTTAAAGGAACCGTGGCACTGGTCCGGTTCCCGGTTCCATGGGCAGATCCACCCACCCGCCCACCCGAACCGGACCGGTTATATTATAACAATCTATTAATTTTTAATTTAAAAGAATCAAAATTACTCTAGATAGGAAATTGTTCAATGGATCCATAGAACCGGAGTCCATCTGCACATGCCAAACATGTATCTAGGCGCATGTGAGTACCTAAGGATAGTGAGGTAGATAAAGAGATAGCTGGAGGCTGGAAGACTGGCATTACGTGCACAGAGAAAAGAAATTCCAGGGCTTTGTCTTCATTACTCTTTGTACAACCATAACATACCGGGAACAACTCTTTAACTTTGATCATATAGCTGTTGAATAGATTGAAGAAACTTTTAGGCATTTCCATCTTCCAACGATTGAGCAAACATAACATGTCAATTTTAACGGTAAGACATAACCAACATTGCAAAAGCTTCCTACTGGGTGGAATCAGCCACTACAAAATCCTCTTGCAATATTCGGTTCTACATAACACTGCCCGACACGGTCCTTTCGGTCCTTTCCAGTAAAACGGTTTCGCAAGACTATTTAAGCAAGCAAAAAGCCCACGAACAATTTATTATAGTGCAAGCAGACATTTATCCCTTTCGACTTATGCCATTTTTATTGTGAAGGTTGGATCGGTTCTATGGATCCACCCGAGAACCGAACCGGACTGGTGGTTTGGTTCCCGGGTGGATCCATGCAATTAGTGGGCGATTCCCGATTCCAATTTTTCAAAATCGGTTCTTAGCAAGTGATTCCTGGTTCTAGATCGGGAACCGCCCACCCAGATCATGCAAACCCCTAGTAGCCCTCACTTTCCTTTTTCTTAATCTCAATAGTAGCCCCCACTTGATGATCTTGACTTTAGCAGAGAATGTCGCCTGATTTTGATGCCTTCGCACGGGTAACATGATGCGTATTTTTTTATACGTATCCACCTATAACTTAACACGCGTTCACCTGGTCACCTCAATCACTGACGCGGAATCATAAAAATCACACTTAGGGTGCATTTTGTAACGTTTCTGTTCAAAAATTATTCTAGGGAACAAAAAAAAAAATTATTTCTATTCCGGAGAACAATTTTTGAACAGAAGAACGTGTTTGGTAACTGTACAAATTTTTTGTTCTTAAAATAGAAAAAGAATAGAAACACGTTTGGTAAACTTATATAATTTTTTTGTTTATTTTATTTTTTAATATTTTTATTTTATTTTTCCTTTTTTTATTTTTTCTTCATTCTTCCTTTTGGCCGGTCGCCCGGCCTCGGCCATGTCCGGCAACTTGGCCGACGAGGGTCGGCAACCTCACCCAGCCACAGCGAGGCCAAGCCTCGTTGGCTATCACGAGGTCAGCCTCGCATTGGTTGGGCGAGCTCAAGCTCGCCCGGATCCGGCAAGGCCGAGCTCGCCCATCCAATGCGAGGTCGCCGACCATGGCTGAGGCCACCTAGGTGGCGCTGCTGGCGGCGAGCTTCTCCCCCTAACGTAAGGGGAGGAATTCGATTCTCGGGCATTGCAAGGGTGACTTACCCAGGGCACGAGGGGTGGTGGTGACTCACGTGCCTCCCCAGGTTTTACTTCGCCGCATTGTCGCGTACAAGGCTTCTCGAGTCATAAAAAAAAAAAAAAAAAAAAACTTGTTTTTTTTTTTTTTTTTTTTGGTTTCTATTCCAACTTTGTTCCTTGAAATAGAAACAAGTCCCAAGAATCGACTTCTATGACAACGGAAAAAAAAAACCATCCTGACTTCAACTAGCCCCGCAAGGAGGCGGGCGTGAGAGTCGAAATCCACTCCCGAAATGAAATCGTTTCCACCCCAATCCCCTTGAGAATGTGGGGATTTGAACCTCTCACCTCCCTCTTCCAAGTTGGAAGGGTGACCATTGGAACGAACTCCAGTGGTTACATACGTAATGATTTAAATTTACTAAATATTTTCTCGATTTTTACGTCCATTATCACACTCTGAATATTATTATTTTTCTTATTTTGCACTTTTTAGATACTCTTTCCGTCTTCTTAGTTGGTGAGCGGGGCCAATTTGTTCTTCTATTCTACTTTTTTTTTTTTTTTTTATTATTGGTTTGTGTGAATGGGTAGTGTCGAAAATTAGGGTTCATGGGGTTGCGATCATTTTTGGAGCGCTTTGTGCGCAATGCGTCGATCTTGTGATTGAATTCCACCGCTAATCGCTCCGCTTATTTTTACAAACACTCCAAATTTCACAGTAAAAAAGGATTCTTCATCCAAGTACAACTGTACAATAGCCAAAGAGAAAATGAAAGTCACATGGCTTTTAGACTGTCTGATCTGTCCAACAATCATTTGGATAGAAGTATTGGTTTGGGTTTTTTAGGGAGATGAAGAATAGTTTTGGATAAATATGTCTTGGGCTATCAATTTGAAAATTTTTATGAGAGGGCAAATGATGCGAGAAGTACCGGTTGAAGATTTGTTTTTTTTCTGAATTAATTAAAAGGCTATTTGTAAACATACTCCCCCCCCCCCCCCCCAAAGAAAAGGAAAAAAGAAGGCAACTGTGCAAAGATCACGAGAGATTAGATTTCACATTTCATTCCCAAGTAAAGATAGGCAATGATTCCTAAATAAGGTGGGCAAGGAATTAACCAGAATTGACCAGAGATCCTCCATATCTACTGCGCAGCCCTACCAATTATCAAGAATATCGAAATGAACCACAAAAGGAAGAAGAAAATTAAGAGAAAGTTAAGTGGAGATGACTTTGGGTTGGGCGCTACAATTGGACAATCACTTTCTTTCCAACTTGACACGCCTTGGGCTGGTGAGACATTTGCTGATTTTCTTCCCAAATTGTAGATTCAAGGCTCTCTTTGATCACCATGGTGGGGAAATGATCTTCAAACACGCCAACCAATTTCGGCATGTGATTGGTGCAATTAAAGCTAGTCAACCGAGAAATCCGCAAGAGTATAGCACCATATGGTGATATTCTTTCTACTCTATTGAATTCGAATTTGGGAGCACATAAATATCTTTTTTCTCGGTCTTCTCTTTTACTAGTTTCTAGGTTTGGGCTTTGGTACATTGCAGTTTAAAATGGAACGATACCCCAGACAAAATCAAAACGAAAGTCGGCTCTAATACTATGTTATAAAATTCAAATTTGAAAAAACCCATATATGGATGGAGACATCGCAAATATATATAAAAAATTATAACTCCCGTTAATAAGTGACATACGGTTTACTTTTAATGGTTACTAGCAAATGCATGTATGGGGGAACCGGTCTTTCATGCACCAATTTATTAGTTTTTCTCTTCTCGTTATTTCTTTTATTTATTTAGACAGCGTCTCTTTTACTATCCAACTGAAACTTGGTTCTTTATTAAATTCTTGATTTGCCTATTATAAAATAAGCGATTAGACTGCAAGTTGAGCGAATATCAGCCTGTACCTCATATGAATTTAATTAATTCGGGCTCGGATGCAGCTGGTCAAGATTTGGCGGTTCTCTATCTTTTTTTCAAATTTTTTTTTTTTTCTGATAAAAAATTCAGCCGTTCTTGTCCAGTTTGGACGTTGGCGGTTTATTCAAGCAAAAGGCAAAAACAGCTGGAAAGGAACGAGCGACGGTAGTTCCACAAACACATGAACATTTTCCCCCGGTAAAATACGGGAAGTCCTCCAAGTTGTCATTATTTTGTTAAAGCTAAATGACTTGTAAAGTATATTATAATTATTTGAATTAGATGCGCGAAAAAAGGTTAACAGTGATATACAACGCGGAATTCGTTTGGAGATATAATCCTACTTAATATTCTTGCATAAGAATAAGGGTCCAATTGGAAATTTCTAGATATTTAAGTATTAGTACGAGAAAGATGCGAAGTTTAGATAAATGCTTGGGCATTTAGTCATCTAGAAAAAAAGAAAAAAAAAACACTTTAGTTTTCTCAAACAAGTCGAAGACAGTTGTAATATTTAGTTTTATCAAAACGTTATAAAACAAGATATGTGTACCATGCTATGAAATAGAGTCTTTTAGGTAGTCGTGTTTCATACACATTAAACATTTATAATTGACATTATCATATGAAGTATCGCACAATTGTACCTTGTCAAATTATAAAGTAGTTATTGAGAAATTGGGTTTAGACCAAAGGGCATAATTGTCATTGTCAGCCCTAAACCCTATGTATATATTGTAAATTACTTCATTAATGCAAGTTATTCGCCCAATCTCTACATGGTATCAGAGCAGTGATTCTTGGAGCCCATCTCTCACGTCTCTCTTTGGCCTTCTCACTTGAACCAACAATCACAGAAACTGCGACAATATCTACCTTCTTTGCCTCAGGAACTAGCCCATGAAGCGTGTCGAGATGCGCGTTGATCCTCACTCTCCGCCATCTCTCCGACTCACTGTCATTCTTCAGGGAACCAATTGACCCCCTTGGCGCCGTTTTCCTCTTGGCGCTCACCGATTTGGAAGTCCGATTTGATCCTCGCTAATCCCCTTGCCCCCGACGAAAGCCCCAACACAAACGGGATCCACATAGGCGACTTGTCCCGCATCAAAATCACTTACTCCAAGATCATGGTTCAGTGGACAGCAAGAACTTCCACTTCAACGTCTTCTCCTGCCACGATCTCGAATTCTGGCGCATGCGGTGATTCCCCCCTGATTTGGAAGTCCCCCTAATTCCACAGATTTGGAAGTCCTCAGGAATGTTAATCCCAGAGTTGACCCGAGGATCATCGCTCAAGGCCTCATCCGAGTCGTTCATTCTCTGACTTTTTGGCCGCAAGTAATCATGGCAACCGAGTCTCAAAATTCTTCAGCTACCGTTCCTGCACATGAGCAGGTGGGCAGCCCTTTTCTTTCTTTTTTTCATCATTCTGATAACCAAGATCTAATCTCGTTGGCATGGTCCTTACAAGTGACAATTACAACAATTGGTCTCGTGTCATGGAGATTGCCCTTTCCGCCAAGAACAAGATGATGTTTGTTATTGGAGAAATAAAAAAGCCAGTTGCAATAGATCCTGCCTATGTGTCTTGGATTCGTGTGAACAATATGATTTTATCTTGGATTCTTAATTCCATCCATCCAGATTTGGTGCCAACAGTTCTCTACACAGAGTTAGTTGCGGATGTCTAGGCCGATCTTCATGAACATTTTTCACCATCAAATGGTCCTCGGATTTTTCATCTCGAGCAAAAGATATGCACCCTTGCTCAATGTGACAATGCTGTGACTAAGTACTACAACAATTTGCGAAGCTGTTGGGATGAATTGAATAATTTGGATCCATTACCGGCAATGCTCTTGTTCGGCTCATTCTATAATCACCACACAACAAGAGAATCGGTGCTTGTTTCAATTTCTCATGGGTCTCAATCCGAGGTACGCTAATGTTATTAGTTAGATTTTACTAATGAATCCATTACCTGGTGTTGTATGTGCATATGCGCTAGTTCTTCAAGATGAATCACATTGCCATATCCAATTGGACCACCCACAACCCAACCAAGCCAGCACTTTGCTTAGCACTCACGGAAATAATGCTTCACGGTCGTACACGAATTCCTCATACCATGGACAGCCCAGCTCTCTTGGTGCCCCCGCTTTGTCCGTTAACCTAGCTAAATGAACGAACACGTCTCGCAGCCGAGAAAGATGTGCCCACTGTGGCATCCCGGGACATACGCGGGATGTGTGTTATTGACTTCATGGCTTCCCTCTTAACAACAAGCAATGCCGTGGACAACCATCTATTTCCTCCCGGCTTGCAAATAACAAGTCCAATCATACTTCTGATGCGGCACCTCCACCATTCACAAATGATCAATATAAGCAATTGATGCGCTTGTTGCAAGAGGTAAACATCCCGAAAGCCAACCTCTCAGGTAATGTTCTCAGCTTAACTTCGAATTCATTTAATTCCAATACTTGGGGTCATTGACACTGGCGCCATAAATCATATCACATTTGAACCCCATTACCTTACAAACTCGACACACTATTCCTCTCCACATCCCACCATTGGAATTCCGAATGGTGTTGGTGTCCCCGTGACATCACACGGTTCAGCCCACCTTAACTCAGCTATCTTCCTTGATAATGTCCTTTACGCTCCCTCTTTCAAACACAACTTATTGTCAATCTCCAAACTCAATCAAACTTTAAACTGCTCAATCATTTTTTTTCCTAACTACTGTCTTTTTTAAGACCTCTTGAGGAAGAAGATCATTGGTCGGGGCGATGAGCGTGGCGGTCTCTATTATCTAGAGATTCCTACCAAACCTGCCATTCTTTCTACTACAACCTCTTCATCTCATATTTGGCACACTCGCTTAAGACATCTATCTGAGTCAGTTTATCTACTTTGCAACAAACTTTATGTTTTAGTTCAGCAAAACAATTCAGTCCATGTGATGCTTGTTATTTATCCAAGTAAACGCGTCTGTCTTTTGCGTCTAGCACTATTACTACTTCACATTCTTTTGAGCTTATTCATGTTGACATTTGGGGACCTTATTCCCATTCTACACATAAACATGTCATTATTTTTTATCTATTGTTGATGACTATTTGCGCTATACTTGGATTTTTTTGCTTACTTTTAAGTCTGATGCAATTGACTCTATGATTCGCTTCTTTACTTTTGTTAAGACTCAATATCAAACCAAAGTCCAAAATGGTCAATCTAATAATAGGACGAAATTCCTTTCCTCTTGCTTATAAGATTTTTTTTGCGCACACGGTGTTCACCACCAACGTAGTTGCCCTCATACTCCTCAACAAAATGGAGTTGTTGAGTGTAAGCATCGTCACTTGCTCAATGTTGCTCATGCATTGCGTTTTCATTCTAGCATACCTCTTCATTTTTGGGGGGGATAAGTACATTAATTGTGCCATAAGTTGTGTACGGCGCTCACTTTAGTGCCAAAAGTTTCCACTGGATCACTTAAGTGCCAAATTTTTTTAAAAATGCTCACTTTGGTGCCAACTCCGATCTGATTGGCCGGAAATCCGACGTGGCATTTTTTTATTATTAATATTTGAAGTCGACGTGGATCGCCGGAGAATACAATCAGTATGCAAACAACAAAACGACGTTGTTTAGCGTCTTTTTCTCCAAATAAGAAACCCTAAATCCCCAAATTTGAGTAGAATCGGAAATTGAAAACCCTAAATCCCCAATTCGACTAATTCGAGTGCATACTTCGATTTTCTCTCAAAGTTATCAGCTCGCTCTTGCGAATGAAGGGTAGAAGCTTCAGCAGCGGCTCACATTCCTATAAAAAAAAAAAAAAAACGAAATTAGATTATGAGTGTTACTGTTATTGTGGCTTACGAGTCCGAGAAGAACATCTTGGACTCGATTGAATCCCGGGAGAAAATTCCATGGGTGCGGCAGATATAGAGAAGGCTCGAAGTGCAAATATTTTAAATGGGTTGATAGGAAATTCTCTGATCGAGCAACATAAGTAATCTTGGAGTTACTTAAAGGCCGAAATCAACCTCCACCTGCGTTAATAGACGAGTTGGATGATGTCGACTCAATGCAAGCTCAAATGAAGGGTTTAATATCTCTAGTCAACCATTTGAAGAGGGAGGTTTCAAGGCTGAAAATTGAAAGAAACTTTTATCGAGTGTTGATTGTATTCTTATTCTCTTGTGTAGTTTATTCAAATGTGAAGTTAAGTAATTAGAAGAAGTTTGTATGTCTACCATAGTTGAAGTTTGTATGTCTACCATTTTTGTATGAAGCAGAAGGTTTTGTTGTAATCCATGGTAGAAATGCAAGGTTAGAGTTGGAATGCATTAATTGTGAGCACTTCGGAAATGCAATGTTTGCTTGCTGCATTTTTTATTTGCCCTCATGATTTGTGTTAAGAGAACTATACAAAGTACTAGTGATGTCAAGAACAGAGCAAGGAAAGAAGCTGACGAAAATGAAGAAAGCAATAATAGAGATTATAGCACGTGTAGCATGTTTACATTGAGGAATCAGTACTCAATTTTAAGTGTGTAAAGTCAAACTTTTTGTTTTCGTTTTCAGTTAGTTAGTTGGTTTTCATTTTGTTGTTATCCTCCAAATCGATATAAAAACTAATGAGCCTAGAGTAAACAATTAGAAAAGTTCTTTGATGTAAGCGAGCTCTCATTGAATAAGAATACACTTTTTCTCTCTACATCGTTTTTCATTTTTCTCCCTCATGTTTCCATTTTTTGTTATGTTCATCAAATCTCTTCAAGCTAGTTTGTTGGTTTGCTGCAACTGCAAACTATGGCGAAATGGAAGGTTGGAATTGGAATGCATTAGTTCTGAGCACTTTTTATTGTTTAGTTGTGTATTGGCAATGTTTATTTTGGTTAGTTTTTGCTTCAAATAGAATGGTTGTTGCATTTTTATCGTTGTAATGGTTTGTTGCTTTGCTGGTTTGCTGCAACTGCAAATCATGGCAAAATTAAGGGATGAAGGCAAATTAACGATTGACCATTTCAATGCCAAAAGTTGTAAATAGTTATCGCTTGAGTGCTAAGTTTTTATAAAAGTGATCATTTAAGTGCCAGTTGTGATTACAAAGTGATCACTTCTATTGCACAAGTTGTAAATAGTGATCGCTTGAGTGCTAATTTCAAACTTACACCAATCGTGGTGCATCCTGCATCTTGTTCTTGCACAAGTTGGCTTGCCGGTGCATCTTCTTGCAACACAACAGCTTTGCAACGAGATGCACCAACACCCAAAACTGCATCTTATTACAACACATACAACCAGAACCCCACAAACAGCATCAACGCATCATTTGCATCCTATTCCAGCACATACAACCAGAACCCGACAGATAGCATCAACGCATCAACGACTTCAACCAGCAACACTATATGCACACATTTAAATCTAAAAATAATAACAACCTCATAAGAACATTGCACCAACAGCAAAATATACAAAAACAGCTATTGTCATTGATATTGATTGATTGTTTACAAAAGAAAAAAAAAAAAAAAACATGAACTTCACTCCCCAATCACTGAAGGTTCAACATCCTCTTTAAAAAAAAAACCAATGGCAATATGGAGGCAGTAACTACCATCAGTGATATAATATCCAACACCCTCCTAAAAAAAGAAAACATAAAAAGATGCGACCATGTCCAGCACCACATAAAAATAAACATAAACTATGTCCAGCACCCTCCCATCAGCAACACCACATAAAAAGAGACCAAGTCCAGCACCCTCCCATCAGTCAATATGGACAACACCCTGATCTCCTTTTCGTCTTGGGGTTTTGAATTGATTCATAATCCGAGCACTCTTTCGAATTGGATGTGCAAGTTCTTTAATTGGGCTTTTTGTCACCTCATTTTCCTTGTTTTTTTATGGTGGCTATTCTTGTTCTAGTACGTGTCATGTGTTGGTCCATATCATCACTATCGCGCCCGTTCGTTGGTTGAGATGGAACTGGTGCTGGGTTCTGTTTGGATGGCTGTTTTATAGCTATTCCCATTGTCTTCTTCTTTGGAGCATTCTTCTTTGGCTGTGCCCTTGATTCTTGAGTTAGCTCACCTTGAGAGAGAAGTACCTCCGAAATTCTCTCAAGCTACAAGAACATAGTGATATTGTCAACCAAATAAATTGAAGTACAACAAATTAAATGCATGAGGCCTACAAATCTTACATCCAAAATAGTCATTCCAGTTCGTTCATCTGTGTAAATCTTATAACCATATTGCCTTAATCTTTTTTCAATAGCCCCTCTTGTTCGCTGTGGTGCATCATTTTCAACAGCGACAGATGGGGGAGCAGCCTCTACAACTTGTGCAGTTGCTCGTCTTCTCACCTGAGAAATACATAACAAATTTAAAATTCAGCCCATAAAAGACAAACACAGCGATGTACAACTTACATGAACTTTTTTTCTTCTCGTTTGCTCAACGTTGGCTCAGTTGTTGTTATTGTCTTGCCTATGCCAGTCCCTATCCCTACACTTGAACCTACAACATGGCCTTTTTCTAGCCCTTTAGAAGGCCTTACAACAATGTACTATATTAGGATCATGACCAACTACAATGAATAATTAGACATCTACTCATTTTCATGATCGAAACAAATAGAGAAAACTTATCAAATTACAAATGCATGATAGAGGAAAAGCACCAGAGAAGCCAGTGCACATGGTCAACTATCAAACTCTATCGAATAGGAAATATAAAGTTACTGAGGTAAAGAGGATACTTACCTTACAGTAAGGCTTTTTGTTTGCCCTTCAGTAGGCACTACTGCAGGGCCTTTTGTCCTACCTTCACTAGGCCCAACAAAAAGCTCTTCAATAGAGCCTGCTGTACATCTTGCTGTTGATGCTGCCTTTTCAGCTCACAACATTTTTTATTGTGCCCTTCCTTGCAGCAATATGAGCATTTCATCTTTGAGCCAGTCCTACTCATCATTTCACTTGATGCCTCTTCCTGCTGCATTCTTCTTTTCTTTTTTGGCCTTCCAATTTACTTTTTCAACAGCAAAGGTAGAGGGCTTTCATGATTTGTTGGCTCCCAAAATTTGTTGCTTCTGATAGGCTGCATCATGAATTGGTATGAAGTAAAGTATGAGCTTTTTTTGCACCAATCATGTAGGTAATCATCTGGGTTTTCTTGCTTCATCTGAATAGCACAAATTGCATGGGCATAGGGAATTCCATTCAGTTGCCAGGCTCGGCATGAACACTTTCTTCTATCCAGGTTGACAACATACTTATCTTGATTTTGAACAATCTCATATCCATTATCTCTATTCCAAACTGGATGGCAAAACCTACTAGCAGCAATGTTTGCATCCAATCTCTTCATAATCCTAGGTCCACAATCTCTAGTCCATTTCGTAGCCTCATCGCTTTGCCTATGCAATCTAGTCATCACCATCACTCGAATATCATCAAGCATGCTGATGATTGGTTTGTACTTGGCCTCTAAAATTCTGTCATTTAAAACTTCGCTGAGGTTGTTATCAATGATATCGCATTTTAACTCTTCGCTGAAAAAGGCCTGACACCAGTGCTTAGCTTCTGTCTGGAAGAGTGCATCAAAACCTTCCTTTGTCAGCTGCAACAATCCTTGTTTGGCTAATCTGAAATCAACCATATTTTTACTCTTTGCTATCTGCCATAACTACTTATGGAGCCTATCTCCTTTGAAGTTCCTTGACCAATTTGCATATATGTGCCTCGCGCACATTCTATGCTCAGCATGTGGCATCAACTTAGCCGATGCAGGAATAAGTCCCTACAAAAATTCAAACCAATAAATACAAGTCGGAAAAATATGCAAATGATTAATATTAAAAATGAGTGAATTAATTAACAATGAAATTACCTTCTATTGGTCGCTCATGAATGCCCATCCTCCCCCATCGGTTATCTCAAGGTCAGCCATTAAATTTTTGAGAAACCATGACCAAATATCCTTATTCTCTATCTTCACCACCACCCAAGTTATCGGAAACATTTGATTATTAGCATCTCTCCCCACAGCAGCCAACAACTCCCCCTTACACAAACCCTTTAGAAAGCATCCATCCAATCCTATAACTCTTCTACAACCAGCCAAGAAGCCCCGTTTGCATGCATCAAAACAAACATAAAATCTATCAAATCTAAGCCCAAGATCAGGGAGTGGCCTCTCCACAACCTCTACATACACCATACTAGATGGGTTTTGAAACATGCACTCACCAGCATAGTTTCATACCTGCGCATATTTTTCCTTATACCCACCCATCAATATTTTCATCACCCTTATCTTAACTCTCTTGCATTGATTCCTTGACACATTAACCACTACTTGTTCTTTCACTGACTGTTGAAATTGAGAACTCTTGATCCCGGGCATTGCTTTGATAGTGTTGAAAAAATGTTTCGATAACCACACACTCGTTATCATTTTATTTTTAAAAATAATTGGACAAGTATGTTCCTCCTACAATGACCTAATCTGGAATGACCCATTCTTACTTAGCGCGCCATAGAGCTTCCATGGACAATTGGGTTGTGAGCACTTAGCTCTCACAAATTCTTTCGTGTTTCTAATGAATTTAACACTCATCTGTTCACCAATGGAGTTCTTCACAACAGTTTCCTTGAACTGTTTGGCATCGTCAAATCTCATGCCCACAGACAAAATAGGTTTATCAACAGTCGGATCATAGCAAGGGTACTTACTTTTTCTTGGACGAGCAGGTTCTTCATCATCATTGTCAAGCTCATTCTCCGAACCAGCAACTGCATCGCTGCAGCTTTCTTCATCTTCACTTCTATTACCTTCAACTGGAACTCCATCCCCATTTACTAGTTGAAGGTCGGGTCTTCCCTTTGCTTTTGGTGCAAGTTTTTTCATCTTCATCAGAAATTCCTTCCAATTTGCTTTTGTCTTGATTGTGCGAGTTCATCATCATCTTCATCACTTGAAATTTATCCTCAATCCTCATCGCAAAATATTCATCTTCCATTCACTTCTATTACCTTCAACCGATAAAGCAATTTCTCATTCTAATTTTGTCTTGATTGTGATCCAATCACTTAAGAAATTTACCCAAGTCCTTCATCTTCCAATTCAAATCTTCACCAATGAAGTCCTTATCGCCCAAATCTTCACCCAAGCTTTCAGGACATGTCACTGTTTGTTCATCTCTATCAATGTGAGTTCTCTCTTTTTCATCCCCGACCTGATTACTAGCTTGAATAGGATCCCTCGCTTCTCCTCTTTCAGTGGTGGTCTGCTCATCCACATCCTCATCCTCATCCTCACCATCCTCATCGTCATCATCATCCCCATCATCACTATAATACTCAACATATACCTTAACTTCTTCATCTTCACTTCTATTACCTTCAAGATAATACTTGATTGTAATCTTCATTTACTGATAAAATATTCCTTAATTCACCTGGATAAAGTAATTTCCCATTCTAATTATCGTCATTAAAAAATCTCATCAATGTGAGTTCTCCATCATTCAATTCCTTCCCTCTTTCAGGTGGTGGTCTGCTCATCCAACATCATCATCCCCATCATCACTATAATACTCAACATATACCTTAACTTCTTCATCGTAAAAAAATGTAGTTTTTGCACTTTGCATCGTAAAAAATACACCAAATCCTTCAAAAAATCAATATATGATAGCTTCTGAACATTGACATAAATAGTACATTCATTTCTACCAGTATATTCATAATCATCGGTGCTGATAAGAAACTATCCACCATAGCAAACAATGATGCATACCTGATTTGTGTCCATGTCGATGCTGCACCCAATGAAAAAAAAAAAAACAAATGTCATTACTTGTTGGGATCACATGACATAATCAACAACTTCACATGGAGGTCATTGTCATTTTGTTGTCAAGAAACAAATGCAACTAATCTCCCCAATTAAGTGCTTTTACAGAAACAAAAGAAACCGAGTTGAATAAATAAAGTGAGGTCCCACCACCCATTTTTCAATTCAATCACATTCGGTCCCCTTGTTTCCCCCACAGAAGTAGTCCAATTAATTAAATAAATTCAATCTCACCATTATTTCCCCCCGAGTCGAGCCCATTTTCCCATCTGCACCCTATTTTTCTATTCGGTCCCCACAAAAGAAAGGGAACAAACGACAAAACCCTCAATTCAGTCCCCACGACTTTCCCCACGACTTTCCCCTTGAGCAGAGCCCTCAATTTGCCCTCCACGCCCTAATTTGCCCATCGGAACCCTAAATTTTTCAGTAAATTGACCCACGTACAGAACATGACAAACCTGAGTGAGTGAGAGTTGAGGAAGTAGCCAATGAACGAACGTGAACGACGGCGCAACTACAGTGGTGGCCGAGTGACGGCAAGCGAGTGAACGACGGTGGGTCAATGAGCTATGGCCGGTGGCGTCGAGCGAGAACCCTATACGAACACCGTTTTTGGCCCACGTCGTTTTTCACCGTATTGAATCCATTATATGATGACGTTTTGTAGGTAATCCACGTGGAATGGTAAAACGATCGTTTCTTACGAAGAAAAGGAAACGGTGTCATTTTATGCCATCCACCGTGGACAATATTAAGAGTTGTCGATTTTTTTTTAAAATATAAATACCACGTAATCATTTTGGCCGGAATTTCTCGCCGATGGCACCAAAGTGAGCGTTTTTTCTCCAATTTGGCACTTAAGTGGTCCGGCAGAAACTTTTGGCACTAAAGTGAGCATTGTACACAACTTATGGCACCATTAGTGTACTTATCCCGTTTTGGGGGGATTGTGTCTTAACTGCTACTCATCTCATTAATAGACTACTTAGTCCTCTTACACAATAAAACCCTGTATGAACTTCTTTATGGCAAACCACCTTCCTTTTCTCATCTTCGTGTCTTTGGCTCATTATGCTATGCTTCCACTGGTCATCTTCACTCCAATAAATTTGGTCCCCAATCTTGCCGATGTGTTCTAATTGGTTATTCCACAAACCACAAAGGTTACTATCTCTATGACCTTCAAGACCAAACAATTTTTACCAGTCGCGACGTCATTTTCTATGAATAAGATTTTCCTTTCCGTCAAACCATCAAACATACCACAACCAAATCGACCTCAGTACTTCCACTACCCATACCTGACCTTGGTGAAACGTACCCACCTCCCTCAACCCCAGTCCTTGCACCAACCTCAACTCCTCAACCTCTTGCACCCACGATCGCACCATCACCAACTGAACCCGAAGCTATGCCTCGGCCATCTCGGCAACGCCATCCACCCGGATATCTTCGAGACTACCACTGCGCTATTATGGCCTTCGATCAATCCTCTTCATACTCTAAGGTAACTAAATCAGGTACTCTTCACCCTTTATCCAACTATTTATCATACTCGCGTTTTTCACCCACTCACCATGCCTTTTTAGCCTCCATATCCTCTAAACAGGAACCTAAAACTTATGACGCTATGTGTCAATCTCCCAAGTGGCAGGAGGCAGTGTCTTCTGAGATACACGCTCTTGAAAAAAATGGCACTTGGGAAATTATTCATCTTCCTCCTAACAAACATCCTATTGGATGTAAATGGGATTACCGAATTAAATATAATTCTGATGGCACCATTGAGCGTTACAAGGCTCAGCTCGTTGCAAAGGGTTACACTCAAACATAGGGGATTGATTACCATGACACATTTGCGCATGTTGCTAAAATGGTAAATGTTCACACTTGATTAGCTCTTGCTTCAATTCGTCATTGGCCTCTCTACCAATTAGATGTGAATAATGCTTTTTTGCATGGTGATCTTGACGAAGAGGTCTATATGAGGTTTCCACCGGGTTTTCATACTAAGGGGGAGAATTTAGTTTGTCAACATAAGAAATCACTCTATGCCCTTAAATAGGCATCAAGGCAATGGTTCGCTAAATTTTCTTCTGCACTACTTGATGTTGGTTTTCAACAATCAAAGGCGGACTATTCACTTTTTACATTAGTTCGTGGCTCTCTCTTGACCATTGTCCTTGTTTATGTTGATGATTTGGTTATAACGGGCGATGATGAGGTTATGATTCAACTTCTCAAGCGATTTCTCGACACACAATTTCGTATTAAGGACTTGGGCACTCTCAAATATTTCTTGGGCATTGAAGTTTCTCGTTCCAAGTCTGGGATTTTCTTGTCACAAAGGAAATATGCTCTTGATATTTTGTCTAGCATTGGTCTTCTTGGTGGATGTCCTATTGATACTCCGATGGAACCCAATATACAATTTTCGGAGTCCTCTCCAACTCTTAAGGATCCAGGTTCATATAGACGACTTATTGGTAGATTATTATATCTTACAGTAAGTCGTCCATATTTACTCTTTGCAGTGCAACATCTTAGTCAATTTATGCACTCTCCTCATGAAGACCATTGGAATGCTGCCCTTTGTATTGTGCTGTATCTCAAGCATGATCCTGGCACTAGTTTTTTTTTCCCATTTAATTCAACTCTCCAACTTAATGGTTATACAGATTCTGATTGGGCATCATGTTCTACATCCCGACGATCTGTTTCTGGCTACTGCATGTTTCTTGGTTCTTGTCCTATCTCATGGCGTTCCAAAAAACAAACGACTGTTGCCCGTTCCTCAGCAGAAGCCGAATACCGTGCTATGGCGTCTGCCGCATGCGAAATCACATGGCTTCACATGCTTCTCTCGGATCTCCATGTCAACACTACTACTACCAATCTTTTTTGTGATAATAAAGCGGCCATCCACATCACCACTAATCCTGTCTTCCACGAACGAACCAAACACATCGAGATTGACTGTCACTTGGTTCGTGAAAAAATTCAAGATGGCACTTTGTGTACTCTTTATGTTCCCAGTCACTCCCAACTCGTGGACTTGTTCACGAAATCGGTCGCAAGTGATTTATTTTGTAATTTTAGGAACAAGTTGTTGACATGTTTACATTCACCAACTTGAGGGGGAGTATTGGGAAATTGGGTTTATACCAAAGGGCATAATTGTCATTGTCATCCCTAAACCCTATGTATATATTGTACATTACTTCATTAATGCAAGTTCGTTCGTCCAATCTCTACAGTAGTCTTGTCTCATTTGCAGGATGTTTAGAAGCCCCCACCTTCAACGTTGATTCGATCTTGATCGATCGATGAATTAATAAAGGGACGGACGGACGGACTGAAGGAGAGATTTTTACTGATTGATAAGCTGGTAAGGACGCAAAACTCTCAGGCTGTCAACTATGGTTTTAATTAGCCATTCATGGCGAATCAAAAGCAAATGCTGCCGAGTCTTCCCCTTCCCTTTCTAATTTAGAATTCTAAGGATGACCCCAAATCGGCCTTTGTCTATGCCCAAATTCTTTTTAAATTGGATACCGAGAATCCGATCTGCAGATGAAGTAAGCAAAAGGCTCAAGGCCAGCGAGGAATTTGCCATAATAGATATTCCTGCAACACTAACTTGGCATTGAACCGTAAAACCAAGCAGTGCTACCTGAGAATCTTCCATGATTCTCTGTCACTAGACTCGGCATCACACTGGTCTTGGTTTCCCGAAAGAATTCTAACCCAAGAATGACTTTGAAGTCATCCATCACTATAATAGAAAAGTGGGCCCTTCCCCAGGGTAATTAGATGTCAAGCGAGCAAGAGAAAGACCTTAACCTTGCCAACCAATTATCAAAAAGAAATATTTGAATGAAATGATGTGATCGAATCCTTAGTTCGGAGGTCTTCGTCAACATGTTACGAGGCTCTAGTCTTCAGTAGGTCACCATTACTTGACTATTTGGTCTAGGAGAACACGTAGAAGTCAGTGGGATGGAGGTGAAGGAGAGATTTGTTGTCACAGTAGAAAGTAGAAGGCCACACTGCAATAATTGGAGAGAGAGAGAGAGAGAGAGAGGAGAGGAGACAGAAGTTTGAATGGAGAAAGATTCGTCCATTGAATAAGCCGGCCTACCATAATTAGAGGCATGACCTTCACTCTTTTGAATGGCTCAGCCCTTAGCCATTGTTCATCTTCTTCCTTTTTTAAGATTTGATTTTAAATTTAATTTAATTAATTTTAATTTTAAATTAAAATTCACATCCGCATCAAAACGATGTCATTTTTGCATTTCTTTGATGAGTCAACTCTCTAGCAAACCACGTAGACAAATAAAATTAATAAAGAATTATCACATAGAATTTCCATCAGGATTCGTTGGAGGCGGCATTTAAGTGTCTGATTTAAAAAAAAATGTGATACTTAAATGTCACTTTCATAACTTTGGGCACTTAAGTATTCTCTTGTGCTAAGTTTTGGCACTTGAGCTGTTCTTTTGTCGCTTCTATTCGTAAGCTTAATTATAAGATTGCACTCACAATTGATACATGGAATTCCATTCATAATTTGAACTATCTATGCTATCTATGTTTCACTGCATATTTTATTGATAAAAATTGGAATCTGCATAAAAGAATCATCAATTTTGTGATAATGCCTAGTCGCAAGGGCATGGATATTAGGAAAGTGGTTGAGAAATGCATATACGAATGGGGAATATGAGAAAAAAAGTGTCCACAATCACTGTGGATAATGCTATTTGAATGATGTGGCCATTGGTTATTGAAAGAAAATTTTTCAAGAGATAGGTTATTAATCTTAGATAGTGAAGTTTTACATATGAGGTGCATAGCTCCTGTATTAAATTTGATTGTGAAGAATGGCTTGGCTGAGATATGTGATTCCATTGCACATATTTGAAATGTAGTTAGATATGTGAGGATTTTTCCCATAGAGTTTGCATTGAAAGTACGAGGATTGCTTATAAGAGTGCAGTTTATCTTGATGCCTCCACTAGGTGGAATTTTGCTTACCTAATGTTAGAAAGTGCCATGAAGTTGAAAAAAGCTTTTGAAAGGATGTAAGAAGATGATATTTCTTTCTTAGCTGAGCTTAACTCTGATATTCCAAGTAGTGTTGATTGGGAAAATGCTATTGTTATTTCCAATTTTTTGAAGAAATTTTATGATGCCACTAATAATATGTCCAGGATTTTGTATATCACTTCAAATGATTATTTTGTGGGGATAGCTTCTTTGTATAATTATATGAGAGAAGTGGCAAAGGCTTTTGATCATAGGGTGAGAGTTATGGGAGCGAAAATGAAAGATAAGTTTGACAAATATTATGGGAGTTTTGAAAAAATAAAAGTGATGGTGTTGATTGTAGTAACGTTGGATCCTAGAAAAAAGCTAAATTATGTGAGGTATTGTTGTAAACTCATTTATAATGAAACTGCAAAAGTTGATGAGATGTATGATAAGGTGAAGTTTGCCCTAAAAAATGTGTTTAAATTTTATCAGAAATCTTATCACACTTCTAGTGACAAAAATTTGGATGGTGAATTGGTGAGTTTTATTAGTATCGATAGTAGCTTGCAATGATCCTTAATGATGACAATGAGATGAAAATGTTTGAAAGAATGATTCTTAAAGCAGATCTTAAGATTTCATTTTGAAGTGGTTGAGTGTTGCAAAAGCAAAATCTTTGAATGAATCAAGATATTTTGTCTATTCTCATTACTACCTTGTCATAGTCAACTTTCAGTACTTCTAGTCATGTGCTCAATGGTTTTTGGAGTTCTTTAATGCTTAGAGTTATGGAAGCTTTGACTTGTACTCAAGATTGGTTGAAAGCGATTCTTGAGCTAATTAATGTTGAAAAGTGTATCGACAATGTAGAAAAGCTTGAATTGGGTAAGTCCATATCATTTCATCATTTAATTCTTTTGTATCTCTATTATCTAATGACTGAATACTTTATTTAATATATTCTTTTTGTTAGATATGGATTATGTTAACACAGAGATTAACAGTCCATAGAGTTTACAAGTTGAAGCAAGAGGAATATATGTAGTGAGATTTTCAATAATTGTTTGAGTTCAATTTCTACTAATGTTGAGCAATCATTACTTATTGTTGTTTTACTTTCAGGACGTTGGAACTTGAAATTTAAGAGCTCTCAAAATATGGGATTCACAAGCTTTACAAACCGTGAACATTTAGGCGAATCTTGTTGCGATTGTTGTGTCATTGTAAACTTGTCTAATTTATTATACTTCATGAGTTTGTTCCATGTACTTAAATTTGGTTTGGTCTGATTTTTTGGACTTGTGTTGTCGAGATGATATGAAGCTCATGTGATTAACTTGATGGCCGTTGTGGTTTTTGACTTCTGATTTGTTTTACTTTCTTTCACTTTCAACATTATGTTCTGATTTCTACTTATTGTAGCTTCTGGTTTCTTTCACTTTCTTTTATTTTTTTATAAGAATTGCCAAAATTGAGTTGGTTACTTAAAAGTGAATATTGGTCTTTCCCCAGAAAGAAGTAATGTGACAAAATTCTTTGCTCCTAATATAACAATCCGTATCTAGGATTGGTTGGCACTACTTGGGATGTGTCTAGCACTGTTATTGTCTTTTTTTGCTATGTGGCTCTATTAACAACAGAGCTTGTCCTTTCAACCCTTTAAAAAATGTTGATCTATATCAACATTATTAACCTTGCTCAAGAGATCACATCAACAATTCTTATGTTCACTTCATTACAATGGCATAACTTGGAAGCATGGGTTGATAATTTTGAGGCATTGAGGTTAACATACTGGTAAGAGAAAAAGAGATGCCTATAGCTGAGTGTAATGCATTCTACTCAAGTTGTTACCGTATCGTCACCATATAGTGACAAAATACCAGTTCTTTGTATTAATGCTTCTTGCTCTCCATCTTTTGGATATCAAATGCCCAACTTATGTTGGCATAGCTGTCAAAAGAAATTTTCCTTTGATTGCTAGATCTAATAACTACACTTTATTTCCAAAGGATTGTTGAGCTTGTGGTGAGCCCAGTTTCATGGATCTAGCCAGGAATTGGACGGTCCGGTTCCCCAGCAGATCCATGCAACTAATGGGTAGTATCAATACCTAAATTTTTGCGATCCAATTAGTTGTTTATTGCATATAAAATTAGAGACTGAACTCCAGGCCTTAAAAAATTGCATAACATACAATTTTAAGAGCATTTATTTTAGCGTGTTTGTATTGGACCAACGATGGATGAGCTTTGATTTTACAAGTTGGAAGATAGGTATATTTTGGAAAGAATTCGTTTTATTCTTCCATTATTGGACAATATGATGGAAGATTTTTCATATATTCATGCAAATATATACATGGGAAAATTTCAAATAAGGACCTAAAGTGTCATCATTTTCTCAAAAGATGACCTGAAATAAAGTTTGTCTCAAATAAGAAGCTAAAGTGCCATCATTTTTCTCAAAAGAGGACATGAAGTGAAATTTGTCTCAAAGAAGGACCAAAAGTAGTCATTTAATCTCAAAGAAGGACCTCACTCGTTGGCCGGTGAATAGATGCATCTTCAATGTATATTCCGG
The DNA here is from genome assembly GCA_017140615.1 of Eucalyptus cladocalyx. Classification (NCBI taxonomy): domain Eukaryota; kingdom Viridiplantae; phylum Streptophyta; class Magnoliopsida; order Myrtales; family Myrtaceae; genus Eucalyptus; species Eucalyptus cladocalyx. The sequence goes on from CM029518.1 coordinate 44,117,158, forward strand.
TGGCTTGATTACAATATTTTCATCCATTTTTTTTTTTTTTCATTTTTGGTTGCCATGTTCATCGTCTTCTTTGTCTCCTATTCATTTCTTATTGCCTAGATCAAGAACACCGGACTTAGGGAAAGGCCAGTGAGCGCTAGCCGCTGGTAAGGGCCGGCAAGGGCTTAACATCCATCACCGGCAAAATAGTGAGGGCTCCACACCCATCGCTGACAACAAGCAAGGGCCATCAAGCCCTTGCTGGCCATAGGGGAGGGGGGCCGTCCAAATCAAGGCCCTACAAGAAGGTCCTCGAGGGCAAAATGGTAGCTAAAGAAGTCGTTGATCTAGGAGCGGTGGTGGGAGGAAGGGATGAAGAAAGCGACGCAGGCATCCTAATCGTAGCCCTAGCATAAGACAAGTTGTTGATGGAGCAGCAAGCGGAGGTGGGGGAGGTCGCCCCTCATGGCCATCAAAGAGGTCACCCCTCGCCGGCCCTGGGCAAGGGCTCGCCCACCTCATCAACCACTAATAAGGGCCGACAAGGGCTTGCAAGCCCTCACCTGCAGCTAACGAGGGCTCGACAGCCTTTGCTAGTCACAACCGAGGCCACCCTCGTTAGATTTGGCGAGGGTCGACCTACAAGCCCTTGCCCATGGTTAGCGAGGGCTTGGTGGCCCTCACCTACTACTGACAATAGGCATCCAACCCTCGCCAACCCTCACCAATGGCCAGTGCTCGTTGGCCCTTCCCAAGTTCGATGTTCTTGAGAAGAAGACAAATAGAGGACGAAGAAGATGATGAACAAAGTGCCACTATTGACCCAAAATAATAATAATAATAATAATAATAATAATAATAATAATAATAATAATAATAATAATAATAATAATAATAAAGAACAAGACAACTAAAAAATTTTAAAAAACATTGACAAAAATATTCTTGATATGAGGTTTTTCTTTGAGACTACATGATCACTTTTGGTCATTATTTGAGACAAACTCCACTCTAGGTCCTCTTTTGAGAAAATGAAGGCACTTTGGGTCCTTATTTGAAACAAACTTCACTTCATGTCCTCTTTTGATAAAATGATGGTACTGTAGGTCCTTATTTGAAAATTTCCCTATATACATCGATGGATATATTTCTTAGCATGAGGGTAGATTTGGATGAAATATTGAAAAAAGATAAAATAGAATATTGCATGTAGGAGCATATATATCGACAATATATTCGGGAGGCTACAAGCGAGCAAAAGTGATCTTCATGCATAATGAGAAAGGAAGTTTGAATCTGGCGTGAGTAGATATAAATAATGAAAAAAAGGTAATAAAATATTCTTAAGGGCGCGCATGACAAAATTTCTATTTATCGATTTCTTTCGTTTCTCTTTCCCCTTAACAGGTTTGGAAATCAAATCCGTTTGGTAACGCAATTTGATTTCTCTATTTCTAAAACAGATTTCTATTTCAGAAATAGAGAAATTGAAGAAATTAAAAGCTGAAATTTTTAACTTCTCGAGTTTAAATAGAAATCGAAACCGAAATCAAACCATATAAAAGAACATTGCACTTTCTTGCTAACTTAATTTACTCATAACCACAACTTTACAAATTATAGCTAATTTTCTTTTTCTTATTTTGCTCGTGTTTTTTTTTCATTTTTTCAATTTTTTTTAATAATTTCCTCTTTAGGATGAAAGGCAATCGAATGGGTCCCCAATTTTCAAAAACGACCAAAGTTTTTAAATGCTTACTTAAAAACAATTGGGCTCTTTCCTCCTAGAAAAGGCACACGCATGGCCAGTTGAAGAAAAAGTTCTTACATAATAGATGAATAAAAAACGTGCCTAAAAATTTAACCTTATTTGTTTACGGATTCAAAATTCTTGCAAAATCAAAATAATTAGATTGTTACACAATCTTGAATTTTAATTCGAAGGCAAGAGATTCAAGAGAATCTCTCTCTTTGCTATGCAAGGGCCATTCATTGAGCAACAATAAAGAAATTAGGGATGATCAACTAGATTGATTCAATTCGAGAATCAAAATAAACCGACCTTCCCTCAATTGGTTCCTAACCATAAAAACGTTACTTTAAGGTAGAATTCTCATATATTCCTTTACACCATTAATTTTATTTTGTTGATAATCTTGTATAATACTAGTTTTTAATAAAATGACAAGGCTGTATAGGCGCCATTGATGGCACCCATATTCATGCTTCCGCAGTACTTATCTCAACCTACGCAGAATGAGCTTGTAAACGATACATTGACCAAAGAGGGAAACCAAATAAATACGCTTAGGAAAACAATTGCTAATAAAATGGCAAGGGAAAATAATATGCCAGAAATTCTATGAAATTGTATTTTCAACTTTTGTAATGTAGTAGTATTATTTCGACTATTATTTTGTATTTGAGGATTTTCTATGTTGTTTTAGTAATATTTCTATTATTTATTTTGTATTGAGAATTTCCTATGTTGTTATCTAATTAATTTTTATTTCTAGAAATAGAAATTTTGTTTTGTTATCAAACGGATTTCTGTTTTAGAAATAGAAATTTTGAGTTGTTATCAAACAAGATTTTTTGCTCGTAAACTTGTTCGGAGAATAGAAATTAAGAAATTGATTTCTGGCCAGAAATCAATTTCTGTTTCAGAAATTTTGTTATACGCAGCCTTAAAAACCCCATCCTTGACTTATAAAAGACGACCCGATAGAGAACAAGGGGAGGCCATGATTGATATACACGACCACACGTGAGAAAGAGAAAAGAGAGAAATGGATCCCTTGGCCAAGCCTTGGTCAAGACATCTCATACCCGCGCCCCCCAGCACCGCAAGCTTGGAACTGCTCCTTGCCTCACGCCCGTGCGTCACTGATCCAAGCCAACCCCCATCCGTCGTTCCCAGCGGTTCGCTGCGACATCTACATTGTGACAGCAGGGTGGACGCTTCCAACGAGCACTTTCAAGCGAGATCTTGGCCCTGCGTGGCGTTCGTGACACCAGCTGCTGCTCATCACGTTGCCTACAGCACCAACAAGCCGTCAAAAATTTCAGATTACGCGCGCGCGTGTTAGGTGTTTTCTACAAGTCTTTCCAGCGAATTTCCCACGACGAGTAGCCTTGGTTGTGCCATGTCAAGCTGCAGCAACGTATGCCACTTTCTTATTTCTTTTGAAATATGGAAGTGGCCTAAGAGGGTTGCTCGATCAAAGTCTTTAGTGGAGGCATTCAGCGAAGAACGATGAAAATAAACTCCCAAATTGATCTTCTTTTGGGGAAGAAACAAAAAGCAGGAATTAACCAAGACATTATTTTCTTTGTTAAATTTCACGCCGGCGTTCCTTTAAAATCATTAGTCGCGGAGTCCACGGCGAGCTCATTGACCCGCTGCTGCCCTGCCATGCTGAGCCACGAAGCCCCGACGTGAGCTGCTCCAACGCCATTCTTTGGCTCGACGCCGAGACGAGCTGCCATCCTGTCGAGCTCATCCCCGAACCAAGCCATCCCGTAAAGTTTCTGCTTTGTAGCTTCGTTGATCGTAAGCACTGCCGCGAGACCTCATCAGCTAGCATCACCGTGAACCACCACTCGCCACCACCGATCACCATTTGTGAAGCTGGTCACAATCCCGGTCATCCGTCGAGTCGATTCCATTGAGTTCAAATTTGGGAATATTATTTGCAAAACTAGGTAATTATTTTATCTAAATTTGATTTGGATTTTTATTGCATAATATATGTCTACTAATATCTAATGTGCATTTCCATGAATGATAGACATATCTCTAAATTATGATTTATTTCCTAATTCGAAACCACATATAATCTCTTATTCCATCTATAAGAATTTATATGGAATTATAGATTCCACTTGAATATTTAAAATTGATGTTTGGATCTTTAAGATTTAAGATCAACTCATCGATTTTTGTTCGCGAAATTGCATGTTGATTGGATATTATCTTTTTTATCTGCACTGATCGGATGGCACATGATCTTGAGGGATTTGGTGTCTATCTTGCTTTAATTGCTTTACTTATGCTGAAAATACAAAAAAAAAAATGCATATTATATAGATTAAAATTAAATTTCTAGATAGGATTGCATGTTTATTTTAGTGATGTTATAATTCCGAATTTAATTAAATACCAAAAATATCTTTTTAGAATAAATTGAATTTTCCTCTATAGGATAGCTTGCAATGTTTGAATTAGAGTATTTAATTAATTTCGAATTTATTAAAAAAAAACCATATGCATGTCATGTAGGCATCATCACTGCCATGTCGTTGCCCGCATGTCATTTGGTAATTATATGTCTGGTTCATGAAATTCTGTGTCATGCAGAATTAGTTCATCTATTGTTTAGAAATTACATGTTTAAGAAGTATTTAAATTAAAACGTGTGACATATTAGAATAGTTGCATTGATTTTTGCTCGTCATTATATTAGGTCATTTAATTAATGTCGCGTGACATATAGTTTGCATGATAGGTTGCATTTTGCATGTCATTTTATTATAAAAAAAATCGTATGACATTATATTGCGTTGCACATAGTTTCTAGATTTTATTATTATTATTTTGGTAAAGTAGTTTCTAGATTTTATTTAAATAAGTGAAAACAAAAAAAATTGACCTACTGCATATTAATTAAAAATCATATCTAGTATTATTGATGTGAATTCTGAACTACTATTGCAAAGACTTTCTTTGTTATGAGGTAAGTTTTGCGATTTATTTATTATTTTATTGAGTGTTAAATTGATGGATTGCTTACCGCATGATCACCTCACATGTTATGGCATAATAAAGTGAATTCAAGCTGTCTGATAAACATTTTTTCATTAAAAGAAAGTTACCAAAAAGGCATTAAAGAAAATCTAATGTATATAAGTCCATGTATCCAAATTCTCTAGTTCATGGGAGCAAAATAATTTCTCCATTATTTTATCTAGGTGTCTAATTAACCTACCATAAACTGATTAGTGACGACTCCTAGACAAAATTTATTTGCATTCTTAAAAACTTAAACTTAAGTTGCGAATTGATACGGACTTGGAAGAACCCAAACTAAATTTAGACTTAGCAATCCATTAAACAAATCCTAGGTGGTACACTCAATATTAGTTCACGATAGGTGGTTTCCAATTCCAATTTTGGAACCGATCCTAAGAGAGCGGCTCTTAGTTTAGTACCGTCACGCTAGCACTACCCCAAAAACAATTACACCAGTTAATTTTGGCATGTCCCGAACCTATCTTGCCATCTACGTTGAAGAGTAAAAACAAGGAGGTTTAGAAACTATTGAAGACCACCATCCTTCCCATCTCCAGATCTCGGGGTGTTTGGCCGCTAGGACCCGCGCTACTCGAGCCAGATGGATACAAGCCATATTCACCTGTTGGTTCCCCGTAATGGCCGTCGCCGTATTCGAGGTCGAGGTTACTCGGCCCGGCTCCGATCCCATCATCAAGGTCAGTGGCAGATTGATGCCCTTCGAGGACTCGAGCAACCTGCTCAATTTTTCAAAAGCTGATTATCAGAGTTCCTATTTCCATCTAACCTAACGGATCTTAGATCAACTAGACATGAGTCCACGAACAAAAAGAGCTGTCACCAGTCATGGATGTAGCAAGTGGGCAAGTACGAAAGAAAGATCAAGCTCCGGCTGCTGAAATATTACCACACTCATTTTCGGTCGACACTTCGCGGATTCACGCGTGCAAGCAGCAGCGCAGGCCACCATTCGAGCCATTTCACTGCGGCTATAATGGTCCTGCAGCCTGGGGTCGACAAGAAAGTCGAAATTTCCATCTCCCAGAGCTTGTGTGAGTTAAGGCCTCGCCTGTAAATCATGACAACGATTCTATTTCAATATTGCGATTTCGACATCTGAAAACATCAAGTTCGGAATCCCATAGTAAGGTAGCCCTGGGCTATGATTGTGAACATGATAATTGCGCAACTCACGGAAAAAGCCAGATTATCATTCGAAGAATTAAGTGGCGAACCCACAGGTCTGCGGCCGGTAGTCAACTCCAAGAGGACGACCCCAAATGAGAACGTATCTGCATCTGGGGTTAGTTCCCCAATCGAGGCGTATTCTGGAGCAACATACCTACGGGGAAGAACATGAACTGTGCTTCAACATAATTGAACTAGTCAAGTACGTAGAAAACTGTGCTTCAACAAATAAAGCTCGAGGTGAACTAGCGAGCAATGCCTCATTTTACATACATTTTAGAAACATCTAAGACAGATTAATAACCAGCGCAAGTCCCTGTCCTCCGATTCAAAATAAGAAGGCAGCAAATCTTACCCAATGGTCTCTTTTTCTATCCAAGAAAAACCTGAAGGAAAATTTTTATTTTGCGTAAAAGAGATATACATAACTTCAAGACAAAATCAATCCCAAAAGAGATATCATCTAGTATAAAGACAGATCCATTCCACAAGAATGGATCTATCACAATGTTAAAACACAACCACATCACTAAAAGTCGCATAATCATCAGTGATGAGTACACATCGAAATTTCCTCTCTATACTTATGGCTTTGCCAAAAGGTGGTGCATGCTCAGTTTTAGCATCTCCATTACCATCACCATATAGAAATAACAATGACACCAATAGTTTGGAAGAGCACATATAACACGTTATAAATCACGGATCTATAGTTAAATTGGGATGAAAGAGCACCCAAATCTAGATTTAACTGTAAATCGGGAGAGAAGAGGTGCAAAATAGATACTAATTAATCACAAAATCACTCTCAAATAAGCTAGCAGTTGAACTCAACAGACGAGCCTCAGAGATTTGTTGGAGTGCTCAACTATATGGACCAAATACTTCAAGCCAAAGCAAGTGGGCAAATCTGAATAGATTGATAGAGGGTATAGTTGCTTATGGATACACAAGTTTTGGATTTTTTGGGGGTTAAAACATTAGTTTGGAGTGAATTTATTACAATTGTATCAATTTTAGATTTTTTGTGGTAAAAAAATTAGTTTTGCATAAATTTATGACAAGTGCACATATTTAGGTTTTGTATCTGTCCTTAGGATGAATTTTCAACTGCTCTTGGAGTTCACAAGACTGGAGAATAAAAAATTTCAATGTGGAAAATTTTTCATTTGATTGAGAGGCTAGTGATTAATAACTGGTCTAATTTTTTCATAATTTTGGGTAAATTTGTCACGAGTAATTTGAGATTTTTCGTGGTTGAAAAATTATGTTATAATAAATTTATTACATGCATGTCAGTTTAAGATTTTTTGTGATATTAACTCTAAAAAAAAATAAGAGTAATAATAAAAATGGTCACTCTAGAATATTTGATCCACCTACACGTTTCGTCGTTGCACATAGCCTCGCTACGTATTACAAAATTTCTCTTCTCTTAATTTCTCAATTTCTATTCCCCGCATAAGTTTCTGAAAAAAGAAACCCGTTTGATAACGATTCAAAATTTCTAGTTACGGGCAAATCCGTTTGATAACAGAATAAAATTTCAATTTTTAAGGAATATAAATTGATTAGATAACAACATAGGAAATCCTCAAATACAAAATAATAGTCGAAATAATACTAAAACAATATAGGAAATCCTCAAATACAAAATAATAGTCAAAATAATACTAATACATTACAAAAGTTGAAAATACAATTTCATGAAATTTCCGGCATATTATTATCCCTTGCCATTTTATTGGCAATGGTTTTTCTAAGCGTATTTATTTGGTTTCCCTCCTCGGTCAATGTATCATTTGCAAGCTCATCCTGTGTAGATTCAGACAAGTACTGCGGAAGCATGAATATGGGTGTCATCAATGGCGCCTATATAGCCTTGTCATTTTATCAAAGACTAGTATTATACAATATTATCAACAAAATTCAAGATTGTGTTAAAATCTAATCATTTTGATTTTGCAAGAATTTTGAATCCGTAAAGAAACAAGGTTAAATTTCTAGGCACGTTTTTTATTCATCTATTGCGTAAGAACTTTTTCTTCAACTGGCCATGCGCATGCCCTTTTTTAGGAGGAAAGAGCCCCATTATTTTTAAATAAGCATTTAAGAACTTTGGTTGTTTTTTAAAATTGGGGACCTATTCGTTGCCTTTCATCTTAAAGAGGAAGTTATCAAAAAAAAATTGAAAAAAAAACACGAGCAAAATAAGAAAAAGAAAATTAGCAATAATGTGTGAAGTTGTAGTTATGAGTGAATTAAGTTAGTAAGAAAGCACAAGGTTCTTTTATATGGTTTGATTTCAGCTTCACGATTTCTTCGATTTATTTCTAATTTCAAATCGTGACGTTCGCCGTTTTGACTGAAAAAAAAACGCAGAAATCGAAATAAAATTTTATCACGCGAGTAGCGCTATTATTTCGTTGGTGTGCCATTCGCCGTTTTGACCGAAGAAAAAGAGCAAAAAGACAATAATAAAAAAGGAGATCCAGATTAGCTCCATCCAGCTATAAATGTTTTGCCTTTTAGCAAAGTAAAGCCTCGGAAAAAGCCAAAAAGCAAAAGGAAAATAATTTTGATATTTGAGAGGATGGAAGCGAAACGCAAAGTGGGGCTTTTCAATGGAAGATGAGTGATGCCCAAAAATGGAGACAATCGATGGTGGCTGGTGGCAATCCACAAAGCGACAAGGAGCCCCACGCGTCATTATCCGGTTTTACACGTCCTACACTCTCAAAATATTAAATTTTTTAGATTAACATCCGAAAAACTCCAAATTTTTAAACATTTGATAATTTTATCATAAACTAATTTTTTATCACAAAAAACTTTAAACCTGATATCTTTTAAAATTTATCCTAAATATACTCTAAACCGATACACTCGTAACAAATTTATTATAAATTAATTTTTTGACAACTAAAAACTCCAAGTTGATATATTTATAACAAATATACATTAGTACCACAAAAAATCATAAAACTAGTACTACTATTGTAAACGAAGAGTAAAACCTCAAACAAGTACATTGATCAACTGTTACATATCGTCCAACTTAGTAATTTGACAATAAAATTTAACGAAAATTAGCATATGGTAAATTTTGTCACAAATGCATCAATTTTGTTAAAAAAAGCGTATTAGTTTTGAATTTTTGACCGTCAAAAAATTAATTTTGGGTAAATTTGTCATGTATGTATCGCCTTGGAGGTTTTTTTTTTTTTTTTGTATTAACCCAATTTTTTTCTCTCATTTTTTGTATTATTCCCATCCATTCTTTTGCCTCCTCAATTGGGAGTGTTGAAAATGAGGGTTCATCTGGTGGCAACAATCTAGAAGTTGTCACCCTCGCAATCGAAAAATCCACTACTACTACTACTCCAAATTGAATATAAAGTAGAAAAGAGAATACCTTGAAAAAAAAACCACTGCTACTCCGAATTAAATATAAAGTAGAGAAGAGAATTGATGAATTTTTTTATATTGTTCAATATGTCATGATGTATGTTATGTTAGTCTATATATAAGCTTTATGAGATGACTAAATAAGATAATGTACAATCAAAGATTATATTTACCCAATCTTGAAAGATACAAAAAATGTTAGAATCTTTATAAATATCTCTAAAATCCCCTCAAACTTGAGATGTATTGAAGATGTCAACTCAAGTCTAAACAATGTCCAATCGTTGAGACGTGGCAGATGAGGTGGCGTTTAGGAATTGTGTTGAAGGAAAATATTTAGATCTAGTTGGTTTGAGAACGGTGAAGGAGAAATTTTCAAATCTAGCTGGTTGGAGAGCGGTGAGTCTAGTGATGGTGTGGCTTATTGAAACAACACACAAAACATTGAGAATCGGAGGTATGACAAAATCATGCACTTGGGTGAACATTGTTGAGTGATGGGGATAGATTTATTTTACTAGAGTGCGAAGATAAAGCAAAAAGATTGGGAAATTTTTTAGGTGCACTGGGTTCACTCGCATTTGGTACACTAGGAGGCTTTGATACCAAGTTGAACATCACATAGAAAAGAGAATTGGTGAATTTTCTATATAATTTCATATATTATAATAATGAGATGACTAAATAATATAATATATTTAATCAAGATACACATAGTCATAGATGATATTCACATAATCTTGAGAGATACAATAACATAATAATTTTCCTAAATATTTCTCACACTCCCTCTTCACCTCTAAGGCAAAAAAAAAAAAAAAAAATCCTCACCTCCAATTGATTTTCATGTCAATTTTTTCATAAGAAAATTTTAATTTAAGATAAGTGTTTTGTGAGGATACTGATTTGAGTTTTTTTCCCCAAAAACACGTATTAATTTAGAAGGCTAATTGTAGAAGTAACAAAACGTTTTCCTAGTCAACGGAAAACGTTTTCCAAACAAAGCTTAAATTCAGGAAAATGATTTCCCCTTTGAAAGGACCGGAAAACGTTTTCCAAATCTACCGAAGTTTAAATTTGATGGTTGGTTTACAAACAATTATTCTTATAAAAAAAATATTTTTATAAATGAATTTGATTTTTTATTTAAAAAATAAAAATTGGAAAACACTTTTAAAATAAAAATAAAAAATTCAAATTTGCTTATTTTTCTTTTTCTTTTTGCTACTTCTTCACCTATCACCGGCGGCCACAAGGACGGCTAGTGAGCTTTGGTCTCACCAAATCGAGCAATCTCATGGCCTTCGACAACAAGGATTGAGCTTGCCCGAGGCCAATGAGCCTCAAGCCTCGTTAAATCGGGTGGGCTCATGGCCTCTAGTGATGAGGCTCAAGGTTCGCCAGATTGGGCGAGCTCGCAGCCTCTAGCGGCCAGCTAGCGAGCTCGACGCCTCTAGCGACAGCTAGAGCTCACCCTTGTAAGCTAGCCAGGGAAAAAAAATTCCCGTGATGAAGTGTGAAATTATTTTTTAATGGGATCCAAACGACGTAAAAAACATTTCCAATTATACATAACCAAACAAAGGAAAACAAATCGTATTCTTGGAAAATACTTTCCCATAAAACATTTTCCTTTATCATTGAGTTTTCCGTGAAACAAACGCAAGATCATGGGAAGTTCGGATTTAATATTTCATTCCCAAATAAAAGCTGCCAATGATTTCTTAATAAGGTGGCGAGGAATTGACCAAACATCCTCGATATTTACTGCACCGCCCTCCCAATTATCTTAAATATGGAAATGACCTGCAAAAAGAAGAGGAAAATAAGATTGCAAAACTCAATAATAATAAAATATAATTTTTTGAAAAATATTTTCTAAAAATACGATTTTTTTTATTTGATGATATATGATTGAAAACGTTTTTTAAAGGTTGGGTCTAATTGGAAATTACTTTATCCCAGGCCAAAAAAATCAAATTTTTAAATAAATGATTATTTTCTTTTCTTTTCCTTTTTTCTTTTTCCTTGTATTCCTTCTCTCCCACCCCCCTCTCTACCTCACCCATCGCTCCTTCCTCCTGTCCACCGCCACCGCTGTCATCTTCGACGACCTCGCCTCCCTCTGCGTCGACTCCGTTCGCTGAAGCTCAGCCGAGCTCGAAGCAGCATGGGCCGAAGAGCCTCGATAGCGTCCAAGGCGTAGGCACAAGCGTACTATACAGAGAAGTAGCAGAGCTCCCCAACAAGGAAAATAGCGGCGAAGGGGAACTCGACGTGAATGGCGACGGACCAGAGCTCGCAGTAGGCTAAGCCATTTCAAAGGGCGATGACCCTCCGGACGCGGCCGATGACGGCGTACCAAAGAGCGTTGGCGCCGAAGTCGTGGTGTGGAGAAAGTGGCGGGAGAATGAAGGAGCAGAGGACGCCCATGGAGAGGAAGTGGTGGGAGCGAAGCCGATAGGGAGTGGGGGAGGAGCTCGGGTTTATGGCCACAAGGAAAAGAAAGAAAAGAGAAAAAGAAAAAAAAATTCAAAATTATTAAAAATTCGATTTTTTTAGAAAAATTATTTTATAAGAATAACCTCTTCACTAACCATGGACAGAAAATATTTTGGAATTTTTTTTTCAATTTTTTAAAGAGGAAATTGTTTTCCTAAATTTAAGTTTTGGTAAGAAATCCTTTTTCAGTGACTAGAAAAATATTTTCCATTGAATCATTTTCCTAAACAAACTAAATGCCGGAAAATCCTTGAAACAAATGCAAAGTTCCATTTGTTTTGTTGAAAATATTTTTCTTATTTTTTGTCGCTTGGTTTGCTTCGAAAATGAGTCAACATAAAACATTTTTATCAAAATTTAAATTTAGGAAAATGATTTTTCATTTAAAAAAAATGAAAACATTTTTCAAAACATTTTCTTAGTCTTAGGGTTCTTGGTTAATGAATCATTTATTCTTACAAAAATATGTTTTTTTAAAATTTGAATTTGAATTATTATTTATTATTTTTAAAATTCCGAATTGTTGTTATTTTTTCTTATTTCTCTTCTTCTTTTCTCTCTTCTTTCTCCTTCTTCCTTCGCTGGCTACATGCCTCGGTGACCGGCTATGACTGTGGGTTGGCAAGCTTGAGGCTCACTAGATCCAAGGGAGGTCGGGCTTGATCTAGGCCACTGAGCTCGTGGCTTGCTCGATCTTGACAAGCAAGCTTCTAAGCAAGCTTAGCTTTGCCGAGGCCAACGAGCTTGGGACTTACTAGATTTAGGCGAGATTAGGACTCACTAGATTTAGGCGAGATTAGGGCTCACTAGATTTAGGCGAGCTTGGGCTCAACTGAGGTTGTTGAGCTTGCAGCTTGCCCAATCTCAGTGAGGTTGTAGCTCGCGAGATCCAAGTAAGCTTAGGCTTTATCGAGGTCGTTGAGCTTGAGCTAGTCTGTGGCAATCATCGATCAGTGGCAATAGAGGACAAGGGAAAAAAAGACAAGAAAAAGAAAAAATAAATAAAAATTCGATTTTAAAAAAGAAAATAATAAATAATAAGAATCAAATTTTTTTTTTTTTATTTGAGGTAAAGTCATGATGTTGAAATCATTTTCTTACTAGATCTAGAAATTAGTTTTCGATCATATATTACTAAACAAAGGAAAACTAATTGTATTTCCAAAAAGCATTTTCATTTATTATTGAGTTTTCCACATAATAAATGCATCATAAGGTTTTATCACGATGGTGTTTCACCTCTTCGCATGCTCAATGCATTGTGTTTACAATTGAAAGTGCTAGTATGAATACCTAGAGGGAGGTGAATAGGTGTTTAAACTAAACATTGGCAAATATATGCGGAATAAAATAAACTTCGAATAAAATAAAGGAGTTAAGGAAGATAATAAGAACACAAGGTTTATAGTAGTTCAGCTTAATCTAAGCCTACGTCCACTTTCCCACGCAAACAGCCTTCTTAGCTGGATTCCACTATGCAATCAATAAGAGATTACAACCTTGAGTGCAAACACTTAGTAGTAGATCACACTATCTCACTAAGTCACTCTTTTGGTATTTCTCTCACGATCACAAACGTTTAAGCTCACCAAAGACAAGTGCATGATCGAAGATCGCTCAGACTTTAAAATTATAAATTCTACGATCCGTCTCTTGCTTGCTTATTAGTCCTTCATCTCCTTAAATACTCTTCCACTTCCAAACTAGCCGTTGGACAGTATCTCGAGGATCGTCTTTCAATCTACCCATTGGATAGCTCTGTATCTAGAATATTTGGTAGCCGTTGAGTGACAAAGGTAAAATCCCAAATTGATTCTAATCACCCATACAAACAAAATCTTGGTTTCCATAAGTAGAGTTTCTTCGTATAGAAAGTTCTTGTTTTCAATATCCAATTGTCAATCAATTAGATTGAGTCAATCAAATCTCTCTTGATGTGAAATCCAAACCAGATCACTAGCCATTATATGATTTGGGCTTGTGTTACGTTCTGTCGAATTTGGATAAAGTCTTAGAGTAATGAACTTTACAATCTAAGTCTGAGTGTAATAGACTTTACAATCTGGGTCTGAATATATTCTGCTTTTGAACAGATTTAGCTTTAAGGTATGAACACCGTCTGAATAAGTTCAGCTTCAGTATAGAAACTATCTTCTAGTTCAGCTTCAGCATAGAGCCTGTCTTCTGGTTCTTCATTCACATTTAGTCTATAATTTGTCAGAGTGAACAGACTTCTGATGTATAACAGAATTTGACACTAAAGTCTGGCAATCTTCAGACATTGACACAGAAGTCTGGAAATCTTCAAAATATACTTTGGACATGTGTTTCGTTCAGTCTTCCGGCCATCTTCAGACTTTGACAATATCATTTACATGTTCTATCATCCGCATGGTCTATTACTTAACCATTAAACATGTTAGTAGCATTTGATTTATTTTGTCATCTTCAAAACATCATAAGGGGTTTCCCTAACAACAATGACGTGTGGAGAAATAATGTCAATTGCACGCACATAATCTTTTATGGTTATTGATTAGTGTTGCTAACAATACGCTTTGAATTGATCACACAATCTTTTATGGTTCTAAATGCCCAATGTCGAACCCATTCTCTTCTTTCTATGTTGTTTTTAATCCATTGCACGGACTTTTATGCTTTTATGGTGTTTGTCGTAAATCTTATGTGCATGTGGTCCTCTCCCTTGCCTTGTGATTTAGACCTTTTGAATAAGTAATCTCATGAGCATATAATCAAAGCCTGCTAATTAGTAGCTCGAAAATTAAGCAACTGTTTCACAGGTTAAGAAGTAGTTAGTTACCCTTATTGCTCTTTGAGGTCAAATCCTGCCGTTTCAAATCCTAAAACACAAAGTGGCTAACCAAACCAGATTGCTTTGGGAATGATATGACTCCATTTCCACGAACCAAAGGTCCGATCTGTTCTTCGCCTGTCACATAGACCAATTTGGGTAATCAGGTCACATGGGCTACTGAACAAGAAAGAGCATTTCGGACAATGATGGGTTCATTGAGTACATGAATTAAGCAAAATCAACCAGAATACGTGCTCAAGCCCAATTTCGTGATTTAAGGCCCAAATTAGGGTGGCTTTACGATAAAATGGGCTAGAAAAAGGACAAGAACGGTGGCCCATATAACTGGCTATAACCAGGTAGTAACTAGTCAAATAGAAGTTAGGATGTCACGGAGAGTTTCGGCTTTGATAGAATGGGAACGAGGCTTGTTAAACAAGGTCTGACCAGTCACCTAGCCCTTCGGATTATCCTTGAGGCACAATAATTTGTACGAGTTCATGTTGTCGTGATATGTTGCAATCTGTTATTGATTGATGTGCCTCATGACACATCGATTATGGATTCCCACGTAACTAGATCGTGTTCATCTCCCATCGTAACTCTCTCATTGTATGTCCTCCTCAATTCATTTAAGGACTTTTGGGAGCGATTTTGCCATTGAAAGCTCCTCTAAGCTAGCAAATTGCCTACAAGTACGTCTTGTCCCTCTAACTACTTCCAACAACAGAACACCACTCACCTATGATTTGGCATTGAGTATGCTAAAGACGATTGCTCGTCCCATCATATAGAGGTGAGCTGTTTGTTGTTGTTGTTTCATTTTTAGTTAAACCTAATTTGTTGTTGTTGTCGTTGTCGTCGTCATTTTTTTTAATAATAATTAATTTTGACACAAAACAAGTATTGAAGTTACCTAGTTTTCTAGACCATTTTAAGTGCGCCACAATTAAATGAAGACTCGGTGGCTATATCCAATTGTTGATAGTCCATAAATCCGTTTTGACTTCAACAAATCAATTCAGGTTTAAGTAGCAAAAATGTACTTGTAAATAGGAGGCGAGCGGTTTTAGGTTCCATCTAGGTTCTGCCCGAAACCTTGAAATTATTGTTGGAACAAGTTTCTCATTTATTAGGATCTCAAACTTACCATGCGTATCCTGAAACTCGTAATAGATTCACACCGGTCCGGTTCTCCAATTCCACGTTTTATTTTGAAACTATGCTCATCCTTATTATCATAGTCTCTCTACTTCATTGAACTTATTCTTAATGCTCACATGCAACATTAATAACCTTCCCTCGATGTGAGAAATTACTTATGGACTCATCGCCCTCTAAAGTCTCTTGAAAAAAAGCTAGAATGTTTGAGTAATATTTTTTTTGTACCACTTTGGAGAAATGCCAACATTGGTAAAGCTAAAAGTTCAAGATAAATCCTCATCTGCTTTATGCTTTTAACATTTTTTGAAGGTAGCTTCCAAGGTTGATAATTTTTTTTTCTTCCAAAGTTGCCTCAACTTGTATTTTCATATTCTTGACTTGCCCATGCTCATGACTGTTCTTCTCCGATGAGCTTTCTGCGCTTGGGTCTCTACCAAAGGTTGCGGTGCCTGGGTTTCTGCCTGGTTCATCATCTCTAATGTCACCCTCGCTTGTGACTGTTAGATGAGATCTGAAGGTTGAGCGTAGATGATGGTCGACTTGCCAATGGTCAAGAGTCGACGGTCGAGCGTCAAGGCGACTCTTGGGATCGTGCAACGATCGACTTTTTTCAAGCGTCCTCGCATGAGGCAACCACTTGCGGTCGTGTGACCTTGGCGTTGCTGCGCCTAGGGAGTGTGACCTTCGAATCCTCCCTGGGCTCACGGTGGCCCTACGAGCCCTCGCTCGAGCCCTTCAAACAATGGAGAGTCGCTCCCTTTGTTTTTCATTCTACTTTTTAACTTTATGACCACTTGGCAAAAATTCACACAAAAAGTCAAAGCAAATACACCTTGAGCTAAGGATCTCTGGGGAAATGACTTTGCATCTTCCAAAAACTCAACCTAATTTAGCCTAATGGTCCTCTACGCCTATCACTTGGCACGTGGCACCCAATCATGTGAGGATTGCTCGCTTATCCTCTCACTTCCTATCCGACTCGGTCCAATTGACACTAGTAACTGTATACAATACTTCCAAATTTGCATTTTTATTTTAGGTAACTATCAATCTCACTCCATAATAGTCTCATTTTGTTGTTCTTTCCTGTAATTTGTACTTGGGGGAAGCGGAAAGTGTCTTTGACGTTTAATAACAGAGCTTTAATCTGATTTGTATCTAAACTTTTTCCTTCCACGGTTTATCCCTCTGCCTTCATTTTTCCTATCACGAATACAAAAACAAATCTTTGTCGATGGCTACTCTCCATCAAACAAATCTTGAAACTTTGGCAAACTTCCTTCTTTTACTCCACCCAAGTGTGAACATGCCAAGATTCCTCCCTCAAGAAATCATAAAATAATAGTTTCTACGAAGCATCTAGACAGCCCCTTGCAGGCTCTGAGGAACCCTATTTGCATGCAGGAGTCGCCATGATGGCGACTCAGGCCGGTTGCCTAGTCCATCTTGGTGTTCCGAGAGGTGAAAGGACATTTAAAAAAATCGACAAAACGTGGAGTTTATTGTCGTGTTGGGTCCGCATCGCAATCCATGCTTATCACCATCAACCAGTTGGTGCTGTTCAAGAGGCGTGTGTTGCCCACATGCCCATCTTGCTTTTTCAGAGGCAAAGTGGCTTTTCTCCTCCAAAAAGCAAAAAAAGGAAGGATGATCACCTCTTTCTGGGTGAGAAGCATGATGCACCTCGATTCAAGGACCATATATCTGATCTTTCGAGAAGGTATTTTATTCCCTAGAACGCTCCTCGGATGCGTCGCGTGTCCAAAAAAAAAAAAAAAATTTCCAAAAGCAACTCGATATAATAAAAAAAGTACTTCTCGAAATTCAAATGTTAAATAATTAAAACTACATATTAGATTAGTAATATGATTGAATTGTCATACCGTGTTAAAGATGTAAAGTATTTTGTGCGAAAAAATGCTACCAATGCAATGTTAGATGTGAACATTAATTAGATAAAAGTTAAAACCACTTAAAATTAGAAAGTTGGGAATATAAATTTTTCATACTTTTATTATCTACCATTTTATAGACTAAGCAAAGTACATTGATATCTACTCACCATTTCAAGGGCCTATTTTCTCTTATACTGGATGCATTGCATCTTTGAAATATAGATCGGACTGATGACTCTTTTGATGGTCAAAACTTTGCATTTGACTTTGCAACTTCCTTGTGCATGGTGTCTCCATGAGAGGGCATATTCCAAT
The DNA here is from genome assembly GCA_017140615.1 of Eucalyptus cladocalyx. NCBI lineage: Eukaryota > Viridiplantae > Streptophyta > Magnoliopsida > Myrtales > Myrtaceae > Eucalyptus > Eucalyptus cladocalyx. The sequence goes on from CM029518.1 coordinate 44,135,216, forward strand.
TGCAAAGCGATTGGATCTCCATAAATCGAGCAATGACATCAATTATTGATTATTACATTTTATAAATTTGCCTAGCTGTTCACTTAATGATTATATATATGGTGGAGCTAATGATTATGTATTATCTATCACTTTATAGTCAATTTAAAGTCCAAAATATTCCAAACTTGATTAATCTTCTCTTATGTATAAGATAGAAAAGTGATTTATTTGTCAGTCATAAAGCAACGTGATGTGACTACCTAATCACATTATTCATGGTATGCATGTCATTTTGCATAGAGTTTTAATCTAAAGATCACTCATTTTGAATTGGGTTGTTGCACTATGTCATTGTGACGTACACTAACTATCAAATTAAGTACCTTTTTTGTGATTGATGGGTGGTGGATCATTTCTTGTATGCTCTTGAGACCCTTTGAACAGTTCATTACTCTTCATTGATAGACGTACAATTGTGACTATTCTCTTGCCCTCTGCATGTAAAGGAGCGTCCATGCTCAGGTGGTTTTAGAGGACTAAACATACGAAACATTCGAGAGTATGAGGCATTTGATGATTTTCAACTCAGAAACTAAAGATTATTTGTCGAAATGTCACCCACCGTTCATAATCTCTTGTAAGGTGTTCCTCGAATCTCCAGTTGCCAGACCTCTACAATTGACCCCTTGAATTATCCATTCGAAAAGATATACAAATTTGATTCTTTTTACACGCTGCTTGAGCGAGGGAAGACATAAACACTTTCCTAATCTTTTGTGGTTTGTCTTCTTGCGCACTTGTCTAGACCCCTTGCATTTCCTAGTCCTCGAACATCTGTTATTTTTTTGAATCACGCAACACTATTTCGTCATGATACGCCGCGAGTTTGGACACAAAATCCAAATGGACAAAACTAAAGGAGGATCAGGACAAAATAATTAATGGATAAAAAGCCAAGACCTATTCTCTCTCTTATGATCATCTTCCCCACACGCCCTCTTCTTGAAAACTCGCTGTATTCCCAGAAACAACCCAAGCTTAACTCTTCGCTCATTTCAACCGCCACTCATGCAGGACTCACTCAAACACTTGTATGATCCTCTTGTTCCCGAGTCAGATCCTTTTTTTTCTGAAGAGGATCTCGCAAGCCCCAAGAAAACAGTCCGGCTCCAAGAACGTAGAGTGGCGGTGGAAGGCGGTGGTCGCCGGAAGCCTCGCCTGAACAGATATGCTCTGGGTGGTGCCATCTTGGCCTCCACCAACTCTATTTTGCTGGGCTATGGTGAGTTCTTAGCACAAACTTTTTCCATTATATTACTTTCTGTATGTACATAATGTCTTGATCCTGCCCCAAGAAGAGAGAAAATAGGTCCATGGTAGTATTAATTGGTGTATTTAGATTGGTCTTCCACCTGTTTGATGGAAAGCAAAGCCATGGTTGAACTTGATGCTGAATTTTTGTGTATATAAATGTGTACAGATATTGGGGTGATGAGTGGGGCGGTGCTATTCATCAGAGAGAGCCTCATGATCACACCAATCCAGATTGAGATCTTGGTGGGTTCTCTCAATGTGGTCTCGCTGATTGGATCTCTCGCCTCTGGCTGGACCTCCGATTGGATCGGCCGGAGATACACAATAATCCTTGCGGCCTCCATGTTCCTAATTGGTGCACTTCTGATGGGCCTTGCTCCATCCTTCACGTTCCTAATGGCTGGGAGGGTGGTCGCAGGGATTGGTGTCGGGTACGCCCTCATGATCGCCCCAGTCTATGCTGCTGAGATCTCTCCAGCGATGACCAGGGGATTCATGTCTTCGTTGCCTGAAGTCTTTATCAATGTGGGGATTTTACTTGGGTATGTATCCAACTATGCCTTGTCAGGCCTACCAGTTGATATAAGTTGGAGGCTCATGCTCGGGTTAGCAGGAGTGCCGGCGATCGCAATCGGGGCAGGAGTGATGACGATGCCGGAGTCACCGAGGTGGCTGGTCATGGAGGGCAGATTCGAAGAAGCAAAGAGGGTGCTGATCAAGACGTCAGAAGATGAAGCAGAAGCTGAATTGAGGCTCAATCAGATGAAGACCAACATAGGGGTAGATGGTTCCACTGGTCCTGCTTCGGCCCGAAGGCGCGGGCAGAATGTTTGGAAGGAGCTCCTCTGGAGGCCTGTGAGGCCCGTCCGCCGGATTCTCATAGCAGCCATCGGACTTAACTTCTTCATGCAGGCGTCGGGGAACGACGCGGTCGTGTACTTCAGTCCGGAAGTCTTCCAGGATGCCGGGAATTAGCAATAAGCAACAGCTATTAGGGGTCACTATCATCATGGGACTAGCCAAGACATTCTTTGCCTTTGCTTCGGCTCTTTACTTGGACCATTTTGGGAGGAGGCCTCTCTTAATGTTGGGCTCGGCTGGAATGGTGGTCTCCTTGGCAGGCCTGGGCCTGGGCTCGAAGATCATTGAGAGATCCAGGAGCAAGCCGGCGTGGGCCATTGCACTGTGCGTGGTGGCCGTCTGCGCGGACGTCTCGTTCTTTTCGATAGGGCTTGGGCCCATCACTTGGGTCTACTCGTCTGAGATATTCCCGACAAGGCTGCGGGCCCAGGGCACGAGCCTTGCCATAGCGGTGAACCGGGTGGTGAGCGGCGCGGTGGCGATGTCGTTTTTGAGCATTTCGAGGGCGATAACGTTCGGGGGCATGTTCTTTGTGTTTGCAGGAATCATGGGGTTGGCGACCGTGTTCTTTTATTTCTTCTTGCCCGAGACCAAAGGCAAGAGCTTGGAAGAGATTCAGGTCCTTTTTGAGAATGAAGACACTGCAAGCTCGTAAAATTGAGATTGATCAAGCATGATTTTTCATGTAAGAAGTTCCTTGGGCTTTGTTTTGCAGCTAAGAATGTAAAGGAATTTAATGTTAGCGGGTTTGCTTTGTAATATACGTAGGTATTAAATAGGGAATATGACATTACAAACATCAAAACTTTCATACTGAGTTCACATCAGCGCTATCGATAATTTGAGCGGTTGGAAAATCCAACATGCCATTAATTTAAAATAAACAACTCCGACATGACTTGCTGGTAAAATAAAGTCAACAAAGTAAGAGGTAAATGATGTGGTTTCACGATTATTTGCAAATTCGTTTTTTTTTTGTCAAACCTCAATCCCTCAATTTTTTTCTCTCCTCCATCTTCGGTCACCGCCAACCTCTATCCTAGGCCCTGTAGCGCTGCCAGCATCGTCAATCTTTTGCTTGGTAGGCAGAGAACCTGTACATTGCAGTTCTCTCTTGCTGGGAACAATTCTCTCCTTGTGAAGTGCGCAAAGGCTTGGTAGTGAGAAACTTCGTTTTTGGTTGGTTCTTTCCAGTTTTGGTCAACATATTTCAGAGTAGGAATTGTGTTGCTGCTCCTGGCTATATGATTTTGTGGCTTGTAACTCCTGTGAGGTTCAGCCATTATTATGTTCAAAGGGTAATACTAAAGGGAGTCCATTTAGCAGGAAAGAAAAATCCATCTTCTGCGGATTGGTTTGAGTGAGAAAGGACGGCAATGTTTTGACAGTTCAAAAAAACCTGTCGCTACAATGATCAAGTCTTATATGTCAAGGTGTATGTATTGATAAGTCCGGATCAATTCTCATCCTTAGGCGGTCGCCCCCGGGCATTGCCCATCGGTTAGCCCACGGTTTGTGTCAATTGTCACTCTCCTGGAGACTCGTGACCAATGCAGGTGGCGTCATTGACTGTGGGTGACACTATATCTAATGTTGACCATGGTTGGTGTTGGGATATAATATGCAGAAGTGACAGGATTTTACAATTTACGTCAACATGAAATCATCAGAGAAATAAACGAAAAATAATAAAGACACCGGAAATTTACGTGATTTGGTCCGAGTACCATCTATGGAGAGAACCAACAGCAAATAATCTACTATAATCGGATAATCAAAGTTTACAATCACTCACACGTTTAAATATTTCCTACATTTAGATTTAACCAAAAACTTAAAATATTTATAAATAAATAACTCACTTATATATAAACTCACGGTACAACTGCACATTCAAGCTCAAATGAAACGCTCTATGTACGTAAATTTTCACGTTCCTTTGGAAAGCTTCGCGTGGCTTGCGTGGTGGACGTGCGGCTCCTTTCTGTTCTGCCTTTGTAGGGCTTCGGCAGCAACTCTTCTACGTAGGTTTTCCACCGCACACCTCCTGGACGTTACTGTATATTTATATGTTGCCCATGGTCAAAGTTTGACTGGGCCCACCAATGTTTGGCTTTTACGTGGAATATGTGTGTGTGCGTTTGGGCCCCACGAAGCTAACGTCTTCGGCTTCTGCAGGCTTGCAAAGATAACATTTCTCGGATTCCGTTGAATTTTGGGCCCCACGACATCTTCGGCTTATTCGGCCTCCTCTGCGATGAAAAAGAAAAATTTGCTGCCCTTATATATGTAACTATTTTATTTCCTCTTTTGTGCAGTTTTAAGAGTTCAACGAATCGTGTTTTGTAAACGCTCAAATTCAAAACATAATTTAACAATTGGCAAAGTTGAATTTGGGCTCGGCGCGCGATGCACAAGATAAAGGGTAAAGCTCGAGGCTTGGGGATTGATGCTTGAGGCTGTGGTTAATGATTCAGCACCAAGCTTCCGACCACAAGGGAACGATGACAAGGTGTGTGAGCTACTATGGCGGTGGCCGGAGGTGGCTGAGCCAATCGTTGTTCCCGGTGTTGGTCAACTCAGTAGTTTTTACCTCAGATGAAGTCGATTTAGTTAGAAGTGTCACGTGGTCTTGTCCTCTATTCACATTGAAAATCTATTTTTCCTATAAAAAAAATATTTGCCAAACTCAAAAATTCAATAAAAAAAAAAGCCACTTAAGGCTCTTATATGAAATATATCATTGATATGAGACTCAAGTGATTGCAAAATATGGTCCGAAGTGAGTATTATGCGAAAATTATGAGATTGAAGTGAACGTAATATGAAAATTGTGATATTTATAGTGTTATTTTGCCTCAAATTAAGCTTTACTTACTTTTCCTTCGTCTCGCCAATGTGCGTCTCCTTTATAATAACAAGTTAGGTTTGTACTGAAATTAACTATGCCGTACGTGCAAATGATGGGAATAAAGTAGCTTATGCATTATGCATATTTGGGTTGTCTTGTCACGGCGTCCTTAACTAGTCCAATTGCCTTTAGAAGTAAGATTTTGTAAATGAATACATGCTGGCATAAAAGAACGGGTTAATATTATAAAAAATTCAAAATTAATATATCTATAATAAACTTACTTATACTAATTTTTTGATAATAAAAATTCTCAAATTAGTATATCTATGATAAATTTACATTTTGTTAATTTCCATTATATACTAAGTTAGATGACATATTACAGTTAACGAGTATACCAATTTAAAATTTTACCTTCCGTTTATCATATATATATATATATATTAGTTTATGATTTTTCGTTATATTATCTAATTTAACCAAAATTAAGGGAGGGTAAATTTATCACAAATATATCGATTTTTGGATTTTTAGTGTAAAAAATTAATTTGGGACAAATTTATCACAGTTGTATCAATGTTCGTTTTTTGTAGTAAAAAAATTAGTTCGTTTTTTCATGTTATTAATCATAAAAGAATTAATTCCATAAATAATTGTTAAGGATCGGTATGGGGCACAAGGAATTTGTACCCCGTGAGGCACATCAACTTGAATAGGGCGAATTTTCCCTGCAAGGTATTAAGCGAGGCAGGGGGCGCGGCGGGCCAGGCGGGGCATTAGCCTTGCCCTGCCACACGAATTTGTCCTGTATTTTCAATTAATTATTTGTGACAATGTAATTATGCAACGAAATATGAAAAAAAGGCCTAAGCAGTAAGAACAACCTGTAAGGGTGCGTTTGGTTGGGCATTTAGAAAGCCCATTCAACTCTGAAAGCTTCTAGGGAAAAAAAAAAAAGGTGTTTGGCAACCATTTTCCAATTAGCTTTGAGTTGAAAGTTGGCATTGGGGATGCTGAAAGCTCAATGCTAGTCTTTACCAGCATTGAGCTTAAGTATGTGGGACAATTCTTTCCATATGTCCGTCGTTCTCAATCGTCCCATATCAATTTAAAGCTTGTTTGACTCTACAATTCTAAAGATTTGACTCTGCCCAATGATCTATGTTCCCTAGTGTCCTTCCTAGGCAGACGCGTCTTAATATTCTAAAGATGTCCTCTCATCCATTTGACTTCGAGGGTAGAATCTTGGCCCAACTTTTGCGCCAAAGAAAATTCAGCAACTCGATTTGCCCCATCTAGCGTCCTAAAAACCATACCCAAGCTTGTTAAGGTCCTATTTGGTAAAAGGTCAATGTTTTGCTATTTTTATTCTTTTGTTTCTCAGAACAAAAGAAGAAAAAGAATTCGTTTGGTAACATCAAGCAATTTTTCTATTTCCGAGAATATATCAGTGATTGGAAAATAGATTTAGAACATGATCAAAAAGTTAAAAAAAACTATCATTTCTTTCTTCTAAAAAATAATTCTAGAATTAAGTCATTTTTTTCTTTTATTCTTCTTCTTCCTTTAGCTAATTGATGAGCGCTAACGAGGCTAGCTCAAGGCCGGCGAGGTCACAGCCTCTCGTCCATCGTCGAGGCTCGACGACTAACTAGGAGGAAGAAGAAGAGAATGAAAAAAAAAAAAAAAAAAAAAGATAAATCTCAGAGAATTATTTAAAAAATTAAAAGAAATTTTACGTTACAAAAAATATTGAGAATCGTATCTAAATACATTTTTATTTTTTTTTTCTAAAAGTATAAATTTTATATAGTCATTAAACGTATTCAAATGCTTAGAAATTCGTCTAGGAAGCAGAACTAGAAAAAATTATCTCTAAATAAAAATAATTTTTAGAAACAAAATGATTACTAAATGCACCGTGAGAGGACAGTTCTATCAACTTATTAGTTGGTTTACCCCAAAAGACGCGTTCAGTCCCTTTTTATCTCCTGGCACGATGCGATGGACTGGGACCTCCAGTTTACTTTGGGGATCCACTAGGGCAATAATTGACCAAAGTTGATCCACATCATACCTTTGGGATATCCTTTTTTCATTGACAAGATCCAAAGTGTGGAAAAAAGAAGGGTAGAATCCAAAGCCCCTTTCGATCTCGATAGGGACGGATCGTCCCCAAAAGTCCGATCCCCCCAGGGGGGCTTTATTCCACTCCTCCATGTAAAAATCCCGGTCGCCCTCGTCCTTTCGAGCACGAATTTCCGACGTTGTCCTCCGCTTTTGCACTAGATTACAAAGAGACTCGCTGCAGCATTTAATCTCCGAGCGATCGATTGGTCCAACTTTGGCATATGACTGGCTGTGTGTGAAAGAGGTCATTTTTTGAGAGCAACCCTTCCGCCGCGTGTTGGAATCTGACTAAAAAGTTTGCTCCTTTAGGAGTAAGGTGGCGAGGATCTTTCAAAGGTTAATCATAGCTGGGGAGGCAACCCAGACGTGTCACGTGGGCTTTCCACGGCGACCTAGCCAGGGAGCGAACCCGACGGGCTCGTCGGTTCGGCTCATCTCTGTCGTCGAATGACGATAGATTTCGTGTGCAAATCGCCTAATTTGACGAGTTAGATGGAGTGAGTTCCTGTGTGGTCGATGCATGCAAGAATTTTCGGCGCCCTTATCCTCACGGCCTTTTTGTTTTTCTCCTATTTCTGCTTTCATGCAATCTGGCTCGCGACTCTCAACATATATATCCCTGCAGCCACCTAATATCCCCAACTCACTCTCTCTCCTCTCTTCTCTCTGTCTCTCTCCCTTTCTCTCACTTGCGGTTTCCTTCATTCTTCTCTGTGGGACTGAGAGTGAAGATAAACTGGCTGAAATGGATGACCCAAAAGCGCCAACTTTCGCTGTTTCGGGTCCCAAGAAGGAGCCTCGGGCGAACAAGTACGTTCTGCTCTGTGCCGTTATGGCCTCCACGAACTCGATCCTCTTGGGCTACGGTGAGTATCGACTCGTCCCATCTCTTTCTCAGATTGCGGCAGCTTATCGCGCCGAAGTTTAATTCGAGTTAGGAATGTGGAGATGGGTAAGGGGTTATGTTTTCTCACAAAATAGGGTTGAAAAGGACACTCTTTTCGGTGATCTATTGATCGAATCACACATAGGTTTAAGAAATGGTCATGAATTTGTTGGGTAGAGTAAGACAGTGCGAATTGTTGCAATTTTTACTGAGAATCATGGGAAATTTCCGGGGTGAGGTGGTGATGGTAGTTTGATTTTGCAGATATCGGGGTTATGAGCGGTGCGGTGATTTTCATCAGAGAGAACCTCAAGATCACGTACGTCCAAGAACAATTCCTCGTGGGTATACTCAACGTCTGCTCGCTGGTCGGCTCTCTGGCCTCCGGCAAGACCTCCGACCTCATTGGGCGGCGCTATACTATCGTCCTAGCCGCGTCGACCTTCCTGATCGGCGCCCTGTTGATGGGCCTCGCGCCGTCATATGCGTTCCTCATGGCGGGCAGGGTGGTGGCAGGTGTTGGGGTTGGGTACTCCCTCATGATCGCGCCGCTCTACACGGCTGAGATTGCCCCGGCCTCGGTGAGGGGGATGCTCACCTCCCTCCCGGAGTTCTTCATTGTGGCCGGGATCTTGCTCGGGTACATTTGCAATTATGCCCTCGCTGGCCTTCCCGAGGGGTTAAACTGGAGGATAATGCTTGGGCTTGCTGCCTTTCCGGCGATCGGCCTCGGGTCGAGCATCATTTTCATGCCCGAATCGCCTCGGTGGCTCGTCATGAAAGGCAGGATTGAGGAGGCGAAAAGGGTGTTGGTAAAGACTTCAAACGATGAAGGAGAGGCTGAATCAAGACTCCAGGAGATCACCCAAGCTGCTCAGGATGATGCCGATTTGGCTGCCTCAAAAGGATGGACCGGCCAAGGGGTGTGGAGGGAATTCCTCCATCCCTCGCCCGGCCTCCGCCGGATCCTCATCACTGCCATCGGGATCAACTTCTTCATGCAGGCCTCCGGGAACGACGCCGTGATCTATTACACCCCTGAAGTGTTTCGTGCCGCCGGGATTCACAACAAAAAGAAGCTGTTCGGGATCAACGTGATCATGGGCTGCTCCAAGGCCGCGTTCGTGATGGTCTCGGCCCTGTTCTTGGACCGGTTCGGGAGGCGCCCGCTCTTGCTGCTGGGCTCGGTGGGGATGGCCTGTTCCCTGGCCGCTCTGGGCGTGGGCTCAAAGTTCCTCGACCACTCCTCCGGGAGCAAGCCGCTCTGGGCCATCGTGGTGAGCATCGTGGCGGTGTGCGCCGATGTCTCCTTCTTCTCGATCGGGCTCGGACCCATCACTTGGGTCTACTCGTCGGAGGTGTTCCCGATGCGGCTGCGGGCCCAGGGCACGGCCCTCGCGATCTCAGTGAATCGGCTGATGAGCGGGGCCGTGTCGATGTCGTTCTTGAGCATCAGCCACAGGATAACATTCGCGGGCATGTTCTTCGTGCTCTGTGGAGTGATGGTGTTGGGGAGTCTGTTCTTCTACTTCTTCTTGCCCGAGACGAAGGGCAGGACATTAGAAGAGATCGGTGCTTTGTTTGAGGACAAGAGGGAAGGTGATGATGACACTAAGGCAAAGGAGATGACACAGTTATAGTGCATGAGAAATTGCATAGCATCTCTTCTAGATGGACTTTGCGAAGGGCGCAAAGTGACCTTGTTTTAGATAATGAGCTGGCATGATGATATTTAAATTAGAGCAATTAAAATTAAAGCACTAGTTTTAAGTGTGGAGACTGGAGGTCTCATAGATTAATGATGAGAATGACAATAAATACATAGTTTCAAAATAGTTGAATTTGGAATATTAATCTTTTTCTCATTGGAAATTTAAAATTATATGTTCTCATCCATTATGAATATTACTAGTAGGTTTTAATTACATCAGAAGCGTGCGAACTTGTTTTGTAGTGACAGGGTGGGAGAAAATGCAAACTAATGAAAATTATGTTATCCGTGGCCCATGAATTTTTAATATATTCAATGTGGTCTTTAAATATGTGCTAAAAGTTTAGCATTGCAATGATTAAATTAAAAGTTCATGAACTATATCGCACATTGGGCTAAGCTTTAGGATCAGATCGCACATTAATTCAAAGTTCATTGGCTAATTTTGTCCTTTCCCCTTTATATTAACACATATTTTTCCTCTTGAACATAAATCATAGATGAAAATAGGATAGTCTTTTGGATACATAAAGTTGATTTCTCACATTAATATATGAAAACTATATTCTATTTATATAAAAAAAAAGTAAAGAAATTTATTTCGCAGAACATTATGGTTTTTCGCATTATCATTCAATTTGGTATGTTGAAGGTACATAATTAGGGATTTAAAGATATCTAATTAGAGTTAAAGAGAGTTTTTCTCTTCCAGGTGATCTTATTGAAACATTTTCTTTGGTGATACAGCCCTCAATTAGTCCTTCCAATTTCCCTAATTGTCATAGCGATTTCTTAGTTACTTTTCCCTCATCCGAACTCCCATTCAATTTCTATTTTCTCTATTGTTGTTTTGCCAAGTGTCGTGCCTACCAAGGACACCCAAATTTTTCGGATCGCATAACTAAGAGTGGTGAGGCAGAATTAATTAATCAATAAGCTCAATTAGTGATCCTTATTTCCTTGTTATAGCACTTTACATACATTGTCGTCATGATCCAATGGAATAACTTTCATTGCCTACTTAAAGTGAGTAGAAACCATCTTTCGGTCGCGACAATGAATAAGCCAAAGATACACAATCGATCAACAACTCCTATGGTCATAATCATCACTAACATCAATCGCAATCTCCACCTACAACATCATCCAAACGCCATGAGAAATTATTGTCACGGAACTCCGAGTCCTCCATCATACTCCCTCTAGACTTGTCAAACGGGTGAGTCCGGTGATGTTTGATAAGTAAGTCCCGGTGAGACAGAATTAATTAATCATTAAGCTCAATTAGTGGTCCTTATTTCCTTGTTATAGTACTTTACATAAATGTCATGATCCGATGGAATAACTTTCATTGCCTGCATATAAAGTCAGTAGAAACCGTCTTTCGGGCACGACAATGAATAAGGAGAAGATACGCAATTGCTCAGCAACTCCTATGGTCAAAATCATCACCAGCATCAATCGCAATCTTTACCTACAACATCGTCCAAACGCCATGAGAAATCATTGTCACGCAACTCCGAGTCCTCCACCATCCCGACTCCCCACCTACTCCCTCTAGACTTGCCAAACCTCATCGGGTGATGTTTGAAAAGTAAGTCGGGTCAGGTTTGAGTTGGCCATAAATGGTCCAATTTAAATTGACTGATTAAACCGTTTATGGCCCATACATTAGTAATGTAAACTTATTAACCCATACCTAACCCAACTCATATCTAACACATATTAGGCCCAACCCATATTGTAAAATATTTGCATTATTTAATCAAATATGGAAGAACTTATTTTTATGATTTTTTTAATATATATAGTTAAAACACTTCCATACAATTACAAATTTAATTGATGAATTTTATAATTTTTTTTTTTAAATTGAGGCTCCGATTATTTCATAAAAAATGTGGTATTTCTAAAAATAATAATTTTTTATGGTATTTGGTTGAAACTTGAAAACAAATTAAATAATATTTTTTTCTTAGTATATAAAACTTTATTTGATTTTTTCGTACTCTTTCTAAGTATTTTTATTTTTTAAAAATAAAATTTTCGATTATTTTATGTTTTTTATTCCTTCTTTTTTTCCTCATTCTTCTCCCATTCGCCTGCCACAACTACCAAGGTTGGCAATAGGTGTGCTCAAGTGTTGCCACAAGCTAGCAAGGCTTGAGCTAGCCCATTTCAGCGACTTGAGCCTCACCAAATTTGACAAGCTCGAGCTCGCCTTGATGTCGGTGAGGCTCGAGCCTTAGCCTTGCCGTATTAGGGAGGCTAGAGTCTTGCCGATAAACTCGGCCTCATCAAATGTGGCAAGTCTCGAGCTTGCCAATGTGATTGGCAACTGGGTGACAACTTCGCAGCCCTTGACCGACAAGAGCCTCACAGCCCTCGCTTGGTGGCCAACGACATTGGAATTCGTAGGGGGAAAAAGAAAAAGAAAAAGGAAAAATAAAAATAAAAACTATTAAAAAATCTAAAATTATAAAGAGTGAACTAATAATCTTTATAAGTTAAATGGGTTGTAAATGAGTTTGTCTTACATAAAATCCAAATCCATTAGCAACACATTTATTAAAACTTAACTAACTCATATATGACCCATCTCATTGTAAATGGGTTCAAAGTGCATTTTTAACCCATTTTTGACACTTCTACTCCCCCTTAGATCTGAGTTTGGTGACCCTCGAGAAGCCTCCTCTGAACGACTCCAAGGCCATCGTTGCCGTCGACAGGCAAACCCCCTTCGCCATTCGCTCGTTCTTGAGGTCCAGAAATCAATTGAGAGCACAATTCACAAGTCGCCGGTGCTGCTGCCCAGGGTGGTGGTAAACAGGGCGATGAAGGAGGAAGATGTGCCTTCGGCAGCGGTGGCAAGGGCCGGTGCGAGAGGAGTGGTCAACACTTATGTCAAAGAGGAAGCGAGAAGATGGTGATAACTCTTCCGCGTCTTTAACTAGCCTTCAGTGTATTGTGTTCAGGATTTTTTTTATAGTGTTTATTGTGATTTGGGTCGGTTTGGATATTTGACCCGAACCAAACTGCCATATACAAAAAAATTTCTTATTACCCAAACCGGAATAAGACCCCGACCCCCCGACCCAAAGAGACTCAAAATTTTGATTTGTAGCAGGCCAATTCGGGTATTTTTAACAAACCTAATATTAATGCTCCTTTTTCCGTGCGCCCATTGATGTTAATCGCAAGACCTGCCTGGAGCTGGGGAGTTCAATCCCTACTTTCGGGGCTAGGAAGTAAAGAGATGCTTTTAAATTTATCTTTTGTTATAAGAACACAAAAGCAATGATGAACAGGGCTTAGGACCATCCCGCTATCTCCTCTGGTCGCTTGGTACTTGGTGCGATAGCATCCGAATATTTGTCATACATTATGAAAGTCTCGTAAAAATTCTGTACATTGCCTCCCTCCCTGACAAGAAAATATTCGGTAATTGTAATACGTCATGCTCACGTGGCAAGCATTTCTTCCTTCCATCCATTTATAAATGGATACATGGCTTTGATGTCGAATAAAAAAATGACGTGTAATTTCTTTGTAAATGATTGACGGTCTTGAAGAAAGTGAGAAAAGAGAGAAGAAAGTCCTAGTTTTCTGTGGACGGTGGCAGTTGGCATGGACAGTGGCTCAACGGTAGGTCATCCACTAAATTGTACCGACACTGACATGCGACACGCGACACGGCAGGACACGATACGCCGACACGTCGTTTATAAAAAAATAAAAAAATTTCAACATGTTAGGACACATTGTATATATACATAATAAATTATGATTTTTATGATTATTTCAATCAAATTAATTTGAATTAAATTCATAAATAAATAAATAATTAATTAATTAATTAAAAAAACTTAGAATGAATTTACGCTGAAAACATTAATCTGCCGTATATTAATATCATTTATTGTTTCAATTTGACAAATTCAACTCTATTTCAATAATCATAAAATTTAGATAAAAAAACAAGCGATTCATATTCTAAACTCCTATGTTAGATATGTTGGAAGAGGAGAAAAAAAACTTAAGGGATGAATTGTGTATCACAAAAAGTGAGAGTCAGAAGAGAAGATAATACTAAAATTTTCTTTTTTCTCCATTTATTATTTTTATTATTGTGTTTTATTTTTTCTCACACACACACACACATGCATTTTGACTTCTAATTTATTGAATTTTTAAAATTGATCTCAATATTAGAATCACGTATTGAAACTCGTATTATTAATTCCGATTCCGATTTAAAAAAAAGCGTCGGAAAAGTTGAGTAGGTGTCGGATTTTTCGATACGTGTTGATCGAGTGTTTGAGAGTGTAGGACACATGTCGAAGTGTCCAACACAACACAAAGACTCTTGGAGAATATCGGTGCTTCGTAGGTCGTCCACAACAATACCTCCAAATTTGGATGGCGGCTTGTCATAGATCTAAAGGTGCGCAGGGATGGCCATGGACGAGTTGATAAGGCATCAACATCATCATCCGAAAAAGATAAGAGGGTGAGCTTAGCCTCCTCCCCTCACTGCAAAAGTTGCCTCTGTCTTCAAGACCCATTTCTGGCATTTTCCCTATTCCCGATGAACTCGAACCCACTCCTTCTATATCATCGTCGTTGGCATTATCTTCGTCGAATGAAGCTTTGCAGGCAACCGTGCCCTTTTATATCAGAGAACCTCCGCGTCCATCTCTTCCCCATTAGCTCCGTCGAACTATTATTAATTGCCCACCTTTTCCTTTTCCTCAGTTAAGAAAAGTCCATTGTCAGTTTTCAGGGAGCTTAGCCCTCCCAAAACCCTCCCAAAATGGTTTGTTGCGTGTAGGATAACGATACAAATGATTCATAAATTTTGATTTAACGTGCAATATAATCTCTAAACTTTTAATATGTCCAAGATGATCCTTGAACTTTAACTCAATGTGTAGTGTAGTCCACAAAACTTTAATTTGTTCAATATCATCCTTAAACTTCTTATATATGTTCAACTTAGTACGGAAACTATATGAAAATATCCATGTTTATTTTTATCTCAACATTTTCAAATGGTTCAATGAGTAAATTGAATTTATATGAAAATTTTAAGAATCACATCAAATAAATTAAAAGTTCATGGGTTATATTGTACATCAGACTAAAATTAAACAAATTAAAAATTCAAGAATCACATCCGTTTCGATGACCCTTGGGCTTCATTAGCTCCACCTTTGAACCATAACACAAGTTCAGCACCACCGGCCTTGGTGGCTCCGCTAGATAAGAACCCCTTGCCTTGGGGGAAAGGTGAGGGGATCAAACCCCAGGAAGCATCAGTGATTTAAGCGTGACGTCAGGGTGGTGGGTCCTCCGCTAGTGTCGCTTCCAGGTTTACTGGCGGTTATGTATGCCGTAAGAGACGAACGGCTGACGGGTTCCCTGGTATCAAAAAAAAAAAAAAAAAAAAAAAACCACAAGTTCAGCTAATGAAGCCCACGCGTCAACCGAAATGGACCTGCAAGCTTCCTCTAAAGCATGCACCCATCTCTCGCAAAATCTGGGGGGCCCTCTGAGTGGAAAGAATACCTAATCCCCCGTATCTTATACCAAGTTATCTTTCATCGGTTGATCTTACTGAGGTTAAGTTGCAACCAAATGTTCTCCAGGAAAAACGAAAAAAATACGGTGGTTACAATTATTTTTTGGTTTCATTTGTCATATTGATGGCGTGAAACAAAAAAAATTACCTAAACGGGACGGCTCTAAATTTAATAAATGAATTCCGTCCATCAATATATACGAAACTTAGAGGAGCGGTCTCACAACCTGGAAAAGTTATTCTTGGCTACGTGTTTTTCCCAAGAGAGGACCACTTTCTTCTAAAGGAGATGCAAGCTTCAAAAGGATAGAGCTCTGTACAAAATAGTCAGAACGTCAAAAGGCGAATGCGTTTTTAAGAAAACGTCGTGTCTGAAAAGAGATCTGAGCATTGCTAGCAGAAGCTGCAACGGTGGAGCCAAGTGAGCAGAACAATTTCAATCCCTCCCTCCATGTCTTTCTCGCCGCATGTTTTTCCCCGTATTTTCTGGTTGTTGACGATGATTCTGCATCGTGTAAATTTTTCGCAGTGCGAGAGCTTTGTGTTGTGCACGGAAGATTCGGGTTCGATCTTTTGGATGTTGTGCTATTGGGATGGAATTCCGCCGCCAGCGAGCTGCGAAAATCGTTTGTTTCGGCGCTCTCCTCTTTCTCTCTTTATTTATTTATTTATTTTCTCTTTAGAAGGGGTCAAACGATCGCCGGAATCCACCGCGGCTGTCGGCTAAACTATTTTTCTTGGGAACGTCATTTGTGCTTTCACGCTCAGGCTTCGGAGAGGTGCTTCAATATATATTGTTTTTAGGACGATCGCTTTGATATTATATAAGCCGTCTCGTAACTTTTCTGGGTTGGAGCCAGATTTTTTTTTTCTTTTCTCTCTCTGTGTGTGTAGATAGTTGCTTTTTCATATTCCCAGCTTTTCTCTATATTATTTCTTTAAGGGTTAATACCACAAAAAATTTCAAATTGATATACTAGAGATAAATCAATCCCAAATTACTACACTTTCAACAAATACCAAATTGATATTAGTTTTCACGTGAGCTCAGCAATTTTAAGATAAAATTTGATAGAAGTTAATGAAAGATAAATATGTCACAAGTATATCAGGTTCAGGTTTTGATAGCTTAAAAAATTAGTTTAGAGTAAATTTATAACGTAAATATTAGTTCGAGATTTTTCAAGATATTAATTATTTCTTTAATTTGCTTTTCCGGATAAGATTATCTTTACCCTGATGTAGATCGCATAGGATGAAAAGAAGGAAATGAAATGTCATGCCATCTTTGCTAGGCTAGAAAGTTAATGCTCCTCTTTGAAGTTACGGAGCACCCTGTTCCTGTTCCTGTTCCTTATTGGAGGAAAAAGGAAAATGGCACTGAGCTATGGGCCATGGCTCGGAGATCGCTTTGATTGTAACATAGTATTTTCAATTCTTTGGGGAGAAAGATTTGTCCTTATCCTACCCACTCATAGGCAGCTTATTGGTTGAGGTTCTCTCCTTCATCGCCGAGGTCGCCGAGGTTGAGGATTCGAAACCCGCAGTTGTTAACGATTTAAGTGAAGGGTCCTGGCGGTGGGATGCTGGGCTAGTCTCCCCCGAAGTATAGGGGCCCAACTCTTCAATGCCGTCCGGGCACGAGGGGCCCATGGTGGAGTCCTCAGTTACAAAAAAAAAGAAAAAAAAAGATTTGTCCTTATTCTTTACGTGATTGACTAATTTGACTTTCACTCTTCAAATTTCACGGGATCTATCCTTTTCCCTGATAAGTTACATTTGTGGCGGCTTAGGGCAATGAAGATGGTCGTGCCTTGCTTGTCTTAAGCTAGTCAAAGAAACGGTCCCTACAAGAGACGACTTGGATGTGCACAAGAAGGTTGTGAATCACGATGTATACTAAGCTAAAATTCAAAGACCATATTAAATAAATCAGAAACTTGGAGATCATGTTACACATCTGCGACCATTTATGTCCTAACCTATATTTCTTTCCTTTTTCGCTTTTCACGCAATCCGGCTCGGCTCCCCCTCAGCATGCATCTCTTCAACCACCTAGCATACTCATTTCACGCTCTGAGTCTGCTCCCCTCTCTCTCTCTTGCTCTTTTTCCGCATCGCTTGCAGTTTCCTTCATTCTTCTCTGCGTGACTGCGGGAGTGACAAAGGAAATTGGCCGAAATGGACGACCCGAAAGAGCCGACTTTCGATGCTTCAGATCACAAGGGGCCTCGGGCGAACAAGTACGTTCTGTCCTGTGCCATCCTGGCCTCCACGAACTCGATCATCTTGGGCTACGGTGAGTATCAGCTCGTCACGTCTCTCTCTTGAATTGCGCGGATTTGTTTCTCGAGCCGAAGTTTGATTCGAATTGGGAATGTGGAGATGGGTAAGGGGTCGTGTTTTCTCACGAGATAGGCTTGAAAAGGGACGCGATTTTCGGTGATCTGTTGATCGAATCGCCCAGGGGAATAAGAAATGGTCGTGAACAGGCCTGTTGGGTAGCGTAAGAGAGTCGGAATTGTCGCAGTTTCTGCGGAGAATCTTGGGACATTCCGGAGGTGGGGTGGTGGTGATCGTTTTGATTTTGCAGACATCGGGGTGATAGAGCGGTGGGCCTCTGGACGTACGTGATCTTCATCAGAAAGAACCTCAAGATCACGTACGTCCAGGAGCAATTCCTCGTGGGCCTCTGGCCTCCGGCAAGACCTCCGACCTCATTGGGCGGCACTACACCATCGTCCTCGCTGCGTCGACCTTCCTGATTGGCGCCCTGTTGATGGACCTGGCGTACGCATCGTGGCCGGTGTTGGGGTCGGGTACTCCCTCATGATCGCGCCACTCCACACAGCCGAGATTTCCCCAGCCTCGGTGAGGGGGATGCTCACTTCCCTGCCAGAGTTCTTCATCGTGGCAGGGGTCTGGCTTGGCTACATTTGCAATCACGCCCTCGCCGGCCTCCCCGAGCGGTTCAACTGGATGACAATGCTTGGGATTGCTGGCATTCCGGTGACCGGCCTCAGGTTTGGAGTCATTTTCAAGCCCGCCTCATTGGCTTGTCATGAAAGGCAGGATTGAGGAGGCGAGAAGGGTGTTGTTAAAGACTTCAAGAGACGAGGAAGAGACTGAATCAAGACTCGGTGACATCACCCAAGCTGCTTATGATGATGCCAATTTGGCCTCTCTAAAGAGATGGAGAGGGCAAGGGTGTGGAGGGAATTCCTCCATCCCTCGCCCGGCCTCCGCTGGATCCTCATCACTGCCACCGGCATCAACTTCTTCATGCAGGCCTCCGGGAACGACGCTGTGATCTATTACACCCCCGAAGTGTTGCGAGCCGCCGGGATTCACAACAAAAAGAAGCTGTTCGGGATCAACGTTATCATGGGCTGCTCCAAGGCCGCGTTCATGATGGTCTCGGCCCTGTTCTTGGACCGATTCGGGAGGTGTCCGCTCTTGCTATTGGGCTCGGTGGGGATGGCCTGTTCCCTGGCAGCTCTGGGCGTGGGCTCGAAGTTCCTAAGCACTTGGGGAGCAAGCCAGCCTGGGCCATCGCGGTGAGCATCGTGGCTGTGTGCGGAGACGTCTCCTTCTTCTCGATCGGGCTCGAGCCCATCACATTGGGCCCATCACTTGGGTCTATTCATCGGAGGTGTTCCTGCTTCGTCTGCAAGCCCAGGGCTCGGCCCTCGCAATCTAGGTGAAGCGGCTGGTGAGCAGGGCCGTGTCGATGTCGCTCCTGAGCATCAGCCACCGGATAACATTGGGGGGCATGTTCTTCGTGCTCTGCGGAGTGATGGTGTTGGGGAGCCTGTTCTTCTACTTCTTCCTGTCCGAGACGAAGGGCAAGACACTGGAAGAGATCGGTGCTCCTTTGAGGACAAGAGAGAAGGTGATGACACTAGGGCAAAGGAGATGACACAGTTTTAGTGCATGAGAAAGTGCATATTAGACTGGAACTCTCGTATATCAATGACAAGAATGACACCAGAGCTGTGTTTTGCTAGTTTGTAAATTGAATATTTTCGGTTCTTATAGAAATATAAATGAATATTACTAGCAGGTTCTAATAGCGTTAGAAGCTGTGCAAACTTGTTTTAGTAGTGAGAGAAAGGGAGAAAATGCAAAATAATGAAAGATCATGTAGATAGGACAGCCTTTTGGATTCAAAAGTTGATTTCTCAAATTAATAAATGTAAACTATATTCTATGTATAAGAAAAGGAAATTTATTCAATAAAACGTTAGAGTTGTTTGCATTATCATTCAATTGATATGTTTAAGGTGATATACTTAGGAATTAAAGATATCTAATTAGAGGCAGAGCGGGTGATCTTATCAAGACATGTTCTTTAGGTATACAGCCCTCATTTAGTCATTCTAATTTTCTTTATTGCCATAGTGATTTCCTATCTACTCTTTCCTCGTCCGAATTTCGATTCCATTTCTATTCCGCCTATTGATATTATGCCAAGTGTCGTGGCCACAATGGACACCCAATCCTTCAGATTGCATAATTAAGAGTAATGATTATGCCAATTAGTGGTCCCTCTGTCCTCGTGTATGTCAATTTACATACTTTTCGGCAGGATCCGATGGAACAAACTTTTTTTGCCTAGCAACATTGTATTCACAAATTCGGGAAACCTTTCCGAGGACATGAATACGACGGCTGAGACTGCATTCAATTGACATGGAATGAATTGCCTTTGGCCACTAAAGTTAGTAGACACCGTCTTCCGAAAGTTAATGCCTATATTAGTGGAGAGCGCAAATCACAAGTCAATCGGTGCCGCTGCGCGGGGTGATGAACGAGGAAGATGTGCCTTCAGCGGCCAAGGCCTGTGCGAGAGGAGGGAGGAAGGGGGGTGGTCGATTGTGGTGTCAACGGGGGATGGAGAGAATGGTGAAGACTCTTCCATGTTTTCAACAAGCCTGGTTCGGATATTTGAGTTGAACCAAACTCTCAACATGCTCTTTTTTTCTTATACTTATTACCTCCGAAATGAGACCTGACCCAACAAGACCCAAAATTTTTAGCTCGGGTCAGCTAATTCAGGTATTTTTAACACCCCTAATATTAATGCTCTTTTTTCGTGTGACTATTGATGTTAATGGCAAGACCCATTTGGAGGTGGGGAGTTCAATCCTCACTTTTGAGGCTAGGGAGTAAAGAGATGCCTTTAAACTTTTCTTTTGTTATTAGAACACAAAAGCCATTATAAACAGGGTTAAGGGTGTTGAGTGGTCTGGAGTCTCTCTCGTCCAAAAAGTTAGCCTGATTGTACTCCCTCGCAATTATAAATTGACTCACCTATTTTTTGCACAACCAATGTAAGATAATCTTAACAATCTTCCTTTCACACATCAATCCCCAGGTTGAAGTGATAACAATCCGCATCTAACTTGTGATTATTGGGTTTAGATTTATTGGTAACCCAGCTCTAATACTAGTTATTAAGAGCATGCAACAAAAGTTCAATATCTTCACCTAAGAGATTGTCAAAACGGAACCCAAGTCCGAGCTCGTCAACATATTTAATTAGACCCACTTTTACTCAAAAACTAAAATTAATAAGTTATGAACTAACTTGGATATATTAATGATGCGTTTGGTAACATTTCTATCCTCGGGAATAATTTCTTTTTAGAAATAATTCTTTTTATTTGTATTCCCTGAAATAGTTTCCAAGTAAAACAACACGTTTGGTAATTGCATAAAATTTTAATTCTCGGAATAAAAAAAAAATATGAATGCATTTGGTACAACTCACAAGTTTTTTTGGTGACATGGAATTTCTTTTAATTTCTTAATAAATTTTGGAGATTTTTCCTTCTTTTTTTTTTTTTTCTTTTTTACTCTCTTATTCTTCCTCCTTTAGGCGGCGGTGGTGATCAGCCGACGACCAAAGCAAATGGTTGGCAATGGGTGGTGAAGGGCGGCAACCAACGGCATGTGGGCAGCGGCGAATGGCGGTAGGCGGCAAGCGGCAAGTGGCAAGGAAGAAGAAGACAAGAAAATAAAGAAAATAACTTATTTCTAGAAATTGTTCTTGAAAACAAGAAGTTACTTTTTTCTACTTCTTGTTTCTATTCCAAGTCTTTTCTCTAACTACTTTTCAATTCTCGAGAATTGTAAAATCAACTAACGTTATCAAACGGATTTCTGTTCTTTTTCTATTTCGAGGAACAAAAGATAAAAAAACAAAGAGGTTAAAAAAAAAAAAAAAAAAAAAGTCACCATGCAAACCCTAACTGTTCCACACCATGTTAATTCTCCGATATAAGACTATTCTAACATAACTCACAGTACATCTCCCCCTCATGTGTAGGCTCGGTGTTAGTTCCAATCTCCCTTAATCCAGGTATTCTCATGTGTGAGTTTGATATTAGGTCTATTCCCCCTTTATCCAAATATCCTCACGTGAGAGCTTAGTAATAGGTCTACTCCTCCTTCCCTTAATCTAGATACCTACTGCATCAAATATCTCAACTTGAATCTCCCTTAATTAAGTCGGTGTTAGGTATTAAGGCTGCATTTGTTCAAAGAATTTGAAAGTCCGGAAAAATGCAAAACAGTTTAGCCTAAAAGATTTTAAGTAAATGCAAAGGCCGTTTGGTAAATTATATTTTAAAAAATAATTTTGCGAAAAATAATATTTGGTAGAAAACACATTTGAAAAATCATTTAGGTAAAATAATATTAATTTTTTAATCTTTATTTGCTTAAAATTGGAAAAAATATAATGCATGCAACTTTTTAAATATAAATTTTGACAATAATGCTAAAAAAATGAAATATATATAATAAAAAAAGAAGAAGACCAAACTTTTTGCTGGTTCGGCAAAAGGCTACGGCCACTGACGAGCCAAATCTAACGTTGACGGTCGTTGATCGAGGGCGACCTTTGGCTAGGGTTGTGTGACCTTGGTGAGAACTACTAGAGGTCGCCTGAGATTGGGCGACACTCAACAAGGGTTGTGCAACCCAGGTAGCAATGCCTAGGCAACGCATGACCTAGGTAACCATCGCTTGGGTCTTGTGACCTCAGGCGACGCTTTCCTAGGCGTAGCCATCGATTGCACAACTCTCACAGGATTGTTGGTCGCGCGACCCTTGCTGGACCTAGACAAGGGCCGCTTGAGGCTGCGAGACCTAGGCGACGATCACCTGGGTTGCACTTTGCCTGAGTCGCCCAAGGTCATGCAACCTTCAACAGCCCTCGCCAAGGTCGCGCAACCCTCACTGAGGCTCCCCTGATCTCGGGCGACCTTGACCAATGGCCGTCGGCACTAGATCTGGCTCATAGGCGGCCGTAGGCCTTCACCGACAATAAACAATTGGTCTTTTATATATATATATATTTTGATTTTTAGTATACTTATAAATTGCTTATAACATGTTTAGTAACGATTCTATTCCCAAGAACAATTTTTTATCATAAATATTTTTTTCTTATTTTGTTATCAAGAATAATTTCTAAGCAAAAGAATGTGCTTGGCAAATCGCATAAAATTTTTATTCTTGGAATAGAAATGCGTTTGATAGGATTCTTAATTTTTTTATTTCTTTTAATTTTTAATACTTTTATTATATTTTTATTATTTTTCTCTTATTTTTTCTTTTTTCTTTTTCCTTTTATCTTCTTCTTCCTCCTTATTTGTGGCCAATGACCGACTGGGTGAGGTTCTGTGAGCTCACCGGAGCCTTGCCAAGCCAAAGCAAGGGCTGGCGAGCTTACCGGAGGCTCGCCAGGTCACCGGGAGGCTCAGCCTCGCCTAGGTGGCGTGAGGTCGGCATTGTCCTAGCCTGGGGAGGCCTAGCATTGCGCTGGTCGGTAACCGGCCATAGCTAAGGCCAACAACTGGCCAAAAGGAAAAAAGAAGAAGAAGAAAAAGGAAAGAGGAGAAGAGGAAAGAAAAAATTAGACTTGATTCTTGTTCTTGAGAACAAGAAGTAACTTTTTTTTAACTTCTTGATTCTATTCTAAATTTATTCCTAGGAACAATAAAAAAAAAAAAACTTTTGTTCCTGAAAACAAAAAATTTATGAAACAAATTTCTGTTCTTTTTTTATTTTCGGGAACAAAAAAACAGAATTAATTGTTCTCGAGAGTGTTACCAAATATACTCTTACTAGCCTTTTTCACAACCGACGTAGGATAGCTCCAGCAAGGGGCACCTCACTCTCTCCTTTGGCTGTTTGGTGCTTGGTGCAATAGCTATTAAATAATTATCATATTATGTGAAAGTCTCCATACGTCGCCTTCGCCACGTAGGTATTGCAAAGTTCTTACTATATCGCCCCAAAGCTAGTCTACTATTATAGCAAAATTGCCTTGAACACCATGAAAACGGCATGATCTATATATATATATGCAAAGCAGCAAACCCTTACAGAAAAAGCATTATGAGATTGAATCTGATGCATATCGATACAAAATTTAGAAAAGACCGCAAACAAAGCAAACAGAGAAAACCCGAGTTGGGTCCAGAGATAAAAATGGCATCTTCTCGTCGTCTGCGGCTGTGTAAGAGAAGACGTCAATCACCATTTCAAGTCATTGGGGAGGTTGAAAGTGATTGAATAAGAGGGACATTTTCGACTGCAGCTTTCCTGCGTGTAATCCACATATTTGGAAGTTTCCGCGACTTCTCAGATTCTCTTCAAATCTCAAGACAGTGCGGTGTGACTAGGGGTGAGCGGTTCCCGGTTCCGGTTCGGTTCCGTCTAGAACCTGGAACCTACCCTCGGGTACAGGTTCCTCATTTCTTGGAACCTGGAACCTACCCGTCGAAACCAAGAACCTGGAACCTACCCTGTTACAGGTTCCAGGGTCGGTTCCAGGTTCCAACAGGTTCTTTTTTTTTTGTTCATTTTCAGATTTGAAAAGCTCTTTTCAAACAATTGACAGTTAGGCTCGTAGGATTAAAATAGCGCAACAACATGCATGATCAAGCACTGTTTAGAAAACTTCATTCATGAAGCAGCACATAAAACAGGGAATAGCATGCACAAAATCTTGGCATATCTGTACATGAATATCTCCATATCATAACCAAAACTTTAGATTGATGCATAAAATCCCAGAAACATCAGTTCAAGCACCAATCCAAGGAGGAGGTTGTCCAGATGTCATTGATAAACCTTGAACAGATAGATCACCCCAGGATGCAGTAGAGTTTCCTACCTGAAAAGCATTTTTAGTGGATACAGATACCATTGGAAGTCACAAAGTAATAATAATTTGAGCCTCCTCATTAAATATATGGAGCTATAGAGTAAAAATGAAATCAAGATAATGTTCCCTAGTATTACCCTCAAACTACTTCCGTGACATCGCCTAAGGGCTCTAAGGTTTCCACCATTCCTCTGAAAGAAGCTGATATCCCGAGATTGAGATCAAGACCACGGTCACCATCTGCATCAATTGCATCAGAATACTTCATCAACCTTTTGTACTTGACTGGAAACCAATCAATCTTTAGCCGTGAGGGAAATAAACAGGGCTGCAGGTCGAAAGACTCAGAGAAAAGAACCCAAGATCTAAAATGGATACACTTAAATCTTCTAAAACCATGACAACACTTCAAAAAAAGACAATCTGAGGTTTACTTTCACTGGCAATGTCAAACCACAGTATGAAAACAAATAACATGAACAAAAAAGATAAGTGCAACTCTCAGACGATGGCATTGGCTGCACTGGCAATTCTCGGCCACAGGTCTGCCCACTCTTTCTCGATCGGACCAGTAATGGCAGAACCTGAAAATTATTAGAAGAGGATGAGATACAAGGATCATGGAGAAACACTGTCCACAATAGCAACTCTGATTTAAAAGTCAGGCCAAAAGCTTTCATCAGTCAAATTCGTCTTGCCTCTAAAACCACACTATTTGTATCAGGAAGCCTAGTCCTATGAAAGTATCACTACTTTCCTTTCTATGGATATGTCAATACTGCTCAATAACTCTCCACTTCAGTTCATTGAATCAAAGCATGTAAATTCATGAAAACCTTTGCACGTTGTGAAGAGAACTATACCTTTCATTTCTCCTTTTGGATTCATAATGACCTTGGCATTATTTGCAAATGTAATTACTTACAAAGTCAGAAAACAAAACATACTGCCAGCACACAAGAAACGGGGGTTTACCTTGGGAACAAATCAGGTCCTTTTCCTTGACTGTCGATGAGACGACGTTGACAAAAAGGGCCAAGGATCACCCATCAACATGTGCTGGCTGATCTACTTCTTGTCGTGATTAGTTGATCGAAATGTCGTCGCTCCACCTTTTGGCTCCCAAGGGAGTGACTCTTCACCCTGGTTTCGGTTCATGTTCTGGACACGCCCCCAGCGGAGGTGAAGGTTCCTCGAAGGATCCTTAAAGTGGACTTGCGCTGGATGGCGTCCGTCAATGTTTCCTCCTCCTCCACCCCCATCAGCTCAGACTACGTTGCTTGACCCTTTGCACGACTCGTACTACTGATGCAACATAACAAATGCATCTAATGTGCAATCACTTAATAGAGTGGTCCAGAAAACGAAAATAAAAACAAGTGAAAAGATGTCGTCGGTAGAGTTTGTTGAGCCCAGATGGAGCAAATGTCACAATAGAAGCAACGAGACATCTTTTAACGAAGGACACTCTCACTTTTCCAGACTCGTGACTAAATCAACCACAGATGTATGGTGGATACCTGACTAATTATGGCACGGACGGCGCGGCGAATACGGTGGCGGTCGCGACTCAACCCATGGCCAAGGGGGGAAGAGCTCGGTTCTGGCGGAGGCGGTGGCGATTTGAAGCAACGACAGCCTGAACGGCCGAGTGAGCGAGCGGCGGCAAGAGGTGGTGATGGTGGCTTGGGGACGGCGGCAGTGGCTCACGGCGGCGAGGGGCGGCGCGGACGGCGCGACAACTCGTCGGGCTCAACGGTGAGACGGCTCGTTGGACGAGCGGTGGATGGTGGTGGTTCGGTGGCCAAGAGGTGGTGGTGAGTAGGGCTTGGGGCGGCGGTGTGGTGGTGGGTTAAGCAGCGAGCGGCGGCAAGAGGAGGAGGAAGAAGAAAAAGAAGAAGAAGAAGAAGGGGTAGGGTTTCGGCCGAGAGAGGGGGAAAGGGAAGAGAGAGAGAGAGAGAGAAGAAAAGAAAAAGTTTGGGTGGGGGGGGCGGGAAGTGACGTGACGAGGGAAAAGGGTAGAAAAGAAAGAGAGAGAGAGAGAGAGAGAAGAAAGGGAAAGGGGGAAGAATCCGCAAAGGGGGGGGGGAAATCTTGCGGGGGAAAAGTTAGGGTTTTTTTTTTTTTTTGAATTATGACCGGTTCCGGTTCCGGTTCCCGGTTCCTTTTTTTTGGGGAACCGGGAACCGGAACCGGAACGCCGGTTCCCAGAAAAAGGGAACCGGGAACCGGAACCGGTCTCTTTAGAACCGGGAACCGAACCGGAACCTCCTCCGGTTCGGTTCCCGGTTCCCGGTTACCCGGGAACCGTGCTCACCCCTAGGTGTGACTGCTGATAAATTAGCAGCTCCTCGTTGAGTTTCTCTGTCTCGCATTAGTTGTACCGGATCGATCCTGACACGCCCACGAACCATAAGGGCTTTTCTATTGTGCCGTACCTTTTTACACGGCGATGTTCCGCACACATTACCGACGACAGATAGAAACAAAACAATTAATACGACCTCTGGATGACAAAGCATTTTGGCCGACGGATCAGAACACATTAAATGCGAAACGTTGGATTCGGCACGATAAGTATGAGCTAACTTTTTTAATAATTGACTCTTTGATGTGGAAGGTATCGAGTATGCTAAATTTCTAATATTATAAGAATTAAAAAGTAAAAAGTGAAAGTCATCTCAAGGGCAATTTAGGGAATGTCGTGGTGCTTCATTCTTACCGGTATCGAGCTATTCTCGGACGTTAAGCTTTAGTGTAAAACACTGCGATTTATAGGTCATTTTGGTGGTTAGGAATGCACTTCAATATGCCTAGAAAAACTCATACTAAAAAGAGAATCGTAACAAATTCAAAGAATGGATCGTCAGTGTGTTTATTTTGCAAAAAATAAATGATTTAAAAATATTTTTCTTAAAATTAATCATTTATATCAATTATAAAGACGAACAAACGAATGAAAAATATTCCCGTAATCAACAAACATTAATAGAACGGATCACATTGCAAGTATTTGCAATCTACTCTTTTACAAGAACGATATAGCATTGAATCATCAGAATGTTAATGAGAAAAAAAAAACAGAAAAATTTGAATTATCAGGACGTGATGAGAGAATTCGATGGGCTTAAGGAATACAGATAAAATGACAAGCAAAAAAATAAATAAAAAATCTCAAAGCCCAAAGTCAATCCGTTGATATCTGCAGCATCATATGTACTAGCAGCAGCACAATATACCGTTCGAATGCAGCGTTTTGCATAATCCAAATGACAACATTTATTTATCAATTTCCCTCGAAATTGTCACATAATCTCCAGCACTTTTTATCTTACTTTTAAACTAAACTAAACCATGAAAGTAATCAAAGCTAATGATACATAAACAACCGATCTATCCGGCTCATCATTTAAAATAAACAAGATCAACTCCATTGCCACATCCTGGTTAGGAGCGTCCTTCAAAGTTTGAATTCGAAAAATCAAGCTATTAATGTATGACTGAACCATGAAGGATTTGCTCGATACACTGCTTTTCTTTAGTACTAACTTAAAAGATTCTAATGACAAATTGGTCGTTGAGGAGCGTTGATTCAATGAACTTAGTTTTGGCTGCCATATAGCAATAACTTAACCAAGTCTGTTTCGAGACCATATTAACTTGCTCATGGGTATTCGTTACAAAATGAAGTGGGTTGCAAGATCAGTCAAGCAAACTGGTTATAAAACCGGAATCTGTATTGACCTTTACTTAAAAGAAGTTGCACATGGACGTGAGGGTCTAGATAAAGAAGTGTTCTAGGCGTGCTTGATTCCGTTCGCAACTTTGGTACCCATATTTTCCTCCTATTCCCAACATAAAAAAAAAAAATACTCGGGATGTGGATGCCAATATAGATCCAACGGGAACCCTAGTTGATTCAACTTTTCAAACCACCTGATGATTAAAGACAAGGAAAATAGGAGCTCGTGACCCTTGAGACTTTGAGGATTTCTTAATCTGCGCAATTATCTAAGATGATGCAACGGCATCATTTTCTCAAGCTTTAATTTAAAAGTAGATAGAAGAATACACCAGAAAGTAGCCAAAGAAGCCCACAACAAAATAAGACATTAAACAATTTTAATTTGTAATTGGGAAACCGGCATTTCAGGATGAAAGTGATGTCTCTGATCTAAGATTCTCTTACGCAAAAAGGTCTCCTCCTACCGACGTTTTTTAATATTCGGGACAAGGAAGAAGACGACAAGAGGCTAGGGTAAACAAAAAAAATATAGGTGGGTGGTCACGCCATGGATCTTCATTTTCTTCTAAGTGGTAAGTAAACGCGTAGGGAAAAAATAAATATAGAAATTAGTGAATATTGTATGATTTTGATGCTATAGAATGCATTTTGCATAGGGTTTAAGGGTTTTGAAGATTATAGTGATGCATGCGTTTGTAAATCAATATCAAAGTCATAGGTTTTGAGTGCGATACTTTACATTTAATAGCTTTTATTTGTGGAGGATAAGTTTCATCCTTATTTTCCTACATATGTCAAGTGTGTTCATTATTTGTTGGGACTTTAGGCTCCTATCTAGCACGGTAATAGGAATCGTCAAAGCGATAATAGTATTTACCCCACTCTTTAACAAAGTTCTAATTGTCGTGCATATCCTTTTTCTTTACATGATTCAAAAAGATTAAAGCGTCAATAATTAACCGTATTTAGCGTATGTGTGTAGGAATGGAAGCGACTTCAAAGTCTAACGAAGACTAATTAAATGGTACATATCAATTAAAAAGGGTCTATCAAGTAAACAGATGAAGTGAAGTATCAAAGAAAAATGAGTGGATGAATCATCCACCATAAGTTTAAACGAGGAAATCGGACAAATTAAAAAAAAAAAAAGAACACAATAAATCAAATGAAGAAAAAAAGGAAATAGAAAAGATACTAGAAACATCATTTTTTTTTTTGTGAAAGCTAATTATATTAAGCCGAAACCAATAATTACATCAAAAACGGCACCAAAACAAACAGTCATAATGAACAGAGGCAGAATGAGTGGACGGGTGCCGAGAGAACATCGTTAATATAAAATAGCTTAATATTCAATGTATAAAGAAGAATTTAAACACTTCCATTACTAGACAAAGCAAATGAGGGATTTCTATTAATTGCATCTTTAACATAAAACATTTTTCACACTTGCAATCGTGAAAGAAAAAAATTCATTAATTTAACAAAATGAACATAATTGCTAAAATTAAAACTTGAACAATTACACAACTTAAAGCATCAATAAACCATGAGAATCCAAGTTAACTTGAAAATCAAACTCATAATCATCTCATGACTAGGCAAAATTGAAATTTATTTATAAATTTTAAGTACATTGGACTCGTGTGAATAAAACCTTTTACCTCACCGCTTTTTTCTTTTCGTACAGCTCCTCTTTTTCACCAATGTCAGCCAACTTTCAAAATTTTCCCATTGTTTGATAATACTTTAAAACATCACTAAATACATGTGCGGCTACTAATTTGACTAACTTTTTTTTTTATTATCTATAATTAGTAAAAATATTTTTGCGAGTACATTACAAGAAATTAAGTTTTACATTTAAGTAGTAATTTTTTTAACAAAATTTAAGTAGTTATTTAAAGTATAAAAATTTCACAAGCATAAAATATACTCCATTCTTGTTGGTTTCATTTATTTTTGGGAAAATTAATATTGTCCAATATTTCAGAATTTTTCGTCAAGATTTCTTTCCATATTCCTTTGAGACCCCCGACTTATTTTTTCTGTAATGTCACTCCATATATCGAATAATTTAACAGGTCTCAGCACACCTGACCTATATTTATTATTTATATGTTTAGAGAGTTTGATAAATCACTTAATTTTTTTTGCTAAAGATAAATCACTTAATTTAAGTTATTGAAAGCATGGTCTTCCTCTCTTTATAAACTCAATTGTCCATCTCTCTCTCTCTCTCTCTCTCTCTCTCTCTCTCTCTCTACACCATGAATTTGCGAGCGAAGAAGCTGCGCTTCTCGCGCATCTTCCGCCCCTCCTTCGCCGCCTCCTGCAGCTCCCAGACCATCGACCAAGTCATCCACCGCTCCGTCCTCATTCCCCGACCCTCCTCGCCGGCCGGTCCCTCCCGGACCATCTCCGGCGACTCCCACGTCGTTTCTCTCTCGTCCCTCAACCACCCCCGACTCCCGCGCCGATCCTCGTCCGAGCGGTATCCGCCACCCGTCCTCAGGGACGACGACTACCTCGGCCGCCGGTGCCCTCCTTCGTCCCCCGTCACTCCCTTTATGAGAAGACTACCCCTGCCGCCGGTGCCCACCGAGAAGACCAACGCCGAGAAGAAGGCGACGGCGGCGACGGAGGAGGGGGAGAAAGAGAAGTGCCCCTACAGCTCGTCGACCACGTCGCAGGATGACTGGTTCAGCAGCGACGACGAGAGCGACGTGCGCCTCTCCTCCTCCCGCTCCATCTCGCCGGACTCGTCGGAGACCCGCCGCAGGCGCCGGCGCCGGAGGAGGAGCGGCGCGGCCGGAGTCGGGGTGCTGCCGCTGGCCGGCGGAGGAGGCCGCGGGGAGATCGAGGACAGCTTCGCGGTGGTGAAGCGGTCGAGCGACCCGCGGGCGGACTTCCGGCGGTCGATGGTGGAGATGATACTGGAGAAGGAGATGTTCGGGGCGGAGGAGCTGCAGAAGCTGCTCGAGTGCTTCCTGGGGCTGAACTCGCACCACCACCACGGGGTGATCCTGCAGGTGTTCGCCGAGATTTGGGAGGCGCTGTTCTCGAGCCAGTCGTGAGGAAGACGACGACCGCCCCTGCATTTTCTCTTTCGTATCTTTCGTTGTTGGGTGTTGTCGTGTGTAGAGAGATATGTAGCTAGCGTTCTAACTTGGATTGACCGATTGATCCGCTGGGATCATCACCGTAGTTTTGCAATGTATATTCCCATCATCATCTTGTCCGATTCTTGTTGTTTTCGTTTCGTTTTCTGTCAAGAAATGCTTATCTGACCACCCTTAATTTACTGTAATTCACTAAATTAGAAAGTTTCTCTCATATGGCTTTTGCCCATCATCATCGTCATCGTTCATGTTGCGTTCTTTTACCGAGTTTGTAACTCGGATTCGACTAATATTGCCATTGATGGGTGACGACTCCTTCCTTTACAATCGCTCAAATGGTCTCGAGGAGCTCACAATCCAGGGGTCGAACCTGTGACTTCACGCATTATGATTCTCGGCGCACAACAACCAGGCACCTCTTAAGTGAAAAATTTTGCAAGAATATCGAAAACTTAGCTCACATTTTGCCCAACGATTGCTTATTCAAGGATTGTGAATGGCATTGGCAATGATAGAGATACGTAAATGGCTGTTGGGTCAAAAGAGAAGTATACTTTCAGCCTTTTTTAAGTGAATAATGTTGAACCAAGCTAGCGTTCTATTGAAATGAAATGATCAACAATTCACTTGCTTTTGTAATAACTTTCACATGATTTATGCATTTTAAGAGACTTTTTAGGTACTTTCTAAATGAGATATTTCCATCTATTGGAGCCAAGTGACTGCATCACCCTTTGAAATCTTGACAAGAAGATTGGTACATTTTGTCAAATGATTTTTGAGCAACTCCAAACAAGAGAACCTTAACTTTCCCGGAAGGTGCTTTTAGAGACGTGGATCTTCCATGTGGGTCGGTGCCTTGTCCCAGTATTAGCAATTGAGATTGTTGATTAAGAATGTCATGGAGAATCTCAAAGTTCAATCGAACGTGAAGCATTTTCTATAGCAATTGAGGTTGCACTAATTGCATTTTGGCTTCCCTCTTGTACCAACCCTAAATGGACAAAACACACACGTCTATATATATAGCTTATTTATATTGCAAAGTCAAGACAAATGAAAGTCTATTTAGACACAGTGAATATAGAAATAAGGGCACGTCCCCGCACCACCGAACCCTCAGCAAGTGAAGACAAGAAACTGCATGGTTTGACAAATGATTTAAACTGCTGTCTTCCATCTCATTTAAAATGCATTCCTATGCTTAGGCCTTCCCCGACAA
Organism: Eucalyptus cladocalyx; assembly: GCA_017140615.1. Lineage (NCBI taxonomy): Eukaryota > Viridiplantae > Streptophyta > Magnoliopsida > Myrtales > Myrtaceae > Eucalyptus > Eucalyptus cladocalyx. The sequence goes on from CM029518.1 coordinate 44,167,805, forward strand.
ACTTATTTAGCATTAACACAGGATAATCCTAAATATACAGATAAAGGAAGAAATTCTCACAGTGAGTCGTTTAAGATGCGAGAAGAACAAAAACCCTCGTTGAAGTTCATATAAAGGCCAGTTAATCCATAGCTGGATTTCATTCGTATAGAGATTAGACACTCACGATTTACCCAATTTCTTAGTATATGACGATTTTGGTGCCAAGAGACATAAGATCTTCTATTTTTGCTCGAGTGCAGAAGAGATCCGCTAATGGAAGCACTGCCTCTAAATTAACTTATTTGTACATCATGAAAAAGATAATTTAGGTTATACAAAGACCAAGAAAATAAAATATTTTGTGAGACTTCTATCGAATGTTTTAAAATTTTAAGCCAACAAAGGAAACTTTGTTTAATATTTAACATCATGATGCTCCCATGGAAATATATAATAAGAGAATGAAACAAGGGATATCGAAAGATTAAAACTCGGAACCTCTTGCTACAATACTACGTGAAAATTCCATGAAGTCACAATCAACCATTTTAGAAACTTAAATTGATAAAATGAATGTGTTGTGTATTATTTAACCGTTCTAACACAAAACGGGTCAACTGAACCTTTAGAAGATAACTTTTAAAAGACTCAACTATCTTACTCATACGACAAAGGATCAGCTCGAATCTCTTTCGGTCTCCATGAGAACAGCTTGCCAATTTTTTTAAGCCTAATTTGAGTTTTCTCATAGGCTCCGTCTGCCTTCAGTTGTACCCAACATCGTACTATTAAATATACAGAACCCAATCACCGAACTTACGCATCGTTGCCTCGTCGGGGTCCAAAGCGTACCAGCTGCTACTAGTTTTAGACGTAAATGTCATACAGCAAGACTTAATTTATTCAACACCAACATGACGTACGGTTGCCATCAACCTTTCTTTTCTTATTATATGTTTCCGCAGTCTAGAAAGGGCCACGAATGTTGAGCAAAAGCTATTATTGTGTCGACCCAAATGATCATTTTCCACGTTTGGATCTTGGATTTTTCTTCCCGCGGCTGAGAAAACTGTTGATTCGAGATGGCGTCAACGGCAAGATTAGCGGAAATGGATGGGGACAAGAGAACCCACACCCTCGGTTTTCTTCTGCGAGCAGTTTGCGGGTGGCGCGGAACAGACAAGATGTGTTGTCGTGGCGCGTTAGGTGCATCCAAAGTTCAAATAGCATTGCCAATTAAGTTATGACTAAGCCGAATCACCCTTGCCACCGCACACCAACGTGAGAGAAATCTTGTCTTGTTTGTAGGATGGTCGACCACACTGATCCTGAGCATGTAACCGACCTCTTGGTGCCCTATTGGATGTGTAAGTTAGATAGTTTATTTATAAAACAAATCACGGATCACACTATGGGCCGGCAACCTCCGAATGACCATCACTGGCCACAATTGAGGGCATCGCAGCCCTCATCTAGATATAGGTGTGGGTCTCCACACCCTCGCCTATGGCTGGCAAGGGTTGCTGGCCCTGGTCTATGGCTGGCCATGTTGCCAGCTAACAGAGGAAAATTGAAAAAAGGAAAGAAAAGAAAGAAGAAAAGAAGAAAAATGAAAAAAAAAAAAAAAAGTAACGAAAAATGGTTAAAATCATGAAAAATCATAAATTGGTATATTTGTGATAAATACTAATTTTTTTATCGCCAAAAACTCAAACCAGTACATCTTTGATAAATTTATCCTAAATCAATACATTTATGATAAATTTACTTTACATTAATTTCCTTTGAATTTTACTATTAAATTGACAAGTTTGATGACATGTGATGATTGATTTGTGTACTAGTTAAAGATTGGTTTGTGATTTTTTGTGATATTAATACATATAACGGAGGGTCTATCTATCACAAATGTACTAGTTTAGGATTTTTTATGGTCAAAAAATTAATTTGAGTTAAATTTGTTACTAGTGTATCAGTTTGGTGGTTTTTTTTATAGTAATTTGATGTAAATTTGTCATAAGTGTATCGGTTTGATGTTATTCGTGGTGAAAAAGTCAATTTGAGATGAATTTATCACAAATATACCAGTTTGAGGTCTTTTGTAATATTAACCCAACAAAAAATTAAGAATAATTAAAAAAAAATCATCTACTTCGACACTGACCATTCCATGTAAGATGCTTGACTTTCAATCAGTCAGTGATTTGTTTTATCAAAATTGGTTGGATAAACTCAATTGACACAAATATAAAAAGTTTAAAATTAAATTAGTTCAATCGAAAGGCTATTTGTACTTTTTTTACAACACAAAATAGCAAGCTGCGTAAATTTGATCCCCTTTTGTATTGTATTCGAGCTGACAATCCTACAATCCAGTCCTTGAATTTTCAAGACTTTTACCAATCAAGTCATCCGGTCGCCAGTTCTAGCTAATAAACAGTGCCAACGCAATATGAAAAGGTATTGGAACTTTTGATTTTGTTGGGTCTTGAATTAGGATTGTTACGGTTTGGTTGGTGCGGATTGATTTTTCGTGGTGGCATCAGTTTTTCCTATGTGATACTTTTCTTTTCAATTCTTAGAAATTGGCTTAATTCTATAGGCCGATTTTTTATCCATCGTTATATAACGTACCTGTTCTCTTTTCTCAAACGATGAAGGAGGCAATACAGGCATAGAATGATGAGGACGTTACACGCAATTTTGGAATGAGCTTGTACTAGCAGCTTGCTCACATTCACACTGCTCTGACTTTGAGCAAAACTAGATCATGCGCATCCCATTTGGCGAAATATTTTTAATTGATTTATTATTTCAAAGTGATACAAGTGATTATTTTTAGAAAAATATTTTTGAAAGTCATTCATATCTTGCAAAAACAAACGGATGCTAAAAGACAATCAACATATACTCAGTCGATTATACAAAACAAGTTTCGAAAGGAGACTAATCAAGAATTCAACAACTTTGCACAAATATCTCCCCTGAGTCTGGTAATATCATGATCATGGTGGGACGAGAGGATTATTGCGACTTTCCAAGGGGCTGGTGTCGTTAAGCACCTTATTAATGTGTGTGTGGACCAATTGTATAGCACGAATTCGGTTTCCATTCCATATTTGAACCACCCCCTCGAGCTCGAGTTTTAGTTAGTCCATCAAATTAGTGGGATATCTCATGATCTTGGGGATTACCCACTTAAGATGAGCTGCCTAGTTATATATTAAAAAAATAGCCAGATATCTAAATTTATAGGTTGAGTGCCCACACATATTCAACAGAAGGAGAAAAAAAATTGATCAAAGAGTTTAGTGGTCACTTTATTATTGATTGAAAAATAATACAATCGAAAATATACTTATGGCTATGATATATGGAAAAATGTTATCACAGAAATCACACTTTTCGCTTCATACCCGCCTTCAAGCGAAAAGTGGAAAGTTTGATCCCTACACTCTTATGTTGTCCTGATCACTGACTTAACAAAATTTCTTTAATTTTTGAATCCTCTTTCTTGTTTACTAAGCTTGGAAGTGAGGGAATGGTACCGTGAATCTCCATTCCTTCCTAACCCCACTTCAGACTATCCTTATCAGCTTCGGCTATCCCCTTTTCGACGCCCCTTGTCGATGCCTTCATCTTCCTACTCTTCCATGACGCTTGGATGGTATTCTTCCTTGTGCATTTTGCTTTGTCAAAGGGCTTGATCTTCTTGGCCTTGTACTCTGCGGGATCTTAATTTCCAACGACACCGTTTTTGGGTGGATGTATTACACCCAAATCTCCGGCAAGTACAGCCGTTTTGGTCATTTTTTGGCATGATTCATTAGAGGCCTCGATATTTACCGAGAAACTTCTTTGTAAAGGGCCTGCCAACCCCTTTATTATTGAGCCCAATTAGGAGGCCCAGTTTTCAGTATGTAGACCATTTCTTGTCTTCATGACCAAATAAATTTGCGACTTCTTTTCCTGTCAAAAAGTCTCAACTTTCATCTCGACATAGCTGTGAATATCAAACTACCCGTTTATTTCATGAAAAATAAATAATTTGAATAATATTTTTAAACAATTAATTATTTGTATCACTTATAAAAATAAAAATAAAAATAAAAAACATTTTTTTATCATTCATAAAAATATTTAGACTTAAATTATTATCGATAATAAAATATTATTCATTAATTAATTAATTATTTCGAATAACATGAGTGATCATTTCTTTCGGCTAATGTTATCAAAAGCAAACGGTCATTGGTGGGTGATTGGTTCCACCATGTCATTATCACGAGGGAGGGCCAAAAGCGAGACTGTTATATCACAATAGAAGGCAAGAAGTGAGATTGAGAGCTCAAGTAACTCACTAAGAAGCCAAGTGTTTAATGGGTAAGAGTGAGATAGTGAGATGAATTGACCGTTAGAGAGTTGAAGGCCCGAGAGGGAGATGAGGAGGTTGAGGAATGACGGGTGAATAGGTTTTTTTCTTTTACAAGAACCGATTAGTAAATTTGTAAAAGGCGTGAGAGTATGGCATTGAGAGTGCATATATACAAATTTGGTCTGACCCACGTCGATAGTTCCGTACCTAAAACCTAGAATTGGACTCACACCGGTTCGGTCTGGTTATGGGCAATCCCGGCAAATTCCGAGTCCTTTGCACACGTCTAGTGCGACCCCGCGAAGTACGTTGAGCTTGACTGGACATATTAAGGATATCCAAGGGTGAAGAAAGGTTGGGGGCCCACTCTCAGATAAGCCATCCAACGCTCAAGCCGGCTCCTAGGGTTCACGGGTGCCTCTATTTATAAGGGTGAAGTCTTCCTTTTTCCATGCGCCCGACATTTGCGATGGATTGTACCATTCTCGGCTCGCTCTTCTCGGATTTTCTCTCCATTGTCTCCGACTGATTCGATGTGGAATCTTCATCAAGATCAACAGGTATGCGCGTCCCTACTTGCTCAGTGAATTCTCGATTAGTCCAAGAAGCACATCTCAATTTTTGCTTGGCGATGATGTTGTGAAAGGAATATAATTAGCTAATTAGACGCCATTCGCCTGGTGAGCTGTTGTTGTCGTGCTAATGCTATATTGAAATGGCCAAACAGGAACGTGGTGCAGTAGCACCATACATGTCTACAAACGGCAGAGAATGTTATTATAGGAATGAGTACATGACAAGTCTTTAAGCCTCTGAAGTCATTATGCAATTCTGACCAAAAAAAAAAGTCATTATGCAATTACCTAGCAAAAGGAAAACGAGATCATCGTGCAACTAAGTCAGATATTTACTCAGTTTCAGTCAATTGCTGCTTATTCGAAAGAAATAGAACCTAGTCCTACCGTTAAAACTTTAGTGCCAGACAATGCCACACGACTTAATACAAAGCATTGCACTCAATCTGATGTACTAGAATATACAACTTCTCAAAGGAAAGCTGTCATCCCCTTTTGTCTAAGAGCAGAGCAAACCCAGTGGCCTATTCTAAGGAGAAATTAAGGGTGTGGTCAGATAAAAGAAGATATTTATTGTCCAATATCCTTGCCTCGTTCTGTAGCCATCGTGCACTAATTCTTCTTGTCTCTGTGCTACATCTTGCAGAAAAACGAGAGAACATGCATTTCTGGCGTGTCTAGTTGGTCTTCAAAGGCAAGGAGAGTGAATCTGATCATCTCCAAGCTGTTAAAAAGAGTAACGTCTTGATCCCTGTTCTCTCTCAGAACTATGCTTCCAGCAGATGCTGTCTTGGAGAATTGCTTGAAATGATGGAGTGCAAGATTAGCAGAGGACACTTAGTCTTGCCTATACTTTACAAAGTCGAACCAGAGGATGTGGAGCTCCTATTAGTGATGTTGGCAAAGAGATTTTGCTCGCGTGAGAAGCATGTTGGTGAAAAGGTTGTGGATCAAAGGGAGAAAGTGCTCATAGAAATTAGGTCCCTAAAAGGATGGGATTCCAAGAAAGATGTCAATAGGTACTGTTTTACTAGAACCTTCCTTACTTTCCATGCATTGACTATTTGCATTTCAATATCTAACATATATAATATAGAGGTGAGGAATTAACAACTTCAATAGCTGGGGCAATCCATTTAAAAGTTAGTTTGTTGATGTGCTGTAATGAGATTTACCATGCAATTTTTGTTGCCTTGTACTTGACCTCTAATTCTATTTTCAGGTACGAAGGAGAATTGGTAAAATTGGTTATCATGAAGGTTTTGAGTACCTTAAAAAAGGCCTTTAGACTGGTTTTTACTGAGCACGCGGTCAGAATCAACTCTCCTATAGAGAATGTGATGATAGTTGTTCATCGAAATTCTAGCGCTACCCTTATTGGAATTTATGGAATGGGTGGTATTGGCAAGATAGTTTTTGCTGAAGTCATCAACAACAAACTTGCTGATCAATGTGAAACCAACTAAATCGTCAAGTTTCTAATGAGGATAAAATAATATAATTAATCTTACTTTATTGAAGAGTAAGAAAGTCCTCATTCTTCTTGATGATGTGAATGATAATGATCAATTAAAGGATTTGGTTGGAGATCACAAGTGGTTTGGGTTAGGAAGTAGGATTATCATTACCACGAGAAGCAAAATTGTTCTTGATGATACTAAGCGGACTTCAAGTATGAATATGAGATAAATAACTTCCTTTAGCACTTGAGGTTATGAATTTAATTTTGTCAAAAAAGCCCTCATTGTTCTTGATGACTTCCCTTAGCTCTTGAGGTTATGACTTTCAATATTGTTAAGAAAGTTCTCATTGTTTTTGATGACTTCCCTTAGCTCTTTGAGGTAATGGGTTTAATTTTGTACAAAAAGTTATAATGGTTCTTGATGACGTGGATGATAATGATCATTAGAAGCTTTGGGTGGAGATCATGTAGGCTTGATGGGATGACACCTACAATGTGAATCAAGGTCTCCAATAGGAAATTGAAAGCACTAGGTATATCCAATTGGGCATTATCTACCATTTCCAGGACATGCAACTCATTTATAACTTTCAGCAAGGCGTCCGGCTAGTCTTCCACACGTTTTCTAGTTTCACAGTATTCCAAAAGCAGTGTAGGTCCGCAAGCAAGATTGTAATTACCATTAGCAGCAAGATCGTTGCGCTGGATGGGAAGGTCTGACAACCTGAACTAATCATTATGTTGAAAGACTCATTGGGAGATATTCTAGAAATAAGTCCATCACTTCAGGATGGCTTCCTTTAGTCATAAGTTCAATTTTTAGAAAGAAGTTGAAGATGAGCCACAAAGCATTAGATTATGTGCAATCAACTGATGATCTTGGTAGAGAAATTGTTCATCAAGAGGATTACAACAAAATCTCGAAGCCATAGCAGGTTGTGGGTCTGTGATGAAGCCTTAAAATGGCAGAGAATAATAAGGTAACAGTTGTCTCTGCCTTTCTTTTGCTTCACAGTTTAAGTTCTCTTTTTTCAAATGAATATTAATCCGTTTGTTTAATACAACTTTTAATGAAAAAAAAGCTTGAATAGAAAGTAGGAGTTTTATCTTAGCATTTAACAGAATACAGTAAATTAGAGGATGCTTGGTACTTTCGTTTTGCATCTTGCTTGACTGATATACAAACTCGGGTTCTTGGAGTGGCACAATGAAACTAAAAAGTAGAATAAAGATTATTGGAATCTTTAATTTTCCTGGTTTGAAAAGACACCTAAAATGAGTTGTTTTAATAGTATTTGAACTTAACATTCACAAAATCAGTTTTAAGAATGACCAGAACCGGCATCAAGATTCAAAATCATGTTAGTCCCCTGCCCCCCACCAGGGGGGGAGGGGGCGCTGTCTCCATTGAATCCTCTGTTTTGGTATTAAAGCGGATCTACTGGAATGGATGTCCTTCTGTTGTAATTTATATGAATCTTAAGAACAGGTTGTACTCAAATTCATCATATTTTGAAGTATCATGGTACTAATGAGAATGGAATTTCTGTCATGGTAAAAAAGGGAAAAAAGTACGTGTATCTCTCTTTCTAATATTACTCATTTTCAGTAGCTAACTCTTGAGGTAAATGAAAATGCGTTGTATGATTGTTGATTCCGATTATGATATTTACTGGAATTTTGACTATTGTTAGGATTTAGATAGTCATATGTGCAGAGTAAATTAATGTCACAGTAGACACAGGTGGAAGAAAATTAAAGTCATAAAGTGTATCTGTCATATTTGTGAAAGTTTTGGTTGATAAATTACAAACATATTTTGAGTGCTAAAATGGGGAATATGTACTAAAAATATATTCTCAGTCTGTTACATTTATTGATTTTAATGTAAGTACCTTTCATCTTTAGACCTTATAAATTCTTCTCTCTATCATAATTCAAATCTCTAACCCTCTCTCTCTCTCTCTCTCTATGAGCATTTGGCTATAACTTCATTTATTTAGCCAAAAAGAATTATACCCTCACTTTATCGTTCTTTATAAATAGCTATTCATGTTAACAATAAGCAAATTATATCACTTTTAATTCTTAATTATTTCTTTTAGGGAATTGAAAAGATTCAAGACAAAGGCGGAGAACAAAGGTTGGACAAATCGTTTACCAAGATGGCGGGGTGACACTATTTGTGAGTCATATTTTCGACACACACTCCAGCACAATGACTGGGTTGTCTTGTAAGTCGATAAATCTGAAATAGTTAAAGATTTGTTCATGCCATTCGATGGATGGAAATTCTTTCTCTACTAGCCAAGTGAGATTCTGAACTGATATCTCACTTGCAGGCAGTAAGTCATTTCCATCGATTGTTTGGCATAATATGTGGTGAACTATTTCGAATTTGCTGACTTACAAGGATTGAAATACAGCAACTCTCACTTCTCTCGCAAAGTAGTTGTAATGATGTGTATGTTTCCTTATTATCATATATGTGTTTCTCGTTTTAGAGACGTTCGTCCTATATTATTGGCATCTTTCATTTCCAAATATGGAAATGTTAAACAAGTTCTCAAATTTCCAATGGAAACCAGATGTATGATACTCCACCCTTCAACTGCAGTGTCAGTGCTATGGAAAGAAATCACAACCCTAAACGTTCTTTTGCCTTTGTGCGCCTCTCTTTACAGCTGGAGCGACTCGCAAGTTTGCGATCGACGTATGATCTGTTTTCAAGGAAGTTTGCACGAGCAGCTGGACTCTACACAAATGGTCCAGTGGCATCTTAGAATATAGCCAAAAAAAAAAAAAAAAAAAAAAGAAGAAAATCTAGCAAGACGCATGCTTACGCATTAAGCATGGCCTGTGTAAGTTTTCTTTACGTAAATCACCTACCTAATTCAATTCCCTCTTATCCTCATCACGCGTGCAAATTTATCGATATAAAGAAGGATGGTCCATCGCATTTGCATTGAAGTTCCCTTTGATTTTGAGATTCTTTCCTATTAACTGTATAGTCTCATGTTGTATATTTACGTGGTTATATCGTGTCTTAATATGTAGCTACTCTTTGCCTGATGACTTAAAGTTTTCAGGTGGGATATTCTAATATGGTATTAGAGCACTAGTCAAGAATTTGAATTCTGGCGCTGTTATCAAATTCGTTGCTCGTGTTGAGATCAAACAATTTGCCCACTCAAAATATGAGTCATGCTCTTTTCCCAAATAACGGAGCTCACTAGTATGAGGGTGAAAATTTCTAGTCTGATTTCTCTTTCTTGCCCATAGAAATTGAGGTCAGGCAAACTCTCCAAGCTTGTCCAGACCGACTTAAGGTTATTTGTTCATGGACTGCTTCCGAATTCCAAATTCTAAGTACATCGGTTGGTCTTGACTCGAAGGACGACCTAACGACCCAACTGAGCTCAAATCGATTGCCCATCATCCGTAAAATAAAAGCGATCCAAGGCAAATGGGGCTCTTGAGGAGGACTAGTGAGCCAATCACAATAATGGGCCTTAATTCGATGAATTTTTACGATCCAATGTTTGCGACTTTTGAATAGTGAGCTAACTGAATATCTTGATGTTGGCCCAACAGAGGTTTGCATTCGGTGATTAGAGGGAGGGCATCCCACAGTGGCGTTGAGATCCTACTTAGTACTTGATTTTCTTTTTCTTTGCTTTGATCGTCTTTTCTTTTCTCTTCCGATCTATTTTGGGAGTTTGCATGTGTAAGTAAATTTTTGCAGCTGTTCTTGGGTAAACGTGGTCATTGGTTCATCCATTTGTCTAGTCGACAACCATCGAGGATGTTCCTTACGCGGTTCCATAACCTTTCCAAAATTAAGCAACTTTCGTCTCCCAATTTAGATTTAGGTTTAAATTTGGGAGTTTTAATCTCTCAAACTAGATCTCCGACCAAAAAAAAAAATAAAATTGTATCTAGATGTAACTTTGGGAATTCCTTACACGTATTTGATAGGTGTCCTTTCAATATATTGATGTCAATGTCTTAGCATGGGAATTGTGATAACGATGTTGCACCTAATGCGCACCACAAACCATTATAAATAAAGTGGGAGATCTTGACGTGTGTTCGTTATTAAATTTGTTGATCAGCTATGAAACATTAACATTGTCAAATCTATTCTTGAAGGATGAGAACGTGCTTGTAGTTGCAAACTATGCCTTGTTATTTATATTACGGCATTTGTTTTGTTTCACAGTTATTTAGGATTTGCTAAGTTAGATAACCTTTTGTCGAGTATTATTCTGAAAAATGAATGGAATTTTTCTTTATAAAAAAACAGCTCATGAAAAAACAAGTTATTGGGAATTGGAAATCGAGCCGAATTGTGAGGTTTAGACGCTGCATAGACTAGAAGTGTATGCTCAATCGATCCTTCACTTAAACAACCCCAATCAATACATGAAGTGGAGTTGAACCTTTGCATTGCGTAATTCTGATATTTTCTGTGATCAACTTCGTTCGCCCAAAAAAGAAACCCCTAAAAAGTTTGAGTATTTCTGAATTTGGGACTTCTGTCTTCTTTCTCGGGCCTCGACTTCCTTCATTAGGCCGTACCAGAATTGGATGTGGAAAGATCGAGTTTTACATAATCAAGGCGATCCTGTTTCCCAACGACGATTATTCCCCCAATTCATGGCGACTCGCTTACTTTTTATCGAAAATAGATAACCAACATGATGCACCGCACCATAAAATATTCTTAGATTTCTAGGTAAATTGCTACAACGTTTGTGAACTCGAATGATCGACTCACCCACTTGTCTGTCGAGTCCCTTTGCGGTCCTCGTGCGAGTTGCATTGATAACAACTTGGGGGACATATAACATGGATGCTCCAACTTGAGGGGCCCCGTGAGGAACAAAGTGACCTTGTAAGTATAATAAAGGGTTTATGGTGGCATCGTTTGAAAGCAATCATAAAGTGAATATTACAAATAAAGAAGGGGTGCTCAGAAAATCCCAAACATTCAATCTCATTTTTCTTTTTTGTCTTGCATTCAATAAATAATGAGAGTATGACATAACAATCTCTCAATTAGCTACCCCGTCATATAAATAGAATATTCACTAAATAATGCAATAACGTGATCTTTTGTGTTTCCAATGCAAATAAAAAGTATAAGACTCATGACTTAAATCATGGACTAAGTGTCGTGATTGGTAGATATTAATAAGTCATTAACTTTTCAATTATGCTAGTAATTCTCATTATTAGCGGTACCAAATTCTTCTGTACCAATAAATTTGTAAATGGATTCATCTTGTATTCTGATAAAGCCAGAAAATGTCATCACGAATGACCTCGTGAATGAAGCGCTGTATATCTATGGTCTTACGAGTCTGTACCATCATAAATGTTTCGAGCCTCTCTTTTCCCCGTGCAAGCTAAGCCTTCTTATCGATGGCATTTATATGAGAAGTGTGCCGTTCTTTTAAAGATATCTCCCTTATAACAAAGTTGAACTTGTAGCCCTCCAAAGCTTTCTTCGATGGCTTTTGTCACTTTTATTTGTTTTTGCTTGCAGTTGTACCTAAAAGCTTCAATGCCATCCACAAAGAGAGTATAAAGTTCTTCGCACTTGTGCTGATATTCAGAAAGATTAAGGCTGTCTTCATCCTGGATCAGTTAGACCGGCAGAAACTTTATATTCTTTTGTTTTCGAGGTCTGAGTCAGAGGCACTGTGGGAATATCCACACGAAAGGAGTTGATACAATTCTTCCCACTCGGCTTCAGCTCTTCAGAAATTGATGGGCTAAGATGGCCAGGTGATGAAGGCGTACCGACAGTAATTGAGTTCAGCTCCTGGTCGATTTTAGAATTGACAATGCTGAGCAATCCTTGACTTCTGTTTCGCTTGGCCAAGGGAGTCTCTTCTACATCTTCTCCGACAATGACTGTTGATGACTTTCGTTTGTAGGTTTCAACTGCAATCGAGAGAAAGATGTTAGATGGTTATTAAAGGGCGAAAGGAAAGGAAGGAAACGATAAACACATTTTTACCAAGTCCTCTCCTGTAATTACTCTTGAGTATTGATAATGATGGGTTCGATGGGGATGCATTAGAAGTTTGAGACTCTCCAAACAGATCATCCTTCTTTCACCTTCTCCACAAATGAATCACTGCCTTTGACAAACATCCAATTGGAACAGGAATTCCACCACCCATTAAAAAATCGTGCTCTATGGGTTCTTGAGGAATGGAGTATGCATGTAGCCGATTGAATATATTGAGGCAGATGTTAATGTAGTGCAACGTCGCATCTATGCTCAGTCTGTGGAGAGAGGAAATTTCGTTTGATATATAGTTGGCCTAGGAATTCCCTAAGCCAACCTAAACTGTTGAGCACGATATTTAGGATGATAAACCCAGAAACGAGGGAAGAATATTTCTCTGTTTGACAAATTTAAGAGGATGATCAACAGAGACCAAGACGATCAATCACTCAATCATGGCCGAGCCATTATAAGAGTAAATAGAGAAGTAGGAATATCTATGGGACAGAAGTTGAAATTTTTATGCCTTAGGTTGCAAAATGAAAATAATTGGATTAGGGCAAGTTATAGGTATCAGTATGTTCAACTAATAATTTTTATGCCGTAGGTCGCTCCTATTTTAAAGTCGTAAGAAGTCAGTTTTAAACTGTTAAAGAAGAAGATGACCTAATTCTCCACATAATTCAGTAATTCAGAGTCAGTTGTTGTAATTGTTATCAATTTTTTGGTCATATACCACAAACCATTGTTTCTCTTTTCATTTTTCCCCTAATGAAGTGGTAGTCAATCTCAATATATTTAGATCTTCTAGGAGATAAAGTTTTCAATCTTCCATTGTAGATTGTCTATTCAATAGAGAACTAGTCAAATTTGTCTGTGAATATTCAATGACACCATTATGTCCATGATCTTGATGTAAGTGATCCTATTTCCTAAAGCACCTTTCATGTATCTGGAGCTAGCTTCATGTCAGGGTCCCATTGGAGTGTCAACTAGTCTTCACCCAAGCATGCCCATCTCTTCCATCAAATCCAAGGAATATTCTAGCTTACACACATGTATCCTCAATCAAGAACGCACAACCTCCCACCAAGAAAAGTACCATGTCCAACCCCAATCCTCGGTTCAATATTGTCAATTCATACGTGTCTTTGACTGAGCAATGCCATCCGCACCATCTCCTACGACAACATCTGCACAGACCACCATCACAAGTCACGATGCTTTTTAAATAAACAATTAGTAGGTACACCGTCAACGTAGAAAGTTTATCTACTTATTCATCATCAGAGGGATATCTCTCTTACCTATATCCAGAGATGAGTTATTAACCAAATTTTTATACGTCTTCAATCCATCCAATGAAGAATGTGTATATATATATATTTTAAACCAATAGCGTACCCACTAAATAAAAAGTCCTTTTCTAAAAAAATAATTTGTCGAATTGAGGAATTAACTTACTATCCACCTGAAAATATACCTAGCCATGGCCTATTGATTCTTCCCATGACGGCACTTAGTCCATGATTTAAGTCATGAGTCTATACTTTTCATTTGCATTGGAATTCACATAAGATCAAACTATGGTGGGGTAGCTAATTGAGAGATTATTATGCCATGCTCTCGCTATTTATCAAAGTATGAATGTAAGACAAAAGAGAGGGATGAGATTGAATGGTTAGGGACTTTATGAGTGCTTTCAAACAATGCCACCAAAACCCCCCCATACTTACGAGATCACTTTGTTCCTCAAGAGGCTCCCCCAAGTTGGAGCATACATGTTATATGTCCCCCGTTGTTACCAATGTAACTCACACGAGGACTGCGAAGGCACACAGCAAACAAGTCAGCAAATCGATCATTCGAGTTCACAAATGTTGTTGTAATTTACGTAGAAACTGATTTTTCCAATAAAGTGATAGTCAATCTCGATATATTTAGTTCTTCTAAGAGATGAAGTTTTTGGCCTCCAATTGTAGATTGTCTATTCGATAGAGTACTAGCCAAATTTGCTTGTGCATATTCAATGACACCATTATGTTCATGATCTTGATGTAAGTGATCCTGTTTCCTAAAGCACCTTTCATATATTTGGAGCTAGCTTCGTGTCAGGGTTCCATTGGAGTACCAACTAGTCTTGACCCAAGCACGCCCATCTCTTCCATCAAATCCAAGGCATATTCCAGCAATTGCACATGTATCCCCTGTCGAGAAAGCACGACCTCCCCACCAAAAAAATTACCGCGACCAACCACCATCTCGGCTTTAAAATTGTCGATCCATACGTGTCTTTGACCGAGCAATGCCATCTACATCATCTCTTACAATAACGTCATCTGCATAGACCATCATCACAAGTCACGATGCTTTTTAAATAAATAATTAGTAGGTACACCGTCAATGCAAAAAAATTATCTACTTATTCATCATCGGAGGAATGTCTCTCACGCTCATATCCAGAGAGAAGACATGTAATCAAATTCATATACGTCTCCAATCCATCCAATGAAGATTGTGTTTATATGTTCTTTTACATCGACAGCGTACCCACCAAAAGAAAGGTCCTTTTTAATAAAGACAATTTGTCATATCGAAGAATTGACTCATTCTCCACGTGAAAATAAGCCTAGCCCTAGCATAGTTCGACAAGTGTGAAAATTTTCCGAATTAACAAACCAAAAAGAAATCATTGCAGCTAATGAATTATTGCCGCGACTCGACCCATAAAGCGTCCAGAGGGCCAAACCCCAGCACACCAGTGGCCGTTCCTGCCCTACATAGACAAGTACCTAAGTCACGCCCATCTAACCGAATCGGATGGAGACACGTGCCCCCGCAACAGAGCCGCACGTGGTCACGCGAGCCGAGGATCGGTCCCCCCCACCCTACGAGGACCTACGCGCTTTTGTCCCCTTCCCAACATGACTCACGTGCACTGCACGGACGCGTGTCCCGATTTACCCAAAAGGGACATGGCGGGGCCCGCCTGGTCAGTCTACTCTTTCACATTTTAACCTTAAGCCTGACCCAATATGGAAGGGGGGAGGGGGATTCTCTCTTTTCCTTTTTTCTCCACGTTTACAATGATTTTTTTACGAGGAAAAGAAGATTTGGTCTTTAATTGGGTCGTTGTTAGGGCGATTATGTTTACACGTCCTCACTCAATTTATCGCCCTTTTACTAATTAGGTACAACTAGAATGTTACATCACCTTTTGCATTTTTTATATGCAATTATCGTAACTTTTCTTTTGTCGATCAAAAATAAAAAAAAACCGAGTGTCAGAGTGTCTCTATCTCACGTGAAGCAATGGTTTTAAACTCTTCATGCGTTTAAACACAAGCCAATGAACATGTCAGAGGAAAGTCTTTTCTCTATAGCGAAACTCTTGAATTAAAAAGTTGCAAAAAGCGAGTTTTCCTTCTAAGGAAAAGGAAATCATTTCCGTGAGGATTCCCTCCGTGCTATCATGCTTCCAATAAGGCACAACTACTTTTACTAATCTTCAAAGTTATGACTATAATTTATTTTATTTTTTTTTTTGAAATCATGTTACTGATCTTCAAAATAATTATCATAACTTTTGTTGTTTTCTTTTGCTTCTCTAATTTGACATTACAAATTTGAAACAAATTCATAGCTGAGTTAAATTTTTAGAAGCTATTAATTCATTGACTTTCACCACGAACACGTGAGTATGACTGATTTGGTTTACAATATCTAAAATCCATAATAGTGTTTGTCTTTGCTTTGCACACTACTTCATTGACTAGTTTGGTCGTTAAAGAACACCATAGAATATTTCCTTAAATTGCATTTTAACAAATCACAACATAGCAAAACAATTCATTTTATAGGAAAAAGATTTACTAGGTAAAAAATTTTCAATAACAATGACTTTATAGTGAAAAAAAGGGATATTTATTGCGAAAACAAAAGATCAAACAATAAAATAGACAAAACTAGAAAATAGACTAGACACTAGACTTAAACATTGCCACAACCACTCCTACCCTAAAATGCTAGAGATTTGTCAAATGTAACTTCTCTCATGATAACATGTGGATCTAATTCCAAGCACTAGTACCTAGTTTTGTTCACCTTGTTCATAACCTAGGAACATGTATTTTCTTGCCATTTCATTGAGCTTACTATCCCTCATTCAAACATAACATGAGCAACCAAATATTCTAATAATAAAACAATCGGTAACGTCACTTAATCACACTTTTTGGAAGTCCAACATCTAACCATAGTCAATGGGGATCTATTTATCATGTGCTCACCATACCAAATGCATTCTCTTAGCCGTACTAGTGCTAAGAGCATTTTGTAGACTATCTCTAGTAATGTTCTACCTATCAACTCTGCAACCTGTAGTTACAATGTCTCACTATGCCTTCATTCATGTAGAGTTCATTTAACATCTCCAAACAAAACTTCATACTATTGATAGTCCGCATATGCTTGATCATAGTCTCATTTTCAATCAAAGGTCTCAACTATCTGATCCTTACAACAGCATCAAACATGTGCTTCATCACAAACACTCGTGTCTTCTTGAGTAGTCATTAATGTGCCTCAAATGCATATGTCACAATTTAGACTCTTGAATCAATGTATTCGACATCTCTACAGTGAATTCGTCATTATCTTACCTTGAAGCTTATTTCTCTCATTATCACCAAAACACCCCAAATAATTTTCAAAATTCCACATTCTAAAAAATTACCGTCAATATCCTTACAATACTATCATACATTTTAATTTTGACATTTCCAACATCCACGATGTTGCACTCAACATTGTTCCCTAAATGCACTTAACTTCTATCGACACATTAATAAGTAGTAAACTAGTTCCTATTTGACGTAGCTAAAAATAAACAATTAGAATTCATAATTCATCCGTCAAATGATGAATCATCAATAACATACTCATAATCAACGCTATTTGATTATAATTAGCTATAGCCACAATATCATATGTGGAATCAACTCTAATTCCTCTTGCTCTTCTAGTTTTTCAGCTAATGGTAATTAAAGTAGTAGGCACAAGTTCACCAGATTATCTTCTACAATCATTCTCACTCGGAACCAAATCTCAAATCCCATCAAATGTTAAACTTATTGACCAAAAGGATTTACTAACAACAATAACAATTCAAACTATTAGGCAATAAGATAATAAAATCAAAGCACGCACCTTATCATTATAGTCAATTTCAACTAAACTCAGTTGACTAACATCCATATTGAATTCATTGATATGATTAACAACCAATGCACATTCACATATCTTTAGGTTAAATAGATGCCACATTAGATAGACCTTATTAATCTCAAGAGCTTCTCGTACATGTCCAACATGGCCTTCTTTAGTCTCATAATGATCTTCTCTTTCATGATATAAAATGCGATGTTACGAGTCAACATCAACCAAATAACACCCGGCACTTGTCAATCCAACAACTCCCATTTAGCTTGCTTTATTTACTCCGGCTCTTCCTAGATAGTGGTAAGTGTGGATTCCTCTAGTAGAGATAATCCTCAATCTACATATTTTAAAAATCAAAATTTTTTCCTTAAAATCTATCAATTCTCATTTTTCCTTCTTTCGACGCCCTCAATTCGCTTCAAATTAGCCAAACTTAGCTCTAATATCAATTGTTGCAAAAATAAGCGATCAAATAATAAAACAAACAAAACAAAGAAATAATTTAGGCACAAAATTTATGTGATTCAATTGAGTTGTCTTAGATTTATGAGGAAAACAACAAAGAATTTCACTAACGGATATTACAACCACACTCAAATCACTCAAATACTATTAGGCTACGTTTGGTAGTCGGGATAAAATTCGATATAGGATATGATTTATCATATTCTACGTTTGGTGCTCACTCAGGGCAAAATAAAGTTGAATATAAGTAGGATATAGGCCAAATAAAATTATCCCATAGGGGAGGTGGGATAAATGTTGATTGGATTTCTAATGTTCATAGTAGGAAAGTTATTTTTCTCGAATAGCAAACTTATTAAATTAACAAAATTGAAATTATATTTCAAAAAAAAATATTTAATTAATATAATTTAAGAAATTAAAAAAATTTTTTTAATTAATATATATTCAACTTTAATTCTATCTTATAATAAACATTCAATCTATAAATTAAATATTTATATTTATTATTTATTTTAGGTATTTTTGTATTTTAGGTATGTTAGTACAGTTTACTATTTGATAAAATTTTATTAAAAAATGATGAAAGGGGAAAAAAATAAATAATAAATAAAATAAAATAAAATAAGAGGAAAATTAAAATAAAAATAAATTAAGGAATAGTGTTATGAGAGATTTTCACCATATCTATTTATGAACATTTATGTTTATTTATAATTATATGCCATTTATATCAAAAAAATGTATATGATATGATGTGAATATATCCGACTTTAATATTGCGATTCAAAAAAAGCAATGGACATGATATAAAAAAATCATATGATTTTATATCATATCCTATCCAATCATATCCAATTAGAAATCCGACGACCAAACGTGGCATTAGTGTTTCTAGCCCCTATTACATCCAATAACTCACACAATATTTAGCCCACCGTTCCTCACGAAATAATATCTCAATCTCAAGAAGAAGTTCACAAATCTTACTCTCGAGATTTAATTGGCTTCAACACTAAGGCTCTCAAAATGTAATTCATGAAGAAGTTAGCTCTTAGATGCTTTTCACAGTCAAAACATTTCTTATGGAAACCTACTTGAATTATGAAAATTTCCTTTTCGGGTTCAAACTCAAGATATGTTTTCAACAATATTATCTTGGAATTAATTAAATTGAGTAATTATAAATCTATATTTGCATATAGAAATGTAGATCTATCCATAGGATTAATTGATTCAGTTTTCTCTCTCAAGATCATTACACTCACTATAAATACTTTTAAAGTCGACATCTAATATATATACTTCAAGATGATGTCTCAAGATGAAAGATCACTTCTTTAGTAAAATTTGGCACACACTATGTTAAACTATCCACATAGCATTATGTTACGATGAATGAAGTTTGACGTGTTTGTCAAAACGGACTAAACCTATAATATTTCTAACTTGATTAGTTTGCTAAATAGCCTCTTGCGAGGTAGATAGAATCATTCAAGTAATTTTTTAAAAGTTTAAGTTGTTAGATGAAAATGTTATTTAATATTTAAATATTCTAACGATATGGTTGAAGGCCATTTTAGCTTGAAAGCTTTGAATTTTCAACTCTAACAATTTTAACCATAATAAGTCCTTTTATGAGTACACGAGAGTTTGGAATTTTTTTTCCTTTTTTGTTATTAAGAAAATTAAAAAAAAAGGCTGGAAAAATAATAAATACACTCCCAAGAAAAGAAATTTCTCATGGTCACTTAGTGAAAGAACAAGGAAAATGGATAAGGCGGCGGGGGCGGGGCTTCCACTAATGGCGTAGCCGCTTCTCCTAAATACCCCGACTCCCAACCACTATCACCACCGCCGCTAAATCCACTCAAGCCATGTTGCTGGGGCAACGCCGCTCCAGCTCCATTGTTGCCGCCGCCAGCTCCGGCAGCCGGCAGAAGCGACCAATTAGCCATTGCCGGCTCGCTTGCCATGCTAGCAACTCGACCCGCGCTCGCGGCCTCCCACCTCGGCATCCCTAGACTTGCATTAGCGCCGTGCCAGTTGGGGGCCACAAAAATGTTGGTCTTCTGCGGGGGCGGTCGTAAATGCGTCCTGCTCTCATCCTTCTCTATTTCATTCATGACGGAATTGGACGCGTCCAGTGCCCTAGAGAAGGAAGAAGACGATGATGGCGACGACGCCGATGGCGGCGGGGACGACGAGGTCGAAGGCGACGATGATAAGTTAGAGGAGGAGGAAGATTTCAAGAAACTCCTCTTCTTTTCACACATCAATTGCCTGGTCTTATCTTTCTCGAGCATCATCCTCAGAATTAATTGCGGGTCCTCCACGACCTTGTGCAAGAACTCCATCATCTGGTGGGGCCTCCTCTCCGTGGCCTCTAGCCTCTTGCTCATGCCTTGAAGCTCCTGCTCCAGCGTCTTTTGCTCTTGTCTCAACCTGCTTATCTCCATGGCCACGTCCTCATCTTCCCCATCTCCTCCACTACTGTTCCCAGACTGCGGATGAGCAGCGTTCCTGGGGTTGTGCTTCCTCCTCGCTATGCTGCTCAAGAGATGAGTTTGGCCCCTGAGGAAGTATTCGTTGGCGAACTCCCACTTGTCCGGATCGACCTTCTTGAAACCCTACATCGCATAAGAGAAAGAAAATAAATCTCGTAATCGGATAAACGGCTAATTAATGAATGAACAGCTGTTCATTTACAGTAGACCCATCTCTAATTCAAGGGAGCATTTTCTTGCAAGCAACGCACTGGTGATGTACACAAACATGCATCTTGATCGCAAGAGACACCGCAAGAGACAGCTGATATAAGATAACACGATTCATCATCGATGTTTAGGTCAACCATTCGACCCAAAAACGATAAAACAATCGAGCCACGGTCCATGCGACGCGCTTCACTCACTGACAACAAACAACTCTCCCGGCAAGTCCCTATCAGTAATCGCAAGCGCGACCCGATATCGACTCCTGACCGACATACGAACCGAAAACTCAATCTTGTCGAGCGCTTACATAGGTGTTGAGCTGGCGGACGAAGCTCGAGAAGTTGCCGTGCTTGAAGTAGGCAGGCAAGATCCTGAGGGAGAACTCGAGAGGGTCCGTCACGATGAAGCTGTTGTTGGCCCTGCCCCACCTGACCAGCACATCCGTGGCCGGGTCGTCGACCATGTGGTAGGTCTTCGCGACGAACGGCGCCACCGCGTCGTCCCCGCCCTCCATCTATCAGAAGCTGCAAAAACACAACGAAACTAGAATCCCAAAGAAGAAGAAGAAGGAAAGGAAAGGAAAGGGGAAGGCAAGTTCGTTTCGGCCGCGACGGATCAAGGGGAAGGTGGGTTTTTCTTTATTCACGGTGGAGCTCCGCTCGGAGTATTTATAGATAGCAAAGAGAGACGCAGCGTCCTCGGTTGCTGGAGCGGAGGGGAGGAGGAACGGGAGGGGGGAGGAGATAACGGTGGCTCGGATCTGGACGGCTCCGATTTTTGTCGCGACGCGGCATGGGACCCACGTGGCCCGGGACCCACCTCTCCCATCAACGCCCATCGTCACGGTCCGACGCTCAGATATTTTCGCGTCCCGGAAAAAAGCTCCCCCACGCGCAGTTTCCCATGTTGGGAAGAAAAACATTCTCCAAACGCCACCAATGTCAGGAGCCATTAGCCCAATTTGGCAAACCCAACCTTCGGTATAACCAAATAATTCACCATTTTCATGAACAGTCCTGCTCCAAGTAAAGGCAACATTGCCATCACTTTTTTCCTCTCCCAAAGCTTGCTCTGTCTAGTCCGGTTAGTTTCGTGCCAATTCGTGCCAACCCAAATCGGTAATATGAATCGTTATCACAATAAATAGATACGAGAAAAGTTATTTCATATCAAATCGTCCCGATGCCTCGAAATATATTGCCCCAAAATCCCCTTTCTCCTCCCCACCAAATCATGTTAGGGAAACTACAACGTTCGGCAATGATAGGCTGCTTGAGCCAACCTATGAGAGCAACATTGCCGTCAATTTTTCTCTCCAAAAACTCGATCCGTTCGGTTAGTTTCATGCCGGCCCGGATCGGTAACTTGGGTTATCGCCGTGATGGACGGATACTAAGAAAAGCTATTCTATATCGAATCGTCCCGATGCCTTGAAATGTATCGCCCCGAAGTCCCTTTTGTCCCCCAACCAAAACATGCTAGGGAAACTACAGCATTGTGGGGAAACTACGGCATTGGGCAATGATAGGCTGCTTGAGCCAACCTATGAGAGCATTCATTGCCATATGGAGTAAAGAGAGAATGCGACTTTTGACGTGTCGCCAGGATCGAGGGGCTTGGCACTACGCTAAGTTTGGGGTCACGGGGTAATTAAAATATTTGGAGGGGGAGAAGATATTTTCTAGAGGTTAAGCTTTGTTTATTGCAAGTGCACCCCTCAACTTCTAAATTAGGGGAGGAAAAGGGATGATGACAAAGGAGGGGGCCATCAATGTTGCAGCAGCTTTTCCTGAAGTGTTCTTACGGGACACCTTTAGGTATACTTAACACATTCACATTGGTTCTTGGGAAAACGTTTTGACAAAAAGCACACATGGATGGGTTTGTCCTACGTTAATGCTGAACACCCATTATTCCATTTGACAATGAAAGGCGAAGAAGGATAGAGAAGGGGGGCTGAGAAGCGTGAATGTGATTCGTGCTCGTTTCGAGAGTTGCTAGGGTTTTCGAGAGAATATGGGGTTCATTCGATAAAAAAAAAAAGAAATTGAGTATAAAAATTGATTCGAGTGCCCAAAGCTGAAGTGGCTGCTTTCAAAGTGGCAAGAAGAAATGCAACGATTGGAGCGGGGAGGACTGGAGCCGAAAAAAGAGGATTCCTCATTTGTTTCACCCAATGAGAACTGTGCAAGAGGATTTTATTTCATGCGGCTCCTAAGTGATTTAAGAAAGAATCGCTTGCCATCTCCCTTTTTTGATTACCTCTTTTTTCAGCGTATCTATAACACCAAACCTAATTGATTTCTCTAAAACATTGCTTTTACTGAACTCTTCGAGGAATCCTTCATAAGTGGTCGTGAATTAACTGATTAATTTACGCCAATTTGAACTCTAGATCCACTAGTCAATTGTTTTCGAAAGCAAATTTAAAAGCATTATAACAATGAGGCTCATTGATGATTGCATGTTTTGATACACGTTAAAACAACCTAAAAAAAAAAAAAAAAAAAGACGAAAATTCATTTTATTTGAGAAAATGAGGATGGAAGGGCATATAAAAATGGGGGACGCGTATGGGGGACGCGCCTGTGAAGAGCGTGGGGTTGGGGGTAGGGCTGAAAAAGTACAAGAAGATTTAGATTATATTTTTGGAAGGAGAGACGCAAGTAGGAACCAATCAGATAACGCGAAAGAGCGGGCCGAACAGTGGCCAAAAGATTTGGGTTGACATGTAAAACCAGATTTGCTTTCGCGGTCCATACCGACGTGTCGACGCGCCCAGACGCCACGTGGTAGTCCATTTCCATTAGATATTGATCGTGCCATAGCCCTTTTCTTATTTTATTTCTTCCCTCATATTATTAGATTTGGTGTAGGTGCACAACAATTCATAAAATCCTTAATGTAAAGACCCACACTAGCAAAAGGGTAGAGCATACCGGATACATGAGATTTTGTGGAATTACTATCAACTATTTTAAAAGTATAAGATGTTAGATGAATTTGTAATTTATTATTTAAATATTTTAATACTCTTCTTAACATCTAGTCTAGTATTTTTTGCTTAATACTAAACATGGAAATTCAATTAGAAAGGCAAATAGGATTTGAAAAGAGTCGAACTCGGATCTTTAGTAATGATACCATGAGAGATTCTAAGATGAAGGTGTGATCTATTTTTTAAATATTCTGGGAAAATTCCAAATAAGGATCTAAAGTTGACCAATTTTCTCAAATAAAGGCTGAAATGAATTTTGTGTCAAATAAAGACCTAAAGTAGACATATTGGCTCAAATAAGGACCCGAAATGATTGAATCAATTATAAATAAGAACCGAGCTTCTTGGTTAGCCAAATATTCACATTTACGACGATTGGAGTTTGGGCAATTTTGTCCAAAAAAAAAATATATGAAAAATTAACAAATCCTAAAACATAAACAAAAAAAAAAAAAAAAAAAAAAAATCCTAGGTTTTCTACAATCTCCCCTTTCCTTGTACCCATCATCCGCAAAGTTAAAGACCGAAATTCTCTCCATTCCTTGTATCCATCCTCTACAAAGTTGAAAACCCAAATTCTCCGTCGGTTGAGGCATGAATTCAAAAACAAGAAGAAAACCAAACGCTTCTTTCTTTGTTTGCGGAGACCCAAATTCTCCACCAATTGAGCAAGGTGAGAAGCAGCGGGGGAGAAGAAAGAAGAAAATGTAAACATCTAAATGAATAAACTAAACTTAATTAATATAGAATTTTCCCTTTTTTCCCAATCACAAATTTTTGACAAAATTGCCCCTATTTTAATTGCCGAAAAATGTTTTCCGGCGAGCTAAGGTTCTCAATAGAGATTAACTTGATTACTTTAGGTCTTTATTTGACATAAAATTCACTTCATGTCCTTATTTGAAACAATGGGTCCACTTCATGTCCTTATATGACACAAAATTCACTTTTGGTCATTATTTGAAAAAATATATTCACTTTGAGTCATTATTTGAGAAAATATATTCACTTTGGGTCATTATTTGGAATTTTCCCAATATTCTGATAGAATATTCATGCATGAGCTATCGTGCTCGAAATTGACATGCTTGATTTAGCTCGGAAAGATGTGAATGTGCGAAAAAGGAAGCATAGAATATAAGGACGAAGGGTCACTTGGTTTGTCTGAATATTTCAACGGTCATATTTTGGAATAGATAGTATATTGACATTGGAACTCACTTAGGAAGTTCAAAATCAACCATTTTAACTAGAATGATGAGAAAGAACTACTACAGTGATAAAATCATATGTCTGATAATTTTTCTTTACATTTTCGTAAGTTATATAAATTGAATAATTTATGTATAAGTCTATAATATATTATCGGTTCAATGCTATAAAAAAAAATCGAATTACTTGTCGATTTTTTTTTCTCTTCTTCCCAATTGCAAAGTCAAGTCAGGCCCTCAGCGCCGCCCTCAAACGACTTCTCTCCGCGTTCATACTGTCGTCAGTCTATTGGGCAATCGAAAAGGTCCACTTGCATTTTTCTAATTAAGTTCAACAGTGAATGCTGCTGATGCCATCGTGCGCATCATCCAAAAGGTCCACACACAACTTCTGCCGTGCTAGAAAAGAAGAAAAGAGCCAAAAAGGGTCTTGCACTCTCATCACAAAAGTTCAATTATTTCCTCGTCATTCATTTCTTGCTGACGAGCCCAGCAGTGCGAGTGTCCTCATCATGCGCCCTGGAGAGAAGGCGGTGCTCCTATTGGCAACTTCAACAAGATAGTGAGATTTGAATCTCAAATTAAATCTGGTATGGTTGGGGCAGCCAATGAGATGGCTCGCGCAGGATCTGGCATTAGATCCTGACCCTCTGTTCTTGTCTCTTTCTCACCAATCTAGAAAATTTGGGAGGCAGTGGATCTTGGCCTTTTGATTGGTTGAATTAGCTAATTAAATTATTGGAAATTCTATCTGGGTCTAGAGTTTGATGAACAACTCCCAGGCAAAATCTCCAAAGTTTTATTTAGATATGGATGGTCTAACCAATCATCTCTTGTTAATCAGCCTGCTCGCCTACTCTGATTGGTCAGTCTCGCAAAGTTGAACAGTCACAGTCATTGTCAAAGGTTAACCGACTTCAATTAGAGAGAGAGAGAGAGAGAGAGAGAGTTTACTTCTGATCTTGATCCCAAGCACCCCTTTGGCGAGGGCAACCGTGATGGGACAGAGATGGGTGGTGTTTTTCAAAATTGATGAATGTGGATGCTCATAAAAGAACAAAGGAAAGGTCAAGTGCTGATGGAAAAACAAGGGATCCGAATTTGTGAAGGGGAAAATAGGAGTTGAAAGATACATGAAACTCGAAGATTCTTGGGTTCCTTAATCGGGAAGATTATCCAATCTAATCAGGGAAGATTGTGTTCTGTTTTTATTCTTATCACCCATGTGCACGAATGCCTCGCGTCCCCGAAACTTTGACAATCTGCTCTTTCGGGGATGGGATTATCTTTGTATTTGGAAAATTTGGGGTTAGTGTGTCGGATGTTGTCGCAATTTGAAGGGAACGTCGAACAGCTTCGAGTGAAAGTTTTAGCATTAAGTCCCTTCGGAGTGGTTGAGTCCCCGACCTGTACGGTAGGTGACTCCCAACGAGAATCGAGAGAGTGCTCTCGCTTTATTTATGGGGAGTTTGATAGAAACTTGTACTCTTAATACCATAAACCACCTGTGACATACACACGAAATACGTGCAAATCATCATTCGGACTAGTAAATTATTCACATGGCTAGAATTGAAAAGGAGATTGGCGAGCTCACTTACAATTCTCAATTACACTCTCCCAACCCGATAAAAAATTCATACAAGTAGGAGTTGCCTCCATGCTTCCCTTCTAAAGCATTTTAGTACTTTTGTTATCTGAAACCGTCATCTGTCCATGTGCCGCCACAAATCCATGCAAGTGGCCTTCTTATTGAGGCATCATTTCGGGAAGTACACGCACATTTGTTCACCTAACTTACAAATTGGGTAAGCCCCGCCAACTTTGACGTGAGACAGGCCAACTTTAATAGCTCGAAATTAGCAATTTCCACTTCAGATGACACCAAACTTTATCACGCCGTAATTGTAATCTGAATACGATTCGAGCTGAACTTCCACTAGCCTCGTCGTGCAAGTGTCATTTCCCCATATTTTCCAGTTGTGACTGGTTGGGACAAATATCCGCAAGTTCAGGCGTATAAAAAGAGACGAGCTTCAGCCCATTCGAATGACATTGTCATGCCCACAAAGAAATCACTCACATACTCATCCATATATCTCATTTTCATAGCAACTCAAAGGCACATAATTTACAGAACAGGCAAATCAAGCTCCGCGTAACTCACAAGTTGTGACGCGATTAAGTTACTAAAAGCACCACAAAGAAGCAGAAGACAAAACCGCATAACACCTGCCCAACCAGGACAACTAGCTGTCCTAATTCCAGCGAGCTTACACGCCTGAAGATACCAAAACTCCACGTTCATTTAGACGTTTCTGAAATTGGCCAGCCGCGTCTGCAATTGCAGAATCCCTGCGGCCTTTTCCGAAAGAATGCAACTTAGCTTAGATATGTATTCATCCACAGGATTTCCTAGTTGATCGGCTTGTACCAGCAAGTTCATCTCCTGCAATAGAGCTTCGATGATAACAAATCTACATGCAGAGAGAACGAAAAGGAAGAGATGAATAAATATTGCGTAGGGACTAACCTCTCTAACAATCTCTATTGTCTGCTCCACTTGCTGCCGATGAGCTGTCACCAGATCTTCCTCTTCCTGATATAAAATACAGCAACACTCCCACTCAGTAATTGAGCTATGAATACAGTAAAATTGAAAATGAATGGCTTCTATGAAATCACCTTCAGCAATGCGTTTAGATCATTTTCCAAGTGAAGGTTGGTTGTATCAAATTCTTGCAGTTCCCTTCCTTCAAGCTGAATTTCTGCTCTGTGTTTATCTTCAATATCCAAAATTTGAGATGTCTCTACCTTGTTAATAGACATCCTTGATGGTTTCTCCAGAACATTGTGGTTGGCGGAATAATCAGAATCTTTCGAAACTGGGTCCTGCAGAAATCCTTTCTGTTGTTTATACGCACCTGAATACAGTGATTCTGCCAAGTTTCCATCACACCATCCGCCATCTGTACAATCCACATTGATGGGTGGAGAGGCTTCACGGTTCGTCCGTTTGGGCCGAAGAAAATTCTTCTTTTCATTGGCAGTTTCATCCATGTTATTCTCAAAATTTGACTCGGCCATTGAAAGTGAACTAAGGGGGAAAGTAGTTGAGTCTCTAATGTTCAAAGATGAAGACATCAGATCCTTTTTGGAACTGTTTCCTTTAGATAGACTCTTCACCCTGGAAAATTCATAAGAGTCAGATAATTCAAGTGACATTTTCCAAAATCTGTTCTTAAATGTCATTCAAGTACCTGTCAGCATATCTCAGAGTATTAAGAGTGTGTTCACATGATCCAGAGCCAGGTGAAATACATGATATCATAACCGTTCGTGAATCACCAACAAATGAATCTCTAAGAACTTCAGTCAGCTTACTCCCTCTAAATGGTATGTGACCCTGGTCATTATCAAGAGCTCTGATGCATTCTTTCAGGGCGAGTAAGCTTTTGTTGATCTCAGCACCCTCCATTCTGCAGAAAAGTATTAAAGACAAATTATAATTCAGTTTTTTTACTTTGTTTTTATGATAAAGTTTTAATTTTTAATTAGTACAGCATGCTAGCTTTCTCCTCCATATTTCAACCAAGAGAAGAATAGCACATCATTGTAGCACAGAGCTTCAAAAAAAAAAAAAAAAATCCTGGACTTGAAGTTGGAAATAAATCATATAACTAGAAGGAAATGCGGATGGTTAATGCCACATCCAACTGCAGGTTCTTTCATTGTTTGTTCATTAACATGCTGAAATCAGATTCAATCTCATGACTCTTTTTTCTCAATGTATGTTGTGGCATGGAGCTGGGAAAACAGAATGATTGCACGAAGGACTGTAAACAAATCTTCTCTCGATTGTTAAGTCACCAAATAAATCCAAGCAAAACACACCTTGTCTGTTTGTCATTGTCGGTAGTATCTGCACCGCGTTCACTACCTGCAAGATCTATAAAAGAAAGCTTTCCAATGAGGCGTGCAGGCTTTGAGTCCTTGCCATCAACTGATCTTTTAATAGCAAGCTGAAGTATTGCATGTGACCGAGAGGACTCCTCATTTGCCCCAGTTGTGCCAGTACTTCTGGTGGCATTCCCTAACTCAATGAGCTCTCTGATTGTCTCAACATTCGACACTTTGTATTCTTGCAAACCAACAATGCACACTTGCTGTTTCCCATCCTCCCTCATGCAGAGTTTTCTGCAGAAAATAATTTCTAATTAGCTTAACTTATGTCTCATTAAACTACAACAAAATGAAAGAGCATACCTCCGGTCATTGAGAAGGTCAAAAAGCTTCCCCCCATAGATCTCGAAGAAACTGACAAATAATTGAAAACCTTGGTTTTGGTATGTATGATGCATCAGCCGCAATATATCTTGAGATGCTTTAAGGGGCAGTGGTTGCATGGTATATGTTTTTCCACTTCCTAAAACATATAGGATCAAGTTAATCTCATCAACGGTAATAAACAGGACAAGAAGCAATTGACAAGCCTGAAAGTCCAAAGAATGAAAGAAAGAAAACAACCGGGAACAATCACTGTAATGTTTAAGCTTTCAAATGGTTATAAACAGTTCGGCCAATTCAGAAGAGCAAAAGAACTTGCCTGTCTGCCCATATGCAAAGCATGTAGCCTTTGTTCGGTTAAAAATCAAAGGAACTATTGGCTGCACAGTTTCAGAGTACACCTATAGGGACATGAAATGGACACAGACAAATTAGGGGCCTATTCTGCAACCTCTATATATGAAGTCTTGCAACATAGATACACTCACTTCATCATTAGAAACACTCTCATTTAGCACAGCGTCAAAGACAAATTCATGTTTCTCCACATATTCTGTCAAGTCAACCTGCATGAAGAGAAGTGTGCTAAAATTAAAATATAATCAGCTCCTCAACTGCATAAGAGACCATAAACTGCATTTCTGCCATGGGTAGAGGGTTTGAGCTAACTGCTTGGCAATCCAAAGTACAAAAAGAAAAAAGGTACTGAGAAGAAGCTAAAACCAATACAATGAGCTGAAACTTACCTTAAGTTTAGTTTCATGAACTGTGAGAAAACTCGAATTTGGTTCTATTGTAATAATATCTTGCTCTTTCTTTGCTATTTCTTTTCGATTAAGTGGCCTCTTGCGTACCTGCACGCGAAGAATAATTATTGGATGATAAGTTTCAAGCTTCATCTTATATTTAAGTCATATAATTAGATGAAAGGTTCTAAATCTCTCTTTCCATCTATGCTATATGCATATGAAGACTTGGGAAACAAAATAAAACATATCAAGGCACTAGATTGATATTGTGTAATACAGTTCCAGATAGTATCAATAAGGCATACCACAACTTTGATCTTGGCAACATTATTGACCCTTTCTTTATCTGCTATGGAGCTCCTGAGGAGGTTGTTCTCGGGAAGAATATGGTCGTTCAGTTTGTCAGAAGAAACATAAGGCTCAGAGACAAAACTTCCGCCACGAACAGGTTGATGAAGTGAGGAGTACTCATCATATTGGTTGGAGGAGACCTAACAGTCAGACACATGGAAAAGACAGTGAAACATCTGTATGAAAGTGTCATCCAAACTAACACAAATTCTCCCAAAAAAGATCAACATTCAAGAAATGTAGAGGTCAAAAATGGCAAGTGAAGTATTGTGTTGAGCATGAAGCACGACAGAACAAAATTGAAACTTGAGTTGGTAGACAATCATAATCCTGAACCAACATCAGAATTTTCTCATTTGGCTCACCTCCTGAAGGCAAGATAATAGATGCTTCACATTGTCAAAAAGGAGATGACATGAAATGGAAGAGATCAAAATTTATGGGGCTATAGCCTCACATCAATTTCTCCTATAGCCTCATAATATGATTAAACCCCATTAAAAAAAAAAAAAAAAAAATCTATGAAAGAAATCTCTTCTTCCACTGTGTTTTCCTCCCAACATAAAAAAGATACCCAGCTGTTGAAAAAAACGGAAGGAATACAAATCTTGAACGACAATTCTCCAATCTCAAAGAATGTGGTCCACCAAGGAGATTAACCATTATTAAAGCTGCATTTACGTGGTCCCTCATTCTGTCCAAACAATTTCCTCACTGGATTTCACGTAATGAGGAGGATGAAGGACAACCTAAACATAAAAGAAGAAGCATGCAGCAAAGACCACACATCCACGGAGCTAAAAAAAAAAAAAAAGAAGTCCTCCTGCTGCGATGTACACATCGTTTTCTTGTGAGAATGTAGTGGGTACAGAACGAAATACTCCTATGAAGCCTTCAGACATTGACTAGTAACTCTCATCTCAATAATTACAGTCAATAAATAATTCCCGACATCCCCCAGAAAGCCTATTATAGACTACCGCGACCGTAACATCACCTACAGATTCCCCCATATAAACAAGAAAAACAAGTACGATCCAAAACTCAACCGCAGGTTCTAATTCGCGTCGCGATGTGTGGTCCTGCATAAACAGAACTCGCTACGCTACCAGCACACGATCGATATCCCCATGAGATTGCTCTATCTGCACTGTTTCCCTCTCCAGAACAGTTCATCGAGAAACATATGTAACCGCGCGCGGCCAATTATACATGCAATCCCGCGATCCGATCACTAGAGACTGACGCCGGAGAAACCGAAAAAGACGCGGACGTCGGGCGGTCCCTGAACAAGAAGGCGCGAGTCACCTGAGGCAACAGCTCGGTATCGAAGGAATGGAGATCCAGCAATCCGGAGCCGAACAGACCGTGGGACGCCTGATCATCCTCGTTCCTTCGCAAGCTCGAGGACCTCGAGTACAGCGGGGGCGTCCCGGGGTTCGACGACAGCAGGCTCCTGCTCGACCTCGAGCCGCGAGCTCCGACTCCAAAGTCCTGCACCACCAGAGAGAGCTCCTCGCCGTCACGACGGAGAGCGAGAAGAAGAGACGTCGCCGGAGAGCCGACAATGCGCGCGCGAGAGAGGGAGGAAGGAAACGAGACCTGGCTGAGATTGGCGGACTGGAGCCACTTGCCGTGGAGGGAGGCGTCGATGAAGTTGTCGGAGTACTGGCGGTGGTGGTGCGCCGTCGAGCCGGACCGCGACACCTGCCTGCCGACGGCGTTCATCTCCGGCCGGGCCGTCGATCGGAGGACACGCTTCGATCTCCCTCTCGCCGCGAAAACCCGCCGGCCGTCGGCGGAGGAGCAGCTCGAAAAGGAAGAAAGCTCGCGAGAGATAGAGAGAGAGAAGGGAAGTGGTGGTTGTTGTCGCAGTCTTGCACGAGAAGAGAGAGAGAGAGAGAGAGAGAGAGAGAGAGAGACTTATGAACTGATTTTGAAACGGAACGCCCGGGGGAGAGATTCGCTGTAATCTGAACTTGAAGTATCGTCTCGGCTTCTCTCCTGTGTATTAAGTTATTAACCATCTACGCGCCATCGAGAAATTCGAGCCCTCTTTGTCCGGTTTGAATTCCGGGCCTATCGCCGGCCCGGCGGCTCAACTAGGGTCGCCCTCATGAACTCGGGCGGTCTAGACTTACCGCGTCGTTGAGACGCGTGATGCTATTGAGCCTGAAAAATGTAAAAATGTCATGTTATTGAGTACAATCTTATTTAAGGAAAATGTCGAGCGCCACTACTAAGTTAATTCGACATTGTATGTTCCCAATTAGAGCTCGTGGATCGATCGCTTGAGATCAGATGCCAAACTTGCTTGAACATGATTTTCTGATGGGCCTAAGTTCGACTTAATGCGAAATTCGGTTTCGATCTTGATAATATGAGAAAATAGTAGAATGATGTTCATATGTGTGTGTACTTATATAGGGAATCTTACATGCGTGACCCACATTGATTTTGCTTAGGTTGGCAAGCTGTTCTATGAAGTATCTTCAGGTCCAAGCTCAATTCAAAATATCCCCTCCAGGCTCCAATCCACTCAAGCTCTAATTGTAAAATATATTAAATAGGTGACGTGGCTTCTCGAGGAATCCGTCATGATTTTCCCCATCAATTTGGGACTTTTCTACTTTTCACCTAACCCAAATTTACTGTAATCATAGAGGAAATTTTTTAAAATATTTATTTATTATTTTGGTCATGTGCATGTAATTGATTAAAGTATGAAATATGACAGATATGAAACATTCAAGTAACATCAATGACTTATGACAAAGATACCTTAATTTCTAGTACATATTATGGTTCCCATCATGGGAAGACATTGTCATCTGTCACATGAATTGTAGATGCTGAATTATGAGAAATTATAAATTGATTGAATTGATGGATAAGCATTAAAATCTAGATTATTAAAAAATTGAATTCATTAAGCAATTTGACATATTATAGATTCACTTGATAAATATGCATTATTTGGACCTTCAATCAAATCGTAAAAGAATGATCGAGAACTAATCTAGTATGATATCTTTCGAATAAGATAATTACTCTAATGAAGTTATCCTTATGAGCTCATATCACGTAGTCATCTAGTTTGATCCTCACATCATTTGATCTTTAAAAAAAAAAAAAAAAGCATTTATGTGGTTATTATCATCTCAAACTTGAAATGTTTTCGTTTCGTGAAAAACAAATAATATAGAGAAAAATTTTCAAAAAAATAATCACTTATATTACTAGTAAAAATGAGTAAATATTGTTCATAAAAATATTTAGATATAAATTATTGTCAATAACAAAAGAAAATTTAATTGATTACTTCGGGTTATATAAGTAATTATTTAAAAAGGGTTTATTGAAATTATTTAATTTTTGCGAAATAAATGGAATTTTTATAACAATTGCTATAAAAAGAAATGGGTCGATTATGGAAAATTTATTATACATATTTTTATTTCAACAAATATATTCCAAAGATCTTTAAACAAAGTTTACTTTATTCCAAAACGGATATCGTGCGAGGTGCAGCGCCGCGACCGGCGAGGGAGCGGTCATGCTTTGCCGGGTTGGTGACGGACAGAAAGTCATCAGGGCTGGTCCTCTCCGTGCCGTTCCCGGGGGCCCACTCCACTGCGTTCCGGATCTCGCCATGATGACGATCGCGACGCCGCATCGCCGTCCGTTCGGCGCGCATCCGACGGAGCCGCGACCCCCACGCTGCATAAGGGGGGGAGCGGGGCCCACTCTCCACTCCCGATTCCTGCACAACTGTCGTTCTCTTGACCCGGTCGGAGCGAAAGTTGATGGGTCAACGTACGGGAGGAGGATAAAATTTTAAAGGGGGGGGCAGGTGAGGAGCTCTCCAAAATCAAAAGCTCTCGATTCCGAAGAGATGATTGCGGTCGGGGGGAAAAAAGGAGGACAATGCAATTTCGAAATTGAATTTGCCCCGCATGCCCACCACGAACTTTAAGTCTTTGCTAGCTAAATGGATGGGAGCCGGTCGGGTTTGAATTGATTTACCGAACCCACAAGATTACCAACGACATAAGTATAGGATCAATTCTATATGTTTCGAATCTTGATTATCGAGTCCTTAGTATCTCACGGATAAATCCTAATAGCGGGGGAAATAATGTTACTTAGTCTTTTTTTTTTTTAGTATCACAATATTTCTATGAGGCAAATGATGTTGCTCCATTTAATTAGAGAAACTTGAGAAAAATCTCCTTGAATCACTCTTAAAGCTTGAATTAAGTACACCCTAAATTGCTATTAGCCTGCAAACCTCAAGTCTCAATGTCGAAGTTGCAATCCTCACATAATTTGGAGGGAGATTAAGAGAATCACATTTATCACAATTCCATAAAAAAGATGAAGTGCATTCTTAGCACTCGATCGTATCTTTTTTTGAAAAGTCGAAAATTTAATTGGCCAAGTTTTTTTTTTTTTTGTCAGTCCTACTCTATTCTTACTTTACACTTACTTGCGAAACTTACGCGTCCCCGCCTCAATATGTGAAGATTTGAGCCGTGGGAACCCCCTTCCACGAAACTTACGCGTCCCTATCCCTATCTCCCGATTATCCTTTGACTTGATTGTATATTTTTTTGAAAAGTCGAAAACTTAATTGGCCAAGTTAAAACGTTGTAACGTTGCGAACTTAATTGATTGGTGGTCGAAACATTTGCAAAACTCTAAATTCTATAAAAAACTAAGCTATGAAAACGCACGTGTCAATCTTCATTATAAGGAATAAAAAAATCACCATCATGCGCCCTGTATCTCTTTTGCGAGATCTATATAAATCTATATATAAATCTATACTCTATAAAAGCAAAACTCAAAGGTCATTTCAACTTCAACTTTGTCTAGAATTTTCTTAAATGCCCATTTGTTATGCTAACATGTATCATAAAATCGTACTTTTCATTTTGGTCCATAGCTAAATCATACTTTAAATAAGCAAGACAATTGTCAACTTGCACATAAAAACATTTCATTTTTTAAAATTAAAATTAAAATTTCTTATCTCTCAAAGCCACCGTCATTCAAACTCTCTTTCAAAACTTAATACATCTTTAAATAATCATCTCTCTTTGTACATAGTTTTTTATTTTTCACGATCAATGTGAGGTTTTGCTAGTCATGAGAAATTAAAAACAGAAAAAAAGCTAGCTATACCCTTTTTAACTTATCAAATCAATCGAAAATATCCTATCTCTCTTGTCTCCCTCCCGAAGATCCGAGGACTATCTAATTCCATTTATATGAATATATTTGGGGCTAGGCTTAAGACGTAAAGGTTGAGATGGCCGAGTTGGTCTAAGGCGCCAGATTAAGGTTCTGGTCCGAAAGGGCGTGGGTTCAAATCCCACTCTCAACACAAACATTTTCCCTTTTTTTATTTTATTTTTTTTTTTTTTCATGCCTCTCTTATAACTTCCCCTCTTTTCAAAAACAGTATTTTTCTCGAATTTCGCTTCTTCCCGCGCGCACTCTCCATTTGATCGAAACCGAACCAAATCCCCCCTTTCCCCGCAGTCGAAGGAAGAAGGAGAAGGAGAAGATGGCGCAAGCGGCGAGGCTGAGCCTGCGGATGCAGAAGGAGCTGAAGCTCCTCCTCGCCGACCCTCCTCCCCTCGCCTCCTTCCCCTCCCTCTCCCCTTCCTCCGACCTCCCTTCCCTCTCCACCATCCTCGCCCGTAAGCACCCCCCCGCCACCCCCCCTAATTTTTGCTGGTTTTCGCCGCTGAATCACTGATCGTGTCGGGTGTCGTCGTTCCAGAAATCGAAGGCCCCGAAGAGTCCGTGTACGCCGGCGGCGTCTTCAAGCTCAAGATCCAGATTCCCGAGCGGTGCGTTTTCAAGTTTTTTTTTTTTTTTTTGGTTTTGTGTTGGTTTGTGAGATGAGAGAGTTGGCTTTGTTGTGGAATCTCTCAGGTACCCGTTTCAGCCGCCGAGCGTGACGTTCCAGACGCCGATTTACCACCCCAACATCGACAACGGCGGCAGGATTTGCCTCGACATCCTCAACCTCCCGCCCAAAGTGAGTCCACCTTTTGGGTTTCTGCACCAGGACGGCCGAGGGTTTCTCATCCGAATTGCGTTGCTGCGACCTGTGTAGTTTGCGCGTTCTGTCGCGTTCGAATTAGATTTTTCCGCATTCGGCCATTGCTGGATTTGATGGGAATTGCTGGAGTAGTTGCTAGGGGCTCCCAGATTTCGAGGAATCACATTTTCAAGTGATTGTGCTTGTGGGAGTTGCTTTCTAGGAAAATGCTTTATCTTTTGCTGTTGGTCGTAAAGGTGGATCCGGAGAGGCGCATATTCTAGTTCGCGAGCCCGAATTAGCTTTTCATTTAGTGCAAACGACTTTCAATCCCATTTCCTTTTCATATACGGTGAAAATGGGGCTTGTCAATTAGCACTTAAATTTAGCGCCTCGTGGTATTCTTCTTGTGTCGATGTAACGTGTCATTCTGTTAACTGATGGTTTTTCGCGTTGACTGCAATGTTGCATGTTGTGTTAATTTCAATAATTTGTTTGGGTATTCCCTATTTGTGGTTAGATCATTGTCTCTGACAAGGATCTGTTACAGGAGCACACTTTCTGTACTAAAAAGCCATCTATGCTAACGGTCTTTTGCAATCTGTCATGTACCTATTCAATTGCCAATGCTGCTGCGTAGCAGTGGTTGGCACAGAGTTGCTGTCGTCAATGATTTGCATTGCCAATGGTTGGCATTGAGTTTGTATGAATGTGTCTGTTGTTTATTGATATCCTTATTGGTATGCTCGTATTGGTAACCAAACAGGGGGCATGGCAACCATCGCTAAACATTTCAACTGTATTAACAAGTATTGGGTTGTTACTTAGTGAGCCAAATCCGGATGATGGTCTTATGTGCGAAGCGGTGAGTAAACCTGCTAACTACGTTGGCCGGTTCACCCTATAGGATGAAGTACCTTGAAGCCTGACATATATGCCTGAATGTGCAGACCAGGGAGTATAAGTATAACAGACAAGCTTTTGATGAGAAGGCGAGATACATGACTCAGAAATATGCCAAGGCTGGAGCTAGTGGAAGCACATTTGACAATCCACGTGCAGAACTAAATTCCAGTCCAAGCTTGGTATCACAAATATGCAATTTGATGTTGTGGTTGCACTAGAAGATATAATTGTTTTTTTAATGAAAATATAATTGTTTTTTAAATGAAACCATATTCTATCTGGGGCATTGGCTGGATTCATACTGTTTTTGCATCTTCTCTGATGTTTCTATGGCTCCAAAGAGAGAAAAACTTTCGGCATTGAGTTTGAATTTGCAGCATTGTACTTGGTCAAATTTCTTCTTTGTTTACGGACTTATATTGGCACTTCATTTAATTTGTGCTGCAGATGGAAGGTGACTGTAGTATGAAGGACACTCATGATAGAGTCAATGAATTTGAAACTGTTAAAAAGAATGTAGGTGGATTCACTCGGAAACTTTCACTGACATGCTCAAACTCAAGTCAGAGAAAAGATGGTGACGGGGATGTGAATGATAAGTGTAATCCTCGGAGTCTGTATCTAATAATGAGAAATGTTTGGATGTTGACAAAGCAAGAGATGAGCAAGGTGTCCGAGAAGGAAGCAATTACAAAACTCCAGATGGAATGGCCCAGAACTCATCATTAGCATTACGAGAAGATGTATCCCAGGACAATCACGGCCATGACAAGGCGGCTGTGGTGCCTTGCTACCAGTCATTAAGCCCTCATTCTCTTCTTAGGACTTCAGATCCTTTTTTGGTGCAGTCTCAGAAGCATCTAGATCAATCTAGTACTTCAGAAAAGGAGATTGTGGATTATACTTCGGAGAAATCATTTAGTGAGCAATTGCATCCGTCCACAGCTTCAGGTTTGTGCCAGTTATTCAGTGGTGTTGAAGCAGAGATGCTCAAGATGCCTCGGTCATTGCCCTCAAATGTTCTTGATAATTCATCAAAAAGTTCTACAGAAATGCCTCGAAATGGTAGGCAAACTGAAGTGGAGTCACAGAATGATTTGATTGGCAATAAATGTGATGGCTCTGCCGGTACGAAGCGTAAGAAGCTGTGTCTTGGTGGGAGGCAGCTTTCTCTCGGACTCAAGGGCTCATTCCAGAAAGGAGACACAGAATTTAAGGAGAATCTTGGTCCAGCTGACAAAGTAGAGCTTTTAGGACCCCTTGACCCTTCTATGAACAGTGTAGCATGGCAGAAGTCATCCTCAGGTCCTCTAACTCAACTGCAAGAGAGTGACAAGCGCAACAGTCAGTTCTCTTGCTCTGTGGCTGTCTCTAGAGATTGTTTTGACTCAAAGCTTGTGAAGCCAGACCATGGTCAACAAAAGAAGCAGTTAGATCGAGATCGAAATGTGAAATATGCTGAGGAAATTACCGAGAAAGGGCTGAAAACGTTGCCCACACCAGATTCAGTGATAGTGTTGGATAGCGATGATAGTGAGGATGAAGGGAAATCATCATTGATGGCTAAATCAGTGTTAGCACGAAAGCGCATCACCAATTCTAAATTCAGGGCATAGCAAGCTGCATGGTTCTTATGCAGCACAATGACCTGTTTGTTTGTTGTGTTTTGATAGTAGTTTGGAAAGTTTTGACAGGCTAAGAGGCCACTACACTGCACAGACTTCAAAGGATTTAAAGCTTAGCACAGAAGAGGCACAAAAAGGAGAAATTATGCATAAATATGTCGGAACAGAGTCTATAAATGCTATTTACACCTTCTCTGTTGCTAGTTGCTAATTCAGAATAGTTCTCATCCGCTGTCAGTGTCAAATTGTTGCATGCTAATCGTGGATTAACCTGATACCAAAGACAATGATATCGAAATTGGCAATCCCATAAACACTGCTCATGAAATTCTGATACAGATATTCTATCCCATAGACACGGCCCTCCCTTGGCCT
The DNA here is from genome assembly GCA_017140615.1 of Eucalyptus cladocalyx. Lineage (NCBI taxonomy): Eukaryota > Viridiplantae > Streptophyta > Magnoliopsida > Myrtales > Myrtaceae > Eucalyptus > Eucalyptus cladocalyx. The sequence continues at coordinate 44,207,180 of CM029518.1, forward strand.
TAACAAGGGATTGTGTTTAGTTAGTCTAGAAATCACGAATGTATCCCATAAGTATCTCAAGTTGCAGAATTTTTTAGATTTGTCCAAGGAGTGGCAAGTGGAGAGCATATTTACGTAATCAATTCACTTTATCAAGCTAACAGTGCCACTCTAAACATCTAACTCACGGGACTTCAATGAAGATTAGGGAAGTGTTTAGGATTATATTGAGATTATCCGAACTTGGTGTTATTTTGCAACTGAAGGATGGAACCATCGTACAGGTGATCCCAAGGGTATGACGAATCTTTTAACAACACAATCGTAGGACAATAAAAGACTAAAGCAAGACATGATTTACATGCATCTTCATAAGATACTATGACAGAGCACAAAAGCACACTGACTCATACTTTGGCTGAAGTTGTATTTATTCTAGCGGTACAATTATTCTCAACAAGCGTTTCCATCGGGTCGGGTGTGAAGCAAGTTGTAGCCTTTCTAACGTCTGCAAATAGCTTATACCCTCCCATACCAGCTTAATGCGATTTTCAATCCTCCTTTGAAGCTTCAACAATGGAGTTCCCAAACTCTTTGACCCCTTCCATGAACTGAACCATCTGAACTGGTCACGACCTAAAAATATAGCGGGCTTCTTTGACTGTGGCATCAAATGACAATCCGCAGTTCCTGAGGACCCGAAAAATCGATTCAGTTATTGGAGATGGCGGTGCTGATGCGCGGTATGCTCGGTGAGAGGAGCGTGTCTGGTGACTCTGGTCTCGCCGTCTTCTCTTTGGCCATGCGTGTAGTCGAAGGAGGAGAAGGAGAAGACGCCTCTCCCGCAGAGGGAGGTGATGGCGTTGACGTGCCTCTCTGCGTCCGCGACTCCCTCTGCGTCGTCACCTTTGACTTCCTTTCGCAATGCGTGCGGTTTTGGCTCCTGCAGATGCTCTGTTCCCAGCGTGGAGCGAGTTTCCACATGCGGGTTGTGACGGTCGGAGGAGTAGCAGAGCGCGGCAGAGTCGCCGCTGCAGGGTGCTGGTTGGCTCCAGAGGGAGCGAAGTTGACTTGCCGGAACCCCCTTGACTTTTTCCATCGCGAGTACGTCCTCTCCGTTTGGCTAGTCTACAGGTAATTTCCTACGTAAATAGTATGGCTGTTCCTCTGGAATGTTGGAATTTTGTTTGTTAAAACAAAATGAGTGCTTTTTACTTTGTCCCATATAGAAAAGGTGGGAGCAAGTGGGTGAATAATTGGGTGGGGTCTCTCCACCATAACCGCGTCTTGGTGTGCGATTATTTGGTGCACTTTGCGGGCATCCCTTGCTATTTATTTATTATTTATTATTTATTTTTTAATTCAAATGTTGCCTTTTAATTTGAGAATTTTTGGAAATGAAATATAAAATGAAAATTCGAAATTCTATTTTTAAAAAAAAACGCTATTATTTCGAATTTTATTTGTGTCTTTCAAGACAACCTTTGGAAAAATTACTTATTCGGTTTTGCAACATTTTCCGAAAAGTTGCAATTATTCGGCTTTCGACTTCTTCCGAAAAGTCGCGGTTGTTTATACGAACAATTTTCTAAAGATCGTGTTTGTTCATTATTTGGCAGTTTTTCACAAATAGTTGCAAGACTGTTTCATATATATATACTTGTCAATTTTCAGAAGAAAAAAGATGGTCATTTTTCGAGTCTTCTTTTTGAAAAAATGCAGCCAATTTTTCGATTGTTTTCCTAGAGAGACTTCCTTACTCTGGAAGTCTTTTGAGCTTGTGAAGTTTGATCCGCGTTAGGATGGTTTTGAGAAGAGGAATATGGCTGAAGGTGGAATCAGAAGCCTGAGAAGAAGGGAATAGTTGAATTGTCCCGGTCGTGATTCGGAAGAGTAAGGCCAAAGCCATAAGTTAGTGCTTCTTACAGAACTTGGCCCATGCAAAAGACTAATTCTTGTTTAGTTTTAATGAAGTCAGTCTTATCTGAGTAATAAACTGGCAAAGTACCACATTTTGTGCAAACGTTTGTCAAGTCTAATCAAACCTTCTGGAATTTCATTCCTGTGTATGCTGGAATTCTTTGCTCAAAGGAATACATATGCCGATTGTCAGGAAGGAAACATCATTATCTGTGCTGTAATTGGCAACTGAACCTTCATTCAGATTCAGGAGAAACATCAGTTGCTGCAGATTGGCAACTGAACCTTCAAGGGAAGCTGCTTCTAACGTTCTGTAATTAGCATCATAAGCAGTATGCTTATAAACATTACAGGAGTGCTTCCCTTGTTTTAGACCCCAGAAGACACCATTATCACCACCATTGGCGTATGATCCGCTAGAGAAGGAGGATGAAGAAGAAGAAGAGGAGAATCCTGAGAAGGAAGAGAGGGACTTGCCAGAGAAGCAGTAAGTGGAAAACACCTAGGCGCTCAAATGTCGCTCCACCTTCGGACATTATTTGCAAGCAACTGCTCAGTATGTCTGTCACAAGTAGGCGTGATCTATCCTGCCTACTTAAATACAATATAATCTGAGAATCTCGAAATACGTTTGAGAAATTTCGCTGGATAAATTTCGCTGGATTTTAGATGCTAGAGCAGGATATATATATATATTTTTTGGTAAGGTAAGAAATAGATATAAGGGGGAAGGAAAACTATACAACCCTCGGCTTCAAAAAAACTTACACTCTCAATGAACATGCTCATAGAGAGTGGAAGGAAGCCGATACAAGAAAGCCAATCGGCAAGCAAAAGAACCAAACCAGTACAAGAGGCGCTGGCACAACTAGAGCAGGATATTGATTTGTGTACTTCTCAATTTATTACTGCGATCAAAGGACAGTATTTCTACTTCCCGAGACCTGACCAGTGTTTCCAAACATCACTTAATGAGGAACTTAATGATCCTGTTAACAACTATCAATTACAAACACACTAACTACTGCATAGTTGAATCCCTGCGCCTAGTCATAATTAGAGGGAGTCACACTTGATATAGCCTCAACTGACACAGGAAATGGGAATTATGGGCAGGCTTCATACTATACAGAATATTCATCAAGAAAGGAACGGTTAGAATACTAATCTGAAGCATCAAAGACTATTTCTATCTCGCTTCCATTATTGATATGGATACATCATTGATGGAATAAAGATTCGACTTCCCACTGGATGATTCTCCAGATTCACTTTTGCCTATGCAGTATGCTGCTTGTTTTGGATCTGGTAGGAAGACGCTATCATTTGTAATCATCGAAATAACATTTGACATTGTCGGTCTATCTGCAGCACCCTCTTGAACACAGAGAAGACCAACATGGATGATTCTGATTAGTTCATTCTTCGGGCACAAGGAACCGAGAGATGGGTCCATCAACTCCAAAATGTCACCTCGACTCCATAGGTCCCATGTCTGCAATTAGTTTTATTCATAAAAAATGTCAGAATTTGCATCAAATTTGCAAGCGGAGTATTCTGATATGTCTGAACTTGAACCACATACCTGTTCTATGAGGCCAACAGGAGTGGATGATGCGAAAACGATATTTTTCCTGCCAGTAACAATCTCCAGAAGTAGAACTCCGAAACTAAAGACATCAGACTTCACCGAGAATATTCCTTTCATGGCATACTCGGGAGACATGTAACCGCTGCACATTGTTATCCACCATAACAGGAATATGTCAAACATGTAAGAACTGTCTATGGGAGAATTTTGATAGAATTGTGTAAGGTTGCTTAGAGATACTGTACTTACTATGTTCCGACTACCCTAGTGGTGTTAGCTCTGGATTCATTCTGCCCAAAAATCCTAGCCATCCCGAAATCTGATATCTTGGGGTTCATATTATCGTCGAGTAATATGTTGCTGGCTTTTAAATCTCTGTGTATGACCTTCAGTCTTGAATATTTATGGAGATATAGCAACCCTTGTGCGACGCCTTCGATTATATTCAGGCGCTTATTCCAGTCCAGTAATTTCCTTTTCACTGAATCTGTCATTTTTTTATTCGAAAATTCAGTTGGCAGTCAACAAAATAATTTAGTTACGCCAATGGAAATCCACTATGAATAACTATTTGAGACCCCCAACCGATCAATCTACTCACCAAATAGAAACGAGTCCAAGCTTCTGTTTGGCATGTACTCATAGATCAGCATCTTCTCTTCACCTTGAACGCAGCAACCGAGTAGCTTAACCAGATTTGTGTGTTGAAGTCCAGCAATCAATGTAATTTCATTCATGAACTCCTCCAGCCCTTGTCCTGAATTTCTTGAGAGCCTTTTCACTGCAATTTGTCGTCCATCTGGCAGGATACCCTACGTATGGTAAATTTCTCAGCACTCACTGATCATCTGTCAGATGGCATTTGGAATCATAAAATAGTCTTTTTACCTTGTAAACTGGTCCAAAACCTCCCTCTCCCAGCTTGTTAGCAGGTGCAAAGTAATCTGTTGCAGCATCTACCTCAGAAAAGCTATACTGCTGAAAGTCGTTGTGACTCGTTTTACTCCTTTTCAGCCTATCTGAGCTGCCGAATTTATTAGAGGGCATCATCTGTTGGTTCAGCAATGCATGGTCCTGCTTTGTTTCCACCCCTTCTGCAGATAAAACAGAGACCATTTAGGCTTTTACTGTAAATACCTACCTAGTAAATATCATCAATAGAATCTAAAGCCCAACCATCGTTTTGCAGAAGCTTTAGCTTTCTCTTCCTTAAGTGTAGAAGAGAACCCAATATTAGCGTAGCCGCAGCTAGGACAGTGGCTGTGACTAACCATACCCACCACCTGTTTTTCTTTTTGCTTGTTGGACCTCCTTCAGCTGGAATCCATAGCAAATCAGAATTAATTTAGTGAAAGCCATTCTAAATAAAAGCATTGCCAATAGCTTTATTGAGTTCCATCATGCACCCATTTCACAATATGCAAGCTGCTGTAACAGGGGGCTCTCAGTTTGGAACTTCGTCGCAGTTAGGGATTTTGCATCCAAGTATTGGTTAGAGAGTTTAGAAGTATAAAGAGCAAAACACAAGGCTAGAGTATATTACAATATGCACAATGGATTTAGAACTTCCACATACCATTGTCGACAGCCGAGGTAAGCACATAGAGAACATCAAAGTTATCATTGGGGATATATGTCCCTCCCTTGTTCCAAAACTCACATCCAGTTCCATCGGTAAAAAGACTCCCAAAAGCTATGCAGGAGCAATTGTTCCAGCACATGGAATGGCAATCACTCAAGGTCAAGCTCGAATTATGGTCAGAATAGAGCAATTCCCCTTTATTATAGTAGCCTTTTTGTGGCACAAACAGCTGCGAGCCATTCCGACAAGCCGACGGCTTTTGATCTACACACACAGCACCGGAGTAATTACCATTCGAGTTGCATGAACTAGTACTTGAGTAGAGCCAATTAGTACCATCCTTGGCCAGAGTAGACTGTACTATTTGCCCCCATAGATTAATTTCCCACCTTGTGATGGTTGAATTGTTCTTCAAAGAGAAAGTGAAGTACTTCTCGTTTTCATCGGACACAAAGCTGAACTCATATGCAGTCTTATCTCGGGTCAGCTCAGGTGCCATCTGAAATCCTCCATTTTCCCATGCTCCGCTGGTCCAATATATCTCCTCGCGGTGCCAAATCACTAGCTGGTTGGCGCTTCCAGGATCCACGCCCAGACGGAAAGCTCCTGGAGATGGGTCCCGGTCGCTTAGCCATGAGGTGAGCGTCCAGTTAGTCCTGGCTTTTATATCTAAACCCAGTTTCATCCCTGGAAGTAGAGTGCTTGATGGATAATCAAAACTCTGCCACAAAACCCTTCCCACTGTTCCATCAGAATTCACTTCCCTCAATAGTAAATTCCCAGTATCGAGCAAAGTGAGCGTCACTTTATTTGTTACCGGATCATTGGAACTCACCACAGTCGTCTGGCCACCATTTGCGGTTATCTTCAACCGTCCATCACTGTCCAAGTTCAGAACTCCAGACGAATTGGAAATAGGATTGTTCGGATTCGCCACCCAGACGGCTTCGGGATTATGCGGTAGTTTGCTGTACCATATTCCCAAGTATCGGTAACTCGAAGAGCCTGGGCTGAAGAAGCCTAGTTTGAACGTACCCTTTGGAGCAAGAAGGTGTTCCCAGTCCCTCAGCTGTTGGCCCTGCGTCAGCTGGAATATAATTTCTGCTCTGGAGGTGAACGAGAACAAGAGCACAAGAAGGAGGGTTTCGAGTTTCGCCATCTTCTTCTGCAAGAAAGATGACCATTGGTATCTTGCACCAGTTCTTCTTGGTTCAGGCTCTCATCTGGTTCAAGATAGCGAGATTGTCTTGGACAAGAGGCAAAGACAAAGGCCTAGGAGTTTTCTCATTGGGGCTATTGCAAGATCATTTTATCTCCATCTTCTCTCATTAGACTAATCTACACTTGCAGATTTCGTGCTCAAATTTTCAAAGTGGGGCACCTGTAAAGTCATGTTATATACCATTGAGTGCTTAACGATTCTCATGTGGTTTGACTTTTTATTTTTCCCCCGCATTAATTCCCTTTCTAGCTGGGATCATTTCATCATTCAGTGTCATCCTTACGCATTAAACGATCAAAAGAAAAACAACAAGGTTCGTACAGGCGTTACTTTGAAAAACAGGAACATGAGGGGCCCTGCAAATTTTTCTAGAAGACTGCATGTTCATCTTTTTATGGCTGTATTGCGTAGGGACAGAATCGAGTGGTTGGGGCTGAATTAGCGGACTCATTCATGCAAGGTTGTCTTTTGACAATCCAGCTAGAGATTAAAAGATGGGATATTCCAAGATTACGAGAGAAACAGTCTTTTTTTATTTATTAGCTTAATGGGAGATTGGTTATTTAGTGCTGCTTTTTTGCGTCGTTTTCTTCGTGTGGAGGACTAGCTAGGACGGTAGGACTCCTAGCGATTGTATCTAACGTGTTGTAACTTGCAAGCAGACAGAATTGACCTAATCAAACCGTTGCCTTTTCTTCTTCTACAAGTCCAAGTGCATCTTTCACTTGGCCGAGTAGTCTTCAGCTGATGCAGTGTAGTCGGGGTGAAAGTTGACTTCTTCTGTCTTGTTGGGCTAATAAATATTCGATTTGATCCCTTGGCCAATGTTAACGAGATTAGTTTGATATATACAATGACCCGTTGCCCGACAGTTTAAACTATCAAGAAAGATGATTGTCTGAGAATAGAACCATCTTAAAGTATCAGCAACTCGATGAAGATGTAAATAGTCGCGGAGAACTTGCCCCGAATCATGTCAGTTTCTATTTCAAAGCAGTTGCATTTGCTTCACGTTTTCCGTTCTCGTATTAGTTTCGCGTTATGTTTGTTCAGTGTCCGAAAGTATGTGCATATTCCGTGAGACAAGCACTAGCCCTAGGTGCACCAACATCTGCTCAGTTTTTCAAAATGGCTTTCGCAATAGGACAGGTATGGATTTGCGCCTAAGAGATCCGTGTGAGATCCTTATGATTAATGATTATGACTAATCTCCCTGCAATTATTGACCCACTTTTTGTGGTTTTGTCAGTCATCATCATAACATGGTAAAGAGATGTCCCAAGGAGAATTCTAGTCAGGATTTAAGGAAAATCTGTGCAAAACAGAGAAGCCGCCGGAGAGGAGGAAGCATATTCATGGCGTCAGCTTTTTTGATTTGAGGTCACCCCCAAAATGTGAAAACTGTTGCGGCTGCTGATCCTCTTCTGGTGGAGAAGAATCTTGCTTTTAGTTCAGACATTCAAATCACGTGAAAGGTTCACAACACAACATGTTGGAAAATCTGAGCTGACACATGACATGTTTACATTCTCTATGAAGTACTATTAACATGTTTTTTCTTTGTACAGCGGTTAGGTAGTGCTCTAGACCGAACTAAGTTCACACCGTGGCATGTTTGCCGTCAGATAACTTGGGATGTTTTTGTGCTTTTCTCGGACTTGCGATCGAGAGTTTGGCCACTGAGAAGCATTCGAGTTTAAAGTGATTTTTTGGGTGGGAATTGATTTTGATAGGGAAATCTTCACCGTACTGTTCGAAAGTGGATATGGAACATTAATTTGTCCCTACTGAAACTCCCTCACTCCCTGTTGGCGCACCTTGATATAATTATGGCAAGGACTTGGAAACTGCATACGGAAAAAGAGCTGGTCAACTCTCTGAAAGTTCTTGAGCAGGTGGATGAAATGAGACTTTTAGGCCTTGTTTGTATTCTTTTATGAACACAATTCTTGTTTTTTGGCTTCGGAAGACAAAAAAAGAACAAAATGCATTTATTTACATTTTTATTCCAAATCATTTTTTTTTTCTGGGAACAAATTTGGAACAAAAACAAGAAATAAGAAAAACTTGTTCATTGTTTCTAAACACTTCCGAAACAATTTTTCTCTCTCTTATTTTTTTCTTATTTTTTCTTTGGTCGATTGCTGGCCTCGGCCATGACCAACGACCGGCTGACGACGCCATCGAGGGCCGACGACCTCGACGGAGCGTCGCCGTTGTTGGGTGAGACCGCCAACCGGCCAAAAGGAAGAAAAAAGAAAATAAAACTATTAACAAATTAAAAAAATCAAAAAAATATATAAATTTATCAAACGTATTTTTGTTCTTTTTTTTATTCCAAAAACAAATTTACCAAACACGTTTTTTTTTCTGTTTTAAAATTGTTCCCAGAATATAATTTTTTATTTATTTATTCCCGTTCTCTAAAATAATTTTTTAATAGAAACGTTACTAAACGCGCACATTTAATAAACATTGAAAATTGAGCACTATTAAAGTACCAAATAGAGGCGTCGTGCGGATGTCAGAATGACTTGGCTAGATGCCAAATCGCTCATCATGGGTGGGCCGGGCCATTCAGATTCTTAAACCTTGGTAGACAGGCTTGACTTGAGCTTTGCCCATGTCATGAGTTACATTTGGCCTTGAGGCCTCAACCTCTTGATAACCCTTTTTTTTTTTTTTTTTTAAATAAATTTTCGACTTGATAACATTTCACATCATGGATCAGTATATCCCACCTTCTCTCATCTTGTTCTGCTCCCAAGCTCTTGCCATTGAGAAGGCATTAAGTGCCATGGTTACATAACGTGACGAGTGGCGTGCAATGAGCTAGTTTAACTCGACAGCTTGAGCTATTCGGATCTAGCCTGATTTGGGACACAATCGGTTGGTTTCGGGTCGGAATTGCCTGGTGATCTGCTTCTTGTTTAATTCAAATGAAAAAAAAAAATGAAAACTTCACCAACCAAAATCTGAATCATGGACTTTAAGATGAAAACACTCCCGCCCGAACATTTGACTAATGTAGGCCTTCTCGTGTTTGAAGGCCATAACATGATGTTACATCATAACATTTTCTTTTGATAAACAACAAACAAGTTGAACAAGATTGCGGTCTACATATGAACCAGTTGCTTCGATTCTCTTTTGTAGGTTGACAATTGATCTTCTTGAGAGCCAATAATTTCTACATGAGACAGTGCATGTGAAAAAGTAAGTCAATGAAAAATGTGTATTTTTTAAAAATTCAAAGGTAAAGTCAGTTGATATCCACATCTGCGTCACTTCCGATGAAGCCGTGTGCGGACTGGATGCTAAAACTCAAAAGTCATATTTCCAATAATATCGGATTAGGGAGGGAATCAAGAGAGAGAATTGCCTTGTCCGTTTGAGTGCATGCCCTATGGGGTCCAAATGAAGAGCCATAGAAGATCCATGGCATCACATGTTCAGAAGCTCCAGATGCCTAGTGCATATTATACTTTACTAGTCCAGCTGATTGCACGAGACACGGCTTAATAATTTATTGATACGAGATTCAGCAACCTGTGCGCGTGTCAGACATCGTTTGCATTGCTAGTGTATTAGGGTTTCCGGGACATCAACCTGTGCGACAGACTCCACAGTCACCTGTCGAAAGATTCATGCATCTTGTAGTGACGAAGCGGGTGCTCCTTTGTTGCTTTTCATGATGTGAAAGACACGTGGAAAGAGGCGTCACATGATGAGCAGAAGAGGTTCAGCTAATGGTCGTTTGATAACATGGCATCAAATTCCGTTGATGGAGCTCACATGGTCCGAGATCTAACGCGGAATTACTCTCTGATTCGATGAGTTTTGTATAATTTGTGGACTGGAAAGAGAATAGGGATCAGATCCATTTGGCATTTTGCAGAGTGGTTGGAGATCAATAAAGGGAGAGAGAATCTGCTACGTGCGCAACGAGCCACATGAACCCCCCACATGAGAACCTCATCTCTTCATGTAGCCACTCGAGTCAACATGTGCCCTAATCGATTATCGTGCCGGTAAAATGGATCAATCATTCGAATAGTATACTGTGCAAGTAATTTCTATGATTATATATTTTCATATATCCGCTTCTTAACAAGTCGCTGTTATGTGATATATGATTTTTGCATCTACTAACTTCACCTATTTTAATATATATATATATATGCATCGGATGTACTTAGCTAATTTGACTATAAACCTAGTGAGATGAATTGGGCCATCCTTATCCTCAAAGGTTCTTGATTGATTCCACACGTCGATTATATCCTAAATCTTAGGTACGTATTTTCTCTCCCCTTTGTAGACCTACTTCCTTAAATTTATGGATTAGTTACTTTTTAATTTGTCACGGACTGACGTTGGACGCCCCCCAATAACATGAACATGGAAAAAGTTAAAAAGACGCGTTCTACTTTTCCATCACCATTAGGCTTTAAACGGGGGCTAGAACCTATAGATACACATGGTCGTGGCCACATCTATGGTCAGTTACAATATGGACAAACCATATATAGACTAAAATAATGCCCACTCAATTCGAATTCTCTCTTCTGACCTCGCCCATTCCATATTTATCATCCCAAAGTCCCCCATATCTTCACCATCTCTCTCTCCTTCTCTCTCTCTCTCTCTCCTTATTGTTATCTTCATACAAAAGGTTTTGAACTTGGGTGTTCATTGGTTCTAGACACCCTCCAATGGCCTCCAAGCAAAGCATCAGCGTAAGCACCTCCCCCAAAGGAGAGGCCACGGCTGCGCCGCTGAGCTCGCCGAGGGGCCAGTGCTTGTGCTCGCCGATGACGCACGAAGGCTCGTTCCGGTGCCGCTTTCACCGCGCAAGGTCCTCGGCCTTTATGAAGCGGTCGAACTCGATGCCGACGTCCAAAAACGGCACTAGCTCATCTGTCAGCTCCCTCTCTCCCAAGTCTGTTGATTCTGCGTGAACCTCGTGAGGGTGTTGTGTGACTATGATGATGTGCCTTTTCAACTTCTGAAAGATTAGGCCTTCCATGACTTGTGATCTATGCCTTTCTTTTCTTTGTGAACTCGACTTATTGTGCAATATGAGGTAGCCCTAAAGGCTTTATCAGCAATCTGATTGTCTGTTCAGATTTGGGTATGCCTGCTTTTCTGACCAATCAATAGGATGCACTGGTGAGGGTTTGCTGGTGAGGGTTTTATCTGGAGACTTTCAAACCCTTTTAGTCCAGGACAAAGGTCGATTAATACTATATGAGTATTACAAGTGTACATGTTTGAAGTTCATTCAAGAGCTCTTCAGCTTTTATCAAGTTCCAAGAATGTCTGAGAATGTTAAAGTATTATCTCATATTATTTATTTACGAAATTCAATATGGTACTATTTATATTCAGCCTGCCTACTATTAGCTTTAGCTTTTTATTTTTTTTTTTGTTAATGTCAATTTAAAAAATAAAAAAGAAACATGGTTCTAATGCCTTCAATCGTCGGAAAATAATGATTGATTCTAATTCACCAAATGACTAAGATACAAACATGTAAAAAGCTGAGCTCAAATAGTTCCTCATATGGCTAACTAAGATAACAACGATTTGAAAATCCAATGCAATATCAATCATCCCATCTACATGGACTTATGTCATGATGGTCAGAGGTGATTTTGCTTTTGGACATGTCCTTGAGTTCTATGGACTGAAAAAATCTAGTACTTTTGGGATGAGGTTTGAATGGCACTGGCGAATCCAAGACATTATGTCTGCTGAAATCTGGAAAGTGGGTGAGAGAGAGAGAGGGAGAGTGGGGGGATTTTTCTACCCTTTGAAAGGGAATGGGAATATCAGAGCGTGAGTCGTGGGCCTTCTGAGAAGGACCATTATCATGGGGCAAGGAATCGATGGGATGAATGATGGCTCGGTCCCCCAAATTCATGACCTGGATCGGCCACCTGTCAGTTTCTCCATGCTGAAAAGTCTCCCCCCTTTGGCATTTCAGCTTTCCAAATATCAAAAAAAGTTGGACAAAAGGCGATCAGCATCGGCCGCCCTCTCCGGACGATAGTTTTCATCTATAGTGATATTATTCGAATTGAGCCATTGCTACCGACGCCTGCTATACGATAAAACCCTTGTTATGGACAAATCAAGATTTCTTAAGATTAATAAGCGATTCGGAGATTTAAAACAGTGATTGAGAAAGCTCCAAATCACTTGAAAATGAAATGATTATCCAAAAAGTCTTAAACCTTTCACAATTCTTTCAATCAATTATAAATCTTTCTTTACATTTGTTAATTCAATTTTAAACATTTTGCAATTGTGTTAATTCAATCAATTTAATCAATTTTACTTAGTTGACATTGATGTTGATGACGATTGATGTTGACGCGGACAATATTTTCATAATATTTTATTATTTTATTTCTATTTGTTTTTTTTCTTCTAGCTAGTCATCGTTGGCAACTGGTGACTGGCCAAAGGTAAGGTAGACGAGGGACCTCGTCAGCCTTGGGGAAGCCTAGCTATGGTTGGGCCTAGGCCTACTGCTAGGTTGGCGAGGCTCATCCTCCTTGGCCATGGGCAAGGCTAGACCTTCCCAAAGGTCACAACCTCGCTTAGCCTTTGGCGAGGGTCGAGGCTTGCTAGCCATGGATGATGCCTAACCTTGTTAGAGGCCGTGAGGTCGAAGGTTGCAACTTCGTGCAACCTTGGCCTGGGTGAGCCTTGTAGGCCATGGGTAGGTTGTGGCCTTGCCCTCACCAATGGCCGACGAGGTTGACCTCGTTGGTGCTTGCCTTTGGTTGGTAGTCGATTGGAGGAAGGAAGAAGAAGGTGAAAAAAAAAAAGGAGAGAGAAAAGGAAAACAAATAAAAAGAATAAAAAAATTCAAAAAAATAAATATTATTAAGAAATTATCAAAGTCAGCGTTAGTCGATATCGGTTAGCGTTCATGTTGGTGTCGACCGATCAAAATTGGACGAATTGACTGAATTGACACAATTATAAAATATTTATAACTGAATTGATAAAAAAAGAAGAAGCTTATGATTGAATATGAAAAATTGTAGTAAATTTAAGACTATATTGGTTTAACCAACTACTCGGCCGACTAAGTTGATTATTTTGCTAAGATAGAGATGCTTTCTTACAAGCACCTTGCGAATAGTACTCTTTTCTTTTATCTCGTATTTAAAATTACCAACATACGTCAGTATGTTTTCCTTTCGGTCACATGTCCAATCAAACAGGGTATGTCTTCTTTATCTTGTTTTTGAAATGACCATCCAAGGTATGCTTTCAATCGTGTCCAGAATTCAAGACATTCATAACATTCCACGTATATGACGACTTGGTATCGTGCCACGTGCGATAGTGGAGGCCCTAAAGTTCAAATATCCAAGATGTCATCATGACACAACGCCTGTCAACACTGATCATACTTCCATATTTGATAAAGAATTAGTAGTACCTGGTCATCAAACTTTTAATGATTACGGGATTGCAGATGTGGATACTAAAATTCTTTGTTTGAATTTTTAATGCCGATTTTTCAATTTCATCAAACTGGAGTCATTTATAATTTAAATGCGTGTTTGTGACACTTAAAAGTAAGTAAGAGCAAAAATAACTTTTGCTTTTGCACCGAAATTTAAGATATTCAAATTACAACTATGAATTCATACGTGAACCTAAATGTCAATTTTTAAGTATTATAAAAGTTTAAGTAATTTCGAATTAAAAATCTTAGATGTAGAGATACACCAAGGGATCAAGAATTGAACCCAATTGGACCAAACCGAGCGGTTCTGAATAATTCCTTGAAATTTGGAATAATTAGTCCGATTTTCTGTTTCAAATGCGGAATTGAATCGCTCGAATTGGATTGGACCAATAAATTGTCGAAACCCTAAATCAGATCTTTCCAATTCGGAAACCGGATTGGACATTTTCGGTCCTATCAGTTCGGTTCTCGGTTCTGAGGCGGAACCGGCCCAATTCGGAAACCGATCACCCTTCGATTTCGCCTTCGGTCAATCAGACCGCAACAGCTGGGCCACGTTTATGTAGCGTACGGGAAAAGGAGTCGCGTGGCCGCACCGGAATAAACCCCCCAATCGACGTCGCCCGTCAAATCATCGCCGATCCAAAACATGTCCTCCAAGCACTCCGCCGCCGCCCCGGCCGCCGCCTTCCCCTACACTCCTCTCCCTCCTCCTCCTCCGCCGCCGCCGCCCGACGCCGTCGCCGTCGGCGTCGTCGTCCTCCCCTTTACCCCCGCCGCCGCGGCTCCGCCCTCCGCCCCCGCCTCCGCCGCTGCCTCTGCTTCTCCGCCTCCTTCCTCCTCGTCGCCGCCGCCGCGGGGTTCGTCCTCTTCCCCTCCGACCCGATCGTCGAGCTCGCCCGGATCAGGCTCAACCGCGTCCGCGTCGCCACGTCGCCGGCCCTCACCCTCGACCTCTCCTTCAACGTCACCCTCCGGGTCCGGAACCGGGACGTGTTCTCCATGTACCTCCGGTCGCTCAACGTCTCGGTAGGCTACCGGGGGAGGGAGCTCGGGTCCGTGACGTCGGCGGGGGAGATGATCGCGGCGCGCGGGTCGTCGTACGTGGACACCACGCTCGACCTGGACGGGCTCCGGGTCGTGTACGACGCGTTCTACCTGCTCGAGGACCTGGCGAAGGGCGTCGTGCCGTTCGACGCCGACGCGAGAGTCAACGGGTTGTTGGGGATCTCGTTCGTCGAGTTGCCCATCAAGGTAATCGCGTTTCTTGCGACTTTGATCGTCGAATTGTGGCGTCCGTATCGAATTTGTCTTCGGAGTGTGGTGTTCCGATTCGGTTTGGTTTGCGTGAAATTGCAATTGCTGGCGTTCGTTTCTGTGCGAAGGCCGATGATTCAATTGTTGATAGAAGTATTCATGGATTTGAAATTTCGATGTATTGAAGGAGGTGTAGTGAAAGAGCTTTGTTAAGAGCTTGTATTTGTGTAAAGTGGGAAGCTTGCGAGCACCGTGGTAGTGATGCACCGGACTTCGGGTGGGAGATGCTGGTATGATCACCAGGGCAATGTGCATTTTAGTGGAAAAAAGGTTTGATTTTTGTGGACGACGAATATCTTGAGCTGAGCTGAGATCGGGTATGAGGGCATTATGTGCATTGTGAGAGAAAATGAAGTTTGATATAAGGAGGATCCATAGGTATCGGTATGCTAGAGCGGTAGCAAGGTTATTCTGATGTGTTTGGGAAATGCTTATCTTACATAGCTGTGTCCTGTCCTGTTTGCAAATGTATGGAGTTGCGTACAAGATTATGCTATTGATGCACATTGATTAGCAGTTAGGACAGATACACTCACTTGATCATTTGTGTGTTAGCCCACTCATCAAAGTGAAGGGAATGCTTTTGGATTATTGATGTTTTCCTCTCCCGATACTAATACTCACATGTAGCGTTTTGTGGACTCAGAGATTTCTTTAAGAGATATTTAGCATTTCCCAGGACACAAGCTGGCTTCTTTCTTGTGACATGTGATGGTCTCGGACTCTTACTTCATCATTTCTTTTATAGCTAATTTAGTCAGTAACTTGTCTGCTTTGGTCATTGCACTTTGCCTTTCTGCGATTTGCACTTCTAGATTGAATGATGATATCCTCTTGTCGATTGAGTTTGTGGCTCTGTTTCTGGTTTCATGCTACAAATTGGGGACCTTCGCTGGCCTAAAAATCCTGTCATTCATGAGGCATGCTGTTTGTTACTATACAAATAAACCTTATGACGGGAATATCAATGTATAATGTTCTCATATGCATTGCCATACTAGTCATAGCTATGTGGTTGAATGGTGCAAAAGAACCATTCTCCGGTGAGTGCTGGGTCTTAATTATCTTTCACATGGCTTCAATGGAGCATACCATCTACAATGTGACTGATAATTATGGTCACTTGTCTTCTACTGAAATGTGCATGGCTTTCTAATTGATTTTATCTTATATTTTCTCTCTCTTTAAATGTGTGTAGGCAAGGGTATCTTGTGAGATATCTGTTAATGTCAAGAACCAGACTATTGCCCATCAAAACTGCTCTCCTGAGGTGAGAAATTCTGCAATTTGATGTCAATTTTACATGTAATATCTCTTTGTGGACGGATAATGTGTGGTTTTTGAGTGAGCTACTAGTGTTGGCTACTCAAGATGCCTTGTTTTTGCATGCTCAAACTAGTTTCTCCAATTAGGATATCAGATGGTCATAACTTCTTGATCTGCATATTCACATGTGATGTGATTTGGTAATGTTCTGTAGGACATTAATTGAAATCCTTTACTCAAGAATGCAATGACTGTACAGTTCGGTTCTTAGTTGCATATAGGAATAGGCCTATATGCTGTGTAGCTAACAGATAAACTGCTGCCTAAACTAAATGATATTTTTTCTTCTCTTTTTCTTTCTTTGCTAGGAGCTCTTTCATCCCTCGACAGCAAAGAGTTGATTGTCACCTAGTCTCTCCTCAGCGAATGTCTCTTGGATATCTTTGTATTATACCAGCTTACTTGGTTTTACAGATTTTAGTTATGACTCCCAGCAGATCAGTGGAAAGTCCTTGATGGCTATGATTATTTGCGTCTGAGGAGAAAGTGCAGGCAGTGAATACTTATCCAATATTAAATGCTCGCAGTGATTGTGGAAGGTTGTCATCTCTGGACTCCAAAGTGTTTGCACTGGGGATAAAGCTTGGTCCTCGTCACTGTATGTAGACTGTGTGCATTTTTCAGCCACCACTTACTTACCGGTTCAGCATGCAAATGATGACACAAACAATATGAGATACAAAAATTTATAGAGCAGCGGAACCTGTAACTCCATGTATATACACAATGAATATCCTTTATCTGCTTATAGTAATAACTTTTTTGAACACTGTGTCGTGGATGTTTCTTATGAATTGGAGGTCCAATGTCTTTAATCTTCTGTTGGATGAGCTATGTTCATGTTGAAAGTGTTGCGATAATCTTGCTAAACCAACTGCGATGTTGTTTTTCTTCGTTTTAACTATGTAGGGTTTTTGCTTTTTTTAGAGCATCTCAACCCTATCAAGTTGAGGTGTTTCTCCCCAGTCCTACTGCAAATGGATAACTACAAAGGCAATAGATTCTTGAGGATCATCTTAAGAAAATTGCCTTTGCCAGGATTTGAACTTGTGACCTTGCTTCCTGAAGCATAGTCCACCTTGGTTAAGCCCTTGAATTGGACCGGTGGATAACACTCTTTGATAATGATGGGTTTGCTGATGATTTACAAAATTATTACGTTGGTTGATACTCAGAGTCTTCGTTGATATTGAATCTGATTATTTCTCCTGGATATCCACTTACTGCTTGTTGAACGCTCTAAAATGCAGACCTTGGATATTGGTTTTCAAATGTCTAAGGTTGGACTAAGGAATCCAAGCGACCAATATAATTAGATGTTCTTGTTCTCCTCAATTTTTTCTGCTGCAGAGTTTCTGGCGCTTCCATCCCAAATGATCCTGTTTCTACGTCTCTTTCTGCCATTGTCCTTCTCATGAAACGGGTTGACACAGTTTGTAGATGAAGGTTGTAGGAAAGAACAAACGTGAATTATAAGCATAGAAAGGCAAAGCTACGAATTTGCCTCCGAGCTCCTACTGTTTAGTTCATTAGCAAGGATAAAATCTGGAAGTAAAGAGTTTCTGCATCAACGCCCTTGTATGTTCTTCTTTTACGACTAGTTTCCGTACAAATTCTGTACTGCCCTACCGTGCCATACTTGGCTCGGCATGACGGTGCTTTCACCAAGGGAGCTGCTGCAATGCGCCGGCGAGTGTCGCACGCAGCCATGCCAAGCCTGGACTCCTGATTTGGAATTTGTGAAGGGGCTGATTTTTGTTGCTTATTTTCCTGGGGGACTGGGAGACCGTGACCCGACGGAAGGAATTAGATGGATTTTCGATAAGTTACTCATCTAACCACACGCATACATTCAAAAGAAAGTGGCTTGCCCGTATCGCCCATTTTTCATTACTAAAAACTGAAAACTGGAAGGACAAAAGCATCGCAATTCAAAGACAGAAAGGCTTGACATGCCTCTGTTTCCTTCTCTCTTTTTCTCAAGTATCTAGCTATAGTTTGTACGAATCTTCTGGTCGTTTTCTCACCATCGCACCGCCCCACGCATACTCAGCGCGGTGGTGCCTACACCGGAAAGAGCCGGGGTGCAGCGTTGGCGAGCATAGGCATCTCCTCTTCGATCCAAGCCCATCAGCCCCGGCCCCAGCCGTTCCTCCCGCTGCTGATGCTGCTGCTGCTGCAGGCACGCGGGCATTGCCAACGTCCCGGTCAGCGGCTCTAGTCGCTCTGAGGGCGTGCGCAGGGTACCGCCTTCGTAACACCGACGACAGGTCTTTCAGGCTGAGCAAAGGGTTCCGTGGATGGCACATGATTGAAGTATTCAGTAAACTCTCTCCGTCTCTCTCTATTGCTCGTTCTGCAACTTTGTAGAAGTTCTAGCCTATTGGCAGGGCCTGAGGTTGGGGTGGATCCATATATAGAACGTCTGGACACGGAGGAATAAAGCTGAAAGGGAAGGCAAGTAGCTCCTTTTTGATGCGACTCGTGACAAAAAAGGCTTGGCTTTCTGAAGTCAGAGGGAGGTGTCTTTTCAAAAAGCTAAAACTGCCCGTGGCCTTCCTCTCATTGGCCTAATGCGATGACACAAAGGTAGGTGCCAAACTGGGGCTGTTTTTCTGATGACACTTTTGAATCGTGTATTGAATGTTTCCATCTCCTTCCATTTATTTATTGCAAAATCACCTATGAGTTTTTACACAGCAACCCTCTAAAGGTAGGTTCTCTAAGGCCACGAGTTCGGCACAATCTTGTACAGCTTGGCACGGCACATCGACGGACCTCAAATGGGAACCTCACGTTGCGGCCTCCTTATCCCGAATTTGGGCCGCTAGTCGATTCGTACGTCAAGGAGCAAAGGCAAAACCAATCCTATAGCCCGTTGAAGATAAAATAGGACATGAAATCATTGAAACTCCGTCGGTGTTACTTGAGTTACAAACGTGTGCACATGATCAAATGAAATTGCATTCAATCGATGAGACAAAGTAGTGGTTTCATGCGCAACTCGACTTTTGTTGTTTTCATTAGTTTCAGGAAAATTCAGCATCGGTCGACCTGGTGGCACGTGGGCAGTGGAGTTTTGAGGTGGCAAGTCGGTTGATGTATCTATCCATCGACGTGACGCCAACGGTCGGGGCAACATCTGGCAATTGGGTGGGCGAAGTTTCTGTTTTCTTTTTCAATCTTTCTGTCTTCCAAGCTAGAGAATGGTGACTGAGGACCACCAGAAAATTGAATCTGTCCAGATGATAATGTAGACGGGAATGGTCTGAAAATTATTGTGATTCTGACGTTTCCAGGAAGTGTTTCGACAAGGGATTTCCCTACGACGACGTGTGCGGAGAAAAGGGTGGATGGATGTGAGCTTTGAAGGAGGATTTCATAGGTTCTTGGAAAGTGACACGGGGGTTGCTGATGCTTTTCCTAGTCAGCTGCTGCCAGTTTTCCACTTCTTTGTTTCTTTGTTCTTTTGATCATCCAAGTGAAAGAGCGTGCGCACAAATTATTTCTTTATTTCTTCTAGAACAAGTTAGCTTAGGATCCACGTTCTTCTTTGGCATATTGTTTGTCTCAATGGTTTATGTTAGGAGTGCGCAATAAAAGCCCAATACTTTAAGCCAATGAATTATGAGTCAACTAAAATATATTAATTGTTCAACACAGCATTAATTCTCTGATGTAGCATTTCTTTAACATAATTCATACATGTATCCTAACAATCTCTCTTTCACGTGTGAGTTTCAGTATTAAGTCTACTCCCCCTTAATTCAAGTATCCTTTTGGCCCAACTTCATTTTTATGGGTTGGCGTCACTACACCACAATGTTTACTTGTCTAGAAACCGCAACTATTGGCTCTAATACCATTTGTTAAGAGTGCGCAGTAAAAGTTTGATACCTTAAGCAAAAGTTTAAAACCTTAACTTGACTTTTACCGGGGAGATCGCGAAGAGAGCATAAGTCCAAGCCCGTCATCATAACTAACCTTCACTTAAAAATTTAATCTAATGAGTTATAGGCCAAGTAAGATATATTAATTACTCAACATCACATTAATTTTTCGACGCCGAACTTCACATTAATTTTTCGACGCCGAACTTCTCTAACGTCTACCCCAATAGTTTCATAACATCGAAATTGTTAATGTGTTCCCTAAGAAAGAATGATTTCTCTAGGATATACGGGGAAACTGAAGTTGGCAGCCACGTGCAGATGTGGGACTTCCGGTATCGATGACAATGACCACGACAAAAGGAAAATAAAAATGGGGGCTTCCGGAAGAGTGTGCATGAGCTGTATGCCAATGACATTGGGAAAAGTGCCAAAAAAAGTCGTAAACCTCTTATCTTTGTGCTGATTTAGTTCTAAATCTTTTTTTGGTGTCGATTTAGTCCAAAACTTTTTTACGTTATGTCAATTCAGTCATTTCCGGCCAATTTTGACCGAATTTTGCTAATTGGATGCTGGCCGGCTGACGTGACTTGTTGGGTAGCTATATGACAAATTTTAATAATATTTTAATATTTTAGATTTTTTTTCTTTATCTTTTTATTTTATCTTTTTATCTTTTTCTTTTTTTCTTCCCTCTTCTTCCTCCATTCGGTCGCTGGACCTTGGCAACGGGTTAGAGGTGACGGCTGGCGAGGTAGAACTCAACCTCGCCGGATCTGGTGAGGGTTGAGCCTTGCCCATGGCTGGCGAGGGCGAGCCTTGCCCGCCTAGCGCGTGGTTGCCCTCGAGGCTTGGGTGGCGAGGCTCACCTTCGCCAGATCTAGTGAGAGTCGAGCCTCGTCCAATGGATTGCCTCCGTAGGGGAAACTAGGCGAAAATCCGGGGCTGGAGCCGCGCGACTGAGGACACCCTCGAGCTCCCATAAAACCCTAGAGACGACCATGACGAGCGGAGGGAGGAAATTTCTAGGGCAAGATTGGGATTTGGGAATGGAGCGGGGAGAGCTGGCATCGCGCTGAGCTTGTGGGCTCGCCCTCGCCGACCCTCGCCGGCTTGTGCGGCAAGGCTTGCCCTCGCCAAATCTAGTGAGGTGGCCAGTGAGGTCGACCTCGACCTTGCCAGCCATTGCCTCTGGTTGGTCACCGAGATCTGGCGATCGGCTGGAGGAAGATGGGGAAGAGAAAAAGAAAAAAAAAATTCAAAAAAATTAAAATATTATTAAAAGTTGTTAATGTTAGTCGGCTAGCGTCTAGTCAGTAAAATCCAATCAAAATTGATCGGAAATGACTGAATTGGCACGACGTAAAAAGGTTTAGGACTAAATGTACACAAAAAAATGTTTAGGACTAAATTGGCACAAAGATAAAATGTTTAGGACTTTTTTGGCACTTTTCCCCAATAATTTAGACCTCGCTAGAAAAACAGTTTGTCTAACAAATGGCACCAAAATAAACTCGCACAACTCTTTTTTTTAATTTTTTTCTGCATTCACATTTCGCATGGAAAATTGAATCTATGAAGATTTCAGGATTGCAAGAGAGAAGCGAGAAATCTCTACTAAAAAATACATCTTCATTCGGAAAACCTCACAATAAATGATCATTGAATTGAGAAAAATCAACTTGCAATCACGACAGAATAGACGGGCGAAATTTTTAGCATCTGAAGTAAATCATACTGCATGCAAGTCGATCTCTATTATCGTTGCACATGACCTAATCTGCTCGAACAAAATCATCACATTCTCTTACTCCTGTTTTTTCTCTCACAGTAAAAAACTATCTTCTTTTGGATTTGTTATCTTTTGAGCGATCCGCTTCCTGGCAATGTATTCATTCCAACCTTGGACAAAGGCAACCGATATGTACAGCTTGGAAGATGCTAACATTGGCTCTCCAGATGATAAGTACAGTTCATGCTACCAATGCAGTCCAAAGCTTCCTGCTTGCATTAGCGGGTGCGCAAAATAGGCAAACAAAGTCAATGCCGTGATCGATAGGTATGGCAATCGGAGGAACTCCTTGTAGTAATCTTTCGGCAACTTCTGACGGCCTTCAATAATTGCTGCGAAGGGAACGGTGCTTGTCCGGCTCTTCACAGCATCGAAAGCCTCTCCATATCTGATGGCTAGTCTTCTATCTCCGTTCCAAGCACCAAAGAGATGATGTCCGATTAAGCCAGCCGATGCGGCCAAGGCGACGGAGTTGCCGATCCATACGGTGTGAGCCAGGCACCACATGACCTGCCCAACCATCTGGAGTGAAGAATATGTCATTAGCAAGCTCTTTTTCATCGTTTTATTGTCACAAATCATTCTTTCCAGGAACTAGTCTCCCTAATTTATTTATTTTTAACTTTTAATTCAATTTTTTGCAAATTGCGACTTGAATTTTTGGTTATCATAAAAAATATTAATCACAAAACAGAGAGGACTGTTCCATCAATTAGTAGGTGTTAGAATCTGGTCGCAACCCATCTCCAAGATAGCTCACCTTCACGAGAATATTTATAAGTCGACAAGACTACAAAGAACTTTTCAGGACGAGGTGCCAACATTACGCCAAAGTTCAGATACATAAATTCTAGAGTAAGCAACTTGCTCAAGCCAGGCCACTAAAAAATGGAATCTTCTGAGGGTTATGCTCTCAACCAATTACAGCTGGTTTAATCATGCCTCGTGGTAAACTAGGCTTCTGATTATTTATAACTGTTGAATCCATGTGGTTCCTCTTCAAATTCGCTTCATTTAGGAAAATTCTAGAATAATATCCACTTTTCCCTTTAGAGTAGGGATTCAAATTCAATGCATGAGCTCAAACAGGAGAGAGCAGATTGCAACAGGTTCCACCTGATTCTGATGTCACTAAACCGCCTTCAAACAACTTTTCATCTTGGGTAGGGAAATGCGATTGTGAATATAAAAGTACGATGGAATTCATACCTGTGGGTGCCTGGTGATTCGCATGATTCCTGTCTCCCAAAGATGCATCTTGGGTTTATCGACCGCTGCCACCTCTAGTAGGTTAAAGGTAGAAGGATAGAGGAAGAAAAAGGAGACAAAGTTTGTGAGCCACACAAGTTGATGTACTCCAGGAGCACCCTGGAGCTGCCATAACTGTACTCCGTCATATCTATGATTGATGAAGTAAACCTAAATCACACAAAGTCACAGTTGATTCAATAAAAGAACCCCAAACAATCTGTGGAACATATTATGCAAACATGAGAAGTGAAAATTGAGACAATGCACCAACATAAAATTTAATGATAGATTAGCAGAGGACTTGTGTACTGTCCACCTGTAAAACAAGAAACTCACCACAGTGCTAACAGCCAAGGGAAGAGATGTGCCTGCAAACAACACCCGGAAAGCCCGCTCACCCATGACTTTTTCTCCAGCATCCCTTAGACTAGCCAATCCGCTATGCACCACGGCAAAAATGATAGTGAGCAATAGCATTACAACCTGCAGAAGAAACAGTTAAATCACCTTCCTGTTTTCAAGATCCTACTCCAATGGCATTTGGCATAAAGCAGGCATCAGCAGCAAAATTGGAAGGGTAAGAGAAGCCATTCATTACAAAACTTGAGCAACTGAAACAACGTTGGAAGGGCAATCTAATGTACCGGCATGCAACAAGGCACATGCAAACGCTGCTAGCAATGGGCTAGAGACAAAGGTCTACACAGGAAGCAGAACTTTTTGGCATGTCAATCGACCTCCACTTCCTCCTCCCTTTTCTAATTCTTTCTCAAAAATTCAAATTCTCTCAATTTAGGAGACTAAAGGAAGATGAGTGGTTGAAATGCATTTTGTAGATGCTGTTTTGTAATCTTTTAAAGGTAAATTGCATCAAGCCATTGAAAGGAACTGAATGTCTCTTAGTTAGCCAATCCCTTAACTTCCTTATCACTCAACATATCAAACTGTGGATACTTTCGATAGGATGGACAACCCATGCACCACACTATTTACATCCGATGTCATGCTCTAATCATGGAGACATCTCCTTGACTCCAGATTCACCAACAAAATCACAAAATAGATGTCCTCATTCCACAACTTATGGCACCTATCCGAGCAAAAGTTCCATCTCTTTGGCCATTGCGTTCTCAACCGTACGAAACAATCAACAGAATTTCAACTCCACAATTCTCACATTGAAGACAGAAACTCATGCTTTGTTGCTCTTACATCTTCACAGAATCCAAATTCCATGTTCTGTGAAGGCATATACTCTCGCATGGTCACATAGCTCCAACTCTATTGCTCAATCAAGCAAACATGCCTTTTCCATTCCAGCCCACATCCACTCATGATCTCAAGCCACAACAAATCTGGAGCTATCAAACTCAATCCTAACCTTCAACTCCAGAGCTTCACGTCACATTCATATCACAGGCACCCACCAACCAAGAATTAACCGGAAGTTAAAAAAGAGAAAAAAAAAGTACCTCGGGGCTATCCGAGAGCCCAGAAACAGAGTCGATGAAGGCCTTGCCAAGTCCCAAACCTGAAGGAGACTCATCAAGCCAGGCCACCTTCAGAATGAACAGAACAACTCCCAGAATCACCGAGAAGTACACCCACGACACGATCTTCTGCGCTCCCAATTCGAACACCGCCGAGTCCTCCCCAACCAAAGGCAAGCTCGGAGAAGAAGAAGAAGTCTCCTTCGCGTCGTTGTCCCGGATAGAAGTCCGAACAAGAACTTTCCGGGAAAGTCGGGACACTTTCGACGGAGCCGGCGGGGCAAGGAGGAATCTTGAGCTGGTGGGTCGGCTTGTTTTGGGAAGCAGACGAGGGGCGGAGCGAAAAGGAGGCGTCTTGTGCGAAATTGGGTTCGACAGCACGATGGAACTCGACATCTCTGTCACTCGCCGACGCCGACACCCCCGAACGCACAATCCCAGAATCGAGGGAGGACTGCGCGAGCGACGAAACCGAAGGGAGCTGAATTATAACTGCATCGGCGACGACGGAGACATCAGAGGATGGCGAGTGGAGTTCTAGCGGAAGCCGAAGAATCTTGGAGGGGAGCCTGGAGGTGGGATGCTGTTGGGTCGAGGACTTTGGAGTTTTGTTCGGTTGTGTGGAGGCAAAAGAACAAAATGCACAAAATGGGATTGTTGCATTTTGCGCAAGGAACTGGAAATGGTTTCGTGCGACGCGTCCGAAGCACTTACCCAATTTCCAAATTCCAATCGCCGGCGTTCCATCATCGGTTGGCAGAGGAGGGCTGGGTGGGCTGGGTGGGCTGTCCTGTTTCGGTCCACTAAATCTTCCGGCCTTTCCTTTTCGCGAAGTGCTCGGATTCAACTTGCTAATTTCGAGTTCGAGTCGAGTAGAGCTGAAGCTTGAAAAACATGACTATACAACTTACAAGTTACCTATTTTTTAAAACCCGAAACCTATCCGGCATTACTAAGAACTTTGATTCTAAACTATATGATTAATTAAATGAATCGTTACTTTTAATGTTACAATTTAGTAATCACAACTTATTTAGACACACGAAAAATATGAAACACTAATAAAGTAAAAGTCTGAATCATAAAATGAAAATTCAGGTTAATGATTTTAGATTATATTCTTATCATTGAAGGATATGGAATACCGTAAAATTATGCGAATTTATAGATCAAGAAAAACACAAAGACTTATTTAAGGTTTTAGCTTTCATGTTTTTGGCTCCATTGACTTGGAATCTCCCATAAAAAACAAGTTCTCTCATTTTAAGAATATACCCTATAATTGGATATTTTCCCTAGTTCCAAGTTTTATCCTAAAATCATACTTGCCCTAGTTCATAGTACAGCCTGATTCAAGCTTTGAGCACGAGCAAGTGCTTGAGTTTGATTGACTGATCCACTTGAATGGAATCGAGCTTGAATTCACAGAAAACACATTCGAGTTGAGCTCGATCGACCTCGAATCAACTCTCGAGGGTTGAATATCGGAATTGGGTCGGGCTCAAACGTTGAACTATGTCCGGGCACACATCCCCATCTGGCCGTCGTTTTCGTGTTCGACTCTGTTTTAGCAGCCCGCCCCGCGGAGGGAAAAGGAATACGGAGGACCGAAAAAGGGGGCTCTGTCAATTGCTGGCGACGCGTTTCGTTCCTTCGAATCCACCCTCTTTCTTTCTTGGAAAATTCAGTTCTTTAGCTAGACGTGTCCCCGAGAAAAGGCGCCATGGAATATAAAAAGGCAACAAGCAAAGTCGAACGCCACTCGCCACCAACTCATTCTTCGCTAGCATTTCTCGCTCACGGCCGGCCCACTCCCCGTCCTTGATTTATACATTTTCTCAGTTCTGGTCTTTTCTTTGTGTTCTCTCTCCCTCTCTCTCTTCCCCCACGTCTTTGGTTTTTGCATCAAGACGAGCTCTTCGACGACCACGATGAGACCGCACGCCGTCCATGTCCAAATCACCGCCTTCGCATCATCCCTGATGATGATTCTGCAGCTAGGTCGCGGGCAGAGCGCGACTCCTTCGCCTTCGCCAGAGGGTTATTCCAATAATGGTGCGTTTGTTTTCGCCGGTTTCCATGATTTTCATGCTTGTCTTTGATCGCGTGCGATGAAAGATTTCAACATGTCCTCCTCTCCGGCTACTGAATGCAGGGAAAGCGATCGATCAAGGAGTAGCTTACGTTCTTCTTCTGGTGGCACTGGCGATCACGTACCTCTTCCATTGACGCTCAGCTCTTCTGCACGATCTGTCCATCATGCCTGATCTACTGATTTCTCTTTATAGGTTTATTCTATTTGCTCGTTCGGAGAGATTTTGCACTTAGCAGCACCTGCACATGTAATGACAGGAAATTCAATGAGCATTTTTGTATATATATTGTCATTCTTACTATTATAATGATAGTTGTTGTTGTTATTATTATTGTTGTTATTATTATGGTACAAATGGAAAGAACTTCTATTGGTATGATTTTCGCTTTGAGAAATCATGATTTGCTTGGCTTAATTGCCTAAAAAAAACCTCTCAATTTTAGATATACTCTCAATTTTGCCACGAACTTTCCTTTGTCTAATAAAAACACTAAATTTTAAATTCAGTCCCAAATCTATCCCGAATTTTTCTTTGTCCTAAAAAAAAAAAAATCCCCAACTTTAGGTCCCCAATCCCAAATTTACTTCGAACTCTTTTTGTCTAAAAAAAAAATTCACTAATTCTTACTTTAGTTCCAAATCTTCCCTCATTATGATTAGACCTTTATCCAAAAATCACCATCGACCTAATTTTTATATTCTAGAACAGTTTCATTTTGGATATGATTTTCCATGTAACTTTACTGATGTGGATTTGTTATTGAAGTGAAAATGCCACGTCAAATTAGGACTAGACCACGGGAGTAGATTTGAGAATAGAGTGAAAGTTAGTGATTTTTATGACAAAACAAAATTCGGGTCTGATTTGGGACAGGACCTAAATGTGGGTTCTTTCAAGACAAAAAATGTTTATGGTAGATTTGGAATTTGACCTAAAATTTAGATTTTTTCTAAGATGAAAAAAGTTAGTATACTCTTTACCAAAAAAAAAACAAAAAACAAAAAAGTTAGTATACTTAAAGTATGGGTTTCTTTAGGAAATTAGGCCAATTTGTTATCGGATCTTGACTCGATTCAACTATGCAATCCTCAATGCTTTAGCTTGATTCGATCATGCATATTATAAGATTGAGCTTGACCTTGCTTCACTCAACTATTGAAAATAAATTACAGGTGGAGCTCAGCTCAAGCTCAATATAAGAAATATACGAGAAATAGGTTAGTAATGTCAAGTAGATGTGTAAAAGTAACTAAAATATGTACAAGTTTTAAGTCGGGTCATGTGTTTTAGAGCCGGAGCGAAGTGTATTTCATAACGAATTGCGAGATGAAGCAAAGCAAGGACCGTGAAACAATTACAATTCAATTTTCTTAAATAGCATCAACTTTTTCTCAAGTCCCAAAATCTGACCTAAATTTCATTTTTTGCTCATAAAAAAAGGGCCAATTTTACCTCGGGTTCTAATTCCGGCTCATGAAAAGACCCCAACAATCCATGCAGAGGTGGAAGATTTATTCAAAATGACACTGTAATGGGCAATATCGGTGGCAATTTTCTTCATTTGGGCAAAAAACGACCGGGCCCACATCATGTTGGATTGGGCTTCTGGTGGTATGCATCGCTTACAAAGCAGACCCAATTTTGCCTGAAAGTCCAAGCATAGGCCCAAGAGTTTGAATCTTTTTTGATTGGTCCAGCAACGTGCAAGAATTAGAAGTCATCATATAATCACCTGCTGACATCTCAGCGCGCTTATGCACCACTCGTTTCATTTGAAAATCTTATATCGCAAGTTCTCGTAAAGAAATCATTCTCACAAATAGTAACTCCGAAGCTATCAAACTCTTTATTGTCCGAAAAAATTGGTTGCGATAACCTCGTAGTGTCAGCAATTAATTCGAAGGATGTTGATTTGGGTCAACGCCGCAGCATGCGATGGCAGCTAAATTGAAGGATTTTCATCGGTGGATGCCCTAGAAGTAAAAGTTGCAAAAAAAGAAGAAGATAAAGAAGTAATAACGCCTTTTGGATCATAATTTCGATTATTATTTTTTATGATCGTGAGTCGTGGGCTGATTGGTCGAGATATCATAATCAAGGATGGTGAGAACGGATGATGACTAAGTCCTGATTGAGACACGAAACTGACATTTGCTTGGGTTATTCAAGGAAAATACACGCTTAATATCTGGTATATAATACAATATTTATATAATATATTATTTACAATGTATGCATGGAGTATAGGAAACCTTATCCAGGTGGAGTCAATGATGGAGCCCTACTAAATAAATAAAAAAGGAAGCAATGATTTTTTTTCTTTTGTTGATAACTCATTACCCAGTAAGCATACTGCTACTCAATCAAAATTGACCAAAAAAAAAAAGGTTAGACTAGTCGTGCCCGGCCCGGTGTTCATGAATTTTTTTTAGTTTTTCATTATTATTTTTTGAATTTTTTTTTGAATTTGAAAAATGTTAAAAAAATTAATTGAGGGGAATTAATGAAAAACCTTGTTTAATTAAACTAAACAGAACAAAGTACATCTTTAAATCGAGAACAAAATTACAGTAGTGTTGCCCTAATAATGGCCACACATATAGATTACAACAAAGAGGATTGTCTAAAAATTTCAGTACTTTCAATGCTATGTTTATGAAATTTAAATGATACGACACAATTTGCTAATATCTCACATGTTGAGTTTTTTTTTTTTTGAA
Source organism: Eucalyptus cladocalyx (assembly GCA_017140615.1). Lineage (NCBI taxonomy): Eukaryota > Viridiplantae > Streptophyta > Magnoliopsida > Myrtales > Myrtaceae > Eucalyptus > Eucalyptus cladocalyx. Next base: position 44,236,851 of record CM029518.1, read on the forward strand.
TTAGTTAATTTATATTGAAGGAGTAGATAGAATTGCGTTGCATCTCATTGGATCTTTATATATTATATTGTCACTAGAGAAGAATATTTGTACAAATGCGGTTGGTCTCGTAATCCATAAATCGAATCCATGTGATTTTTTTTAACTAATAAGCATGTGACCGTATATAATTCAAGTAATTATGAGAGCATACATATAATTTCTCGGGGATTGAAATCTTTGAGGAATGTGCACGCATGTTACGCTAAGCAACTTATTCAATAATTATCTTCCAATGAGGTGTGTTTGTGAAATGTATTATTTTTCCGCACCTATAACAAGTCCTCATAAAATAGCACACTCTATCAAGAGAATAATTCTCTAGACATCACTTACATACCTACCTTCCCCAAGTCTACAAATTAAGAATTTCCCAATCTAAGATACTTAATTTGGCATACATATAAACTATGGCCATATAAATCAAGTATAAATCATTTTTTCCATGTTATACCCACAGAGTCAAAATGAGGCCTATTTGTTTTTCTTTTTCTTTTTCTTCCACTTTTTTTTTTTTTAATCTTGATGGTTTTGTTGATTAGGGACCTCCTGGATTTGACGATGTCATTGTCTCCTGCGATGATTCCTTGATGAGAGTGTTAAGCTCTTTATCCTCCTAGATGACCAATTGTAGATACATCAAAATTATTTTCTTCATGCTCATATGTTTGCTCACATTACCACGACCTCAAGTACCTCGATCATTTGGTTTTGATTTTCAAAAATCATCACAAGAATCAAAGGATCATTGTAGAGAATTATATCTCGCTCATGCTGGCATAAGGGTGGTTTTGCCAAACATGCCAAGGGGGTGATGATGAAGTAGAGAGGAAGCTCATGAGGGTATGTGAGATTGCCCAGTTGTTGATGTGCACGGAGGTGTTAGGAGGAGGAAGATGAGAAAGCATGGCAATCCATTTTAACATAAATAAGAATAAGAAAAAGGAAAGCGAAAGAAAAAGAAGAAACAAATTCAAAATAGGGCCCCGCATTGGCCCCACATTTGATTACGTGGGGTACAACATTTAAAAGATGAAAAATTAAGAGGTAACATGGTTAATATACTATAAAATGGATTATTTTAGTCAAATAAGGAGTGAAAACAACATGAGCTTCAATATATGCATTTTTCTTGTTTGGATTGTGGATACAACTTGAACTATATTTCATCCGGGCCATGATGGATTGTGGATACAGCTTGAACTATATTTCTTGTGAGCCACGACCTTCATCTACAACAAATTAATGTCACGGTTGGTGAAGAAAAACAAAACTTCACACAAAGGCACAAAGGTTAAGAGGTTCAGCAATGTGCCTTCGTCCTTGGACAAAGCTTTCGGTCTCTCTCTCTCTTTTTTTTTTTGTTATATTGAGCATTTGCCATTGTTCAACCATAAGTACATAAAAGGTTGCCACTAGTAAGGAAACAATCAACCAGAATAAAAACAGAAAAAGGAAGAGATCCCAAAATTATAAGGATACAATATTAACAAATCTCCTTTCTTAAGATAGGAGAGAAAATCATGCCAACACTCCCCCTCAAGTTGGGCCGAAGACCTTGTCGGAGGTCAACTTGCTTGTCATTTCTTAAAATACTCCCTTGGGTAACGCTTTGGTAAAAACATTGGCCAGTTAACCCTCACTGCGAATGTATGGAGTCTCAATTGTCTTGTCTTGCACCTTTTCTGTCACAAAGTGGCAATCCACCTCTATATGTTTGGTCCTCTCATGAAACACTGGATTTGAAGCTATATGAGTTGTAGCTTGATTATCACAAAACAACTTTGTAGGCTTGGTCATGCAATTGCAACCCAATTCCTGAAGCAGAAGTCTCAACCACACAATTTCATTAGTAGTCGTAACCATGGCCCGATATTTTGCCTCTGCGCTCGAATGAGCAATTGCCGTTTGTTTTTTGCTTTTCCAAGTGACAATGTTTCTTCCCACAAAAGTACAAAACCCTGTAGTAGATTTCCTATCTATAGGGTTCCCGGCCCAATTTGCATCAGTGTAGCCAACAAGCTTTGTGTGACCATTATTTTTCATTAAAATTCCCTTCCCAGGTATGGCCTTTAAATATCGTAGTAAATGATTTATTAGCTCCATATGCCCTCGAGTTGGTTTCTACATAAATTGACTTATGTAACTAATAGTATATGCTATGTCAGGTCTAGTGATGTCTAATAAATAAACCATCCAACAAGTCGCTGAAACTGCCCAACATCATGTAATGGAGTGTCATCTGAAATGAACTTACTATTATACTCCATAGGAATGTTGGCCGGTCTAACTCCCAACTTCCCAGTCTCTTTCAGCAAATCAATGACATATTTTCTCTGAGATAAAAATAAGCCTTTGTGAGATCTCGTCACCTCAATACCCATTAAATACCTCAATTTGCCAAGGTCTTTGATATCAAATTCCTTGCTCAAATGCTACTTAAGTGCTTCGACTCCAGGTTGATTGCTGCCTGTAATCACAATATCATCAACATAAGCAAGTACAACAACTATACCTTTGTTGTCAGCCTGGTGAACATTGACGAGTCTATTGTCCCTCTTTTGAATCCAACCTTGATGAGTGCAGCACATAATTTACCATACCAAGCTCTAGGTGATTGCTTGAGACTGTATATGGCCTTCTTCAACCTACAAACAATTCCATCTTTATTATGCAAGGGGTGACCAGGAGGAAGATCCATATAAACCTCATCCTCCAAATCTCCATGAAGGAATGCGTTCTTTATATCCATTTGGAACAAGGACCATCCACAATTAACAGATACTGACATAAGAACACGCACGATGTTCATTTTAACCACATATGCAAATGTCTCTTTGTAGTCTATATCATATGTTTGAGTGTATCCTTTTGCAACTAGCCTCGATTTATACCTTTCAACTGATCCATCACTATTATATTTGATCTTATAGATCCATCGGCAACCAACTGTCTTCTTCTCTCTTGGAAGTTGTACAAGTTCCCAAGTATGATTTCGATCTAAAGCCTGAAGTTCATCCTTCATTGCATTAACCCAAATGGCTTTTTCCCTTGCTTCCTCATATTTGTGAGATTCCCGTTGTTCTTCAATAGTAGATAAGAAACTCAAAAAATTGTGAGATAATTTGTCATATCCAACAAATTCTTGAATGGGATGTTGAATTGAATAATAAGTAGTAAAATCTTGAAGTCGAGTTGAGGGTCTAGTGACACGAGATGATCTTCATAACGGGATTACATCCGCTGCCCTTTCATCTATTAGCCTGTTAGTGGCAATTCTAGGTTCAACTTCTGGAACAACATTTGCCTCAATCTCTCGATCCACTTCTGAATTTTCTTGATTTGCAAATTCGTGACCCGAACCCGAAGCATAGCTCCTATTGTTGGCTTCGACACCCCCATTGTTGACTTTGGCTTCACCGGTCCCATTAACATCCATAGGAACATGAGCAAATTCATAGGAAAACTTCTAATAATAATCTGTGCACTCCCCTTGAATGCTCTTGTTAGGAAAAAACATATGAGTTTCATCAAATACAACATACCGAGAAATATAGATACGCTTTGTGTAAGGGTCATAACACTTGTAGCCTTTCTTGACAGATGAATAACCAACAAACACATATTTCTTGGCACGAGGATCTAGCTTTCCTCCAGTTTGAGAGTGAACATAACAAACACACCCAAAAATCCTCAAGTGAGATATATCAAATTTTTCGCCCATACAACACTTCCATAGGAGTTATATACCCTAACACTCGACTAGGGAGTCTATTAATTAAATAACAGCTAGTCAGAACTGCATATGCCCAATAGGATTTAGACAAATTCGCAGAGAATAACAAGGCTCAGGTGCAAAAATCAATCCCGTTATGCCTGGCCCCTTCTTATTGCTCCTCCTTTTTATTATTCGTTTGACCTTTTTTTTAAAAAAGGAATTGTACATTTTGCAATGATTTAAGTGATTGCTTGCGCTTTGGTCCATGGCCTCACGTAGGACGAAGGCAATTGGTAAAAGGTAGATGAGGTCAACTCCAATTTTGACATGGATTTAACGGAAGTTGTGCAGATTGATCGTGTGATACAATCTGTAGCAACAGTGCCACAATTAAGGGCAACTGTTGTATTCTACTTTTCAGACAAGAAAAAGCTGTCCAATTTGCTTGTTACTAACGTCTCACCATTGCAATCGGTCATACCACGCATGAGTTTAAAAACCCGGCTTATAAGTATCAAGAACTAGTTAATCTTGTTATGGCTAAAATATCACCTAGAGGGGGTGAATAGGTGATTTTGTGAAAATAAAAAATTAAACTAATATTGCAGCAAGACAACTTCTGATGAAGTGGTCAGATCTTATCGATGCACAGTTTTATTTTAAAATTAAAGAGTAAGGGATAGAGAATTGCACACTCAAAATTATAGTGGTTCGGCTTTTCCACTCTCTCGTGTTAGAGCCAATTGGCTAGAATCCATTGATAAGAACCGATCAGAGGTTACAAGATCTGATCTCTAAACACTCAAGCTCGTGTGTATAACTTCTCATACACTGTCAACCTCTAAATGGTTACACAATAATGCTTACAGAGATGAATGTATAATCAAGACACTCTTCAGACTTTGCAATTAAAAGCTTCAATTATCGTGAATGTGAATCCTAATTCCTTCAGCTTCGAGATCTTTTCTTATACTCCTCCTAGTCCAAGCTGACCATTGGATATATCTCTAAGAGGACTTATCCAGCCAATCTACCTGTTGGCCTGGATCTGGTTGAGAAGATCTGATGGCTTCAGGATCGCCGATGTTGATATTTCCCATAATTTATACCACCCATACAGTAGTTTGGGTTTCCATAAGTCAAGTGCTTACGAATGGAAATAATATTTTGCCTCAAATAAGTCGTTCCAGGAAATCCAAATCTTTGAGAGATACTTTCCTTTGGAACTCCTTATATATAAGGTAGGAAATCCAACCAATTGCTATTAGCCGTTGCACGAGAATATTATCTTCTTCCTAGCCATTTGGTAGAACACATAAAGAAGGAAATGATTAAATCAAAACTCTGGTTCTGATTAATAACGTCTGATCACATCCCATTAGACTTTGAACCATTGTCCTTGATTATCATAACATAACACAATCTTAATCATAGGCAATCAAAACATCTTGATAAGTGTTTGAGTCTGGTTCTCTGAGTCTGATGAGTAACGTCTGATTAAACATATTAGAGTTTCCATCAGAACTTCTTGATTAACCAAATTGCTCTGAGGGTCTATTTGGTTCGGCTTTGGGGAAATGCCATTGGGAGAATGCAAATGCCTTTAAGGTAAATGGGTTTTCCGAAATGCTAGATTGTTTGGTAAACTATAACTGAAAAGTGTTAGGGAAATGCAAGACTGTTTGGTAAACATATATTTGAAAAGCCCTTTAGTGTGACTAAATTAGGTTTTTTTAGTTTTGGTATTTTTAAAATTGCAAAAAAGAAACAATGATTATATACCTTTTACATTTTCATGTTGAGAGTAATGTAAAAGATATATATTAGTAAATTTATTTAAAAAATATATTAAAATAATTTAATTATAGATTAGATGCAAAGCTCAACTTTTGGCCTAGGGTTCTTTTAGGTTTGTTTTCAACTTTGAATATTTTTTTAAAATTATTGTAGTATTAATCATCTTCGTTAATTAGTGATCATTCTAGTGTATTGAAAAAAAAGTTGGGTTATTGATTATCAAAAGATAAAAATGACAAAAAAAAAAGGTAAACCCAACATTTGCAAAGGGTTTTTATTATTTTTTTTAAAAATTAAAATAAAATCCGATGAAACTCCGTCGTCGATCAACGGCGATTGGGGGTGTGGGAAAGATGATCGGTTTAAAAAAAGAAGAAGAAGTTAACGGATGAATAGTAGAGGTGGACTTGCATTTTCGAAATGCTAAAAGCCCAAAGTAGGTCCCCACCTGCTTTGGGCTTTTAGTATTTCAAAGGCTAGCATTTGGCCAATGACACCTCCGAATGCTGAACTAAACACCTAAATTTTTTCCCAATGGGCTTTCGAAGCTGAAAGCCCCTTGGGAATGCTGAACCAAATGGGGCCTAAGAATATTTCCTAGAAATTATTTCATTAGAATCATTGAACACTTATGGGAATGTTTTGTCAATCTCCAAAATCAATTTGGGAAATTTCTGCAACAAATCTAAGTCTTTGGGCAAGATAAATAGTGGTGAGCATGATTTGATGATAGAATCTAAAACTAAAGAACCGGACCGGTCGGATTCTATTTAGTTCCAAGTTTCAGGTTTAAAAAAATTGAGGAATCTGTTTCAATAAGTAAGTTGGAACAAGCTTTTGTTTATTTCTTGGTTTGTCTTCTCGTGATTCCGCAATATTTCATAGCATTTGAATTCGGAATCACTAATTTAATCTTTTGTTTAATGATTGAGACTTTTACTTTGCTAATATTTCATTTTTGATGTAAGTTGTGGTCATTAAAAGTAATAATTCACTGCAATCGTTTAATTAATAATATGGATGGAGTCTAGGTAAACTTTGGATTTGATTCTGGAACCTGTGACATAATCTATTTCAAATTTTAGGATATATAAGGTAAGTTCCAAGTTTTTATTTTATTTTATTTTCGGTCCTACCCTAACTTTCACTCTCAGACTTTTGCCCTACTTTCTTGTAGGATATGGAAGTCGATACCCACACTTAAAATTAAATCATCCCCACCCCAACTCTCCTTGAAAATGTGGGGATTCGAACATCCTACTTCCCCCTTCCATGTTGGAAGGTGATCACTGATGCAAACTCTAGTGGTCGATAAGTTTCAAGTTTCAAAATGAAAATCTATTCTAATAGATAGGTTTTAAGTTCCACCTAAAATTGCTCACTCGAGGAGCAAGTAGACATTGCAGAGCAAGCAGGCAATGCGGTTTGTATTAGAATAGTTTCACGCGATTAATGAGATGTGAAATATGCTTTCCTTCACTCTGAGTGCTCCGTCCGACGCTTTTGAGAGAGAACACGTGCTAGTGCTCTTACCAAGAAAGCAATGCATTAAATAGAACTTAAACGAGAAAAGTGCATGCAACAGCTCGGACGTTGGGACCGAGGGTAGAGATCCACAAGAGGCTGAGGTTGAACCAGACAGGGGAGGAAAAACACAAAAGAAAATATGACAAGGACAACGTGGGGCTTGCAGTCGTCGTAGGTAGGATTTTTGGATAAGCTTTTACAGTAAGTCCAGGAAAATCGAATCCGATTCAAATGAACATAAAATTGACTTCTTCTTATGAACATAACATTGACTTCTTCTCTAGTGATATCTTTGTCCTTCACGTGAGATCCCTATGTCTAGACATCAAGTTAATGTACGCATGGACAATCCAAAAAGGAAGAAACATGAGAGATTAACAACGAAGCTGATGGGTATACCGCATTTTAAGGGACTCTCTTCTGCTCCGTCTAGGAATCACGGATTGAATCAAACATCAAATATTGGGCGTGGCATTCATTCTGCAATATGCAAAGGGATTGTTTGGTTGATAGCTCCTGTTGGGAATGACTGATCCCCAAAAAACCGGATTCGACACTAAATCGAACCCCTAAATCAATGCGGAAGACGAGCCCGGGAAAAACAACACGTATCACCGATCCTAAAGCACACCGCGGATTCGAGCGTACCTTTTAGCCACAGATTAAACACCGACGCTGATAGAGGAAGAGAAACTAGGCCCTGTTCAATCCGAGGAGGCAAAATCCTCCGAGCGCTTCACTGGTTTCGCTTTGAAGAAAAACGAGAGAGAAAGAGTGCGTAGAGAGAAAACGTACGTCTTTTTCTTTAAACAAAACGGTGCATTTTTCTCTTTCTCTCTTTCCTTTTATACATCTCTCCTTCCACGGGCCCTATTCCCGTGGGCCGGGCTTTCTGGGCCCAACTTGGGCGGACGGGCCTTAAGCCCCATACTAACAAAGCCTTCATCTCCCACTTGCACATGGTGGGCCGAACAAGATTCTCTTTACCTCTCTTCAATATTCATACTGGTAAATAATCCGTGCGACCAGCATACTTTGAGAGCTCGTTGCTATACATCCGTTAGAAATATATAGTAGCTCATAATGAGCGTCACACTCCGAGTAGATTTAGTATGCAGTACCCTAGATCGATCGATCACATTTATATCTCTCTTGATCTCTTTTAAACAATTATATATATATATTGTATTCACAATTATGATTATCACAAAGACATGCATAATTGGTCGACCAGTGAACACAAAACTATAATGTGATTCTCCAAAATCGATCTTCCTCTTTCCTTCAAACTCTCAATTTCAGTCCAGCTTGCTTTTCTAGAAATGCCCCATTAGATCGAATCATCTCATGACCATTGGCAATACCCTAAGATAGCAAACACTAAATAGAAATCTTGAGAATAAGTAAGAGTCATGAGGGGACTAAAAATTGAGGAACTCTTTTCCCCAAGAGTCTCACACGTCATAAAAGTTGAGATCAAACTTTTTGCCAATCTTATTGGTCGTCTCATGCATACGTAGTATGAAATACGTATTACGGTATTAACTCATTTCCCATTGAGCGTATGTCTACACCTTTCAATACCGTACATATGATAGTTAAGACATACCCAATGTCTAACTTGAATTCACGTATCTACTCATTCACAAAATTCATCAGAACTCACATCTGGCATCTTAGACAGATAAAGTAAAATATGTGGGGTATTTTACTTTCGGACATCGTAAGTATTATGTCATCATCTTAATATTTAGTTAAGGTGACATACGTATTTTAAGCTTGAGCTCTCAATTATCACCTAGATAATAAGCTTAAAATCAGTCTCATCTCTATTTATCACACAGTAAACAGAGGCGATTACCCGTGTGAGTGGGCTAATCTTTTATCTGTCCGACATACTTCTCAACTTAAAATAATGCACTAAGCATTAAGATGCATAAAGATCAAACAAAGATTCATAGGCATTAATGATGAAAACACAAATTCATCAAATATGAACACTTAGGGAAATTACAATATTCAGTACATCAGACTCTACGCAATCCTAGAGATTTTACATGACCACAAAACACATCTCTAGGTATTGGCTTTGTCATAGGATTTGCTACCATTTTATGCGTAGATATGTACTCTAAGTTCACGTCTTTACAAAATTATATTTGATATCTATGTATTCGGTTTTGCCATGATATTTTGGATCTTTGGTGTACACTTTTGCTGCTTGGCTATCACAGTTAACCAACAATGAATCTGCAGCACTTCCAATAACACCTAAATGATCCAAAAATCTCTTAAGCCAAACACCTTTTTATACTGCTGTTGATAATGCCACGAACTTAATTTATATCGTGGACAAGGCTATACACTTTTGTTTCTTATTGCTCCAACATATGGTGCCATTATTCGGTAAGAAAACAAATCAAGAGATATATTTTCTTTCATCTAAATCTCCTCTCCAATCAGCATCAGAATAGCCTTTGAGTTGCAGATCATTTCCTTAATAACTCAACGTATAATCAGCAGTCCTCTTTAGATACCTCAGTATTCTCTTAATGGCTTTCCAATGTGCTGGACCTGGATTGGATTGGTATCTACTCACCATTCCAACTGCAAAACATATGTCGGGTCTTGTACACATCATAGCGTACATCAAACTCCCAACTGCACTAGCATAAGGAACATGTTTCATTTGTTCCTTCTCTTGTGGAGTCTCTGGACACAGTCTATGGCTCAATCCTTCACCTTTTGCAATAGGAGTGTCTATGGGTTTACAGTCTTGCATACGAAATCGTTCAAGAACCTTATTTATATATGTTTCTTGTGAAAGAGACAACGATCTCTTCGAACGATCTCTTGAAATCTTAACTCCAAGAATGTATGCAGCCTCACCCATGTCCTTCATCTCAAAGTTGGAAGACAACCAACTCTTGATAGTCTTAACAAACTCCATATTGCTTCCAGCAATTAGTATATCATCAACATATAATGATATGATCACAAATTGATCCTTGGATCTTTTGATATATACACAATGATCCTCATCAATTATTGTAAAATCATATCCTATTATGGCATTATGAAAACGTATATACCATTGTCTCGAAGACTGCTTAAGGTCATATATCGACCTCAAAAGTCGACATACTTTTTCTTCTTGGCCTTTCACTATGAAACCAGCAGGTTATTCCATATATATTTCTTCCTCTAATTCTCCATTGAGGAAAGCAGTCTTTACATCCATTTGATGTAATTCAAGATCCAGACTAGCCACTATTGCCAGAATAATGCGAATCGAGGTAAATCTCACTACAGGAGAAAACGTAACTTCATAATCAATTCCTTCCTGTTGATTATACCCCTTCACCACAAGGCGAGCCTTATGTCTTTCTATCGAGCCATCAGCCTTTCGCTTTATTTTGAGAACCCACTTGTTCCCAATAGCTCTGCGTCCTTTTGGAAGATCAATCAGTCCCAGACTTAGTTTAATTTTATTGACTCCATTTCCTCTTCCATTGCATGAATCCATTTTTCCTTACTTGGGCAATTCAGAGCCTCATTGATATTTCTTGGCTCATCCTTATCTTGTGGAGCAATCATAAAAGTTTCCCCTTTAATGTCAAAACGTCGACGGGGAATACTTTGGCGACTTGTTCGCCGTATGGGAGATTGTACACCTTGCACATCATTCCCCATTATGCTCCCACTTGGATGAACTCCACTAATATCATTATCTTGATCCAAGGTCTCAAATAGGGAACGATCTTCCCCTATTTCGCTTTTCTTAGGAAACTCATCCTCTAAGAATGTGACATCTCGTGATTCAAATTCAGTTATACTCCCACTTTTCTGCTCACCTATGAACACATACCATTTTGAGTGTTCGGAATATCTCATGAAAATACTCTTATTTCCTTTAGGACCCAATTTCCCAAAATTGTGAGAGGACTCATGAGTATAGGCAGCACAACCCCATGACTTAAGAAAACTTAAGTCCGATTTTCTACTTGTCCATAACTCATTTGGAGTGGAAATAACTGATTTGGAAGGCACCCGGTTAAGTATATAGGCAGCAGTTAACAATACATCACTCCAAAAGGTGATAGGTAAGTTAGCATGCGCCATCATGGACCTAACCATTCAAATAGGGTTCTGTTTCTTCTCTCTGCAACGCCATTTTGTTGAGGAGTGTATGGAATAGACAATTGTCTTTCTATTCCTTTTTCATCACATAATTTTCTGAACTCATCAGATAATTATTCTCGACCTCAAACGGATCTCAATGCTTTTACTTTCTTGTCTAATTGATTTTCTACCAGGTTCATAAACCTTCTGAAACAACTTATGCTTCAGATTTATGAGAAATCAAATAGACATATCCAAATCGAGTATAATCATCTATAAAAGTGATGAAATAAACAGCCCATTGCCTTCTTCTCACATTCATTAAACCACATACGTCATAATGGATTAAATACAGAGAAAATTCAGCTCTTTTACATTTTCCAAATGGTTTCCGTATCGTTTTCCCTTCTAGGCAATGCTTACATATGGGCAAATCGACTTTTTCAATGTTGCCCAACAAGCCCTCTTTGGCTAGTCTATTCATACATTATTGGTCAATATGACCAAGTCTAGCATGCCACACATTCACATTATTATCATATGAATTAGGAGACGTGATAAGGGAATAACAAACATTTGCATTAACATACTCAATATCTAATACAATGAAACCATCCAGAAAATAACCACAACCATAGTAATTTGTATCAAAATACAAATCTACACCTCTATTATGGAAGTTCATATTAAAACCTAATCTAACCAACACTAAAACAGACACTAAATTCCGACGAATCTCCGGAGCATACAATGCATCATGTAGGAATAAAGTGCGTCTACCACGCATATTCAATTGACATGTGCCAATTCCTTCCACTTCAGCTCGGGAGTTGTTTCCCACATAGACCCACTTAGTTCCAGTTGGTACTCGTTGGAATTCCACGAAGGATCCTCTATCCTTCGCTACATGGTCTGTCGCTCCTGAATCTACAGTCTACAAAGGATTAGACTCAGTCAAGAATACATAACTCGACACAAAAGCAAATTTTTGAAAAGTACAAAGGGTGCATACCTTCTTTAGCTCACGGCAGTCGCGAGCATAGTGACCCTTCTTGTCACAGTTGTAGCATTTCACCATTGTAAGCTTCTTCATGAGAGGACGCTTTCCTCTATCATGTTGGTTAAACTTGGGTTTCTTCCCTGAAGGACCTGCTTCTTCCTTGCCTTTCCCTTTATCAAACCAGTTAGGGCGCTTGCGCTTGGAGATCGAAGCTTCATGTGAGCTAGAACTAGCATGATAAAGTTCAGTATCCGGCTTAGCCGCCAAGAGGCGGTCCTCTTCCAGCTCAAGATGACGCATTGCATCCCCGCAGGTTTTGATATTATCATTATGGGTCAGGTGCACCTTCATATGCTCCCAACTCTAAGGCAAGGAACGAATCACTGCTTGCACTTGCTGCTCATCTGTGAGGACATGGCCAGCATCTTTCAGCTCATTTATCATGTTTGACATCTTTCTAAGATGTTGCTTCATGGTCTAACCATGAGGCTTCTTATAAGAGTCAAACCTGATAGTGAGCTGCCTCAGTCTGGTCACCGAAGTATGACCAAATCTTGCCACCAATGCTTCCCACATTTCTTTGCATTGTCAAAACGCCTAAACTCTCGCATGACGTCATTGTCCATGCTGCTCAGCAACGTAATGAGAGCAAGAGAGTTCTTTCTTTTCCATGCAGTAAAAGCTTCCTTATCTCTTATGTGCTGTGCAGTGTTTCCTTCTTCAGGTTCTACCACGTCAGGTTAAGAGCCTCAAGTGCTTCTTGCTCTTCCAGCATATACTGGATTTTCATTTGCCAAATTTCATAGTTGTCGCCATTGAGCTTTTCACCTTTGTTTAGCTCGGCAACTATGCTCTTTGTGGCTGAAGTCATTGATCTGAACACATCAGACAAATATGCACGAATTATTAATGCCTATCATTTATGCATTTCTTTTTACATAGACCCATCATATTAATGAATAATTTCAAGTAAGGCTTCAGAATCAAAATGTCACTACGTTTCCAATTATTCTCCAAAAATCCTAACTTAAAACTATCATCAATATAATTGTCTTATACAAAATCAATTTTATGAAGCTACAAAAACTTCTAAAACTACCCACAACTAATTACCCACAGCAACCAGCAATAACAGAAAGCAACATATAATCGACATCCAATATAAAACAATAATGCTTTCAACTAATACAACCAATATATAGGTTGCTACATCAACAACAATTAGGTAGTAATCATTACATAATATGTCCACAAAGCACACTTAACATATATAAGCCAATACAACTAACACCAAGTCAGCATACGAACTGGGAAAGATCCTCTTTTGTTCAATTTCTTGATCTTTTCCCTTGAAACAATACAGTAATATTCATTTACAAAATCCATCACAATTTTCTTATAGGAAGCAGCTCCGTTGACATCCCATATGCGATTCAACACATCTTGCAATTCAGGTGGAAGAGTGTTTATGAAAAATCGCACCATCTATGACTGTGGCATAGGACGACCATTCCATATGACCTTTTGAATTTTCCCGTTGACTTCAAGGACATGATTAATTAAGTCACTACTCTCCCATCGATGATCAGTCAGCTCAGCTATAAACTTAGATAGCTTTTCCTTTTGTTTATCGGTAACTGCGCGAATAGGTGTGGGCAACCTCAGGGGAGGCATTGTTCCTGCAACAAATGCAGAACAAATAAGTGATTACATATAATTCACATAGACTTAATTGAAAAAAGAAACACATTCTTTTCCCTTTTTTTTTTTAGGTCAACGGTCGTCGGTCAACGGGTCAACGGATCGGGTCAACGGGCGCGCGGGTCGGACTGGTCGCGCCGGTCGGACCGGCCGGGGCGGTCGGGCCGGGTCGCCGTCCGGTCGGTTCGCCGGCCGGCCAACGGTCGCCGGCGATGACGTCATTGGTGACGTCATCCCATCGGTTACCGACCGTTGGGTGACGTCACCGCGTGACGCCATCACGCGTCGGTTCGCCGCCGGCGGCGCGCACGTGCCGGTCCATCGACCGGCGCGTGTGGCGCATGCGCTGGCCGATGCCAGCGCTTCGGGCGCGTCGCGCCCACGCGCAGCGCCTTCTGGCTGCGCGTGTGGGCGCGTGCGGCGTCGCCCGGCGGCGCTCGACGTTTCGCCAGACTCGTCTTGACGTTGTCTTTCTTCCTATACCATCAGAATTCAATTTGGACTTACGCAAACTCGGAAAAAAGGACGTACGGTGCTCGGGTGTTGGGATTTCACGCCCCGATCCGTATGGCCGAAATTTTTTTTTGCGAAAAATCAATCAAAAAACGTCAAACAGGTCGGGAAAACGCGAACTAGGGCTCTGATACCAATGTTGGGAATGACTGATCCCCAAAAAACCGGATTCGACACTAAATCGAACCCCTAAATCAATGCGGAAGACGAGCCCGGGAAAAACAACACATATCACCGATCCTAAAGCACACTACGGATTCGAGCGTACTTTTTAGCCACAGATTAAACACCGACGCCGATAGAGGAAGAGAAACTAGGCCCTGTTCAATCCGAGGAGGCAAAATCCTTCGAGCGCTTTACTGGTTTCGCTTTGAAGAAAAACGAGAGAGAAAGAGTGCGTAGAGAGAAAACGTACGTCTTTTTCTTTAAACAAATCGGTGCATTTTTCTCTCTCTCTCTTCCCTTTTATACCTCTCTCCTTCGAGCGCTTTACTGGTTTCGCTTTGAAGAAAAACGAGAGAGAAAGAGTGCGTAGAGAGAAAACGTACGTCTTTTTCTTTAAACAAATCGGTGCATTTTTCTCTCTCTCTCTTCCCTTTTATACCTCTCTCCTTCCACGGGCTCTATTCCCGTGGGCCGGGCTTTCTGGGCCCAACTTGGGCGGACGGGCCTTAAGCCCCATACTAATAAAGCCTTCAGCTCCCTTTCCATCTTCAGACTCTTGCCCAAAAGGATAAGACTAATCAACTGATGGAAATAGTGGTAGGACATCTTTATCGATATAAAAATAAGGGATTTTTTTGCCACACCGGGGTACATCAATTTGTCAAAATTCTTTTATACCCATCCTTAATGTGCAAGCCAAAGACGATAGACCAATTCAATGATCGAGGAAGTCTGGCCAAAATTTATATAGTATATATTTCTCACATTTCTTTTGCCAATTAACCATGTGACATGATGACCCAATATGTTGTATAAATTTGAATTATCTTGACGACTTAAGTCACGTATTAAATAATTAAACCTGGCTAGTTACAATAAAATAAGTGATTTGATGATTCGATGACCTCAAGGTGATTCCTCCTCCATACCTTAATACTAATAATACACAACCTACGTACTTCTAAGAATAATGTATATATCCTAGGGTGATACCTAGACCATCAATTTTTTTTATTCTGTTTAATAACTTAGGGTCTTCCCCCAGATATTCATGTGGATTTTCATCGCCCGAAAGTCAATTTGATAAGATCCACGATCTGACCAAATGGGCTGCCGGTACTATTACGAGAGTGAATTCATTTACTGGCCTGACTATCGTTATAATCGCAAGTTTTAATTTTGAGAAAAAACCAAACGATAAATTATTAATATCGACGAAAGTGTCGTGGATGAGAATGGATGTAAATATATGTATGTATATTAATTGTAAATCGAACTCGTGAATTTGATGTCCATCCTCGTTTTTATGAGAATGTCCTTTAATTTCCCCGTCCTTTATTATTTTACTAAAATCTATTAATGCGATCAAACACTTATCACCTGCTAAAAATATCAAAACGGTAAGAGAAATGCATATGCCGCGCATCTACAAATTCAAAATATGACAACTGCCAATTATTCATGACTTCATTTGTTTCTTACTAATCGCCACTTATTTGCTAATCCAAGCAACTATAGCTACTCATAATTTTGGCCAAGCACATGTTGCTTATGACCTTTTCCTTTATCATGTTCTTTTGTAAACCTCAGTAAGAATTTTACCATGTGAGAGCATTGCCCAATTTGATTATTTAAATTTGCATGCACATTTTTTCGAATAGCAATATTGATCACGGATTTTAAAGAGCACGTGAACAACTGCACCTACTTGATATCTAGTTTATACTTTCAAGTTAGTTTTTCAAATAGAGTTATCTTGAGCTCACCTTTTTCATATTAAACAATTTCGAGAAAGTCAACCCTAATTGATGATTGGATTACCATTTTTTTCTTACTAAGACCAACTGAAAAAGAAGACCGTTTCTCATCGGTGAGAAGATGTGCATTAATTGAACCAACTGAACAAGTTCACGGTGATCGAATATCACTGACCGATGCTATGCAAATGGCATATTTTACCCTTTAATTGGATCATGAATTTTTTTTTTTTGTCAGTCCTACTCTATGCCTACTCTACACTCACTCTAAGACTTTTGCTTTGCCTCTTGCAGGGCGTGGGAGTCGAAACCCACTCTTGAAACTTACTCGTCCCCACCCCATCCCTCCTGAGAAGGTGGGGATTTGAACCCCTCACCTCCCCCTTCTATGTTGGAAGGGTGGCCACTGGGGCGAATCCCAGTGGTTATTGGACCATGCATGATAATCAACTTCGTAAAAAGACAATTAATTATCTGACCGCAATCTTCGTTCGTATGCAATGTTCTCGAGAAACTTTATTTTCATGGAAAAATATAATAAACCTTTTAAATTTCCCATTCTACTTTCTTTCTAGAGGCAAAGGCTCCATTTATCGGCTAGAAAAGGATCAAAACCCGTCCTCTGGGTTAAGACAGCAAGAGAGTGAAAATATATATATTTAAAAATAATTAGTTGTATCGCATTAAATAATTAGTCAACAAAAAATATTTTCATTAACGATAATAAATTATGTTTAAATGGATGGTGAAAACATTTTTTTGTGACATCTCGATTTTCCAATTCTGTTTTCAATAGATTGAGTTGGGCATTTCATATGCACGTGTATAGTTCTTTTCTCTAAGTTGGCCACCCACGAGAAAACTAGTCTATTAGGTGAAGCCGTTAAAGAGATTCTAATGCATCAAACTCGAGAATTTGACCAAGAAGCGATCTTTCGACTGAGCTAATTTGCAAGGGTCATTACGGCACAGTTAAAAATCGATTAGAGACCGGAGATAGGTCAATTCAATAGAGGCATGTGATCAAGTGTGGGTGATTCCACCAAATCGCACAATTCTTATTGATCGGCACTAGACCGGCTTTTCTGTCGTTTGGGTATCCTGTATTTGTATTTGAAACCTTGAGATTATCACGACAACCGAGAGTCACCAATATGTCAGAGATGTATATTATGGCTTGAATTGATCAACCACAGGTCAAATGCACGGAAATTTCTAAAAGCTACCCAGTAGATCAAGACGCGCTAGTATCATGTCAGAGTGAAATTAACTGTGAATTGAGATCGAATTTAGAAATTGAAAGTCTTGGTTTGTCACAAATCATTTTGGGAACATTGACTCATATTCGGAAGATTTTTCATGCAAGCTGAGTTTTCAGCAAAAAATCATAGTATGGTTAATTTGGTTTGGAAAAATTAGTAGGTCCGCTTTTGATCCTACTTTTGGGACTCAAGATGGTTCTATGGTCAAGTAAATATATGAATTGAAGTGTGGTGACATTGGTTTAATTTTATAGACTTCAATTTGGCTCAATTGGAAGTGAATTGAATGGAATTGAAGATTGTGGTTTACAAGATTTGCAAAATTCGTATGCCATGGTGGAGGAAGAAATTGGACCCATTGGAGATTGTTGTGGGAGATTTGAGTTTGTGGAAGATGACCTGTGATGTCATGGTGGTTGGGGCCAAGTGAATGAGATCTTGACAAGTGAAGGGTGTGCATTTGCCCAAAAAAAGGTGACCCATCAACATCATGCTTTGTTTTTTAAAAATGGGAAGAGAGAGGGGGAGGAAAACCAGCGATCGACCGCCCCTCTATTCGCACGCTTGACCGCCCACTTGCTCGTCGCCGGAGTCCATCACCATTGCCGCTCGTTTGCGTGCGGGTCTTTGTTCACCGACTTGCGCTCTGCTTCGCCTTCGCCCGAGCCTCTAGCACCGTTGTCCATTCATCCAGGCTGCGCCTCAGTCCCTCTACCGTCGCCTGTGTTGCCGAGCTGCTCACTCGAAGTCATTGGTGCCCGCCTAGCGCCATCGCGAGCCTACCAACCACTTGCGAGCCTCCTGCTATTGTTCCGCCTCCTTGCTTGCCATCCGCTGTTGTCCCGAACTGCCGTGGCCAAGTCGCAACTTCATCTGACCTCCACCTCCATCGTGAGCCGCCGTACAGCAGTCGGAACCACCGCTTGAACCAGCTATTGCCTCCACTTTTCCCCTTTGCTCGTTTCCGTCCAACCAGCTGCCAAGCAATCCTCCGTTCGGCCAAGGTTAGTAGCTGGAAGTTCCAGCTAGATCCAGATCTTCAAGGCCCATTTTGGGCGGTTTCCAGTCCCCTCTTGGTGCTGCCCCGTGGAGGTTTGTCAACCACCTCGCCGTTGTCTTTATCGGAGACTCATCGGAAAGCGATTCTGGTGAGTTTAGCTCCTAAATCTTGATTAGAGGGTTAATGATGCTTTAAGTGTGCTTAGTTTATGTTAAGTGTTATTAGGTGGTTAGTTTAATTTATTTAAGAGTAGATTATATTAAGGTGGTGTTTAATTTAAAGTATGTTTAATTAAGGCTAAGTATGTTTATATTAGAATAAGCCTTTATTTGACTTTAATGAAGTATTTTTAGATTAAATAAATATTTCGAAATTATTTAATAATTTAATAATATATTATTATTTAATTAATTTTCGCAATAAATTTAATAAATTCCGAAAATTATTTCGAGACCCTAAATCATCAGAATTTCGTGTTGATTGCAGTGATGCTTTCTGTTTATTTATTTGAGTGCCGGTTTATGAGAATTGAGTGAATTAGTGGTTATGAGAGAATTATCCCAAAATTTGAGAATGTCGGTATTTTGTGGGAAAATGACCGTGAAAGGTTGTGAGTGGACTTAAAAAATCTTCGAAGTATGACCGTGCCAATATGGCCGAGATTTACCACCGAATTTGGAATCAGTTGTGCCCATCGGGCTATGATCTATCATCTATTAAAGGTCGTGCCGAGTGGGGCCATGATGCCATTAAATCTAAACTTGCCGAGTCGGGCCGTGATCTACCATCTATTAAAGGTCGTGCCGAGTAAGGCTGTGATGCCACTAAATCTAAACTTGCTGAGTCGGGCCGTGATCTACCACCTATTAAAGGTCATGCCGAGTGAGGCTGTGATGCCACTAAATCTAAATTTGCCAAGTGGGGCCATGATTCCACTAACTCTAAGAATTGCCGAGTGGGGCCGTGATTACCACTAAATTTAGATTTGCCTGTAGGGCCGTGTTTGAGGGTCGAGAATGAATAGTCAAAATGACCATGTTATGACCTCAATGACATGTAATAAACTGAGTTGATTGATCACTGAGTCAATTTGAGTAATTGAATTATTTGAATTCTATTGCTGTATATGCTTGAGTAATATGAACTGTGCTAACCTGTAGAAAGGAATTGGGGCAAATGTAAGTCTCATTGTTTGTGATGGTGTGGCTAGGCCATTCTCGAGTGTATTTTCTTTCTAATAGGGGTTTAGAGGGTGAACTTGCTGAGACAATATCTCACCCCATCGTGGGCTCAACATTTTTAGGTCCTTAGATGGCAGTTGTGGAGGACTCGAAGCCATGGACATTTGTGGAGGTGGAGACCGAAGAATCGGCGAATGTGTATGACTAATTGGTCGTAGGACGGTTCCCTTTTTATTGAGCCAGTCTATTTTGTAGACAACCCTGTGTTGTATATAAACATGTGTTTATAAGAAAGCTTGTTTGGTTGTGATTGATTGCCTGTTTTTCTATCCCAAGTTAAATGTTGTTAGGGGATTTGTTTCGCTTCCGCATGCATAAAGTAAATGAATGAGTCGGCGATGCGTTCTGGGAAGTAGCTTTTTTGTATCGACCGCAATGGGATGTGCACACGCTCGGGGTCTAGAGCGTGACATTTTCCGTCTATTTATTTTTTCAAGTAATATAAATGATCATTTTTAAGAAATTAATTTTCAAATCATTGATTTACGAGAGGAAATAATTAGAGCCGAGGGTTAGGTTTATTGCGCCAATCAATTCCCTTGATGATCACTTTTGTTAAAGAGGGTCATCATGGCTTGCGTGAGCAGACGGTGTGCAATTGAATCCAGTTACTTGTGAAATAAATGATGTACTCTTAAATATATAATATCTCCTTGCCTCTAAGGGTCCGTTCGTTTCGTAGAAAATTGGCAATTTTGGGAAAATATTTTCCTAGAAGTTTTTTCCAGGAAAATGACAAATTTCTAATGTTCAGTTAAAACTTGAAAATGTTTTGGAAAATATTTTCCAGTGTTCAGTAAGGAAAATATTTGCCGTTCACCAGATTGACAAGCGTGAGCATCAAGCTTGAGGCTTGCCAGATCGACAAGCGCGAGCTTGAGATCGACGGGCTTGAGGTTCACTTCGTGACGGCCAACGATAAGCCAAGAAAGAAGAAGATGGGAAACAAAGAAAAGAAAAAGAAAAGAAAAAGGAAATAAAAAAACAATTCAAATTAAAAAAGAAAAAGAAAATCAACAAATAATTGGAATAAAAAAAAGAAAAGAAGAAGAAGAAAGGGGAGGAGGAAGTGAGGATTTGTAGATGTGTGAGATAAGAGAGATTAAGTGAGAAAATTGTTTTCTACTAAGGGTCCGTTCGTTTCGCGGAAAATATCATGTTTTCGGAAAAGATTTTCCTGGAAGTCATTTTCCTAGAAAATGACTCTATTTTCCGGTGTTCGGCCAAAACATAAACTTTGAGTAGAAAATATTTTCCACCATTTGTTAGCTAATTTAATTGTTTGAGAAAAATTATCAAAAATTAAATTTTAATATTTTTAATTGACCAAAAAAGTTAGTTTAATTTTTTTTATATTTTATAAATGAATTTTTTAATTATTTGTATTTTTTAAAAATCGAAATTTTTATTATTTTTCTTTCTTTTCTTTTTCTTTTTCCCTTTTTCTTTTCCTTCCTTCTTCCTCCTCCTTCCTCCGCCGTCGCATGATTGACACAGCTCGGCGACCAACCAAGACCTGGTCACCAGATCTGGCGAGCTTGCCAGAGTTTTGCAGGGCTCTACTGAGCCTCGAGCTCGCCTGATCTGGCAGCGGAGCTCGGGCTCACCTAGATCAGGTCCGGCAAGCTCGGGCAAGGCCCGAGCCGCGCCCAGCTCGCTAGATCTGGCAAGGACAGAGCTTTGCCCCAGGCTGGTGAGGCTTCGCCTCGCCCAATCTAGCAAGGCTCGAGCTCGTCGGGCTTGGGTGAGCTTGGCTTCCCTAGATCGGGCTAGGCGGAGCCTCGTCGGCCTAGGGCGGAGCCTTGCCTGGCTCGCGGTCGCTCGTCGGCATGGGGTGGAGCCTCTCTGGCTTGCGGCTGGTCGCTGGCCATTGTCGTGGCTGGCGACCGACCAAGGCTAAGGAAGAAAGGTTAAAAGAAAAAAAGGAAAGAAAAAAAAAAAGAAAAAAGAAAAAGAAAGCATAAAAATAAAACAAAAATATGTTGGTGAAAAGAAGTAGGGTGGAAGAAGTTATGGAAAATGTTTTCCACTTTTGAAAAATGGAAAACATTTTCCTCATCTTTGAAGGTTGTTTTTTCCAATGATAGAAAACATTTTCCTTAAGTAGTTTATTTTCCGTGAAACGAATATCGGAAAATCCGGAAAACGTTTTCTTGGAAGTCATTTTTCGTGAAATGAACGGAGCCTAATTTAGAAGACTTTTTTCCTTTCATGGAAAATATTTTCCCAAGGAATTCTTTTTTCATGAAACGAACATCGGAAAATCTGGAAAACGTTTTTCCAGAAATTATATTCCGCGAAATGAATGAAGCCTAAGTCTTCTAGAAATGTCAAATGAAGAAAATTTAGGTTTGGGATGAACGTAGCAACACGTGGATGCATGTAAGCCAGCAAAAGAATCCACTCTATATCGATGGCTAGTCATTAGGGGTGAGCGGTACAGGTTCCTCATTTTTTGAAACCTGAAACCTACCCGTCAGAACCAAGAACTTGGAACTTACCCTATCACAGGTTCCGAGGTCGGTTCCATGTTCCAACAGGTTCTTTTTTTTTAGTTAAAAAATGGAAATGAATGCAACAATAATAAACAAACTTGTCATTCATCAAAGAGAATATAACACGAACACAATTTATAATACTCCTAAGCGTTCAATGATCATAGTTTAGAAGTTGCGATAAGAGAGGACAAATTCAGTCTTACCTATATAATGGCATTGGCCAGTTTCGATGCAAACATATGTCGTTCAGTGTCTGCCTCGTAAATGTTTGGTTAACATTTTTCTTCTTTCCATCATTGTTCACCTTAGCATAAGATGTATCCCTTTCTTTCAGAACAGCAAGAACATTTCATGCAGCATGTTTCTACGCCATATTTTTTTGTGGATTCTAAGCAACCCCAACCTATACTCCATCAACAAAGACTTCAATTGTGGCCAAGTTGCCATTTCGGGAGGCTTTATACTTTAAGCCTTCAGCCTGCTGTTGGCAGCGCTCTTGCAGCTCCTTGACCGGATGCATTGGGAGTCTATCTGGAGTGACCATGGGATGCAACAAGGGCTGAAAAAGAACATGCAGATGCACAAACCATGGGAAAGTAGACCAATTACAGTTTGTTCATTAAATCACCTACCTTTGAACCAGAAAGATTGCAAAATTGTCTCACTAAAATCTACAGGTGATGTTGAAAATTGCAAGTTCAGTATGCATCGTATAATTCCTTATTTACAAAACCAATTTCGCATAACCGCCAAAAGAAACGATTAACTTTACTCAATTGAACACATCGGGCATTCAATATACTATAAGATGAGAGATTATGGCCAATCCTAACATCCATTGCACCTCACTAACATAGCTACTACAGGAGCTTAAATGAAAAATTCTTCGGACAAGAGGAATAAGAGTTCTTCACACCTAAAATGAGCGATTTTAACTTTGACGAGCTCAATAAGCAATATTCAGCACGCAATTCATCTTTCTGATTTTATCTCGTGAACTTTAAATGCATGAACTCTAAGAAAGCAAAATCATCACAAGCGATCATCCTAAACAACAGCATTCGACTTACTGAACGGAGCCAATGCAAGAACCAGAATGAAACCGCATACACAGAAACACCCGCCACAAGGCCGCGTTAT
Source organism: Eucalyptus cladocalyx (assembly GCA_017140615.1). Lineage (NCBI taxonomy): Eukaryota > Viridiplantae > Streptophyta > Magnoliopsida > Myrtales > Myrtaceae > Eucalyptus > Eucalyptus cladocalyx. The sequence goes on from CM029518.1 coordinate 44,260,331, forward strand.
AATGAGCACGAGCGCTACCCTAGCCAACGGGGGGAAAGACTAAGGGCATTTGACTAGCTAAATTGGAAGGAAAGATAGAGAGAGAACACTCACAAGAAGAGGTCGGCGGTGGCGTCAAGCAAAGGTCGGTGGTGGCTCGCTAAGCAGAGGTCAGTAGTGGCGTCGAAGGCAAGCGGTGGTGTCAAGGGTGAGTAGCGATGGCGTCGAGGGTGAGCGATGGTGGTGTTGAGGGCAAGCGGTGAGCTGCAGCAGCGTCACTTGGGGAAAGCTCGGAGCTGGGCAAGGGCGTTGTGGGTCGCGGGCTTCGGGGCACGACGAAGGTAGAGCAGTAGTGTTGTGGGATCACAGTGGCGGGGGTGAGTAGTGGCATTGGGCAGTAGTAGTGGGCGGAGCAGGAGCGACGTCGGGTTGTCGCGGGTTGGTGCGGGCTGCAGGCAAGGCACGACAGGGCTTGGGATCTGCTGCAGAGGGCTTCTGGTGTCGGCGCAAGCGAGCAGGGGGTCACTCAGAGACACAGCGGCTAGCAGAAGTGCAAAGCAAAGATGCAGCAAGGGAATCTTAGGTGGTGTCGAGCAAAGGCGGAGAAAGGGCGAAGAGAGAACTATGAAATTGTGAATCTGAAAGTGTCGTATGTGAAAGTAAAAGTCAATTTGGGGCTTTTTTGAGCCCTAACCTGACTGGTTCCGGTTCCCAGAAAAGGGGAACTGGGAACCGGAACCGGTCCCTTTAGAACCAAGAACCGCGCTCACCTCTACTAGTCATAGCTCGAAAAGGGTCATTACCTGTGCGGTACGGTGAAGTTTTTTTCCATACATTCTAGTGTGCTAATGCCAAAATTTTAGGGATGATATGCTAGAAAAAGTTTTCCTTTAATGATGGATCTACTTACTCACGGCGTCGCAACTAACTTTGTATAGTTGATGGGACTTGAAATGGCCAACCTCCAATTCGGAGGGTGTCGTCCAACCCTCTTCTCAGAGAACATGTACTGGTACTCTTAGCAAGAAAGTAATGCATTAAATAGAGCTTAATGAGGAAAGGTTACGTAGTTCTTTGACCTTAGGATCAAGGGTATAGATCAATAAGTGGTTAAAGTTGAACTAGATTAGAAAAAGAAAAGAAAAAAGGAAAAAATAAGGAGAACAATGTGAGATTTTTTACTCGTCATAGATAGAATTTTGAAATAAGTATCATATTCTAAGTCAAGAAAATCTAATTGTTTTTCAAATGAACATAATCTTGCCACAAATTTTGAGGTAAATATGTCACGAGTACAACTTTGAGGTTTTTGGTGTTACAAAAAAATAATATGGGTGATAAATGTGTCACCGTGGGTATAGTATAGGGTCTTTTCACCAAACGGGACCTTCCATACCCAACTTTTATCAGCTTCTAGCAAAGCCCTTTAATTCCTTCATTATGCATGCCCTACCTTAAAAGGGAGGAAGATGGAGCCTTGATCGTATACGTAGGATTTTTTTTTTTTTTAAATATAAAAAACTTATAGACTAGAATTTCTATTGCAATTTGATTATTCAAATCGAACTAATTTCTGAAATCAAAGTACTTGAAGCGTGGATCGGCTCAACGAAATTACTTTGCCTGTTTAGTTAGTCGTGGTGTTTAATTGATTGTTTCTCGAAAATAAATTAATGTGTATTACTCAGTGTACAAAGCATATTTTAAGAAAAGATAAGGTAATCCTTGCTTGTCTATAATGTGAAATAGAAAGATAGGTTTCACCGGCTCAAGTTCCATTTGAACTTGGTTTCAGCATGTTCTGACCCAATCTTATGGCCAGCTTGCGGGATTGATTTGCATTTAATTTTCTTGATTTCTTTATATTTTTCTTATCACTCTAATTGTGGGGCCGCTAATAATATATATATTGGGAAAAAATGAGGAAGTATTAATAAATAGTGGAGGAAGGACTCCACCAAATCTTTTTAGTCATGTAGATCTAGTAAACTGTATCATATTAGCGGAAGTAATCGAATCATTGCGTAACACAACTAAAATAATCATAATAGGGAGTTAACTTAGAATACCACCTGGTTCACCCAATTTATGTCATATGCCTAATTCATGACTCTACAAAACATAAATGCGTTCATTTAATCATTAAAAAAGCCCCATAATTATTCGTTTGAAAGTTTCCCTCTCATTTTTCTTGTCGATTATTTCATGCAATAATCGCATTCTTTTGCTTGTTAATCTTTTTCAATGATGTATATTTTCTCACCCTTGTGTCACAATTGAATAATTAATTAGATCTTGTTTGTTTTGGCTTCTAAAAAGTGAAAGCAATTGATTTCTTTTCCACCAACATTTATAATGTTATTTTAAATTTTAAAACACACGCAATATTATATGTGAAATATCATGGCACTATTAGTATAATTTTTAGAGTTTTCAAATGTTTAAAAGTGAAAACAAGTCATAATAATTGCACCATAAGATTTGCAAAATATGTCAATTTCAAAACACTTGTACCGCAAAAAGCAAAAAATAAAAGTTACTCCACATATTAATTGCAAAATTGTAAGCCTTTTTATCTGTGATGCAAATCTCATGCGTTTGTTGTACAGAGATAAAGTATTTTCTTTCAAACGATAATCTATAATGAAAAAAAAAATTATCAATTGATGTCCTCTGACTTTTAGACCTCAAATAAATGACAGAAACACAAGGCATGGTCAAGACGTGTAAAGCGGCTACGCACACATGTTGACCATGCCTTGCTTTATGGAAAAAAAAAAAAAAAAAAAAAAAAAAAAAAGAATGTTATCTGAAGTCTTATGTCACCCATCATAAAAAAGAAAAAGAAAAAAAAGTTGTCTTTAAAAGGGTGTTGTTAAGTTATCCTTGAAAGAGTTCTGTCCCTTTCTATAATATTCAAATGGATCATTAAGTATCCGACCAAAAAAAAAAAAAGGATCATCAAGAACTTCATCTTTGTATAAAAACTACGTGAAGAGATGAAAACTTTTCAAGGACCGCAAATGTAAAGAAACTCCATCCAGAACGGAAAAAAAGGAGTATAAGAAAAAATGCCATGATATTACTGGATGCTAGACATACCATTTGCATCGTAATTAAAGAAACCAATGTGTAAATCTAGCTCGTCCATTTGTGTGCACATGAATTTTGATCGAAGTCTTGGACTCTTAACATAACCGATTGAACGGTTTCGTGTCCCTTAACTTAAGAACCGTGAAAATAAATTACGAGCCGTTGTGGGTTGGGATGAATGGCGTTCGGTAAATATTTCTTTTCTTGGACTAAAGTCCAAAAGGGGAAGGCCAAAAACAAGGAGTAATTCATGGAAATTAGGTGATCGGGAATCGTGACTGATTTTTCCTCTCTTGCTACCTATGAGCAATAAATAAATATTTGTCACTAGAGTTTCTCTTGCCAAAATAACCCTAGATGTTGCGAGAAGGAAAATGACTGTCTACTGTCTACTAGTACTATATAAAGTGGAGGAGGAGGAAAGACACTCCTGCCGAAAAAGTGGGCCTGAGAGAGAGAGAGAGAGAGAGAGAGAGAGAGAGATGGCAGAGAACCAGAGCGACGCCAACGGGAGCCCGAAGACTTATGATGAACACGTTCCCGAGATTAAGTTCACCAAGCTCTTCATCAATGGCGAGTTCGTCGATTCTGTCAAAGGTAGAATTCACCATCTTCCTGTCATGTTTTTGCGCTGTCTCGATGAAGATTCATTACACGGATGTGGAGTTCTGATCTTGCTAGCGTATCGTTCTTCTCGAGAAGAAAACGAGAAAGAAAAGTAAAGCTGTGCCATGAACAAAGCGTCACTTGAGTTGGTTTTGGTCTCGTTGGAGCAGTTCGGTTTTTGTTGAGTGAAATTAACTGCTCTGTTCGGAGTACAGAAAACAGGGGTATCCAAAATAGAAACGACCCTGGAAATCGAGATTGACCTTGAGAGAATCTTACACGAGTTCTTGTTCTCGTTTGGTTTCTTCTTCTCGTTCTTTCCTTATGGGGGTTTCTAGCTTGTGATGGTGAATGAAATTGGATGAGCAGGGAGGACGTTCGAGACGATAGATCCAAGAAATGGAAAAGTCACAGCAAGAGTTGCAGAGGGAGACAAAGAGGACGTGGATTTAGCTGTGAAAGCCGCCCGCCAAGCGTTTGATCACGGCCCTTGGCCACGCATGCCCGGCTACGTACGTCCCTTCCTTTCTCTCTCTCCCTTTTTGCCCTCATTTCATTTTCTTTTTCCATCCAAATTAAAAAGACAATACCAGTAGAAATTAATTCATAAATTAACTTATGAATATTATTTTATTGTGATTGCACTATTAATTTTAGCCGAGATGTTGGTGTGAGATAACTTGACCTCAGACATCTCTTCAAATAAATGGGTTTTACCGAATGGATTTACATGTTTGCCTCGTATCCATCTTATTAATGAATCGTCGGCAGATTCAAGCATAACCTTAAGTCTAAGAAAAATGACAGCTGAACACATGATTAATGAGTGTAGACTTTAATGAAGCACGGCATGTCAAGCAGCTGTTTTTGGGTAATAAAATAATCTCTTCGATCATATGGCAGCAGTTGTATTTTTTATTTTTATTTTTCATTCTTGCGTTGGGCAACATGCAGGTGGATTTGAGTATGATGTTGTGGTACAACACATTACATAACGATCACATATGAAAAAACGCAATTAATAAAAAACAACATTATGGATCAATTAATTAAAAGCAACGTGATTTGTGTGTGTAGACTTCAGTAAAGCGCGGCATGTCAAGTAACTGCTTTTGGGTAATAAAGTAATCTCTTTGACCATATGCCGACAATTGTAATTTTTTTTCCTTGTTGGGCTGGGCAGCACGTGGGTGGATTTGAACATGATTTTGTGGTACAACACATCACATAATGAAAAAACGAAATTAATAAAAAAAAACCTTATGAATAAATTAATATATATCCAACCAATGCATAAGATATTTTTCACGTTTCTTTTTCTCGTTGTTCTTTCCCATCATACCAATACGTTGTTATAAATATCTACAACGTGTATTAGGTGTTTTCAAACGTGAAGGCACATAAAACTAACACAATTAGCAAAAGGAACACACAACCAAGCCAGAAAAGATTAAATTGGAAAATTTCATCAATTTGTAAATTTTTTTATTCCCTCAGGAATCGGAATCCTCAATTTTACGAAGCCCCTAGAAGACGGGGAAACTGAAAAATACTTTTGGTTTGGTTGTGCCTTTCAATGCTCACAACTTGGAATTTTTATCCCGGCGGTTTCGATCGACAAGTGTCACACTTCCTAATTCAACGAGCCATTAAATACTTTTGTGAGCCCCTAGAAGATAGGGAAAAGTGAAAATCATTTGCCGACTGAATTAATATTTATAATTTTTTGCTCAAAATCGTATTTTAATTGTCTTCATCTCAGTTAATTTGATATTTTTAATTTGATTTTTCCTCCCTTATTTCTTGGGGTCAACGTCATCTCCCCTCTTGCTTGGCTCTTTGAAATCACCAAATTGGGGCCCACTCAGATTTGATCTATATTGATGATCATGCTATTAAAAATGGATAATGTTCTCTGGTGGGAAATTTGACCTCTTCAATGTAATTGAGTTGAAGTGACCAAAAAGAAAAAAAATGTAATTGAGTTAAAGAAAAGAAGCTATTGTACATAGTTAACCTTAAGTGATATTCCTAATTTTGTTTTCAGATGCTGTAGTTGCACATGTATTCTTTTGGATGTTACAGTTCTTTATTCTAGATTAGAAAAATATATGTTTTAGCATAGCTAACTCTAGCATTTTGTAGAAATGAGTCAATTATTATGATATAAATTATATATTGGGTATGGTGCGTTCTTCTGAGGATAAAGTTTACCTGTTTTTGAGATGTGATTAACTTGATTGAATTTATACTTAGCCTTTGCATTTGTTTCAAATGCTAGGAATGCTCCTCTGGAATACTAGTTAGTTATTATATGCAACATATGTTTTAGTTTGTTAGTAATTGAGAACATACATTGTGGTTCATTTTCTTGAATTTAGAGAAGTGTACCATAAGTCTAGTGTTGTCGTAATAGAAAATGCTAGAGTTAGAACTGGTTTGTTAAATGATGTGCCGAACTATTATAGGTTCTCGAATGTGGCTCACTTATTTAAAGGGTCACTTATAACCTTACAAATTACTTAATAATCTAACTTAGTAGAAGGGTCTAAATAAGTGTGCTCTTGTTCTATTTCAATCAGTACCACATGGCCTTTCTTTTTGTTCTTTTTTCATAATTTTCATTACGTAATCATAACTATCTAGTGGTCAAAAGGATAACCGAATAGCGAAATTCATGAAGTTCCATCCAAACATCTAGAACATAGTTTTCCACATGAAAGAGACATATCATTCTAAATCCTAATGTTCATGAATTTTGATTTTTACATGGCATGTGATTATAAATTTTATCAACAGCAAAGGGGAAGGATCATGTCGAAATTCGCGGACTTGATCGAAGAGAACATAGATGAACTGGCCGCTCTGGACACTATAGACGCCGGGAAGTTGTTCAGCATGGGCAAGGCCGTGGACATCCCTCACGCTGCCACATGTCTAAGGTACTATGCCGGCGCAGCGGACAAGATCCATGGTGAGGTGTTGAAGATGTCGCGTGAGCTTCACGGGTACACGCTGCTGGAGCCGGTCGGCGTGGTCGGGCACATTACCCCTTGGAACTTCCCGACCAGCATGTTCTTTATGAAGGTAGCCCCGGCACTGGCCGCTGGTTGCACCACGGTCGTGAAGCCTGCTGAGCAGACCCCTCTATCGGCTCTCTTTTACGCTCATTTGGCTAAGAAGGTATGTCAATTGACTCGGAAAAGATGCTTTTTGAGAGCAGAATTAATTTTCTCTAGACTGTAATTGCAGTAATAACTAGATAATTTAATTGTTTGGAATTAGTTTTCAGTAGACAAAATGAAATATTTTCGTCATTTATTAGTCTGGAAGTTATGTTTAATTATGACGAGAATAGTCTCATCAAAATATTGAAGACAGCAATAGGGGAGCAATTGAAGACAAGATTTTGAATATCTGTTACGCCAAAACAAAGTAATTCCACAAAACGGTTGTCCCAAAAAGAAAAGAAAAAGAGGATACACATGCAAATTATTCAGGTAATCTTTCTGCCTTTACATCTTGGTTTGCTTTGTATTAGGCCGGTGTTCCTGATGGAGTGATCAATGTTGTAACCGGTTTTGGATCAACGGCAGGTGCGGCGATAACTAGTCATATGGATGTTGATATGGTATTGTTCCAAGTTCTATCTTTCATGAAATTTTCTATTTTTGCACCACATAACATTGGTTGAATTATGTAAATATGAGCTCGTGAGTTTTTAGCATGGACTAATGCGTCATGAAAATCTCACTCCAGGTTAGTTTTACGGGGTCTACAGAAGTGGGGCGCATCGTAATGCAGGCTGCAGCGACAAGCAATTTGAAACAAGTGTCACTCGAATTAGGTGGGAAATCACCTCTTATGATCTTTGATGATGCCGATTTAGATACTGCTACGGATCTTGCTTTAATAGGTATCGTCCATAACAAGGTAAGGTGTCTGACTTTTTTGTGGAATTTGTGAAAACAAAGAATAAGCTCCAAATACCCAAAATCGTGACGGTTTCTTGATTGAAACCTATGTTTCAGGGAGAAATATGTGTCGCGGGCTCTCGCGTCTATGTTCAAGAAGGGATCTATGAAGAGTTTGAGAAGAAGCTGGTGACAAAGGCAAAGGCTTGGCCAGTCGGTGACCCATTTGATCCGAAGGTCCAACAAGGACCGCAGGTAAGATTGACCACTTGTAGGAAGCAAGAACCAGCTAGATTTTGCAATAAAGGATATGGTTGACAATTAGCCTGACCTGAATTAAGGTAAATTCCAGGTCGATAAGAAACAGTTTGAGAAGATACTTTCTTACATCGAGCATGGAAAGAGAGAAGGGGCCACGCTTTTGACTGGGGGCAAGCGTCTGGGCACCAAAGGGTACTACATTCAGCCAACAATCTTCACAAATGTTGTGGTACACTATCAATCCACAGAACATTCCTTAAAGAATATGAAGTAGTGAATTGAGAGGAACTGAACTTCTGACTGTTTTGAGTGCTTGTCGAACTATCTCCTTCCATCAGGAGGACAATGTGATCGTGAAGGATGAGATTTTTGGCCCCGTCATGTCGCTCATGAAATTCAAGTGAGTAGAAACCTCTATTGCTCACTAAAGTTATTGCTCATCTAGTTCTGATGCATCTGGGCCACTACTCTATAGCTGGAAAGAGAGAACTATTGTAGTACATTGTACTTCATTAATCATTTTATGGCGGATTGCAGGACTGTGGAGGAGGTGATCAAGAGGGCTAATGATACAAGATATGGTCTAGCGGCAGGGATTGTGACAAAGAACATAGATGTGGCGAACACGGTCTCGAGGTCAATACGAGCAGGCGTCATCTGGATAAATTGCTACTTTGCGTTCGACAATGACTGTACTTATGGTGGCTACAAGGCAAGTGGCTTTGGAAGAGATCTTGGTTTGGATGCCCTCCACAAATACCTACATGTTAAATCTGTTGTGACCCCTCTTTATAACTCTCCTTGGCTTTAAGAGAATTTCTAGGAAAAGAGCTTTGCATCATATGGTGGCTCAAATAATGCGTAATTCCAAATTATAAGGTTTCTATACAAGAAATAGAATGCAGGTTATTTCGGCATTCAGATGATGTTAAACAATTTCATGCTACAAAACGCAGCTTTTGTGCACAATTTCTTTGCTGTCTATCATCAAGAGTTTTCTTGTACTTGTTTCCCCCACAAAGTGAAAAAGACTTGGCTCGAACATAAAGCGGAAGCAGAAAAAGGATTACCCACATATATCAAGGGGATCCACACATCAAGTCCTTCTCCTCTATTGCCCTCCGTATCACTGGCTCAATGAGGCGGCCCCCTCACGTTTAGCGTTAGGTAAATGCCCCTTAGGTGAGGATACATGTGAGAATTAGGGTTAGAGGAGAGACTTGAGCACTATTTATAGAGTTTCCAGCCAGTCCCCCTCATTACGGGCCAGGCTCAACTCGGCCCACACTAGCCAGCCCATATTAGACTAATTAGGAAACCTTCTATCTCTTTTTAGACTAACCATATTTTACGGTAACCGTAAAAACAGTAAATTACAATATCAATTAATTTAGTCCACATTAGGAAAACTCTTACAGCTGGCAATCACGTACCTCTTCCATTGACGCTCAGCTCTTCTGCACGATCTGTCCATGATGCCTGATCTACTAATATCTCTTCATAGGTTTATTCGATTTGCTCGTTCGGAGAGATTTTGCACTTAGCAGCACCTGCACATGTAATGTCAGGAAATTCAAAGAGCATTTTTGTATATATATTATCATTCTTACTATTATAATGATGGTCGTTGTTGTTGTTATTATTGTTGTTATTATTATGGTACAAATGGAAAGAACTTCTATTTTCATGATTTCTCAAAGCGAAAAGAAAAAATATCAGCTTAATTGCCTAAAAAAAAAACCTCTCAATTTTAGCTTTACTCTCAATTCTGCCACGAACTTTCCTTTGTCTAAAAAAACACTAAATTTTAAATTTAGTCTCAAATCTATCCCAAACTTTTCTTTGTCCTAAAAAAAAAAAGAAAATCGCCAACTTTAGGTCCCCAATCCCAAATTTACTCTGGACTCTTTTTGTCTAAAAAAAAAAAAATCACTAATTCTTACTTTAGTTCCAAATCTTCCCTCATGATGATTAGACATTTATCCAAAAATCACCATCGTCCTAATTTTTATATTCTAGAACGGTTTCATTTTGGATATGTTTTTCCATGTAACTTTATTGATGTGGATTTGTTATTGAAGTGAAAATGCCACGTCAAATTAGGACTAGACCACGGGAGTAGATTTGAGAACAAAGTGAGTGATTTTTATGACAAAACAAAATTCGGGCCTGATTTGGGACAAGACATAAATTTGGGATCTTTCAAGACAAAAAATGGTCATGGCAGATTTGGAATTTGACCTAAAATTTAGATTTTTTCTAAGGTGAAAAAAGTTAGTATACTTAAAGTATGGGTTTCTTTAGGAAATTAGGCCAATTTGTTATCGGATCTTGACTCGATTCAACTATGCAATCCTCAATGCTTTAGCTTGATTCGATCATGCATATTATAAGATTGAGCTTGACCTTGCTTCACTCGACTATTGAAAATAAATTGCAAGTGGAGCTCAGCTCAAGCTCAATATAAGAAATATACAAGAAATAGGTTAGTAATGTCAAGTAGATGTGTAAAAGTAAATAAAATATGTACAAGTTTTAAGTCAGGTCATGTGTTTTTGAGTTGGAGCTAAGTCCATTTCATAACTTCATGGAATTGCGAGATGAAGCAAAGCAAGGACCGTGAAACGATTACAGTTCAATTTTCTTAAATAGCATTAACTTTTTCTTAAGTCCCGTAATCTAACCAAAATTTTATTTTTTTTCTCATTGTCGCGACCAAATTTCGGGCGTGTTACCTAAAATTAGGCTAATGGACTACTAAGTCTAACTTAGCTCGGGCTCTCCCAAGCTTATATCAATTCGCGACTTAGGTTCGAATTCTTAATATGCAAATTTTTTAATTAGGAGTCATCAGTAATCTATTTTTGGTGAGTTGATTAGAAACCCAAGTAAAGTAACGGAAGATTTACTTTATTCCTACGAACCAGAAATTTATAAGTTCGAGGACTTGGTTACGCTAAATTTTTCTAACGCTCTTTCGATACCTTTTTATTTTATTTTGAAAAAAATGTTTGATAGGCAATTTGAATTGATTTTAATTTATCTCTCTAACATATGAGGTGATCATGCGGGTGCGCAAACCATCAATTTAACATCTAAGAAAAGCAATGAATAAATTGCAAGACTTACCTCATAACAATTAGGGGTGAGCGATTCCCAGTTTCTTACAGGTTCTGCTTGGAACTTGGAACCTACCCTCGGGTACAGGTTCCTCATTTTTTGGAACCTGGAACCTACCCGTTAGAACCAAGAACCTGGAACCTACCCTGTCACAGGTTCCGGGGTCGGTTCCAGGTTCCAATAAGTTCCTTTTTTTTTTTTTTTTTGCACCTAATCAATGAATTAGACCATAGGATGAAATAGGCAACTAGTAATATTCTTAGCCAATTCAGAAACTAAAGGACTCCCTTTCTTGCGTACTTCATGCACCACTTCAACTTACTTGGATGATTTGGTGGAAATGGAATCCTTAAGGTTGCGGACAGGATCAGCATTTGCAATGAAGTCTACACCTTCATCAATTCCAAAGTTTATGTCACCCCAGTCCTACAAATCAACCATATAATATGGTGAAGTAACAAACTTAAAAGGAATTCTTGGAATTTTTGTATTTGAAATCATCAATTGTAGGCTTGCAATGCAATTTCTCCATCTACGCACACCAATCAGATTACTTAATGACAATGAGAGGACCAATGAGCATCAAATTAGAATTTATGACATATGTACTCTGTTGTTTAATTAGTGGGAATCAAGAAGAGAGAACACCAGCTTGGTAATCCTCTCATCTCTAGTCATATACTTCCTAGCAGATGAGTCCCTTTTCGTATCCATCCTCGTAAAACAAAGCTTACTACTCAGTTCTATATTCACCACTGTTTCCATCAGTGTGAAGGTATCAATGATTTAGATGGTAACGGCATCAATACATTACTATGATGTGCTGAGGGCATGTGGTAAGTCTTCAGCCCCATCCCATTTAATAGAAATACTGATATAGTATGCGTAACCCGTGGATAACTCTTCAATTGACAATACTATGAATCACCTACTTTAGAAGAAAGGAAATAAGGGGCCATAGCAAGATTTTATAAATGAAGCTGCAAGGTTTAGGTCTATTAATGATTTGCTAGAACCAACTCTTGTCCCTTATTTCTTGCAAATTTTAGCACAAATGGAAATGCATTGGATCTAGGATTTCTCCTTTTCTCATGTTTTCTTATGGTCGACTATAAAATTCAATGACCCAGCAATGAATGAACACCACGCAGAATGTCCACATTGAAGCAAGAACAAGACACTTAAAGCGTCAAAGAACTACTAAAAGCAGTAATGTCCGAGGAATATAAACAAGAAACCAAGATTATGAAATCCACCTTTCTTGACAGAGTAGGCAATTTGTAATTCCTCTTAACAAGCTTCCCATCTCACCAAAAGCTGAACTTTGCGTAAGGTAAAAACAAACCAGAATCTATGCACTTGCACTTCAAATCATTCCTAATCTTTTCAATGACTTCAAAACTTGCCATGCCTCCATCAATAATGAGCTCATCACCAACCTTGATACCTGCAGTTCAGGTTTAACATAAAGAGGGATGGTTACACATCAAACTATGTCAATTACATTAAAAGACTCTGTTGTATATGCAGTAACTCGTACCTTCAGAAAAACCGGAGTGGTTTGCTCGGACAGTGAAAGGGTGGGAACCCTCGAACCCTTTGGTAGTAAATAACCAGATTGATCCTTCCTGATTTTCTCATAGCAAAACAAAGCCATATGAGAATAGCAGTAAGCAAATTAATGTGTCTTCCATTAAGATGAAGCTTAAACATAGATGCAGACCAGACCGGACAAAATTTCACAAAAAAGAAGTCCGAAAGGAGCGTTAAGTGATCCCTTTGTCACACACTAACCTCTACTTTGACAGAGGAAGGAGCACCACGATCAACGACATAAATCTGACTACCCTCGGTATCAATCAATGGGGATATGTTGACACGAAAAGGAGTAGCAAACGGCGTTGGGGCGAGTGGCGAGCAACGTCCACCGGGGGGACAAGTAGCGTCCAGCGACAGCGTCAAGGGCGAGCGGCGAGCGGCGTCCAACAGTTGAGCGGCGGGCGAGCGGGGGTGACGGCATCGAGGGAGGCAAGGGCGGGGCGAATGGGGAGCGAGTGGCGTTAGATGGCGAGATCTAGGGTGAGCGGTGTCTGGCGGCGGCGTCGAGGGCGAGCGGCGTCCGGCGGCGATGTCGAGGGCGAGCGGCGTTAGGGATGGGGCAGAGGCAGAGGCAGAGAACGACGGGAGAGGAGAACTGAGGCCGGACGGCATCGAGGGCGAGCGGCGTTGGGGACGGGGCAGAGGCAGAGGCAGAGAACGACGGGAGAGGAGAACTGAGGCTGAACGGCATTGAGGGCGAGCGGCGACGTCGAGGGTGAGCAGCATTTGGTGGCGACGTCAAGGAAGAGCAGCGTCAGGGACGGGGCAGAGGTAGAGGCAGAGGCAGAGGCACCGAATGCTGATGGTAAAGATTTGGGGGTTTTTTAGGAACCCTAACCGGTTTCGATTCCCATGGGAACTGGAACCGAAACCGAGAACCAGGACCTCCGGTTCGATTCCCTGGTTCTCGGTTCTACCCGGAACTACGCTCACCCCTAATAACAATGGAAGCATTTGATCAGAATTCACATCGACAGTCTTAAATATAATTTCTAATTAACATGCAATTTCTTTTTTTGTTTTCACTTATTTAATGAAAATCATGCAATATACAATGCAATATAACTAAATAACCTAATTCTAATGACATGCAATTTCTAATTAAATGGACATAATAACAATCTCTAAATAATGTGCATTTCATGAATCTAATCATATATGACATTTTTTTTTTCCTAAAAAATGAAATCTATTCTAGAGAATGGAACTAATTTATTCTAAGACATTTTTATCTTTTATGAAATTCAAAATTAAGAAAAATGCAAAGATTAACTATCTAGATTAAAATTCTATCCAGCTTATATTAAGGATCAGGTTAGACTAAATTCTAATTTAAACTAAGATATTATCTTTGACCGAACAGTCTCTAGCCTAAGATACAATCTATCTAAAAAAAAATCAATCCAAACTTAAAATGAAACATGTAATTTTATCCTAGTATGCCATGACATATAAAGAATGCCCTAATTCTACATGACATAAGTATGATGATCTTTTTGTGTTTTTTTAATTAATTTCGAAATTAAAAATTGCCAAATAATGAAACATGCAATCCAAGTTAAAAATCTAGTAGCCTAAATTGATTGATTTGTTTTTTTTTTTTCGAAATAAAATTCCTATTATAAATATGTAAACCCTAAAACAAAAAAAAAAAAAAATAAGTCTAATCCTAACTACATTTTTTTAGATTTTTTAAAAAGAAAATAAAATTAACTTAAACGGCACAACAACAAATCATAATAAGATTGATATTCAAATTGACGAAACTATATCTTACGCATTTAAATTAGGTTGGCCAATTTTACATAAATCGCAGGAGATTGGATTAGCGATTTTTCCAAGTGATTGTGAGTCGGATTTCAGTATGAAAATCGATCGACAATCACAAATTTCAAAGCTATTTCATGTCGAACATCTCATCTTCACACTAAGGAATAATTACACTAAAAAGAACAAATAAAGTAAAATAACGAAAATAATAAAAGCGAAATAAGATAAATAAAAGAAAAAACTACCTAATTTTTTGTTTTGTTTTTTTTTTTCTTTAAAACAAAGCAGCTGGCCGGTCCGGTGGGGGGTCGCCGGCGAGGGGGCTCCGGCGAGGGCGAACCGGCGGCGTTGGCAGCAGGCACATCTGGTCACGGGTCAGGCGGGACAGGGGCGGCACGGGCGAAGCAATCGGCGTTCGGGCACCGGCGAGGGGGTGAGCAGCGGCGTCGGGCAGCAGCTCCGGAGCGGCAGATCAGGGACGGAGATCGGCTGAGGCGCGGTGGGCTTCGTCGGTCTGGTGGAGCGGATCGGCGAGGCAGCAGCAATTTCGTGGGGTGCGGCGAACCGGCTCGGGATCTGCTGGGTCGCGGGTTGCAGACGAGTCGCAGCGTCGGATGGCGGAGGGTTGCAGGACGCGGCGGTGCAGCGGCCGCTCGGGACCTACTGGCGTCGCGGGTTGCTCGCGGAGGAGGTGCGGCGGGGCGACGTCGCGAGCTCACGGTGGGCCGGCAGCTCGAGCAGAGGGACAGCTGCTGCGAGTCGCAGCTGGGAGCAGAGGCGTAGCAGGAGCGACGTCGGGCCGTCGTGGGTCAGTGCGGGCTGCAGGCGAATCACCGGCTAAGGCGGGGCGGCGTTGCTGCTCGGAGGCCGGCGTTCGGATCTGGACCTGCTGTCGTCAGAGGCCGCGAGCAGCGAGCGAGGAAGGCTGGGTCGCGGCTGTTGGCGTCGATGACGGAGCTAGGCGGGCTCGGGGGCTGTTGTGACGTCGCAGGCGGAGGCGTCGGAGGTGGCTGGCGCGGGCAAGGGCTGCCTCGCGGAGAAGATGAACAGTGCTAGGGTTTCCCTTTTTTTTTTCTTTTTCTTTTCTCCCTGCTCTCACGTCACTTCTCTCTCCTTTTCTTTTTACTTTTGTGTTCTTTTTTCACCCAAAAGAAGCCCCCTTCCATCGACCTTCGTGCACACCTTTTATAGGCAAAAAGAATGTGAACTTCGAGGGATATTTTGGCTGCATTTATTTTTGTTTATTTTTTCTGTTTTTAAATATTTTTTTTTATTTTTTTCCTGAAAATAAAAAAGGAACAGAAACGCGTTTGTTTGCGTTTTTGTTCCAAAACCATTTTTTTGTTCTTTAAACACATTTGAAAATGAAAAAAAAAACAAAATAAAAAAAGTTATTTCTTATTTCTAACAAAATTTAAAACACTTATCTATTTTTTCTTTTTCTTTTTTCTTTGGTTGGTCGTCGGCCTCGGCCATAGCTGGCGACTGGCTGTCGAGGGTCAGCGATGCCATTGAGGGCCGTCGACCTCGTTGGAGCGTTGTCGGGCCAATACAAGGTCAATGCCTGGCGATGGCCGGTGGTGGCCCGAGCCTCGCCCGGCCTACGGCCAGTCAGCCTCGCCGGGGTCGACGAGCCTCGCCGTGGCCGGGCGAGGCCGCCCCCTAGTTGATCGGTCGTTGGCCATGGCCGAGGCCAGTGACTGGCCAAAAGAAGAAAAAAAAAAAGGAAAAAGGAAAAATAAATAAGAAAAATAAGAAAGAAAATAGAAAATAAATATTAAAATATTAAAAAAATTAAAAGAAATAAAAAAAATTATATAAATTTACCAAATGTGTTTCTGTTAATTTTTTATTCCTGGAACAAGTTTACCAAACGTGTTTTTTTGTTCAAAAATTGTTCCCCGGAACAGAAACACTTTTTTCTATTTTTGTTTCCTAGAACAATTTTTAAAAACAAACGTTACAAAATGCACCATTTGTATCTTTTTTAATATACACAAAGATTATCTATGACCTCCCGATCAAAAAAAAAATTATTTTCCTTGTCCCATATTTTATCACCTAAAGATAAGATTGCAACCCGATTTTTTCAAATTCCAAAAATCCATTGTAATATCATTTCAAATATCCATTTATGTAATTTTTGTCATTAAAAGAAAACGGGCTCGGGCTAATTTTTGTCATTAAAGTTTAGAACCACTAATTCAAACCCATTTATCACCGGTCCAATAAAATTAAAAGTAAATGTACCTAAAATTATATACTATGCAATTAATTATTTTTCGAGGATAAAATTAATCCCTAATTTTCTATGCAATAAATAAATGACCGGATCGCCAAAATTTAGGTGTCAACACTCATAAAAATGGCCAATTTTAACTCGGGTTCTAATTTTGGCTCATGAAAGGACCCAACAATCCATGCAGAGGTAGAAGATTATTCAAAGTGACACTGTAATGGGCAATATCGGTGGCAATTTTCTTCATTTGGGCAAAAAAACAACCGGGCCCACATCATGTTGGATTGGGCTTCTGGTGGTATGCATCGATTACAAAGCAGACCCAATTTTGCCTGGAAGTCCAAGCATAGGCCCAAGAGTTTGAATCTTTTGATTGGTCCAGCAACGTGCATGAATTAGAAGTCATCATATAAACACCTGCCGGCATCTCAGCGCGCTTATGCACCACCCCTTTCATTTGAAAATCTTACATCGCAAGTTCTCCACCCGGAGGAGGCTCCTCCTCCGGCACCATCACTTTCCTGAACCATGCCCGCTGCATTTAAAGCGGGGAAGGCTTCATGGGAATCAGGCGTGCTGGCCGTTCCCTTTCCTTGTTTCCAAGGGAGGGACTGTGGCTGGTCCAACAGTGGGGAGAGCTTATTTTTCCAGCCCTCTCCTGAGCTGTACCCAAGAGCAGTCAAGGGACTCCCACCCTAGGGAGGTTATCCCTCCGGTATCTTGGGACCCGTCTTTTCGGGCTGTCAAAGCTTTTTAAGGACCTGCTTAGGTCCAACCAATTTTACCTACTTCGGCTCGGCCCAGGGAGGGTTCTTTCCCTCCTCTGTCTTCATTGCCTATTAGGGCGGTGGGCTTGGATATACCCTTGTGTAGTTTAACGTCATGCTGAGGACCACAGGTACCTAGGGTCCGCACCCACCCAGGACTATAGAGCAGTTTAAGGTCCTACTCAGGACCAGTAAAGAAATCATTCTCACAAATAGTAATTCCGAAGCTATCAAACTCTTTATTGTCCGAAAAAATTGGTTGCGATAACCTCATAGTATCAGCAATTAATTCGAAGGATGTTGATTTGGGTCAACGTCGCAGCATGCGATGGCAGCTAAATTGAAGGATTTTCATCGGTGGATGCCCTAGAAGTAAAAGTTCCAAAAAAAGGCAAAAAAAAGAAGAAGATAAAGAAGTAATAACGCCTTTTGGACCATAATTTCGATTATTTTTTTTTTATGATCGTGAGTCGAGATATCATAATCAAGGATGGTGAGAACGGATGATGACTAAGTCCTGATTGAGACACGAAACTGACATTTGCTTGGGTTATTCAAGGAAAATACAAGCTTAATATCTGGTATATAATACAATATTTATATAATATATTATTCATAATGTATGCATGGAGTATAGGAAACCTTATCCAGGTGGAGTCTATGATGGAGCCCTACTAAATAAAAAAAGGAAGCAATGATTTTTTTCTTTTGTTTACTCATCACCCAGTAAGCATATCGCTATCGCTACTCAATAAAAATTGACCAAAAAAAAAAGAAGTTAGACTAGCCGTGCCCGGCCCGGTGTTCATATTTTTTTTTAGTTTTTCATTGTTTTTTTTTTTGAATTTGAAAAATGTTAAAAAAATTAATTGAGGGGAATTAATGAAAAACCTTGTTTAATTAAACTAAACTGAACAAAGTACATCTTTAGATCGAGAACAAAATTATACATAGTGTTGCCCTAATAATGACGACACATAGATTACACCAAAGAGGATTGTCTAACAAATTTTAGTGCTTTTGATGCCGTGTCTATGAAATTTAAATGATACGACACAATTTGTTAATATCTCACATGTTGACTTTTTTTTTGTGAATTAGTTAATTTATATTGAAGGAGTAGACAGAACTGTGTTGCATCTCGTAGGATTTTCATCTATTATATTGTCACTAGAGAAGAATATTTGTACAAACGCAGTTGGTCTCGTAATCCATAAATTGATCCATGTGATTTTCTTTTCACTAATAATCATGTGACGGTATATAAATCAAGTAATTATGAGAGCATACATATCATCTCTCGGGGATTTAAATCTTCGAGGAATGTGCATGCATGTTATTCTAACCAACTTATTCAATAATTATCTTCCAACTAGATGTGTTTGTGAATTGTATTATTTTTCCGCACCTAACAAGTCCTCATGAAATAGCACACCCTATCACGAGAATAGTTATCTAGACATCACTTACATACCTACCTTGCCCAAGTCTACAAATTAAGAATTTCCTAATCTAAGGTACTTAATTTGTTATACATACATACATACTATGGCCATATAAATCAAGTATAAGTCGTTTTTTTAATGTCATAGCCACATAGAGTCAAAATGAGGCCTATTTGGATTTTTTTTTTCTTTTTCTTCCATTGCACTTTTTTATCGTGGTGGTTTTGTTGATTAAGGATTTTTGGATCTGATGATGTCATTGTCTCTAGTGATGATTCCTTGACGAGAGTGTTAAGCTCTTTATTCTCCTAGGTGACCAGTTGTAGATACATCAAAATTATTTTCTTCACGCTCAGATCTTTGCTCACATTACCACGAGCTCGATCATTTAGTTTTGATTTTCAGAAATCATCGCAAGAATAAAAAGATCACTATAAAGAATTACATCTCACTCATGCTGGCATAGGGGTGGTTCTGCCAAACATGCCAAGAGTTTTTGAGGCGGTGATGACGAAGTAGAGAGGAAGCTCATGAGAGTCTGTTAGATTGCCTAGTTATTGATGTGCATGGAGGTATTGGAGGAGGAAGATGAAAAAGCGTGGCAATCCATTTTAACATAAACAAGAACAGAACAAAAGAAAGGAAAGCAGAAGAAAAAGAACAAACAATATTCAAAAAAAGGGCCCCACATTGGCCCCACATTTGATTATGCGGGGTACAACGTTTAAAAGATGAAAAATTAAGAGGTAATATGGTTAATATACTATAAGATGGAGTATTTGAGTCAAATAAGGAGTGGAAAAAGCGGAACTTCAATATATGCATTTTTTTCTTGTTTGGATTGTGGATACAGCTTGAACTCTATTTTTTCTGGGCCATGATGGAATGTGGATACAGCTTGAACTTGTATTTCTTCTGAGCCATGACCTTCATATCCAACAAATTAATGTCACGGTTGGCACCACGTTTTAAGGGAACGGATCACATAACTAATTTCAAAGCTCATTGTATTGAAAAAAAAAAAAAAAAGAGGAAGAAAAATCAATCCCGTTATGCCTGGCCACTTCTCATCGCTCCTCCTTTCTATTATTGGTTTGACTTTTTTTAAAAAGGAATTGTACATTTTGCAATGGTTTAAGTGATTGCTTACGCTTTGGTCCATGGCCTCACGTAGGACGAAGGCAATTGGCAAAAGATAGATGAGGTCAACTCCATTTTTGACATGGATTTAATGGAAATTGTGTAGATTGATCGTGTGATACAATCTATAGCAACAGTGCTGCAATTAAGGGCAACCATCGTATTTTACTTTTCACACAAGAAAAAGCTGTCCAATTTGCTTGTTACCCACCTCTCACCATTGCAATCAATCACGCCAACTTATAAGTATCAAGAACCAGTTAATCTAAGTCTTTGGGCAACGATAAATAGTGGTGAGCATGATTTGAGGATGTGATTTAAAACTAGAGAACCAAACTGGTTGGATTTTATTTAGGTTCAGATTTTAAGTTAAAAAAATTGAGGAATTTGTTTCAACAAGTAAATTATAACAAATTTTTATTTATCTATTGGTTTATCTCCATATAATTTTGCGATATTTTATTTCGGAATCACTAGTACTTTCTTTTAATGAGTTTATTTTTTTCATGTGTTAAAGATAATGATATATTGTGATCATTTAATTAATAATACAAAAAGGGTCTGAGTAGCCTCTAGAACCTGTGATAGAGAAGCAGACCGTGCAGTTTGTATTAGAATAGTTTCACGCCATTAATGAGATCTGAAATGTGCTTTTCCTTCACTCTTTGAGTGCTCCGTCCGACACTTTTGAGAGAACACGTGCTACTGCTCTTACCAAAAAAGCGATGCATTAAATAGAAGTTAAATGAGAAAAGTGCACGCAACAGCTCGGACGTTAGGACCGAGGGTAGAGATCCACAGGAGGCTGAGGTTGAACCAGACTGGGGAGGAAAAACACGGAAGAAAAGACGACAAGGACAACGTGGGGTTCGCAGCCGTGGTAGGTAGGATTTTTAGATCAGCTTTTAGAGTAAGTCCAGGAAAATCGAATCCGATTCAAATGAACATAATATAGACTTCTTCTCTAGTGATATCTTTGCCTTTCACGTGAGATCCCTGTGTCTAGACATCAAGTTAATGTACGCATGGACACTCCAAAAAGGAAGAAACATGAGAGATTAACAACGAAGCTTATGGGTATACCGCATTTTAAGGGACTATCTTTTGCTTCGTCTAGGAATCACGGATTGAATCAAACATCAAATATCAAGCGTGGAATTCATGCTGCAATATGCAAAGGGATTGTTTGGTTGATAGCTCCCTTTCCATCTACGGACTCTCACCCAAAAAAATAAGATTGATCAACTAATGAAAATAGTGGTAGGATATCTTTATCGATATAAAAATAAGGGATTTTTTTTGCGACACCGAGGTACATCAATTTGTCAAAGTTCTTTTATACCCATCTTTAATGTGCAAGCCAAAGACGGTAGACTAATTCAATGATCGAGGAAGTCTGGCCAAAATTTATATAGTATATATTTCTCACATTTCTTTTGCCAATTGACCATGTGCCATGATGACCCGATGTGTTGTATAAATTTGAATTATCTTGACAACTTAAGTCATGTATTAAATAATTAAACATGGCTAGTTACAATAAAATAAGTGATTTGATGATTCGATGACCTCAAGGTGATTCCTCCTCCATACCTTAATACTAATAATACACAAACTATGTACTTCTAAGAATAATATATATATATCCTAGGATGACACCTAGACGATCAATTTTTTTATATTCTGTTTAATAACTTAGGGTCTTCCCCCAGATATTCAAGTGGATTTTCATCGCCCGAAAGTCAATTTGATAAGATCCACGATCTGACCAAATGGGCTGCCGGTACTATTACGAGAGCGAATTCATTTACTGGCCTGACCATCGTTATAATCGCAAGTTTTAATTTTGAGAAAAAACCAAACAATAAATTATTAATATCGATGAAAGTGTCGTGGATGAGAATGGATGTAAATATATGTATGTATATAAATTGTAAATTAAACTTCTGAATTTGATGTCCATCCTTGTTTTTATGAGGATATCCTTTAATTTCCCCGTCCTTTATTATTTTATTAAAATCTATTAATGCGATCAAACACTTATCGCCTGCAAAAAATGTCAAAACGGTAAGAAAAATGCATATGCCGCGCATCAACAAATTCAAAATATGATAACTACCCATTATTCGTGACTTCATTTGTTTCCTACTTATCGCCACTTATTTGCTAATCCAAGCAACTACAGCTACTCATAATTTTGGTCAAGCACAAGTTGCTTATGACCTTTTCCTTTATCATGTTCTTTTGTAAACCTCAGTGACAATTTTACCATGTGAAAGCATTGCCCAATTTGATTATTTAAATTTGCATACACATTTTTTCGGACAGCGATATTGATCGCGGATTTTAAAGAGCGCGAGAACAACCGCACCTACTTGATATTCAAATAGAGTTATCTCGAGCTCACCCTTTTCATATTAAACAATTTCGAGAAAGTCAACCCTAATTGATGACCGGATTACCATTTTTTTTCTTACTAAGACCAACTGAAAAAGAAGACCGTTTTTCATCGGTGAGAAGATGTGCATTTATTGAACCAAGTAAACAAGTTCACGGTGATCGAGTATTGCTGACCGATGCTATGCAAACAACATATTTTACCCTTTGATTGGACCATACACAATAATCAACTTCGTAAAAAGACGATTAATTATCTGACCGCAATCTTCGTTCGTATGCAATGTTCCCGGGAAACTTTATTTTCATGAAAAAATATAATAAACCTTTTAAATTTCCCATTCTACTTTCTTTTTAGAGGCAAAGGCTCCATTTATTTCGAGAAAAAGTAAATGATTTTTGCAAATATTTATTTAAAAATAATTATTTGTATCGCATGAAATAATTAGTCAAAAAAATATTTTCATTAATGATAATAAATTATGTTTAAATGGACGGTGAAAACATTTTCTGTCTATTTATTTTTTCAATCAATATAAACGATCATTTTTAAGAAATTAATTTCCAAATCATTGATTTACGAGAGGAAATAATTGGAGCCGAGGGTTATGTTTATTGCGCCAATCAATTCCCCTGATGATCAGAGGGTCATCATGGCTTGCGTGAGCAAACGGTGTGCAATTGAATTCTGTTACTTGTGAAATAGACGATGTACTCTTAAATATATAATATCTCCTTGCCTCTAAGTCTTCTGGAGATGTCAAATGAAGAAAATTTAAGTATGGGATGAACGTAGCAACACGTGGATGCATGTAAGCCAGCGAAAGGAATCCACTCTATATCGATGACTAGTCATAGCTCGAAAAAGGGTCATTACCTGTACGGTACGTTGAAGTTTTTTCCATACATGCTAGTTGCTAATGCCAAAATTTTAGGGATGATATGCTAGAAAAGGTTTTTCTTTAATGATGGATCTACTTACTCACGACGTCGCAACTAACTTTGTATAGTTGATGGGACTTGAAATGGCCAATCTCCAATTTGGAGGGTGTCGTCCAACCCTCTTCTAGAGAACATGTACTAGTACTCTTAGCAAGAAAGTAATGCATTAAATAGAGCTTAATGAGAAAAGGTTACGTAGTTCTTTGACCTTAGGATCAAGGGTATAGATCAATAAGCGGTTAAAGTTGAACCATATTGGAAAAAGAAAAAAAAGAAGGAAAAAGATGAGGAGAACAACGCGAGATTTGCCCTCGTCATAAATAGAATTTTGAAATAAGTATTGTATTCTAAGTCAAGAAAATCTAATTGTTTTTCAAATGAACATAATCTTGCCACAAATTTTGAGGTAAATATGTCACGTGTACAACTTTGAGGTTTTTTGTGTCATAAAAAAAATAATTTGAGTGATAAATGTGTCACCGTGGGTATAGTATAAGGTCTTTTCACCAAACGGAACCTTCCATACCCAACTTTATCAGCTTCTAGCAAAGCCCTTTGATTCCTTCATTATGCATGCCCTACCTTAAAAGGGAGGAAGATGGAGCCTTGATCCAATACGTAGGATTTTTTTTTTTAAATATAAAAAAATTATAGACTAGAATTTCTATTGCAATTTGATTATTCAAATCGAACTAATTTCTGAAATGAAAGTACTTGAAGCGTGGATCGGCTCAACGAAATTACTTTGCCTGTTTGGTTAGTCGCGGTGTTTAATTGATTGTTTTTCGAAAATAAATTAATGTGTATTATTCGGTGTACAAAAGCATATTTTAAGAAAAGATAAGGTAATCCTTGCTTGTCTATAATGTGAAATAGAAAGATAGGTTTCACCGGCTCAAGTTCCATTTGAACTTGCTTTCAGCATGTTCTGATCCAATCCGATGGCCAGCTTGCGGGATTGATTTGCATTTAATTTTCTTGATTTCTTTATATTTTTCTTATCACTCTAATTGTTGGGCTGCTGATAATATATATAGGGAAAAAAATAAGGAAGTATTAATATATAGTGGAGGAAGGACTACACCAAATCTTTTTATTTATGTAGATCTAGTAAACTGTATCATATTAGTGGAAGTAATCGAATCATTGCGTAACACAACTCAAATAATCATAATAGGGAGTTAACTTAGAATAGCATTTGGTTCACCAAGTTTATGTCATATGCCTAATTCATGACTCTACAAAACATAAATGCGTTCATTTAATCATTAAAAAAGACCCATAGTTATTAATTTGAAAGTTTCCCTCTCATTTTTCTTATCAACTATTTCATGTGATACTTGCATTCATTTGCTTGTTAATCTTTTTCAATGATGTATATTTCTCACCCTTGTGTCACAATTGAATAATTAATTAGATCTTGTTTGTTTTGGCTTCTAAAAAGTGAAAGCAATTTATTTCTTTTCCACCAACATTTATAACGTTATTTTAAATTTTAAAACACACGCAATATTTTATGGAAATATCATGGTACTATTAGTATAATTTTTGAAGTTTTCAAATGTTTAAAAGTGAAAACAAGTCAAAATACTTGCACCATAAGATTTGCAAAATATGTCAATTTCAAAACACTTGTACCGCAAAAAGCAAAAAATAAAAGTTACTCCATATTAATTGCAAAATTGTAAGACTTTTTGTCTGTGAGGCAAATCTCATGCGTTTGTTGTACGGAGATAAAGTATTTTCTTTCAAACGATATAATGAAAAAAAAATCTATTAATTGATGTCCTCTGACTTTTCGACCTCAAATAATTTCATATATATAAATGAAAGAAACACAAGGCATGGTCAAGACGTGGAAAGCGGCTACGCACACATGTTGACCATGCCTTACTTTATGAAAAAGAAAAAGAAAAAGAAAAAGAATGTTATCTGAAGTCCTATGTTAACCATCATTAAAAAAGAAGAAGTTGTCTTTAAAAGGGTTTTGTTAAGTTATCCTTGAAAGAGTTTTGTCCCTTTGTGTAATATTCAAATTAGGGTTGTGGATGGTTCGAGTAAACGGTTCCTGATCTAGAACCAGGAACTGCCTGTTAAGGACCGATTCCGAAAAATATGAACCGGGATCTACCTGTTAGTTTCATGGACCGCCGGTCCAGTTCGGTTCCCGGGTGGATTCATGAAACCGGTCTCACAATAATAATAATATCATTTTCTCGAAAGCTCTAATCTTGCCGGGAAACAACTTTGGTTTTCGATCAAAATTGATGGTTCTTCGCCACGTGACATATCCTTCTTCTTCTCCTCCTGCAGCCTTGCTTCTTCATGTGCTTGCTTTTTGCCCACTAATTGCTCTATGTTTTGTCAAGGTTCATTATGGACTTTTTAGCTTCAGCGCCTCTCCATTCGATGCGCTTTGGACTTTTTTCTCACTTTAATTAAAATTTTTAATTATTTGATTTGGGTTTGTTAATTTGTAATTTTTTTAATATTAAAATTAATATATTATTTTAATATAATCGGTTCGGTCCGAGTGGGCGGGTGGATGAATCCGCCCATGGAACCGGGAGCTGGACCGGTACCCACCGGTTCCCATAAATTGGAATTGGGAACTAGATCGGTTCCCTCAAGAACCACTGGTTTCGGATAGTTCAGGCAGATACCAGTTCTTTTGCACACCCCTAATTCAAATGGATCGTTATGGGTGTATATGGTAACGTTTATGTTTTAGGGAATAATTTTTTTCGTACATTTTTTTTTCTATTTCTATTCTTGGGAACGGTTTATGAGCATTTTAAAATATTTGGTAACTATAAAAAATTTTTGTTCTGGGAACAGAAACACGTTTGGTACAACCCAAAATTTTTTGTGACTTAAAATTTCTTTTAATATATTAATAATTTTATTAAATTTTTTATTTTTTCTTTCCTTTTATTTTTTCTTCTCCTTCCTCTTAGCCGGTCATTGGCTTGGCCATGGCCGGCCGGCCAGACGAGGTTGTCGGCCTCGGGGAGCCTCACGGTGGCTTGGCGAGGCTTGGCCTCGCCCTAGCTGGGTGAGGCGACCTTGCCCCAATCTAGCAAGGCTGAGCCCCGCCTGGCCACCATGAGGTCGGGTGTCGCTTAGGTTGGCGTTTCTTGGCCTTGCGATGGTTGCGAGCTTGGGGCGACTTCACTGGGGCTGACGAGGCTCCGGTGAGGTCACCAGCCTCGTTTGGCCGGTCCATTTGTGTCCACATGAATTTTGATCGAAGTCTTGAACTCTTAACATAACCGATTGAAGGGTTCGTGTCCCCTAACTTAAGAACCGTGAAAATAAATTGCGAGCCGTTGTAAGATGGGATGAATGGCGTTCGGTAAATATTTCTTTTCTTGGACTAAAGTCCAAAGGGGAAGGCCAAAAACAAGGAGTAATTCATGGAAATTAGGTGAATCGGGAATCGTGACTGATTTTTCCTCTCTTGCTACCTATGAGCAATAAATAAATATTTGTCACTAGAGTTTCTCTTCCCAAAATAACCCTAGATGTTGCGAGAAGGAAAATGGCTGTCCACTGTCTACTAGTTCTATATAAAGTGGCGTAAAGACCCTCCTGCCGAAACAGTGGGCCTGAGTGCAGAGAAGAGAGAGAGAGAGAGAGAGAGAGATGGCAGAGAACCAGAGCGACGTCAACGGGAGCCCGAAGACTTATGATGAACACGTTCCCGAGATTAAGTTCACCAAGCTCTTCATCAATGGCGAGTTCGTCGATTCTGTCAAAGGTAGAATTCACCATCTTCCTGTCATGTTTTTGCGCTGTCTCGATGAAGATTCATTACACGGATGTGGAGTTCTGTTCTTGCTAGCGTATCGTTCTTCTCGAGAACAAAACGAGAAAGAAAAGTAAAGCTGTGCCATGAACAAAGCGTCACTTGAGTTGGTTTTGGTCTCGTTCGAGCAGTTCGGTTTTTGTTGAGTGAAATTAACTGCTCTGTTCGGAGTACAGAAAACAGGGGTATCCAAAATAGAAACGACCCTGGAAATCGAGACTGACCTTGAGAGAATCTTACACGAGTTCTTGTTCTCGTTCTTTCCTTATGGGGGTTTCTAGCTTGTGATGGTGAATGAAATTGGATGAGCAGGGAGGACGTTCGAGACGATAGATCCAAGAAATGGAAAAGTCACAGCAAGAGTTGCAGAGGGAGACAAAGAGGACGTGGATTTAGCTGTGAAAGCCGCCCGCCAAGCGTTTGATCACGGCCCTTGGCCACGCATGCCCGGCTACGTACGTCCCTTCCTTTCTCTCTCTCTCCCTTTTTGTCCTCATTTCATTTTCTTTTTCCATCCAAATTAAAAAGACAATACCAGTAGAAATTAATTCATAAATTCACTTATGAATATTATTTTATTGTGATTGCACTATTAGTTTTAGCCGAGATGTTTGTGTGAGATAACTTGACTTCAGACATCTCTTTTACTAAATTGGTTTTACTGAATGGATTTACATGTTGGAGTTGTATCCATCTTATTAATGAATCGTCAGCAGATTCAAGCGTAACCTTAAGTCTAAGAAAAATGACAGCTGGACACATGATTAATGAGTGTAGACTTTAATGAAGCACGGCATGTCAAGCAGCTGTTTTTGGGTAATAAAGGAATCTCTTGGATCATATGGCAGCAGTTGTATTTTTTTTTTCTTCTTGCGTTGGGCAACATGCCGGTGGATTTTAGTATGATCTTGTGGTACAACACATCACATAACGATGGCACATGAAAAAACGCAATTAATAAAAAAACAACATTATGGATTAATTAATTAAAAGCAACGCGATCCGTGTGTGTAGATTTCAATAAAGTGCAGCATGTCAAGTAACTGCTTTTGTGTAATAAAGTAATCCCTTTGACCATATAGCGACAATTGTAATTTTTTTTTCCTTCTTGGGCTGGGCGACATGTCGGTGGATCTAAACATGATTTTGTGGTACAACACATCACATAAGGATGACACATGAAAAAACGAAATTAATAAAAAAAACCTTATGGATAAATTTATATATATTACGTTCTTTTTCTCTTTGCTCTTTCCCATTGTACCAATACTTTGTTAAAAATATCTACAACGTGTATTAGGTGTTTTCAAACGTGAAGGTACATAAAACTAACACAATTAGCATTAGCAAAAGGAACACACAACCAAGCCAGAAAAGATTAAATTGGAAAAGGTTCATCAATTTGTAAGTTTTTTTATTCCCTCAGGAATCGGAATCCTCAATTTCACGAAGCCCCTAGAAGACGGGAAACTGAAAAATACTTTTGGTTTGGTTGTGCCTTTCAATGCTCACAACTTGGAATTTTTATCCCAGCGGTTTCGATCGACAAGTGTCACACTTCCTAATTCAACGAGCCATTAAATACTTTTGTGAGCCCCTAGAAGATAGGGAAAAGTGAAAATCATTTGCCGACTGAATTAATATTTATAATTTTTTGCTCAAAATCGTATTTTAATTGTCTTCATCTCAGTCGTTACGGTCACGGAGAAGATATTTTTAATTTGATTTTTCCTCCCTTATTTCTTGGGGTCAACGTCATCTCCCCTCTTGCTTGGCTCTTTGAAATCACCAAATTGGGGCCCACTCAGATTTGATCTATATTGATGATCATGCTATTAAAAATGGATAATATTCTCTGGTGGGAAATTTGACCTCTTCAATGTAATTGAGTTGAAGTGACCAAAAAGAAAAAAAAATATAATTGAGTTAAAGAAAATAAGCTATTGTACATAGTTAACCTTAAGTGATATTCCTAATTTTGTTTTCAGATGCTGTAGTTGCACATGTATTCTTTTGGATGTTACAGTTGTTTATTCTAGATTAGAAAAATATATGTTTTAGCATAGCTAACTCTAGCATTTTGTAGAAATGAGTCAATTATTATGAGATAAATTATATATTGGGTACGGTGCATTCTTCTGAGGATAAAGTTTACCTGTTTTTGAGATGTGATTAACTTGATTGAATTTATACTTAGCCTCTGCATTTGTTTCAAATGCTAGGAATGCTCCTCTAGAATACTAGTTAGCTATTATATGCAACATATGTTTTAGTTCGATAGTAATTGAGAACATACATTGTGGTTCATTTTCTTGAATTTAGAGGAGTGTACCATAAGTCTAGTGTTGTCGTAATAGAAAATGCTAGAGTTAGAATTGGTTTGTTAAATGATATGCCGAACTATTATAGGTTCTCCAATGTGGCTCACTTATTTAAAGGGTCACTTATAACCTTACAAATTACTTAGTAATCTAACTTAGTAGAATGGTCTAAATAAGTGTGCTCTTGTTCTATTTCAATCAGTAACACAGGGCCTTTCTTTTTGTTATTTTTTTTCATGATTTTCAT
Source organism: Eucalyptus cladocalyx (assembly GCA_017140615.1). NCBI lineage: Eukaryota > Viridiplantae > Streptophyta > Magnoliopsida > Myrtales > Myrtaceae > Eucalyptus > Eucalyptus cladocalyx. Next base: position 44,289,979 of record CM029518.1, read on the forward strand.
TATGTAATCATAACTATCTAGTGGCCAAAAGGATAATCGAATAGCGAAATTCATGAAGTTCCATCCAAACATCCAGAACATAGTTTTCCGCATGAAAGAGACATGTCATTCTAAATCCTAATGTTTTGATTTTTACATGGCCTATGATTATAAATTTTATCAACAGCAAAGGGGAAGGATCATGTCGAAATTCGCGGACTTGATCGAAGAGAACATAGATGAGCTGGCCGCTCTGGACACTATAGACGCCGGGAAGTTATTCAGCATGGGCAAGGCCGTGGACATCCCTCACGCTGCCACATGTCTAAGGTACTATGCGGGGGCAGCGGACAAGATCCATGGTGAGGTGTTGAAGATGTCGCGTGAGCTTCACGGGTACACGCTGCTGGAGCCGGTCGGCGTGGTCGGGCACATTATCCCTTGGAACTTCCCGACCACCATGTTCTTTATGAAGGTAGCCCCGGCACTGGCCGCTGGTTGCACCACGGTCGTGAAGCCTGCTGAGCAGACCCCTCTATCGGCTCTCTTTTACGCTCATCTGGCTAAGAAGGTACATCAGTTGACTCGGAAAAGATGCTTTTTAAGAGCAGAATTAATTTTTTTCTAGACTGTAATTGCAGTAATAAGTAGATAATTTAATTGTTTGGAATTAGTTTTCAGTAGACAAAATGAAATATTTTCGTCATTTATTAGTCTGGAAGTTATGTTGAATTATGAAGAGAGTAGTCTCATCAAAATATTGAAGACAGCAATAGGGGAGCAAGTGAAGACATGATTTTGAATATCTGTTACGCCAAAACAAAGTAGTTCCACAAAACGGTTGTCCCAAAAAGAAAATAAAAAGAGGATACATATGCAAATTATTCACGTAATCTTTCTGCCTTTACATCTTGGTTTGCTTTGTACTAGGCCGGTGTTCCTGATGGAGTGATCAATGTTGTAACCGGTTTTGGATCAACAGCTGGTGCGGCGATAACTAGTCATATGGACGTTGATATGGTATCGTTCCAAGTTCTATCTTTCATGAAATTTTCTATTTTTGTACCACATAACATTGGTCGAATTATGTAAATATGCGCTTGTGAGTTTTTAGCACGAACTGATGCATCATGAAAATCTCACTCTAGGTTTGTTTTACGGGGTCTACAGAAGTGGGGCGCATCGTGATGCAAGCTGCAGCAACAAGCAATTTGAAACAAGTGTCCCTGGAATTGGGCGGGAAATCGCCTGTTATGATCTTTGATGATGCTGATTTAGATACTGCTACAGATCTTGCTCTAATGGGTATTGTCCATAACAAGGTAAGGTGTCTTGACTTTTTTGTGGAAGTTGTGAAAACAAAGAATAAGCTCCGAATACCCAAAATTGTGACATTTTCTTGATTGAAACCTTTGTTTTAGGGAGAAGTATGTGTCGCGGGCTCTCGCGTCTATGTTCAGGAAGGGATCTATGAAGAGTTCGAGAAGAAGCTGTTGGCGAAGGCGAAGGCTTGGCCGGTTGGTGACCCGTTTGATCCGAAGGTCCAACAAGGACCGCAGGTAAAATCGGACACTTGTAGGAAGCAAGAACCACCTAGATTTTGTGATAAAGCATATGGTTGACAATTAGCCTGACCCGAACTACGGTAAATCCCAGGTCGATAAGAAACAGTTTGAGAGGATACTTTCTTACATCGAGCATGGAAAGAGAGAAGGAGCCATGCTTTTGACTGGGGGCGAGTGTTTGGGCACCAAAGGGTACTATATTCAGCCAACAATCTTCACAAATGTTAAGGTACGATATCAATCCATGACACATTCCTTAAAGAACATGAAGCAGTGAATTGAGGGGAATTGAACTTCTGATTGTTTTGAGCGCTTGTCGAACTATCTCCTTCCATCAGGAGGACAATGTGATCGTGAAGGATGAGATTTTTGGTCCCGTCATGTCGCTCATGAAATTCAAGTGAGTATAAACCTCTATTGCTCCCTAAATCTATTGCTTACCTGGTTTTGATGCATTTGGGCACTACTCTGTAGCTGGAATAGAGAGAACTATTGTAGTACATTGGTGCTTCATTCATCATTTTATGGCGGATTGTAGGACTGTGGAGGAGGCCATCAAGAGGGCTAATGGTACGAGATATGGCCTAGCGGCAGGGATTGTGACTAAAAACATAGATGTGGCGAACACGGTCTCGAGGTCAATCCGAGCAGGCGTCATTTGGATAAACTGCTACTTTGCATTCGACAATGACTGTCCTTATGGTGGCTACAAGTCAAGCGGCTTTGGAAGAGATTTTGGTTTGGAAGCCCTCCACAAATACCTACATGTTAAATCTGTTGTGACCCCTCTTTATAACTCTCCTTGGCTTTAAGAGAATTTTCTAAGAAAAGAGCTTTGCATCATATGGTGGCTCAGATGATGCGTAATTCCAAATTATAAGGTATATTTACAAGAAACAGAATGCAGGTTATTTTGGCATTCGGATGATGTTAAATAATTTCATGCTACAAAACATAGCTTTTGTGCGCAATTTCTTTGCTATCTATCATCCGGAGTTTTCTTGTACTTGTTTCCCCTAGAAAGTGAAAAAGAAGGATGGGAAATTACTTGGCTTGAAATCGGAAGAAAATAAAGAACAAATTCTGGAATTTAAGGCGAAGAAATAACAAATTAGAGCATAATAGAACTTGACATCTCTCTCTCCCACCGACGCCGACACTGAGGCCGACGCCAACACCGACACCAACACCCCCAGCACACAATCACCGAACCGAGTGAGGACTGCGCAAGCGACGAAATTGAAGGGAGATGAATTATAAATGCATCGGCGAGGACGGTGACATCAGAGAATGGCGAGTGAGTTCTAGTGGAAGCTGAAGAATCTTGGAGGGGAGCGTCGAGGCGTGATGCTGTTGGGTTGAGGATTTTGGAGTTTTGTTCGGTTTTGTGGAGGCAAAAGAACAAATGGGATTGTTGTATTTTGCACTAGAAATGAAAAATGGTTTCATGTGACGCGTCCAAAGCTCTACCCAATTTCCAAATTCCCATCACTGGCGTTCCACCGGTTGGTTTTGTGGAGGATTTTGGAGTTTTGTTCGGTTTTGTGGAGGCAAAAGAACAAATGGGTTTGTTGTATTTTGCACTAGAAATGAAAAATGGTTCATGTGACGCGTCCAAAGCTCTACCCAATTTCCAAATTCCCATCACTGGCGTTCCACCGGTCGGCATAGGTGAGCTGGTGGGCTGGGCTAGGTGTCCTTTTTCAGCCCACTAAGCTTCCGGCCTTTCCATTTCGTGAAGCGCTCGGATTCAACTTGCTAATTTCGAGTTCGACTCGAGCTGAAGTTCCAAAAACATGACGATACAAGTTGAGAGATAGAGAACGCAATTTCACAACAGAAGAAAAACAGACGAGAGAGTCCAAAATGATAAAAAGTGGTCTGGGTCCACCGGTCAATAGGTCAACATAAGGAGGGAGGAGGTCGTCCTCTTCGAGCATCCCTCGACGTCACCGCGCTGCTGCTCTGATCGTCATCCCGAGCCTTATCCGTGAGAGTTATTGCTTGATGATCCTTGCCGAGCTTCCATCCACGCCAGCCTCGAGTAAGACGCTGCTGCTTTAAGTCCGTGTCGCTCCTTCCAGTACCAACGTGGGCGACGTTGCTGCTGTCACTTATCTGGGGGCGTCCCTACTGCTTGTGCTGATCCGAGAAGACCCGCTAGTCTCGCGTCACACCGAAAGCCTCTTGGCGCTCTTCGCATTAAATTTTTTGTGCCTCTGCAGGTTAAGAGGAGAACTTCAAGCGGTGGTCAAAGAAGCTCTGGTGGAGGTTATATTAAAAATATAGTAAGGCAATCCGAAGAGGGGACGTCTGGCAAACAAGAAAGTCCACTTGAAGACTTCCGGTGGTGTCCGACCATATTGATGCAGCCGAGATACTCCTTTAAGCGAAGTCCAACTTGCTGACACCCTTGCCGAATTTCCCATCCTTGTTGCCGTGACCAAGACGCTTTCACGTTCGTGAAGCCACGCCAGCACCACCACACACCGCCGGTCCCCCGTTGAGCGATTCCATTTGATTCAAATTTGGTAATATTACTTGCAACATTAGGTAATTATCTTCTCTAAATTTGATTTGAAAATTTTATTGCGTAATACATGCTTTTCAATATCTTACGTGCATATTTGAATTATGGATGTATTTCCGGTTAAGATTTATTGTCTAATTCACAACCGTGCACTGATTTTTTATTTAATCTATAAGACTTTAGATGGATTAATTAATCAAGCGGGAAGAAAATTGATATCTTGATGTTTAAGGCTTAAGATCAATTTATCGATTTTATTAGCGAAATAATCAAGTTTGATTAGACATTGTTTCCAAATTCGAACGACTAAAAACATCTTTGACGACCGTGAATGATTTGGTGCTTATCTTTTAATTGCTTTAATTATCCCAAAAATCCAAAAAAATTGCATTTGCATATCACATAGATTAGAATTGATTTCCCAGATAGAATTGTATGATAGAATAGTTAGATATTTTTCTAATTATATTAAAATGCATTTTAGATGGTATCTAGGTTAGATAATATCTTTGAATTAAATTGCATGTCGAGATAAATTTCTAGGTTAAGATAGGATTCATATTGGTTTATTTCCTAACTTAAAATAGATAATATCTCACTTTAGTTAGATTTTTATTATTAGTAATTTTTAATTACGAATTTTAATAAAAAATACAAAAATTTAATGCGCATGTCATATAGAATTAGGTTCATGAGATGCATGTCATTTAGTAATTGTTGTCAGGTCCATTTAGTTAAAAATTGTCCGTCATTAGAATTAGGTCATTTGGCTAATTTAGATTGCACACCTGCATGACCACCTCGCATGTTAGAAAAGTGAATTGAAATTAATTCAAGTTGCTTGCAAAATATTTTTTTTCAAAATAAAAAGAAAAAGGTACCGAAAGGACATTACAAAAGTCTAGTGTAACCAAGTCCTCGTACCAAAAGTCTCATTTGGTTCGTAGGAGTAAAATAATTCTCCCATTATTTTACCTCCCATTATTTTACTTAGGTGTCTAATTGACTTACCATAAACTGATTAATGGCGACTCTTAGATAAAATCCATTTGCATGTTAAAAAATTGAACTAAGTCACGAATTGGTATGGGCTTGGAAGAGCTCGAGTTAAGTTTATGCTTAGTAATCCATTAGCCAAACTTTAGGTGGTTCACCCAAAATTTTGGTCGTGACAAGATGTTAGGCCAACATTGAGTGATGGGACCAAGGTTCTGAAAGAAATGCTATAGAAGAAATAGAAAACACTCTCATAGTTCGGAGCCCATCTCCAACTACTTCGTAAGTGAGGGTGGGACCTTCCATGCCCAACTTTTCCAGCTTCTAGCATGGTCCTTCAATTCCCTCCATTATGCATGCCCTACCTTAAAAGGGAGGAAGATGGAGCCTTGATCGAATACATCGGATTTTTTTTTTAAATATAAAAAAACTTATAGACTATAATTTCTATTGCAATTTAATTATTCAAATCGAACTAATTTCTGAAATCAAAGTACCTGAAGCGTGGATCGGCTCAACGAAATTACTTTGCCTGTTTAGTTAGTCGCGGTGTTTAATTTATTGTTTTTCGAAAATAAATTAATGTGTATTATTCAGTGTACAAAAGCATATTTTAAGAAAAGATAAGGTAATCCTTCCTTGTCTGTAACGTGAAATAGAAAGATGGGTTTCAGCGGCTCAAGTTCCATTTGAACTTGCTTTCAGCATGTTCTCACCCAATTTTAGGTCAGCTTGCGGGAATGATTTGCATTTATTTTTCTTTATTTCTTTATATTTTTATTATCACTCTAGTTGTAGGGCTGCTGATAAAAAAAAATTTAGGGAAAAAATGAGGAAGTATAAACATATAGTGGAGGAAGGACTACACTAAATCTTTTAAATATGTAGATGTAGTAAACTAAACCATATTAACGGAAGTAATCGAATCACTGTGTAACACAACTGAAATAATCATGATGGCGAGTTAACTTAGAATAGCACGTGGTTCATCAAATCTATGTCATACGCCTAATTTATGACTCTACAAAACATAAATGTGTTCATTTAATTATTAAGAAAGCCCCGTAGTTATTCGTTTGAAAGTTTCCCTCCCATTTTTCTTATTGGCTATTTCATGGATACCGGCATTCCTTTGCTTGTTAATCTTTTTCAATGATGTATATTTTCTTACCCTCGTGTCACAATTGAATATTAATTAGATCTTGTTTGTTCTGGCTTCTAAAAAGTGAAAGCAATTTATTTCTTTTCCACCAACATTTATAATGTTATTTTAAATTCTAAAACACATGCAATATTATATGTGAAATATCATGTTACTATTAGTATAAATTTTAAAGTTTTCAAATGCTTAAAAATGAAAATAAGTCAAAATACATGAACCATAAGATTTGCAAAATATGTTAATTTTAAAAACTTGTACCACAAAAAGCAAAAAATAAAAGTTACTCCACATATTAATTGCAAAATTGTAAGCCTTTTTATCTCTAAAGTAAATCTCACGTGTTTCTTGCACGGAGATAAAGTATTTTCTTTCAAACGATAATCTATAATGAAAAAAAGAAAATCTAGTAATTGATGTCCTCTGACTTTCAGACCTCAAATAATTTCACACACACACACACACACACACACACACACACACACACACATATATGAATATGAAAGAAACATAAGGCATGGTCAAGACGTGCGGAGTGGCTATGTACACATGTTGACCGGGCCTTACTTTATGACAAAAAAAATGAATGTCATCTGAAGTCTTATATCACCCATCATAAAAAAAGACCAAGTTGTCTTTAAAAGGGTTTTGTTAAGTTATCCTTAAAAGAGTTTTGTCCCTTTCCGTAATATTCAAATGGATCATTAAGTATGACAAAGGATCATTAAAAACTTCATCTTCGTCATGTTTATACAATTATTACATCATAAAAACTACATGAAGAGATAAAAACTTTTCAAGGACTGCAAATATAAAGAAACTCCAATGGAAAAAAGGAGGATAAGAAAAAAAATGTCATGATATTGCTGGATGCTAGACATATCATTTGCATGGTAACTAAAGAAACCAACACATAAATCTAGCTCGTACATTTGTGTCCACATGAATTTTGATCGAAGTCTTGAACTCTTAATGTAATCGATTGAAGGGTTTCGTCTCCCTTAACTTAAGAACCGTGAAAATAAATTACCACCCGTTGTGGAATGGGATGAATGGCTTTCGGTAAATATTTATTTTCTTGGACTAAAGTCCAAAACGGAAAGGCTAAAAACAAGGAGGAATTCATGGAAATTAGGTGAATTGTGTGTCGTGACTGATTTTTCCTGTCTTGCCACCTATGAGCAATAAATAAATATTTGTTACAAGAGTTTCTCTTCCCAAAATAACCTACTTGTCGCGAGAAGGAAAACGACTATAGTCTATATCTACTGTCTCCTAGTACTATATAAAGGGAAGAAAGGACCCTTCCTCCTGCCAAAAAAGTGAGAGAGTCTGACTGCAGAGGAGAGACGAGATGGCAGAGAACCAGAGCGACGCCAACGGGAGCCTGAAGACTTATGATGAACACGTTCCGGAGATCAAGTTCACCAAGCTCTTCATCAATGGCGAGTTCGTCGATTCTGTCAAAGGTAGAATTCACCATCTTCCTGTCAAGTTTTTGGGCTGCCTTGATGAAGATTCATTACACAGATGGGGTCGTAGAGTTCTGTTCTTGCTAGCCTATCCTTCTTCTCGAAAAGAAAAAAAGAGAGAAAAGTAAAGTTGTACCATGAAGAAAGCGTGACTGAAGTTGGGTTTGGTCTCGTTCGAGCAGTTCGGTTTTTGTTGAGTGAAATTCACTGCTCTGTTCGGAGTACAGAAAAGAGGGGTATCCAAAGAAAAAACGGCCGTCTAAATCGAGATTGACCTCGAGAGAATCTTACACATTATTGCAGTTGGCCATAGGAAAACTCGCAGTCCCCACGAGTTCTTGTTATCGTTTGGTTTCTTCTTCTTGTTATTTTCTTTTGGGGGTTTCTAGCTTGTGATGGTGAATGATATTGGATGAGCAGGGAGGACGTTCGAGACGATAGATCCAAGAAATGGAGAAGTTACAGCAAGAGTTGCAGAGGGAGACAAAGAGGACGTGGATTTGGCTGTGAAAGCCGCCCGTCAAGCATTTGATCACGGCCCTTGGCCACGCATGCCCGGCTACGTACGTCCCTTCCTTTCTCTCTCCCTTTTTGTCCTCATTTCATTTTCGTTTTCTATCCAAATTAAAACGACAATACCAGTACAAATTAATTATTTAATTCACTTATGAATATTATTTTATTGTGATTACACTATTAATTTTAGCTTGTATGAGATAACTTGAGCTCGACATCTCATTTAACAAATTGATTTCAACGAATTGATTTTTACGTTTGCCATGTATTCATTTTATTAATGAACCGTTGTTGAATTCATATGTAACTTTAAACTTAAGAAAAATGACAGTTGACCATATGATTCATGGACGTAGACTATAATAAAGCGCGGCATGTCAAGGAGCCGCTTTTCAATACGATAATAAAGTAAACGTCTTTGATCATACTGCAGCAATTGTATTTTTTTTTTCCCTTCTTGGGCAGGGCAATATGTGGGTAGATATGATTATGATTTTGTCTTATAGCACACCACATAACGACAAGCCATGAAGAAAACCAACTAATAAAAACCAACATCATTGATCGATTTTTGTGACCCCCCTAGAAGATAGGGAAAACTGAAAAATATTTGCCGACTGAGATAATACTTATAATTTTTTGCTCAAAATCGCATTTTAATTGTCATCGTCTCAGCCATTATAGTCATGGAGAAGATATATTTATTTTTCAATTTTCCTCCCATATTTCTTAGGGTCAACGTCCTTATCTATTGCTACTTTGAAATCACCAAATGAGGGCCCACTTAGATTTGACCTATATTTATGATCATGTTATTAAAAAATGGGAAATATTCTTTGGTGGGAAATTTGACCTCTTCAATTTAATTTAGTCGAAGAAAAAGATTCTTTGATCAATCAAAGAAGCTATTGTACATAGTCAATCTCAAATGATATTTCTAATTTCGTTCCCAGATGCTGTAGATGCACAGGTATTCTTTTGGATGTTATAGTTGTTTATTCTAGATTAGGAAAAAATATATTTCAGCATAGCTAACTTTAGCACTTTATAGAATGATCAATTATTATGATAAAAATTATCTATTGGGTTCGGTGCGTTTTTTTTAAGAGTACTTGTTTTTGAGAATTGATTAATTTGATTGAATCTTGGTCTCTGCATTTGTTATGAATGCTACGAATGCCCCTTTGGAATACTAGTAAATTATTATATGCAGCATATATTTTAGTTCATTAGTCGCTGAGAACATACATTTTGGTTCATTTTCTTGAATTTAGAGAAGCGTACCATAAGTCTAGTGTTATCTCAATAGAAAATGCTTGACAATTAGAATTAGTGTGTCAGGTGATGTGTAAAACTGTTATAGGTAATTTAGCTTGCTTGTTTAAAGGATCACTTATAGTTTGAGAAATCACTTAGTAAACTAACTTTGTAGAACGATCTATGTAAGTGTGGCATTTTACTATTTTATTCAGTAACCCAAGGACTTTCTTTCTTCTTTTTTTTCATAATTTTTATTACGTAATCATAACCATCTAGTGGCCAAAAGAATAACCAAATAGTGAAATTTATGAAGTTCTATCCAAACATCCTGAACATAGTTATTTGTGTAAAAGCGACATATCATTCTAAATCCTAGTGTGCATGAATTTTTATTGTTGCATGACATATGATTATAAATTTCATCAACAGCAAAGGGGAAGGATCATGTCGAAATTTGCGGACTTGATCGAAGAGAACATAGATGAACTGGCCGCTCTGGACACTATCGACGCCGGGAAGATATTCAGCATGGGCAAGGACGTGGACATCCCTCACGCTGCCACATGTCTAAGGTATTATGCCGGCGCAGCGGACAAGATCCATGGTGAGGTATTGAAGATGTCGCGTGAACTTCATGGGTACACGCTGCTGGAGCCGGTTGGCGTGGTCGGGCACATTATCCCTTGGAACTTCCCGACCACCATGTTCTTTATGAAGGTCGCCCCAGCACTGGCGGCTGGTTGCACCATGATCGTGAAGCCTGCCGAGCAGACCCCTCTATCGGCCCTCTATTATGCTCATTTGGCTAAGAAGGTACGTCAATCGAGTCGGAAAAGATGCTTTTTGAGAGTAGAATTCATTTTTTCTAAACTGCAATTGTATTGTAAGTAGATTATTTAAATATTTGGAATTATTTTACAGTAGACAAAATGTAATAATTTCGTCATTTATCAGTCTAGAAGTTATGGTTAATTATGAAGAGAATAGTATAATCAAAATATTAAAGACAGCAATAGGGGAGCAAGTGGAGACATGATTTTGAATATCTGTTGTGCCATAACAAAATAGTTCCAAAAAACTGTTGTCCCAAAAAGAAAAGAAAAAGAGGATACACATGAAAATTATTTAGTTTATCTTTCTGCCTTTACATCTTCCTCTGCTTTGTATCAGGCCGGTGTTCCTGATGGAGTGATCAATGTTGTAACCGGTTTCGGACCAATGGCCGGTGCTGCAATAACCAGTCATATGGACATTGATATGGTATGATTTTGAGTTCTATCTTTCATGAAATTTTCTATTAATGTACCACATAACATAGGTCGAATTTGTGAATATGTGCTTGTCAAGTTTTAGTTTGGACTTATACGGCACAAAAACCTCACTTCAGGTCAATTTTACGGGGTCTACAGAAGTGGGGCGCATTGTGATGCAGGCTGCAGCGACAAGCAATTTGAAACAAGTGACACTTGAATTAGGCGGGAAATCGCCTATTATGATATTTGATGATGCTGATTTAGATACTGCTACGGATCTTGCTCTAATAGGTATCGTCCATAACAAGGTAAGGTGTCTGACTTTTTTGTGAAATTTGTGAAAACAGAGAATAAGCTCCGAATACCCAAAATCGTGATGGTTTCTTGATTGAAACCTATGTTTCAGGGAGAAATATGCGTTGCGGGCTCTCGCGTTTATGTTCAGGAAGGGATCTATGAAGAGTTTGAGAAGAAGCTGGTGGCAAAGGCAAAGGCTTGGCCGGTTGGTGACCCATTTGATCCGAAAGTCCAACAAGGACCGCAGGTAAGATTGAACACTCGTAGGAAGCAAGAACCGGCTAGATTTTGTGATAAAGGATATGGTTGACAATTAGCCTGACCCGAATTAAGGTAAATTCTAGGTCAATAAGAAACAATTTGAGAAGATACTTTCTTACATCGAGCATGGAAAGAGAGAAGGGGCCACGCTTTTGACTGGGGGCGAGCCTTTGGGCACCAAAGGGTATTGTGTTCAGCCAACAATTTTCACAAATGTTAAGGTACATTATCAATCCACAACACATTCCTTAAAGAACATGAAGTAGTGAATTGAGAGGAACTGAACTTTTGATTGTTTTGCGTTCTTGTCAAACTGTCTCCTTCCATTAGGAGGACAATGTGATCGTGAAGGATGAGATTTTTGGTCCCGTCATGTCACTCATGAAATTCAAGTGAGTACAACTTGCTATTGCTCCCCAAAGCTATTGCTTACGTGGTTCTGATGCATCTAAGGCACTATTATTTGTAGCTGGAATAGAGAGAACAATTATAGTACATTGTGCTCCATTCATCATTTTATGGTGGATTGTAGGACTGTGGAGGAGGCAATCAAGAGGGCTAACAATACTAGGTATGGCCTAGCAGCAGGGATTGTGACGAAGAATATAGATGTGGCGAACACAGTCTCGAGGTCAATCCGAGCGGGTGTCATCTGGATAAACTGCTACTTTGCATTCGACAATGATTGTCCTTGTGGTGGTTACAAGACAAGCGGCTTCGGGAGAGATCTCGGTTTGGATGCCCTCCACAAATGCCTACATGTTAAATCTATTGTGACCCCGCTTTATAACTCTCCATGGCTTTAAGAGAATTTTCTAGGAAAAGAGCTTTGCGTCATATGGTGGCTCAAATAATGTGTAATTCCAAATTATAAGGTATATTTGCAAGAAACAGAATGCAGGTCATTTTGGCATTCGGATGATGTTAACAGTTTCATGTTGCAAACCTTACCCAAAAATAAAAAATAAAAAATAAAAAAACCTTACCAAAAAAAAAAAAAAAAAGTTTCATGCTGCAAAATGTAGCTTTTGTGTGCAATTTCTTTGCTGTCTATCATCAAGAGTTTTCTTGTACTTGTTTCCCCTAGAAAGTGAAAAAGAAGGATGGGAAATTACTTGGCTTGAAGTTGGAAGAAAATGAAGAACAAATTCTGAAATTTAAGTTGAAGAAATAACAAATTAGAGCACAATATAACTTGACATCTCTCTTTCTCTCTCTTGCCAACGCTAACACCGACACTCCCCAACACACAATCATAGAATCGAGGGAGGACTGCGTGACTGACGAAACTAAGAGGTGAATTATAACAATATCAATGAGGACGAAGACATCCGAGGATGGCGAGTGAATTCTAGCGGATGCTGAAGAATCTTGGAGGGGAGCCTGGAGGCGTGATGTGTTGATTGTTGAAATGGCTTCCTCATATCAACATAGTTAGAAACTTGAATATATTGAAAGAGAAGAAAAAGATTCACATATTTGATTTAGATTCTATGATTCTTCATGTAGAACAACGACAATTCATTCCTTTGATGCTGAAGATCTTCTCCTCTATTGCCCTTGAGACCCTAGCTCGATGAGATTGCCCCTCACGAATGTTCCTTATGTGAGGTAGATGGTGTGTATGTTTGAAAAATGACGATTGAGGGTTAGAGGAGGGAGTTTAGTCTATTTATAGAGTTTTGGCCAAGCCTTTTCATCACGGGCTCAGCCCAACTAGACTCACATAAGTCAAACCCATCTTCGATTATTAAGAAACCTTATACCTTACCTCATTAAACAAATCCCGTAAAATGGTAAATTATAATCTTAATTATGTAGCCCACATTAAAAAATTTCTTACATTCTCCCACTTAGACTATATAAAGTGAGATTGTATGTGCACACTTTTATATTGGTTTAGAGATAATTCTTAATAGTCAATCACATCTCATAAAATCTCACATACTGGATTATGATAGTAACTGCATATAATAATAATAATAATAATACAAAAAAGAAAAACTTGTGTAAATTTTTAGGTTTTAGGTTTCAAGTTCCATTTACTTAGAATCTCTCGTTTTTTAATTTTTAAAACTTGGAACACACCTTGCTTATTCTGAAAACTAGACATGTTCTACGGTTTCAGGTTCTACTCTGAAACCATATTCACCCCTAATTCGAGCTTGAGTACTAGCAGTTGCTTGAGTTTGATTGACTAATCCGCTCGAATGGAGTCGGCCTCAAATTCATAGAAAAGACATTCGAGTTGAGCTAGATCGACCTCGAATCAAGTCTCGAGGGTTGAATATTGAAATTGAGCCGGGCTCCAATATTGAACTATGTCCGAGCACACATCCCTACTTGCCCGTCGTCTTCGTGTTCGATTCAGTTTCAGTAGACCGCGGAAAAGGAGGGAAAAGGAAAACAGAGGACAGAAAAAGGGTTCTGTCCATTGCTGGCGACGCGTTTCGTTCCTTCGAATCCACCCTCTTTCTTTCTCGGAAAATTCAGTTCTTTCGCTCAACGCGTCCTCGAGAAAAATCCGCCATGGAATATAAAAAAGCAACAAGCAAGGTTGAATGCCACGCACCACCAACTCATTTTTCGCTCGCATTTCTCGCTCACGACCGACCCAATCCCCGACCTTGATTTAGACATTTTCTCAGTTCTGGTCTCTTCTTTGTGTTCTGTGTTCTCTCTCTCTCTCTCCTGCGTATTTGGTTTCTGCATCAACACGAGCTCTTCGACGATCATGATGAGACCAAACGCTGTCCATGTCCGAACTACCGTCGTGTTATGGCGATGATGATTCTGCAGCTGGGTCACAGGCAGGGCGTGGCTCCTTCGCCTTCACATTGAGGTTCTTCCAGTGATGGTGCGTCTATTTTCGTCGGTTTCGATGATTTTCACGCTTGTCTTTGATCACGTACATCTTCCATCGATGCTCAGCTCTAATACACGATCTGTTCATCATGCCTCATCTACTAATATCTCTTTATAGGTTTATTCTATTTGTTCGTTTGGGAAGATTTTGCACTTAGCAGCACCTGCATATGTAATGACAGGAAATTCGATGAGCATTTTTGTAAATATATTGTCATTCTTATTATTATAATGGTGGCCGTTACTGTTGTTGTTCTTATTATAGTACAAACTTGGTATGATTTTTGCTTTGAAAAATCATGATTTGCCAGGCCTAATTCCCTAGAAAAGCCTTCCAATTTTAGGCTTACTCTCAATTATGCCATGAACTTTCCTTTGTTTAGGAAAAAAAAAAAACCCAAATTTTAGGCTCAGTTGTAAATCTATCATGAACTTTTCTTAAAACCTTGACTTTAAGTCAAATCCTGAATCTATCCCAAATTTTTTTGTCTAAAAAAATCACTAATTTTTACTTTGGTCTCAAATCTGTCCCCATTAGACCGTTATCTAAAAATGCCATTAGTAGTCCCTAATTTTTATGCCCTAAAATAGTTTCAATTTAGATATAATTTTCCATGTCACCTTGTTGATGTGGATTTGTTATCAATTTGAAAATATCACATCAAGTTAGGACTCGATCATAGGAATATATTTGAGAATAAATTGAAAGTTGATGATTTTTTTAGACAAAACAAAATTTGGGCCCAATTTGGGACTAGACCTAAAGTGGGTTATTTTTTAGACAAAAAAAATTTAAGGCAGATTTGAGATTTGACTTAAAGTTTGATTATTTTTAGGAAAAAAAAAAGTTAGAACTAGAATTGAACTAAAGTTATAGTTTTTTTTTTGGGGGGGGGGGGGGGGAATTATGCTGGTTTACTATTCGATCTTGATTCCATTCAACTCTGCAATCCTCAATGCTTGAGCTCGATTCGATGATGCATTTTATAAGATCGAGCTTGACCTTGCTCCACTCGACTATTGAAAATAAATTGCAAGCTGAGCTCAGCTCAAGGAGCTCAATATAAGAAAGATACAGTGACATTGGTTAGTAATGTCGAGTAGATGTCTAAAAGTAACTAAAATAAGTACAAGTTTAAGTCGAGTCATGTGTTTTAGAGCTGGAGCTAATTATTTTATAACTTCACTGAATTGCGAGATGAAGCAAAGCAAGGGCGGTAAAACAACAATGCCCCAATTCCCTTAAAAAGCGTCGACTTCTTCTCAAATCTCAATTCTGACCCAAATTTTATTTTTCTCATAAAAAAGGACTAATTTTTAACTCAGGTTTATATATATTATCTCGTAAGAAAACCCCAGCAATTCATACAAAGGTAGAAGATTATCTAAAATGACACTGTAATGGGCAAAATCGGTTGCAATTTTCTTGATTTGGGCCAAAAACGATCTGGCCCAAATCATGTTGGATTGGGCTTCTGGGTGGGATGCATCGCTTACAAAGCAAACCCATCTTTGCCTGGAAGTCCAAGCATAGGCCCAAGAATTTGCAGCTTTTTGATTGGTCCAGCAATTTGCAATTTGAAATCCTTCAAAGAACCCACAAATAAATGCTCGATGGACTTACCAGGAACTTTCTTGCTTCTTCGGCTCTATAGTCGGAGTTCATGGCGTTTTTGATAACTCTTCGCCATTTGCAACAGATCGACAGACACCATGATCCATTGGTCATTGAATCGGACAGCTTGATACTAGTTGATTCCGTCAATACTGATTTCCAGCCGCCATGGGAGGTTCGAGTGATCTTCCACGAAGCCATCCATCTCCTCCGTAACTTTTCATGTGTTAGGGTTCGCCACTGTCAAAGGGAGGCGAATGGAGAGCGGACTGGGCCGCCAAAAGCCACAGAAATGATGCCCTAATGGAGATTTGGCCCATTTCACCCTCTTCGATTTTGTTAGACCTTTTAATTTCCGATGCTTTGGCAGCTGGATGTAATCCTATGGTTTATTGAATGAAATTTCCTTTTCTGACAAAAAAAAAAAAAATAGTACAAAAAACAGTTAAAGACATTAGTTGTGGGCTATCCAATTTTAGTGGACCCTCCACTTAAAAGTTAATATATAATCCGTTGACATCTGATCGCATATATGCACCACCTGTTTAATTTTTTTTTTTTTTTTTTTTGGTCGTTAACAGAAAAACTTCATTCACGGAATAGAAAGATTACAGCAGTTCAACATATCAGTGCATAACAGGTCAAACAAAGCAGGAGGGGGGGAGGTGACCCAATTCGCTGGGAGAAGATTTTGGGCTTGGGCTTTTGCAGCCCAGTCAGCAACTGTGTTGGTTTCTCTTCTGCAATGTTGGATGCGCAGGTTTGGGAAGAGGCGGAGCAGAGCCCTAGCTTCCGCGAAAAGAGCGCCGAGCTCCCATGGTGTGCAATCTTGGTCGTGGATTGCTTCAACCACAACAAGAGAGTCTGATTCCAGAAGGAGGTTGTGTTGGTTTCTTCTTGTGGTGATGATGTATCGAAGTCCAAAGATGAGAGCTTGGGTTTCAGCGTGCAGGGGCGAAACAGAGGGTGTTCGGTGAGCACTGCCATCAAATAGCTTCCCAGAGGAGTCGCGACAAATACAAGAGACAGTGGCACCATCCATGACCGCGGGGAAGGATGCATCAATATTGATTTTAATCACACCAGAAGGCGGAGGACACCAAGACAGATCCAGAGGGGGACGCCGAGGAACAGTCTTGCTAGCCCATCGAAACCCCGAATTAGAAGAAGCTGCACCACCTGTTTCATTTGAAAATCCTTAATTGCAAGTTCTCGTAAAGGGATTATTTACACATATGGTGATTCCAAGGCTATTGGGTTCTTTATCGTCCAGCAAAATTGATTCCATTAACCTCGTAATGTCAGCAATTAATTCGAAGGATGTTGATTCGGGTCAACATCGCTGCATGTAATGGCAACTAATTTGAAGGATTTTCATTGGTGGATGTTCTAGAAGTCAACCATCCAAAAAAAGACAAAAAAAGAAGAAGATAAAGAAGTAATAATGCCTTTTGGACCATAATTTTGATTATTATTATTTATGATAATGAGTCGTGGATTGATAGGTCGATATATCATAGTCTAGTGAGAACAGAGCATGACTGTCCTAATTGAGACACGAAACTGACATTTGCTTGGATTATTCAAGGAATATACCTACTTAATATCTGGTATATAATACAATATTTATAGCATATATTATTTATGATGTATGCATGGAGTATAGGAAACCTTATCTTGGTGGAGTCAACCAAAGAGTAAAGAAAGCAATAATTGTTTATTTTGTTGATAAGTCATTATGAAGTAGGCATACCGCTACTCAATAAAAATTGACCAAAAAAAAAAAAAAGTTAGACTAGCCGTGGCCGGCCCGGTGTTCATGATTTTTTTTTCATGATTTTATTTTTGCAATTTGAAAAATGTTAAAAAAAATTAATTGAGGGAAATTAATGAAAAACCTTGTTTAATTAAACTAAACTGAACAAAGTACATCTTTAAATCGAGAACTAAATTATACGTAGTGTTTCCCTAATAATGGCCACACATAGATTACACGAAAGAGGATTGTCTAACAAATTTCATCGCTTTCGATGCGGTGTGTCTATGAAATTTAAATAATACGACACAATTTGCTAATATCTCACATGTTGAGTTTTTTTTTTTTTTTTTTTTTTTTTTTTGTGAATTAGTTTTTTTATACTAATAATTATGTGACGGTATTTTTACTCTATAAATTGAGAAGTTATGAGAGCATATGTATCATCTCTCGGGGACTTAAATCTTTGAGGAATGTGCACACATGTTACTCTAACCAACTCATCTGATAATCATCTTCCGACGGGATGTGTTTGTGACATGTATTATTTTTCCGCACCTGGCAAGTCCTCGTGAAATAGCACACCCTATCACAAGAATAATTATCTTGACATCACTCACATACCTGCCTTGCCCAAGTCTACAAATTAAGAATTTCCCAAAATTTAAGATACTTAATTTGGTATACATATATACTATGGCCATATAAATCAAGCATAAATCGTTTTTTCCATGTTGTACTCATAGAGTCAAAAGTTGGGCCTATTTGGAACTATTTTTGTTTCTTCTTTTTCTTCTACTTTTCTTTTTCATCATGATGGTTTTGTTGATTAGGGACTCCTAGATTTGATGATGTTATCATCTCTTGCGATGATTCCTTGACAATAGTGTCAAGCTCTTTATCCTCCTAGGTGGCTAGTTGTAGATACATCAAAGTTATCTTCTTCACGCTCAGGTCTTTGCTCACATTACTGTGAGCTCAAGCATCTTGATCCTTTGATTTCGATTCTAAAAAATCATCGCAAAAATCAAATGATCATTGTAGATAATTACATCTTGCTCGTGCTAGCATAAGGGTGGTATTGCTAGACATGCCAAGGGTTTTTGAGGGGGCGATGATGAGGTAGAGAGGAAGCTCATGAGTGTCTATGAGATTGCCTAGTTGTTGGTGTGCATGGAGGTGTCAGAGGGGGAAGATGAAGAAGCATGGCAATCCATTTCAACATAAGCGGGAACAAGAAAAAGGAAAGTGAAAGAAAAAGAACTAAATTCAAAAAAGGGCTTGCATTGGCCCCACATTTGATTATATGGGTGCAACATATAAAAGATGAAAAAAAGAAGAAGAGGCAATATGATTAATATACTGTAAAATGGAGTATTTGAGTCAAATGAAGAGTGAAAAAAGCATGAGCATGCATACTTCTTGTTTGAACTGTGGATACCAGCTTGAGCTATATTCCTTCTGGGCCATGACCTTCATCTACAACAAATTAATGTCATGGTTGGCACCATGTTTTAAGGGAACGGATCAAATGACTAATTTCGAAGCACATTTAATTAAAAAAAGAAGAAGAAAAATCAATCCCGTTATGCCTAGCCACTTCTTATTGCTCCTCCTTTTTAATATTCGTTTGACTTTTTTTTAGGAATTGTACATTTTGGAATAATTTAAGTGATTGCTTGCGCTTTGGTCCATCCCCGCACGTAGGACGAAGGCAATTGGCAAAAGAAAGATGAGGTCAACTTCAATTTTGACATAGATTTTTAACAGAAGTTGTGCAGATTGATCGTGATACAATCTGTAGCAATAGTGCTGCGATTAAGGGCAATTGTCATATTTTACTTTTCACACAAGAAAAAGCCATCGAGTTTGCTTGTTACTGACCTCTCACCGTTGCAATCAACCATGCCACGCATGAGTTTAAAGACCCGGTTATAAGTATCAACAACCGATTAATCTAATTCTTTGGGTAACGCAAGTAACGGTAAGCATGATTTTAGGATAGAACCGGACCTGTTGGATTCTATTCAGTTCTAGGTTCTAAGTTTAAAAAATTTAGGATTTCGTTTCAATGAATAGGTCGGAACAAGTTTTTGTTTATTTCTTGATCTATTTTCGCACAATCCCACGATGTTCCATGGCAATTGATAATGAGTGTATAATTTGAAATTACTAATTTAAACTTCCTTTTAATGACTGAGTTTTTTTATTTGTTAATATCTTATTATCTTCGTGTGTCTAAATATAAGTTGTGGTCATTAAAAGAGATGATTTAGTGCAATCGTTTAATTAATAATATAAATGGAGTCTAGGTAGACTCTAGGCCTGTGATAGAATATGTTTCAAGTTTCAGGGTATGTAGAGTAAGTTTTAAGTATCAAAAAATGATGAATTGATTTTAATGGATAGGTTTCGGGTTTAGTTAGAATCATTCACCCTAAGAGCAAGTAGACATTACAGTTTGTATTAGAGTGGATTCATGCGATTAATGGGATCTGAATTGTACTTTCCTTTAATCTGAATGTGTCGTCCGTCCGACGCTTTTCAGGGAGACCACGTGCTAGTGCTCTTGCCAAGAAAGCAGTGAAATGAATAGAACTTAAACGAGGAAAGTGCACGCAGCGCGCGGACGTTGGGATCGAGCGTAAAGATCGACAAGAGGCAGAAGTTGACCCAGAATGGGGAGTAAAAAACACAAATGAAAAGGAGATGACAAGGACAACGTGGGGTTTGCAGTCGTCGTAGATAGGATTTTTAGATCAGCTTTTGCAGTATGTTTAGGAAAATCGAATCCGATTCAGATGAACATAATATTGACTTCTTCTCTAGGGTTATCTTTGTCCTTCACGTGAGATCCCCATGTCTAGACATCAAGTTAATATGCGCATGGACAATCCAAAAAGGAAGAAACACGAGACATTAACAACGAAGCTGATGGGTATACCGCATTTCAAGGGACTTTCTTTCGCTCCATCTAGGAATCACGGATCGAATCACACGTCAAATATCGAGCATGGAATTCATGCTGCAATATCCAAAGAGATTGTTAGCTTGATAGCTCCCTTTCTGTTTTCAGACTCTTACCCAACAAGATAAGACCAATCAAGTGATGGAAATAGTGGTTGGATATTTTTATTGATACAAAAATAAGGGAATTTTTTGCGACAATGGGGAAATACCCATCTGTAATGTGCAAGTCAAAGAAGGTAGATCAATTCAATGATTGAGGAGATTGTTGAGTTATGTCTGGCCAAAATTTATATAGTGTATATTTCTCACATTCCTTTTGTTAGTTGACCATTTGAAATGATGACCCGATGTGTTGCATAGATTTGAATTATCTCGAGGATTTAAGTTGCATCTTGAATAATTAAACCTGGCTAATTATAATAAAATAAGTGATTTGATGATTCGATGATCTCAAAGTGATTTCTCCTCCCGACCTGAGTACTAATAAAACACAATATATGTCTAAGGATAATATACATATATACATCCTAGGGCGACACCTAGACCATCAATTTCTTTTTTCTGTTTAATAACTTAGGGACTTCCCCCAGATATTCATGTGGATTGTCATCGCCCGAAAGTCAATTTGATAAGATCCACGATCTGACCAAATGGGCTGCCAGTGCTACTACTACAAGAGGGAATTCATTTATTGGCCTGACCATCGTTATCATCGCAGGTTTTAAATTTGAAAAAAAACCAAAGAAGAATTTATTAATATCGATGAAAGTGTCGTGGATGAGAATGGATGTAAATATATGTATGTATATTAATTGTAAATCAAACTTTTGAATTTGATTTTTATCCTCGTTTTTATGAGAATGCCCTTTAATTTCTCTGTCCTTTATTATTTTGTTAAAACCTATTAATGGGATCGAACACTTATCACCTGCTAAAAATACAAAATGGTTAGAGAAACGCATATATTGTGCATCTACATATTCAAAATATGACAACCACCCATTATTGTGACTTCACTTCTTCCCTGCTTATCGCCACTTATTTGTCAATCCAGACAACGATAGCTACCCATAATATTGAGCAAGCACATGTTGATTATGACCTTTTCCTTTATGATGTCCTTTTGTTAACCTCAATAAGTTTCAAATTTTACCATATGAAAGCATTACCCAATTTGATTATTTAAATTTGCATACACGTTTTTTCAGACGGCTATACTAATCGCGGATTTTAAACAGCACAAGCACAACCACACCTACTTGATATCTAGTTCATACTTTTAAGTTGATGAGCTCACCTTTTTCATAATAAACAATTTCGAGAAGGTCAACCCTAATTGATGAACGGATTACCATTCTTTTCCTACCAAGACCAACTGAAAAAGAAGACCGTTTCTTATCGGTGGGAAGATGTGCATTAATTGAACCAACTAAATAAGTTCACGAGGATCGAGTATCGCTGACCAATGCTATGCAAACGGCCTATTTTACCCTTTGAGTGGACCATGCACGATAATCAACTTCGTAAAGAGGCGATTAAGGATTTGCATGGTAATGTTTCTATTTCTCCCGATTTCTGTTTTTTTGTTCCTCGAAACACAAAAGGAACATAATTCCGTTTGGTAACGTCAACTATGGAATAGAAAAGTGGCAAGGGAATAGATTTTGAACAAAAAAAAAAAAGTAAAAAAAGTAGTTTCTTGTTCCCGAGAATAATTTTTAGAAATAAACCATTTTTTTTTCTTTTTCTATTTTTCTTCTTTTATTCTTCCTTGCCATGGTTATCACCCTTGGATCCACTGCCGCTTGTGGCCATCATCAATCGTTGGCCGCTAGCCGCCTGCCCCTGCCCACCACCAACTACTGTCGGCCGCCTGATCACCGTTGGCCAATCATCGACCACCTCCCGCCACTGGTCAATCGTCGCTTGCTAACCACTGCTCGACCATTGTTGGCTGACTACTGCTCGTCGATGGCGCTAGCCAATCGCCCCCCGACTGTTGCCTGGCCGCCCCTCGACCGCCCTTTGGCCATCGTCGGCCGTCGGCCGTCGAACGTCGTCCACCCGACTGTTGCCTACCTCCAGTCGACCATCACAAGCTGCCACCTGCCGCTCAACCGTCGCTAGTTGCCGTTGGCCGACCGCTGGCCGCCGGTCATCGTCAACAATCAGTGAGCGAAAAGAAAAGAAAATGAAAAAATACAAAAAAATTATAGATTGTACAAAACGCAGTCCTATTCTTTTTCTATTCCGAAAATATTTTTTTTTATAGTTACCATACACGTTATTTTACTCAGAAATTGTTCCAGAGAGTAAAAATAGAATAGAACTATTTCTCAAAAGAAATTGTTCTCTAGAACAGAAATGTTACTATTTGCACCCTAATTATCTGACCACAACCTTCTTGTGTACGCGATGTTCTTGAGAAAATTTATTTTCTTGGGAAAATATAATAAAGATTTAAAATTTCCCATAATACTTGCTTCCTAGCGGTTAAGGCTCAATTTATTTCAGGAAAAAAATAAATGATTTCGAAAGCATTTTCCTAAAAATAGTTGCTTGTATTGCTCGAAATAATTAGTTAATGAAAAATATCATCATTAACGACAATAAATCATGTCTAAATATTTTTATAGATGGTGAATATATTTTTTGTTCATTCATTTTTTCAAGCGATATAAATGAAAAGTAGTTTTCAAATCATTCGCTTACTAGAGGAAACAATTGGAGCCAAAGGTTAGGTTTATTGTGCCAATCAATTCGCCCGATGATCACTTTTGTTAAAGAGTGTCATCATGGCTTGCGTGAGCAAACGGCGTGCAATTGAATTCAGTTATTTGTGAAATAGACGATTTACTCATTATATGATATCCCCTTGCCTCTAAGTCTTCTAGAAATGTCAAATGAAGAAAGTTTAAGGATGGGATGAACGTAGCGGTACGTGGATGCATGTAAGCTAGCAAAATGAGTCTACTCTATATCGATGGCCAGCCATTGCTCGAAAAGGGTCAGTACTTGTGCGGTATGGTGAAGTTTTTTACATACATTTTAGTGTGCTAATGCCGAAATTTTAGGGACGATATGCTAGAAATAGTTTTTAATGATGGATCTACTTACTCACGGCGTCACAACTAACTTTTTATAGTTGATGGGATTTGAAACAGCCAGCCTCCAACTTGGTGGGTGTCGTCCAACTCTCTTCTTAGAGAACATGGACTAGTACTCTTAGCAAGAAAGTAATACATTGAATAGAGCTTAATGAGAAAAGGTTATGCAATTTTTTGACATTATAATTGAGGGGATAGATTTATAAGCGGTTAAGGTCGAACTAGATTGTAAAAAGAAAAAAGAAAGAAAAGAAGAGAACGAGAACAACACGAGATTTGTCTTTGCCATATATAGAAATTTGAAATAAGTGTCATATTGTTAGTCAGGAAAATCCAATTGTTTTTTGTGTGAAGATAATCTCGCCATAAATTTTGAGGTAAATGTGTCTCATGAGCACAACTTTAACGTTTTTGGTGTCATAAAAAAATAATTTGGGCTATAAATGTGTCACCATGGGCCTAGTATAGGGTTTTTGATGGTTTTTCCCCTAAATTTTATCATATTTTGACTTTTATCTTTTCACCCAATGGGACCTTCCATACCCAACTTTTCCAGCTTCTAGCAAAGCCCTTCAATTCCTCTATTATGCATGCCCTACCTTAGGGAGGAAGATGGAGCCTTGATCGAATGCATAGGAAATTTTTCTTTTTGGAAAAAATGTTCAAAAAATCCTAATTTTTTTGCATTTATACCAATTGAATCCTACTAATTTTGGTTGGATTTTGCTGACTAGGCATTGACCTACTAATGTTGACAACTTTTAATAATATTTTAATATTTTAGAATTTTAATTTTAATTTTTAATTTTCCTTTTCAATTTTTCTTTCTCCCCTCCTTCCTCTAGTTGGTCGCCGGACCTCGGTAGCTGACGAGGTCGAGGTCAACCTCGCCAACCTCTGGCAAGGCTCCAGCCCTCGCTAATGGCCACGAGGGTGACCTCGTGCTTGATGGTGAGGCTCGTCCTCACCGAATATGGCGAGGGTCAAGCCTCGCCGGCCATGGGCGAGGCTAGCTTGAGGCCACCTAGGCCGCAAGGGCGGCCTCATGCCAGGTTGGCTAGGGTCAAGCCTCACCTAGCCTTTGGTGAGGCCTTGGCAGCAAGGGTGGCCTCATTAGAGGCTCGGCGAGGCTTGTCCTTGTCGGATGTGGAGAAGTCGAGGGCGAGCCTCACCCATGGCTTGTGAGGCTTGAGCCTTGTTGCTTAGCGTGAGGCCACTTCGTGGCCACTAGCGAGGGCCTGAGCCTCACCAGTGGCCGGCGAGGTCGAGGTCGACCTCGTTGGGTTTCGCCTCCAGCCGGTCGCTAAGGTCCAACAATCGGCTGAAAGAAAGAGGAGGAGAAGGAAAAAATAAAAAAGAAAAGGAAAAGAAAAAAGAAATTCAAAAATATTAAAGTATTATTAAAAGTTGTCCATGTTAGTACCATGTTAGACGATCGTGCCCAATCAACAAAATTCAGCCAAAATTAGCCGGAAATGACTGAATTGACACAAAGTGAAAAGATTTATGACTAAATTGGCACAAATTAAAGGTTTAAGACTAAATTGGCACAAATGCAAAATGTTTAGGATTTTTTTTAACACTTTTCCTCTCTTTTAAAAATATATATATATAACTTATAGACTAGAATTTCCATTTCAATTTGATTATTCAAATCGAACTAATTACTGAAATCAAAGTACTTTTTTTTTTTTTTGAACGGAAACCCTCATAGCATTAAGAGGAATAACCCAAACAGCCCGCGGCAAGAGCATCCGCGCATAACAAATTCAAGAGAGCAGGGGGCGAAAGAAGGGCCTAATTACAAGTCAAGCTAGTGCTAATATGGGCCTTGCAAGCCCAGTCAGCGACTGAATTTGCTTCTCTTCGGCAGAACCCTAGCGTGAGATTGGAAAATAGGGTTAGTAGGAAGGCAGCCTCTGCGAAGAGAGAGCGGTCCGTCCATGGCGGCTGTGTGCGGCGGTTCAAAGTTTCCACCAAAGTGAGATTGTCTGATTCAACGACGATTGTTGCAGATTGAAGCCCTTGTTGCAGAAGATGGCGAAGCGAGAATGAGAAAGCTTGGATCTCAACCTGAAGAGCGGAGACGGCCACTACACCTAAGGAAAAACCATCGGTAAGCCGGCCTTGATGATCCCTACAAATCCAAGCTATCGTTCCATGGTTGCTACCCTGATGAAAGGATCCGTCTATGTTCACCTTCAATACCCCGAGATCTGGGGGACGCCATAGATGGGATCTGTTTGTGACCAAACTGTTTTGATGCAGATAGGGGGGTGAAGAATGATCGATCTGCTTGAGCGCGAGTCAGTGCCGCTTCTACAACCTGAGATGGATTGGGATAAGTACCTCGGAAGACGAAGGCATTCCGAGCGCGCCAGATCTGCCACAATGAGAAATAAAGGCCAACCAAGGTAAGCGATTTCCTTCCCCTATCGTGGAAGCGATCCACGAATCCAGACACTGAATGTTAATAAGAAGGATTGAAACCCGGATCTGGGGATGATTCCACACCTGTTGAGTCCACAAGCACAGTAAGAGTAAATGCTCTAAAGTTTCTGGAGACTTACTTTTACATAATGTGCAGCAAGGACTGTCTAATATGTGTCGTCGATACAGGTTTTCTCTCGTCGCCAAGGCATTATTGCAGATGGACCATAGGAATACTCGGATTTTGGGTGCAACAGGCATTTTCCAGATAGTACGCCATAACCAGGTAGGAGTTTGGTGTGATGATGAGGCATTTGAAGTTGAGATACCGGAATGTGTATGAGTGAGTGCATAATATGCTGATTTGATCGTAAATGTTCCTTGTTTGGTTGCTGTCCATATAAGTGCATCTGTAGTGAAGTTAGGACAGAGTTGGATGTCTGTGATCTGTTGAATGATTGGCATGTCGAAAAATCTGTATAATAAATCAATCTTCCATGAACTGGTAGTTTGGTCGATAAGATCAGCTACTAATGTAGGTTCTTCAAGGGCTTTAGGTCCAGCGAGAATTCCCATAGGGAGCCATCTATCTTCTCTTATATTTATGCATGTTCCATCTCCCACAGACCAACTAACATGAGGTAAAATTGCATTCCTCCTACATAATAAGCTCTGCCAGCCTCAAGATGCGCGAGAGCCCTTGTTAGCTTTTTAAAAAGTGGACGAATGGAAATATAAGCCCCTAAAAAGCTTGCTCCATAAAGATGATGGCTGATGCATGAGACGCCATGCCTGCTTACCGAGCATGGCATGATTAAAACTCACTAAATCCCTGAAACCCAATCCACCGAGTTCTTTTCGGTTCTGTAGATGTTTCCAGCTCTGCCAATGCACTCTAGATCTGCTTGTATCATTACTCCACAGAATTTGGCCATTCTTTTCTCAATAACTTTACATAAGGAGATAGGGATCTTAAACACAGACATTGCATACTGTTGGATAGATTGAATAACCGTCTTTAATAGAACTTCTTTCCCACCCTTTGAGATTATTTTCTCCTTCCATCCTTCTAGTTTCGATTGAACTCTACTCAACAGCCAAGAAAACATATCTCTTTTAGAGCTTCCCCAGTTAGTAGGTATCCCTAGATACTTCCCACAACGCTGTAAAACTGGTACCCGTAATTCAGCAGCTAAATTTTCCTGAAGGGCAATAGGGCAAGAGGGACTAAAGAAAACTCCAGATTTGTTATGATTGATTGTTTGTTCGGATGCCAAGCAATACTGGTTTAAAATATTTGAAAGGTTCTGACACTCCAGCAAAGTAGCATCAAGAAAAAACACAGCATCATCAGCGAAAAAAAGATGCGATAGAGTAGGACACCTTCGATTCAGCTTGATGCCTTTGAGAGAGCCCATATTCATAGCATTTCTTATCAGGAAGGATAAGAGATTTGCAATTATGATAAACAAGTAAGGGGATAAGGGATCTCCCTGCCGTAGTCCACGAGTTGGTTGAAAACTCGGTAAATACTCCCCATTCATTTTGATAGAGAAAGATGGCGTGGAAATGCACTACATGATTAGATGGACCCAAAGAGAATGAAAACCCAATCGAAGTAAATAATCTCGGAGAAAGTCCCACTCAACACGGTCATAAGCTTTCTGCATGTCTACCTTTAGAATTGCTTTAAAATGACGTTTCCTGTGCTTTGTCTTAAGCTGATGAATGATTTCCTGCACAACTAGAACATTGTCCTGAATCTGTCTACCAGCAACAAAGGCGCTCTGCTCCTCAGTGATCAGCATAGGCAGCAGGGGTTTCAATCGATTAGCCAGCACTTTAGCAAAAATTTTGTAGACATAGTTGCATAAGCTAATAGAACGATACTGATCCAAGCTTTTCGGGTTTGGAGTTTTGGGAATTAGAGTTATAGCAGTTCTGTTTATGGATGGAGGTAATATGCCATAATTAAAGAATTGCTGTACTGCTCTGTGAATGTCCACTTTAATAATTTTCCAATGCGATTGATAAAATAATCCATTCAAACCGTCCGGGCCTGGTGCTTTTGAAGCACCTAGTTGAAAAGTAGCAACGCAAACTTCTTCAAGAGTGGGTTGAGCGAGAAAGGCTGCATTCATTTCGGCATCAACCAGCTGTGGACATTGTTCTAAAATCTGTGCGTAAGGTCTAGGCCCTGAAGTTGTGTATAGCTGTGAGTAATAGGTGGTAGTCATTTGTTTGATATGTCCACGATCCCTAACCCATTGCTGATTGTCATCCTTCAAGATAGTAATTTGATTGCGTTGCCTTTTTTGAAGTGTGGTAGCATGGAAGAACTTGGTGTTACGGTCTCCCCACTGTAACCGATTTATCCTAGATCGCATCGCCCAATATTGCTCTTCCCTTTGCCATGCTTGTTGAAGTTCTGTTTTAATGCTGTTGCTGAGATAGATTCAGTAAAGTAGGTTGCTGATTTGATAAAATTTGTAACGGGTGATCTAATTCCATGGCCTGTTGCTTGTTATGGGAGAAAACCTGGCGACTCCAAAGCGATAAAGCTGTAGCAACTGCACGAAGCTTGATTGAGAGAGGAGAGTCCCTTCGCGAGACTGAGTGCTAGGAAGTCTTGATCACTGATTGACATCTAGGATCCTAGTTCTAGAAAGCCTCAAAGGTAAATTGTCTCTTTTGCTGAGTCAAACAGGGATTTGTATGAATAACAAGTGGGCTGTGATTGGAACCTACTGCAGGTAGAGCTATCACTTGAGCATTCGGGTAAGAGACACGCCATTCAGCATTGTAGACAGCTCGATCCAAGCGCTCCTTCACCAAAGCTTCAGCATCTCTGCTTTTGGACCATGTGTAAGCACAACCATGAGAAGGCAGATCCAGCAAACTACAATCATTAAGGACCTCTCGAAAAGAAGAAAGGCGGTAAGAGTCCGCTGGCCTAGAGCCTACTTTCTCCCATCGGTGAAGAATTTCATTAAAGTCGCCAAAGCACACCCAAGGTAAGACATTGAAGCTACTAAAATGTCGCAGGGTCTGCCAAAGATGCTGACGGTCATGAAAAACAGCAGGTGCATGAATACAAGAAATCCGCATGGATCTGGCATCGGAGATATCGAGACAAGTGAAATCCAAAAAATGCGGAGAGGAGGAGAAGTCTGACAGAGAGAGCCCCGCATTTCAAAAAAGAGCTAAGCCACCCGCAGAACCAACAGAGGTAACCAGTCTGTGATGCAAAAAACCGGAAGACCTTTTCAAACGAAGGAGGACTTCATCAACGTTTTTCGTCTCCATAAAAAATAACAGGTCAAGCTTTTCCTTAGCCAAGAGGGCTTTTAAGGATAGGACTGTCAGGGGATTGCCCAAACCCTAACAATTCCAATCTATAAGTTTCATTGTTGATTTGGTGACTGTTTAGGGCTAGCCACCGTCGCCCGTAAAACATCTTCAGATGCCTCCATAATTGGCGTGTCCAACAAGAGAGACTCATCATAGAGCCCCGAATGCCCTCCTAGTAAGTCATAGGGATTATAGCGCCTGGGTTTCTTTGTAGGATTTATCTTACTTGTCGATCGAATACTTTGGCCTTTTTTAGCCGATTAGTTGATGTTGGCCATTGCACTCCTTTCATCTTCTTTGTAGCTAGGATTAAGGCGGTGGTTAAGGTGTGTGGCACTGAAGGAGGGATGCTAGAGATGTCAGTTCTGGTCTGTGGAGCGATGGGAGTAGTTTTCTGTGGAGGAGAGGTTGTAACAGAAATTGGTGGTAGAAGAAGAGGAAGAGGAAGAATCTCAGTGGGAGGAGTTTCAGGTATGGTTTCATCTCTCTCCTCCTCCATAACAGATTGGCCATAGTAACATTGCTAGTAAGGGCTATTCTTCTGAACTTCAGCTTTTAACCAGGGCCCGTAAGGAGTGGAGTCAGCTTCTGTGATAATGTTCTCCTCAAAGGGAATGGAGGGGCAAGAATCAGTGTAATGGCCCAATCGTCCACAAGAAGAACAGTAATGAGGTAACCTTTCGTACCGAAAATCCAACCACAGAGTTTGATGTGTAAGTTTAACTAGTCGACCTACCTTTAATGGTTCAGATAAAGCCAACTCAACTCGAGCGCGGCAAGCTTTCAGGGCGGAACCAGTGGCGAACTCAGATTTAACTTGCAGAACAGAGCCTACCGTGCTAACAGCCTTGCGGATCATATCATCAGTACAACATTCCAAAGGTAACCCAATTACCTGAACCCAAAATGCACAGGTAGAAAAGTCATAGCAGTGGAGAGGGGTATGGGCTACCCATGGTTTAAAATTTATAAGAAGAATTCTCTGTTTTTCAGCTTGAGACTTGAATTTGGCTAAATACATTCCGGCTTCTTTCTGTATGATTTCCACTTGGTCCAACCTCCATGCCCGCTTCAAGACGGACTGAAAAGCTTGGAAATTAAAGGTAGGGTTGGAGGGGACTTTACCAATTAATAGTAGCTTGCATTCCTCAACTGCACCAGGTGCGGGTTCAACTCGCCAATCTTTGATTGCTTTTTCTGTGCGTAATCGGCCCAGTTTTTGACAAAGTGCAGCAATCCGAGATGCATCAGGATCATCGTCAGTAGCCATCGATAAAAGGGAGGATCGACTTAACGGATGAAGGTCGGTAGCATCAACATTATCGACATGCAGATGGAAAAAGAGGGAAATCTGAAGGGAAAGAGCAGAAACCCGCTGGCGAGGGAAAAGGAAGATGATGAGTGAATGAGTTAACGACTTAGGTCTGTGTAGGACAAGAAAAGGAGGAGATTCTGAAAGATTGACATTTGCATGGCAACAGGAAGCAACTGAAGATTGCAGAGAAGAAGGAAACGAAGAAGGTGGGTTCAACGAAATTACTTTGCCTGTTTAGTTAGTCGCGGTGTTTAATTCATTGTTTTTCAAAAATAAATTTATGTGTATTATTCGGTGTACAAAAGCATATTTTAAGAAAAGATAAGCTAATCCTTCCTTGTCTATAACGTGAAATAGAAAGATGGGTTTCAGCGGCTCAAGTTTCATTTGAACTTGCTTTTCAGCACGTTCTTACCCAATTTTATGGTCAGCTTGCGGGATTGATTTGCATTTATTTTTCTTTATTTCTTTCTATTTTTATTATCACTCTAATTGCAGGGCTGCTGATAAAAAAAATTTAGGGAAAAATGAGGAATTATAAATATATAGTGGAGGAAGGACTGCACTAAATCTATTATTTATGTCGATCTAATAAACTATACCATATTAGCAGAAGTAATCGAATCACTGTGTAACACAATGGAAATAATCATGATAGCGAGTTAACTTAGAATAGCACGTCGTTCATCAAATCTATGTCATATGCCTAATTCATGACTCTACGAAACATAAATGTGTTCATTTAATCATTAAAAAAGCCCCATAGTTATTCGTTTGAAAGTTTCCCTCCCATTTTTCTTATTGGCTATTTCATGGATGCCGGCATTCCTTTGCCTGTTAATCTTTTTCAGTGATGTATATTTTCTTACCCTCGTGTCCCAATTGA
This sequence comes from Eucalyptus cladocalyx, assembly GCA_017140615.1. Taxonomy (NCBI): domain Eukaryota; kingdom Viridiplantae; phylum Streptophyta; class Magnoliopsida; order Myrtales; family Myrtaceae; genus Eucalyptus; species Eucalyptus cladocalyx. Next base: position 44,321,562 of record CM029518.1, read on the forward strand.
ATAATTAATTAGATCTTGTTTGTTTTGGCTTCTAAAAAGTGAAAGCAATTTATTTCTTTTCCACCAACATTTATAATGTTATTTTAAATTCTAAAACACATGCAATATTATATGTGAAATATCATGTTAATATTAGTATAAATTTTAAAGTTTTCAAATGCTTAAAGTGAAAATAAGTCAAAATACTTGCACCATAAAATTTGCAAAATATGTTAATTTTAAAACACTTGTACCGCAAAAAGAAAAAAATAAAAGTTACTCCACATATTAATTGCAAAATTGTAGGCCTTTTTATCTTTAAAGTAAATCTCACGTGTTTCTTGTACGGAGATAAAGTATTTTCTTTCAAACGATAATCTATAATGAAAAAAAGAAAATCTAGTAATTGATGTCCTCTGACTTTTAGACCTCTAATAATTTCACACACACACACGCATATATATTGTTGGCATGATTGGTGCTGGCCCTTCTATTTGGGAAGAAATTATTTAGATTTGTTTGATTTGGGAATAAATTATGTAGATTTGTTTTGGTTTCTGTAATTTTGGGAATTGCCTTATTTTTTCAGTGTCTTTCTTTTTGTGCTTCATTAATAAAATGGCAGTCCCTCTCTCAAAGATGATATGACAAAAAGAAAAATTTGAGAGAGGATTACCGAGGATGAAGGCACATTACGGAACCTCGTTAAATCGTGTCTTCTTGTTTAATTTTTTTCAAGACGTGTGGAGTGGCTATGCACACATGTTGATCAGGCCTTACTTTATGACAAAAAAATGAATGTTATCTGAATTCTTGTATCACCCATCATTAAAAAAAAAAACACCAAGTTGTCTTTAAAAGGGTTTTGTTAAGTTATCCTTAAAAGAGTTTTGTCCCTTACCGTAATGGACCATAAGTATGACAATGGATCATTAAAAACTTCATCTTCGTCATGTTTATACAATTATTACGTCATAAAAACTACATGAAGAGATAAAAACTTTTCAAGGACTGCAAATATAAAGAAACTCCATCCAGAATGAAAAAAAGGAGGATAAGAAAAAAATGTTATGATATTGCTAGATGCTAGACATATCGTTTGCATGGTAACTAAAGAAACCAACACATAAATCTAGCTCGTACATTTGTGTCCACATGAATTTTGATCGAAGTCTTGAACTCTTAATGTAATCGATTGAAGGGTTTTGTCTCCCTTAACTTAAGAACCGTGAAAATAAATTATCACCCGTTGTGGAGTGGGATGAATGGCTTTCGGTAAATATTTATTTTCTTGGACTAAAGTCCCAGAGGGAAAGGCTAAGAACAAGGAGGAATTCATGGAAATTAGGTGAATTGTGTGTCGTGACTGATTTTTCCTGTCTTGCCACCTATGAGCAATAAATAAATATTCGTTACAAGAGTTTCTCTTCCCAAAATAACCCTACTTGTTGCGAGAAGGAAAACGACTATCTACTGTCTCCTAGTACTATATGAAGGAAAGAAAGGATCCTCCCTCCTGCCAAAAAAGTGAGAGAGTCTGACTGCAGAGGAGAGAGACGAGATGGCAGAGAACCAGAGCGACGCCAACGGGAGCCTGAAGACTTATGATGAACACGTTCCGGAGATCAAGTTCACCAAGCTCTTCATCAATGGCGAGTTCGTCGATTCTGTCAAAGGTAGAATTCAGCATCTTCCTGTCAAGTTTTTGGGCTGCCTTGATGAAGATTCATTACACAGATGGGGTCGTAGAGTTCTGTTCTTGCTAGCCTATCCTTCTTCTCGAAAAGAAAAAGAGAGAGAAAAGTAAAGTTGTGCTTTGAACAAAGCGTGATTGAAGTTGGGTTTAGTCTCGTTCGAGCAGTTCGGTTTTCGTTGAGTGAAATTCACTGCTCTGTGCGGAGTACAGAAAAGAGGGGTATCCAAAGAATAGACGACCGTCTAAATCGAGATTGACCTTGAGAGAATCTTACACAGCATTGCAGTTGACCATAGGAAAACTCGCAGTCCCCACGAGTTCTTGTTATCGTTTGGTTTCTTCTTCTTGTTATTTCCTTTTGGGAGTTTCTAGCTTGTGATGGTGAATGAAATTGGATGAGCAGGGAGGACGTTCGAGACGATAGATCCAAGAAATGGAGAAGTTACAGCAAGAGTTGCAGAGGGAGACAAAGAGGACGTCGATTTGGCTGTGAAAGCCGCCCGTCAAGCATTTGATCACGGCCCTTGGCCACGCATGCCCGGCTACGTACGTCTCCCCCTTTCTCTCTCCCTTTTTGTCCTCATTTCATTTTCGTTTTCTATCCAAATTAAAAAGACAATACCAGTAGAAATTAATTCTTTAATTCACTCATGAATATTATTTTATTGTGATTACACTATTAATTTTAACCAGGACGTTTGTGTGAGATAACTTGAGCTCGACATCTCATTTAACAAATTGATTTCAGCAAATCGATTTTTACGTTTGCCATGTATCCATTTTATTAATGAATGGTTGTTGAATTCAAATGTAAAACTTTACACTTAAGAAAAATGATGGTTGAACTTATGATTCATGGATGTGGACTATAATAAAGCGCGGCATGTCAAGTAGCCGCTTTTCGATACGACAATAAAGTAAACGTCTTTGATCATACCGCAGCAATTGTATTTTTTTGTTCCCTTCTTGGGCAGGGCAATATGTGGGTAGATATGATTATGATTTTGTCTTATGGCACACCACATAACGAGAAGCCATGAAGAAAACCAACTAATAAAAAACAATATCATTAATCGATTTATATATATATATATATATATATATATATATATATATATATTTATTTATTTATTTATTTATTTATTTATATTTTATATATCTAATCGATACATAAAATATTTTCTCCCTTCTTTTTTCTTTGTGCTCTTCCCCATATCATACCAATACTATGTTATAAATAATGACAACCTGTATCATGTGTTTTCAAAACGTGGAAGTGCTCACAATTACCAAAAAGGACACACGACCAAACCAAGAAAAAGATCAATTTGTAATTTTTATTCCCTTGGAACGGGCATCGCTCAATTACACGAAGCCTTTCGATGCCGACAACTTGTGATTTGTCTCTACGGTTTTGGATTGACGGTGTCAGGCACCTCCTAGTTCAAAGGGCCATTAAATATTTTTGATGATCCCCCTAGAAGATAGGGAAAACTGAAAACTATTTGCCGACTGAGATAATTTTTATAATATTTTGCTGAAAATCGCATTTTAATTGTCATCGTCTCAGCCATTATAGTCATGAAGAAGATATTTTTATTTTTCAATTTTCCTCCCATATTTCTTGGGGTCAACGTCCTCCTCTCTTGCTTGCCACTTTGAAATCACCAAATGAGGGCCCACTTAGATTTGATTTGTATTTATGATCACGTTATTAAAAATTGGGAAATATTCTCTGGTGGGAAATTTGATCTCTTCAATTTAATTTAGTCGAGGAAAAAGATTCTTCAATCAATCATAGAAGCTATTGTACATAGTCTATCTCAAATGATATTCTTAATTTCGTTCCCAGATGCTGCAGATGCACAGGTATTCTTTTAGATGTTACAGTTGTTTATTCTAGATTAGGAAAATATACATTTCAGCATAGCTAACTTTAGCACTTTGTAGAATGAGTCAATTATTATGATAAAAATTATATATTGGGTACGATGCATTTTTCTAAGAATACTTGCTTTTGAGAAGTGATTGATTTGATTGAATTTATTCTTGGTCTCTGCATGTGTTTCGAATGCTACGAATGCCCCTTTGGAATACTAGTTAATTATTATGTGCAGCATATATTTTAGTTCATTAATTGCTGAGAACGTACATTTTGGTTTATTTCCTTGAATTTAGAGAAGCGTACCATAAGTCTCGTGTTATCTTAATAGAAAACGCTAGACAGTTAGAATTAGTATGTTAAGTGATGTGTAAGACTATTATAGGTTCTCGAATTTGGCTTGCTTGTTTAAAGGATCACTTATAGTTTGAGAAATCACCTAGTAAACTAACTTTGTAGAACGATCTATGTAAGTGTGGCATTTTTCTATTTTATCCAGTAACCCAAGGCCTTTCGTTTTTCTTTTTTTCCCATAATTTTTATTACGTAATCATAATTATCTAGTGGCCAAAAGAATAACCAAATAGCGAAATTCAGGAAGTTAAACATCCTGAACATAGTTATCCGTGTAAAAGCAACATATCATTCTAAATCCTAATGTGCATGAATTTTTATTTTTGCATGACATATAAATATAAATTTCATCAACAGCAAAGGGGAAGGATCATGTCGAAATTTGCGGACTTGATCGAAGAGAACATAGATGAACTTGCCGCTCTGGACACTATCGACGCCGGGAAGATATTCAGCATGGGCAAGGCCGTGGACATCCCTCACGCTGCCACATGTCTAAGGTATTATGCCGGTGCAGCGGACAAGATCCATGGTGAGGTGTTGAAGATGTCGCGTGAACTTCATGGGTACACGCTGCTGGAGCCGGTTGGCGTGGTCGGGCACATTATCCCTTGGAACTTCCCGACCAGCATGTTCTTTATGAAGGTCGCCCCAGCACTGGCGGCTGGTTGCACCATGATCGTGAAGCCTGCCGAGCAGACCCCTCTATCGGCTCTCTATTATGCTCATTTGGCTAAGAAGGTACGTCAATCGAGTCGGAAAAGATGCTTTTTGAGAGCAGAATTCATTTTTTCTAAACTGTAGTTGCATTGTAAGTAGATTATTTAAACATTTGGAATTATTTTACAGTAGACAAAATGTAATAATTTCGTCATTTATCAGTCTAGAAGTTATGGTTAATTATGAAGAGAATAGTCTAATCAAAATATTAAAGACAGCAATAGGGGAGCAAGTGAAGACATGATTTTGAATATCTGTTGTGCCATAACAAAATAGTTCCAAAAAACTGTTGTCCCAAAAAGAAAAGAAAAAGAGGATACACATGAAAATTATTTAGTTTTCTTTCTGCCTTTACATCTTCGTCTGCTTTGTATCAGGCCGGTGTTCCTGATGGAGTGATCAATGTTGTAACCGGTTTCGGACCAACGGCCGGTGCTACAATAACCAGTCATATGGACATTGATATGGTATGATTCCAAGTTCTATCTTTCATAAAATTTTCTATTAATGTACCACATGACATAGGTCAAATTTGTGAATATGTGCTTGTAAGGTTTTAGCTTGGACTGATACGGCATGAAAGCCTCACTTCAGGTTAGCTTTACGGGGTCTACAGAAGTGGGGCGCATCGTGATGCAAGCTGCAGCGACAAGCAATTTGAAACAAGTGTCACTCGAATTAGGCGGGAAATCGCCTATTATGATCTTTGATGATGCTGATTTAGATACTGCTACAGATCTTGCTCTAATAGGTATGGCCCATAACAAGGTAAGGTGTCTGACTTTTTCATGGAATTTGTGAAAACAGAGAATAAGCTCTGAATACCCAAAATCGTGATGGTTTCTTGATTAAAACCTATGTTTTAGGGAGAAATATGTGTCGCGGGCTCTCGCGTTTATGTTCAGGAAGGGATCTATGAAGAGTTTGAGAAGAAGCTGGTGGCAAAGGCAAAGGCTTGGCCGGTCGGTGACCCGTTTGATCCGAAAGTCCAACAAGGACCGCAGGTAAGATCGAACACTTGTAGGAAGCAAGAACCAGCTAGATTTTGTGATAAAGGATATTGTTGACAATTAGCCTGACTGAATTAAGGTAAATTCTAGGTTGATAAGAAACAATTTGAGAAGATACTTTCTTACATCGAGCATGGAAAGAGAGAAGGGGCCACGCTTTTGACTGGGGGCGAGCGTCTGGGCACCAAAGGGTACTACGTTCAACCAACAATCTTCACAAATGTTAAGGTACACTATCAATCCACAACGCATTCCTTAAAGAACATGAAGTAGTGAATTGAGAGGAACTGAACTTTTGATTGTTGTGCGTTCTTGTCAAACTATCTCCTTCCATCAGGAGGACAATGTGATTGTGAAGGATGAGATTTTTGGTCCCGTCATGTCGCTCATGAAATTCAAGTGAGTACAACTCGCTCTTGCTCCCCAAAGCTATTGCTTATGTGGTTCTAATGCATCTGAGCCACTACTATTTGTAGCTGGAATAGAGAGAACTATTATAGTACATTGTGCTCCATTCATCATTTTATGGTGGATTGCAGGACTGTGGAGGAGGCGATCAAGAGGGCTAATGATACTAGGTATGGCCTAGCAGCAGGGATTGTGACGAAGAACATAGATGTGGCGAACACAGTCTCAAGGTCAATCCGAGCGGGTGTCATCTGGATAAACTGCTACTTTGCATTCGACAATGACTGTCCTTATGGTGGTTACAAGACAAGCGGCTTTGGGAGAGATCTTGGTTTGGATGCCCTCCACAAATACCTACATGTTAAATCTATTGTGACCCCGCTTTATAACTCTCCATGGCTTTAAGAGAATTTTCTGGGAAAAGAGCTTTGCATCATATGGTGGCTCAAATAATGTGTAATTCCAAATTATAAGGTATATTTGCAAGAAACAGAATGCAGGTCATTTTGGCATTCGGATGATGTTAACAGTTTTATGTTGCAAAACGTAGCTTTTGTGTGCAATTTCTTTGCTGTCTATCATCAAGAGTTTTCTTGTACTTGTTTCCCACGGAAAGTGAAAAAGAAGGATGTGAAATTACTTGGCTTGAAGTTGGAAGAAAATGAAGAACAAATTCTGAAATTTAAGTTGAAGAAATAACAAATTAGAGCACATTATAACTTGACATCTCTCTCTCTCTTGCCAACGCTAACACCGACACTCCCCAACACACAATCACATAATCGAGGGAGGACTACGTGAGTGACGAAACTAAAGGGGAGGTGAATTATAACTACATCGGTGAGGACGGAGACATCCGAGGATGGCGAGTGAATTCTAGTGGATGCTGAAGAATCTTGGAGGGGAGCTTGGAGGTGTGATGTGTTGGTTGTTGAAATGGCTTCCTCATATCAACATAGTTAGAAACTTGAATATGTTGAAAGAGAAGAAAAAGATTCACGTATCTGATTTAGATTCTATGATTCTTGATGTAGAACAACGACAACTCGATCTTTTGATGCTGAAGATCTTCTCCTCTATCGCCCTCGAGACCCTGGCTCAATGAGATTGCCCCTCATGAATGTTCCTTATGTGAGGTAGTGGGTGTGTGTGTTTGAGAAAATGACAATTGAGGCTTAGAGGATGGACTTTAGCCTATTTATAGAGTTTTCGCCAGGCCTTTTCATCACGGGCTCGGCCCAACTTGACTCACTTAAGCCAAACCCATATTCGACTATTAAGAAACCTTATACCTTACCCCATTAAACCAATCCCGTAAAACGGTAAATCACAATCTCAATTATGTAGCCTACATTAAGAAAATTCTTACATTCTCCCACTTAGACTATATTAATTGAGATTGTATTATATGTGCACACATTTATTTTGGTTTAGAGATAATTCTTAATATTCAATCACATCTCATAAAGTCTCACATACTAGATTATGGCGGTAACTGCATGTACATACACAGAGCTTTCAATGGTCACAAGTGCTTTTAACTTAAATGATATTGACTCAATATGGTTACCTGGAAAATTGATAACACCTTATAATGAGTAATACCTTATATGTCATCTCATTTGTTGATCACTATTCTTTTACCTTAAGTGTTACAGAAAATCGGATGTGCCATTATAAAATATCTTTATGGCTTTAATGAACCCACATATGTCTTATTTTATTTATGTGTAATCGAAACATATGTACAAGGCCAATAACTGAGAACCCGAGCCTTCACTCAAGGCTTACACAATAACCTAAGATTTTTATTAGATATATGTATACAACACAATAACGATCCACACAAAAATATTACCATATGTAATAAAACACTGATGTAAACTTTATTAGAGCAAATCTGAAGTAGCTTCCACAAAACGATAGCATCTAATGATTCTTCCAAGTCCAAGGGCGAAGGCCTTTCATCAATAAATCTATAATCATATTATCTGTGGAGATATGCTCTATTGTAATGTCACAATTATGTACCATTTCCTTTATGGTAAAAAATTTAACCTCCATATACTTAGACACTTTGAGACTTCTGTTGTTGTTGATAAATAATAATGCAGAGTTATTATCACAATATAATTGTATGAATCTATCCACAAAGTCAAATACAGTCAATTCTCTAATGAGGTTGTGAAGCCAAATAACTTGAGTAGCGGCTGAAAGCATGCTATAAACTCTGCTTGCATGATAGAAGATGATATAGATTTATGTTTCTCACTTTTCCACGATACTGCACCTCTTGCTAACATCAAGATCTATCCTGTTGTTGACTCCTATCATCCTAATAGCTGGCAAAGTCTGCATTTGAATATGCTACTAAATGTAGATCATTAACGTGTCTATAAATCAACATATAGTCTCTTGTCCTTTTTAAGTACTTCAAAACTTGCTTGGCAGCAACCCAATGATCGTATCTTGGATTTAAAAGGTATCTACCTAGAAGTCCTGTCATAAAAGCGATATCTAGTCTGGTGCAAACTTAAGCATACATGATATTTCCAAGTGCACTAACATAAGGTATATCCTTTATTTAGGTTTTCTCAAAATCTAATTGGGGATATTGTGAGAGATTCAATTCTAGCTTCCAATGTTGCATGTTAAATCTTTTCAAAATATGATCATGCCCTTTGAGATAAACCTAACATTTGGTGAGAACGATCCCTATGGATTTCTATGCTAAGAACGAAAGATGCCTCAGCAAGATTTTTCATATCAAAATTCTTTGATAGCATGTGCTTTATCTCATGTAGTAATCAAATATCGTTACTTGCAAGCAAGATGTCGTCCACATAAAGTAGGAGAAAAATAAATTTCCTCCCACTAACCTTGCAGTATATACACTAATCCATTTTGTCCTTAACGAAACTAAAAGAAGTGATGACATTATGAAATTTCAAGTATCGTTGTCTAGAAACTTGTTTGAGACCACAAATAGCCTTCTTCAATTTACATGCAAGCTTATTGGAATCATTTATTGCAAAACTTTCGGGTTGCACCATATAGACTTCCTCATTAGGGTCTTTATTTAGAAAAACAGTTTTAACGTCCATTTGGTGTAACTCCATATCAAAATGAGCTACTAATGCCATGATCACTCTAAAAAAAAAAAAAAAAAAAAAATCTTTAGAAGAGACTAGAGAAAAAGTTGCTTTATAGCTTATTCATTCTCTTTGAGTGAAGCCCTTGGCCACAAATCTAGCTTTGAATTTCTCAATCTTTTATTTGGAATCCCTTTAAATCTTATAAATTTGCAACTTATGGGTTTGCAACCTTCCGGCAATTCAACAAACTCTAAAACACCATTATGTTTTATAGATTGTATATTGTCTTTCATCGCATCCAATCACAAATCTAATTAAGAACATGAAACAACGTTTGCATAAGTCACCGGGTCTTCGACGCAGCCAATATTATAGTCGTACTCTCCCAAATTGACTATATAGTCTGGTGATATAGTTGGACACCTTTCCCTAGTAGATTTCCTAAGTGGAGTTACTATAACCTCATTCTGAATCTGAGGAGCTTATAGAACTTCATCAGGGGCCGTCTTAACAATAGGATCCTGAGTCTCAATAGGTTTAGTTTGTGGCACAATAGGCTCCATAATTGTCTACACAAGTAGGGAAAAAGACATAGTAGCCTCTTAACAATAGGATCCTGAGTCTCAATAGGTTTAGTTTGTGGCACAATAGGCTCCATAATTGTCTACACAAGTAGGGAAAAAGACATAGTAGCCTCAGTCATATTGTTATCCTCAATAATCTGTGAGTAGTTATGATCTTTGGCCACATCAAATTCCAGAAATTTCGCCGTTTATGATTCCACAATTCTTGTGCTTCCATTGGGATTATAAAACCGACATTCCTTCGAGTAATCTGAGTAAGACACAAAGTAGTATCAAGTGGCTTTAGAGTCCAACCTATCTAATGTTGGATTGTATAACATCACTTCTACAGGACATCCCCAAACCTTGAGATAGTTCAAATTCGATTTGTGTCTAGTTCATAACTCAAAATGAGTCAATGTAACAACCTTGGTAGGAACATGATTCAGTATGTAAAGTGCTATTTTTAAAGCCTAACCTCACAAGAAGTCAGGCTAATTGGTCATACTTATTATACAATTCACTATATCCACAAGAGTATGATTACACTTTTCTGCAACACTATTTTGGTCGGAACTTTCAGGCATAATAAACTAAGCCATTATCCCAGAATTCTCAAAGTATTTAGCAAATAGTATTTTAATCTGCCCAGCATTGTCATGCCTACAAAAATATTTTCCACATCGATCAAATTTGACAACCTTTATGACTTTTCCTAATTACTTCTCGATTTCAGTCCGAAAAATTTTGAACTTATCAAGAAACTCATATTTTTCCTTAATCAAATACAAATAACCATATCAAGAGTAGTCATCAATGAATATGATGAAATAAAAATTGTCTACACAAAGTTGCAATATAAGGTCTATTAATATCAGTGTGAATGATCTCCAACAAATCATAATTTCGAATTGCAGTTTTCTTCTTTATCTTAGTTATCTTTCCCGCATAATAGTCTCTACAAGTCTCTAGGCCACTTTTAAGAGTACGCAGGATGTGTGTCTTTACTAGTCTTTCTACTCTTTTTTTAGAGACGTGACCAAGACATTTATGCTACAATACATAAGGCTGTTCCTTAAGTAGAGATATTTTAAAAACAATATTTTCATCTATATTAATGGCATATATATCATCGGGAGATAAATACAATATGTACAATCCATTGAACATATTGCGGCATTCAACATTATTTGAATTAAAGAATATAGAAATAATAGCATTCTTTATTTTTTTTAAAAAAAGTAGCCACACATGTTCAAACATGATATAGAAACTAAGTTCCGTATAAAGAAAGGTATAAAAAAAAATGTGTTTCTTAATGTTAGATTGAAACCAGGATCCAAGATCAAAATGACATGTCCCACAAACTCAATGTCGATTTTATCGTTGTTTCCCATAGTGAGCTTTGATTCATCCTGATTTTGAGTCCTTCTATTTATGATTTCCTTTAGGCTCACTCTTGGATAACCAAGCTTTATATTTATCGCAATATTTATTTATGTGTCCTTTCTTCCTACAGAAATAATAAAGTACACCATCCCTCTTAAATGGTGATTTTCTAGGACCCATATTGTTGGAAGGACTAACGGTTTCAAAATTTCCTTTCTTAGGAATTGTACTATTAGAAGGGCCCACGACTTTATGATTTCCTTTATAAATATGATATACAATCCCTTTACCCTTCCTACTGGCAAAACTGAGGCATATAAAGCAAGATGTCCTCTTTCTTTCTTTAGTTTCTCTTCCTTTGCCACCACCCTAACTATGAGGTCATTAATTGACTAGGTTTTGTCTTGTGAGTCATAATTGGTCTTGATAATCCAAAAATTAGGAGGAAGGGTATTTAATACTTGCTGCACAATATTGAGAATATCAACCTGAAGAACTCAAAGTTTTGTCTGTAGGTCTACCATCCTATGCACATGATCTCTGACCCCACCTGAATCATCATCCCTCATATTGAAGAGTGTTTGCATAAGTATCCCAATCTCAGCATTGGATGAAACATGATATCGTACCTCCAAGGCTTTCATCATTTGCTTAGCAGTGTAGTCAACTGGCAAGCCGATCATCAAATATTGTCGAGGTCAATTCGAGTGGGTGTCGTATGGGTAAACTACTTCTTTGTGTTCAATAACGACTGTCCTTAGGGTGGCTACAAGACAAGCGGCTTCGAGAGAGATTTCGATTTGGATACCCTCCACAAATACTTACATGTTAAATTTGTTGTGACCCTGATTTATAACTCTCCTTGGCTTTGAGAGAATTTTTCTAAGAAAAGAGCTTTGCATCATGAGGTGGCTCAAATATTGTCAATGCTAAGGCATTCTTAGATGTCATCGATTCTACGAAAAAGTTACCATTCACCTAGTTGCCAATACCGAGTCCACTTCGATAACTTTGCGTATGGAGAGTGTCCGCATTCCTCAAAGGCCATGAATTCGGTAACATTGGATCAAGTAAATATTAGAAACATGCATCCAACATTTATTTCTTATATTTTCAAAGTCTAGTAATTGTCGTTAAAATTTCTAGAGTCCTTCTTTAATTTTCGTTATTTTCTAGTTTGTCTTTCCTATGAGTCCTTTTATCTTTCCAGAGAGTCCTAGTAATTTTTCATGCTTGGAGAGTTGTTCCAAGATCATCTATATAAGCATGCTATAATGAAGAAGGTAGACTTGTTTTGATAGAAAATTCATTTAGCCTTTGGCTTGAGAACAAGAAGGATTTCTTGTTTTGCTTTTATCTCTTAGGTAGATTATTACGAGTGGCAAGCGACCTATCCGTTTTAGTTCTCACTTGTGTTGCCTTCTACTTCTCTACACTTTCTCTGGCGTCAAATGTGTAATTCAGAAGTATAAGGTATAATTACAATAAATAGAATGCATATCATTTTGGCATTCAGATGATGTTAACATTTTCATGCTACAAAAAGCTTTTGCGCAATTACTTTATTTTCTATTGTCAAGAGTTTTCTTGTACTGTTCCCGCAAGAAAGTGAAAAAGAGGGATAAGAAATTACTTGACTTGAAATTAGAAGAAAATGAAGAACAAATTCTGGAATTTAAGGTGCAAAACTAACAAATTTACAGGAAGCAAGATGAAAGTTAAATAATAAATTTGATTAACCGTTATTGTTGCACACTCTTTGAGATTTTAGTTATGTTGTTCGTACATTGATAATCATTTTCCAAAAAAGTTACCACTTCTGAGATCATGAGGGTTGTCAAATATCACTTGGTATTTATTTACACCAAAAAATGATCGAGTCATCGACAAGCACGTGTTTTGGCATGTAAGTGTCACGGTCCATGAATCCTCCTGACTCGTGACACTTGTGAGTGGTGCTTGGGGTTATCGAGTGAAGAGTGAGGAGGCAGAAGGGCTGAACACAACTAATCCGTGGGAGTGGCGTCAAGATGGTTGGTACTAAGAGTTCTAGGATAGAAAGATTATATCACTTAGGAGCTCTAAAGGCAAGGTTGGCCTCCCATGTACAAATTGGTCGGGAGCTGATGTCGCTCTCCTAACGAGGCCATGGCAGGCCAAAACCAGTTGTTGAACCTAAAGAGATCTGCTGTTTCACTCGATGGACTAGACGCCCGAGCAAAACTAGGTGTGGTAAGATCTTGCACAAAGAAGCATTCATCGTATTGTTCGTGGAACAGCTATAGAAGAAAGGCTGGTCTGGCAAAATCTGCTCGTTAGGCGCCGCACGGGCCCTTCTGTGGCCAAGGAAACTGTCGACCCGTGACAAATGGTATTAGAGCAGGAATCCCTCTAGTAAGTGAGTGAGTTGGAGAATCGAACTTCTCGCTCTAGTGCGAGTCGAACTGATAAGTACTAATGGTATCGGTCCTAGTGGGCGAAAAGTGAATGGCCATGGCAAAAGATGCTCAAATGAAGCTGGGCTCTCTGCTCCTAGGATGGCAGGGTGCTAGGATGAGTTGGTTCCCCGCTGAGCTGATAGGGAGTTAGAGAAGAACAGAATCCTCGTTAAATAGAGATAATGTTCTTGGATCAATCGGTGAATTCGAAGAAGAGGTCTATTGCCACATTTTCAACAAGGAAAAAACCTCCATTCGGTTTGCTAGGGTCAAAGAAGCTAAGTAGGAAAAAATGGTGCTGCCAAAAGATGCGGCTGGCGAAAAATGCCACACTTGCCAAAGAAAACGCAAGTGACTGAGAATGATCAAGTAGTGGAGATCAAAAGAGGCTAACGATGGAGCAAAACCTGTTTTGTTGGGCAAGCGTGACTGTTCGATGTGAAATCCCAAAAAGTGGTGTATTAATGGTTAGGGACGCAAGGAAGCGACAGAACAAATCGCAACAAAGGCGTTGCGAATTTGAGTGGAGGAGAATGTCACAGTCCGTGAATCCTCCCGTACTTGTGACACTTGTGAGTGATGCTTGGGGTTATCGAGTGAAGAGTGAGGAGGTAGAAGGGACAAACCCAACTGGTTTATGAGAGTGGCGTCGGGAGGGTTGGTACTAGGAGTTCTAGATATAAAAAATTATATCATTTAGGAGCTTTGAAGGCGAGGTTGGCCTCCCGTGCACAAACTGGTCAAGAGCTAATGCCTCTCTCCTGACGAGGCTATGGTAGGCTGAAACCAGTTGTTGAGCCTAAAGAGATCCGCTATCTCACTCGATAGATTAGACGTCTGAGCGAAGTTGGGCGTGGTAGGATCTCACACAAAGAAACATTCACCATATTGTTTGTGGAACAGCTATAGAAGAAAGGTTGGCCTGGCGAAATCTGCTTGTATGGCGCTGCACGGGCCCTTCCGGGCCAAGGAAACTGTCTACCCGTGACATAAGCATAGACATCGATACATGATATGTTGCCCATAACTAGGAAGATTTGTATTTGGAAGATTGACACGTCGATACGCATCGCTGACACACATTCCACTATTGGTACATGACGTTGAGCTACTAGCAGTTATCGATATGTACGCTGGTAATGGGCAAGTAGCCGAATGCCATTCAAGATCTTTAAAAGCATGAGAAACACAGGGATATAATCACCAATTTGAGGTGGAGTAGTTGGAAAACAATAGAGCAATTGGCAGAGGTTCACTTAAGGAGTATAGAGGCATACTACAAAACGAAATTAAGCAGATAGGATTGAGGAGAAATGGACATGCATTTTTTGAGAGAACAATTGCCATTTGAATGTAGGATCATAGGATGTCAAGATTGTGGGACGGTTGCCAATGGACAATTACTAGTCATCACCAGAGCAAAATATTGTCTGAGGAAAATAACCGCTCAGAAAGTAAGTAAAGAAATCATGGTACGAGGGTATCGGAAAAAAAGAAGAAAAAAACAGAGAAACTGTTCAGAAAGAATGCAACTACTAGGAACCGTCAATAAGCAATTGCTACACAACCATTATAAATACTATGATCAACCTACTAGAAAACTCCCATGCCCAAATCAATCCAACTTACTATCTTTCATGTACTTTTATCTTCCTACATTGATTTTTTTCCTAGTTTTAGTTTCAGGATCGTATTGTCAACTAAATTCCGATGTGCATCTTTATTTTGGGTGCCATGTTGTCTATTAGATTCCCATATGTGTTTTCATATTGCAGTATCAATTAAATTTTGGCATACTATCTTTGTGTTTTTAGATTGTGTTTGTTGGGAGCACACAATAGAAGTCCAATATCTTCATTTAGGGAAATTACCGAGAGAGAGCTCCAATTCGAGCCCATCAACATATCCAGTTAAACTTATATTCACTCAAAAGCTTAAGTTAATGAGTTATGAGTTAACTAGAACACATTAACTGCTCCATACCATATTAATTTTTCGATATGAGACTTTTTTAAGACAACTTACTCACGCGTGCATCCTAACATTCTCCCCCTCACACGTGAACTCAATGTTAGGCCCGTCTTCCTTAATTTAGGTATTTTTCTACATTAATTTATGGGCCTATGTTGCTACACCACAATAGTCACCTACCTGGAAACTACAATCATTAGATTTGATACCATTGTTGGAAGAGCGCGGCAGAGGTTCGATTCCTTCACTTGAGAAGATTGTCAAGAGGGAGTCTAAGTCTGAAACTGTCAACATAGTTAGATCCACATTTATCCAAAAGTTTAAGCCAACTAGGATATATTGACTACTCCACACTACATCAATTATCTAATGTAAGATTTCTTTAATATAACTTACTCACATAGGTATCCTAACATGCCATCGATTAAATTCTGGCATAGTTCATTTACATCTGTTTATATCATCGAGTATGTACGTTCCAAGTATTATCATTAATTAAATTCCTATGTAGTCTAGTTCTATTTATTGCAGTTGATTCCTTTTGTGGTGATGGATATTTGATAAGTATCGTCGACCGGCAGAAGTCCTTGTTGATAACCCCACTCACCTATTGATGACCTGTTGATTTCAGTATTCCTCAAATCGCTATCCTTGTTTATTGATGACTTATCTGACTAATCGATTAAACTCATTATTTGTCGATGATCAAAGTCAGACAATTTTTTATGTCAACATATTTCCTTTTCAAAAGCATTGAATGATCTTATCCATCGTTTGATTCTTTTAAATAGTTAAACGAGGGCTTGAATACAATACCTTCCTTGGCGATTCTGCCTCTTATATGATCTGGAAAAGCGTGCTCGCCCCATTGAACTTGAGTCTAGACTTCTCAAACAGGGGCAAATTCTATGCTGGGCTTGAAGTTCATAATCCTCGTTTCTGCACTCGCCGGTTCGGGTTAACCAAAGTATCCCTGCACTGATCGTCTACTCGATGGAATTTCCCTTCTCGCCCCTTTATGATCATTGAGGAGAAGCTGCGATTGTTTGTCACTATGAGGTTATCGGTGCCGTCCTGCCATTGTTCAATTGATATCGATGCTCGACCCAAGTTAACGCTGCCTGGGGTTTGGGAATTGGCTAGCAGTGGCTTGTCGGCCGCTCGCCGGTGGCTAAGACCTTCGCTGGTAACGTCAGGGCTCTTGAGGACATTTCCGAAATCATAAAAGTATAGAGAGAGTAAAATTGGAAGGAAGAAAAAGCCTATTTGCATTCTGAAAAAACAGTATTCCAAATCACCCCCTAGCTTCCTTGGGTCAAAGGCCTCGTAGGACTTTGGAAATGCATTTTGCATTTCCCCAATGCTCTCTTGAAAATTTGCCAAAAGCCATTTGCATTTACTCAGCCCCAAAGGCTTTTGCCAGACTAAATTAAACGCACCCTAAATCTATGCAAACTGCCCATTATCCCCTTTGACTAGACCATGTACAAAATGAAATCAAATGGATTAAGACCCCATGATTTAACGTGTGATTTATTTTGATTTAAATGAAGTTTATAGCTTGGTTCAACATAGTCTTTCAACCACCAGTTGTGCAAGAATGACGTAAACTTGGAAAAATGACGGTCAATTATCTAATAGACCTTAAAATTTACCAAATTGACTTTGCTTTCTTGTGGCTAAAAGTATGTTTACGAGCCAGCCAATTCAACAGATAATCACTTTGTTGGAGAGTGTCATCATCGCTTGCGTGAGCAAATGGTGGGCAAGTGAATTTATTTACTTGAAAATAGATATTTTTTTTTATTGATCCTACTCTACTTCTATTCTAATTCTCATTTTCACTCTCATATTTGCATTGCCTTTTTACAGGACATGAGAGTTGAAACCCACACCTAAAACTAAATCGTTCACGTCCCAACTCTCTTTGAGAATATGGGGATTAGAACACCTCACTTCCCCTTCCCAAGTGCGAATAGATAATCTGCTCTTAAATATGACATGTTTTGCATACCTCTCAATCTTCAAGAAATGTCAAATTGAGAAAGTTTGAGGAGCTAATGAACGCAGCAATACGTGGATGGACGTGAGCTAGCAAAAGCAGTCCGCCACATCGATGGCTAGTCATTGCTTTAAAAGAGTCATTACTTGTGCGATACGGTGAGATGTCTTATGCATATTTTAGTGTGCTGATGCAGAAATTTAGTGGCGATATACCAGGAAAAAGTTCTCTTCATTGATGAATCTATTTACTCATGGTTTGCAGCCAACTTTGTGTAATTACTATAAATGAAGTTTTAGAATGTCCACCCCACTAGTTTAAGTTTTTAGCTTTTGGACAAAGGGAGGCGATATGCATATAAAGATTTTGATGAGGGAGACGTACACACAAAATATATATTGAACATGACACTATTATAATGTTAAAATTCTAATTCAAAATTTTCGGCTTATAAATAGAGGGAGACCACATATATATGAACAACATATAGATCTCGAAGATAAGCATGTGAGATACTTTAACACGAGGTAACCTTAGGGCTTTACTCCCTTTTGCATTTTTGGTCTAAAAGAATAGGTTTAATTCGATTATGAATAAAAATTTACTAGTTGAGATCGAAAGTTTCGTTTCTTTGACAAGGTAATTAAAGATGCGTCTAGAGTGACTTTTATTGTTAAAATTTTCTTTTGGGTCTATTATATAAGTTTAAACATCTCTCCCTTCTCTTTTTTTGGAACTCCTCCGGTCTTTAAAACTTTACAGATCTTTAGACCATATCGGATCTTCCATGATTTTCTGAAATGATATTCGTCTCATTTTAGTGGAAAAAGCAATGTGTCCTTGCTAGACATTAAAAGCTGAGCTGTATGTAAATGTAAGCGCGAACGTATACCTAGGAGAGATAGAATTTTGACAAATTCAACGTTGCTTTGTTTCGGCAAATGGCGTCCCCATATCTGTCGACATACGCACCACTCCATCAAAAGCCGATGTGGACCCGATGATACGTCAGGCGGCTTGGGATGCCTTGAGTTTGACCTTCACATCTCGATTTCTATTCTTTTTTAAAACAAGTGATGTCGATGGCAATATTGCGACGACCTAGACGATCAAATATTCGGTAGTAATATTGAATATTCCTGTTTTCAAACCATAGCTTATTCAATGTGATGTAATTTCGATGTCACGCCCGCCCTTCGCTCATCACTGCGCTTGTCACTTTAAGGGTCAAACGTGACTAAATTTATACGTCCTAGATGATATCTATGCGTTTATGAGGATCAGTTGACCATTTAAATACCCATTATCATCGAGGCGAGGCTATAAAAGGGCTGTCATAAAGCTCGTGCGCAGACGATGCGGGACATGGTATACCTCATCCTGCAAGCAAACCGGAATGAAGAATGGCGAGACCATTTCCAAGGGTCGGCCGCATCTCCAAGCAGGGATGGACGAAAATATATATTTAGCCCATTTTCCTATACTTGACATTCTAACTAAAATATAAAACGACAAGGCGTTTATCTTACAGATAGAAGAACGAAAAAGAAAAGATTGCGAGAATCCACGTACGTATAGATTAAAAAATGGGCAATCTTTTCAAGACGGTTGGCAATATCTTCCTCATAATCCGCGCAAACCTTGACTTTACCATATGTGTGAGATGGTATTTCGTCCACGCCTACAGAACCCTAGAGAACCTTCCATCTTCATCGGCTCCTAGGGAAGCCCTTTTATTCTTTCATCATGCATGGCCCTACCGCAAGATGGTGGAAGATGGAGCATTGATCGATTACAGCTTAGTTTTTTCCCAAAAGCTTATAGACCAGAATTTCTATTTCAATCCGATAATTCAAATTGAAGTAATTGGCGAAATTAAAGTACTTGAAGTGCGGATTGGCTAGGTGAAATCACTTTGCCAGTTTGGTTAGTCACCATGTTCAATTGATTATTTTTGGAAAAGAAATTGATGTGTGTTATTTGAAACATATTTTGAGAAAAGATAAGGTAATCCTTGATTTTCTATAATGTGAAATAGAAAGATAAGTTTCACTTGCTCAAGTTCGATTTGACCTTGCTTTTTAGCTTGTTCTGATCGAATTCTACGGCCAACTTGCGTGACTGATTTGCATTTAGTTTTATTTCTTATCACTCAAATTGTAGGGCTGCCGATAAAATAAATTTAGGGAGAAAATGGAGGACTATAGATATATAGTGGAGAAAGGACCACACTGAATCTTTTTATCTATTAATAGGACTAATCAAATGACTACGAAACACAACTGAAGGAATCGTGATAGGGAGTTAACTTAGCATAGCAATTTATGTTATGCACCTAATTTATGGTCCTGCACAATTGAATCATTAAAAAATTCCAAGAATTATATGGTCAAAAGTTTTCCCTCGTTTCATTTTACGTTTCAATTATTTCATATATACTAGCATTCTTTTACCAACAAATCCTTTTCAATAATGTATATCTTCTAACTCTTGTGTCATAGTTGAATAATTGATTAGAGTTTGTTTGTTTTGGCTTCTAAAAGTGAAAGTGAAAAGTAATTTATTTCTTTTCCGCTGACATTTAAAATATCATTCTAATTTTCAAAACTTATGCAATATTACATGTGAATTAGCATGTTACTATTTGTATATTTTAGAAGTTTTCAAGTGTTTAAGGCTTTTTTTTTTTTTTTTATCTCTACAATATGTCTCATGTGTTTGTTGTCCAAAGATTAAGTGTTCTCATTCAAATGATATTCTAATGATAATCTATCATGAAAATAAATAAATAAAAACAATCTATTAATTGACGTTCCCTGACTTTTAAACCTCAAATAATATATATATATAAATGAAACAAAAATAAGGCATGGTCAAGACGTGTGGAGTGGCCATACACGCACGTGTCGAACATGCCTTACTTTATGATAAAAAAGAAGAAGATGAATTTGAAGTCTTATGTCACCCATTATCATAACAAAACAGAAAGTTGTTCGAAAGGATTTTGTTAAGTTGTCCTTAAAAGGTTTTTGTCCCTTTGCGCGATGTTCACATGGATCATTATGAACTCAATCTTCGTCATATTTACATAATTATTACGTCATAAAATACTACATGTGGAGATTAAAAATTTTCAATGACGGTATACAAAAATGACATGATATTGCTGGGATTTACACATATCATTTACATGGTAATTAGAGAAACCAACACATAAATCTAACTAACGCATTTGTGTTCGCATGAATTTTGACCGAAGCCTTGAGCTCTTGACCTCACCGATCAGAGAGACTCGTGTCATTTTAAATGTTGTGAACATGAATTACGAGCTTTTGTTGAATCTGACCAATGTCATTCGGTAAAATTCTCTTTTTCTGGACTAAAGTCCAAAAGGTAAAGGCAAAAATCAAGGAGGAATTCGTGGAAACTAGGTGAATTGTGCATCGTGACCGAATTTTCCTCTCCTTGTCACCAAGCAATAAATAAAGATTGCTAAAAAAATTTTTCCCCCAAAATTCCCCTATGTGTTGTGAGAAAGAAAACGACCATCTATTATATAAAGTGATCCTCTCTCCTCCGTCCTCCCTAGAACGTAAAGAGATTTTTAGTGCAGAGAAGAGAGAGAGATGGCGGCGAACCAGAGCGACGCCAACGGGAGCCTGAAGACTTATGATGAACATATTCCGGAGATCAAGTTCACCAAGCTCTTCATCAATGGCGAGTTCGTCGATTCTGTCAAAGGTAGAATTCAGAATTCTCATTCGAATTGTCGTTTTCTCAGTAACTCACATGACAACGACGTCGACCACAAGGAGCAATCCTAGTTCTGTGTTTGTATGCTTAGTAAATTTAGTTTTTCTTATTCCGAAACATACACTCTTCACTTCCTTTACTTTCTCACGAGGGCCCTCCAATTCAATCGCCAGCTTCTTGTCACGTAATTGTCCCGAAGTTGGTTTGGTGTCATTCAAGCAGTTCTGTTTAGGATGAGTGAAATTCACTGCTCTGTTCGGAGCACAGAAAACGGAGCATCGAAAGAAAAAAACGACCCTCCGAATCGAGATTGACCTCAAGAGAATCTTACATAGGATTTGCAGTTGGCCATAGAAAAACTCGCAGTCCTCACGAGTTCTTGTTCTCGTTTGGTTTCTTCTTCTCGTTCTTACATTTTGGAATTTCTAGTTTGTGATGGTGAATGAAATTGGATGAGCAGGGAGGACGTTCGAGACGATAGATCCAAGAAATGGAAAAGTTATAGCCAGAGTTGCAGAGGGAGATAAAGAGGATGTGGATTTGGCCGTGAAAGACGCCCGCCAAGCATTTGATCACGGCCCCTGGCCACGCATGCCGGGCTACGTACGTCCCTTCCTTTCTCTCTCCCGTTTCGTCCTCATTTAATTTTCTTCTCCATCATATTAAAAAGATAGTACAAGTCGAAATTATTCATTTAATTTTCTATCTCCCGTTTCATCCTCATTTAATTTTCTTCAGATTCTTTTTCCATCAGATTAAAAAGACAGTACAAGTCGAAATTAATTCATAAATTCACTTATGGATATTATCTTATCAAAATTACAATATTAGTTTCAGCCGGGATCTTTGTGTGAGATAAATTGATCAAAACTGAGAAGTTCAGAGTTTGACGCTCCATTTAGTAAATTGATTTTAGTGAATCAATTTTTGTGTTACCTCATATCCATTTTATTAAAGAATCGTTAATGGGTTCAAGTGCAATCTTCAACCTAAGAAAAATGATGGTTGAATACATAATTTGTGAGCATCGACTATAATAAAGCGGGGGCATCACTTATTTGTTTTTTACATGTTGGGTAATAAAGCAACCACTTTGATCATATAGCAATAATTGTATTTTTCCCCCTTCTAGGACCAAAGGATAACTTGTGGGTGGACAGGTCTGTTATTTTCTCTGACCACAGACCACGTTAAAAATAATGACATGTGAAAGAAACAAACTAATAAAAAAAATAGCATGGTTGATCGATTAATCTATATCCGGCCAATTAATAAGATATTTTTTCAGTTATTTTATCTCTCTGTTCTTCCCCATATCATACCAACACTTTGTTATAAATAATGACGTGTATTATGTGTTATCAAACGTGGAAGTGCAGAAAATTAACACAGTTAGCCAAAGGCACACATAACCAAACCAAGAATGATCAATTTGGAAAATTCATCAATTTGTAAATTTTTTATTCTCTTGGAACCGGAATTGCAAAACCTTTCAATGCTCACTACTTGTGATTTAGGCGATGATTTAGTCCCTATGGATTTGATTGATAGTGTCAGACACCTAATTCATGCCATTAAATACTTCTGTGGGGAGCCCCTCCGACGATAGGGAAAAACGAAAAAATCTGAGACGATCCGTCACTTCTTGGAAAGTGATGGGGACATGCTAACCATCCATCCCAATTGTGGGATTATGGCAACAGGAATTTAGAGCTTCCATAATTAATTGCCAAAATTGACCTTTGAATTGGAAAATGACAAAAACTAGAACCACTAAAGGAAACCAACTATACACATAATATACATGTAGCCCAACACTAAATACCAAAAGGAAACCAAAGGCTGCTCGAGATTTGTCAAATTAGAATTCCCAAGGCATGTGTCTCATTTTGTATTATTACTAAAACATTTTAATATATAAAATATAGATTTAATCATATAAGTGACTGCAATAATTCGCTTTGTGTGTAAATATCGTCACTTGAGCTTGTCACTAGCACAAAATTATTTATTCTAATCATTATCATCGACGTTTGCATGGTTTTAACATATAATTTGAGATTTTGATGTTACAAGGGCTACCAAAGCAACAACTCTAGCTTGAGCAAAATGAAATCAAAACATATATTACTCCATACATTATAAAATTTTACTTGAATAAATATTATCTTTTGTTAAGTTTCATCAAATTTTCTTATATCTTACTCTAGAAATTAAAATTTACAGAATATTTTATCTCACTTTTTAGGCTGTGATTCGTCATTTATCATTGTGAAGTCCTATCCCATTTGAAGTCCTTACTTGGCTAACATTAAATTCATACAATGTCTTAGTTCTCAAATTCAATTAAATTTTCATTTCCTTTTGGAAATTGTGCACAACAATTTACAAATTAATCTTGGTTCAAGGCACGAAATTTAAAATTGATATAAAAGGTTGGTTTCGCATTAACTTTTGTTTTCTATAGGTGTTTAATGTAGCTCTACATGATCAGATTCTGTATATTATTATTCTTTGAACGGCCTTAGTTTTTGCGGTTTATTATAAGGAGTATTCATGGCAATTGATTTTGGAAGGTTTATACTCTGGTTGCAAAATCCCATGCTTGAAATGTGCGGTCAGCAAGTCTCCATCACTTTTGATAAAAAAATTAAAAAAAAAAATTCCGTCACATGACGTCACCGTCTTCTTATCATGGCTGGGAAAAACGAAAAATATTTACCAACAGAATTAATTTTTATATTATTTTGTTCAAAATCGAATTTTAATCAAGGAAAAATGATATCATTAGTACTATAACTTTTGAGTACTATAAAGTACTTTTTTTTTTATTATTATTTGAGTATACTTGAGCATCATAAGTTTCTCTTGTTCCATTATTTGGAGATCATATAATTTTTCAATCTATCACGTGAGAGTTATAACTTTTTGAAATTGTTCAATATAAATGTTATGTCATGTTAGATTTTTGGCACCCAAATAATTTTTTTTTTTTTTAAAATTATGGTATTCAAATGATTAATTAAAAGTTATGAGTGAATGTTATTTTGAATTTATGGCACTTAAGTAATTGGAAAAAAAAATTATGATACTTAAATGAGCACTATATAAAAGTTGTGACATGTATTCATTATCTTAACCATTACATTCTTGGAGAAGATATTTTTATTTCATTTTTCCTCCCTTATTTCATGGGGTTAACATCCTCCTCCTCTCTTGCCTGCCTCTTTGAAATCGACAAATTAGGGCCCGCTCAGATTTGATCTCTATTTGTTATGATTATGTTATTAAAAATAGGAAATTGTCTTTGGTAGGAAATTTCGATCTCTTCATTGTAATTCAGTTCAAGAAGATTCTTCGATCAATCATAGAAGCTAGAGTACATAATCAACTTAAATGATATTTCTAATTTTATTCCCAGACGCTGCAGTTGCACAGGTATACTTTTGTATGTTACATTTGTTTATGCTAGAATTAGGAAAAAATATATATATTTCAGCATAGCTAACTTTAGCACTTTGTAGAATGCGACAATTGTTATGAGAAAAAATATATATTAGGGGTACAGTGCATTCTGCTAGAAATAAAATTTACATGTTCTTGAAATGTAATTGACTCGATTGAATTTGTACTTGGTCTCTGCATTTGTTTCTAACGCTAGAAATGCCCTTTCGGAATTCTAGTCAGTTATAATATGCAACATATGTTGTAGTTCGTTTTTCACTGAGAATATATGTTTTGGTTCATTTTCCTGCATCTCGTTTTTCCCTGGGAATATCTGTTTTGGTTCATTTTCCTGCATCTAGACAAGCGTACATAGAGATAAATGTCAAGCGTTATCTTAATAGAATATGCTAGACATCTAAAATTGATTTATGAGATGACATGTCAAACTATTGTAGGTTCTCGAATGTGGCTCGTTGGTTTAAAATGGTCACTTATAGCCTAACATATCACTTAGTAAACTAATTTTGTAGATCGATCTAAATAAGGATAGCATTGTTCTATTTCAATCAGTAACGCAAGGCCTTTCTTTTTGTTCTTTTTTCGTAATTTTCATTCTGTAATCATAACAATTTAGCGGCAGAAAGAATAAGTGAATAGCAAAATTCATGTAGTTCTGTCTAATCCTCCAAAGCATAGTTTTCCGTGTGCATTTCATTCTAAAATCCCAGTGTTCACTAATTTTGATTTGTATATGACATATGATTGTAAATTCATCAACAGCAAAGGGGAAGGATCATGTCGAAATTTGCGGACTTGATTGAAGAGAATATAAACGAACTGGCCGCTTTGGACACCGTGGACGCCGGGAAGCTATTCAGCATGGGCAAGGCCTTGGACATTCCGCAAGCCGCCACACTGCTCAGGTACTATGCCGGTGCAGCGGACAAGATCCACGGTGAGGTACTGAAGATGTCACGTGAGCTTCACGGGTACACCCTGCGTGAGCCGGTCGGCGTGGTTGGGCACATCATCCCTTGGAACTTCCCGACCACCATGTTCTTCACCAAGGTTGCCCCGGCATTGGCAGCTGGTTGCACCATGGTCGTGAAGCCCGCAGAGCAAACCCCTCTATCGGCTCTCGTTTATGCTCATTTGGCTAAGAAAGTACGTCAATCGATTTGGAAAAGACGCTTTTGAAAGCAGAAGTCATTCTTCTAGCGTGTAATTGTATAAATAAGTAGATACTTTAGTTACTTGGAACTAGATTTCAGTAGACAATGCGAAAAAATTTCGTCATTTATTAGTCTAGAAGTTATGGTTAATTATGAAGAGGATAGTCTCATCAATATATTGAAGACAACAATAGCGAAGCAAGCGAAAACATGATTTTGAATATCTGTTAGGCATTAATAAAGTAGTTCCAAAAAAAAGTCGTCCCAAAAAAAGAGAGAACACGCATGTAGGTTATTCAGGCAATTTTTCTGCCTTTACATCTTGGTTTGCTTTGCATCAGGCTGGTGTTCCTGATGGAGTGATCAATGTTGTAGCCGGCTTTGGACCAACGGCTGGTGCAGCGATAAGCAGTCATATGGACGTTGATATGGTAAAATTTTGAGTTCTTTCTTTCATGAAACTTTCTATTATCGTGCCACATAACATTAGCTGAATTTTGTGACAGTATGCTTGTGAATTTTTTAGCTTGGACTGATGTGGCATGAAAATCTCACTTCAGGTCAGTTTTACGGGATCTACAGAAGTAGGACGAATGGTGATGCAAGCTGCAGCAACGAGCAACTTGAAACAAGTATCCCTCGAATTGGGTGGGAAATCGCCTCTTATAGTCTTTGATGATGCCAATTTAGATACTGCTACTGATCTTGCTCTGACCGGTATCCTCTTTAACAAGGTACAATGTCTTGAACTTCTCAGGCCATTTGCAAAACCAAAGAATAAGTTCCGAATGCTCGAAATTGGTTTCTCAATTCAACTCTATGTTGTAGGGAGAAATATGTGTCGCAGGCTCTCGGGTGTATGTTCAAGAAGGGATCTACGAAGAGTTTGAGAAGAAGCTAGTGGCAAAGGCGAAGGCTTGGTCGGTCGGCGATCCGTTTGATCCGAATGTCCATCAAGGACCGCAGGTAAGAATGAACACCAGCAAGAAGCAAGAACATGCTAGATCTTGCGATAAAGCATATAATTGACAATTAGCCTCACACGAATTACACTAAATCCTAGGCTGGTAAGAAACAGTTTGAGAAGATACTTTCTTACATCGAGCATGGAAAGAGAGAAGGAGCCACGCTTTTGACTGGGGGCGAGCGTTTGGGCACCGAAGGGTACTACATAAAGCCAACAATCTTTGCAAATGTTAAGGTAAACTATCAATTCATAGTATATTTCTTAAAGAACATGAACCCTTATTTCAAGAGGAACTAAACTTCCGACTAATTTGTGATTTTGTCGAACTCTCTCCTTCCATCAGGAGGACAACGTGATCGTGAAGGACGAGATTTTTGGTCCCGTCATGTCGCTCATGAAATTCAAGTGAGTACTAGTCCCTGAAGCTATTGATTACCCAGTTCCGATGTAGTTGAACCACTACTATACGTAGCTGGAACAAACATAGAGACCTGTTATAGTACATTGGGCTACATTCATCATTTTATGGCGGATGGCAGGACTGTCGAGGAGGCAATTAAGAGGGCCAACTATACGAGGTACGGCTTGGCAGCGGGGATTTTGACGAAGAACATAGACCTGGTGAACACGGTCTCAAGGTCAATCCAAGCCGGTGTCATCTGGGTAAACTGCTACTTTGCGTTTGACAATGATTGTCCCTATGGTGGCTACAAGATGAGCGGCTTCGGGAGAGATCTCGGTGTGGATGCTCTCCACAAATATCTACATGTTAAATCTGTTGTGACCCCACTTTATAACTCTCCCTGGCTTTGAGAGAAATTTATCTAGGAAAAAAACTTTGCATCACCTCAAATAATGTGTAATTCAGAAATTATAAGGTATAATTACGAGAAACAGAATACAAATCATTTTGGCATTCAGATGATGTCAACAATTTTATGCTACAAAACGGGTAGCTTTTGTGCGCAGTTTCTTTGTTGTCTATCGTCAAGAGTTTTCTTGTACTTTTTCACCCAGAAAGTCAAGAAGAAGGGGTTGTGCGTTGATCTAGGATGGGAAATTACTTGGCCTGAAATTGGAAGGAAATGAAGAACAAATTCTGGAATTTAAGATGCAGGAATAATAAATTTACAGGGAACAAGATAAAAGGTAAATAATAAATTTAATCAATCGTGTTTGGAAAAAGAGAGAGAGCTCGCTTACAACATTTACGTCGGGGATTTGTAGTCCACCAATAGTTACTCTACATACGTTTATCGTTGCACACTCTCTGAGATTTTAGGCATGTTTTTTGTGCGTTGATAATCATTTTCCAAAGAAGTTACAACTAGAACTGGAAGCGGGCGAAGCCAAGGAGTACCAAAGGTTAAAAGAAGAAGATGATATTGCAATTAATGAAAAGCAATTTGGTACGATCGCCTCTTTCTTAGCAAGATCCATGCTGAGAGAGAGCAGTCAGGAGTCTTAAAGAATTGCTACGATCGCCTCTTTCTCAGCAAGATCCATGCTGAGAGAGAGCAGTCAGTCAGGAGTATTAAAGAACTAACGCCTCTCTCTCTCTCTCTCTCTCTCTCTCTCTCTCTCTCTCACACACTCACTCACTTTTCTAGATTTATCTTGGAATAATTGGACTAATATCTACAATTGGTAGTTGTTGCTAGTGATGTTGAAATCCCTCGGTGCTAGTTAAGCTGTGGTTAAAAATTATTTGGGGAGTAGTTAAAGTTTGTAATTATTGATGAGTCCTCGTGGAACTCTTGGAGAGCATTTCTTTTGTGCTATATCATGGGAATCTCTCTATATATAGGCAGGGCCCCCTTCTTAACTTGTGTAGCGAATGAAAGCAACGTAGAGAGGAGTGAAGAAAATACATGTTATGCTTGAAGGAGAATAGGCCTCCATTTGTGAGAAATGCGAGGTGCGTGGCAGTGACTTGAGGAACTTGTCAGTGAATGGGTGGTGGGTAAAATAAGAGTGCATACTTGTAATAAGTTTTTTTTATATAAATAGTGAAGATACTTTTCTATTTTGAGTAATTGCAATACAATCCTCGCTCAGCAAGTGGCATCAGAGGTACACTACGTGACACAACGGCAATCACTTAAATAGGTTCATTCAATCGGATTGCCTATATCTTCCCACCAATTATGGTTGACATCAAAGGTCTTGAAGTCGTCTTAACACGGTCCATTGAAGGGTTTTGTGTGATTGATTTTTAACTTATACGCCTCATCTCAAACATCACGAGTGCGAATTACTAGTTCTTATCCAATATCATTCCACAAAAGTGTATCGTGATTGATTGTATCGCTCGCCGCCTATCACCAATAAATAATTGTCGCAAAAAAGTGTTTCTTCCCAACATACTCCTACGTGTTCGAGAAGGAAAGCCACTACATAGCTATAAAAAGGGACCCTCCCTCCTCCCTCCTGCCATAAACGTGGGAGATTTTGAGTGCAGAGAAGAGAGAGAGATGGCAGAGAACCAGAGCAATGCCAACGGGAGCGTGAAGACTTATGATGCTCACGTTCCAGAGATTAAGTTCACCCAGCTCTTCATCAATGGCAAGTTCGTCGATTCTGTCAAAGGTAGAACTTGCCAGCTTCCCG
Organism: Eucalyptus cladocalyx; assembly: GCA_017140615.1. Lineage (NCBI taxonomy): Eukaryota > Viridiplantae > Streptophyta > Magnoliopsida > Myrtales > Myrtaceae > Eucalyptus > Eucalyptus cladocalyx. Next base: position 44,351,018 of record CM029518.1, read on the forward strand.
TCAAGTTTTTGCACTGCCTCGATGAAGATTCGTTACTTGGTTTCATGTTTCCGACTCTCTTCTCCCAGAGAGCTGTCCTCATCGAGATCTGTTCTTGCTGGCTTATTGTTTTTCTAAAGAATTGCTTTCTTCGGAAGTACAGAAAACAGAGTATATAAAGGAAAAGGACCATCTGAATCAAGATAAACCTCGAGAGTCTTACACTCGCAGTCCTTACAAAGCCTTGTTCTTGTTGGTTTCTTCTTCTTCTTCTTCTTCTTGGTTTTCTAATTTGTTTTGGTGATTGAAACTGGATGAACAGGGAGGACATTGGAGACGATAGATCCAAGAAATGGACAAGTGACGGCGAGAGTTGCCGAGGGAGACAAAGAGGACGTGGATTTGGCTGTGAAAGCTGCCCGCCAAGCCTTTGATCACGGCCCCTGGCCGCGCATGCCCGGCTATGTACGTCCCTTCCATTCCTTTTCCATCAAATTAAAGAGACAATAACACAAGAAATTAATTCATAAATTCGCTCGCAAATCTAATTTTATCGAAATGACACCGTTAATTCTAGCCAGGATATTTGTGTAAGATAACTTGAGCAAAACAAGCAAATAGAACTTAGGATTTGACACTTGATTTAGTAAATTGATTTTGATGTTTTGTCTTTTATCTCTATTATTGACGGGTTCAAGCGTAGCCTTAAAACTAAGAAGAGTGACAATATTAAGGGTCCGTTCGTTTACGGAAAATAATTTCTAGGAAAATATTTTTCGAAATTTTCGGTATTTGGATAATGAAAAATAGATGGTTAAAGAAAATGTTTTCCAATCAATGAAAAATCTCCTTGTAAGATTGTGGAAAATTATTTCCTCTTTTGAGAAAAAGGAAAACATTTTTCATAATTTCTTCCACCTTGTTTTTTTTCACCAACACATTTATTCTTTCCTTTTCTTTTCTGTTTTTTTTTTTTAAATCAAGTTTTTAATTTTTTCCCTTTTCTTTTTTTATTTTCTTTTTTCCATTTCATCTTCTTCCTTGGTGATGCGCGAAGCCGAGCTCACTCAAGCTCGGGCCTTGCCCGGCTGGGCGGAGCTCGAGCCTCACCATATCCGGCGAGCCGGGCGGGCTTGGGCCTCGCTCGAGCTCGCCCGGAGGTTCACCGGGCTCTAGCGAGCCGTGAGCTCCGCCGCCAAATCCGTGAGCTCGCGCTCGCTAGCTCAATGAAACCGGCGAGCTAGGCGAGATCGGTCGAGCCTCAAGCTCACCGGATCGGCAACTAGGTCTTGGTTGGCCGCTAAGCAACCGACCATCGTCGGGCATGTGGCGGTGGAGGAAGGAAGAGGAAGAAGGGAGGAAAAGAAAGAAATAATAGTAAATAATAATAATTTCGATTTTTTAAAAATACAAATAATTTATTTATTTTAAAAAATATATAAAAATAATAAAAATAATTTTTTGGTCAATTAAAAATTTTAAAATTCAATTTTTGATCTTTTTTCTCAAATAATTAAATTAGCTAACAAACGATGGAAAACATTTTCCACTTAAAGTTTATGTTTAACCGAACATCATAAAATAGTCATTTTCCTGGGAAATGACTTCGAGGAAAATGTTTTCTGGAAATATGATATTTTTTGTGAAACGAACGGAGCCTAAGTAAATCTTTATGATTCAAGAGGGGAAAGTGCATTGTCCCAAAGCTTACCCTCAAGATTTCAGAGGATTTTCTATATGATGGCATACCACCTGACAATGACACATGAAGAACACTAATTATAATGAATACAAAGATTTAAAATTCAAAAAAAAAAAATCGATTTATATAAAGCAAATCATATCGTTAGATGATTAATTTATAACGCACATATACGATCATATATTTTTCCACTCTTTTTTTCTCATCCCCTCTATCTTCCCAATCATATCAATACCATGTTATAAATAAAGATAACGTGTTGCACGTCTTTTCGAACGTGGAACAGCGGACAATTCACACAATTAGCTGAAAAGCACACAAAACAAAACCTAAAAAACTTTTTAAGGTTCATGACTTGTAATTTGTCTTATATTATCTTCGATAGTCTCCATCTGCTCTAAAATGGGCGAGCTGGAATATTATTGATTGATAATGTCCGCCACCAACTAAGATAGGGAAAAGGAAAGAAGCAAGCAAAAGGCTAACCCCACAAGATAAGGGGAAAAGGACAGAAATTGTTTTTTTTTCCTTTTAAATTTTGCACAAAATCGTATTTCAATGGCATCATCTCAGCCATTATTATGATACGGATAAGATTATTTTATTTCTTTTTCATCCTTGCTTGCCTATTCGTAATCACGAAATTAGGGGGGCCACTCGCATCTGCATTATATTTATGATTAAGAGTAAAAAAAAGTACTCTTTTTATTTTTATTTTTTGTGGTTGGTCGAAAACTTCATAGGAATTAAGATGAAGAAGGTTCTTCGATCAATCATGGTAGCTAGAGTATGCAATCAACTTAAACGATTGTTTCTAATTTATTCCCAGAGCTGCGGTCGAACAGGTTTTCCTTTTTATGTTTAGGAAAATAAACATTTTAGTCTAGCTAATATATATATTTTAGTCTTCCACATGTTTCGAACGCCAGTGATGCCTTCTTTTACTACTAGTTATTGTAGATAACATGTGTTTTAGTTCATTTTTTTGCTAGGAACATTCGCTTTTGGTTCATTTTCTTGCATATAGAGAAGCATAACATGAAGATACATGTCTAGTGTCATCTCAATATAATATGCTGGAAATATTGATTTACAAAATGATTTGTCAAACTATATAGGTTCGTGAATGTGGCTCACTCTTTTAAAAGGCCACTTATAATTTGAGACTTCACTTAGTAAACTAACTTCGATAACCAATTTGAATAAGGGTAGCACTGTTCTATTTCAATTAGTAACATGAGTCCTTTCTTTTGTTTTTTTTTTTTCTTTTGATTTCCGTTTCATAATCATAACAATATAGTGCCAAAAGAATAAACAAAAACCGAAATTCAAATGCAGTTCTATCTAAACCTCTAAAACATTGTCTAGCCGAATTTCATTTTAAATTCTAATGTCATGTATTTACATTTTTATATGATATACGACTATAAATTTCATAACCAGGAAAGGGGAAGGATCATGTCGAAATTTGCGGACTTAATCGAAGAGAACATAGACGAACTAGCTGCTCTGGACACTATAGATGCCGGGAAGCTATTTAGTGTCAGCAAGGCCCAGGACATCCCTCACGCTGCCATGATGCTGAGGTACTATGCCGGTGCAGCGGATAAGATCCACGGCGAGGTATTGAAGATGTCGCGCGAGCTTCACGGGTACACGCTACGGGAGCCGGTTGGCGTGATCGGGCACATCATCCCTTGGAACTTCCCGACCGGGGTGTTCTTTATGAAGGTCGCCCCAACACTGGCGGCTGGTTGCACCATGATCGTGAAGCCCCCCGAGCAGACCCCTCTATCGGCTCTCTTTTACGCTCACTTGGCTAAGAAGGTATGTCAATGCGACTCAAAAAAGTTAATTTGGAAGAGGACGACTCATTTTCTAGCATATATTAAGTAGGTCTTAATGACTAGGAATTAGTTTTCACTAGACAAAATGAAAGAATTTCGTCATTTATTAGTCTAGAAGTGATGGTTAAGTTTTCTCGTAATAATGCTCCGCTGGTTTTTAATCAGAAATTTGAAGACAGCAATATGAGAGCAAGTGAAAACATAATTTCAAACGTCATTTATGCCATAACAAAATTGTTCCTAAAAACAGTTATCATAAAAAAATGAGGATATACCAGGAAATTGTTTGAGGAATTTTTCTTCCTAAATTTTTGGTTTACTTTGTGTCAGGCCGGTATTCCTGATGGAGTAATCAAATCGTAACTGGTTTTGACAGCCGGTGCGGCGATAAGCAGTCATATGGACATTGACATGGTACTATTATGAATTCTTTCTTCGAGATGACATAACACTTGTCAAACTTGGTATAGATATGCTCGTCGATTTTTTGCTTTTGACTGATGTGGCATGATAACCTCACTTTAGGTTAGTTTTACGGGGTCTACAGAAGTGAGACGCATCGTGATGCAAGCCGCAACGACAAGCAATTTAAAACAAGTGTCGCTCGAATTGGGCGGGAAATCACCTCTTATAATTTTTGATGATGTTGATTTAGATACTGCTACTGATCTTGCTCTAACCGGTACCTTCCATAACAAGGTAAGGTGTTTGACTTTTTCTTCTTTTTTTTTTATGGAATTTGCGAGAACAAAGAATAAGTTTCGAATACTTGAAAGCATAATCATTTCTTGATTACAACCTCTGTTTCAGGAGAAATATGCGTTGCGGGCTCTCGTGTCTATGTTCAAGAAGGGATCTATGAAGAGTTCAAGAACAAGCTGGTGGCAAAGGCAAAGGCTTGGCCGGTCGGCAACCCATTTGATCCGAATGTCCGTCAAGGACCGCAAGTAAGAATGAACACTACCAAGTAGTAAGGAATGGCTAGATCTTGCAATAAAGCATATAGTTAACAATTAGCTTGACACGAATTATGGTAAATCATAGGTCGATAAGAAACAGTTTGAAAAGATACTTTCATACATCGAACATGGAAAGAGAGAAGGAGCCACGCTTTTGACTGGGGGCAAGCGTCTGGGCACCGAAGGTTACTACATTCAGCCAACAATCTTCACAAATGTTAAGGTGCACTATCAATCCACAACGCATTCCTTAAAGAACATGAAATTTTGTTTGGAGAGGAATTGAACTTATGACCATTTTGCGGTTTCCTCTGATTCCCTGCTTTCATTAGGAGGACAACGTGATCGTGAAGGACGAGATTTTCGGCCCTGTCATGTCACTCATGAAATTCAAGTGAGTATGACCTGCTATTGTTCCCCAAGACTATTACTTACCCCAGTTCCGGTGCAATTGAGCAAGCACTACTATTTGTAGCTAAAACAAACATAGAGCACTATCAAATTATGTTGCTTGACATTCAACATTTTAAAATGGGTTGCAGGACCACGGAGGAGGTGATCAAGAGGGCCAATGACACGAGGTACGGTCTAGCAGCAGGGGTTTTGACGAAGAACATAGATCTGGCGAACACAGTCTCGAGGTCAATTCGAGCAGGCATCATCTGGATAAATTGCTACTTTGCATTCGACAATGACTGTCCTCTTGGTGGCTACAAGATGAGCGGCTTTGGCAAAGATCTTGGTTTGGACGCTCTCCACAAATACCTACAAGTCAAATCTGTTGTGACCCCCATTTACAACTCTCCCTGGCTTTGAGAGAATTTTAGGCAAGGAGGGGGATGGGGGGCATTTGCATCATCTGATGGCTCAAATTATCAAATTATGTATGATTAAGAGTGTATTTGTTTGACTGAAAGCATTTTCACTCGTGTGATTTGCTGAAGATGATCAATAAATGAAAAATCATTTATGGCCAAAGTTTTCTCTAAAATAAGCACACCTTACGAATTATAAGGTATAATATACAAGAAACAGAATGCAGATCGTTTTGGCACTCACATAATGTAAATTATGTAATTAAATCCAAGGCGAGAGATTATTAGTGGATATGAGCTGAAAGGGTTTCTCAATTTTCACATCATATCGTATCCCAACACTGGTTGTAAGGCTTCCTCAAGATCACATGTATGGATTTGTGACGCTAGTCAATCGAAGCTCTGATACAACCCAAATCGATGCGGAATGGAATGTAATATGACCTAGGGCTGTTCTGTTAGGTACAGCCTACATGTGTTAAATTGTTCATGCAGACATTTCTTCACCTCCTCCGCACGCATTGTTTGGGGTGGGGGGGGGGGGGGGTAATAAGAGTATGAAGTTGACCAATTTTGTGAATAAGTATATGTAGTGGACATTGTATCAAATAATGATTTGAATCACTGCTGACCAAATCTTAGGTGGTAGTTTTTTCAACTACTAGAGCAGTGGCAATTTTATCTAAGAATGCATTTGTTTCATTGAAAATGAACGATTTGAAAAATATTTATAGCTTGTATAACTTAGAAAAGTGAATGAAAGAAGAAAATTCCATCGTGTATGAAAATGTTTGGACATAAATTATTGTAGATAATGAAAATATTTTTCTTCTATTCATTTTTTGCAAAACAAATAAAGCCTAAAGTCCAAGTAATTGAGCCGAAGGCAAATATTCATTAATTGCCCTAATGGAATCACTTTCCTTTGACTACGGACCTTCTTCTAATCCATTACTAATAACCCAATTGAAATTTCTACTAGGGACATTTATCGTCTCCAAATTCATACATATTAATCGATGCATGATATTTCTGGATGTCACGTATAAACACCTCTTGCTCTTGTAAAATCTAACACATTCTCCTATGAAAATAATTCCTTGATTGGTATTTATTGTTTTAGGTATATAAACCGATGAATTGTATTCTCCTCCACAAACCCTTTCACCATCCTTTGAGTAATATTTTTATAAGAAATGGTTTCAACCTTTTTTGTGGAATAGCCAGAAAACTCATTTCTTTAAAAATATTTGATGGACTGAGTCATTATGGTTTAGAATGGTAAAACCACCCCAAATAAGGGTGTTAGATGGGTCGACAGTTTACCCAAACTCATCCCACCTTTGTGACTCTATTTATCTTTTATAAAATAAGAGACTCCTTGGACTGTTTCAAGTTTAGAGAAGTCTTGGTGGGCCAATAAGATGTGCCTAACTTCACCCTTATTAAGGATATCAGGACTAATTATTTTTCCCTAGTTTTTTAATATTAATTTTGTGAGTTTTGTCTATAAGTTATTGAAATAAATCTTTCCTCGGTTGCTTGCAATGAGCGCTATTGTTTTAGGTAATATTTTAATCTTAATTCTTGTCGTTGCAATTGTGGCTAGCATAAATCATTTTCTTTAATATCTTACATTCCATTAAATTAAAATTTGAATTCCTCCATGTTATTTGTTGTTATAATTTTATAAATTCACTACCAAGTTCTAACTTCCTCTTATTCTTCATTGTGAATCAATTTACAAAAAAAAAAAAAAGTTCAATGCAAAGTTGAAAGTCAATTCTTTAGCTTTTTATAGTCTAACACTTAAAGGGCATTCAAAGGATGAAGCTCCTTATAGTAGCATAGTAGCACGGACTTCTTTGAGTAGACGGTTGAGATAAATCCCGAAAAATCCATCAATAAATGACGAACCCCATGTTGAAGTTTCCCATCGTGTGGCGCGGGAGGAGCAGAGTCATCAATAGGTAAAGAAGGACAGACAGACAGCTCAAAGACCGGAAGAAGGACATCCACTCGCCCTAAACAAATGAATAAGGTTGGAGGCACTGGGCATTGTTCCTAATTCAATTCCCTTTCTGCCGGGTGTGAGATCGTATGAGCTCCTCTCTTATAGTAGAGTAGCCGCCCTCCGTGGGAAATACCAAAACTAGCTCCTACTCCCACTCTATTAATTGCAGCGGTTAGGCCTTTTCCTAATGTCCTTTTAAGGCACCAAGAGCGCGATCACTATTCCTTATTGCCGAAAGACAGATCTCAGTACTCGTCTTAGTGCCCGGTATTCGGAGATAGGGAACTTTCCTTCTTGATTTATACAAATAACATATATACACATGAGGAGCTTAAACTTAAAATGGGTTAATCATATGGATACGGATTTGTGAAGGTTGGATTAAATATAGAAGTATTTTAGTAATTAGGTCGGGTCAAGTATAAATTATTAAATTAGCATTGAAGATAAATTGATCAAAACGAATTAAATTGATCAATTTAAGTCAGATTACTTTCGACCTGATCCACCACCCATTTGATAGCCGCACTTGTGACAGGTAAAATTGTGTGTAAAAAAACGAAAAAAAAAAAAGAAAGCACAAAGGAGGAATCCATGGCCAGGTTTCCGAAAATACCCCTACGTGTTACGGCAAGGAAAACCGACTATATATTAAGTGGTTCTCTCCTGCCAAAAGCGTGAGAGATTCGAGTGCAGACAAGCAAGAGATGGCAGAGCACCGCAGCAATGGGAATGTGAATCTAAAGACGTTTGATGCTCATGTTCCGGAGATTAAGTTCACCAAGCTCTTCATCAACGGCGAGTTCGTCGATTCTGTCAAAGGTAGAGTTCAGAATACTCGTGCGAATTGTTATTTTCTCGGTCACTCGTACAACAACAACGAACAATCCTAGTTCTGTGTTCTTATGTCCCTTCAGTTTCTTTAGAATTTCATGAAGGCCCTCCAATTCAATCGCCAGTTTCCTGTCTATCTTTTTTTTTTTTTTTTTTTTTTTTTTGGGGGGCACTGCCTTGATGAGGATTTCATTTGTCGGTTTCATATCGTTCTTGTACTCACAACAATCTGGAATTCATATATAGTGATTATGGTGAATCGGATGCTCTAACATATTTATTTGATTGGTTTACTGCATTCAGTTTCCAAAGTTAGTTTTTAATTTATTCTAAATTATATTTTGATCTGTTAGATAAATTTTAGAATTAATCTATTTTAATTTAGTTTATCAATCATTGATCTTCGTGGGAGTGATACTCTTTCTCATCATGATATTAGTTGTTCGATATGTTCACTTGCGTTTAGAATTTTATGAACATAATCCCCATTTTTTCTTTTAGGATAAGTGTATAAGAAGTCCTAAAACTTATCATGAAAATGTAATTCAGTCATAACTTTTTCAAAAAGTGTAATTAAGTCCTAAAACTTTCAAAAGGTTCAATAAGGTCCTAAAACTTGTCTCAAAAGTGCAACCAAGTCCTAAAATTTTCAAAAAGTGCAATCAATGAAATGACTTAAATTGAATCATTTTGATAAGTTTTAGGACTTGATTGTACTTTTTGAAAGTTTTAGAACTTAATTATACTTTGTGACAAGTTTTAGGATTTAATTGCACTTTTATAAAATTTTAGGACTTAATTGCATTTTCATGACAAATTTTAGGACTTCTAATGCACTTGTTCCTTTCTTTAATGTACAGTAACTACACTCTTCTATGGGCCATTCACTTACGAGCCGGGTTTTGGCCCAACATGGGTGGACGGGCTTAAATAGGCCCTTCAAACATAAAAATCCATCATCTCTCACTCGCACATAGTAGGCCGAACAGAACTCTCTTTACCTCTCTGCAACATTCATACCAGTGAATAATCCATACGACCAACATACTTTGAGAGCTCGTTACCATACATCTATTAGGAATATATAACAGCTAATAATTGGCATCACAATTTTGAGTAGGTATAGTATGCAGTACCTTAGATCGATCATTCGCTTTTATATCTCTCTTAATATATTTTTAAACAATGATATATTATATTCACAATTATGATTATCCCAAAAAAACAATCATAATTGGTCGACCAGTGAATAAAAAATTAGAATATGATTCTCCAAATTTGATATTTATCTTTCTATGAAACTCTCAATTTCAATTTAACTTGCTTTTCTAGAAATATCTCATTAGATCGAATCAATTCGTGATCATTGGCAACATTCTAAGATAGCAAACAGTGAACAGAAATCTTGAAAATAAGTAAAAGTCATGAGGGCACTTAATTGAGAAACTCTTTTCCTCAAGAGTCTCACGTGGCATAAAAGTTGGGATCAAAACTTTTGCCACTCTTGTTGATCGTCTCATGCATACGTAGTATGAAATATGTAATACGGTATTAACTTCTTTCCCATATAGCGTAAGTCTACACCTTCAATACCGTACAGATGATAGTTCATACATACCTAATGTCTAACTTGAGTTCACGTATCTACTTTTTCATGGAATTCATCAAAACTCACATCTGACATCATAGACAGATAAAATAAAATATGTTGATTACTTTACTTTCGAACATAGTAAATATTATTTCCTCATCTTAATACTTCGTTAAGGTGACATATATATTTTAAGCTTGAGCTCTTGATTATCACCTAGATAATAAGCTTAAAAACCGTCTCATCTCTATTTATCACATAGTAAATAAATGCAATTACTCATGTGAGTGGGCTAATCTTTTATCTACCTAACATACTTTCTCAATTTTATATAATCCACTAAACATTAAGATGCATAAACGTTAAAGAAAGACTTATAAGCATTAATAATGAAAACACAAATTCATTAAATGTGAACACTTAAGGGAAATTACATTATTCAGTACATCAGCATTTACGTAGTCCTAGAGATTTCACATGGCCATAGAACATATCTTTTGGTATTAGCTTTGTCCTAGGATCTACTACCATATCTCTAAGTTGTGGTTAAAAATTACATGGGGAGTAGCTAAAGTTTGTAATTATAGATGAGTCCTTGTGGAACCCGCGGAGAGCATTTCTTTTGTGCTATATCGTGGGGATCTCTCTATATATAGGCAAGGCCCCTTCTTAACTTGTGTAGCGAATGAAAACAACGTAGAGAGAAGGAGTGAAGAAAATATATGTAAGGTGTGTGGGAGTGACTTGAGGAACTTGTTAGTGAATGGGTGGGTAAAATAAGGGTGCGTGCTTGCAATAAGTTTTTTTTTTATATAATAGTGAAGATATTTTTCTATTTTGAGTAATAGCAATACAAGCCTCACTCAGCAAATGGCATCAGAGATACACTACGCAGCACAACAAAAATCACTTAAATAGGTTCATTCAATTGGATTGCCTATATCTTCCCACCAATTATGGTGGACATCAAAGGTCTTGAAGTCTTCTTAACATAGCCCATTGAAGGGTTTTGTGTGATTGATTTTTAACTTATATGCCTTATCTCAAACATCACAAGTGATTGATTTTATCACTAGCCACCTATCACTAATAAATAATCGTCACAAGAAAATGTTTCTTCCCAACATACTCCTGTGTGTTGCGAGAAGGAAAGTGACTACATAGCTACATAAAGGGACCCTCCCTCCTCCCTCCTGCCATAAACGTGGGAGATTTTGAGTGTAGAGATGGCAGAGAACCAGAGCAATGCCAACGGGAGCCTGAAGACTTATGATGCTCATGTTCCAGAGATTAAGTTCACCCAGCTCTTCATCAATGGCAAGTAGGGGTGAGCATGGTCCGGGTTGGGTCGGTTCACCCCTTAGCCGCAAGACCAACCCGCACAATGTTGGTCCTTAATTTTTGGGACTGAGAACCGACCCTATTAAGCTTGGAACCAAGGATCGAACCGAACTAGTGGGTTCAGTCCGGTTCTAGAGCTAGCCCGGGACCAACTAATAATTTTTTATTTCATTTTTAATGCTCCTTGAAAAAGCGATTGAGGACCGGACCGAACCTTATTGATTCGGTCCCATATAGGGTCAAGCCAATATTATTATTATTATTATTATTTTTTGTACTCCTTGAAATAGCAACCGAAAATCGGATCGACCCAATAGGTTTGATAACAAGCGAGGTCAACTAAGAAAAACAAGTGGTGAAGATTGAGTGGGGTGAGCGTCAAACAGAGTGAGCATCGAATGTCGAGCGACAAGCAAACCAAGTGAGCATCGAGTGGCAAGCGGCATGAGTAACCCAAAGTGAGCGATGCAAGTGTTGAGTGGTGAGCGGAGAAGTTGTTTATCTCAATTTTGACAAATTGAAGACTAAGAAAATAAATAAGACATAAGAGAATGAGTACTAGAGAAAAATGCCGTAATAAGTTATTTATGTCATTTTGGACTTTGTGAAGACTCCTCACAAAAACATTTTCCTCCTTCATAAATTATGATTATTGATGTTGTAAAACACATTAAAAATCTAAGTTAATAAGGAATAATGTAAAATTACTTGAATTATTCACTAAATAACTGTTTAATATTGTTGACGCTGTTTATTTTAAAATTTTCTCTATATAAGAAATTATAAATAATATATATATAGTGAGGGTTGGTCCGGGTTGGACCGACCCTAAACTTCTAGGACCGAGGACCAACTTGCATAGTACTAGTCTAGGAATCTTAGGACCAAGGATCGACCCAGTCTCTTTGAGAACCGGACCAGGACCGGCAAGGTTGGGCCGGTCCAAGGTTGACCCTAGACCGATGCTTTTGTGTGATTGATTTTTAACTTATATGTCTTATCTCAAACATCATAGGTGCGAATTACTAGTCCTTATCCATATCATTCTGCAAAAGTGTATTGTGATTGATTTTATCACTAGCCACCTATCACTAATAAATAATCGTCACAAAAAAATGTTTCTTCCCAAGATACTCCTGCGTGTTGCGAGAAGGAAAGCGACTGCATAGCTATATAAAGGGACCCTCCCTCCTCCCTCCTGCCATAAACGTGGGAGATTTTGAGTGCAGAGAAGAGAGAGAGATGGCAGAGAACCAGAGCAATGCCAACGGGAGCCTGAAGACTTATGATGCTCATGTTCCAGAGATTAAGTTTACCCAGCTCTTCATCAATGGCAAGTTCGTCGATTCTGTCAAAGGTAGAACTTGCCAGCCTCCCGTCAAGTTTTTGCACTGCCTCGATGAAGATTCGTTACTTGGTTTCATGTTTCCCACTCTCCTCCCAGACAGCTGTCCTCGTCGAGATCTGTTCTTGCTAGCTTATTGTTTTTCTAAAGAATTGCTTTCTTCGGAAGTACAGAAAACAGAGTATAGAAAGGAAAAGGACCATCTGAATCAAGACTGACCTCGAGAGAGTCTTACACTCGCAGTTCTTACAAAGCCTTGTTCTTGTTGGTTTCTTCTTCTTCTTCTTTTTCTTGGTTTTCTAATTTGTTTTGGTGATTGAAACTGGATGAACAGGGAGGACATTGGAGACGATAGATCCAAGAAATGGACAAGTGACGGCGAGAGTTGCCGAGGGAGACAAAGAGGACGTGGATTTGGCTGTGAAAGCTGCCCGCCAAGCCTTTGATCACGGCCCCTGGCCGCGCATGCCCGGCTATGTACGTCCCTTCCATTCCTTTTCCATCAAATTAAAGAGACAATAACCCAAGAAATTAATTCATAAATCCGCTCGCAAATCGAATTTTATCGAAATGACACCGTTAATTCTAGCCGGATATTTGTGTAAGATAACTTGAGCAAAACAAGCAAATAGAACTTAGGATTTGACACTTGATTTAGTAAATTGATTTTGATGTTTTGTCTTTTGTCTATATTTTTGACGGGTTCGAAGGTAGCTTTAAAACTAAGAAAAGTGACAATACCAAGTAAATCTTTATGATTCGAGAGGGGAAAGTGCATTGTCCCAAAGCTTACCCTCAAGATTTCAGGGGATTTTCTTTATGATGGCGTACCAACTGACAATACACATGAAGAACACTAATTATAATGAATAGAAAGATTTAAAATTCAAAAAATAAAATAAAAATCGATTGAGATACGTATAAACCAATTCATATCGTTAGATGATTAATTTATAACTCACATATACGATCATATATTTTTCCGCTCTTTTTTTCTAATTCCCTCTACCTTCCCAATCATATCAATACTATGTTATAAATAATGATAACGTGTTGCACGTCTTTTCGAACGTGGAACTGCGGACAATTCACACAATTAGCTGAAAAGCACACAAAACAAAACCTAAAAAACTTTTTAAGGTTCATGACTTGTAATTTGTCTTATATTATCTTCGATAATCTCCATCTGCTCTAAAATGGGCGAGCTGGAATATTATTGATTGATAGTGTCCGCCACCAACTAAGATAGGGAAAAGGAAAGAAGCAAGCAAAACGCTAACCCCACGAGATAAGGGGAAACGGACAGAACTAATTGTTTTTTTTATTCCTTTTAAATTTTGCACAAAATCGTATTTTAATTGCATCATCTCAGCAATTATTATGATGCGGATAAGATTATTTTATTTCTTTTTCATCCTTGCTTGCCTATTTGAAATCACAAAATTAGGGGGCCCACTCGCATCTGCATTACATTTATGATTAAGAGTAAAAAAAGTATTCTTTTTTTGGTGGTTGGTCGAACACTTTATAGGAATTAAGATGACGAAGGTCCTTCGACCGATCATGGTAGCTAGAGTATGCAATCAACTTAAATGATTGTGTCTAATTTATTCCCAGAGCAGCGGTTGTACAGGTTTTCTTTTTTATGTTTTGGAAAATAAACATTTTAGTCTAGCTAATATATATATATAAAGTCTACCCATTCTTGAGATGTGATTTACTTTCTTAATTATTTTAGTCTTCCACATGTTCGAACGCCAGTGATGCCTTTTTTCACTACTAGTTATTGTAGATAACATGTGTTTTAGTTCTTTTTTTTTGCTAGGAACATTCGCTTTTGGTTCATTTTCTTGCGTCTAGAGAAGCATAACATGAAGATACATGTCTAGTGTCATCTTAATAGAATATGCTAGAAATATCGATTTACATAATAACTGTCAAACTATACAGGTTCATGAATGTGGCTCACTTTTCTAAAAGGCCACTTATAATTTGAGACTTCACTTAGTAAACTAACTTTGATAACCGATTTGAATAAGGGTAGCACTGTTCTATTTTAATTAGTAACATGAGTCCTTTCTTTTGTATTTTTTTTTTCTTTTGATTTTCGTTTCATAATCATAACAATATAGTGCCAAAAGAATAAACAAAAACCGAAATTCACATGTAGTTCTATCTAAACCTCTAAAACATTGTCTAGCAATATTTCGTTTTAAATTCTAATGTCATGTATTTACATTTTTCTATGATATATGACTATAAATTTCATAAGCAGCAAAGGGGAAGGATCATGTCGAAATTTGCGGACTTAATCGAAGAGAACATAGATGAACTGGCCGCTTTAGACACTATAAATGGTGGGAAGCTATTCAGCGTGGCCAAGGCTAGGGAAATCCCTCACGCTACCATGCTGCTTAGGTACTATGCCGGCGCAGCAGACAAGATCCATGGCGAGACACTAAAAATGTCGCGAGAGTTTCATGGGTACACGCTGCGGGAGCCGGTCGGCGTGGTCGGGCACATCATCCCTTGGAACGCCCCAACCACCACGTTCATGATGAAGGTTGCGCCGGCACTGACGGCTGGCTGCACCATGGTTGTGAAGCCCGCCGAGCAAACCCCTCTATCGGCTCTCTTTTACGCTGACTTGGCTAAGAAGGTATGTCAATGCGACTCGAGAAAGTTAATTTGGAAGAGGACGACTCATTTTCTAGCATATATTAAGTAGGTCTTAATTACTAGGAATTAGTTTTCACTAGACAAAATGAAAGAATTTCGTCATTTATTAGTCTAGAAGTGATGGTTAAGTTTTCTCGTAATAATGCTCCACTGGTTTTTAATCAGAAATTTGAAGACAGCAATATGAGAGCAAGTGAAAACATAATTTCGAACGTCATTTATGCCGTAACAAAGTTGTTCCTAAAAACAGTTATCAGAAAAAAAAATGAGGATATACCAGGAAATTGTTTGAGGAATTTTTCTTCCTAAATTTTTTGTTTACTTTGTGTCAGGCCGGTATTCCTGATGGAGTAATCAACATTGTAACCGGTTTTGGACCGACAGCTGGTGCGGCGATAAGCAGTCATATGGACATTGACATGGTACTATTATGAATTCTTTCTTCGAGATGACATAACACCAGTCAAACTTGATATAGATATGCTCGTTGATTTTTCGCTTTGACTAATGTGACATGATAACCTCACTTCAGGTTACTTTTACGGGGTCTACAGAAGTGGGACGCATCGTGATGCAAGCCGCAGCGATGAGCAATTTAAAACAAGTGTCGCTAGAATTGGGCGGGAAATCACCTCTTATAATTTTTGATGATGTTGATTTAGATACTGCTATTGATCTTGCTCTAACTGCTAACCTCCATAACAAGGTAAGGTGTCTAACTTTTTTTTTTTTTTTTATGGAATTTGCGAGAACAGAGAATAATCTTCGAATACCCAAAATTATGATCGTTTCTTCATTAAAACCTCTGTTTCAGGGAGAAGTATGCGTTGCGGGCTCTCGTGTCTATGTTCAAGAAGGGATCTTTGAAGAGTTCAAGAACAAGCTGGTCGCAAAGGCAAAGGCTTGGCTGGTTGGCGACCCATTTGATCCGAATGTCCGTCAAGGACCGCAGGTAAGAATGAACACTACCAAGTAGCAAGGAATGGCTAGATCTTGCGATAAAGCATATAGCTGACAATTAGCCTAACACGAATTATGGTAAATCGTAGGTCGATAAGAAACAATTTGAGAAGATACTTTCATACATCGAGCATGGAAAAAGAGAAGGAGCCACGCTTTTGACTGGGGGCGAGCGTCTGGGCACCGAAGGCTACTACATTCAGCCAACAATCTTCACAAATGTTAAGGTACGCTATCAATCCACAACACATTCCTTAAAGAACATGAAATTTTGTTTGGAGAGGAATTGAACTTCTTACCATTTTGCGGTTTCTTCTAATTCCCTACTTTCATTAGGAGGACAATGTGATTGTGAAGGATGAGATTTTCGGCCCCGTCATGTCGCTCATGAAATTCAAGTGAGCATGACCTGCTATTGTTCCCCAAGACTATTACTTTCCCTTGTTCCGGTGCAATTGAGCAAGCACTACTATTTGTAGCTAAAACAAACATAGAGCACTATCAAAGTATGTTGCATGAAATTCAGCATTTTATAATGAGTTGCAGGACCACAGAGGAGGTGATCAAGAGGGCCAATGACACAAGGTACGGTCTAGCAGCAGGGGTTCTGACAAAGAACATAGATCTGGCAAACACAGTCTCGAGGTCAATTCGAGCAGGCATCATTTGGATAAATTGCTACTTTACATTCGACAATGACTGTCCTCACGGCGGCTACAAGATGAGCGGCTTTGGCAGAGATCTTGGTTTAGATGCTCTCCACAAATACCTACAAGTCAAATCTGTTGTGACCCCCATTTACAACTCTCCCTGGCTTTGAGAGAATTTTAGGCAAGGAGGGGGGTGGGGGGCATTTGCATCATTTGATGGCTCAAATTATCAAATTATGTATGATTAAGAGTGTATTTGATTGACTGAAAGCATTTTCACTTGTGTGATTTGCTGAAAATGATCAATAAATGAAAAATCACTTATGGGCAAAGTTTTCTCTAAAATAAACACGCCTTACAAATTATAAGGTATAATATACAAGAAATAGAATGCAGATCGTTTTGGCACTCATATAAAGTAAATTGTGTAATTAAATCCAAGGCGAGAGGTTATTAGTGGATATGAGCTGAAAGGGTTTCTCAACCTCACATCATATCCCTACACTGGTTGTAAGGCTTCCTCAAGATCACATGTATGATGTTGGAAGATATGATTTTGTAATATTCTTTTGATAGGAAATTGAATATACTTTAGGATAGAAAGAGATAGGCAAATATAGTATTTCCTTTATTATTTCTTTTCATTGTAATTAAATACAGAATTACATGTACAGAATGATCATCAATGAGAAAAGAAGAAAAACACTCTTTCTTCGCATCTTCATCTTCCTTTTCTTACATGGTATCGAGCCATGCGGTTCTCGAACCGATTTGCTTCCGCTCTTGATTGCCTCATTCACCAACCTTGATTTCCCGAACAGCATTGCCGAAGGAATCAAAAATACTTGATTACCTAAAGGAATTGTATCTGCATCAAGGACACAACGAGAGAATCAGTTTTTTTATCATGTCAACACCTCCGAGATCTCACCTCCAATCCCATCGAAGAATCTCGCATCCGATACCTCCACACGAAGAGATCCAAATGCTATAGTCCCCGCATCGAACAACAGCAAATCCGGGGTCAACCTCCGCACGTGCCATGGCAACAACGGCTCGAGGCAATTGCGGGGCAACCGTTTACTGGTCACCCTTACCAATGGATGGCATATCCATGGTATCCTGGGCCTATCCCCAACGCATCATTGCCTGGCTACCATGGCAGCGTGCGGGCTGGCAGTCCACCAACCGGTGACGGGGCAAACCCTAGCTTCAACCCGGAGCGACGACGGGCGGAGCACCTGTACCACCAGGCCAGGGTTTTCAAAATGCGGATTATGGTTTCGGCCTCGGGAGTTCGAGTCAGGGAACAAATCCCTTTCCGACTCCTGGACCGGGATTTTTCCCGTATCAATTCCTCAACACCAGTGGTCGGCCGGAACCCGGCGATCCACTGTACACAACAAACGGCGATGGCCCAGAATTGAAGATCATAAGTCAACAATTAACAGGTGCAGAAAATTACTCAAGTTGGTCACGCGAATTCCGACGGGCACTCATCACAAAATACAAAGAAGGTTTTGTTGACGGATCGTTCCCGATTCCATCCGACGAAAGAATGGCACGAATCGGAGGAGATGCGGCCAACCGGTAAGAACCTGGATCGGGAACGCATCGCACCCGAGGTCGCGGCCGGACTTCCCGACGGAGGATCCGAAAAAATTATGGGAAAGCATAAGGGAAATGTATGGAAAACTTGATCAAGTGAAACTTTTTACCTAACACAACAAATTTCAGATCGAAGGGGGAACATGAACATCGCAACGGTATACAACAAACTTTCCGGTCATGTGGAATGAGTTGGAGGCAGCCGAGGAAAAATTCGACGGCGAGAATATCCAACAACAATACAAACGAGATGCGAGAAAGGGAGAAAGCAACGCGATTCCTCCTCATCCTCAACGAAGCTTACCAGCCATTTCGATCCCACATACTTACCATGGAGCCTCTGCCGAGTCTCGGCGGATCTATCAACTCGCCATACGGAGGAGAGCCAACAAAGATCGGGAGAACACGGCATGGGAGGAGACGGAATTGCTCTGGCCGCGAAGAGCCATTTCCGTTCGACACAGAGAAGCTCGGGGAGGAGAGAGGCGGATCTAGGGTTTGAAAACGAAAACCCTAGATCGATGCCTTATAAGAGGAGCGCGGACGGTGGAGATTATTTCCGTTTACAAACGGACGGCTCACGATCGCTCCAGGGGGCGATGCAATCGGACGGCTCGCGTGGCATCATCTCTGCCTCATCCGACGGCCCACATTCTATTTTTTTAAATCCATCCGACGGCTCCCGAAGCAACTACTTGATGGGATCGGACGGTCTGCGATCGCCCGGCACCAATGGGCTGGATGGTTCGCGCGGCCCATTTCCTGGAGGATCCGATGGCCCATATGGGCCTATTTCGGCCCAATCTTTTCAGACCAATTTTAGGCCCAGTTCAAATGCCAAAAATGGGCCAAAAGCAAGAGGTAAGATGTACTGTGATTATTGCAAACGCCCGCATCATACAATTGAGAATTGCTGGAAATTGCATGGAAAGCCGGGCGAAAAAAAGAAAAGGGGAAATTCTCCTCTGTTTTTCGGGTGTCCAAATAAAGAAATGGGAAAATCTATTACCCATGAAAAATATCATGAGCTGATGGAAACTCTGAAGAAATTAGATCCCTCAGATAAAGGGGGCAGCTTCACAGGTACATCATTTTGTCTGATGAATTCAATTTCAAAGGATGCATGGATCATTGATTCAGGTGCTAGTGATCACATAGTCTGTGATAGGAATTTACTTTCAGATATTACAAAATTATTTTTTCCTATATCAGTACAACTTCCAAATGGAAATACCACCAAAGTTACAATGACTGGGACAAAAAGCTTAGTTCTCTTATTACTATTAAAAACGTCCTTTACGTTCCCGATTTCCATTTCAATCTAATCTCGGTTGCCGAGCACGTGAAGAAAATTCATGCCACATTCTTTTCCATTCGATAAATGTTTCTTTCCCGGCCCGTTCGACCGGGGACAACGATGGGCTTGGGTAGAGTCGGCCATGGATTATATTTTTGGTTGGAGTTTCCAAATCCTTTTAATTTATCTCCTGTTGCATTCAATAAATCTCGTGTAATGCCACTACCACTTTGGCATCCATTTCATTAATCATAAACGTTTGGGCCATAGTGCGTTATTTCCTTATCCTAAATGTCCTATTTGTCCCATGGCCAAACAAACACGTACTCCATTCCAGAATAGCACTTCTCGATCAATAGAAATTTTTTCTCTTATTCATGCTGATGTTTGGGGGCCATATCATACTTTAAATCATGATGGTTCCAGGTTTTTTCTCACAATTGTGGATGACTACTCCGTGCCACGTGGATTTTCCTCATGCAATCAAAAAACCAGGTCTTTTCTTATTTAAAGACATTTCTTTCCTTATCCAAGACTCAATTTCAGAAACCAATCCGTAGGATACGTACGATAATGGAAAAGAATTTTTTAATACTGAATGTAGTTCCTTGTTCACTATAAACGGGATATTGCATGAGAGCTCTTGTGTTTACACACCCCAGCGAATGGAGTTGTAGAGAGAAAACACCGCCATCTTTTAGAAGTGGCACGTGCTCTAAAATTTCAAGCTTCTATTCCCGAAAAATTTTGGGGAGATTGTGTGATTACTGCAGCATACTTGATCAATCGCATGCCATCACGTATTTTGAAGGGAAAGACGCCTTTTGAGTTATTATATGGAAAAACGCCGAATTTATCTCATCTCAGAGTCTTTGGGTGTCTGTGTTATGTCACAACAGTGGGCCATAGAGATAAGATGGCGCCACGGGCTACTCAATGCATTTTCATGGGCTATCCAACTTTGCAAAAAGGATATAGGCTTTATGCACTCTCTACAGGGAAAATTCTTTATCGCGGAGATGTTGTCTTTCATGAAGATATTTTTCCTTTCTCGCTAACTTCTTTACCTGAAGAGGAGAAGACAACACGCCAATTCTTGTTGGAAGAAAATTCATCATCAGGAGGAATATTTATTATTCCTAATCCTCCCAGAGAAGTTGAAATCTTGCCTACAACACCTCTTGAGAATCCTGCTGAAAATTCCATTGAGCAGCCATCTACAGAAGAATCATTGCCTGAAGAACTAGTCCAGTTGCCGGATATTTCAGAGATACCATCTACTGAAGAATTATCCACCACACCTCAGGTGTTGGAAAGGCGTTCTCATCGAACCATTCGACCCCCAACTTGGACGAAGGATTATATATGTGGTTCTTCAAAATCATCAGGTACCAGATACCCTATTTCTTCTTATGTATCATTTGATAGATTGTCGCGAACATCTATGTTGCATAAGTCGTATTTACGAAGATCTAGAACCTTCTAGTTATAATGAAGCCAAAGATGATCCTCGTTGGCGAAGGCCATGGAATCGAATTACATGCATTGATCGAAAATCACACTTGGGATGTTATATCAATGCCCGATCATCGGAAACCTATTGGATGTAAATGGGTTTATAAGATAAAATATAGAGCAGATGGTTACGTAGAAAGATACAAAGCCCGGTTGGTGGCAAAGGGCTTCACCCGGCGAAGGTTTCGACTATCACGAAACTTTTTCTCCTGTAGCCAAAGATGTCACTTGTCCGTTCTTTTCTATCTATTGCTGCTTTTCGTGACTGGCCTTTACATCAAATGGATGTGCATAATGCCTTTCTACACGGTGATCAGGATGAAGAAATTTATATGGAGCTTCCACCAGGATTACGGAGACAGGGGGAGTCGAAGGTATGTCGTCTCCGTAAATCTCTTTATGGTTTGAAACAAGCCTCCCGTCAATGGTATGCTAAATTCACCAGTGCACTTTTGGCTGTTGGGTTCAAGCAATCCAAGTATGACTATGCCTTATTCATCTGGACAAAAGGTAAGTCATCTATTTACTTGATGATCTATGTTGATGATATCCTTATCATGGGGAATGATGATTCTACTGTTAGAAAACTTAAAGAGTATCTCGCATTCAACTTTTCATATCAAAGACTTAGGATTGCCCAAGTATTTTCTTGGAATTGAAATAGCTCGCTCGAGATCGGGGCATCTCATTAAGTCAGCGAAAATTTGTGATGGAAATAATATCGAAGCGGGATTATCGGGTTGTAGACCATCAGTCATTCCTATTGAGCAAAATACTAAAGCGACTTGTTGGTTATGACACCGGCGTATCCTCTTCTTACGATGATCCTCTTGTTGCAAGAACCCTCGGGATATCGGAGATTAGTAGGAAAGGCGATATATCTCACCATGACCAGGCCGGATATTTGTTATGCGGTTCGGACTCTTAGTCGGTTTATGCATAGTCCGGCGATCCCACATGAATGCAGCCTTGAAGGTTGTGAGATACTTGAAGACTTGTCCAGGTTTGGGGATTCTTCTTTCCCGAAATTGCAACATGGAAATGACAGCCTATTGCGATGCAGATTATGCCACGTGCCCTATGAGTAGAAGGTCTATTACTGGTTTCTGTATTAAGTTTGGGGAATCATTACTCTCATGGAAGACAAAGAAGCAATCTACTCGTATCTTTATCATCGGCGAAGCTGAATACCGATCTATGGCCAAAACTGTGTGTGAAATAGTCTGGTTAAGGGGTCTACTGGATCTCGGAGCTACTATTAAAGGACCAACTTTACTCTTCTCGTGATAATGATTCAGCACTCAAGCTTGCAGCGAATCCCGTCTTGCATGAGAGGACAAAACATATTGAAGTGGATTGTCATTTTACTCGGAAAAGATTCAAGAAGGAATTGTTAAGACAAGAGGAGTGAGGACTTGAACAGCCTGCTTGATATGTTTACTAAACCTCTTTGTCAAAGACAACATACATATCTTCTACACAAGCTAGGTGTCTTGGACATATACGGACCACCGGCTTGAGGGGAGTGTTGGAAGATATGATTTTGTAATATTCTTTTGATAGGAAATTGAATATACTTTAGGATAGAAAGAGATAGGCAAATATAGTATTTCCTTTATTATTTCTTTTCATTGTAATTAAATACATAATTACATGTACAGAATGATCATCAATGAGAAAAGAAGAAAAACACTCTTTCTTCGCATCTTCATCTTCCTTTTCTTACATATGAATTTGTGACGCTAGTCAATCGAAGCTCCGATACAACCCAAATCGATGCGGAATGGAATGTAATATGACGTAGGGTTGTTTTGGTAGGTACAACCTACATGTGTTAAATTGTTCATGCAGACATTTCTTTCTTCACGTCCTCCGTACGCATTGATTTTTTTCCCCGGGGGGGAGAATTCAAATAAGACTACGAAGTTGACCAATTTTGTCAATAAGTATATATAGTGGACATTATTTCAAACAATAATTCGAATTCACTAGCCGACCAAATCTTAGGTGGTTGGTTTTTTCAGCTACTAGAACAGTGGCAATTTTATCTAAGAGTGCATTTATTTTGCCGAAAATGAACGATTTGAAAAACATTTATAGATTGTACAACTTACAAAAGTGAATGAAAGAAGAAAATTTCATCGTGTGCAAAAATGTTTGGACATAAATTATTATAGATAATGAAAATGTTTTTCTTTTATCCACTTTTTGCAAAACAAATGTCCAAGTAATTGAGCCGAGGGAAAATATTCATTAATTGCCCTAATGGAATCCTTCCTTTGACTACGGACCTTCTTCTAATACATTACTATTAACCCACTTGAAATTTCTACTAGGGACATTTATCGTCTTCAAATTCATCATATTAATTGATGCATGATATTTCGGGATGTCACGTATAAACACCTCTTGCTCTTGTAAAATCTAACACATTCTCCTATTAAAATAATTCGTTGATTGGTATTTATTGTTTTAGGTATATAAACCGATGAATTATATTCTCTTCCACAAACCCTTTCACCATCCTTTGAGTAATATTTTTATAAGAAATGGTTTCAACTTTTTTTGTGGAATAGCCAAGAAACTCATTTCTTTAAAAATATTTGATGACTGAGTCATTATGGTTCCGAATGGTAAACCGACCCCCCCCCCTCCCCCCAAAATATGGGTGTTAGATGAGTCCACGAATTACCCAAACTCATCCCACCTTTGTGACTCTCTATTTATCTTTTATAAAATAAGAGACTTCTTGGACTATTTCAAGTTTAGAGAAGTCTTGGTGAGCCTATAAGATGCGCCTGACTTCAACCTTATTAACGATATCAGAACTAATTATTTTTTCCCTATTATTTTTATCTTAATTTTGTGAGTTTTGTCTATTAGTTATTGAAATAAATATTTTCTCGGTTGCTTGCAATGAGCGCTTTTGTTTTAGGTAATATTTTAATCTTAATTCTTGTCGTTGCAATTGTGGCTAGCATAAATCATTTTCTTTAATATCTTACATTCCATTTAATTAAAATTTGAATTCCTCCACGTTATTTGTTGCTATAATTTCATAAATTCATTACCAAGTTCTAACTTCCTCTTATTCTTCGTTGTGAATCAATTTACAAAATAAAAAAAGTTCAATGCAAAGTTGAAAGTCAATTCTTTAGCTTTTTATAGTCGAAACAGTGATTTATACAAATAATATATACACATGAGGAGCTTAAACTTAAAGTGGGTTAATCATATGGATACGGATTTGTGAAGGTTGGATTAAATATAGAAGTATTTTAGTAATTTGATCGGGTCGAGTAATTAATCAAAACGAATTAAATTGATCAATTTAAGTTAGATTATTTTTGACCTGATCCACCACCCATTTTTGATAGCCGCACTTGTGACGAGTAAAATTTTGTGTAAAAAAACTAAAAAAAAAAAAAGCACAAAGGAGGAATCCATGGCCAGGTTTCCGAAAATACCCCTACGTGTTACGACAAGGAAAACCGACTATATATTAAGTGGTTCTCTCCTGCCAAAAGCGTGAGAGATTCGAGTGCAGACAAGCAAGACATGGCGGAGCACTGCAGCAATGGAAATGTGAATCTAAAGACGTTTGATGCTCATGTTCCGGAGATTAAGTTCACCAAGCTCTTCATCAACGGCGAGTTCGTCGATTCTGTCAAAGGTAGAGTTCAGAATACTCGTGCGAATTGTTATTTTTTCGGTCACTCGTATAACAACAACGAACAATCCTAGTTCTGTGTTCTTATGTCACTTCAGTTTCTTTAGAATTTCATGAAGGCCCTCCAATTCAATCGCCAGTTTCCTGTCATCTTTTTTTTTTTTTTTTTGGGGGGGGGGGGGGGGGGCACTGCCTTGATGAGGATTTCATTTGTCGGTTTCATGGTTCACCATGCCTCTCTCTCCGACAGTTGTGCCATGAACAAGCTGTCTTGAATTCGGTTTGGTCTTGGCAGTTCGCTTTTTGATGACTGCCACTGATTGCTCAGTTCGGAAGTACAGAAAACAGGGTACCGAAAGGAAAAGGACCATCTGAATCGAGATTGACCTCGAGAGAGTCTTACGTAGTCTTGCATGTCCGATGAACAAAGAGCAATTTCAATTTTTGTCGACTGTGAGAGAAGCTCGCCGTCCTAACAAATTCTTGCTCTTGTTGGCTTCTTCTTCTTCTTCTTCTTCATCTTCTTTTTCTGCTTCTGCTTTTGCTGCTGCTGCTTTCTTTTTGATTCGTTATGGCGAATGAAATTGGATGAATAGGAAGGACATTTGAGACGAAAGATCCAAGAAATGGACAAGTGGTGGCAAGAGTCGCGGAGGGAGACGAAGAGGACGTGGATTTGGCCGCGATTGCTGCCCGTCGAGCATTTGATCACGGCCCTTGGCCACGCATGCCCGGCTATGTACGTCCCTCCCATTTTCTCTCTCCCTTTCTTTGTTCTTTTTCCATCAAATTAAAAAGATAATAATACCACTGGCAATAAATTCAAAAATTCACTTATGAATATGATTTTATCGAAATGACACCATCGATTTTAGTCGGGATAATTAGTGAGATAAACTGAGCAAAACACCTCGAAGAAAAATAGTTTTTGATGTCTTACTTAGTAAGTTGAACTTTAATGGATCGATTTTTCATGCTTATCCTAATCTTTATTTTAATTAAAGAATCAGTAAATAGTTCGAGCGTTATTTTGACTCCAAGAAAAGTGATGGATGGATAGTATGGAAAATCTTTATCGTTCAATAGAGTAGAGTATTATAATAAAATATGACGTCTCAAGCGTCTCCTTTTTTATTTTGGGTCGTACAGCAATCTCTTTTGAAATGACACTGCACCTAACCATTACATGTGAGGAAAAAGGAAAACTAATCGATAAGCATTAGAGATATTAAAAATTCAAACACAAGAGTCTATTGTAATGCGTATGATGCGAACAATATGTTGATCGATTAATTTGCATTTGATCGACCGGTGAGATTCCTTTTTGCTTCTGTTTTTCTCGCTATTCTTCCCCGTCACATCAGTACTATGTTAATCTTTGTACCTAATATTGATTGATGGTGTCGGCCACCTCCTAGTTTAATGGGCAATTAAATAATTTTTGGGGCCTACTCAATTGTGCATTATATTTATGCTTATGCTATAAGAAAGAAATTTTGGTAGGAAATTTGAACGCTTCATTGTAATAAAATTGAAAAAAATTCTTCGACCGATGCATTAAAAATGCTAGAAACACTTTATGTGCAACATATTTAGGTTGATATCACAAAAAAAATTTAACTTGATATACTTATGAAAAATTTATCATAAATTAATTTTTTGACCATCAAAATCCTAAACTAGTATAGTGATGACAAATTTACCTTTCGTTAATGTCCGTTAAATTAGATTAATATAAAAGAAAACCACAAACTGTCATATTTATGACAAATGGGTTGCCACATGTCATTCAATAAAAACTACTTAATGGTAAATTTATCATATGTGTATAATTTCAGAGTTTTTGGTGGTCGAAAAATTAACTTGAGGTAAATTTGTCACAAATGTACTAGTTTAGAGTTTTTCGTGGTATCAAATTTTATATTTATGATTTGTTATATAGGTTATTATATGCAACTTATGTCTTTTTTGTATTTGAAGAAGCATACATGGAGAGATACGTCTTAGTGTGATCTCAATAGAAATGCTATACAACTAAAATTGGATTACTCGATAATATGATGAACTATTATACATTCTTGAATGTGGCTCGCTTGTTTAAAGGACTACTTATAATCTAACACATCAATCATAAATTAAATTTGTAAATAGGTCTAAATGAGTCCAGCATTGTTCTATTTCAATTAGTAATGAAAGGCCTTTCTTTTGTATTTTCCTTTAATTTCCATTTTATAGTTACAACAATCTAGTAGCCAAAAGAATAAACGAATAGCGAAGTTTATGTAGTTCTATCTAATCCACCTAGAAAAATGGTTTTGTGTGGAAGCCACATTTCATTAAAAATTCCAATGTCCATGAATTCTAATTTCATATGACATGATTATGAATTTCATCAAACAGCAAAGGGGAAGGATCATGTCGAAATTTGCGGACCTGATCGAAGAGAACATAGACGAACTAGCTGCTCTGGACACTATAGATGCCGGGAAGCTATTCAGCGTCGGCAAGGCCCGGGACATCCCTAACGCTGCCATGCTGCTGAGGTACTATGCCGGTGCGGCGGATAAGATCCACGGCGAGGTATTGAAGATGTCGCGCGAGCTTCACGGGTACACGCTACGGGAGCCGGTCGGCGTGATCGGGCACATCATCCCTTGGAACTTCCCGACCAGCATGTTCTTTATGAAGGTCGCCCCAACACTGGCGGCTGGTTGCACCATGATCGTGAAGCCCGCCGAGCAAACCCCTCTATCGGCTCTCTTTTACGGTCATTTGGCTAAGAAGGTGCGTCGACCGACTCGGAAAAGTTGTTTTTGAGAGTTGTAGTCATTTTTCTAGCATGTAATTGGATTAATGACTGGTTAATTCAATTACTTGGAATTAGTTATCAGTAGACAAAAGGTAATAATTTTGTCATTTATTAGTCTATAAATGATGGTTAGGCTTTCTAGTTATAATGTCCCATAGTTTTTTTTTTAATCAAAAATTTAAAGACGGAATTTCTGGAGCAAGTGAAAACATGATCTTGAATAATCGTAATGCCATAGCAAAGTCGTTTTCAAAAAAAGATGTCGGAAGAAAACAAAAAAGGATACACAAGAAAATTATTCAGATAATTTTTCTGCCTTTAAATCTTGGTCTGCTTTTGTATCAGGCTGGTGTTCCTGATGGAGTGATCAATGTCGTTACCGGTTTTGGACCGACGGCTGGTGCAGCGATAAGTAGTCATATGGACATTGATATGGTCTGATCCAGAGTTCTTTCTTTCATGAAATTTTCTATTATCGTATAACATAAACATTGGTTGACCTATGTGAGAGTATACTTGTCCATCTTTAACTTTGACTGATGTGGCATCAAAACCTCACTTCAGGTTAGTTTTACGGGGTCTACAGAAGTAGGACACATGGTGATGCAGGCTGCGGCAATGAGCAATTTGAAACAAGTGTCGCTCGAATTGGGGGCAAATCACCTCTTATAGTCTTTGATGATGCCGATTTAGATACCGCTACTAATCTTGCTCTGATTGGTATCCTCTATAACAAGGTATGGTACCTGAACTTTTTACGCCATTTGCAAAACAAAAAATAAGCTCTGAATACTCGAAATCATTATAGTTTCTTGATTCAATTCTCTATTTCAGGGAGAAGTATGCGTCGCGGGGTCTCGTGTCTATGTTCAAGAAGCGATCTATGAAGAATTCGAGAAGAAGCTAGTGGCAAAGGCCAAGGCTTGGCCGGTTGGTGACCCATTTGATCCGAATGTTCGTCAAGGACCGCAGGTAAGAATGAACACTACTAAGTCGCAAGAACTGGCCGGATCATGTGATAGAACATGTAAGTTGACAATAAGCCTGACACGAATTATGGTAAATCCTAGGTCGATAAGAAACAGTTTGAGAAAATACTTTCTTACATTGAGCATGGAAAGAGAGAAGGAGCTACGCTTTTGACTGGGGGCGAGCGTCTAGGCACTGAAGGGTACTACATTCAGCCAACAATCTTCACAAATGTTAATGTACGCTATCAATCCACCGCATATTCCTTAAAGAACATGAACCTTTGTTTCGAGAGAATCTAAACTTCTGTCTATTTTACATTTTTGTCTAATTCTTTCCCTTCATCAGGAGGACAATGTGATCGTAAAGGATGAGATTTTCGGCCCCGTCATGTCGCTCATGAAATTCCAGTGAGTACAACCCACTATTGGTCCCCAAAACTATTACTTATCCCAGTTTCAATGCTATTGAGCAAGCACTATTTGTAGCTAAAACAAACATAGAGCACTATCAAAGTATGTTGTACTACATTCAACACTTTACAATGGGTTGCAGGACCATGGAGGAGGTGATCAAGAGGGCCAACGACACGAGGTATGGTCTAGCGGCAGGAATTCTGACGAACATAGATCTAGCAAACACGGTCTCCAGGTCAATCCGAGCAGGTATGATTTGGATAAATTGCTACCTTGCAGTCGACAACGACTGTCCTTATGGTGGCTACAAGATGAGTGGCTTTGGCAGAGATCTTGGTTTAGACGCTCTCCACAAATACCTACATGTCAAATCTGTTGTGACCCCCATTTATAACTCTCCCTGGCTTTGAGAGAGTTTTTTTTTTTTTGGGGGTGCTGGATTGCATCATCTGATGGGTCAAATAATATATAATTAAAAGTGTATTTGTTTGAGTGAAAATATTTTTCACAAATTAGTTTTTTGAATTCTCATGTGTTTTTTTGCTAAAAATGATCAGTCAATGAAAAATTATTTATGGTCAAAGAAAATATCCATACTTAAAGGTAGGAAATGAATTCCCTAATCCAAGAAGGGAAAAACATTTTCTTGAATAATGATTTGTCGAAAATCGTTTTCCTTTATTACGAAATTTTCTCTAAAACAAATCCACCTTAAAAATTATATGGTATAATTTACAAGAAATAGAACGAAGATCGTTTTGGCACCCCCATAATGTAGGTTATGTAAATAGACCAAGGCGGGAGGTTATCAATGTACATGGGCTGTAAGGTTTTCACAACCTCACATCATATCATATCCAAACACTGGTTGTAAGGTTTCCTCAAGATCATGTGTATGAATTTGTGACGCCAGTCAATCAAAGTTCCGAATCAACGAAGATCGATGCAAAATGCAATGTAATGTGACCTAGGGTTATTTTGTTTGGTGCAGCCTACATGTGGTAAATTGTTTGTGCAACATTTCTTTGCCTCCTTGGGGAAAATTTTAAATATGAACCTGAAGTTGAGCCATTTTCTCAAAAGAGTATACATAGTGGATATTATTTTAAATAATAATTTGAACTTACCAGCCGGCCAAATCTTTTTCTAGCTACTAGAGCAGTGGCAATTTTGTCTAAGGGATTGTCCGGATGAACTGCTACTTCGCGTTCAACGGTGATCTTTCTTACGGAGGCTGCAACTGCAAGATGAGCTGCTTGGAAGCTCTGCCCAAGTACCTTCGTGTCAAGTGTGTTGTCACCCCCATTTTCAACTCTCCTTGGCTCTGAAAATTTGGAAGGGGGAAAGATCACGAGTGGGAGATGCTGGAATTTGATGTTGCTTGAGAGGATTTCCATTTAATAAGTTCATGCTCAAGGACTTGAATAGTAAAGATGTTGTAAAATCATACATGGACCTGCATAAGGGACCAAAAATAGAAGGAAATTGTCAGATAAGAGTTGCGACCCGTGCGTGAGTAAAGGTCACCGCAATAAATTATTTAAGTGATTTGCATATTCGTGCTCATCGATTAAAGCGTGCATCTCTTTTGAGGTCACTTCTGAATCATAACCCCGGATGTCTCTATTGCTATTAGTCATTCGACGTGAACGAGACATGGCGATGAGATGACTGCCTCACCTAGGAGCAAGAACCTCGAATCAGACCTGTTAGGAAAATATGGCTTCAAATTGGGTAAAATAATGAAGACGGATATTTAAAGTACTCAAGTTGGATTTTGATGCGTAATATCACATTCTTTAAAGATTTATTTGATCCACAAAGTTGGGTCACCGGAAAAAATCCTACATGATATAACAAAATCTCAAATGAAAATACTAGATAGCAATTTTAGTGTTTCTCCAAAATCTCTTTAAAAAACAATCTAAAAATTGGCTGCAGGTTTTCCTTTAGAAATTGTTTAAATAAACAAATATGACCCTTCGGAAGAAATCGAAAACCAAACAACTGCAACCATTCGGGAAAAGTTGCAAACCAAATAAGTAATTTTTCCAAAAGTTGTCTTGAAAAGACACAAACAAAAAATGGAATAATAATTTTTTTTAAATAAATAACATTTCGAGTTTTCATTTTTTATATTTATTTCCAAAATTCTCAAAAACAAAAGGCAACCTTTGAATTGATTAAAATTAATAACATAAAAAAAGAGATTAGTGCTAATTAAACCATGGGCGTGCAGGCATGCAAAATGCGCCAAATAATCGCGCGCACCCGCACGCAGGTATGGTGGGGTCTAGCCCCACCCGATCATTCCATAAGGAAACCCTTCACTTATAAATCGCCCCATTTCTCCCACTTTTCCTATGTGAGACAAGAAAAACGCATTTAGCTTGTTTTGACAAACAAACCTCCAACAAGACCTATTTCATTGTAAATTTTGGATTTTAAATGGGTAAAACCTATAATCTAGAATAAGTTTTTGTGTTTTTCTTTTTAGTTTATATCTTCATGTGATTATACGATATTTCATAGCGTCCGATAATTGTGATATTAATAATTTGAGTTCTTATTTAACGACTAATGTTTCATATTTTTCGTGTGTTTAAATATAAATTGTGATTAGTAAATTTTAATAGCAAGTGTTGGTTATTAAAGTGATGAAACACTACAATCTTTCAATTTATAATATGAATCAAATATGGATAGATCCCGAAACTAACCTTGAAATTTGTGACATGATAGGTTTCGACTTTCAAAAAATAAGGAACATATTTCAAATGGTAGGTTCCAAGTTCCACATTTCATATAAAATCTGTATAGAATTTGAAACCTTTCGTCCCTAAGAGAACTGACGGGTGCTCGCTCGGCGATACAAAAAATCAGCAAATGAATAAACACTCAAACCAGGAAGCAAACCGGTTTTATCCGGTCCGACCGGAGGCACTGCTCTCGAAAAATCGGGAGGGCTAAAATTGGCGCGCTCGAAGTTCCGCCCATTAAAAAAGCGGAAAAAAAATCCACTCATCACTTCCTCTCCTCACTCTCCTCTGTCTGTTTCTCTCTCTCTCTCTTCTTCTTCTTCCATTTCTGCGCTGAAAAACCTCGGCGATGCAGCGTCAGAGGTCCATCCTCTCCTTCCTCAGCCCCCCGTCGGGGAGCCGGAGCTCCGGCCTCCCGCCGGCGAGCCTCCGGGAGCCGAGCGCCGCCGTCCCGGGCAAGTGCGCGGCCGGCTCGTCCGCCGAGGTGCGGGGCACCGACACCCCGCCGGAGAAGGCCCCGCGCCAGGTTCTCCGGTCCGGCGACGAGGACGGCGGTCCCTCTCGTTTCTCCAGCATCATGCGCAAGTTCGTTAGGGTCGACGATGGAGAGAAGACGAGCGATCGGTGCGTTTTCACCATCCGTCGGACAAATGCCCGCGGATTTCCTGCTTGTTGATCCTTGGATACTTTTGCTATGTCGTTTGGTGTTTCTGCTTTGATTATTATTTCTTTTTTTTTGCTTCTATTTTTCCGGTTAATTTGGCGTGCTGTAAGCTCGAGGAAGAGCGTGGATATGAATATAAACCAAATGCAATATGCTTTATCCAGTTTGATTGTTGTGTTCTGGCGAGGAAACCGCGTCGATAGAACTGAGCTGGATGCTAGTTTGATTTTGTGAAAATATGCTTTTTAGTGATAAGCCTATATTCAAGCTGTGTCATTGTGAAGCTGCGGTCTCTCGGTATGCATTTTATTTTAGGTTTGTGACGTGATACCTGCTTTAGCAATGGTTTAGGTTGAAATTCATGTGATGTGCTGGTTCCTTGACGTCCCTTTGATTATGCTCCATGATGTCGGAACCCCGGATAGTTGTATTGGATTCCAAGAGAGAGGTATTAAGTCTGTATAAGGCTCTTGTTTAGAAATGATCTAACACGAACAAACACCATAACTCCTGTAACAAGAAACTTCTCTAAACTTTTTACCTTGTGCCCGCGAGAGAGTGTGTGTGGATAACAGCTACTTTTATCTGTTCTCATCAGTTGCATTGATGCGGATCCTGTCCAATGTGATGTCTCTATGTTAATCAACTGTCATACATGTATAGATACCTGTTTTTTTCCCTAATTAGTTTCTCTTTCTCTATTGGGTTACTTAAATTTACGTTTGTGAATTATGCAGGAACAGTTCGCAGTTGCACTATGGTACATCTAAGGCTTCACCTCTATTTGATAAAGTCGGTGATCTCAGCGAGCATCCTAGAAAGGGTGATGATTTCAAGTTCAACAAGAAGGTTGATCAAGAATGTTCCATGGAAATTGAAAGTGATAGTGACATTCTTGGTCCCGAAACACCAGGTGTTAGACCCCTTGTGCCTCGGTTTAAGCGAGTTCAAGAGGAAACTCCCAAGTTTGAGGCTAAACATGACTCATCCTCTTTCAATCCTGGCAAAAAGTTGAAAATTCTCCACAACTCTATTTGCAGACCCTCAAATAAGAATGAGAAACACACACAGGATCCTACAAGCAAATTTGAATGGCTTGATCCTTCTCGAATTAGGGATGCTACCAGAAGAAGACCTGATGATCCTCTCTATGACAAGCGGACGCTTTACATACCTCCTGAGGCTTTGAGCAAGATGTCAGCTTCTCAGAGACAATATTGGACTGTTAAATGTCAATATATGGATGTTGTGCTTTTCTTTAAAGTGGTTCGTTTCTTGTGCTTCCCATTCTATATTATATAGATCATACTGTAGATTTCCAATTCAAGGATGCTTCACTGCAAATTGATAATAAAAAGAGTAGTTGATATTTGTTTGGTGCATTAGGTGCATGTCGGGCAAGACATCTGTTCCATGTTGGAAGAGTTATTCATACTTTCCAATCTCTATGATGCTTCAAGTTCTGCCCAAGTTTTTGACATGTATTGGATCACTAAATCATCTCATTCCATTGGATCAGAATTCACCCTCTGATTCCAGTAATGGTTCAGCAAATTTCTGTGGTCTCATATGTCTAAAAGGTATTGAACGCTTTCCAATGCAGGGAAAGTTTTATGAGCTGTACGAACTGGATGCAGACATTGGTCACAAAGAGCTTGACTGGAAGATTACTTTGAGTGGTGTTGGAAAATGTCGGCAGGTATTCTGCATGAATCTTTTAACTCATTTTAGATTTATTGTGAGCTGATTAGAAGTAGGGAATTTACTCAAGAAAGTAGTGAACTTAATATGTTATATTCATTTTCTCTACCATGCTAACTAGGTTGGAATCTCCGAGAGTGGAATCGACGATGCTGTTCAGAAACTGGTTGCTCGTGGGTAAGGAAATGACCAACTTTCTATAAGCCTATTCAATTGCCCTAATTTTTCTTCATGGATAAAATAATTAGGGGTATGTGTCATTAGTGAGTTTTTTTATCTGTATATGACATAGTCACCGTGTTTGATAAGTTCTAGAAACCATTTTATGTTATAATGGACTATTCTTTTTAGGATGAACACAACTTCATCTGGTACCGTGTTGTATGTGTACTTTTCCTGCATCAATGTATATTAGGTTTGTCATGTCTGTTTTTGAAGATATAAAGTTGGACGAATTGAGCAAGCGGAGACATCTACACAAGCAAAAGCCAGAGGTCCAAATTCTGTAAGTGTCCTGATTTTCTTCTTTGCTTATGTTTTCAAACAAATGGTCTGTAATGTGGCCTTATTTGGTCTACATGAGGATTATGAACTGATGTGAAATATTGAAGGTTAGGAAAAATTTTTATCTATATTGTCCTTTTTTTACCCTATATTGGTAGCAAAGCTGCTTTGTCCTTTACTGTATGTTTGATAAAGTGGCTTAAGGATATGGGTTAGAGAATCCCACAGTTACTTGTTTGTGGAATTTGTCTGCCTTCTGTATACATGCAGCTTTTACCTAATAACTTAGTCTCTTAGGTTGCACTCTCTAGGACGTATTAGAGCCTGGTTGGACTCTCTGGGACATATTAGAGCTGAGACTTAATTTTCCATGCCTCATAATATTTCAGTTGGCATGTGGTTCTTATCTGTTTTATTCCTCGTTTGCCAATTTCATATGTTGTTCTTTGTTTGCTTTGAATGTGAGAAGTGGTGGTACACTATCTCATATATATATATATATATAGTCTCTTTCCACCTAACATTTTAAGCTTATCGAGTTGGAAATTAGACAATATGACAATTTATTCAAGAAGTGACATGGACCTGAATTTCTGTTGCTCATCTCTTTATTCCACACTTCTACTTCTTTTTGCATTTTGATATTAATTGAAAGAAGCTTTCACCGAGTTTAGCCTTTGAAGAAGGCGATGTGCAAATTACGGGAATGCAGTCAGATTGAAGGAACTGTTTACTTCTACAGGGCAAGAATATGTGATGATTGTGAAAAATTTGTTGTCTTCACTAAAGGTTTTGTGCTGATGAATTAGAACTAGTGGTATAAAAGAGCGAGATGTGAAATTTTCTAATGGATGCTCAGATAGTGATATGACTGGTTCATATAGATGGTGCATTGGTCTATTGTTGTTATGCCTTCTGAGTAGATGAATTAAAACTAGTGGTGTAAAAGAGTGTGATGTAAAATCTTCTAATGGATGCTCAATAGTGAAGTGACTAGTTTATATGAATTGTGCATGGTCTATTGTTGTTATGCCTTCTGAGTAAGTTCTATGAGTTACTTACCACATATTTGCTTACTACACCAGCCTGAGTGTGCTATTAGTTTTCCATATTCTCTTCTAGTAACGAGTTCTTCATGTCAAATCCATGTAATTTTTGGGGCAAGGAGGTTTGAATTCGCTGCGCTGCACTTCCTTTTACTTCAAGTGCTAACCTTAGTATTTTACTGCATCACATGGATCAGGTAATTTCAAGAAAATTGGTACATGTGATTACTCCATCAACCTCAGTGGATAGCAACATTGGCCCTGATGCTGTTCATCTTCTTGCAATAAAAGAGGTTAGTAATTGCTTGACGTAAAATTTCTAAACCTAGGTTGATGTGTATATGTTATCTTGTCTTGCTTTTAGTTGTTGCTTCTTCACCTTATTCCGTTGTTAGTAGTGGATACTCCCATGATATGTTTCATTTGCATGCCTTTGTCGCTAGATGATATAAGCACTTCATGGTGTCATTGATGAAAACTGAAGCATAGAGGAAGACTTTTGCATTCATTCTATCTCTGATAATGTATGAATTGGGCATGAAGTCAACCTTTATGAGTCATAATGCATTTTATGTTAATCAATAACTTTCATCCCTGGAAACAAAGTGAAGATGAGGCTCGTTATCAACAAAATGATTCTAAAGGTCCTCATTGGATAATGTAATTTATTCTGGTATGAAATGAAGAAGTTGTTAGATGAGTTGGCATTGATAGCATGGAAACTAAAATTTTAACCACACATGAAATTGTGATGTTGTTTCAAAAGTTGGTGTTCTTACCATATTTTGTTTTAGGGGGAATATGGGCAAGATGGCAGTTCAATTGTCTATGGTTTTGCTTTCGTTGATTGTGCTGCTCTGAAGTTTTGGGTTGGTTCCATCAATGATGATGCTTCATGTGCTGCGTTGGGGGCTCTGTTGATGCAGGTACTCATTTCTGTCTTCTTATTCTCAGTATGTATTGCTCTGCTAATTTAAACCACTAACTTCAAATCTGGTTGCAGGTAGCACCCCAGGAAGTGATATATGAGAATAGAAGTAAGCTCTCTCTCCCCATTTACAGTGTGGGTCTTTTTTGGCTGGGAAAAAAGGAAAGGGGGTGGGGGGGTCTGCTTGCATTGGCACACTCGAGGAGTACTTTAATCTGTGTTTTCCTCCTGGGGTGGGAAAGAGTTCAATTTGAGGTCTTTAAACATGGAGCTGTATTCTCTGAACATTGCAGGTTTATCAAAAGAAGCATTGAAAGCAATCAGGAAGTACTCATTGACAGGTGAGAGATGGTGAACACATTATGTAGAAGACTAATCAATCCTCAGATCTAATTGCATTTAACATATTCTCATTTTCTTTTAAATAGAACTCTAATCTGATCAATCTGATTCGTACTATGTTTGTCATGTCGTTAAATGTGTTTTTCTGTTAGCTAATTGCTGTTTCATCTGGAAATTCTGTTCTCTGACCTATCTAAAGGCTCCCCCTTTTTTGCTATAGAAATCATATATTATTTGCTTGGGCGGTATTTATTTGTGTTGGATGCAGAACTTTTCTTGTGGTATTGCTTGGTGTCTTACTAATTAAGGCTGCATTGATGAACTTTGTGGTGGCATGGATCTGTTCAGTTCATTCTGCTTTTAGCCACAACTGACAATACGTGGATACTAAATCACCTAATTTAGATTTTGCTTCACTGGGCCTTCATCCATGGGCATGGATGTATTGAAATGTTATTGTGGGAAAGGCAAATGTCTTAGGATGGTAGAGCAGCATTAGTACATGTTTTGAGTGTGGGTTTTTGCTATTTGGCTTCAAACTTGCTCTTTGAGCTTTGGTTCTTTGATGGCTGTGCACTAGGTGCACTTCTGGGCTTCTGGCATCTGCTCCTCAAGAGTGCATGCCTATGCGCCCTAAATACAAATATAACTATAGATGGTTATTCTGCACATGACCTTTTGCTATTCAATAGCCCTACACTTCTTAGTATAGATCTTAAAGCAATTTGACTTCAGATTTAGGACTTCAATGTACTGCCTGATTCTATTAACGTAGGTTTGTCAACATATCAAAACCATTAGGCTCAGAGGATTGAGTAGATCTCTGTCATCCATTTTAAATTTGACCTATAATATTCTTGATGAAAATTTTGTTCCCCTATTGACAGTATCGACTTATGTATTGTACTTTCTGGAGCAAAATTATGCTGAAAGAGTCTGTGGGACTCTTTATCACGTGAGTCCTTATAATAGTCTATGACCCTCATTGGTTCTTAAACGTTTGTGTGAGAAACAAGCAAATGTCACTTTGGTATTTGATCTGATAAAGAGGCATGAGAAGTTGGACTGCATTAATGGGTGAGATAAACATGCATTAGACTTGGAAGTCTGTTGAAATTTCTAGCATGACCTCTGTTAGTAAATACTCAGTACTTTTACGTTAAGTACATCTATGTATGTTATTCATTGAAGTTCAGTTTCCCATAAATTCACTCAACTAGCAAAAAAAGTACTTGTTCTTTTGGAGTAGACTGAACTATACACGCATAAAACACCTAGTGTTATACTCCTGTAAAAGTACTTTGATTTTGAACTAATTTTATGTCTTTTGAATTGTCCTTATTTTAATTTCATATTCAAAGAAACAAGCATAATGTTTTTGTGATTTCTCATCAGATAGCATGACTCATTGAACAAAATTCTTATATTAAACATGACATCAATACAAAAAATTGTATTTTAAATAGCCCTGATATTAACAGTATGACTTGGTAAATGTATTTCTAACAGAGGGCATGACATGTGCTTTCTGCATTATAATTTATCACCCATTAAATTGGTAAAAAGGATTTCGTCTGCATTGCCTTTTCCTTTATTGCTTTTGTCTTGTGAATTATCAGACAAGTGTGAGATTTTTTTTTTTTGGTCGAAATTCAAGTTTGAGATGAAACCACCAATTTTAATGCATGCCTTAGTCCTGTAATGGAGAGGGGCTTTACCATGACTACGATGTTTATTAAGGTTTTCTATCTTGCAGGCAATATGGCAGTGCAACTGACTCCCGTCATGCTGGTTGCCGGTTTCCCAAATTCTTCTGATGTTACGAATTTGATTCAGTCAAAAGACTACTTCAAGAGGTCTTCCAGCTTGTCAAATTGTGCACTTGATGGTGTAGGGCGACATGATGTTGCCTTATCTGCATTAGGTGGTCTTATCGATCATATGTCAAGGTTGATGGTAAGATTGTTATCATGGCCATTCAAACATGAAAAGCTAGAACCTCCATATGCTTCTTTTTGAAACAACTCATGGAATTGTCTTGCAGTTAGATGATGTTTTGAAAAATGGGGATATCACACCTTATGAGGTTTATAAGGGTTGCCTCAGAATGGACGGGCAGACATTGGTGAATCTTGAAATTTTCAGCAACAGTGCGGATGGTGGTACGTCAGGTAAGTCATTACTTCAGTGTAACATTTTATATACTGCATTTTTGCATGCATAATCTACCACTCTACATTTGTATTGATCATTTATTTTAGTGTCTGCATTATACTTCTGCTTTCATTTCAGGTACATTATACAAGTTCCTTGACAACTGTATAACTTGCTCGGGGAAGCGTCTTTTAAGACACTGGATCTGTCATCCCCTCAAAGATGTAGAGAGCATTAATAATAGACTCAATGTTATTGACAATCTGGCGGCACAAACGGAAGTAATGTCTCTTATTGCTCAAAATCTTCACAAAATGCCAGACTTAGAAAGGTTGCTTGGGAGGGTCAAGTCCAGTGTTCAGTTATCAGCCTCCTTGTTACTGCCATTGGTTGGGCGAAAAGTACTAAAAAATTTGGTAAGTCGACAATGAGCTTTATAAGATTTTGTGATTGGGAGAAACCTTGATTATCTGAAATTTGGTTGGTACACTATGGTAAACTGTACCCTCTCCTATTTTCGAGGTCATTATTATACATGGTTAATACTTCACCAGCTTAGTTGGTCTCTGTTGTCTCGACTCTCAGCCTTTGTGGGCAAGAAGCTGGCTTCAATATTTTGTACTCCTTATCTTTTGTGTTGATAAAGAATATTTGACAATACGAAGAAATGAAAACAATTGTTTAATTTGCTTTTCCACAGTTTTCTAAACAGTTGATGCATCAACTATATTATTTTGTCAGGTGAAATTTTTTGGGGCTCTTGTGAAAGGCATGCGGACTGCAGTGAATTTGCTAATGGTATTACAGGAAGAAAGGAACATAAGCCCATTGCTATCAAAAGTCT
Source organism: Eucalyptus cladocalyx (assembly GCA_017140615.1). Taxonomy (NCBI): domain Eukaryota; kingdom Viridiplantae; phylum Streptophyta; class Magnoliopsida; order Myrtales; family Myrtaceae; genus Eucalyptus; species Eucalyptus cladocalyx. The sequence goes on from CM029518.1 coordinate 44,390,960, forward strand.
TCAAAATTCCAGTTTTAGGTGGTAACAATGGGCTCAATAAGTATCTCACCCAATTTGAAGCAGCCATTGATAGTGATTTCCCGAAGTACCAGGTCCCTTTCCTTCCACTGTTGTGCTTGTCTATGTTTGAAACTGTCCTTATAAGTGTGCACCTTGTTATTATGTCAATTATTTTGGCAGACATGCCAAATGTTTCTTAATAGGATACATAATGTTTAATATGCACGAACTATTTATAGAGACAATCTAACAGCTGACTGATTAGTTAGTAATTTTTGTGGTGATAAGCATACTCAAACCGTTGACATCCGCCACTGGAGAAACCATTGCCTCTCCAGCCCTCCCAGCTGTTTTTACCATATAGGCCAACAAGACAGAACAATATATAGTGAAGTACTGATGTCCTCATAAATCCACTTGAATTCTTGGTTTGGCCCATCTAATCTAAGGAATTCCTCAAGAGGGATTCTTTATTTTCATTGACAATGATTCCTAGATTTACTGTCTTGTCTTCGGAAAGGAGCTATCAGTGGTCCATGGACCATATGCAATCACAACCATTGACTTTTGTGGGACCCACATGATGAAGGGCTGTGATTGACATGACCCATATGGACCCAAGTCTAGACAAGTTTAGCCCTTTCTGTTTCTATGCTAGTAATATGCTACTGACTAATTGGTGTTTCACAGTTTAACTTTATCTGATATGCTTTTGGGTTATGTTCTGTGGAAACCATTTATGTTGCTCAAAGTTGCTATCATATTCAAATTTGTATTGACAACAGGACCATGATGTAATGGATTCAGATGCTGAAACACTTTCTATTCTCATTGAGTTATTTGTTGAGAAAGCCCCTGAATGGTCAGCTGTCATTCATGCCGTCAACTGTATTGATGTATTAAGATCTTTTACACTCACTGCAAAATCTTCACTTGGAGCTTCTTCTCGACCTGTCATTTTGCCTCAATCAAAAACAATGTGCTTAAGCCCAGAGGCCAAGGGACCGATACTTAAGATTACAGGGCTATGGCATCCATTTGCCTTGGCTGAGAATGGAGGATTGCCAGTACCCAATGACATATTTCTTGGTGAAGATAGAGATGGTTATCATCCTCATACATTGCTGTTGACTGGACCAAATATGGGTGGAAAATCAACACTTTTGCGGGCAACGTGTCTTGCAGTTATACTTGCCCAGGTTAGTTATAGTAAATTCTTATATATAATGTAAGAAAACTAAATGCCAGATGCTTTTGCATTCACAGAACTCTTTAGGTTGCTTTTGGTTTTTGGAAGAAGGTTTCTTTTGTTTTGTTTAGAAATGGGAATTAAAATAACTCCTTTTTTGAGAACATGGTAGAAGAAAATGAATTTCCTGAAGGATATCAAAATTGTGAAAATATTTTTCAAACACAATTATCATGAGATGAAAAAATTACAGAATTCAGTCTAATCTCAAATTTGGTTGAAAAACAAAATCTAGTAGATACATAATTGAACTATCTCATAAAATATCATTCTCAAGCTCCGTGGTCACCCAGAAACACAAGCATTTTTTTTCACCAATATACAAGTATACAAGAAGCTTTTCCTTTCGTTTCTTTTCCTCTTCATGTAAGAGCTAGCTGCTCTTTTGATAGAACTTCAGTGTAGCTGAAGCCTTACTAAAGCTTCAAAGCTTTGGCAAGATACTCCCTTGAATCTCTGAAAACATCTCAGCAATTGTCTGAAGAGGTTAATCAAAAGCTTTTTGAACCTTCCATGAAGCTTTTTGGAGCTTTATCATCCAAAGTGAAATTGTGGGCTTGACAAATCTGAACACAGATCTGCATTTCAAGTCTGAAATATCCAATAGAAGAACAAAAGAAAGGAAAGGTAGCAATTAGACAAACAATGCATAAAAGAATTTAACACAAAAATAGCCTTTTCTTCCATGTTTTGAAGTCCTTATTTTTAGAGTTCAACTGGACAAGACATGAAAGATAAGCTGTTCAAAGTTTTTAGTAATATTTTTTAGAAAGGTTTTTATGTCTTTAGATGCAGACATTTTTAAGAAAGGTTGAAACGCATTTTTTGACCCTTTAAGCGAAATTGAAAAGGCATTAGGGTAATATAAGTTGATATCAGGATTCCCCTAACTCAAAGCGCTCGCTAGATTCACCAATCACACCCTCTTGACACTTAGACCAATTAAGCTTATAGTCATTTCCTAATGAAAATGAAAAGAGCTATCTATAAAGTTCTGAATTCCTTTCTTCTTGATTCTTGATATACCTTGTTGATTTGCAGTTGGGATGTTATGTTCCTTGTGAGAGTTGTATACTCTCCCCAGTTGACATCATCTTTACACGGCTTGGTGCCACTGATAGGATAATGGCTGGCGAGAGTAAGTAACCTTCTAATGAAACATCAGTATCGTCTGAACTATTGCTTTAATTTTTTATCCTTCAATCTACAAGTCTCGAAACAGCTTTTGTGCTGGTCATGGCAAATCAGGGTCTAAGTGGTACTTTGTGTGTGAGGCTGTGGCACCTGTTCTTTCTTTCTTCCTTATGCCTAGCTAATGAAAGTTGAGAATTCCTGCATCACTAATCTTTAGGGGAGTGAGCTTTCTCTCATTTACTTGGGATGCCCATAAGAAATTGCGGAGTAGTCGGTTGGTGAGATCAATCAACTTATTGAATTGAGAAACACTCATTGTGGATCCATGGCATGTGATTTATGCCCTCATGGTAAAAGTTGAGGAAGATCGAGCTGATGTGTCTACTAAATACATAGATTTTCCCCAGGAGTGTGAATCAATAATTGCCAGCGGGACAAAAGAGCACATGATCATCAATTAATGACTCGTATTGCACTTTTCTGAATCTCAAGGTTTTGTATCATAACTCTCTCCCCCCTGGCAGGTACCTTCTTTGTTGAATGCACAGAAACAGCATCAGTTCTTCAAAATGCCACTGAAGATTCTCTTGTTATTCTTGATGAGCTTGGTCGAGGGACAAGCACTTTTGATGGTTATGCTATTGCCTATGCTGTAAGACCTTGGCCTTGGGCCTTATTATTTTTCTTCTATTTACTTCCAGTAATCTGTTACTTATGGTCTCCTCTTTTTATATATATATATATATTTGGTCAAACTTATGGCCTCCTCTTATTTTCATGAAATTTAAGAATTTTCTCTGCTGCCTTATGAGTGTCCTGCATCGTAAGGACTGCTCACCCATCATCCATTATAGCTATGTGTGCGGACTAAGCTATCTTTATCATGTGCAACCATAGCTAGTTCTGGATGAGTGCAAATCATGCTAGAGTTACAATCTCATTCTATTGATCTCATACTTGTGAATGTTTAAGCTAATAAGCTCCATGGATTGCCTGCCAACTCTACCAGGATGTGGATCTTAACTGCATTGTTCTGCAGACATGGGGCTGCAAAATTCTTTGCAAAATATCATTGCATTATACATATATTATAGCCTTCACTCAGAACTGTGGTAAATATCTCAACAGGTATTCCGGCATCTTGTTGAGAAGGTTAATTGCAGGCTATTGTTTGCAACACACTATCACCCTCTGACAAAGGAATTCGGCTCTCATCCACGTGTTACCCTGCAACACATGGCCTGTGCTCTTAAGTCAAACTGCAGAAATCACTCCAAGAGTGACCAGGAGCTGGTTTTCCTCTACAAGCTTTCATCTGGGGCATGTCCTGAGAGTTATGGCTTGCAAGTAGCTTGTATGGCTGGAATCCCGCAGCAGGTGGTTGAATCTGCTTCGAAGGCTGGCCAAGTTATGAAGATGTCAGTTGGCGAAAGTTTCAAATCAAGCGAGCAGAGGTTGGAGTTTTCAACCCTTCATGAAGAGTGGATGAAGACGCTACTGTCTGTAGCACAGACTGGAGGGCATAATGCAAATGACGATGAAGATGCTGTTGATACTTTCTTTTGCCTCTGGCATGAAATGAAGAGCCTATACCCATCTTGTAAGTAACCACGACTCATGGGCTGGTCCTAATGTAAATATTGTAAGTATGACCTTATGTGAGTTATAACCATTCTCAAGAAGTGGATAAGCAAATTCGAGGATTTTGTGTTGTGGATTGGATGGTGATCTCAAATTACATTTGTTATAATGTGGTCTGGCTCCTGATGAATGGTGCATTTCGGACTGCCTAGATTTATGGCTTTGTTATTGCACTCGTCATGCTGGCAGGAGCATAATTCATGTCACCTCTTAACTATTACTATTCTGGGTGAAATTATGTCAAAATTCGCTCAGTCGTTCATTTTTTTTGTGAATTGCATTTGACTGGTTTACTTCTATGGTAAATGCGAATCTTTTAGTTTTTGGATCAGGGTCAGGCACTCCGGTAATTCTACTTATTCTTATGATACGTTGCAGCATGAATGTGCATGAGCATTTGTGTCCGTAATGCAAATGGAAATATGAACTTCTGGCTCTGCTTGCCGCTCGTGCCTGTGCTTGTGCATCACTCTGATGCATGCAATGTATGATCTAAATTGCGTAGGAGGAATTTAAATTGTACTTGAAACATCATAGGTCAATTTTATTCTTTTTAATTTATGTCCAGACTAATGTCGTGAGAAAAATTCAATCAAGAAATCTTGTGATCTTCGCCTTTGTCATGTCCTCGCTTATGAAGATTAGTTCTGTTTTCCCTTTTCTTTGTTTGTTTTTCATCTTCGTTTCTCCGTTCTCCTTTAAACTATCGACTTTTGTCTACGCGGAATTGGCCAGGTTCCTCCTTGCACGCGATGGATTTTGGGGCTTGAAAGCAAGGTAATGAGCTGCGTCAAAACACAACCGTGTCGCAGGTCTAGATAATCTAGCTATAAGCTCTCTTCCTGTGTGTAGATGTAGAACCAGACTTATAGCATTAAGTTAACGGGAAATGTTTTCTCAGAAAATGAGGAAATTTTTTCCTTACATGATGATGATTTCCAATTTTTTAAAGAAAAAATGATTTTTCTGAATTTAAACATAGATTTTCGCTGAACTCATTTTCTTAAGTGATCAAACAAGGAAATTATTTTTCTAAAAACTGCTTTTTCTCAAATAATTAGAGCCTTATATCACTCTTAAGCCACTTTTTTTTTGTCAAATATAAGCACGATGCCACTGTAGAGAGAGAGAGAGAGGAAAAGTTGGGGGACAGATGTGGTCCTCCACATAAGATGGGCCATTCCAAGAATTACCCGCCAAGAGTTCACAGCACTCCTTAGTCTCTCATCTCCAACTGTCTTTCAAAATCCCAACCGTTTCCTCTTTTGTTGTTTTGCTGTCTCTCTCTCTCTCTTGTCTCCTCAGCGCTCAAATGGCAGAAGAACAACCCCAACGAGCTCCAGAAGAAGAGGACTCCTCGCAATGCAAGGACAACAGGGACAAACCCGACCCCCGATCCCAAAGGAAGGAGCTCGGCCTCTCCTGCATGCTCAACACCGAGGTCGGCGCCGTCCTCGCCGTGCTCCGCAGACCCCTCGACCCGGCCAGCCCCTTCCTCCCCACCCACGAAGACCAATGCGACTCCTCAATCGCGCACTCCCTGAAATCCCTGCGCTCCCTCATCTTCAATCCCCAGCAGGAATGGCGGGCCCTCGACCCTTCGATCTACCTCTCCCCCTTCCTCGATGTCATCCAGAGCGACGAGGTCCCCGCTACCGCCACTGGTGTCGCTCTCTCATCGATCCTGAAGATGCTCAAGCTGGAGATGTTCGATGAGAAGACGCTCGGCGCGAAGGATGCAATCAACTCGATTGTCACTGCGACCGTGAATTGCCGCCTTGAGAGGACCGATCCGGGGTCCGAAGTGGCGGTCATGATGCGGATTTTGCAGGTCCTTGCGAGCATCATGAAGCACCGGGCCTCAGTTTTTCTCTCCGATCAGGCCGTTTGCACCATTGTCAACACGTGCTTTCAAGTCGTGCAACAATCGGCGAGCAGAGGGGATTTGCTTCAGCGAAACGCAAGGTACACTATGCACGAATTGATCCAGATCATATTTTCACGGTTGCCTGAGATCGAAGTTAGGGATGGGGATAACAATTCTGAGTCGGAGACCGATGATGTCGGTGGTAATTTGGATTCTGGATATGGAGTCAGATGCACGGTTGACATTTTCCATTTCCTGTGCTCGTTGCTGAATGTGGTGGAAATAGTGGAAACCGAAGGGAACACATCGCACACCACCGACGAAGATGTCCAGCTATTTGCGTTGGTTTTGATCAATACTGCAATTGATTTGAGTGGAGATGCAATCGCGAATCACCCGAAGCTTCTAAGAATGATCCAAGATGACTTGTTTCACCATTTGATCCATTATGGAATGTCTTCAAGCCAACTCGTTTTGGCTATGATTTGCAGCACAATATTGAGTATCTATCATTTCCTACGCAGGTTCTGACCTTGGAAGAATTACTGATCTTTATCATTCTCGTATAATGATGAAAGTCGCGGGATAAATGAGCTATCTGTTTAAATTTTCAGGTTTATCCGTCTGCAGTTGGAGGCTTTCTTCAGCTTTGTTCTGTTGAAAGTTGCGACATTCGCAACCTCAATTCAACTCCAGGAAGTTGCTATCGAAGGAATCATAAACTTTTGTAGGCAACCGAGTTTCATATTCGAAGCCTATGTGAACTACGATTGCAATGTCACTTGCCGAAATGTCTTCGAAGAAATGGGGAAGCTGCTCTGCAAGCATGCCTTTCCAACGTCTAATCCATTGACGAGTTTACAGATCCAAGCGTTCGAAGGGCTTGTTATAGTGATTCACAACATTGCAGATAACATCAACTGGGAAGAGGATTCGAGCACATTAGCACGACATGCAGTTGAAATCACAGAATACAGACCCTTTTGGGTAGAGAAATTCGAAGACGAGGACGAGAACTGGGTGGACTCAGCAAGAATGAGGAAAGCGCAGAAGCGGAAAATGATGATAGCGGGAAACCATTTTAACCAAGACGAAAGGAAGGGTTTAGAGTACCTGAAGCTTTCCCGCCTGGTCTCTGACCCTATGGATCCGAAGGCATTTGCTTTCTTCTTCCGCTACACTCCAGGCCTCGATAAGAACTTGATAGGGGATTATCTCGGCGACCCAGATGAATTCCACGTTCAAGTCCTTAAGGAATTCACAGACACTTTCGAATTCGCAGGCATGATTCTCGACACGGCTCTCAGAACTTATCTGGAGACGTTCCGTTTACCAGGAGAGGCTCAGAAGATTCAGCGGGTCCTCGAGGCATTCTCAGAGAAGTTCTTCGATCAGCAGTCCACAGAGGTTTTTGTCAGCAAGGACGCAGTTTTTGTTCTTTGCTATTCTCTCATTATGCTCAACACTGACCAACACAATCCCCAAGTGAAGAAGAAAATGACAGAGGAGGAGTTCATAAGAAACAACAGAGGGATTAATGAGGGGAGTGATCTCCCGAGAGAGTACCTCTCGGAGCTATTTTACTCGATATCGAATAACGCGATCAAGCTCTATGGCCAATCGGGTCTTTCCATCGAGATGAGCCCGAGCAGATGGATAGAACTGATGGACAGATCAAAGACTATTCATCCTTATGTGCAGTGCAACTTTAACAGTACGTTGGGTAGGGATATGTTCGCAACGATTGCAGGGCCATCGGTGGCGACTCTTTGTGCGTGTTTTGAGCATGCCGATGAAGATGAGTTTCTTCACGAGTGTGTCGAAGGGTTATTTTCAATAGCTAGAATTGCTCAATATGGATTAGAAGACACGCTCGACGAGCTCCTCGCTTCTTTCTGCAAATTCACCACGTTCCTGAACCCGTACGCCTCTCCCGAAGAAACTCTGTTCGCTTTTAGCCATGATTTAAAGCCAAGAATGGCAACTCTCGCTGTTTTTACCATCGCAAACAACTTTGGGTCCTCGATTCGTGGGGCGTGGAGGAATATTGTCGACTGCTTGTTGAAGCTGAAAAGGCTTAAGCTACTTCCACAATCGGTGGTTGAAACAGATGCCTCTTCCAATTCATCATCAGACCTTGCGATGGATACGCGATGTGAGTCGGGTATAGTTAACCCTAACCAAGATTTCAGACCTGGGGCACAGCACAACTACGGTATGATGGGTCGGTTCTCGCATTTCCTTTCCCTAGACAGCCCGGAAGAATCTGTGAGTCTTGGTTTGAGCGAATTCGAACAGAACATGAAGATTATCAGGCAATGCCGGATCGGGAACATCTTTACTAACAGTTCGAGCCTTCCCAACGAGACCATACTAAACCTCGGGCGTTCTCTAATTTTTGCAGCCGCTGGTAAAGGCCAAAAGTTCAGCACGCCCGTTGATGAAGAAGAGACGGTAGGGTTCTGCTGGGAACTGATCGTCGCCATCGCGTTGGCCAACCTTCATCGTTTCTCCACATTCTGGGTTTCTTTCCATGATAATCTGTTAACAGTTGCTCAGTTCCCTCAGTTCTCTCCAGTTCCGTTCGCTGAGAAGGCCATGTTGAGTCTCTTAAAGGTCTGTCTCAAGCTCCTCGCTGTGCCTCAACAGGACAGCATCCCCGAGGAACTTATCTTCAGGTCAATCAATTTAATGTGGAAGCTCGACAAGGAAATTCTCGACACATGTTGCGAGGTCATAACGAAATCAGTCAGCAGGATGCTCATCGAATACCCTGCAAATTTACAAACCCAGCTTGGATGGAAGTCTGCCCTCCATTTGCTATCGGTCACTGGCCGACATCCAGAGACGTATGACCAGGGAGTGGAGACTCTGATCATGCTCATGTCTGACGGAACACATGTTTTGAGGATGACTTACGCATATTGCATCGACTGTGCATTCGGCTTTGTGGCGCTCAAGAACAGTCCGCTCGAGAAGAATCTTAAAATACTGGACCTGTTGTCCGAGTCCGTTAATCTATTGATCCAGTGGCACAAGAACGGATTGTCTGATGCGGGAAGCAGCTACAGTGCATCCTCATTTGAAGACAACTTAAAAGGCCTAGGCTCCTCAAACTTTACGCTGAACCTGTTTGTCAAGCTAGGTGAGGCGCTGCGAAAGACCAGCCTGGCCCGCCGAGAAGAGATTAGGAACCATGCCATCCTATCCCTCCAGAGGAGCTTCGCATTAGCCGAGGACCTTGAGTTCTCCTCAACTAACTGCATAAACTGCTTCAATCTCGTGATCTTTGCAATGGTTGATGACCTGCACGAGAAGATGCTGGAGTACTCGCGGCGCGAGAACGCTGAGCGGGAGATGCGGAGCATGGAAGGGACTTTGAAGATCGCCATGGAGTTCCTCACCAACGTGTACCTGCAGTTCCTGAAGCAGATCTCAGAGAGCCCCGGGTTTCGGACATTCTGGCTCGGAGTTTTGAGGAGGATGGACACCTGCATGAAGGCTAATTTGGGGCCATATGGTGAGTCCGCAATCTTGAAGGAGTTGGTCCCTGATTTGCTGAGGAAGATTATCACAAAGATGAAGGAGAGTGAGATTTTGGTGCAGAAGGAAGATGATGATCTTTGGGACATTACTTATATACAGATTCAGTGGATTTCTCCCTTGCTCAAGGAGTTGTTCCCTGAAGAAGATACTTAAAAGTGGGAAGGGAAATAGCTTCATCCGAACAAGAGAAAGGGCTAAAAGACCAATTGAAGGACTTAGATTCATTAGTTTATTTACCAGGTAGAGAAGGATATTATAGGCAACATGCCCGTAGCATGGGTGTCAGTATTTGTTCTTGTTTTGTAGGTTCATTTTGAGAAATTTTTCTTGTTTTCAGTTGTCTTTACTCCTGGACATGAATGTTACCGGTCTCTGGCTTCCAGGAACTCTCTCTCTCTCCCTCTCTCATATGCTTAAGGAAGTTTCACACTCAGCTTAGAAGAACTGGCTACTCACAGCACTGGAAAAAGCAATAGGACTCTTAAGCATTGTTCTTTTGCACTCAGTTCAGATATGAGAGTTACGTTATATTAGCCATACAAAAAGTCACTATTCAGTATAAGAATCTTGCTTCTGTTAATGCCTTGATGTTTCTTGGGCAGTTTTTTGTCTCAAGCAGACCTCCGTTGGCGTGTATTGGAGACATTACTGGGTTCTGTAACAAGTCTCTCAATCGATCATGACGTTAATTAGTTCCTTTCGAGTCTATATCGGTCATCTGGCCTCGACCAGTGCACATTTTTATTTGCTTGATGATTAAAAGAGTTGCATGTTATATGCTATATCGAATCGCACTTAGGAGACCTTATCATGGACGTAATGCATTTATTAGTCTTTAGCTCATTGATGGGCGGGCTTGGCTGCAAATGCAACCCGTTGGGCTGGGCCTGGCAAAGAGTGGGCCTCAATGTAGCATCGGTATAATTTCCAGAAACTGGCTGTGATCAAATAGCCAAGCGAAGACCATCAAATCATTGCATCAAGAAATACTAAACAAAAGCTTCAAATTAGCTTTACCTTGAGTGATGTGGATAGAGTAAAGAGGGAACAAAGATAATAGACTTTCTTGACTTTGTCACGTATACTCGTGTGTCAAGCCTCGAATCGATTTACTTATGTGAGACTAGCAAATAAGCATCAAGATTCCTCCAATTACTCATTGGAAGTCTATTGGGAAAAGTACCAAAAAAGTATTAAACCTATTGCATTGGTACCAATTCAGTTCTAAACTTTTCAATTTGACCAATTTAGTTCTAAACCTTTTAATATTTGTATCAATTTAGTCCATCCGACAAATTTTGGCCAACCGGCGCTGACGTGGACGTCGGCCGGTGGCCGAACGCTGATGAGGCAATTTTTATGATTTTTTCGAATTTTTTTATTAATTTTATTTCTTTTTCCTTTTATTTTCTGCCTTCTTCCTGGCAGTGGCTGGTGAGGCTCACCGGCCATTGGGTGAGGGCCGCGAAGCCCTTGCCTATCGTTGGCAAGGGTCACGGCCCTCGGCCGACCTCTCACAAGGCCGCCGATGAGGCGGCTTTCCCCGGATCTGGGCGAAGCTAGCCTTGCTCGCGACTAGCAAGGCCATGGCGACCATCCCTAGGGTGGAGGCGAGGGCCTCAAAGCCCTCGCCAACTGCTGGCGAGGGTCACGACCCTCGCTCAGCCTCGCCTAGGGCCGCAGGCGAGGCAGTTTAGCCCAGATCTGACCTCACCCTGGCCTTGCCGCTAAGTCCCCGGCGACTCCTCTGTTGTTGACCCTAGAGCTTCTCGACCTTGTCACCGCCGCCCTCACCTCCACGAAATCCCAATTCAAGGCCTTGGTCCCCCACCTCCCGTGCCTCACGCCGCCGCTCCTCCACCCGATCTTCGCCTCCGAAACCCTAGCCCACCACCCCAACACACTCCTCTCCTTCTTCTGATGGTGCCAGTCCCACAACCCATCCCTCCTCCTCTCCCTCCTCCCGCGGCAAGGCTAGGGCGAGGCTAGCCTCGCCCATATCTGGGCAAAGCCGCCTCACCGGCGGCCCTGGGAGAGGCCAGCAGAGGGCCGCAACCCTCGCGGGCCACCGCTAGGAAGAAGGCAAAAAATAAAAGGAAAAAGAAAAAAAATTAATAAAAAAATTGAAAAAATCACAAGAATTGCCACGTTAGCATCCAGCCACCGATCGACGTCCACATCAGCGCCGGCCGGCCAAAATTGACCGGATGGACTAAATTGGTACCAGTATTAAAAGGTTTAGGACTGAATTGGTCAAATTGAAAAGTTTAGGACTGAATTGGTATCAATGTAATATGTTTATGACTTTTTTGGTACTTTTCATGAACTCTATTCAATTGTAGCACTCAATGTGCTTCCCCTAGGTCTCACAATTTTTCTGAATATTAAGTAAAGGATATTCAAAAATTTTGTATTAAATGTTTTACGTATTGTTAACCTAAATTTTTCAGTCTTGTTTCCTCACGCTTTAGGCATTGTCCTAATTCATGCTTGAAACCTTATTAGTTAGAGTGATAGGCGATGCCTTATCGTCTTCCAACTCCTCATCGGAAATATCGAGATTCTAGAGATTTCAAAACCATGAAACTCCTTTAGGGTTTGGACAAGAGCCAATTAACGATGAACCTACTGACCTTTTTCTAATCTAAGCATCCAAATTTTTAAAAGCTAGTGAATGCTAACTTATATACAGTCAACGATAAAAGTCATCCTCTCATTACAATAATATTCTTATTCTGGTAGAAAAATTTGCAGATGACACGTTGGATGTCTTATAAATCAAAATCAGCACAACAGAAAGACACTTCGATTTGTATGAAATCTCCCGATTCTGTCTAATTTGTGACTCAGCCTTAATTGGATCCTGATCCAAAGTTGGTGGTGCATGGTTGTTCATCCACTCATCCTGAAATCCCCACAGATGATTTCAGCTTTAGATCTCATTCTTCTGACCGAATATCCATTCTGTGTCAACTTTGACATGATTTAAGGAAAGATGCTGCAGATGTCTCTCCTATTTTTGTGCTGTCATTCGCAATATTGTCAATTAGGATAACATTCTTAGAACAATCTCCTGTGCAAACGTGGGATCCAACTTATATTGTCGAAGATCTTCAATTTAGTCAATGAATCCGCGTTCAACCGACGTTGACCTGTTATCTATTGGTCACTATGACTCATTTGAGAAGTTGTGATAGACACTGTGAGAAAAAACTTTCTTAGGTGAAAGTTGGGTCCAAGCGAGCGATTGGACTTCCTTGTTATGTAATTTTCTTCCTATCTCTCTAGAGATAGAAATCTAGGAAGTAGCCCAAAGAACTTTTTGTTTTGTCAATGATGTAATGTTGGGCCACCGCATTCCCATTTTACATGTGAATGACCAAAGAGAAATTCTAATAGGATAAGAAAACAGCACCGGCCTTAGATTAACAAATTCGCCCAACCATATCTTTGATCGGCAGGATCAGCAGGAATGACAAGATATGGACATCATTCGTATGCAAACCTAATTCGAAATTAATGCGGGTGACGTGCATAATTATAACTCGCCAATCGATTGACTAATTGCAGGAAGTTTCCTCCAATTAAGGATGAAGGAAAACATAACTGATCGATTAATCTCGAGAGTCATGTTTTCCTCTAACCCCTAAGTCTCGTTGAACCATCATTCTGTTTAGAGAATTACGTTGATGAATATCACCCACATTTATATTTAGTTGATTTAGCACGAGATTAGTATCCACTTTTGTAATTCACTTCTCAGAACGGTGGCCGGAGGAAAATATAGTCCAAATACAAAATATAAAAAACTCTAACCAAATTGGAATCCAATTTCATTCCCTTTATGATCACGTTTTCATGAAAATGTATAAGAAATTAGCTATGAACTATCGTGTGAATCTTTTATTTGACGATTCTTTTCAACTTAAGTGGCTCACATCCTCAACTGAAACTTTAACTCCAATGCCAGCTCAAGCTATATAAAGTGAGTTTGGAGCCAACAAAGTTGACTTATGTAGTTGCCAAAGGTCAATATATAAGAAGAGACGTTTCAAAGGCCAGGACTAGCGACGGAGGCGGCAGGTTATGAAGCAAGGAAAAACAAAATAGAACTAAATATGAAGCCTTCCGTCAAGCATTAGAGTTAGGAAATTCTATAAATATATGTTTCTCATGTTCACATAGAAATTACGTGTTTCTTTGAAAGTACCTCAGATGAGAACGTGTCCATAAAGTTGTGATTTGTAAAATTGAGCCAAAAATGCGAAAGTTCGCATTATAAGATTCAAAATTGAGATAAACCTTCTCTTAAAATGGAACATTCTAGCTGAAAAATGTCAAAGTAAACCCTTCTATACTTGGATAACTTCTAAGCGGAAAAAAAAAAAAAAAAACCCTTCTTTCTTCTTGACACTTTCACGTTTTTGTAAATTTTATAATCATCTACTCGAGTCCTACTTCTAGAAGCTTTCTACTCAAATCCCATTGACACAAAATCCAGCCGAATCCAGTTGATGTGGCCGTGTGACGGCGTCATATGTGACGTGGATAAGGTTTTTCCACTCTAACGTTGCGTCCATTGATTAAAACATCAATACGTTTCTTCGCATCATACATTGGCATCGTCGGAAGGTCTCAGGAAAATGTGGGTTGGTGCGGTGGATGAGGTGGGAACCGGTAAGGCAAGATCTCCGCATGTCAGAATGAATCTATTAGGCGAAATCTATTATAGCAGAGATAATGGAAGACACGAAGATTTCCACTTTTAAGGACGCACTTCTGGTTCCCGGAAAGTCATCGTTCATTGTGTAGTCCCTTTTTACACAGGAATCGAGGATCATTCGACAGCAATCGAAGAGTGCGTATGATAATGGTTTTGTTTAAAAATTATTCTAGGAAACTTTATTTCTATTCTGGGAGACAATTTTTGAATAGAAAAACGCATTTAATAAACTTGTATAATTTTTTTTATATTTTTTTTTATATTTTTTTTCATTTTTTCATTTTTCTTCCTTTTGGCTAGTCGGCGGCCTCAGCCATGGCCAACAACTGGCCGATGAGGGCCGATGACCTTGCCTAGCCACGACGAGGCTCGCCGGATCTGGACAAGCTCGAGCTCACCCAGCCAAGGCGAGCCTTGCTGGGGGCTGGCGACACTCCAGCGAGGTTGCTAGCCCTCGACGGCTAGTAGCTGGCCAAAGAAAAAAGAAGAAGAAAAGAAAGAGAAGGAAAAAATAGAAGAGAAAAAAATTATTTCTCGAAAGTGTTTCTAGGAATCAAAAAATAGATTTTTTGTTCCTGAGAACAAAAGTGTAAACAAATACGTTTCTCTTCTTTTTTTGTTTTCCGGAACAAAAGAACAAAAATTGTGTTCTGGGGAACAAAAAAAAAACACAAACAAATAGGCCCTAAGTTGTCGAAGCAAAAGTGGGAATGTGTTATCGCAAAATGGGGGTTGATCCTCAAGAGTGGATGATATTGTATGGATGGTGGTTTGATCTTGGTAGAGATTGACTGATTCAAAAAAAAGAAAAAAGAAAAGTTGATCAATACATAATCTTTGTGGATGGACCTGTGAATAGAATTAGCGGACCAAACTTGCTAAAGATTGGTTGAGGGCCCCCACTCCCCCCTCTTTTTTTCCATGACTCGATGCGTATATACTTTGTCATGGGTCATTTACATGGAATTTATAGCCGGATCACAAAAAATATGATTTATCTCTTCCTCTCCCTTTTTCATACGCTTGGGTTCAATTATTTGAAGAATAATGAGGGTGAAAGAGTCACCAAACGACTCTAATAATTATGTTTTCCCTTGTCCCTTTCTCTTCTCATTCTTCGCTTCCTCTTTACTTTCATGGAGTCATAATAAATTCTCATATAGTTATCTTTTTATAATTTTTAGGGGTAACCCGAGGATACAAGCACAATGGTTTGTCTAATCCAGAGTAGTTTGCATGTAGCTAGCAATATTTGAGCAGGCGATCTCCAATTCCTGAGTTGGGAATCTCCTCAGATGTCTCAATTAATTGCGCCAACTCTAATAGGTTTAGTTAATCTTAAATTGAATCTATCATCTATCTTACGCTTTTTCCATTCTTTCTGCTTCTTTCCTCCTATCAGGAGTAGGTAGTAGAAACTGATACCTTTACTTAAGAGAGACCACTATGAGGGGCTCAAGTTTTATCTCATCAATATATCTTGTTTATAATATAACTTTATTTAAAAGTTTAGTCTGGTGAGTTATATGCTAACTTAATTATATTAATTGTTTCACATACACTAATTTTTTGATATGAAATTTTTCTGAAAACAACTCACATGTACATTTAATACCTAATTTCTTTCTTTTTCTGTCTCCAACACATTGCCACACTCTTATTTCAAAAGATTTGACTTTTTTTGTCAATAAGTGACACGAGTTTCGTCTAAGTAATTGTTTCAACTTTGTATTTAGCCATCCTCGATCAATTAAATATCTTCAACCTATCACAATCTATAACATCAAGTTTTTTTCTTTCGTCTGTATCCCAACAACATTTTTCACGGGAATCTCTTGAAAATTAACGCCTTAGACTACAAAATGCTAGATTTGATTCATAGCTAGTAGTAAAAGTATAATTCAAGGATATCACAATAATTTTTCCCGTGTGACACGAAAATTCCTGCATTGAAGCATATCCGCTGCATTAGATATAGAGTACATACGTTCTTTGCACTTACTAAAAGTATCGTACCTAACTCTAAACAAATAGAGAAGATTGAATATGAAGCGATTCTTTGGACCTAGTATTTGGCCAACGCCATTTATTAAGTTCAATTCATAGAACCAAGCATTGCAGAATATTTAGATCTATAGTCGTATAGATGCCCAAATTTTAAGGCCTCATTTCCTTTTAGAGCTTGATCGGATTAATTCAGTCTTACATAGATTTAGGTTGTGTTTAGTCTCTTGACTTTTTCTTTTTTTTAATCAAATGGGGAATAAGATTGAAAGGAGTATAGGTCGAATCAAGATGATATTTTTAACATCTTATTCAACGATAGGTATACATTGGGATAGCCAAGATGGATTGAAACTCAACTGTTTAGACAATTTGAATGTCGACGTAACGGCTTTCACTAGGAAAATTACTTAAAAAGTTCAAAACCTATTGTATAGATGCCAATTCAATTATAAAATATTCAATTTTGTGAATTTAGTTTTAAACATTTTCACAATTTATTATGTAGTCATTCAACTAATTTGATTGAAAATCATTGATTTAGAAACCAACCATTCTAAGTGGTATGGCCAGCACTGATATAGGTGATTTTTCCAATATTTTTTAAGGAAAAAAAGAGTCTAAAATTTTTCTCTTTTTTCCCCCTTATTTTTCCTTCTTCCTTTGCCGATTGCTAGGCCTTAAAGATAGCTAGCGAGGATTTGTCATGTAAGACGGTTGGCACTAACTAGATAGCTATACTAGTGATTTTTTTGTCAAAATTGGTAGGAAGTTTTACATTGCCTAATTTAAAAAAAAACACTAAATTGTCAAAATTAAAAAAATTATGACTGATTTAGCATCCATACAAAAAGTTTAGCATACAAAAAATTTAGGACTTTTTAAAAAAATAAAAATTATCTCGACTCTCACTATTGGCAAATGCCATCTCATTCTCCTCGTCGTCCTCTATCTCCTATCATGCCAAATTGAATGTTGACTAGTTAGATCTTCGAGCCCTTGTGGACATTCAAGCTACCTAGGAATCACCATTGGGCAAAATCTTCATCAACCATTAGTCCTTCCTCCATCTTCATTATAGGCATGCACTCTTCAGCAACCACTAGTTCTATTGCCACCCCTCCTTTGAGGCTAACATGAAGGTTAAGGGCCAGTGGACAAATGTGCAGCTGCTCACGCGACGAAGGTGTGTGAGACAAAGCGGGACGACGACTGTTGCTCTAGATCTGGCCATGAAAGGGGACAAGGATAGAGGAGGAGGACAAGTAGTGCTCTAGATTGAGCCATGGAGCTCCTCCATCGCCATGGTCAAATTTAGCTCCTCTATGGCCAAGGTCCAGTTGAGCTTCATCAAGTTGAGCTCAACCATGGAGAAGCTCCAAATCTGGCAATGGAACTCCTCTGCGGTCGAGATTTATTTGAGCTTGTTGGTGGCAATGAGATGGAGCTTAATGGGAGGCCGCAGCTGTCGGCAAAGGCTGTGGCCAGCAGCCATGGGTAGATAGAGGAGATAGACAATCGAGATGAGTGTGAGACCTATCCTATTTATCTTTTGAAATCACTTTGCTCGTGGGATTATTTAATTGGGTTTATAACCCTTTTATACTTTGCCTTATTCTGTCTAGAATAGCAATCAAGAACAGGATAGAGTAAAATTTATCCTATACTGACTTTTTGTCCTGGTTACCAAATATATCCTTAGTGATCACCTAGTGAATAGGACATGAGATAACAAGCTTAAAGTTATGAAAGAATTGGAATGTGGACCTAGCTAGAGATTGATTAGTGTTGAATAAATTCAACCAAGTGTCGACATCAGTGTGTTAAAACGGTTTTGTCAACAACATTAGTCCTTTCTCCTCAATGACACCCTTGCAATTACTCATCTTCTTCATTTGACACCACTCTATCGTTATTTGTCATATATCTCTGTTGTCACATCTCTTTGTCTTTATTATTATTGAAATGACTAATGGATCGCAATATTTAGCTTTGTAGTATCTTAAAATTCACCTAACAACTAACTAGATAAAAGGAATCGATACAGTTTTCTATCATATTCCTGTATGATGGAGTCCAACTTCAACTAAGAAAATGAGAACTCTAGCAAATTCTTCCTTATATTTGGGTAACTTCAAAATATTAACATATAAATTGTTGTCAATAATGAAAATATTTTTCAGATTATTTTTAAGAAAATAATTTTCAAATTACTTATTTTCTGCAAAACAAATAGAGATTTACTTTAAAATTTCCTCCCCTAATGGATGGATGCATAGCTTGGCGAGGAAAAGAGACAGGCAATAATTGAGGCGCTTGAAGGGAAGTCCGAATAGCGACGTCATGATTAAACGATCCACCAAACCAACTCTACCTTCCTCACCACCATATACTCTTGCGTTTCAAAATTGAATAATTAAGCAGACCATCAGCTTTCATCCTGATGTGTCGCACGCTATCACATTATTGAAGTAAGCATGCTGTCTTCATGCATGACTGAGGAAGGTTGTATTTGGTGCAGCTTAGCCCTAACTCTCTCTCTCTCTCTCTCTGTTTAGAACTCTTTCTTTGGGAAGGCAACACCTTTCCGCTATGGCTCATCCAGAGTGCGAAAAGGGTAGGCTCATCCAGAGTGCGAAAAGGGTAGCGTCCAAGAGTGAGCAGTTGTTTTCCTTTTCTCCTTTTCATCCAGACCTTTCGTTTTCGTTTGATTCTATTTGACCTTTTCCGCCATAATAATGTCCAAAAAGAATGCCATCACTTCTCCTGATTTTCAAATTATGTGATCAATCAAATCGAGTACTCGTCTGGGGTTCTGTTGAGAGTGCTCCAAAAGAGACTCTCTCTCTCTCTCTCTCTCTCTCTCTCTATCCTCTCTGTTATGTCCATTTGCCAGTGTGTGGCGCCATCCGAGGGGGGCCCGACGCGTCACCGCCGACCATGTGGCGTTCCCAATTGGTTCTCGAGGCCTAGCATGGTCTCATTGAGTCAATGACTGCTTCGATTTCCACACTTCCGGGGGAGGGTTTATCTGCTTGTTGAGTGCATGAACGTGAATGGGAGACACTGTCTGGAATGTGTCCAACTAGTCCCCAAAAACTCGTACTAGATTGGGGGAGGGTTCATCTGACCTCATCCTTTGATGATGACATCGAGAAATACTGATTTTCCCGAAGGGTATAACCTATGAAAATTACCCTTGATTCACTTCATATCCTTTTATCGAATTTCAAGCTTTAAAAGTTACATTTTAGTTACATAATGTTCATAAACGTTGGATCCCGAATATTAAAAAAGGTATGTTGTCATCTTTTCTATTATTAGTAATAAACTTGGGCATAGAACCCAAAACTATCAATGAGACAGGGGTATGCTATACCCTAGACAAAGGTATTCAGATTGTTTAGATTGGGGCTAATGTACCGACATCTTGCAAGATTAAGTATGTGTTGATCATTTGATGATTAAACTTCGAGAACGTGGAGAATATTATCGATTAAAGCAGGTTTCTCCCGATGATACGTCATTAGTTAAAACTTCAACTAATTCATCTGCAATCATGATGTTTTCTTTAACATTAGACTGCAAGAAAGCAAAATATATAAACCGGAATAATTGCTCAAAGTTGCTTCCTAAAGAATAGCTAATTAAATCGGTGGACTTAGACTCGTGCGATTAGAATCATTTCGTAGGTAGAAATATGGAAAGTTGAGCTGGCTACTTTGATTGACATCACGCGTGGCTTGGTCTTTGCAGAAAAATTGAAGTTTGTTAGGCATGGTTAAATGGTTATTGGTAACCCTAATTTGACTTCTTTTATGGCTTCGGAGCACGCTTAGACTAGGATTCGAAATAAAAGAAATAGACAGAGTAAACGATTTATTATTTTCGTAAGCTCTGCGTCAGAGCTTTCGTCTTCGTCTCCCACTGGCCTTTTGAAATTGCCTTTTGGAGCAAACACTGGGTCACGCCAAGGTAACTCACCTTTCCGCTTCGTAAAGGCCATTAATCACATATCAAGAAAAACGATGAGACCATGTGACGGTCCGGTCCACCTAACGCGGACCATTCACAGCCTTTAATTACACATGGCGATTGCCAAGTGAGGTTTAATATCTCAGATTGGTCCCCGAGGAGAACATGGGTGAAGGCATATTTGACATTTTCTGGTGATAATACTTCAAGATTGGGGTTAACATTTGTCGGTGCGTATGAATAATGGGCGCACGGGGTGGCTGAGTCCAATTACGGTTGTCGATGAGCTCAAGTGTTGGGCTCTCTTAGATCTCCCTATTCAAAGCTTACTCGACTTCTTCGGTGCTTTTCCCAACATGTTCAAATATTTAACCAGAAAACTACGCCTCCATCTATCAGTTTAGGGTTTTGTGGAATGAATTGGAATGAAATTGTTTTACTACTACTCCAGTCAAGGTAGCTACGCTTGAACAGGAGTAGTAACGCACATGCTTCATGCCAAAAGAGATGATGTGCCCAAGCAGACGTGTGAAAGAAAGAGAAATTAGGTTTTCGAAACCAACTTCTTCTTTGCTAAAGTTAGGTCAATAGATGATTCAAGGAAAAAGGCTATGATTTTTCTTTCGTAGTCTAGAAGGGGATGCTTATTGAAGCGTCAGATCCTGATTACCGATGATTAATCTGATAAGGAGGGCGCAGCTAAGATTGATCACGGTAATACCAGTCAATCCTTAAAGCGTCTATCATGTTTTGGTGGATCACAAACAACTTTAGACACGAAATTTGAGTGACATGACCGCTTTGATTATTTTCCACGTTTCCTTGGACTATAGGAAACAATTGCTAACGTTTGGGAGCTTTTTCATTGGATATGGACAATTGATGTACGATTCTTTGTTTTTTGGTTAAACATAATCTTGATTCAAGTAGGACATCCGAGTGAAACTAGTGATTGGAAATAATTTACTTGCTAGTGACAAGAGGCCGAAGAAACAATCTTGATTGCGAACATATTGCTATGTGTTCAATCAAGCAATAGCCTTGGCAACGCGTTTAACTCTCTAATTGATTAGGCAAAAAGTCATAAAAAAATCTCAAACTAGGCTCATCGTGACACATCTAATATAAATTTTTTCTTTTGATACCAGAAATCCCAAATTCGAGTAATATATTTATCTTCTCTTAAGGCTATATTAAAAATTCCCGCTAAAAATCTAATTTGGAGTTGATGTAGTGCTTAAAAAGAAGTGATATGTTTATTAAAAGTCTTAAAACTTGTCATGAAAGTGTAATTGAGTCTTAAAACTTGCAAAAAGTACAACCAAGTTATAAAACTTATGTAATTTAGTTAATTGGGACATTATGGTAATTCCGTCCAATTTTGCTAACAAAAAATGTTGACATTACTCTTTTTAATATTTTCTCTCTCCTACCCGGCGATAATGTGGCTAAATCATGAAGTATAAGACTAAAACAATATCGTTTTTGTCTAAATCTAATTTTTAATACTATCCTTGTTTAAATTATATTTAAAAATAAGCTAAAAAGAAGAAGAAGTCCAGCAGGGAGGGCTGCAAACCTTTGCCGCCGCTACCCCACCATCACTAAGAGGGATTGGCAAGGTTGGGATTGAGCCGAGCCTAGATTTGGGTGAGGGTCACGCCCTTTATTGTCATTGGCGAGGACTTGCAACCCTGCCGGCCTAACTACTCCTTTTTCTTTTTTCTTTTTTAATATTATCTTTTTTATTTTTATTTAAATTGAATTTAAATGACAATAATAAATCAATAAAAGCCACGTTAGCATTCTCCCCTTAGTCAAATTGGACGGAGTTAATAAAATGACTCAATTAAACTAATTTGATAAGTTTAAGATTTGATTGTATTTTTTGCAATTTTTAAAACTAAATTGCATTTTTATGAAAAGTTTTAAGACTTTCAATACACATATTTCTAAAAAGAAAAACTAAAATTTAAGTCACTCTTTAATGTGAGTCACTGTTCATCGTCTTCAGCCACGCCCTCGCTTGGCCAAAGCTCCTTTGGCGCTTGTTTGTCGCTGCTGGTTACCGCCTGGACCTCCAGGAGCGTTTGTCATAGCTGCTGGCCATGGCGGCTGCAAGCTTCGAGGTCAGATCTGGCTTCCAAGCTTGCGACCACTGCGGCCTCTCGAGCTCGAAGCCGGGGTGCGCAAAAAATCCTGGTCCCCAAGAGCATCAGAAAAATCTTGCGGCTGGTTGCGCGCGAAAGCTTCTAACGAGCTTGGATCTTTACTTCACTGCTTGAGAAATTGTCCTTCAGTGAGAAGCCTATGTTAATGTTAGTTTATCTGCACGTCTTTGCTTCGAACGCTACCAGGTGGTTTTACTAAACCCAACCGAGGAGATAGCAAAAAAATTATCAATTCTGAATGGGACTTTCTGCTCAGGTGGGTCCGCAAGCACTTTTTTGATGGGAGGGATACGCTGTTGTTTCAAAAGGATTTCTTCCTCAAAATGTTGTTTCTAAATTCAGCAGGATGCAGATGAGGTTACAGACGAATGAGTTGCAGAATAAGTCATCAACCAGAGCCTCTCCCTCTCTAATCCAATTTGGATGGTCAACCTTCGTCCTCAGGCCAAGCTTCGAGCTCGAGCGGCCATGGTGGCACGAGCTTCGAAGCCAGATCCAACCTTTGAAGCTCATGGCTGCCATGGCTAGCAGCTATGACAAACGCTCCCAAAGGTCTAGGTGGTGGTGGGTAGTAACTAGTAACAGATGAGCGCCGGAGGAGCTTTGACTTTACCAAAAAGAGAAATTGAGATAAATGTGTTATAATGAATATAATTTGGAGTTTTTTTTTGTGGTTTTTCCTCAATTAATTAATCATGTTTTCATATTATAAAGACTTTTTTTTTCTCATTAAAAAGTTGAATCCGAAAACTTACTTTTTTGGTAACTAGCCAAGTTCTTTCCGGAATATTCACCTGTCTAGGCTTTCTGCACCACTAAATATATTATAATAATAAAGTGAACATCCACGTCTCCCAAAAGTCACTGAAGCATAGTACCGTTTTGCCTCCACTTCCTATTCCTGTATATCATCTTTTACATTGTTTCACCTTCATAGTTTTCTTCAATGGTCTTCTTAGAATTTTTTTTATAAGTGATAATTAGGCACAAAGGCCCAGGTTTCTCAGTGAGACTGACCTCACAGGCTTGAGGAAGACTAGTGATGTGTAAAGATGCTGGCTAATGCGGAAGATGAGGCGACCTAGATTTCCATTTTTTGTGTGTCTTGGGGCTCTATTCATGATGAACTTAAGACTTTTTTTACAAAATTGGTGACACGTAATATAATAAAGTAGATTGAGATAGATTCAATGGCCATAACTATCAACTCGTTAGTCATAGAGGATCCCCAAACATATATGTTAAAGAGATTCCAATTTTCACAATTCTTTATTTTTCTCGCCACGCAATACCAACATCCAGCCACTGCCACCGCCACCCATTGCATTTGACCACTTGCGCCAAAGCCATCTCCCACCACCTCTTCTCGCCGTTGTCGGCTAAACAATCGGTGTTAGAACAATGGTGTGGTCACAACGAATCTCCTGTGTGGGAGGCAACAGTGTTTATATGGCTACGCTATTGTTGGACAGAGAGGACAAAGAGTAGAAAATTAGAATAATATCTTAGGTAGGTAAGTCAAGTCTGGTGATATGTTTGAAATTTTGGACCTTTAAATTTACCCCTAAAAAGGAGTAATTCAATTTTTATTCGGCATGTGAGCTCAATACATCAATTTAAATATCAAATTAGATAATATCACGTTAACCATGCAGATGAATTTTTTTTGTCATTGATTTTCTGACCTCCCTCACTTGATCTGTCATACTAAATCCGTCTCGGAGTGGAAAGCGGAGAGTAATTCATGAGCAAAACGCAAACCAAACCGCGCCACCAATACATCAAAGACAAGATAAGTATCTCTTTGTTTCTAGTATCTATTCACTGCTTCTTTTTTCCGTTCGTTGCATGATCGATCCAATCGTTCTTTCCTCAAACAAGACGCCCATCATGTCCAAACGGACTTCCATACTGTAGCCGAGACATGCGTACGAGGTTCTTTGTCAAACTGATTCGATAACAGCTATCCACTTTGAAATAATCCAAAGAGATTGACCATTAACCGCGTGAAAATAGCACAATATCTTAGCCGCAATCTCTTCCGAGTTAGGAAAAATCAACCAAGCCAAATGGATATGACTCCAAAATGGCAAATAAAATAAATAACCCTCGACATTACCCCATTAGTCTCATTCTTTTCTTAATAAAAACTCAATGTGTTCGACTGGGAAAAAAAAAAAAACTCAAATGTTATTTGGCCATGCGCTTACTAGGCCGCCATTAACGATATTACAGTGCGAACCCCCTTTTTTGGCCCTATTTAAAGCACCTCATCCTCTTCACCTTTTGCTCAAAAACCCACCTGAATTCTCGTTTCACCTCTGAAACTTAGATATATATCGCCGCTCTCTCTCTCCCTCCTCCCCACAATTCTTGGTGGGTGGTTTCGCTTTGTGTGGCCATGAGCAACTCTCAAGAATCTGTCCACAAGGTGAATTTCGCCCCGCCGAGAGGCTTCACCGCCACCTTCAAGTCCCATGCAAAGGAGACCCTCTTCCCCGATGACCCGTTCAAGCAGTTCAAGAATGAGAAGCGGCCGATCAAGAAGGCGGTACAATACTTCGTCCCGATCTTCGAATGGCTTCCCAAATACAACCTCAAGCTTTTCCAGTACGACTTGCTTGCCGGCATCACCATCACCAGCCTTGCCATACCCCAGGGCATCAGCTACGCAAAGCTTGGCGACATTCCTCCTATCGTTGGGCTGTGTAAGTGATATAATCTTTTATGTTCTCGACACCGGATTGCGTTGGATAAATGATGCGTAACTTCACACTTGCAGAAGTTAATACCCTTTATTGGCATGGTTCTTGTGACTTATTTGGCAAAGTCTAGAAGATTAACTTGCCGGCTTGTGTAAAAAAAAGTGTACTTCTTTCCTTTCTTTTCGACGCATTATGTGTTGGATTGATGATAAGTGCACACTAATCAAGTTTAAAACAACATTGATTAGCATACTTGTAATCTGTATGGGATATTATGTATTTTAGTGTTAGCGCATACCAAATAACTGGACTTTCTATGCGAAATGTCATGTGACCATCTTTTCAGATTGACGAAGTATCTTCGAAGGCATTATAACCATGCCATTGTTTTCTCAATTCTTCATCTTTCGACTTACGGTATTGACTAATTGCAGATTCAAGCTTCGTACCACCGCTTATATACGCCATCTTTGGGAGCTCGAAGCACATAGCAATCGGGACCGTGGCTGCTGCTTCGTTGCTTCTGGCTGCGACCATTCGAGAAAAAGTGTCTCCAGACGCTGAGCCCAAATTGTATCTTAGCTTGGTCTTCACAGCCACTCTCATAACCGGAATCTTCCAGTCAGTCTTAGGGTTTTTAAGGTATATATAGAAGTGATCGCAAAAAACTTCTCCTTTAATTCATTAATTAGCGAAGAAGCTAATCTCATCTTTTCTTCATAAAATCCGTGAGCAGACTGGGGATTGTTGTGGACTTCTTGTCGCACTCAACGATCGTCGGCTTCATGAGTGGGACTGCGATTATAATATGCCTGCAGCAGTTGAAGGGCTTCTTTGGACTGACAAAATTCACCACCAAAACGGATGTGATATCTGTTTTGCATGCCGTGTTCAAGTACCGAGAGGAGGCACGTCATAACTCATTAATTGAATAAGCTCCACCTCGTTGGCTTCTATTCTACTCCTTTTCCTTTTCTAAGGTTTTAAGGGATTGTTGCCAGGGACGATGCGACAAAAAATCATGTGGCCGAGAACTGGATCTAGGGTTCAGGGAACAAAGAGACGTGAAATGACCTGCAGAAAAAATAGCTACGCCGAAAAAATAAAGATATACGTGTGCCGAATGATAAAGTGTGACTAGATCCAAACCTCATAAGATGACACGTTGTTGTCAAATATAGCAGGCTAAGGGAAGACCAAAAGGAAAACGTCTTGTGGTAGAATAAGACAAAAGGCTTTGCTTGTGCTATGAAAGCGATTTTTTTTGTTAAAATTTGAAGGGTACAAAGAAAATATGGACTTGTCTTCTTGTCTCTTTTCTTGGAAGCTGCTGATTTAGAGAAGAAATTGTGCTTCTGTGCAGTGGAGGTGGGAATCCGCGGTTGTGGGCTTGATCTTCCTCGCTTTTCTGCTTTTCACTCGATACTTGGTGAGGCTCTCTCTCTCTCTCTCTCTCTCTCACCAACCCACTTTGCATTCCTCAAGACTTGATAAAAGAACAATCATAATTTCCGGAACCCTCGATAGGAAATTCTAGATATATTTAGATTGGACTGTATTTTTGTATGTTTTTTTTTTCTCAGGGGCCTATAAATAATGCATAATAAAGAAAATGTTAGAGCATCATTTCACGTCACTTAACTACGTGATCAAAAAATATTTTGCATGGCCTCCTTTCACCCAGACAGTTTAATTTTGACATTTTGGATTGCATTTTCTGAAGAAAAGCTTACTTTTTCTATTGAATTTGTTAGTTAGTAATCAATCAAGTTTTATATTATGAAGTTTGTTCTCAATTATAATCTTCTCTTTGTTGCCCGAACAATTCGAATCTGATTTGAACTCGATGGTCAAGTTTTTAATTGAATAGTATCAATTAGTCAAGTAAAATTATCTTAGGATAGTTTCAAGAGAACCTCAAACGGATGGGTTCATTAATTAAGCGTTTCATTTGCCTAGCAATCCTTTGTTCAAATTACAGCGTGACCCACTCATATTAACTTTAGGTGCCGCCCTTACAAATGTAAGAGCAAAGCTCTACCTGGTACACATGAACGGGATGATTTTTGTGTAATTAAAGAGATGGTCAAGTCACAAAATTCAAATACCCTATGTTTACAAAAACAAAAAGAAAAAAAGGGATAAATTCGACAATTTGCTCATAAATTCCATGTCGCCGGTTGCTCCATATTGGAGTAGGAACATGTGGGTTTGGCATTAAGGTGACAAAGGAGGGAACTTAGGCACTTTGAGCTGCATATAAGATTTGGCGTTGATGGTAAGACCAATAAACGAAAATAAACGAAACATATAACATGATAATGCATGAATAAACACGCAATTATAAAAATATATATGTCATCATGTTGCATCTGAGTGTTAGCTTTTATATAACTTGAATAAGTTCCACATTTCAATGATTTTCCACCTCTAATATTCTTTTCCCTTTTTCCCTTGATCACCAAATATTCTTCCAGAAGAAAAGGAATCCAAAGCTTTTTTGGGTATCGGCCATAGCTCCAATGGTGACCGTTGTCGTTGGCGGCCTCTTTGCTTATCTAGCACATGGGGAGAACCATGGAATCCGAATCGTAAGAACACCATTATCATTCTCATCATTGTTATAATTATCATTATTATCATTATTATTTTATTGCCTAATGGTGTTAAAAATTGAGATGGCAGCGGGCCCGACAAGTGGGCTTCTTACCCTAATGATTGATTTAAAAACTAGGCATCACGAGAGAGACCCCACTGAATAATTTCTGTGGATTGTTGTCTTGTTTTGAAGAGTTTAGATTCTTAGGGTTTGCACAGGATCGGGCCCTCTGAGGTTTCACATTTTAGATGTCTTTTTAGATGTCTTTGTCTATGGTACCCCCTCTTTATCCAGACTTGCCAATCTTAGTTTGTCACGGAAAGAAAATATATTTATATATACTTATATCAGTATCAAGATCTGATCAATTGTTAATAGATCCTTGGGGTAATTCGATCTTTCCATGGATTTATATCAAAATAATTTTCTTTGTCCTATCTCAAATCCACTTGTCATCAGAAGAAAGTGGAACATCCTTGGAGATCAATCTACTCAATTTTAGTGAAACCTATCAACTTTGGTTGAATAGTCAAGATCTTTGTTAGGTGAAGTCTATCATCTCACGTTTGCTCAAAAAAAAAAAAAAAAGTCTATCATCTCACATATTATTAAGACCCCTCGTGTGGTAGCAAGTTTAATCTGGGCATAATGAGTAAATTAGGCAACGTTTGGATACATTACATCTATTTTGGTCTATAAGCAAAATAAATAATGCTATCGGGTTTCCTTTACCAAAAAAAAAAAAAAAAAAATAATGCTATCGGGTTTCTATGTTTTTAAATAGCTTTGACTTGGTAGTATTTTTTGGTAAAAGAAAATTAAATCATGTTAACACTAATCTAAATTTGATGTAGACTATATATCAATAGCCCAAGCCACCAACGAGGGATAATTAACAACTGTAATTCCATATTTGTTGCAATGACATATTTTCTTAATAAAAATTCCTTTTCTGATTTCTGAAATTTAGTTTATTTAATTGTTGTCAGGTGGGTCATTTGAATAGGGGAATCAATCCTCTTTCCATTAAAGATTTGAACTTTGAATCCCAATATCTGCCGGTCACTTTAAAAGCTGGAGTCATCACTGGCATTTTGGCTATGGCTGTAAGGGCACCATCTGCTATTCCCAGACATTTTTCTCTTATTTTTAAAATTCATTTTTCCTTAGAAGAATAGGGAAATGAAAACAAGTATAAGATTTTAATTCTACAGCACATTAATGCAGGAAGGGATTGCCATTGGAAGAAGCTTTGCCATCCTGAAGAACTATCAGACTGATGGAAACAAGGAGATGATTGCTTTTGGGATGATGAACATCGCAGGGTCTTTAACTTCTTGCTACCTTACAACAGGTACTTTTTAGTTTAACATAGAAACACGCAGAGCATTGGAAAATACTTGATCTTCATGTGCACTAAACTCGCTGCAAAATTGGAATAAAATTTTCGAGTCGAACGGACCAACTGACATTGGTTTCTGTATTGAAAGGGCCGTTCTCGAAGTCCGCGGTCAATTTCAATGCCGGTTGCAGGACAGCAATGTCAAACATCGTTATGGCGATAGGCATGATGCTGACTCTGCTCCTTTTAGCCCCTCTTTTTAGTTATACACCTCTGGTGGCACTCTCTGCCATTATAATGACAGCCATGTTCGGGCTGATCGACTATGAGGAAGCGTATCACCTCTTCAAGGTTGACAAGTTCGATTTCTGCATTTGCATGGCTGCGTTCTTTGGTGTCACTTTCATTTCCATGGACGTCGGCCTCTTGATGTCGGTAAGCTTCTGTTCTCTTATCAAACAAATCTAACTTGATCACACATGTAAATGGAAATGTAGCATAAAGTTTGTAGTTTAATTCGCTCTTGATCCTTCATTGCAGGTCGGATTAGCAATCCTCAGGGCCCTTCTGTATGTGGCTAGGCCAGCGACATGCAAGCTCGGGAACATGCCAGATTCGAGCCTTTACCGCGACATTGAACAATATCCCGTGGCAACCGGAATTCCTGGGATCCTGATCCTGAAGCTTGGCTCTCCCATTTATTTTGCCAATTGTTCCTACTTGAAAGAAAGGTACATTTCAACGTACCTAAGAGCAGATAACATGGTCGACAAGTAACTCCATTAAATGTGATAATACCTCATTAACATCTCGAACTTTGGCTACAGGATAATGAGGTGGATCAGAGATGAAGCCGACATTACAAATGCCAAAGTAAACGAGGTCGAGCATCTTCTTCTGGATATTGGAGGTAAGCTTATCCGTCCTTCCTTTACTGGACCTGCAATTACAGTTATCAATTAACTGCTACAAAGACGAGGTTACTATCAACGACCGCATTGGATGATCATCAATATGTACAAACTCATAAGCTTATAAGATTTAGCCAACTGGAAATTGAGATTGTGACATGAAATGATTCGCCTTCTATTTGTTCCACAGGAGTTTCGACAATTGACATGACAGGCATTGAGACACTTCAAGAACTAAGAAGAACCTTGGAAATAAATGGCATCAAGGTAAGCATCTAAACATGATTTTTCTGGGCTATTCTTATAGAAGGAATGATCTTTAAGTCATTCTCGATTTGACATTTTGCAGATGGGCATAGTGAATCCTAGGATGGCAGTGATGGAGAAGATGATCCTGTCGGAGTTTGTGGACAAAGTGGGCAGAGAGTCATTCTACATGTCCGTTGACGAGGCAGTTGAGGCTTGTAGATTCTGCCTCCAAGAATCAAAGGTTTCGAAGAATGACTTCTCGGTGCATCCAACCGTAGTATGATGAGAGATGTGATGTGGTGTTTCTGTTCTTGTTTCCCGCATTTTTCTTATGCGTTATCCGCCATCCCGCATTTGTAAATATAATCAACCGGGAAAATGGTGCGATTCTAGATTGTACGATGTTTCGACGTAGAAATTCGAAGAGTAGGGTAGAAGGAAGATATAGAGAGATGATTAGGTGTATCATATCTTGTGTGGGTGGAAATTGAAAATAATACAAGATGTTTGCGGCCCCCTTTTAAGCTACTCGCGATTTGCATTATCTTCACGTAGTTGTCTTTTTTCCCACATAAATGTGCTCTGCTCTCTTGCCATTTTTTAGCTGAAATTTTAGATATTTTTTATACATTTAAAAATCTCAATCTGTGGAAGCTGAAGCACATGCTACTGAAATTCTAGCTTATTCAGTAATATATTCAAGAAAGAGGCTCATACCATCATGTGAAGAACTGCAACTGTGAGTTACAGAGACCTCCAACTCAGTCCATTAGCCAATTTTCAGTCGGATAGAATCTCAGATGGTCCAGTGATGATGAATCAATGTCAAAAAAAAAAAAAAAAAATTGAAAGAAGTGGAAAATTGATAGTTGAATTTAATTGTGAATAGTTGGGGACGATCGAAAGTACAAAAAAAGAAAAAAACAATTTCAAAAAAGACTTGGAATGAAGAACTTTACGAACAGAAACAGAGATGGAAGCAATCGAGAGAGAGAGAGAGAGAGAGAGAGAGAGAGAGAGAGAGAGAGAGTATTTCTTCTGTATTTCCAACTTCCTTAACCGATTACAGTATGGGAAAGTTCCTTCTTATATCTATTCTATTTCTCTTAATGAATCTGGTTTACCCAAAGTCAGTTGAAAGAAAAAGTCAACTACTTAACTGCAAGGAATAACCGAATACCGGTCATAACAGCTAAGATACAAAGTAAAGGAAAAACAGAGTAAATGAACAGAGTAACGATTTTGGCCGACTTCGCAGCCTTTCTTCACAGCCTTTCTTCATGCAATCTCTTGATCTATAGATCATCCTTCTTCTTTCCTTTCTTTATTTTTAGCCGTAGATCTTCTTTGTTCTGCACATTTCTCAGCATTATCTATACTCCTGGCTGGCTTTTGTTTTTGTTGTTGAGTAAGCTGCTGTCTTGTGTTCTTAACATCCCCCCGCAAATTGGGCAAGGGTGAAGAACCAATGCCCAATTTGAGCCGAAGAGAGGAGTGTGTTAGTTTAGATAGTGGCTTGGTAAAGATATTAGCAACTTGGTTCTGGCTGGGAACATATTTAACACACAAAGATCCAGATGCAACTTTTTCTCGAACAAAGTGGAAATCAACCTCAATATGTTTTGTACGAGCATGAAGTATAGGATTCGCTGTGAGAGATATGGCAGATTGATTGTCACAGAATAGTATGGTTGGTGAGTGAAGAGAAACTCTAATATCTCTGAGGACAAAAGAAACCCAGGTAAGATCAACTGTTGCTGAGGCAAGAGCTCTATATTCAGCTTCAGTGGAGGAACGGGAAACAGTTGATTGTTTCTTAGCGGTCCATGAGATGAGATTAGAACCGAGGTAAGTACAGAAGCCTGTGGTAGAACGTCTAGTTTGAAGACAGCCAGCCCAATCTGCATAAGAGAAGCCATATAATTGGAGAGAGCTGTGAGAATGAAGTGACATACCGAGGTGAATTGTGCCTTTTACATATCGAAGAACTCGTTTTAGTTGAAGAAGGTCTCCAATAGTAGGGTGTTGTAGTTTCTGACATAGGAGATTTGTTGCAAAGGCAAGATCAGGCCTAGTAATAGTGAGATATTGTAGGCCTCCTACGAGACTTCGGTAGTTCATGGGATTTGGAAGAAGAACAGTATCTCTTTCAAGTATAACTGGTTTAAGAGAGAGGTGTAGCAATAGGTTTACGAGTCAATCATATTTGCACGAGACAGTAAGTCAAGGGCATACTTGGTTTGACATAAGAACAGTTCGGTAGACGTTCGTGTGGCTTCAATTCCAAGAAAGTAATGAAGCTGACCAAGAGCTTTCATATGGAATTGAACACTGAGTGAATGAATAAGAGTCTGTAGCAATGATTCTGAGCTACCAGTGAGGATTATATCGTCTACATATAGAAGTAACAACATTGTCTCTTGTCCTTGATGAAGTATGAACAGAGATGGGTCAGTTGAACTGCAGAAAAATCCAACCTCAAGTAAGAAATTGCTGAATTTATCATACCAGGCACGTGGTGCTTGACGCAGTCCATAAAGTGACTTTTGAAGCTGACATAAATATTGAGAATACTGTGGATGAACAAAACCAGGAGGTTGTTCCATGTACACGGTTTCATTCAAAGTGCCATGTAAGAAGGCGTTCTTGACATCAAGTTGGTGTATAGACCAGTGTTGTACCATTGCTACAGAGAGAACAAGTCTAACAGTTGCATGTTTTATCACAGGACTAAAGGTTTCTGTGAAGTCGATTCCTTCTTCCTGATGAAATCCCTTGGCTACTAGACGAGCCTTCAATCGATCGAGACTACCAGTAGAAGTGAGTTTAGTCTTAAACACCCATTTGCAACCAATAACATTCATGTTATTAGTACGAGGAACCAATGACCAGGTTTGATTCTAGTGTAAGGCACTCATTTCTTCTTGCATTGCCTTATACCATCCTGGATCTGCTAGAGCAGATTTTAATGATTTTGGTTCTGAAGGAACTTGGTATTGAGCAAGACATGCATATCGAGGATTAGCTTTAATTATACCAGATTTAGACCTGGTTTGCATGCGATGAGCAGGTTGTGTACCTTGCACAGGATGGATAGACTGTGTTTGTTCAATAGCTGGTTTTGTTACTATCACTGTGGTGGTTCCAGATATGTTCTCTTGTGGAGAAATACTTTGAATAGGAGATGGAGCTTGATCATCTGATGAGACAGTTGTAGGGATAGGATCTATATGTTCTGCAAAAATTTGCTCAGCTGGAACATACTTTGTTTGATGTGATGATGAAGTATTGATAGGCTCTATACTTGGAGCTTGTAAGAATTTCTCTTCTTCTGTCCATAGTTTATACAGTTGTGTATATGTTGAGGACTGTGTTGCCAGCCTTTTAGAGAAAGGGAAGAACTTCTCATCAAAAATTACATGTTGACTGATGTACACATGATCAGTAGTAGGTACCAAACATCGGTATCCTTTATGATGAGTACTGTATCCGAGAAATACACAGGTAAGTGATCGTGGATCCAGCTTGTGTTGTGCATAGGGTCGAAGGCAGGGATAGCAGGCACACCCGAATACTCTAAGATGATCATATCTTGGCTGATACTTATATAGCTTGAGAAAGGGAGATTGCATCCTTAACTGTGGAGTAGGAAGTACATTGACAGTATAGTTTGCTGTCATAAATGCATCAACCCAAAATTTTAATGGGACTTTTGCATGATATAACATAGCCAGACCAAGCTCAACTATATGTCGATGCTTTCTCTCGGGTATTCCATTCATTCGGGTGTATATGGACAGGAGATAAGTTGTTGAATGCCACAACTCGTAGGTGAGCTTTAAACTTGTGACTGACAAACTCTCCCCCACCATCGCATTGAAATCTCTTGATTTTACAATTGTGCTGGTTTTCTACTAACTTCAAAACATAAGAAAGATATCATAGAAGTCTGATTTTAGTTTCAATGGATATATCCAGCTGAACCGAGAAAAGTTATCAACAAAGATCACATAATACTTGAAATTCTGATAAGAGTTGACTGGAGAAGGTCCCCGATGTCACAATGGACTTGTTCTAGAGGTTTATTTGTTACAGATCTTGATATAGGAAAGGGTAGAGCTGTGTTCTTAGCGAGCTGACAACTTCTACATATAGATTGTGATTCTGTATGACACTTGATTAACTTTTGATTCTTCAAATGCTTCAGGACATTTTGATTTGTATGAGCTAGTCTTTGATGCCATATGTTTTCTCCTGTGATCTTCTGTCTTTGAGTGAAGAACACCTCTGCAGCGCAAGAATCAATTCTGTATAGTCCTTTCTCCTTCTTCCCTAGCATCCTGGTTATGTTGGTGGTGTTGTCCTTTATGTATACCCCAATTTTGTCAAAGACAAAAGAATAGGGATAATCATCGGTTAGTCTAGAGATTGAAAGAAGATTTTTCTTAATTGCTGGAACAATTAACACGTCTTTTAGAGGCAAGGTAGAAGCAGCAGTAGTTAGCATTGTATTCCCAATATATTTCACAGGTAAACATGAACCGTTGCCAATCATTACTGTATCAGTACCAACATTCTTAGAGAAGTTTTGGAGAATACCAGCATTTGCCGAAATGTGAGTAGTTGCTCCGATGTCGGGATACCATTCATTTCCATTAGTATCCTCAATGTGGAGTGCTGATAGAGCTGTTGGTATTTCTTCAGCTTGGTAAGAATTATCAAATCTATACCAACAGTGCAATGCATCGTGACCTGGTTTTATGCAGATCTGGCACTCTAGTCGAGTGTTTGTTGTTGCTTTTTCCATATGCATATCTTTATGAAAAGTTAAATTTGATGGTGGATACATCTTGGCTTATGTATACCTCTGAGCTGAACCATTATATGGTCTCGAATCCCGACCGTGACTCAAGGTAGAGGAAGTATTAGCCTGGTTAAGATGTTGACTCCCCTGTTCATAGCTTGAGTTATTGGTTCGGTAATTCATATTTCTTCCAAGACTTCCAAAGTTGCTGTATCTGCTACTGAATGGTCTTCCTCTTCTAATACTTCTTCCTCCACGACTATAACCCCTTGAATTTCCAAGATTGTTATTTTGCTGTAAAAAGTCTCTATTAAAGTCATCTTTGTGTATAGTTTCAGTCTTCCTTTGACCATAATAGGCTAGATTTGGACTGAACTGGCTTGAGGAATAGTTTTGCAGCCTTGATTCAAACCTCTCTAGATGAGAGATCACTTCATCATATTTCGGTTGAGGCTTTAAACAATAAATTGTTGTTTTAAAGCTCTCATACTCGGACCCCAAACCTTCCAAAATGCCAAACAGTTTTGTTATGTCATCTACTGGTTTACCTATGGCATTTAATTGATCACATATTGTCTTGTACTCTCTGAGATATGTTGATAGAATTCTATCACGTTTCTGACAAGCCTGCAACTTTCCTCTTAGTTCAAACTCCTTTGCCACAGATTTTTGGGTGAACCGATTAAGTAGAGTCTCCCAAAGTTCATAGGCTGTGTTTAAGTCAATTATTAGGCTAAGTATGTCTTCGGAAACAGCACCACTAATCCAAGAGGAAATAAGTTGATCCGTTTTAATCCAGTCAATATAGTCAGGATTAGGGATATCGAGTGTTTGATCTCCTTCTTCTACCTGTAGTGTTTTAGCAGGCGGTGGAGTTTCTCCATTCACAAATCCAAACAGATCTTGACTTCTTAAAAATCTATGAAACTGAGCTTGCCATAGGAGGAAGTTATTCTCAGTTAATCTGATTGTAACAAAGTTTGAGATGTTGACATGAATAGGAAATGGATATCTCGAGTTTTTTGCTGCCATTCTACTTTCCAGATCTTTGAACACCACTTGTTTCGAATACAATCTTTGCTGGTTTTTGCAGTATGATGCAGTAAATCGGTTTCTAATGATAGAGATTTGAAGGAAGATGAAGGATATCGACTCACGGATCAATAAGGCTTCGATTCCTGACTCCAATCTGCTGTAGATTCAGCCATTTTTATACAGATTTGAGATGATTTCTTCAGGATGGTGGCTCTGATACCATGAAGAACTTTACGAACAGAAACAGAGATGGAAGCAATCGAGAGAGAGAGAGAGAGAGAGAGAGAGAGAGAGAGAGAGAGAGAGAGAGAGAGAGAGAGAGAGAGAGAAATGTATTTCTTCTGTATTTCCAACTTCCTTAACCGATTACAGTATGGGAAAGTTCCTTCTTATATCTATTATATTTCTCTTAATGAATCTGGTTTACCCAAAGTCAGTTGAAAGAAAAAGTCAACTACTTAACGCAAGGAATAACCGAATACCGGTCATAACGGCTAAGATACAAAGTAAAGGAAAAACGAGTAAATGAACAGAGTAACGATTTTGGCCGACTTCGCAGCCTTTCTTCACAGCCTTTCTTCATGCAATCTCTTGATCTATAGATCATCCTTCTTCTTTCCTTTCTTTATTTTTAGCCGTAGATCTTCTTTGTTCTGCACATTTCTCAGCATTATCTATACTCCTGGCTGGCTTTTGTTTTTGTTGTTGAGTAAGCTACTGTCTTGTGTTCTTAACATGGAACACCCCCCCTCCCCCCACTACCTAGCGGATTAGAAATTTCACAGAAGAGAAGGTTTTCACATGCTGCAAAACTCAACAAAATGAGTATCAAATATTTTTAATTTGGCGTATTTAGCTACTTGACTGCGTAGAAAGCTCCAGGTTTCTTCTTCTCTCCCTCTTGCTTGGATGGCAGGACTTGTTTTGCTGCATTATCACAGGTCTACCATAGCTGTCTTAGAGAGACTTCCTTCTGAAGTATCTAGATGCATGAGTCCTCAACACGAGCTTGCCTCTTCACAGAGTAGAATCAAGTTTTGGTCTGATTATCATTCCGACATCCTTGAGATTCTGATACGGGAAGGATTTCATATGTTGTCACAGCCATCATGGGGCTGACCAGATCAAACAGTCTTTATGATGTACTTCTGCTCACTCAATAACATGTTGGATTAACATTGTTAAACATGTGTGGTTGTGCTGATTGGGCATTCATATTGTCCTTGCCAGTGCATCCTGAAGCACCATCCCATGTACTAATCATGTTCTAATCTTATTAAACTGTCAAAATCCCCACCATGTCTTTTCCTTTTAAAATAGTTTACTGACCTTTTCTCTGACCTCGCTTGCTATAATCTCAATAATATATGTTAACGCTTGGGATTTCATAGGATCAAGTCCTTCAGAATGTCGTGAAAGAGCTAGCAGTTTTGTATAAAATTCCTGCTATAAAAAGATGGGTAGTCTCTGAATGTAAATCTTTTCTACCAAACATAGGTATATAATCTATTTTCTCACACATGGTGATCCCACGCAAATATTACTGACGTCATAAAGAAATCTTGAAGTTGAGAGCAGTTCAAAATGAAGTTATTCTTGTCTGTCTTTTTTCACTTCACAGAACCAAAAGGAGGTTACTCCACAAACAACAAGCTGAAAAGTTGTGCGGTCTGAGAAAATATTGGGTCCACTGGTGGTAGCCACGTAATCAATGCATTAGTCCAATCAGTGGACGACAAGTGACGCTTTGGGCCCTGCTCTGTCAGCAAATCTATCCCCTGCCTCCCCACGGACTCTGTTTTGCATTATATTCTCCCATCCTCTGCAGCCTCTGCACACATTTATTATATTCTCTCTCCTCTTCTTGGTTCTTTCCTTCCCAGAAAATATTGGACCAGACTTAGGGCCGTTCGGTTCGTGAAAGCGTTTTCAGCTACCGTTTTCAGATAAAAATGAAACGTCTCTCGACCTTCTGCGCTAGTTTGTACATGCTCCTAGAGTGAGAGATAGATATGTTTCTCTGGTTGAGACATCCCTCTCCTCCAACCGTTATAGTAAAAATGGTGAACCGTGCGAGGCCATGAAGATTACTAGAAATAGAAAACGAAGAGGAATTTTCAGAAGTTAGAGAACCATCCGTATTGTTAAAAATTTTGGATGTATGCGCTACGAAAGCATGGTTTTGGTATTCGTTATAATTTTTAAGTGTATGATATAGTTTGTAGAGAATAGACAATGGATAAGCTAAGATAATTGAAAAATAAAAAACATATAATATAATTTATTTAATTGATGAAAATGAATAGTACAAAATATTTTGAAAATGAATGAGTATTTCATAACATAGAAACTATTTTAGTTCTACTCCTCCACACCGGTGGAGGTATAAACCTCACGCACTCTCAAATGATCAAGTACAAGGCGTGAGTTACCGCCTTAACCTACCGACTTGAGTACAATAAAATAATATAAAATTTCAGCTTGCGTTCCTTAGCTTCTGCTCGTTGGAGTTCTTTTTCTTCTAGTCAAAGTCCAAGTTAGACTTTGCTTTTCTTTTCTTCTTTCTTCCGAGCTTCTCGTTCCTTCTTCCTTATTCTCCAATTTTCTATTGTTGCGGCTGCCCGCCACTTTTGTTGACTTTAGTTTACTTCTTATTTGCTTGACTTCTTGCTGCCCCACGTAGTCTTGATGTCCATGTAGTACCAGAAGCTTCTTCAACATTTGAGAGTCTTCAAGACTTGCCTTTTCTTGCATCCACGTGCAATGTTGCCGACTCATTCCTTCTCCATTAAATTAAGTTAATAATTTTTGATAATTTTAAGAAAATGGATCACAATTTCCAACACATATCTTGACAATGCGACCTTATTCGGAGCTCGAGTGTTGCAGCCATGACGGGGTTCCAAGTTTCTTCCTTTTGCCAAATGAAGAAGTGTATTCCCATCCGAGCTTCACTCATCTATAATCAAAATCCCTCATATCTTGGTTTTTCTAGCCGTTCAAGTCTGTTTTTGGTTACCCAAAGAAATGGTGGAAGTGTTCGACCTTTTTGCTCCCCTGGTTTCACGCAGTGCCATTAGTGCTCTGCAATGCGCTTCGGTCAAAACCCATTGAAAAGGAATGGCTTTTCTTCTTCTTCTCAGAAGGAAAGAACGAATAAGAGAAGAGAAAAGAGAGAATAAAATGCAAAGCAAAGTCCATACCAAGTAGAGAAAGGCTGCCCCTAAATAGGTGTCGACACTCGGTGACACATTTAGTTATTTATTGCGTAAAAGTCAATCCCGAACATCACTTGCATTATCCACATTTTGCCTTTTCGAGTCATCGCTTGACTTCCCTACAATGCTATCGTGGACTGATACATGCAAGATCACTCTGTCACGTGACTAGGAGGCATGTGTTTAACACTCGGAAGACACACGAAGAACACTCTCAGAAAAGCTTTCGACGCAAAGCTCTCTCAAAACGGCGAAACTCCTCTCTATGAAACTCTTCTCGGTGAAGTGGTCTCCCATGGCTCTCTGTTACCTCCGAAGCTACTCCTATGGTGGCCACTAGCCTGCACAGCTCAGGGTCTCCTAGCACGGCTAGACCACGTTTACCACCGCTCCTAGAAGTTCCCTGATTGCAGTCCAGTATGTTATGCTGCTTTTATTGGCCGCTTTTGCCATTATCGCCAAGTCCCTACAAGTCTCAAGGTGCGTATGGTTTAGCTCTTGTAAGGGATTTTCAGCCAACAAAGCCATTTGAGGAAAAAATTTAAGTTTCAATAGTATATATAAATATTTCAATTATATTCTCTATAAAGAATCCCCAATCAATTCGAGAACAATTGATCTTCATCTTCATCCTCAACCTATTATAGTACCATTTACATCACCAATCGATTTTTCCTAGTGTTCGTACTTTTAAATGTCTTGCCATTTACACTTTCTGTTCAAGAATTAACAAATGACCTTTGAAACCTTTGCCAATTGAACTAGATCATTAAAATGAAAAGTATTTCGCCCTTTTGGTGGCACAATGTGGATTGATGATATAAGTTAAACAAGTGAGTAAAAGATGAAACCAAATGAGGATGCAAACACAATAGTAGATCTATTCAATGAAATTGAATTCAGCATAAACATTAACTTTCTACCAAAAATTGAGTTCAGAATTGCTTAAGACGTAGAAAAAAAAAATTGGGTTAGAGTCATTTTAAGAGTTTAGGGTTTACCCCAGGAATGATGGAGATAGCTTTGATTCGATCCTCTACTTAGCATCTTCAATAGCTCCAAGTTTCGAATCCAATGACAAGCTTAATAATGCACTTGTTATGAGATTTTGAGCTATAATTTTGGGGCCATTGATGCAGAATCAGAAAAGGATCAGAGTATCACAGAACTAAGAAGAATTGTTTGGGAAAGAAAAGTTTGAGAGCTTGATGAGAGTGGAAAGAGTAATTTGAAGGTTGAACAAGGCTTGAAATTGAAAGCGGCTTTCAAAATCGAAGAAGACTAACAGATTGTTAAATCGAGTGACATCTGCCTTGATATTAAGCAGGAAAAACCTAATGGAGAAGTGGGCCAAGAAATTATACGCCCAATGTATTTTGGCTAGCGAAAAAAAAAAAATTTGACAAATTATTTGGGGGCAAATGTTGGTCGTAACTTTTAGGGCGAGTAGCTTGAGGACC
Source organism: Eucalyptus cladocalyx (assembly GCA_017140615.1). Taxonomy (NCBI): domain Eukaryota; kingdom Viridiplantae; phylum Streptophyta; class Magnoliopsida; order Myrtales; family Myrtaceae; genus Eucalyptus; species Eucalyptus cladocalyx. The sequence goes on from CM029518.1 coordinate 44,431,593, forward strand.
AAGCTATGTTGCATGGACACGTTACACATGCTTCCGTGTCGTGTCCAACACGTGTGGGAGCGTACGCTCGGACACACTCGGACACGCATTGACCGCGTGTTGGATTTGTTTGACACGTGGTCAACTTTTGTTGACACGTTTCGACACATGTGTCCAAAAGACGATGGAGGGTGGAGACTAGAGGCAAGGGCGAGGGAGCAAAGATGAGGCTGTGAGCGACAGTGAGCCCGCGACGGCGAGTAGAACTAGTTCTCCTCAAGCAAAAGTCCCTCGAGGCGAAAGTATATCCCCACCACTTCTTCCGGCTTCCGCTTCTTCAACTCATCTTCTGGGTGGCGGAGCTTCTCCTTCTCGGTCATTATGGTGGCAGCGGTGGTGGTGTGGCGCTCCTTCTTCCTACCTCACCCCCGAACCTACGGCCCGGCCGAATTAGAGAAAGAAAGTAGTGAGAGAAAGCCTTTGAGTGCTTGTGTCGTGTGTGGGTCTTTATCTGCATCCTTACGGATGTCAAAACTCCCTTCAATCGGAGGAGGAGAAGAAGAGGAGAGGAAGGAGGGTCATGTGGCGAGGAGGAGGAGAAGAAGGAGGGCAGCTAGGGTTTTGAGAAGGGAACTAAAAAAAATAAAAATAAAAAAGGGACTTGCGTTGTTGGAGGGAGGGGGAAGTGACCGGGCGATGGCCCGTCTAGGAAAGAAAAGGGCAAAAAGATTTGGGGGTGGGGGAAAGAAACGAGGGAAGGGGAAATAAAATTAAAAGGTAATTTAAAAAAAATAAAAGTATTGAATGTTGAATGATTAGTGTAAATTTATTTTAGGTTCTTTTTTTAATTATTTATTTATTTATAAATTTGAATCAAATTAATTAAAAATAAAAATATTTATTTAATATACAACGTGTCTTAGCGTGTCGAATTTTTTATTTTTGAGAAATGACATATCAACGTGTCGTGTTGTGTTATGTCGTGTTGCATGTCCGTGTAACCTAGGGACCAAGTTAGGCAATAGACCATTCACAAACTTTCATTAGACATCATAGTTGTTTATTGGGGTTTACCATCTCAGTTCGGTCCAGGAGGAGGTGAAGATGTGTTAGCACTGTTTGGTTGTCGATGAGCACAAGTGTTGGGCTCTCTTGGATCTCTATATTTAAAGGTTACTCAACTTTTCCTATGCTTTTCCCTACATATCCAAACATTTAACAGCTACACTACTATATATATCAGCTAAAGGTTTTATGAAATGAATTGAAATTAAATTGTTTTCCTACTACTCCTGTAACATATATGCTAAAAAAAAGGGGTTTGAAAAGTCAAAAAAGGAAGCTGAAGGAGAACTGTGGAACCTTCTGCCGTTTTAAAGAGAGGAGAGGAAGCCTTTAGCAAAAACGAAAAACAGAGAAAGAAAGAAACATGGGAGAGGAGAGAAAGAAGAGAAAGGAAAAAGGGAAAATGTTGGTGCACTCATGATCCAAATGCCTCATCAAGCCGACTCAAGTGTGTTTTGCAATGCCAGTAAGAGATCGAAGCCTTTAATCATCTACTTGAAGTAGTCATCGCAAATAGGGTTTGAAATTCGGATTTCTTGGATATTTGTGTGACGAAATCCAATTTTTAGGTCATTGAGCTGTATATTTTTGTAGAAATTGTACTTTAGGATGTTGTGAAGTTATAGCATCTTATGGACCGTGATTTGAGCTTGCGGTTTGTTCGGAACGAAATTTTAAAGTTGGGGCCGCATTCTGGAACCGTAGCAAACAGTAACTTCAAACCTATCTTTTTGTTGTTTTCGGTGCTGTTTTGGGCGGCTGAGCTGGGGTTGTTGTAGTACGTTAAGAGAGATTTCTAAGGACTATAAGACGACTTGAAACGGAATTTTGTGGAGGAAATTATGGCGCGACGAATGGGCTATGGTTAGTGGAAAACGATGGGTTTCCACTAAATGCGAGCTTTTGTGGCACATAGGTGTCGTTTTATCGACAAATAGGCTTAGTATAGGTAAATCGTTATAAGAATATCCTTTTTACTCGGCCTTTGATATTATTTTTCCTTTAATTGTTAGGGATCCAAGTGCGTGGTTTGAGTGAACATCGTAGTTGATTTTTTGGCTTTTCCCAAGTGAGTGACACAATTTCTTCTTTGTATTTTAAACTTATGTTTTAAGAAACGTGGTGGATTATATATTCTATGAGTTGAGAAAAATCATATTTTGTTGCATAAAACAGGAATGAGCTATTACTATCATTTTTGTTGTTCGAAGGGAGTTATATTTCGAATTCGATTTGAATGGTTGTTTGAAAAATGATTTGTGAAATTTTTTTATGAAAGAATCTTGAAACGCTTTGGAGAATGCTTTGATATTTATCTATCAAAATTTGAGTTGTGATGTGACTTTCATTTTGATGTTGGATTATTGGATATTGTGATTGGTGGTTGATGCTCAATGTCATTGTGAACCTTGAGGGGTGTGTAGGTATGTGCATACTAGTTTAAGATATCCTTGTGGGCTGAGTCATCGGCTAATAATAAGTGGAGACCTTACCAAGGGGGGAATCTTGATCGTCTTGTCACGGGCGTTATGCATGACCATGGCTAGACATTTGAGCATAAATTGGTCAATGGAGTGAACCATTAACATATAACTTGAGTTTGGTCGATGGAATGGACCATCGATGTGTGATTTGATGAGATTAATCAATAGAATAAACCATTTATACATGTTTTATGAGATTAACTAATGGACTGGACCATTGGTATCTTAAATATTTGAGTTATGATTATATATTATGTTAAAATGAGTTAGGAGTGTGTTTTTTTTTTTTTTTAAATATGCATAGTGATTTCTCGATCCGCTAAGAAGAAATGTGTTACTCATTGAGCCGTGGTAGCTCACTCTTCTCTTTTACTTGTTTTTCAAGTTTTGCAGTGAGTCGTGAGTAGGCGTGAGCATTCATTCGGGGAGGACTTTTGTGGTGGAAACTTTTTGGTATGACTTGTGCATAGTTGATAATTTTATAAGTTAGTCATTGTATAAGGTATATGTTTTGGTTTGGTGGATTATAGAAATACTCTGATATTGTAACAAAATGCTTTTTTTTGTCATATATATATGAATGTATATATGTTGATTTTGGGTTGAATTTCAGTTATGTTGAGGCTATGTCTTTTGGTGAAAGGACGGTCGTGTCTTACCCTTTTTCTTGTGAATCGGGGTGTGATATTTATTGGTATCAGAGCTTAGGTTTTGATTTGTTTGGTTAGATATGGGGCGATGTGAGATTGTGTAATAGATTTTTAATGTGTCAGCCTTTTAGATACTAAGTTGTAGCTCCTTCCTTGGATTCATGTGATCATGCATGACTCGAAGACACTTGCTTTGCTTCGTAAAAATAGTAAAGGCAAGCAAGTTGTCATCCCTGATGCTAAAGACACGCCTCCAGCTTCTAGAGGTGCGTCTTTAAGGAGGAGACGGGAGGATCAATGTGATGGAAGTTCCAACTCACAGGAAGTCAGGGAAGTTAACCCACGGTCGTTTCCTCTAACTGACTTTGAGCAAGCCATGATTCATTAGTACCGTTAGGCAAAGGAATTAAGTGGCGATGGAGCAACTGGCTCATACACCTTTGCCCAATTCAGAGAGGTGAAACCACCCACTTATGATGGGGAAACTAATCCTCTTGTAGCTGAGCAATGGACTAGAAAGATTGAGGGGATCTTTGAAGCAAAGGGCATTCTTGAAGACAAGAAGGTTAGCTTTGCTTCTCGATACTTAGAATGTGAGGCAAAGCATTGGTGGGAGGGAAAGAGGCCAGCCCTTGGAGATAAGGGTGATGCTATAGCTTGGGAGGACTTTAAGCAGGCTTTCAAAGCTCAATTCTTTCCGGTATCATTTTAGGCAAAAATAAAGAGTGATTTTATACACATATCTCAAGGAACCTCCATGGTTTTGGAGTATGTAGCTTGCTTCAATCAAATGAGTAGATTTGTTGAGCAATATGTGTCTAATGAGCAAGATAAGGCCGATCACTTTCAGAGGGGGCTCCGATATGAAATTGGTTTCGCACTCACATCTCTAGCATTGACAGCTTATAAAGACGTACTGGAACGAGCCATCATAGTGGAACAAAAGATTTTGGAGCGTGACGTACACAGTGTACCTCAACATAAGAAGTTGAGATCCACTTACTATCAGGATAGCGGCGCCGGTGGCAACAAAAAGAGGAAAGCTTTTAATCAGCTAGGAAAGCCCAAAATTCAGAATCATCCAGGCCCTTGTACTACCTGTGGGAGACGACATGGCGGTCCTTGTTACCACAAGAGAGGAGCATGTTTCACTTGTGAAAAAATGGAACATATGGCACGTAATTGTCCAACACAGAAGAATGTCCCTGGAGATAGTAGAGTATGTTTTGTATGTGGGCAACCTGGACATTGAGCCTATACTTGTTCTATGAGGAAGACCGCCCATCCAGTTGATAGACCACAAGAAGGCCAGCAAAGGCAGAGGATGACTTGAAAAGTTTTTATGATGACAGAAGAGGATACAGCGGCTTCTAATACAGTTGTTGCATGTAATGTTTCTATCGCCTCGCAATCTGCTTATGCATTGTTTGATCCTGGTGCCACACATTCTTTTACTTCCATTGACTTCGCAAAGAAACTTGATGTATGGACTAAGCTTCAAAAATATGAATTGCGTATTGATACTCCCAATGGTGATTTCTTGATTGCTAATCGTGTTTTCAAGAATTGTTTGTTGCGAATTGATGATGTACCATTGCCTGTGGATTTGGTGGAGTTAGATATATGAGATTTCAATGTTATTCTAAGGATGGATTGGTTATCAAAATATTATGCCACTATTGATTGTTATTTAAAGAACGTTATTTGTTGACCCCAAAATCAACTCGAATTCTCTTTTCCGGGAAGTTATAAAGGCACTTTTCCAAGGTTAATTTCAGCTATGCAAGCAAGGAAGCTTTTGAGAAGGGGTTATTGCGGTTATTTGGCTTATGTAAAAGACACAAGTAAGGAGTTGGTAAAGCTAGAAAATATTCATGTTGTTAGAGAATTCCCTAATGTATTTCCTGAAAATTTACCTGGCTTGCGTCCTGATAGAGAGATAGAGTTTTGTATCGATTTAATGCCTGGTACAACACCTATCTCTAAGACCCTATATCGGATGGCACATTCTTAATTAAGTGAATTGAAAACACAACTGATTGAGCTTTTGGATAAGGGTTTTATCAGGCCTAGTGTATCGCCTTGGGGAGCTCAAATTCTATTTGTGAAGAAGAAAGACAGCAGTATGCGACTTTGCATAGATTACCAAAAACTTAACAAGGTGATGATAAAAAACAAATATCATTTGCCTTGGACTGATGATTGATTTGATCAACTTCAAGGAGCTTAGGTATTTTCTAAGATTGACCTTCATTCTGGGTATTATCAATTGAAGATAAAAGCTGATGATGTGTCAAAGACCGCTTTTTATTATGAATTTCTTGTCATGCATTTTGGGTTAACGAATGCACCTACGGCTTTCATGGATTTGATGAATAGGATATTTAGGCAATTTCTTGACAGATTTATTGTGGTATTCATTGATGATATTTTGGTGTATTCGAGGAGTTTAGGAGAACATGAATGACACTTGAGAGTTGTTTTATAAACTTTGCTTGAAAAGAAGTTATATACTAAATTTAGTAAGTGTGCTTTCTGGCTTGATTATATAGAATTATTGGGTCATATAATATCAAAGGATGGTATCTAAGTTGATCCAAAGAAAGTTGAAGCAGTTGTTCAATGGAATTGCCTTACCAATGTCACAGAGGTAAGAAGTTTTCTTGGGTTAGCAGGTTATTACATGCAATTTATAGAAGGGATTTCTAAAATTGCCAGTCCACTTACTCGCCTAATTGAGAAGGGAGTTAAATTTGTGTGGTCAGATCACTATGAGCACAATTTCCAAGAGTTGAAGAGGCGATTGGTGTCAGCTCCTATATTAACTTTGCCTACAAGAATTGGTGACTTTACAATTTATTGCGATACATCTAAGGAAGGTTTAGGTTGTGTTCTTATGCAGGATGGTAAAATTGTGGCTTATGCCTCTAGACAATTGAAGGCTCATGAGAAGAATTATCCTACTCATGATTTGGAGTTGGCAGTAGTTATGTTTGCTTTAAAAATATAACAGCACTACTTATATGGTGAAAAATATGAAGTATTTACCGATCACAAGAGTTTGAGATATATTTTTACTTGGAAAGAACTTAACATGATGCAAAGGAGATGGCTAGAACTTCTGAAGAATTATGACTTATCCATCAATTACCATCCGGGTAAAGCTAATGTGGTAGTTGATGCCTTGAGTCGCAAATCCTTTGGAAATATTGCAGCATTGCTCACTTTTCAAAAGCCTATTCTTGAGGATATGAGAAAGCTAGACTTGGAGGTTTTGGTCCATCAACTTGGTGCTCAATTAGCTAATCTTCGAGTACAACCGACATTGATTGATAGAATCAAGGCTAAACAAAATGAAGATCCTCAATTGGAAAAGATGAGAGAATGTGTAGAAGCTGGGAAACAAGATGACTTTAGTATCCACGTAGATGGGTCATTGAGGTTTCGTGGTCGGTTATGTGTTCCCGATGATTCAAAATTGAAAAAGGAGATATTACAAGAAGCTCATAGCCCTAGATTCTCGATTCATTTGGGGAGCACTAAGATGTACAGGGATTTGAGAGGAAATTTTTTATGGATCAATATGAAGAAAGATATTGTGAAGTTTGTCGACCAATGTCTAATTTGCCTGCAAGTGAAAATTAAGCATAAAAAACCAAGTGGTCAGCTACACCCACTTGAAGTACCTAAATGAAAGTGGGAGCATGTTACCATGGATTTCATCATCGATTTACCGAGGACACCTAGTGGTAAGAATGCCATATGGGTGATTGTTGATCAATTGACTAAATTTGCTCACTTTCTGTCTTATCGATTTGGCCTTTTACTTGAAGACATGGCGAAGCGATATGTCAATGATATAGTGAGACTTCATGGAGTTCCAGTGAGTATTGTTTCTGACAAAGATCTCGGGTTTGTGTCTAACTTTTGGAAGAGTTTACAAGGGGTGTTAAGTACTCAACTCAATTTTAGTACAGCTTTTCACCCACAGATAGATGGTCAGTCGGAGAGAACTATTCAGATGTTAGAGGATATGCTACGATCTTACGTTATTGACTATGGTGGTTCATGGGACAAACGTTTACACTTGGTAGAGTTTTTTTTTATAATAACAGCTATCATTCCAGCATTAAGATGACTCATTTTGAAGCTTTGTATGGGCATACATGTAGGAAGCCTATTTGCTGGGATGCTGTTGGTGAGAAAAGATTAACTAGTCCTAAATACATACAACAATCAAAAGAAAAAGTCAAGCTCATTCGAGAGCGTTTGAAAATAGCACAAAGCCGTTAGAAAAGTTATGCGGACCTTAAAAGAGACAAAGTATAATTTAATGTAGGAGACCATGTATTCTCGAAGGTTTCTCCCATGAAAGGCGTCATGAGATTTGGCACGAGTGGTAAATTAAGTCCAAAGTACGTGGGACCATTCTTGACATTAGAAAAGATTGGTGAAGTTGCTTATAAACTGGCTTTACCACTAGCATTATCTGGAGTCCATAATGTGTTCCACATGTCCTTAATACGAGATATGTGCCAAATCCTGATTACATACTGGATTTTACACCATTGAAGTTAAGAGAAAACTTAACATACAAAGAGCGGCTCATTCGTATTATCGATAAGAAGGATCAAGTGTTGCAATAATGCACTATTCCTTATATGAAGATCTAGTGGCAAAACCATACGGAGAGGGAGGCCACTTGGGAACTTGAGGGGGAGGCAAGGCACAAATACTCTCACTTGTTTCATGATTGAGGTACCTAAAAATTTCGAGGACGAATTTTTTTTTTTTTTTTTTTAAGGAGGGGAGAATGCAATACATAGGCTAAAAAGAAAAAAGAAAAAAGAAGGGTTTGAAAAGTCAAAAAAGGAAGCTGAATGAAAACTGTGGAACCTTATGTTGTTTTAAAGAAAGGAGAGGAGGCCTTAAGCAAAAACGAAAAATAGAAAAAGAAAGAAATAGGAGAGAGGAGAGAAAGAAGAGAAAGGAAAAATGGAAAATTTTTGGCGCGCTCGTGATCTGGACACCTCATCAAGCCAACTCAAGTGTGTTTTGCAACACCGGTAAGAGATCGAAGCCTTTAATTATCTACTAGAAGCAATCGTTGCAAATAAGGTTCGAAATTTGGATTTCTTGGATATTTGTGCAGGAAATTCCAATTTTTGTGAAGCTATAGCATCTTACGGATCGTGATTTGAGCTTGCGGTTTGTCCGGAACGAAATTTTAAAGTTGGGGGCGCATTTTGGAACTGTAGCAAACAGTAACTTCGAACTTGTTTTTTTGTTGTTTTTGGTGCTGTTTTGGGGCAACTGAGTTGGGGTTGTTATAATACATCAAGAGAGCTTTCTAAGGACTATAAGACGGCTTGAAACATAATTTTGTGGAGGAAGTTATAGCGCGAACGAAGTTGGCTCATGGGCTGCGCCTAGTGGAAAACGATGGGTTTCCGCTAAATGCAAGCTTTTGTGGCGCATAGGTGTCGTTTTATCGACAAATAGGCCTAGTATAGGCGAATCGATATAAGAATATCCTTTTTACTCGGCTTTTTGATATTGTTTTTCCTTTAATTGTTAGGGATCCGAGTGCGTGGTTCAAGGGAGCATCGTAATTGATTTTTTGGCTTTTCCCAAGTGAGTGACGCAATTTCTTCTTTGCATTTTAAACTCATGTTTTAATAAATGTGGTGGATTATATATTCTATGAATTGAGAAAAAACATATTTTGTTGCATAAAACATGATCGAGCTATTACTATCATTTTTGTTGTTCAAAGGGAGTTATATTTCGAATGCGATTTAAATGGTTGTTTGAAAAAGGCTTTGTTAAATTCTTTATGAAAGAATCTTGAAACATTTTGGAAAATGCTTTGGTATTTATCTATCAAAATTTGAGTTGTGATGTGACTTTCATTTTGAAGTTGGATTATTGGATATTTTGATTGGTGGTTGATGCTCAATGTCTCTGTGAACTCTGAGGGGTGTGTAGATATGCGCATACTAGTCTAGGATATCCTTGTGGGCCAAGCCACCAGCTAATAATAAGTGGAGACCTTGCCAATGGGAGAATCTTGGTTGTCTTGTCTCGGGCGTTACGCGTGACCATGATTGGACATTTGAGCATGAATTGGTCAATGGAGTAAACCATTGACATATGACTTGAGTTTGGTCGATGGAATGAACCATCAATATGTGATTTGATGAGATTAATCAATGGAATAGACCATTGATATATGTTTTATGAGATTGACTAATGGACTGGACTATTGGTATCTTCAGCATTTGAGTTATGATTATATATTATGTTAAAATGAGTTAGGATTGTGTTTTTTTTTTAAATATACATAGTGATTTCTCGATTCGCTTAGAAGAAATGTGTTACTCACTAAGCCGTAGTAGCTTACTCCTCTCTTCTACTTGTTTTTCAGGTTCTTCAATGAGTTGCAATTAAGCATGAGCGTTCGTTCGGGGAGGACTTTTGTGGTGGAAACTTTTTTGTATGACTTGTGCATAATTGATAAGTTTATAAGTTAGTCATTGTATAAGGTATATGTTTTGGTTTGGTGGATTATAGAAATATTATGATATTATAACCAAATGTCATTTTTGTCATATATATATTGATATAAGGTTGAATTTTGGTTATGTTGAGGTTGCGTCATTTGGTAAAAGGATGGCTGTGTCTTGCCCTTTTTCTTGTCAATTAGGGTGACAACTCCAGTCAAGCTGACTACGTTTGAACATGAGTGTTAAGGCAGATGCTTGGTGCCAAATGAGAAGATGGGCCCAAGCAGACGTGTGGAAGAAAGAGAGATGAGGTTTTGCAAACCAACTTCCTCGGCTAAAGTTTCTCTTTTTTTCTATTAATTCATAGGTTAATAGATGAAGTGTCAGATCCTGATTGGGCGATAATTAATCTGATCAATGGGGGGAATCTGAGATTAAGATGGAGGCTTCCCAATGGACAAAGCATCACGATATCACCAATCAATCATCAAAGTGACCATCATGTTCATTTTGCCCTCTTTCTTTGGGCCATAGAAATATAGCAATTGCTAATGTTTGGGAGCTCTTTCATTTGATTGGGACAATTGGTGTTCGATCCTATAACTTTTAGTTAAATTAGGATACTAAAACATAATCTTCATTCAAGTAGGACATCCATGTGAAACTAGCTATTTGCAATAATTTACTTGCTAGTGACAAGAGCTTGAAGAAACAATCTTGATTGTGAACATATTGCTATGTGTTCAATCAAGCAATAGCCTTGGCAATGTGTTTAACTCTTTAATTGATTAGGCAAAAAGTCATAAAAAAATCTCAAACTATACTCATTGTGACACATTTAATATAAACTTTTTTTCTTTTTGATATCAAAAATCCCAAATTCAAGTAATATATTTATCCTCTCTTAAGGCTATGTTAAAAATTCCTGCTAAAAATCTAATTTGGAGTTGATGTAGTGCTTAAAAAGAAGGGATGTGTTTACTAGAAATCTTAAAACTTGTCACAAAAGTGCAATTGAGTTCTAAAACTTGTAAAAAGTATAATCAAGTTCTAAAACTTATCTAATTGATTTTATTGAGGCATTAATGTTATTTTCGTCCAATTTGGCTAACGAAAAATGCTAACATTACTCTTTTTAATATTTTCTCTCGCTCCTACATGGCGATAATGTGGCTAAATCATGAAGTGTAAGACTAAAACAATTTCGTTTCTATCTAAATCTAATTCTTAATACTATCTTTGTTTAAATTAAATTTAAAAATAAGCTAAAAAGAAGAAGAAGTTAGGCACGAAGGGCTACAAGCCTTTGCCGCCGCTTCCCCACCATCATTGAGATGGATTGGCAAGGTTAAGGTTGAGCCTAGCCTAGTTTGGGTGAGGGTCACGCCCTCTGCTATCATTAGCAAGCTTGTAGCCCTCGGGCCTAACTACTCATTTATATATATATATATAAAGAAATTAATTTAGGATGCTAGTTTTTTTAAAAAAAAAAACTTAGGTTGCACGTGTAATTATTTGACATTTAATTTCGAATTTTATTTTAAAAAGCACAAAAATCACCATACATATGTCATGTAGAATTATGGCATTCTTTGTATGTCATTGCATATTAGGATAAAATTGCACGTTTAATTTCAAGTTTAGATAGATTGCATATCCTAGTTTAAATTAAGATTTGGCCTAACTCAATTCTTAATAGAATCTTAATCTAGCTAGAAATTTTTTACATTTTTCTTAATTTCGAATTTCATGAAAAATATCAAAAAAAAAAAATTGTCGTAGAGTATATTCATTACATTCTCTAGGATAGATTGCATGTTTTTTTTTAGAAAATATAAAATATCATGTGCACATCATATAAAATTAGTTTCATGAAGTGCATGTTATTTAGTGATTGTTGCTAGGTCAATTTAGTTAAAAATTGCCCGTCATTAGAATTAGGTCATCTGGTTATATTGCATTGCATATAGATTGGATTTTACTAAAAAAGAAAAAAAAATTAAAAAAGAAGATTGAGTGATTGCGTGTTAAATAGAAATCATATCTAGGATTGTTGATGTAAATTCTGATCTAACATTGTAGATGATTTCGTTACTATGAGTTATGTCTTGCAATTTATTCACTTTTTTATCTGGGTGTTAAATCGGTGGTTTGTGCACCTGCATGTCAGAGTAATAAATTAAAATCAATTCAAACTACCTACAAAACATGCTTTTGAAATAAAAGAAAAATGTATCGAAAGGGCGTTAGTGAAAACTAGCGTAATCAAGTCCCTAAACTCATAATCTCTCATTACTTTACTTAGGTTTCTAATCGACCCACCAAAAATAGATCAATGATGATTCATAACTGAAAAATTATTTGCATGTTAAGAACTTAACTCTATTGGTATGGGTTTGAGAGAACCCAAGCTAAGTTTAGGTTTAATAATCTATTAGTCAAACCATAGATGGATCACCCGAAATTTTGGTTGCAATAATATATTATAAGAATAAGGTCAACATCCACATCTCCCAAAAGTCACTGAAGCAAAGTACCGTTTTACCTCCACTTCCTATTCCTATATATCATCTTTTACATTGTTTCTCCTTTAAAGTTTTCTTCAATGATCTTCTTAGATTTTTTTTTTTTTTATAAGTGATAATTAGGCACAAAAGCCCAGGTTTCTTAGTGAGACTGACCTCAAGGCTTGAGGAAGAGTAGTGATGCGTAAATATGCTGGCTTATGCGGAAGATGCGATTTTTTTTTTCGTTTTTTATTTTTATTTTCAACTCAAAATAATCTAAATTCAATATGTTACTACACTTCAAGTTTAGAGGATTTTTCAATTTAGATTCCCTTCTTTAAGCATTGGCTAAGTCATTAGAGCTAGCATTATCAATAATGATAGAAAAAATGCATTTAATTCCCCAACTAGTTAAGCATTTCTCAACCCATTTCCCTATAATCTTAGTCAAATGTCCTGGAATTTGACAAATTCAAAATTTTCTTTTGTAACTTCCAATCAACGTCTACAAAGTGAGCATGAAGACACATGTAACTTAGACTTTGACATGAAGTCCACATGTCAGTCGTAAGACAAACCCTTGGAGAAGTAAGACAAACCCTTGGAGAAGTAATGGAGAAAAATATTTTTTCAATTTGCTTCTTTCCTCCAGTCCTCCCTTAATGTGTTTCTTGAAGGATGAAAAACTTTGGCTGAATTCTACTTACAAATTTTCGAAATGCCTCAAGTTCCACAAACTTGAAAGGTAGTTCACCAATAAGAAACATCGCTACTAAATCTTTTCGACTAGCATCTTGATCAAATTTCCAAGGACCAGCTGAAATAGAACTACTAATCCCAACAAGTTCATTCGAGGCACATTTTTTCCTTTTCTCCACATTCGCATATGGATAATTTTTACATCTACCTAAATAATTATCCATCCCACTAGTCCCTTGAGTAGTAGAACAACCAATAATAGCCCCACAATATAGACATTCGACTTTATCTTGGCTATTTTCTATCATTTTAAAGTGTTCCTATGCAACAGATTTCAGCCTCCTTCTATTTGTACCGCTAGATTTTTTTTTTTTTTTGGTCGAAATAGCTACTGATGTATTAACTTACGAAGTCTTGGAGATCAACGAGGCGTTACATTCAGAAAGTAAAATATTCCTAAGGGATAGAGGGGGTCTATTCACCCAATCTGGAGGAAGTTGTTTACGGCGGTGTGCACGAACGAGCCAATCTGCCGCTTTATTTACCTCCCGGGGACAATGCGTTACTGATACTTGACGGCCCATACGGAGATCCTGTTCGCACCTTTGGATTATGCTTCTTAGATTCCATGGTGTCTCGGCCCGGCCCAAGACATAGTCCACCACCGCTGAGCTATCGCTTTCACATACGAAGCGAAGTTCTTGACTTTGAAGCACTTGCACGTGATTGGACGGCCAGTTGGAGATAAAGCGAAGACCGTGTAACAGTGCTTTGGCTTCTGCTTGTTCCGCGGACGAAACCCTAGCTTCCGCAGCAAAACCGTCGACCACGAATCCCTCTCTATTTCTTGCGATGCCGGCTACCGAACATAGAAATTCTCCCGGTACCCATGAGGCATCCACGTTCACTTTCACCTCACTGGTTTCGGGTGGTTTCCATACCTCTGGTAAGAGTCTATTTTTGGTTCGGTTGAGGTTTCGTATTTTCGTTCCTCTGTTGAAGGCGTGATTTTGGGTGTGTGCGAGGTCGATTACATCCTATGCGGTTGGGGTTTTGTCTCGGAAGATCCGTGCGTTGCGTGCTTTCCAGATCTGCCATAGCACCCATGCGAGGACCTCTTTCTCAGGTAATTCTCTTCTTGATTCGAAGGCTGACATAAGCCATTGGTCGATTCGTCCGGTTTGTTTCGTCAAGTTTGTTCCCTGTATTCTGTGATCTCGCCAGATCTCTTTTGTCCATCTACAGAATAGGAATATATGCTCGGTGGTTTCAATTTCTATGCGACACAGCTGACAGAGAGGGTCTGGACGGATCTTTTTTTTGTAGAGATTTTCGCTAGTAGGGACGGCGTTGTGACAAATACTCCACAGGAAGGTCCGAAGTTTCGGCGGAACGGACAGGCTCCATATCCGTGTCCATAAAGATCGTGGGGGCTGGTAAGAGCAAGACGCTTTCTGTAAATCTTGTTTGGTTTGCGTTGCCTGTGTTCTGTTATAGCCACTTTTGACCGTATATACCCCTTTACTGTTACCTGTCCAAATTCTGCTGTCCGGTTTTGACTCTGAACTCAAGGGGATAGCGAGAATCTCGTTCGCTATTTTCTCCTCAAAATACTGATGAATAATAGTGTGTTTCCATGTCCGAGAGTCTTCGTTTATCAAACCTTCCACCTTGACTGGTTCTGATTGCTGTGCTGGTTGCTTATTTAGGTCCTGTGTTAACCATTTATCCTCTCTGATGTTAATTAATTTGCCGTCCCCAACTAACCATTTGATATCTGGTTTGATAGAATCTCGCCCCATCAACATGCTTTTCCAGCCCCAAGATGGTCGCCGGCCCTGCTGTGCATTCCAGATGTCTCCATGGGGGAAATATATACTCTTCAGGACTTTAGTCCATAGTGCATCCTGGGATGTGTGCAGCCGCCATGCTTGTTTACCCAGCAACGCACTGTTGAAGGTAATTAAGTCTTTGAAACCCATTCCTCCTTCGTCCTTTCTGTTCTTCATAGCAGCCCAATTCTTCCAATGGATTCCTTGTTTTGAATCTCCTTTTTGCCACCAGAAAGAAGCTATTCGCTTTTCAATTGCTCTGCATGAAGACGGCACTTTGAAGATCGACATGGCGTATGTCGGTATAGCCTGCACCACACTCTTGATCAGGACTTCCTTACCTGCTTTGGTGAGTAATTTCTCCTTCCATCCTTCCAACTTGGAATTTACTCGGGTTAATATCCAAGAGAATAATTCTTTCTTGGATTGTCCCCACTCTGTAGGGATACCTAAATATTTTCCAGTCTTGTCAACCACAGGCACTCTAAGCTCTTGAGCCAAGTTTCTTTTCAGTGGTAAGGGACAATTCTTACTAAACGAGACCCCTGACTTATTTAGGTTTACCGCTTGTCCCGTTGCATAGCAGTACTGATTGAGTGTTAATGACAGATTCTGACATTCCGTTAAGGTGCCATCCAAGAAGAAGATAACATCATCTGCGAACATAAGGTGAGAGAGCTTTGGGCAATACCTGTTAAGCTGTATGCCTTGTATGCTGCCTTCCTCAACTGCTTTTGTCATTAACCATGTTAATACATTCGTGATCAGGATAAACAAATAAGGAGACAGTGGATCTCCTTGCCTTAGGCCTCTGGATGGACTGAAAAACGAGGTAGGTTCTCCATTGAGCTTTACACTGAAAGTCACAGTAGTGATGCATTGCATTATTAGAGTCACCCATTTGTCAGAAAAGCCCATTTTCAGCATGCAATCCCGAACAAAATCCCATTCAATTCGATCATATGCTTTTTGCATATCTAGTTTGAGTACTGCCTTATGTTTTTTCTGTCGTTTGGTGATCCGCAGCTGGTGTAGTACTTCCTGCACGATCAGGATGTTATCCTGAATCTGACGCCCCTTGACGAAGGCGTTTTGCTCAGGTGCAATTATATCTGGCAGCCACTGCTTCAATCTATTTGCAAGTAGTTTTGAGATAATTTTATAACTGAAATTGCAAAGACTGATGGGTCTATACTGACTAATTGTCTCAGGATTTTTAACTTTGGGAATCAAGACAATATGGGTTTGATTTAACTTCGGATCCAAGACTCCTGTGTTGAAGAAAGTCTGTACCATTTGGAACAGGTCAGTCTGAAGAATTTCCCAACTGTTTTGATAGAATAGGCCGTTGAAACCATCGGGTCCTGGCGCTTTCATAGCTCCCAAGTGATACACTGCCAGTTTAATTTTGTCCATCGTTGGATTAGCCACCAGGGATGCGTTTATTTGATCATCAATAGGAGATTTGCATTGGCTCAACACTGGCTGATAGTTTCGTTCCCCTACTGTTTTATATAGCTGGCGGTAATAGTCAGATATGTGATGTCTAATTTCTCCTGGATCCCGACACCATCTGCCATCTTCCACTTGCAGCATTGTGATGTGATTTCTGCGCCTCCTTTGCACTGTTGTTGCGTGAAAGAAGCTTGTATTTTTGTCTCCCCACTGTAACCATTTAATTCTCGATCGTATTCCCCAGTATTGCTCTTCCTGTTTTCTTAGAGTGTCGATTTGATGAATAATACATTTCATTTCCTGTCTGCTGGAATGCTGTTGTGGCTGATTGGTGATTGCTGTTAGGGCCTGTGTTAACTCCTTTATCCTTCTAGGTGCATGTGCAAACTGTTTTTGACTCCATTGTATTAGTTTTTTGGCTGTCACTTGAAGTTTGGCTGAAAAAGTGGGCTGTGTAGGGGTTGATAATGTGTTCCATACTTCACGAATTACTTCATGATATTCGTCATTCTCCAACCAGAATGCCTCCATTCTAAATTCCTTTTTTCTCTTCTTTTGTGCAGGGTGAAGGCTGAGAACCAGAGGACTGTGGTCCGATCCGATTGTTGGGAGTGCATGAACTTCTGCATCGTGGTATATTACGCGCCATTCCAAGGTACACAAAACTCTATCTAGACGTTTTTTGACAAGATCTTCCCATTCTCTGTTATTTGCCCATGTAAATGCACAGCCCTGGCTTTCCATGTCCATAAGAGATAACTCATTAAGCATATTTCTGAAAGCTACTATTCTTTGGGTATCTACTTCCCTTTTCCCAACCTTTTCCCATACGTATAGAATGTCGTTAAAATCCCCCATGCATATCCATGGACTGGAGCTGTGTGGTTTCAACCTCTTCAATTGCTGCCATAATTGTTGCCTCTCCCCGAAATTTGTGGATGCATGAATAAATGTAATATGCATGCTTAATTTCCTGGTAGAATCAGTGCATCTTACATCAATGTAGTGTTTAAAGCTGCTTTGGACTTGCACTGTTACTTCCTCATTCCACATTAGCGCCAATCCCCCTGCTATACCCGTTGGATTTTCTAGAAATAGATGTTGAAACTGGATTTTCTTGCATATACCTTCCACCATTGTTGCTTTGTTTTTGGTCTCCATGAGGAAGACTATACTGGGCCTTTCAAGAGCAATTAAAGCTCTGAGCTCTTGGAATGTCAGGGGGTTGCCCAGCCCCTGACAATTCCAGCTAATGATTTTCATATCGTCTTTGGTGGCTTATTAGGGCTAGCCACCAAAGCCCAGTCTGTTCTTTCTTTTAGAAATTTCACTGGCGTCTCTGTCATGCCTGAATCGTCAATGAGAATAGGAGTTGGTTCAGGTAAACATCTCTGCTTCTTAGCTTTCTGCACCTTCATGTTCTTCTTGCTACTCTTTCCAATTTTAAGAGTATTCTGTGTGGGAGTATCTGAGCATATAATCTGTTTTCCATGGTCTGTATTGACCTTCTGGTTTGGGTCAGGGGGTTCCATTCTCTCCTGCTCGACAGAGCTTTCGGGTCTTTTTTTGCTGCAGGCTTCTCGACACATTTCTGGCCCTTTCTCTCTTATGATTAGAGCTTGTTCTCTGCTTGGAGACGTTGCTACCGGTATGGTTTCCTCCACAATAATGTCTTCTTCGAGATTTCCATAAAAAGTCTCCCAATAAGGACTGTGATCACTGACTTCTGCTTTCAACCATGGTCCATAGGAACCGATTTTGTTAACTGCCCATGGGGATTCTGCATAAGGAAATTCTGAACAATCTTGCGCATAGTGGCCTATCCTTCCACAGGAGTAGCAATAATGGGGTAATCTCTCGTATTTGAATTCTACCCACATCCATTTCTTGCCAATATCCAAAATGGTGCCTGCTTTTAGAGGGTTTGTTAAGTCTACCTCCACTCTCACTCTACCTCCTCTTTGCTGCAGGTGTCCCATGGTTTCAAGCTGGATTTCCTGCACCTGGCCTAACTTTCTTCCCAGTTCATGGTAAACAGTTTCGACTCTCCAACCAGGGGGAATACCTCCGATTCTAACCCAGAAAGCCGCTCTAGAAAAATCATAACAATGTTCTGGAATTTCAGGATCACATTGTTTCAGCACTAGCAAATTGCTGGAGTAAGACCAAGGTGAAGATTTGAGTATTCTGTCCTTTTCTACCTCTGACTGGAACACAAAGGTAAATAGGCCCGTTCCTTTTTGTGCACATTCTACTGCTTCTGTTTTCCAAGCTTTCTTTATAGTTGTGAAGAAAGCTGGAAAGTTGACATTGGGTTTAGAGTAGAGTTTACCCAATATTGTTCTATTACATTCATCTCTTTTTGGTAATGATACGTTCGGATTTACTTCAACGACATCTTGCTCATCCCATAGGTGTCCCAACCGTTTACACAATGCTGCTATACGTAGCTCATTTTCCTCTTTGCTGTCCATGTTTTTTGACTAGATTAAGGATCTTAAATATCAGTTGATTACTTCCGTATCTGGCTGCGCATTCTCATGGGCATTTTTTCAAACATCTTCCTGGCAGAAAACTCAACACTATTTTCAGTCATTCCTCTCAACAAACCAGCTGGATCCCTATCGTTTTCAGAGGTTTTCCACAGAACTACTACACTGAATTCCTTCCAGAAAGGCAAACCAACAGCATATTCTCCTCATCGACAGATTTCGCATTCACACTGTCAGAAACTGCGTGGAACCCATACACTTCAACGTCATGAGGATAAAGAAGGAGGAATCCAACCTTGTATCAACACCCAGAAGCCCGTGCACTTCCCCTGGTCGGAGGGTTGTCACCGAACATCTCCATGGGTTTTCACCGAACCATCTCCATTGCTCCTTCCGGATACGGCCATAGCATTCGAGGGAAACTCCCTTTTTTTTTTTTTTTTTTTTTCGGATTTTCGGATTTTTGATGAAAGAAAAGCGATATGTAATAGGATCGAAAACTCGAAGGAGAGGAGATTTAGCCAATGGCTATGGTTTCTATATTAGACATTGCTACCGGTTGGTAGGGAGAAGCTCGCATACACGAGAGAAGGGAAGCAGGTCCGCTTAAAGAGGGTCGACTACATGAACCTGAGTTGAAGTGGTGTACCGCTAGATTCACTAATTAAATATTCGCCCATTGTATATTTGGCTTTGCAAATGATGTTAATGCTTTGACAGGGAGATCTACAAATGGCTTATCATGAGTAGAAAGAAACCCTTTTTAGATTCACAAATTTGAAAAGTTGTCTAAAGTCATCAATAAATAAGATTAAAAAAAACCATGAGAATAAATATAAGATATTGAGCAGCCATGTTCAAGAAGTAACATACCAAAACAAATAAGAACTACAAAAAAAGGTATGACAAATAACCTTATATGAGCATACGAGATTGAAAAAATTTGTTAGTGAAAGAGCACTCTACATTTATAATTCTCAATTCAAGTATGCTCATATGTACCTTAAAGCTCTTTTCAGCCCTCCACTGATAACAATTTTGCTGGTTGTATTGCCTCCTGAATAGTAGAACAAGCATGATAACAAATGTGGAGAAAAGTCATAAACATTCCACATATTTTAGAGATCACATGGGGAATTACCTTAACCACTAACTTTGCAGCTAGTTCTGCTGGTAAACCTCCATTGAATCATTTAAGCCCACATATGTCTTGCTTTCGGAAATCTAAAGAAAAATATGACATGAGTCTTGATGTACAGAAGTTAAGAGCAAGATCAATCTGAAAAGGCTTGATATTGGTGAAGACAGTTTTTTTTTTTTTTTTGGGGTTGCAAACAATGTCAAAAAAGCCTTAAACATCATGTACTCCAACTGAAACAAAGGTTCTTACTCTGTTCATGTTGTAGAGAGCCTTTAGGGCATAAATATCCGCCAAGTTAACCCAAACTCAAATATCAAACCCTTCAGCACTTCACAGCCCCTCAACTCCCGAGTCTCCACTAGGTCAAAGAAATAAAACATGAGAAGTGACTTCCCAATCAAGCTGCTTTGTACAACACCCTGTACACCACCAAATCAAAAAACTTCAGAAAAAAAAAATTAAGAAAATATACTCATAGACAAATGAGCAAACTCAATCATCAAAGAGACGCTGAAATTTACACGAGAGGAGTATTAGAGGGATCCCAGGATGGGGAGAACCTGTGAAACACCGAGAATTTTCTTCTTTAAATTGGTTTGTAGAGGTGCCTTTGCAAGTTTGGATGAATTGTGCTAGAATGCAAGTCGCTAGAAGCAAGATGCCCTATAGCAATGCCCAATTCGTGCTGTCTTAGAGCTTCAGGTGCTCAATTAAGTACCAACACAAGAAATTGAATAGCTTTTCCCCTGCATACCAGGAAATGTTTAATTTAAAAACTGTAACTACGATCAAGATTCTGCGAAAGATGCACACTCAACAGTAATATGCATCTTTGCTTCTATTCACTGCTAAAAGAAGTACTAATGGTAAACCAGCGATAGAAAGGACAAGATAAACATAGTAAGCACAAACAACGCTGCGTCGGCAAAATGCATCATAAAGAAATGAATTACCTCAACAGGCTGAAGGTTTGAGGCACGGCTGAGGAGAACAAAGGTAAATCATGGGCGACAGGATATTTAACATATCCAGTGTCTCACTACCCTAAAAGATACCCCAAAATCAATTACCTCGGCCATCGGTCTTAAGCCAAAACCCCAAGCAATTAAACTATGGTTCTCACCTACCTAATGAACGAGCTCACCAAAACAGAATGGCTCAAAAATCGCAAGTGCAGCTCTCTCCATTCTTAGCTTAGAGATTAGAGTAATTCAGACAAACTTTATCAGCATCAAGAAAGCCTACCTTCGTGTTGGACAGCTTAGGTTTGTGGTCAACTCGAGTCAAAGAAACTAAACGTCAGAAGTGACTCCGGATCTAGTAAACGAAACCAGAACCCATGAAGTTGTTCAAGCGCATAAACAAGAAGGATTCCTGGGGAGCACCCGAGGAAAATAAATTCACACTTGAAATGGATTATAGCCCATGAAAAAAAAACAAAAAAAAAAACAAACAAACAAACAGAAACTCTAGAACCCAAGAAAGGTCCGAACAATCGCACCCATCAACCACCACAAAAACTTCATTGTCCAAAACAAGCTCGAAACTTTCCATTCTCCATAGTCCACAAGGCCCCCAGCTATCGAAACGACCAAGGTATGAAAGATAACAAGAATGCTCGGGGCGAAATAGACAAACGCACGCAGGCCCACCGCCCCAAAAGAAAAAAAAGAAGCACACGACCAGCTGCTGTCGGAGGGAGATCAGAGCAAACGTACCGGAGGCGAACGGCGAGCGCAAGCTGTACAGGATCGCCGCGAAATCGGAGACAGGTCGATACCCACCGACCCAAATCCCACCCCCGAGATTAGAGACTTGCCTGCCCAAGTGTGCGGGACCTGCTCAGGCACGTCCCTCAGTCGGTCGCCGTCCTTGTCGCCGTTGCCATCGCCGTCCCTGCCGCTGTTGCTGTCCTGTCGCCGTCGCAGTCACAGTCACCATCGTCATTGCCGTCGCACCTTCAAGCTAACCAAGACAAGAGGAGACAAGAGAGAATTAGAAATAGGGTTTGCCCTTTGCCGATTTGGTTAATGGTTCTATTTTTCAGTTTGTTGGTTCGGTTCAGTTCAATTAACTGATAAAAATCGAACTGAACCGAAAATTTTCAGTTTTTAATGATAATCAAACTGAATGAAAATCGAACAAAAAAAATTGAATTCTTCTATTCAGTTCGGTTCAGTTTTCGGTTTGATTCCTGATACCCCTAGATGAAGTGACCTAGATCTCCATTTTTGGTATGTCTTGGGCTCTAGCCGTGATGAACTTAGACTTTTCTATAAATTTGGTGACACATAACATAATAAAGTAGATCGAGATAGATTCAATGGCTATAACTATAAACTTGTTAACCATAAAGGATCCCCAAACATATATGTTAATGAGATTCCAATTTTCATAATTCTTTATTTCTTTCACCTCACAATACCAACATCCGCCACCGCCACCCATTGCATTTGACCACTTGCTCCAAAGCCATCTCCCACCCACCTCCGCTCGCCGTTGTCGGCTAAACAATCGGTGTTAGAACAACGGTGTAGTCAAAACGAATCTCTTGTGCGGGAGGCAGCAGTGTTTATGTGGCTACGCTATTGTTGGATAGAGAGGATAAAGAATAGAAAATTAGAATAATATCTCAGGTAAGTAAGTCAAGTCTAGTGATATGTTTGAAATTTTGGACCTTTAAATTTACCCTAGAAAGGAGTAATTCAATTTTTATTCGGCGTGTGAGCTCAATACATCAATTTAAATATCAGATTTAGATATCACGTTAACCGTGTAGATGAATTTTTTTTGTCATTGATTTTCTGACCTCCTCACTTGGTCTGCCATACTAAATCCGTCTCGGAGTGAGAAGCGGAGGGTAATTCATTGGCAAAACGCAAACCAAACCGCGCCACCAATACATCACAGACAAGATAAGTATCTCTTTGTTTCTAGTATCTATTCACTGCTTCTTTTCTCTGTTGGTTGCATGATCCATCCAATCGTTCTTTCCTCAAACAAGACGTCCGTCATGTCCAAAGGAACTTCCATACTGTATAACAGCTACTTACCCACTTTGAAATAATCCAAAGAGATTGACCATTAACCGCGTAAAAGTAGTACAATATCTTCGCCGCAATCTCTTCCGAGTTAGGAAAATGACGCAGAGGAAGTTAAGCTTGAAAAGAATTCCTTTGAATAAAGAAGTGTATATTACAATATCTTAGGGACTTATTTATAAAAGGCCGCTACCTAGAAAATAACCAAATAATTAAAATATAATAACAAAATTAAGGAAAAGATATTGATAAAAGGGAAAGTTATCAAAACATAACTAAAAAATCTGTAAAACGCGTTTGAAATATATGAAATCTTGGAAATCAAGGGAAATGCTTGAATTAAATATTGTAACCCATTTTTAATCTCGAAGATCACACAATCTTCTTTGATTTGTGGGACCACCCGTTCTTATAACGTTCCAATGTTTCCATAAAGATATTTGTATGTTGTTCTACATGAAAAAATCAACTAAGCCAGATGGATATGACTCCAAAATGGTAAATAAAGTAAATAGCCCTCGACATTACCCCATTAGTCACATTCTTTACTTAGTAAAAACTCAATGTGTTTTATCAACAAAAAAAAAACTCAATGTTATTTTGTCATGCGTTTCCTAGGCTTCCATTAACGATATTACAGTGCGAACCCCCTTCTTTGGCCTTATATATAGCACCTCATCCTCTTCACCTTTTGCTCAAAAACCCACCTGAATTCTCGTTTCAACTCTGAAATTTTAGATATATCGCCGCTCTCTCTCCCCCATCCACCCAATTCTTGGTGGGTGGTTTCGCTTTGTGTGGCCATGAGCAACTCTCAAGAATCGGTCCACAAGGTGAATTTCGCCCCGCCGAGAGGCTTTGCCGCCACCTTCAAGTCCCATGCAAAGGAGACCCTCTTCCCCGATGACCCGTTCAAGCAGTTCAAGAATGAGAAGCGGCCGATCAAGAAGGCGGTACAATACTTCGTCCCGATCTTCGAGTGGCTTCCCAAATACAACCTCAAGCTTTTCCAGTATGACTTGCTCGCCGGCATCACCATTACCAGCCTTGCCATACCCCAGGGCATCAGCTACGCAAAGCTTGGCGACATTCCTCCTGTCGTTGGACTGTGTAAGTGATATACTCTTGTATGTTCTCGAACCGGTTTGCGTCAAATAAATAATGCGTAGCTTTACACTTACAGAAGTTAATACCCCTTTATTGGCATGGTTCTTGTGACTTATTTGGCAAAGTCTAGAAGATTAACTTGCCCGCTTGTGTCAAAAAATGTGTACTTCTTTCTTTCTTTTCAACACATTATGTGTTGGATTGATGATGAATGCACACTAATCAAATTTAAAACAATATTGATTAGCATACTTGCAATTTGCATGGGATATTATGTATTCTAGTTTTAGTGCGTACGAAATAACTGGACTTTCTATGCGAAATGTTAAGCGACCATCTTTTCGGACTAACAAAATATCTTTGAAGGCATTATAACAATGCCATTGTTTTCTCGATTCTTCATCTTTCGACTTGCGATATTGACTAATTGCAGATTCGAGCTTCGTACCACCGCTTATATACGCCATCTTTGGGAGCTCGAAGCACATAGCAATCGGGACCGTGGCTGCTCCTTCGTTGCTTCTGGCTGCGACCATTCGAGAAAAAGTGTCTCCAGACGCTGAGCCCAAATTGTATCTCAGCTTGTTCTTCACAGCCACTCTCATCGCCGGAATCTTCCAGTCAGTCTTAGGGTTTTTAAGGTATATATAGAAGTGATCGCCCAAATTTTCTCCTTTAATTCATTAATTAGCGAAGAAGCTAATCTCATCTTTTCTTTATCAAATCTGTGAGCAGACTGGGGATTATTATGGACTTCTTGTCGCACTCAACGATCGTCGGCTTCATGAGCGGGAC
The DNA here is from genome assembly GCA_017140615.1 of Eucalyptus cladocalyx. Classification (NCBI taxonomy): domain Eukaryota; kingdom Viridiplantae; phylum Streptophyta; class Magnoliopsida; order Myrtales; family Myrtaceae; genus Eucalyptus; species Eucalyptus cladocalyx. The sequence goes on from CM029518.1 coordinate 44,456,346, forward strand.
TTCGATTTTAATATGCCTGCAGCAGTTGAAGGGCTTCTTTGGACTGACTAAATTCACCACCGAAACGGATGTGATATCTGTTTTGCATGCCGTGTTCAAGTACCGAAAGGAGGCACGTCATAACTCATTAATTGAATAAGCTCCACTCGTTGGCTTCTATTCTACTCCTTTTTCCGTTTCTTGGGTTTTAATGGATTTTTGCCAGGGACGATGAGACAAAAAATCATGTGGCCGAGAACTGGATCTAGGGGGTAGGGAACAAAGAGACGTGAAATGACCTGCAGAGAGAATAGCTGGGCCGAACAAACAAAGATATACGTGTGCCGAATGATAAAGTGTGACTAGATCCAAACCTCATAAGATGACACGTTGTTGTCAAATATACAAGGCTAAGGGAAGACCAACAGAAAAACGTCTTGTGATAAAATAAGACCAAAGGCTTTGCTTGTGCTATGAAAGCGATTTTTTTCGTTAAAATTTGGAGGGTACAAAGAAAATATGGGCTTGTCTTCTCTCTTTTATTGGAAGCTGCTGATTCAGAGAAGAAATTGTGCTTTTGTGCAGTGGAGGTGGGAGTCCGCGGTTGTGGGCTTGATCTTCCTCGCTTTTCTGCTTTTCACTCGATACTTGGTGAGACTCTCTCTCTCTCTCTCTCTCTCTCTCTCTCTCTCTCTCTCTCACCAACCCACTTTGCATTCCTCGAGACTTGATAAAAGAACAATCATAATTTCCAGAAACCTCGACAGGAAATTCTAGATATATTTAGATTGGACTGTATTTTCGTATGTTTTTTTCTTGGTGGCCTATAGATAATGCATAATAAAGAAAATGTTTGAGCATCATTTCACGTCACTTAACTACGTAATTCGAAAATATTTTGCATGGCCTCCCTTCAGCCAACAATTTAATTTTTGACATTTTGGATTGTATTTTCTAAAGAAAAACTTACTTTTTTCTATTGAATTTGTTAGTTAGTAATAAATCAAGTTTTATATTACGAAGTTTGTTCTCAATTATCATCTTCTCTTTGTTGCCCAAGCAATTCGAATCTGATTTGAACTCGATGGTCAAGTTTTAATTGAATAGTATCAATTAGTCAAGTAAAATTATCTTAGGATAGTTTCAAGAGAACCTCAAATGGATGGGTTCATTAATTAAGCGTTCCATTTGCCTAGCAGATCCTTTGTTCATATTACAGCGTTACCCACTCATATTAACTTTAGGTGTCGCCCTTACAACTGTAAGGACAAAGCTCTACCTGATACACATGAACGGGATGATTTTTGTGTAATTAAAGAGATGGTCAAGTCACAAACTTCAAATACCCTATGTTTTCAAAAACAAAAAGAAAAAAAAAGGGATAATTTCGACAATCTGCTCATAAATTCCGTGTCGCCGATTGCTCCATATTGGAGTAAGAACATGTGGGTTTGGCATTAAGATGACAAAGGAGGGAACTTAGGCACTTTGAGCTGCATATAAGATTTGACGTTAATGGTAAGACCAATAAACGAAAATAAAAGAAACATATAACATGATAAAGCATGAATAAACACGCAATCATAAAAAAAAGAACATATATCATCATGTTGCATTTGAGTGTTAGCTTTTATATAACTCGAATAAGTTCCACATTTCCATGATTTTCCACCTCTAATATCGAATTCCCTTTTTTTCCCGTGATCACCAAATTTTCTTCCAGAAGAAAAGGAATCCGAAACTTTTTTGGGTATCGGCCATAGCTCCAATGGTGACCGTCGTCGTTGGCGGCCTCTTTGCTTATCTAGCACATGGGGAGAAACATGGAATCCCAATCGTAAGTACACTATTATCATTATCATCATTGTTATAATTATCATTATTATCATTATTATTTTATTGCTTAATAGTGTTAAAAATTGAGATGGCAGCGGGCCCGACAAGTGGGCTTCTTACCCTAATGCTTGTTTGCAAACTAGGCATCATAACCACTGGGATTCGCCCCAGTGGCCACCCTTTCAACATGGAAGGAGGAGGTAAGGGGTTCAAATCCCCACCTTCTCAGGGAGGGATGGGGTGGGGACACGTAAGTTTCAGGAGTGGGTTTCGACTCCCACGCCCTGCAAGAGGCAGGGGAAAAGTCTGAGAGTGAGTGTAAAGTAGGAATAGAGTAAGACTGACCAAAAAAAAAAAAAAAAAAAACTAGGCATCATGAGAGAGATCCCACTTAATTTCTGTGGATTGTTTTGTCCTGTTTTGAAGAGTTTTTTTTTTTTTTTGGTCTAAAAAGAGGAACCATTACAACCTGCAACTTTAGCGTCGAAAACAAGAAGATCTAATAAACAGGTAGGGGGCACTTCGGCCCAATTAGCAGCTAGGGTTCTATTGTCCTGTTTTGAAGATTTTAGATTCCTAGGGTTTGCACAGGTTCGGGCCCTCTGAGGTTTCACATTTTAGATGTCTTAGTCTATGGGCTGCCTTACCCCCCTTTATCCAGACTTGCCAATCTTAGTTTGTCACGGAAAGAAAATATATTTATATATACTTATATCAGTATCAAGATCTGATCAATTGTTAATAGATCCTTGGGGTAATTCGATCTTTCCATGGATTTATATCAAAATAATTTTCTTTGTCCTATCTCAAATCCACTTGTCATCAGAAGAAAGTGGAACATCCTTGGAGATCAATGTAGTCAATTTTAGTGAAACCGATCAACTTTGGTTGAATAGTCAGGATCTTTGTTAGGTGAAGTCCATCATCTCACATATTATTAATACCCCTCCTGTGGTAGCAAGAAATCTGGGCATAATGAGTAATTTAGGCAACGTTTCGATACATTACATCTATTTTGGTCTATAAGCAAAATAAATAATGCTATCGGGTTTCTATGTATTTAAATAGCTTTGACTTGGTAGTATTTTTTGGTAAAAGAAAATTAACTCATGTTAACACTAATCTATATTTGATGTAGACTATATATCAATAGTCAGTATAAGCCACCGATGAGGGATAATTAACAATTGTAATTCCATATTTGTTGCAATGACATATTTTCTTAATAAAAATTCCTATTCTTATTTCTGAAATTATGTTTATTTAATTCTTGTCAGGTGGGTCGTTTGAATAGGGGAATCAATCCTCTTTCCATTAAAGATTTGAACTTTGAATCCCAATATCTGCCAGTCACTTTAAAAGCTGGAATTCTCACAGGCATTTTGGCTATGGCTGTAAGGACACCATCTGCTATTCCCAGACATTTTTCTCTTATTTTTAAAATTCATTTTTCCTTAGAAGAATAGGGAAATGAAAACAAGTATAAGATTTTAATTCTACAACACATTAATGCAGGAAGGGATTGCCATTGGAAGAAGCTTTGCCATCTTGAAGAATTATCAGACTGATGGAAACAAGGAGATGATTGCTTTTGGGATGATGAACATCGCAGGGTCTTTAACTTCTTGCTACCTTACAACAGGTACTTTTTGGTTTAACATAGAAACATGCAGAGCATTGGAAAATACTTGATCTTCATGTGCACTAAACTCACTGCAAAATTGGAATAAAATTTTCGAGTCGAAGGGACCAACTGACATTGGTTTCTGTATTGAAAGCGCCGTTCTCGAAGTCCGCGGTCAATTTCAATGCCGGTTGCAGGACAGCAATGTCAAACATCGTTATGGCGATAATCATGATGCTGACTCTGCTCCTTTTAGCCCCTCTTTTTAGTTATATACCTCTGGTGGCACTCTCTGCCATTATAATGACAGCCATGTTCGGGCTGATCGACTATGAGGAAACGTATCACCTCTTCAAGGTCGACAAGTTCGATTTCTGCATTTGCATGGCTGCGTTCTTTGGTGTCACTTTCATCACCATGGACGTCGGCCTCTTGATGTCGGTAAGCTTCTGTTCTCTTATCAAACAAATCTAACTTGGTCGCACATGTAAATGGAAATGTAGCATAAAGTTTGTAGTTTAATTCGCTCTTGATGCTTCATTGCAGGTCGGATTAGCAATCCTCAGGGCCCTTCTGTATGTGGCTAGGCCAGCGACATGCAAGCTTGGGAACATGCCAGATTCGAGCCTTTACCGTGACATCAAACAATATCCCGTGGCAACTGGAATTCCTGGGATCCTGATCCTGAAGCTTGGCTCTCCCATTTATTTTGCCAATTGTTCCTACTTGAAAGAAAGGTACATTTCAACGTACCTAAGAGCAGATAACATGGTCGACAAGTAACTCCATTAAATGTGATAATACCTCATTAACATCTCGAACTTTGGCTACAGGATAATGAGGTGGATCAGAGATGAAGCCGACATTACTAATGCCAATGTAAACGAGGTCGAGCATCTTCTTCTGGATATTGGAGGTAGGATTATCCGTCCTTCCTTTACTGGACCTGCAATTACAGTTCTCAATTAACTGCTACAAAGACGAGGTTACTATCAACAACCGCATTGGATGATCATCAATTTGTACAAACTCATAAGCTTATAAGATTTAGCCAACTGGAAATTGAGATTGTGGCATGAAATGATTCGCCTTCTATTTGTTCCACAGGAGTTTCGACAATTGACATGACAGGCATTGAGACACTTCAAGAACTAAGAAGAACCTTGGAAATAAATGGCATCAAGGTAAGCATCTAAACATGATTTTTCTGGGCTATTCTTATAGAAGGAATGATCCTTAAGTCATTCTCGACATGACTTTTTTGCAGATGGGCATAGTGAATCCTAGGATGGCAGTGATGGAGAAGATGATCCTGTCGGAGTTTGTGGACAAAGTGGGCAGAGAGTCATTCTACATGTCCATTGACAAGGCAGTCGAGGCTTGTAGATTCTGGCTCCAAGAATCAAAGGTTTCGAAGAATGACTTCTCGGTGCATCCAACCGTAGTATGATGAGAGATGTTATGTGGTGTTTCTGTTCTTGTTTCCCCCATTTTTCTTACGCGTTATCCACCATCCCGCATGTTGCGATAAGGCGAGCGATCGAACAATAATATAGACAGAAAAAGAAAATAAATCGGACACTAGATTTACGTGGTTCAGTCATAAAGACCTACGTCCACGGGGAGAGCAGCAACGAATTTCACTATAGATCAAGTGATACAAGGAGATTACACACTCAAGTCACTCAAACATTCTCTCAGTGTTTCCCAAGCCCCAGTTACACCCAATAACAGACACAGTGTTTAGCCTCGAAATTCCTCAAGAAATAATCTCTCAATCTCACGAAGGAATTACACGTAAATCTTACCACAAGATTTAATTGGCTTTAACACTAAACCTTCTTGGATGTAATTCATGTGGCACCCCCGAAACGGCCCCCGATCCGTTAGGGTCGCCACAGTTACGTCCTCTTGGAGCATACCTCTGAGACCAAATAAATGTTTACATAACTTATAATACCTGGGGGTTTTCATTTATTTTCTTTACCGGTCCCTGCGCAATTAATATGGCGGAAGCATAATTCGACTACCCTTCAACAAAATATAAAGTGACACACACCATACTAAAACTTTCATAATTTAGGCCGATCACTTTTATTTATATAAGGGATGGACTATGATAGTTGGTACAACAAAACGCCGAGGTCTTTTTGTGCCTGGCGATAACCCAAAATAAAACGAACTTCTATCCTTAGATATCATCTCGTCCGTCCATCACCCATGTGTCGGCGTCCAAAAATGCATCTCCCGCTACCCTCGACTCCGCATCATATCCAAGGTCCGTTGGCCGGCGGTGGTGGTAGCACCCTCAGAAGGCGGCCATCCATACGGACAAGGACTGATGTGTACTCCTGGTGAATAAGCCCGACAGAGAGGCCTACTTCAAAAGTCAGAAAGATCCTCACGCGCTCGAATACCAGCCCGTGCACCCCAGGATGACGGTGCTCGGTCCATTCCCATTGTAAGTCAATCAAAAGTCCATAAAATATGCCAGGAGTCACAGGTAGCAGCGGCATTTTCGTTTAGTCTAAAATGTTAGTCCCCAAGAGGGGTGAGTACAATCACTCAGCAATAAAAGATCCATTACACTATATTATGTAGAAACTATAATCATCCAGATGCATGCAAAACACACTTATCATTTATATATATATGCATGCCATCAAGGGTCTATTTTACTTGCACCACGTTCATAACCACAATTCAATGCCACAACAAACATATTTTCAGTGCCGGGTGAAACTCACTCAATTTCACAAACAAACTCTCATATCATGCCACATGCACACACATGCACTCCTTTAATGCACCGGTTTTAACGTTCAAAGAAAAGTTTCATTCCCCGGGACCAGTGTTTGCATCCCTCCGGGCTTTCGCACCCAACATGGCATCGCGAGACCCTCCGGCACAAACCTCCGGGCATCCAGAGCGTGTTCCGTCACACCCCTGGGCATCTCGCACCCCACCTGGCATCACGAGGTATATCCAGGGCTCGCCATGAAAATGGTTGCCCCTTCCCTCCGGATTTACGTACAATCCCTACAACCGGGCATCCCGAAACTCCCGAGGATCCTCCGGCACAAACCTCCGGGCATCCAACGGCATCGACACACTCGACCCTTGGGCATCCCGACACTCCCGGGGCATCGTCGGCTCACACCTCCGACGGTAACATTCACATCACAATATATATCTCATTACCAAATACATTTTGATGCAATGACGTCATGGGTTCCATGGATTCATAAGACTTTATCAAATTTTCCAATGTCATGTGATATACTGAATATCAATGCATCTATCAAGTGAATAACAAATAACAACTCAAGATACAATGATTCTTATAACAAAATGAGCAGTTCATAGTAAAACAGTATAACAACCAGAATGCACGCCTTCAGTAGAGACTTCGAAATAACCAGCAAATGCCCATGAAAAATTCTGAAATTTTAACACATTATAAATGAAATCTAGAGGAAAATTTTTCATTAAGGACACTAAGCCAGATTCGTTATGTATAATGAATGGTAGTTCACACAACTCAGTTCAGTATTCTTTGATACCAGAATAAAATCCAACAGGAAGCACTGCATATTAACAAAGAATTAAGCCATTGTATTGATTCCGAGAAATTCTGATAAAATTATATATTCTAGTTCACGCAATTCCTCACAACTTCCGTGAAGAAATCGATATCAAATTCATATTAGAACTCTTCATAATATTTCTCAAAATTACAAGATTACACATAAAACTGCACTGAATTAAGCGAATCCCATAAATTTCCAATTCCACAGTAACTATCTTGCTTCCACAAGTCTACTAAAAGTCAATCTTTCATCAATAAATCAACAGGATCAAGATATACACAAAACCAACGTAATTCCTTAATCTCATGATCCCGCTTTACTTTGATTACTCACAATTTAACATTCTAATTCCAGAACTCAAATATTTCCAAGTGTATTGCACCAAACTAGACAATAACAGCACCACATTATATAGATTCATGGACTTTCATCCACTTGCCTCAAGTCCTAGAGTTCAACAGCTAGGGAGTTCGGTTTGGCGATGCGGCCGGACGGCGGCGAAGACAAGCGGCGTCGACGGCGGCAGCTCACACGCACGGCAGAGGGCGGTCTCCTCTTCCTCTCGCCGTTCACTCCTCTGCTGATCACTCTCAATTCCTCTCGCTCAAACCCTCTCTTTCTCTCTCAAGTTTCGCTCACTCTCACGAGCACAACACCACTGGTTTTGTTAAAACCAGTTAAACGAAAGAGATGCACGTTTTCGGTGGATGCAAGGGAAATGGACAGCTGTGCTAGACGTGTCTTCATCATGTCTTCCCTTACATTTTCGCTGGCTACCCACACAGCAGCAACGTGTCATCATTCGGCCATGCTTTAGTCAACTTTTCTTCTAATTAGTTGACTTAATTGTCGACTATTAATGGGGTCTTCGGGTTATGTTGGGTTAGTAAGTTAATGGACGTGCAGTCCCTTCATAACAAAGCCCAAATAAATAAATAAATAAAAACTGATCCTTAAACTTGCACAAATGTGGAGCATTCTCGGTCCCATGGTCTTGGTGTTTCAATTTCTTTTCTTATCTCATGTGCACTCAAGTGATATAATTGTGTCGAGTCATCAAAAGAAATATATGTCGATGATCTATTCAATGATTGAACCCTTAATAAACATGAGATATCGGTCCGTCAATGGAATTAAACAATGCTCATGCACAATACTAATAATACCATTCGGCGATGCTTTTATTGATCAGTCACTGCCGTCGCACATCACGGTTTGCGAAATTCTCGGGTGCCACAATTCACGACAAAGAAAATCCCTCCCAAGCACTCGACAACGAGACGGCGCTTCAAGATCAATTCTTCACGATCAATGGTGGAACACCAAGCACTCACGCGGCGCTTCAAGACAATTTGTGATCCACATCTATCACCCATGGCCTTAAGTCTATATATAAGTAAAACCCTTATTCTTTTGCCAACTTCTCATAGGATTTTGTTTCCTATCCAAAACATATATTTGTATATTTTAAACAAAAATCCAAATCCTAGTCAAAGTTGGACTTTCCTATTTTAACAGCTAGACTCTCCAACGCAGATTCAAATTTGGGAAGTTCATCTTCGGATCTTCTTTACTCGATTTCGAACATCCACAACATATCTAATTCGGAATATTCGTAATTTTGCATTAGGCTTAAACTCGAGACATATTTTAACACCGCATTTGCAAATATAATCAACCAGGAAAATGGTACAATTCTAGAATGTACGACGTTTCGACCTAGAAATTCGAAGAGTAGGGAAGAAAGAAGATATAGAGAGATGATGAGGTGTATCATATCTTGTGTGGGTGGAAATTGAAAATAATACAAGATGTTTGTGGCCCCCTTTTAAGCTACTCACGATTTGCATTATCTTCCCGTAGTCGTCTTTTTTCCCACATAAATGTGCTATGCTCTCTTGCCATTTTTTAGTTGAAAAGTCAGATATAGTTTATACATTTAAAAATCTCAATCTGTGGAAGCTGAAGCACATGCTACTGAAATTCTAGCTTATTCAGTGATATATTCAAGAAAGAGGCTCATACCATCATGTGAAGAGCTGCAACTATGAGCCATAGAGACCTCCAACTCAGTCCATTAGCCAATTTTTAGTCGGATAGAATGATGTGGAAAATTGATAGTTGAATTTAATTGTGAATGGTTGGGGACGATCGAAAGTACAAAAAAAAAAAAAACAATTTCAAAAAAGACTTGCCCCTCCCCCCCCAACCGATTAGAAATTCCACAGAGGAGAAGGTTTTCACATGCTACAAAACTCAACAAAATGAGTATCAAATGTTCTTAATTTGGTGACGTATTTAGCTACTTGACTGCATAGAAAGCTCCAAGTTTCTTCTTCTATCCCTCTTGCTTGGATGGCAGGGCTTGTTTTGCTGCATTATCACAAGCCCACCATAGCTGTCTTAGAGAGACTTCCTTCTGAAAGTGCTCATATGAACATCTAGAGATGGGTGAATAGGTGTAAAAACATATTCTGTAAAATGCAGTGAAAACCTTTACTTTTAACCTGAGTCTAAATAACAACAGACTTTTGAAACTAAGTCTTAAGAGTAATAGACTTTGAGCGAGTTCAGACTTTACCAGTTAAATAGAATTACGAACAAAATAAAGGAGTTTAGGAAAGAAAATAATAACACAAATTTTATAGCGGTTCGGCTTAGATCAAGCATACATCCACTCTCCCACGCTAACAGCCTTCTAGCTGAATTCCACTATGCAATCAACAAGAGATTACAACTTTGAGTGCAAACACTTAGTAGATCACACTATCTCACTAATTCACTCTTTTGGTATTTCTCTCACGATCAAAACGTTTAAGCTCACAAGAGACAAGTGTATGAACAAAGATCGCTCGGACTTTGGAATTATAAATTCTACACTCCGTCTCTTACTTGCTCATTAGTCATTGATCTCCTTAAATACTCTTTCACTTCCAAACTAGCCGTTGGACAGTATTTTGAGGATCGTCTTCCAATCTACCAATTGGTATCAAGAAGATTTGGTAGCCATTGAGTGACAAAAGTGGAATCCCAAATTGATTATGATCGCCCATACAAACAGAATCTTGGTTTCCATAAGTAAAGTTTTTTCGTATAGAAAGTACTTGTCTTCAATATCCAATTGTCAATCAATTAGATTGAGTCAATCAAAACAGTTATAATATAGAATCAAAACTAGATCACTAGCCATTATATGATAAGCATTTGTGTTACGATCTGTCTCATTCTGGATGTAAAGTTCGAGAGTAATAGACTTTACAATCTGAATTTGAGTGCAATAGGCTTTAAAATCTAAGTCAGTCTAAACATATTCTGCTTCTAAACATATTTAGCCTTAAGGTCTTGATATAGTCTAAATAAGTTCAACTTCAGCATAGAGTCTGTCTTCTGATTCTTCATTCATATTCAGTCTAGAATTTGTCAGAATGGACAAACTTCTGATGTAGAACAAACTTTGACACTAAAGTTTGGCAGTCTTCGGATTTTGACACAGAAGTCTGGAAATCTTCAGAATATGCTTTGGATAATATCATTTACATGTTCTATCATCTGCATAGTCTATTACTCAACCATTAAACACGTTAGTAGCCTTTGATTTATTTTGTCATATTCAAAATATAAGGAATTTCCCTAACACCTTCTAAAGTATCTAGATGCATGAGTCCTCAACACAAGCTTGCCTCTTCACAGAGCAGAATCAAGTTTTGGTCTGATTATCATTTTGACATCCTTGAGATTCTGATACGGGAAGGGATTTCATATGTTGTCTCAGCCATCCTAGGGCTGACCAGATCAAACAGTATTTATGGTGGACTTCTGCTCACTCAATAACATGTTGGATTAACATTGTTAAACATGTGTGGTTGTGCTTATTGGGCATTCATATTGTCCTTGCAAGTGCATCCTGAAGCACCATCCCATATACTAATCATGTTCTAATCATATTGAACTGTCAAAATCCCCACCAAGTCTTCTCCTTTTAAAATAGTTTGCTAACCTTTTATCTAACCTAGCTTGCGATAATCTCAATAATATATGTTAACTCTTGGGATTTTGTAGGATCAAGTCCTTCAGCATGTCATGAAATAGCTAGCAGTTTTGTATAGATTTCCTGCTACAAAAAGATGGGTAGTCTTTGAGTGTAAATCTTTTTGACCAAACACATGTATAATCTACTTTCTCGTGCATGGTGATTCCATGCAAATATTTACCGATGTCATAAACAAATCTTGTAGTTGAGAGCAGTTGAAAATCAAGTTATTCTTGTCAGTCTTTTTTCACTTTATAGAACTAAAAGGAGGTTTGTCCCCAAAGAACAAGCTGAAAAGTTATGCGGTCTAAGAAAATATCGAGTCCATTGGTGGTAGCCACGTAGTCAATGCATTAATCCACTCAGTGGATGACAAGTGACGCTGTGGGGCCCGCTCTGTCAGCAAGTCTATCCCTTCCCTCCCCATGGACTCTGTTTTGCTTTGTGTTATATTCTCTCTCCTTTGCAGTGTCCGCACATAGCTATTATATTCTCTCTCCTCTTCTAGGTTCTTCCCTTCGAGAAAATATTGGACTATACTTAGGGCCATTCGGTTTGCGAAAGCGCCTTCACCTATCATTTTCAGATAAAAACAAAACGTCTCTTAACCTTCTGCGTTGGCTTGTACATGCTGTTAAAATATGTCTCAACTTTGAACCCAATGCAAAATTAGAATATTCTGAATTGGATATGTTGCGGATGTTTGAATTCGAGCAAAGAAGATCCGAATATCAACTTCCCAAATTTGAATCCGCGTTTGAGAGTTTGGTCGCTAAAATAGGAAATTCTAACTTTCACTTGGATTTGGATTTTGTTTAAAACATATAGAGATATGTTTTGGATAAAATCGTTTAAGATAGGAAATAGAATCCTATGAGAAGTTGGCAAAAGAATAAGGGTCTCACTTATATATAGACTTGTGGCCATGAATGGAAGAGGGTTGATCATGAAGAATTGGTCTTGAAGTGCCGTCTTGTCGTCGAGTGCTTGGGAGGGATTTTCTTTGTCATTCTTGTCCGTGAATTACATCTAAGAAGATTTAGTGTTCAAGCCAATTAAATCTTGTGGTAAGTTTTGCATGTAATTCCTTTGTGAGATTGAGAGATTATTTCTTGAGGAATTTTGGAGCTAAACACTGTGTGCGTTATTGGGTGTAATTGGGGCTTGGGAAACACCGAGAGTGTGTTTGAGTGACTTGAGTGTGTAATCTTATTGTATTGCTTGATCTATAGTGAAATTCGCTGCTACTCTCCCCGTGGACGTAGGTCCTTACAATCGAATCATGTAAATCCGGTGTCCGATTTATCTTTTTCTTCTTTCTATATTATTGTTCGATCGCTCGTCCTTTTTTACAACAAGTGGTATCAGAGTTAGGTTTGGCTAAGTTAAAGCGAATCAATAGAGACAGAAAAAGTAAAAGTGAGAATCAACATATTTGATGGGAAGAATTTTAGTTTCTGGAAGATGAAGATTGAAGATTATCTTTACCAAATGAAACTACACTTGCCCTTATCTAGAGAGAAACTAGAGACGATGAAGCAAGCTTATTGGGATTTGCTAGATAGACGAACTATGGGTGTTATTCGGTTAACGTTGGCTCGTAACGTCGCGTTTATCATCCTGAAGGAGAAGACCACTGCTGATTTGATGCAAACCATGTCGGATATGTACAAGAAGCCATCTGCGATTAACAAGTCTATTTGATGCGACGTCAATTTAATTTGAAGATGAGTGAAGGTATGTCAATTGCATATCATATCAATGAATTCAATGTGATTATTAGTCAATTGAGTTCAATTGAAATTGACTTTGAAGATGAGGTATGTGCTTTGATTCTATTATCCTCATAACAGTAGTTGGAATACTACTGCTACGCTTAGTAATTCCTCTGAGTCAACAAGTTTGACGTTTGATGGGGTTCGAGATTTGATTCTGAGTGAGGAATTCGTAGAAGAGAATCTGGCGAACTTGTATCTACTGCTTTAGTAGGTGAAAATAGATGAAGATCTAGAACACGTGTAGGTAATAGTAGTACTAATATGAACAAACGTAGTCAATCTAGGACTGCTGATGTTGTCTGTTGGAGCTATGGCAAGAGGGGGCATCTTAGAAGGAATTGTCTTAAACTGAAGAATGAGAAGGGTGAGGAAATTATAGTTGATTCTACAAATAATGTTGCAATCGTAGCAGATAATACTGATTATATCTTGTTTATCACTGATTATTCATCTTTTGATTGATGGATTATGGATTTTAGTTATTCTTTTCATGTCACGCCAAATAGAAACTAGTTTATCACTTATCAATGCACGGGTAGTGGTAAAGTCCAGTTAGAGAACAACACTGGGTGCGATATTGTGAGTGTTGGTGATGTTAAAATCAGAATGCATAATGGCATTGTGAGGACATTGACTAGAGTAAGACACGTTCCAGAATTGAAAAAGAACTTAATTTCCTTTGATACCCTAGATTTAGCTGGTTGTAGGTATTCTTCAAAAGGTGGAGTTCTGAAAATTGTTCGAGGTGCCCTGGTGATAATGAAAGAAATCAAGCATGGAGGCTTGTATAAACTTCAAGGTGAGATAGTGATAGGTTTCACCCCGGAGACGTTGGATGCATCTATTCGAGAGTCTATTGACTGCTCGAGGAAGACCTAGGTGTTTATGCCGATGCACAAGTTTGATGCGGTCGAGAGCTTTGATCAAGACAGAGACTGGTAAGTCGATCAAGCATGTGCGGACTAACAACAGCATGGAATTCTGCTCGAAGTTGGCAAATAAATTCTGCATGAAATAGGGCATAGTGAAACATTGCACTAGTGCTAGTAAATCACAACAATTTGCAGAATTGATGAGCAGAACATTACTAGAGACGGCCCGAAAAATTATTTCTAGTGCTGGTATTGCTAGGAGAATCCTAGCTGATGTGCTTAGTACGGTAAGCTGTCTGGTGAATAGATTCCCATCAACTGCTATTGAATGGCGGACTTCTGAAGATGTGTGGTCAAGTAACATTGCTGGTTATTCTTTTATTATAATGTTTGGTTGTCCGTGTTATTTTCGACTGAGTGATGGTAAGCTTAATTAGAGAGCAAGATGCATATTCCATAGCTATGCACAAGGTGAGCGGGGCGATCGGTTGTGGTGCCTAGATATAAATTCACCTGTTAACAGTAGAGAAGTTACCCTTGATGAGTCTCCGATAATTCTGGCTAGGAGTGTTTGTGACAGTGTTAATATAGATGTAGATGGTGTTCAGCTTGAGGTGGAGTTACGACCAGAAACTCCTGAGGTAGCGAGTTCGACACGGATGGTGCTTGTAGCAAGGTGGAGCCTATAGAGCCAATGGTTGCCGTAACTCCTTAAATTAACAAGGTACGTATTTGATCTTCTGATAGATATGGATGCAACAATGGTTTTACTTTATCTGCGATTGAGGAGGTTGTGTCGAAAAATCATTGCGGAATAGTTAAATGTACATGTGGAGTTAGTATTCTAATGAGGTCCTTGATTATGACGAAGTTTAAGCAAAGCTTGGACTTGGATAATATCTGTGGCGGTTGAGCCCATCGGGGGCTATGGAAAAGTAGCGGTAGAGTTTGAATTTTTTGTGAAGCGATTGCAACTTGGTTCAAACGCCGAGCCAAGGTGGAGATTGTTAAAATATGTCTAGAGTTTGAGCCCAATGCGAAATTACGAATATTCCAAATTGGATATGTTGCGGAAGTTCGAAATCGAGCAAAGAAGATCCGAAGATCAACTTCCCAAATTTGAATCCGCGTTTGAGAGTCTGGCCGCTAAAATAGGAAAGTCCAACTTTCACTTGGATTTGGATTTTGTTTAAAACATACAAAGATATATTTTGGATAAAATCATTTAAGATAGGAAATAGAATCCTATGAGAAGTTGGCAAAAGAATAAGGGTCTCACTTATATTTATATATATATACTTGTAACCATAGATAAAAGAGGGTTGATCATGAAGAATTGGTCTTGAAGCGCAGTCTTGTCGTCGAGTGCTTGTGAGGGATTTTCTTTGTCGTTCTTGTCCATGAATTATATCCAAGAAGATTTAATGTTTAAGCCAATTAAATCTTGTAGTAAGATTTGCGTGTAATTCCTTCGTGAGGTTGAGAAATTATTTCTTGAGGAATTTTGGGGCTAAACACTACGTGCATTATTGGGTGTAATTGGGGCTTGGAAAACACCGAGAGAGTGTTTGAGTGACTTAAGTGTGTAATCTCCTTATATTGCTTGATCTATAGTGAAATTCACTACTGCTTTCCCCATGGACGTAGGTCTTTACGACCGAACCACGTAAATCTAGTGTCCAATTTATTTTCTTCTTCTGTCTATATTATTGTTCGATCGCTTGTCCTTTTCGCAACACATGATGTTAGACAGAGAGAGATAGATATGTTTCTCTGGTTGAGACTTCCCTCTCCTCCAAATATTATAGTAAAAGAGGTGAACTGTGCGAGGCCATGAAGATTACTAGAAATAGAAAACGAATAGGAATTTTCAAGCGTTAGAGAACCATCCGTATCTTGGCAATGCGCCCGTATCTGGAGCTTGAGTGTCATCGTAGCCATGACGGGGTTCCAAGTTTATTCTGTTTGCCTGATAAAGAAGTATATCTCCCATCTGAGCTTCACTCATCTATAATTAAAATCTCTCATATCTTCGTTTTCCTGGCTGTTCAAGTCTATTATTGGTTCGACCAAAAAAGAAAAATGTATGTTTTTGAATACCCAAAGAAATGGTGAAATTGTTCGACTTTTTTGCTCCTCGCAGTGCCATTAGTGCTTTGCAATGCGCTTCAATCGAAACCCTTTGAAAAGGAATGGCTTTTCTTCTTCTTCTCAGAAGGAAAGACCAAAGAAGAGGAGAGAGAATAGAGAATATAATGCAAAGCCGAGTCCGCACGAAGGGGAGAGAGACTTCCCCTAAATAGGTTTCGACACTTGATGACCCATTTTTAGTTATTTATTGCATAGAAAGGTAAAAGTCAATCCCGAACATCACTTGCATTATTCATATTTTGCCTTTTTGAGTTGTCGCTTGACTTCCCTACAATGCTACCATAGACTGATGCATGTAAGATCACCCTTTGTCGCGTGACTAGGAGGCATGTGTTAACACTCGGAAGACACACGAAGAACACCCTCAGAAAATCTTTCGACGCGAAGCTCTCTCAAAACGGCGAAACTCCTCTCTACGAAACTCTTCTCGGTGAAGTGGTCTCCCTCCGACACTACCCTTACGGTGGCCACTAGCCTGCACAGCTCAGGGTACCCTAGCACAGCTAGATTAGGGGCACACATGACAAAATTTCTAGAATATAAATATGTTGGAGAAAACTTCCTTGAGTGTTTTGAAGCTGACAAAATGTTTCCATCAGTTTAGTGAAGACTTGTAGACTCTTTTATCCAAGTCTGAAGACCTCCGGACTACCAGACTCAAGACTCAAAGTCTATCCTCATTGACAGTTACTAGACCGTTGAAGAAGGCTTATCTAGAACTGGATGTTTCATTAAGAATTTGATTTTATCGACTTGAGAAGATCTCTTGGCTGGATGTAGCATGTCGGAATCCATTATTCAAATTCAGATTGATTCATGGATTTTGGATCCGTTGATTGGCGAAGTATACTTGGAAGGTTCTACTTATGGAAACCTAGATCCTGATTGTATGGGCGAACAGGATTGATGGGCTATCATCATGTTCCTTAAATAGCTCAAAGATCTTCCTAATTGATTCTGTCCAACGGGTAGATTGAAATAATTCTTTTGGTAAGTGCCAACGGGTATGATGGCATAAAGGACTATATAAGGAAGACGTTCCATTTGTTCAAGTGTGTGCGCGATAGAAGAATTCCAAAGTCTGAAGCTCCTTGTTCTTAGTCAATTAAATTGTTGAGCGAAATCTTGTACGCAAAAGAGAGTTTATATCTTTAAGAGACCTTGAGGAAGTGTAGTAGTGTCTCTACACTGTGGAATCAAGGAAGACAACTCTTTTGTTTATAGTGGAATCCAGCTGGTGGGGTGTCAGTGCGGAAGAGTGGACGTAGACTTGGATTAAGCTGAACCATTATAATCTCTGTGTTCATATTCTCTTCCTTACGCTCTTTTACTTTGATCATAATTCGTTTTGTTTACAAGATACGAATTTCCTTTCTATTGTCAATTAGTGCTGCACACTTATCTTGAGAAATTATTTTTACACATATTCACCCCCCTCTAGGTGCTCATACTAACTTTCACAATTGATATCGGAGCCTGTATACTCACTTAAGTTGAAGTGTTTTACTTCAGAGTTAAAGATCCATGACTAGTATGTTGGCTCTAGGACAGGTTAAAGGGCAAAGCAATAC
The DNA here is from genome assembly GCA_017140615.1 of Eucalyptus cladocalyx. Classification (NCBI taxonomy): domain Eukaryota; kingdom Viridiplantae; phylum Streptophyta; class Magnoliopsida; order Myrtales; family Myrtaceae; genus Eucalyptus; species Eucalyptus cladocalyx. The sequence goes on from CM029518.1 coordinate 44,473,777, forward strand.
CAGACCGCCTTATTTTGATGGAAATGAATACAACATATGGAAAAACAAGATGAATGCATTCCTAAGATCAAAGGATCCTCTGGTGGGATGTGGTAGACAAAGGAATCATTCCTAAAGCTGCACATGTCTCAGAAATAGGAAAAGAAGCCGTTGAGTCTAACGAAATGACTCAAGAAGAGATAACCAAGAGACAAGCTCTTGATGCAAAAGCAATTTATTCTTTATATTGTGCATTATCACCTACTGAATATAACGGAATATCTTCTTGTGTTACAGCCAAAGAAGTCTGGGATAGATTACGCATCACTTATGAAGGAACTGATCGAGTGAAAGAAACCAGAATCAACATTATACTCGGTCAATACGAAGCTTTCAAAATGAAATCAGGAGAATCTATCACTGACATGTTTAGTCGTTTTATAGAAATCGTGAATGGTCTTAAAAATCAAGATCAACCAATTTCTAATCCCATGAAAGTAAACAAGCTACTGCGTGGACTCTCCAAGGATTAGAATCACATAAAGACCTCAATAAGGAAGACACAAAGAATTATGCCACTTTATGTCGATGAATTGGTTGGGACTCTTCAGTCTTATGAGGTGGAGCGAATCAATGAAGATGAAGATCCTAAAGGTAAGAAATTCATTGCATTAAAATCTAATGATGATTATGATGTCACATATTCTGAAGATGATATGGATGATGAGGAGCTTGCTCTCATGATAAGAAGATTTAGAAAACTAAACAGAAATGGGAGAAGATTCAATCCAAACAAACAAAGTTTTCAAAAACAACAGACTAAGTCTGTTGAGGATGATGAATCCAATAGAGATGTAGTCTGCTTTGAATGTAATAAAAATGGACACATCAGACCCAACTGTCCCCTTCTGAGGAAAAAGAAAGGAAAAGTTGAGAAATATCGAAAGGCACTCAAAGCAGAAACTTGGAGTGATACAGAATGTGAAGAAAGTGATGATGATTATACCAATATTTGTCTCATGGCACAATCGGATTCAGATTCAAACTCCGAGACAGACTCAGATTCAGACAATGAATTTGAGGTAAGTAATTTGAAAATCCCTACTAAAGTTTCTAAATACATTGATGAATTGTGTCTTAGTCTCAAAACTTCTCTTAAAAGGATTTCCGAACTTAAAAGAGAAAATTCTGCACTAAAACAACAAGAAAATGTTTTGAAAGAAAAGGTCAAAAGTTTGGACAAAAGTGTTTCTACCTTGAAAGAAAATGAAGACAATCTTTCAAAAGAAAATGCATTCGTAAAAAATGACATCTCAAATATTTCTAAAATATTTTCTATAGGATCTGAGAAACTTGAAAAAATTCTTTTAGCACAAAGATCTTATTTCAACAAATCAAGTTTAGGAATGACAGCTAAAACCATTCCTCTAATTGATTTTCCTAAAGTAAATGAAAGAATTAAGCAAAACCTACAATAGATGCTTATAAAAATCATTTCCAAAAAGTTTTTTTGTAAAACCAATAGGTCGCAGTGCTCTTAGATGTTTTAAATGTAATAGCTCAGATCATTTTGAGAAAGAATGTCCTATGATTTGGAAACATGTTAAGAATGTATGGGCAAAAACCGTATATCATACTAACACCAATGGACCCAAGAAAATATGGGTACCAAAGAAAGCTTGAGTCTCTTTTCTAAATGCAGGTCACTATCAAGAAAAAGGTTAAATTGTACCTGGATAGTGGATGCTCAAGGCATATGACAAGAGATTCAAATTACTTCATAAAGCTTGTTCAAGTTAATGGTGGAAAAGTTTCATTTGGAGGAAACAGCAAAGGAAGAATTGTGGGATTCGGAACTGTAAATATTGGAAGCCTCACGATCAGTAATGTCTCCTTAGTGGAAGGACTAAACTACAACTTGCTAAGTATCAGTCAGCTGTGCAACACCGGTTTCAAAATCAATTTTCAAGAGGGAATATGTTCAGAAACCAGTAAAGACTTCTCTCAGTCTTTCACGGGTCGAAAACATGGAAATATCTACCTCTTAGATGTCAAACCAGATGAAACCCAATGTCTAATTTCAATTCAAGAAGAAGCAAACTTATGGCACAGAAAACTTGGGCACATCAACATTAAGCAAATAGGCAAAATTTCAGCAAAGAAGCTTGTTCGTGGTCTACCCGATCTGTCATACCAAAAGGCTGATCTATCCACACCATGCGTATTGGGAAAACAAGTAAGAAACTCATTCAAACCAATAAATCAAATTTCCACTAATCGTGTACTGCAGCTTCTGCATATGGATCTCTTTAGACCAATCAGAACTCAAAGCATTAGAGGTAAGAAATATCGTTTAGTGATTGTGGATGATTACTTACGATTCACTTGGGTATATTTGCTAGCAAGTAAGTCCGAAACTCTCTCTTATTTTACAAAGTTTGCTAAAAATGTCCAAAATGAGAAAGGGTATGTTATTTCAAGAATACAGACAGATCATGGAGGTGAGTTTGAAAATCAAGAATTTACAAAATTCTGTGATGAATCTGGTTTTCAGCATGTGTTCTCTTCACCATATACTCCATAGCAAAATGGAGTCGTGGAAAGAAAGAATAGGTCGCTTCAAGAAATGGCTAGAACTCTTTTAATTGAAAGTAACATCTCTTCACGTTTTTGGGCTGAAGCAGTTTCTACAACATGTTATATTATTAATAGAGTTTTTCTAAGGCCTATTCTAGAGAAAAATCCCTATGAGTTATTCAAAGAAAAGAAGCCCATTGTTTCATATTTTCATGTGTTTGGATGTAAATGTTTTATATTGAAACATGCAAATGATCAAGTTTGTAAGTTTGAAGAAAAATAACATGAATGTATATTTCTTGGATATTCTATCCCAAGTAAAGCTTACGAGTATACAACAAAAAGACTAATCGTGGAGGAATCAATGAATGTTAAATTTCAAGACTCCATGCAAAATGAATTGACTCAACTTGAAGAATCAACCTGCTCCGGACTCTACAAAGTCTAAATCTCTGAAAGCAGTTCAGACTTCAGAAGACCAGCAACAAATGATCGTTGAAGAATCAAATGAGGAAAAAGATCAACAATTTGACAAATCAACCAACAACTGGAAGCATAAGTCCAGTCATCCCAAAGATCTCATTATTGGTGATATTAATGAAGAAATTCGCACAAGATCCAAAAGGCGTGAAGAGTCCAGTGTTGTGACTCTTATTTCTGAAATAGAACCTAGGAGCATAGAAGAAGCTTTATCTGATAAAAGTTGGATTGAAGCTATGCAAGAAGAACTCAGGCAATTCAGCATCAATGATGTCTGGGAGTTGACTCCTAAACCGAAAGATAAATCTATCATTGGAGCTAAATGGGTTTTCAAGAACAAGATGAACGAGAAAAGAAAGGTCGTAAGAAACAAAGCAAGACTCATGGCTAAGGGGTATAAATACGCAAGAAGAGGGGATAGATTATGATGAGACTTACGCACCAGTAGCAAGGTTAGAAGCAATTAGATTATTACTTGCTTTTGCTTGTCATAAGAATTTCAGGTTATTCCAAATAGACATCAAAAGTGCTTTCCTAAATGGATTTATCCAAGAGGAAGTCTATATGGAACAACCACCCGATTTTGAAGACCCAAGGAAACCAGACTCTGTATTCATACTGAAAAAGGCTCTATATGATTTAAAGCAAGCACCTCGAGCTTGGTACGACAAACTAAGTAAGTTTTCAATTCAAAATGGCTTTGTCAAAGGTAAAGTAGATACCACATTATTTATCAAAAAAGAAAGAAAAAGTTTTCGACTTGTTCAAATTTATGTTGATAATATTATTATTTGATCCTCTAATGAAAGTTTGTGCAAGAAATTCTCTAAGTCTATGCAAGATGAATTTGAAATGAGCATGATGGGTGAACTAACCTTCTTTCTCGGGCTTCAAGTGAAACAACCGAAGGAATGAATCTTTATCCATAAAGAAAAATATGCCAACAATCTTATCAAAAAGTTTGGGTTGGACAATTGCAAAAAGACAGATATACCAATGTCAAATTCCTTGAAGTTGGACAAAGATGAAGGAGGAAAGAAAGTTGATTAGAAGCTATACAGGAGTATTATTGGTTCACTTCTTTATTTTACTGCTTCTAGACCTGACATTTTGTTTAATGTTTGCATTTGTACCAGATTTCAATCAGACCCTAAAGAATCTCATCTAAGTGCTGCAAAGCGTATTATCAAATACATTACCTCAACTTCAAACTTAGGTCTCTGATATCCTAAAGAATGAGACTTTACTCTTCTTGGATACTAAGACGCAGACCTAGCCGGATGCAAAGTTGATAGCAAGAACACCTCAAGCACCTGTCAACTACTTGGAAGCAGGACAGTATCTTGATTTTCAACGAAGAAAGTACAGTAGCTCTTTCTACGGCAGAAGCAGAGTATGTAGCTCTTGGAAGTTGTTGTTCACAAATTAGTGGATAAAACAACAGCTGAGAGACTTTGGAATTGAAGATTCATGTACTGAGATCAAATGTGACAACACTAGCGCAATCAATCTTACCAAAAATCCGATTCTTCACTCAAGAGCAAAACATATAGAGATTCGACATCATTTCATTAGAGATCATGTTCAAAATAGAGAAGTTTTGATTCAGTTTATTGACTCAAAGAATCAACTGGCGGATATATTTACAAAACCTTTGAAGAAAAATCAATTTGAAGTTATTTGTTCCAGACTCAATATCTTAAGGTTTGAGGAAGTTCAAACTCAAAGACCGAAAGTTTAAAGGCTCTCAGTCTCGAACAATCAAGATCTACGACTGTAAGTTATTTCTATTTATTTCTTGGATCAAATCTCGAAAAGCTACAATCATCTATCCGTAATTGATTATTGCTATTTTTAATTTCCGTGATTATTGCAAACCTACCTTTTCGGAAAAGAAGTTATTTTTTAAATGACAGTTATCCAAAATGCAATTATTTTTAAAAAAAGGTATTTTTATATTTTCTTTTTTTTTTACGACTGTTCGTATGCCTCATTTTGACTGCCTTATATACTATCGGTTCCTCTTTGTTTTACTCACAAAAACCCTAAGATAGCACCAATCTTCCACTTGTCTTCTTATCTTGTTTAATCCTCAAAAAAGTTTTCATCTTTCTTGGGAAACAAGCTTGGAATCTCTCAAAGACTGTGAAAGATGTCGTCTCAAAAGAAGTCTTCGAGGATCGCAAGCAGGGGACCACAGCAAATGCGTGAGGGGCCTACGCACTTTGATCTCACTGAAGAAGAAGAATCTCCTAGACAACAACAGAGCCCACAACATTCTCAGCAGCATCCATCTTCTCCATCTAGACCTCAGGATGTTGCACATCGAGAAGAGGAAGAAATCATCAAAGACGCAGAACCTGTAAGAACTCATAAGCCCTATTTTACTTATAAGCTTTATCGTGCTTTGAAGAGGAGCGGTACGCCACTAAACTACATTGATGAGTTTCTTAAGGACAAAGGGTATAGAAATGAAAGTTTCTTCTTACATACCATGGAACGTTTGGGAATTGCCCCTGTGGGGTCGGCGGAATAAGCATTTGCTAATATCCCAAGTGATCCACGGGTTGGAAGGTTTAATCAACTAGATGGGAATGATGATGACAAGTTGTACAGTCAGTTTAAACCTAGAATTAGTGTTGCAGCGAAAATCTGAAGCAAAAGGACGGATTTATTTTGATCGAAGGAACACAAGCAACTGTACTTTAAATTGTTGAAGCGTGGGGTAATAAACCCTAGAAGTGTGGACTTTGACTTTCTTGACTCTGTGAATGTTAATCTGCGGGAAAAATTCAGTCTTCTTCAACTCGAACAGTTTTGTTTTGAATCTACAGAAGTTTATGCTGAACTTGCTGCTTATTTCTATTCGAATCTCAGTTTTTTGGATGCGAATAGATTCTTTTTTAGTGTCCGAGATCAGGACTATGTGGTGGACATGAATACGTTGGCTGATGTGATTGGGGTTGAAAGAGGGAGATATCAACCTATCAATGTGTTTATTGCTCGTGCAACGTTGAAACTTGTTCAGGATAGAAGGACGGAAGGAAAGATTTCTTATGTGAGGATGAATGCGTCCAACATTTTGTTTCACAAGATAGTGATTAACTGTCTTAGACCAAAATCAACCTCAAAGACCAACGTTTCAAACTCGGAAGCAAAGTTAATGTACGCCATCATTGCTGGTAAGAAATTCTCTCTTCCACACATTATTATGTTCCACATGTACAGGCAGTGGTGCAGGACAAGGGTCAACTTCCTTATCCAGCTCTTGTGACCAAGTTATTCAGACATTTGAACGTTCAGCCTCCCCGGATTCTTTGTGTTCAAACGTGCGATCAAATGATGATGGGACTGCGAATGGTCTCAAAAATGCGTCTGAAGGAACTTACCAAGGCTATGGAACATTTCAAGGAGAAAATCCCTGTCAAGACTCATTCAATCTCTTCTGTGGCAAAGTCAAAAAGGAAGGAGCCCATGGTTGCTCCATCCAAGAAAAGAAGAGCATTCATCATTGAAAATGAAGAGGATGAGGATGATATCACCATTTCTGCAATGGCATTGAAAAACTTGAGTCGTTCTGTTCCAGAATCAACGAAGAGACAAGAAAAAGACATGGATGAAAAGAAGCAGAGGAAAAAGAAGCAGAGGAGAGAGATGCAGAGGAGGAAAGAATTGAGAAAGAAGAAGAAGAGAGAGGAGATCAAGCGGAAGCAGCGCATGAGGAACACTTTTCTCCACCTGAAGGCATGGAAACGGGAGGAGATACTGAGAAAAGAGGAACGTCCTCATTCCCTACCACTAGTGAATGAGTAAGTCGTTCTCTAGCAGATCCAGAGGACATCTATGCAACTCAATTTCCTGAAGAATGACATAAAGTTTCATCGCCCAATTTGCGTGATCATGTAGAAATGCCATCATTTGCCACTACTCCGTCTGATCGTGCAGAGGCAAGTACTCAGACCGACAATTCGGCAAACTTTCGCAAAATTCTTGATGTTCTTTTGGAAATGAGAGGCCAGATTTACGCTTTGGGATGCGAAATCCAAAATTTGCAAAATGCAGGTCAAACCTCTTCAGGTTCTTTGCATGATCAAATTCATGCCCTTGCTCTTCAAGTTCAAGCAAATGCCAAGGGTGAAGATGTGGCGCAATTGAAGGAGGATTTGAAAAAGCTGGAAGGGATTGTCCAATCAATGGGAGATTTCCATCTTGTTTGTGTTCCCAAGCAATCTTAATTCTATTCTCTATTCATCTCTACCTTTTTTAATGATGACAAAAAAGTGGAGAGATGTGGTGCAGATTTGATTTAAACTTTGAACTTTGAAACTCGTTGAACTTTTGTGTCGATTATGTTTGATTGACTTGACTTTTGTGTTTGCTGTTTGGATTTGGACGAATTGGATTTGGATTTGACTGTTTAAACATTTGTTTATCTTAAGTACTATTGATATCTCATGGCTTTATTCATTTACAAGACTAACCTACTTTCTGTGGATGCAAATTCTAGTGTTATTACTAAGCCATTTATCTTTGTGAGATATCCATATTTGCTTGAGTAATGTTTTGCAGGTCAAAGTTATCCAAATCTACAGGAAAGTTTTGTCACCATCAAAAAGGAGGAGATTGTTGGAGAAAACTTCTTTGGGTGTTTTGAAGCTGACAAAACGTTTCCATCAGTTTAGTCTGAAGACTTGTAGACTCTTTTATCAAAGTCTGAAGACCTCTGGATTGCCAGACTCAAGACTCAAAGTCTATCCTCATTGACAGTTACTAGACCGTCGAAGAAGGCTTATCCAGAACTGGATGTTTTGTTAAGGATTTGACTTTATTGACTAGAGAAGATCTTTTGGCTAGATGTAGTATGTCGGAATCCATTATTCAAATCAAGATTGATTCAAGGATTTTGAATCCGTTGATTGGCGAAGTATACTTGGAATGTTCAACTTATGGAAACCTAGATCCTGATTATATGGGCAAGTAGAATTGATGGGCTATCGTCATGTTCCTTAAATAGCTCGAAGATCTTCCTAATTGATTATATCCAATGGGTAGATTGGAAGAATTTCTTTGGTAAATGTCAATGGGTATAATGGCGTAAAGGAGTATATAAGGAAAACATTTCAGTTGTTCGAGTGTGTGCGCGATAGAAGAATTCCAAAGTCTGAAACTCATTGTTCTTAGTCAATTAAATTGTTGAGCGAAATCTTATAATCAAAAGAGAGTTTATATCTTTGAGAGACCTTGAGGAAGTATAATAATGTCTTTACGCTATGGAATCAAGGAAGAGCTTTTTTGTAACAACTCTTTTGTTCATAGTGGAATCTAGCCGATGGGCTGTCAGTGCAAAAGAGTGGACGTAGGCTTGGATTAAGCCGAACCACTATAATCTATGTGTTCATATTCTCTTCCCTACGCTCTTTTACTTTGATCGTAATTCGTTTTGTTTACAATAGACGAATTTCCTTTCTATTGTCAATTAGTGCTGCACACTTATCTTGAGAAATTGTTTTTACACATATTCACCCCCCTCTAGGTGCTCATAGTAGCTTTCACAAAATCAATTTCTAGCTAGAAATTAATTTCTCCATTTCTATTCCATGAACAAGTTTCTCAGCAAAGAAACGCTTTTGATAACGATTCAAAATTTCCATTTCTAAAGTAAAAAATTCGTTTGATAAAAGAATAAAAATTTTAGTTTTAGGAGCGGCAACGGTCGACATTCGGTGACCAGAGTTTGACGTCCAGCGATCGGCATCCAATGTTCGGTGATTGATGGCGAGTGGTCGGAATCTAGCATCTAGCGAACAACATCTGAAGTCCGGCATTCAGCGTCCAACGTTCGGAGGCCGAAGTCTGGCAACCGGTGGCAGGTGGTCAATAATCGAAGTCCGGTGGCCAGCGACCGACGGTTGGCGACGGGTGGCCAATGGCCGAAGTCTAACGGTCGACATCCGACGGTTGATGGTGACCGATGGGCGATTGACAGTGGGCCTCCGGTGTCCGATGGTTGGCAATGAGTGGCCAACGATCAATGGGTGTCCAACATCCGACAACCAGCGACGAACGGTTGAAGTCTAGTGGCTGACGACTGACGTTTTGTGGCCGGCGGTCGGTGGCGAGCAACTAATGGCCAAGGCCAATGGCAGGCAGGCGGCAATCGACAGCAAGCATTTGGCATCCTATAGGCAACAGGTGGGCGACAAGCGATGACGAGAGCGAACGATGAAGAAAATTTTGATTTCTCATTTCTATTCTAGAAATATAAAATCTAAAAATTTTATTTTCTGATTTCTACTCCAAATCTATTTCTGGAATAGAAATTTGTTCCAGAAATAGAAAAATGAAATTGCGTTATTGAACAAAATTCTATTCCAAACCTATTCTGGGGAATAGAGAAATAGAGAAATAGAAATAGAGAAATAGAAACGTTATCATGCACGCCCTAGGTTTGCCACTGTTAGGGAAATCCCTTATGATGTTTTGAAGATGACAAAATAAATCAAAGGCTACTAACATGTTTGATGGTTGAGTAATAGACCATGCAGATGATAAAACATCTAAAGGATTTTATCAAAGTCGAAGATGACCGAAGACCGAACGTAACATATGTCCAGAAGTATATTCCCGAAGATTTCCAGACTTCGTGTCAAAGTCTCAAGACTCAAGACTCAAGACTCAAAGTCCGAAGACTGTCGACTCAAGACTCATATTGTAAAGTCTACACCCAGATTGTAAAGTCTCAAGACTCATATCGTAAAGTCTAAAGACTCGGACTTTACATCCATATTACGATGAATCGTAACTCAAGCCCAATCATACAACGGCTAGTGATCTGGTTTGGATTCCACATCAAGATTGATTTGATTGAAGACAAGAACTTTCTACACGAAGAAGCTTTACTTATGGAAACCAAGATTTCGTTTGTATGGGCGATCGGAATCAATTTGGGATTCTACCTTTGTCACTCAACGGCTACTAAATCTTCTAAATACAGAGCTGTCCAATGGGTATATTGGAAGACGATTCTCCGAGATGCTGTCCAACGGCTAGTTTGGAAGTGGAGGAGTATTTAAGGAGGTGAAGGACCGATGAGCAAGTAAGAGACGGAGCGTAGAATTTATAATTCCAAAGTCTGAGCGACCTTCGATTATATACTTGTCTTTGGAGAGCTTAAACGTTTGTAATCGTGAGAGAAATACCAAAAGAGTGTCTTAGTGAGATAGTGTGATCTACTACTAAGTGTTTGCACTCGAAGTTGTAATCTCTTGTTGATTGCATAGTGGAATCCAGCCAAGAAGGTCATTAGCGTGGGAGTGGACGTAGGCTTGGATTAAGCCGAACCACTATAAATCTTGTGTTCTTGATCTCTTCCCTAACTCCTTTATTTTGTTCATACTAGCACTATCAATTGGTATCGAGCTCGTGTTCTTACTTTGTTTGAAGTGTTTTACTTGAGTAAAAGATCCATGGCTAGTATGTTGGCACCGGGACTTATGGAAGGGCAAAGCAACACAAGGCCACCATATTTTGATGGAAAGGAATACGACGTATGGAAGAACAAAATGAAAGCATTCCTAAGATCCAAAGATCTCTTACAATGGGATGTTGTGGAAAGAGGAATCAATCCCATTGATGCGTCCACATCAAAAAAGAATGGCAAAGACAAAGAAAGCAAACCCCCCGCTCCTATGTCTCGGATGGAGATGTCCAAAAGAGAAGCGCTTGATGCGAAAGCAATTTATTCTTTATATTGCGCTTTATCTCTTGCTGAATATAACAGAATTTCTTCATGTGAAACAGCAAAAGAAGTTTGGGATAAACTTCATGTTACATATGAAGGGACCGATCGTGTAAAAGAGACAAAAGTAAACTTCTTGCTTGGCCAATATGAATCCTTCAAGATGAAGCAAGGAGAGTCAATTGGAGATATGTTTAGCCGTTTTACAGAAATCGTAAATGGTTTAGCATATCAAGGTCAGCAAATTTCTGCCCCGATGAAGGTTAACAAACTCTTGCGAGGTCTCTCAAAAGATTGGAATCATGTCAAGACCTCAATCCGGGAGACTCGAGAGGATTATGCCACTCTCCGTTGATGAATTGATTGGCACTCTTCAATCCTATGAAGTTGAACAACTTAATGACGAAGATCCCGAAGGTAAGAAGTCCATTGCTTTAATATCTAATGCTGTTTTTGATGAAACAGACTCAGAAAATGACATGGACAATGAAGAACTTGCCTTTATGGTCAAGAAATTTAAAAAGTTGAGTAGAAAAGGAAGGAAATTCGATGGAAGAAGTCAATACAAGCATAATGGCCAGAAAAAGAATCATGAAAGAAGATGATGATCAAGAAAATATATGCTTGATGGCACATTCAAAATCTGAGTCCGATTCGGACACGGACTCGAAATCAAAGTCTGATTCTGCATACGTACGACTCGTAATCAAAGTCTCACTCGTACATAGACTCGGAATCGAGTCGATTCGAACTGCACTCGTATACGATGAGGAAATCAAGGTAAGCAATTCAAAAATTCCTCTCAAAGCTTCAAAGTATATAAATGAGCTTTGTTCAAATCTCAAATATTCTCTTAAAAGGATTTTCGAACTAAAAAAGGAGAATTCTCGACTTAGGCAACAAGATCTTTCTCAAGTCTCGGAGACCTATTAAGAAAAATTGGATAAAAGCAACATATTCTGCTAACTCTCATGGACCCAAGAAAAAAATGGGTACCAAAGAAAAGATAAGTTATTTTTGCAGGATATAAAGAAGAAAGAAGAAAGAGGATTTGGTAAGGAATTTTTTATTCTCAATTTCTCATTATGCTTGATATTCGATATATCCTTGGTTGATTGAGATTTTATAATGATCATATTTTGCTTTATGGAAGAAAGAATCGTATGATTTATTTTTGTGATTTGTGAGTTAAGATTTGATTTAGTACGTGTGATTATTTGAGATAATTTAGATTATTTGGTTTAATTTTATGCTCTCAAATTGTCATATTTTGCAAAGTAAAAATCCGATTCTACGTTATACTAATTTTGCAAGATATTTTTTCTGAGATATTCAAGGATTTTATTCTCTTTGATTTTATTGTACTATGATTAAGTGAGAATTTATTTTTCAAAATATCATTGTGCATAATATTCTTTCTTTGAATAATTTGTTACGATGAATTAAGAAAGAATATTTGTTTATGGAGATTTTCATATTTACTCTAACGTCAAGGAAGGATCCAAATTGATGGATACCAAAAAGGGAAATGAGTTGCAGGAAATTCTTTAAGGGAAAGAATCGTGATCACCTCAAAAAGGCAACAAATTGAGGGGGAGCTTTGATCAATTATGGAAAAACCCTTTTTGATTGATCGTGATCTTATTATGGATGAAATGAAAGGTAAATGTGTCAGAATTTGTTCAAAAAAATCCGGTTAGTGCATCTTTTATTACCTTTTGTCATTAACAAATCTCATATTGATATTATCATTTATTATGACAAAAAGTGTACGTGAATTTCATGATGCATCTGTGATTTTTATTGGGTTTACCACCATTTAAAAGTATGTTTACAAATCTGCATATTCAGAGATTGTTTTGTCCTCAAAAAGAAGTTCCTTGACTTTGAAGATGACAAAATAAATCAAAGGCTACTAACATGTTTGATGGTTAATATGTTCCGCTACTTTTTTATCAAAGTCGAGAAGATGACCGGAAGCCGCTTTTGCCATTATCACTAGTCCTTGTAAATCTCAAGGTGCATTTGGTTCAGCCCTTCCAAAGGGTTTTCAGCCGACAAAGCCATTTGAGGAAAAAATTTAGGTGTCAATAGTATAAAGAATCCCTGATCAATTCAAGAACAATTTATCTTCATCTTCATCCTCATCCTCAACCTATTCTAGTACCATTTACATCACCAATCGATTTTTCCTGGTGTTCATACTTTTAAATGCCTTGCCATTTGCACTTTCTATTGATGAATTAACAAATGACCTTTGAAACCTTTGCCAATTCTACTAGATCGTTAATATGAAAAGTATTTCGCCCTTTTGGTGGAACAATGTGGATTGTTGATATAAGTTAAACAAGTGAGCAAAAGATGAAACCAAATGAGGATGCAAACACAATAGTAGATCTATTCAATGAAATTGAATTCAGTAGAAACATTAAATTTCTACCAAAAATTGAGTTCAGAATTGGTTAAGACCCCAAAAGTAGAAAAAATTTTGGGTTATAATCATTTTAAGAGTTTAGGGTGTACCCGAGGAACGATGGAGATAGCTTTGATTCGATCCTCTACTTAGCATCTTCAATAGCTCCAAGTTTCGAATCCAATGACAAGCTAAATAATGAACTCGTTATGGGATTTTGAGCTATAATTTTGGGGCCATTGATGCAGAATCAGAAAAGTACCAAAGTATCACAGAACTAAGAAGAATTGTTTGGGAAAGAAAAGTTTGAGAGCTTGATGAGAGTGGAAGAGTAATTTGAAAGTTGAACGGGATTTGAAATTGAAAGCGGCTTTCAAAATCGAAGAAGGCTGACAGATAAGTCAAGTGACGTTTGCTTTGATATTAAGCAGGAAAAACCCAACGGAGAAGTGGGCCAAGAAATTATACGCCCAATGTATTTTGGCTAGTGAAAAAAAAATGACAAAATATTTGGGGGCAAATGTCGGTCGTAACTTTTAGGGCAAGTAGCTTGAGGACCAAGTTAGCCAATAGACCATTCACAAACTTTAATTACACATTGCAGTTCTCCACTGGGGTTTACCATCTCAGTTCGGTCCAAGAGGAGGTGAAGATGTGTTGGCACTATTTGGTTGTTGATGAGCACAAGTGTTGGGCTCTCTTGGATCTCCGTATTTAAAGGTTACTCAACTTTTCCTATACTTTTCCCTACATATCCAAACATTTAACAGCTAAACTACTCCTATATATATCAGCTTAAGGTTTTATGAAATGAATTGAAATTAAATTGTTTTGCTACTACTCCAGTCAAGCTAGCTACGTTTGAACATTAGTTTTAAGGCAAATGCTTGGTGCCACAGGAGAAGGAAGATGTGCCCAAGCATATGTGTGGAAGAAAGAGAGATGAGGTTTTTGCAAACCAACTTCTTTTGCTAAAGTTTCTCTTTTTCTATTAATACATAAGTTCATAGATGAAGTGTCAGATCTTGATTAGGCGATAATTAATCTGATCAAGAGGGTGAAGCTGTGATTAAGACGAAGGCTTCCCAGTGGACAAAGGATCACATTATCACCAGTTAGTCATCAAAGTGAGTATCATGTTCATTTGCCCCTTTTCGCTGGGCCATAGGAATATAACAATTGCTAATGTTTGGGAGCTCATTCATTTGATTGGGACAATTGGTGTCCGATCCTATAACTTTTAGTTAAATTATGATACTAAAACATAATCTTGATTTAAGTAGGACATCCAAGTCGGATTAATGATTTGCCATAATTTACTTGCAGTGACTAGAGCTCAAAGAATCAAAATTTTGATTAGGAAATTATTGCTAAGTGTTTAATCAAGCAATGGCCTTTGCAACGTATTTAGCCCTTTAATTAATTAATCATGTTTTTTACTATGAAAGACCTCATTTTTCTCATTAAATTGTCCAATCTACAAACTTAATTAAATTAATAAATAGGGGAAGACCGTATGAATATATTATTTAAGGTGCGCTGAAAAACTTAAGCAATTATCCTTTCCAGCAAAAGCCTTTCATGTTAAGGAAATCCCTTATGATGTTTTGAAGATGACAAAATAAATCAAAGGCTACTAACGTGTTTAATTGTTAAGTAACAGACTATGTAGATGATAGAATATGTAAAGGATATTGTCAAAATCTAAATACGGCCAGAAGACTAAATGTAACACATGTCCAAAGTATATTTTGAAGATTTCCAAACTTCTGTGTCAAAGTCCGAAGACTGTCAGATTTTAGTGTCAAAGTTTGTTCTACATCAGAAGTCTACCTACTCTGACAAATTCCAGATTTAACGTGAATGAAGAACCATAAGACAGACTCTATGCTAAAGCTGAACCAAAAGATAGAATCTATGCTGAAGCTGAACTTATTCAAACTGTGTTCAGACCTTAAAGCTAAATTTGTTCATAAGCAAAATATGTTTAAACCCAAATTATAAAATATATTGCACTCAAATTCATATTGTAAAGTCTATTGCACTCAGACTTTACATCTAGATTCGACTGAACGTAACACAAGCCCCAATCATATAACGCTAGTGATTTGGTTTGGATTCTACATCAAGATTGATTTGATTGACTCAATCTAATTGATTGACGATTGGATATTGAATACAAGAACTTTCTATACAAAGAAGCTCTACTTATGAAAACCAAGATTTTGTTTATATGGGCAATCAGAATCAATTTAGGATTCTACTTTTGTCACTCAGGGGTTACCAAATCTTCTAGATACAGCTTCACCAAAAAAAAAAAAAAATCTTCTAGATACAGATCTGTTGATTCATTAGAAATTGGACGGGTAAGGAAATTTCTCGTTGAGTTACGTACTTACATAAAAACGATATGGGTAGATTGGAAGATGATCTTCTAAGATACTGTTCAACGGCTAGTTTGGAAGTGAAGGAATATTTAAGGAGATCATGGACCGATGAGCAAGTAAGAGACAGAGCATAGAATTTATAATTCCAAAGTCTGAACGACCTTCGATCATACACTTGTCTCTTGTGAGCTTAAACGTTTGTGATCTTGAGAGAAATACCAAAATAGTGACTTAGTGAGATAGTGTGATCTACTACTAAGTTTTTGCACTCAAAGTTGTAATCTCTTGTTGATTGCATAGTGGAATTCAGCTAGAAGGCTGTTAGCGTAGGAGAGTAGACGTAGGCTTGATCTAAGCCAAACCACTATAAACATTGTGTTCTTATTATCTTCCTTGAATCTCTTTATTTTGTTCGTAGTTCTATTTAACTATTAAAATCTGAACTCGCTCAAAGTCTGCTGCTCTTCAAACTCAGTTTCAAAAATCTGTTGTTATTCAGACTCAAGTTAAAAGTAAAGGTTTTCACTGTATTTTGCAGAATCTGTTTTTACATCTATTCACCCCCCTCTAGGTGTTCATACTAGTACTTTCATTTCAAACCCTAAAAGCAACGGCAAACAATGTAAAGTTATTATTGAGCCAAAGAAAATGTAATTTTATTTTCTTGAAGCAATCATTCTTTGCAACTAACCGATAAAATGATCTGTAACTAACCGATATTTTTACACGAATATTCACCTAACTAGGTTTTCTGCACGACCAAATATATCATAAGAATAAAGTCGACATGCACATCTCCAAAAAGTCATTCGACCATAGTACTGTTTTGCCCCTACTTCCTTTTCCTAAATATCATCTTTTACATTGTTTCTGCTCTTATTTTTCTTCAATGGTCTTCGTAGACCTTTTCTTTTTCATAAGCAATAAGCTAGGCACGAAGGCCCAGATTTCTCGATGAGACTAAGCTCGCAAGTTTGAGGAACAGTAGTGATGCGTGTTCCTGCTTGGTTATGCAAAAGATGAGGCCATCTAGATTTCCATTTTGGCATGCCTTGAGCCTCTATGCACGATCTACTTGGACTTTTCTATAAATTTGATGTACACATAACATAATAGAGTGGATTGAGATACATTGACCAGTTATAACTATCAACTCGTTAGCCACAAAACATCCTCAACTCGATACATCTAAGAGATTTTGACTTTCACGAAGCTTTTCCGATGGTTACAATAATCCCTCTGTTCATTCCCTCTAGAAAAGACACACATTATGCCCAAACGGGCGTCCAAACTGAAGACAGGGCCCTGCGTACGAGGTTCTCTCTCGAGTTGATAACAGTAATTTAACCACTTGGAATCAACCCAAAGATAGTAACCATCAACAGTTCTGATGTAAAAATAGCATAATTTTTTGGCTGTAATCTCCTCCGAATTAGGATAAATCAACAGAGCCAGATGGATACGACACCCAAAATAAAAAAGAAATAACCCTCAAGATTATCTCTTTAGTTAGAATCCTTTCTTAATAAAGTTATTGTTACTCTGTTACTCAGCCATGCAGATACTAGGCTGCCATTGACGGCATTGCAGTGAAAATCCTCTTGTTTTGCCCTGTTTACAGCACCTCACCCTCTTCACCTTGTGCTAAAAAATCCACCCGACTTCTCGCTCCACCTCTCCGAAAGTTAGATCTATATTGCCGCTCTCTCTCTCCCCCCAAATCTTGGTGGGTGATTTCGCTTTATTTGGTCATAAGCAACTCTCAAGATTCTGTCCACAAGGTGAATTTCGCCCGAGAGGCTTTGCTGCCACGTTCAAGTCCCATGCAAAGGAGGCCTTCTTCCCCGACGATGCGTTCAATAAGTTCAAGAATGAGAAGTGGCCAATCACGAAGGCGGTGCAATGCTTCATCCCGATCTTCGAGTGGCTTCCCAAATACAACCTCAAGCTTTTCCAGTATGACTTGCTCGCCGGCATCACCATCACCAACCTCGACATACCTCAAGGCATCAGCTACGCAAAGCTTGGCGACATTCCTCCTATTATCAGCCTGTGTAAGTCATATACTTCTTTGTGTACTCAACGCAGGATTGTGTTGGATAAATGATGCATATGCATACTTACGGAAGTAAAAACCCAATTATTTGCATTGTTCTTGTGACGTATGTGGCGAAGTCTGGAGGATGGTAACTTGCCAGCTTTCCTAAAAATGCGTACTCTTATTTTTCTATTTGACGCATTATATGTTGGATTGACGACTAGTGTACACTTATCAAATTTAAAACAACATTGATTAGCATACCTGCAATTCCTATGAAAACTTCCTTGTGGATGTTACCTTCTCTAGTGTCAATCTGTACCGAGCCAAAAGATTTTCGCGAAAGGTTTCATGACCACCTTTTTTTATTGACGAAGAATCTTCCAAGGCATTATAACCATGCCATCGTTTTCACAAATCTTCATGTTTCGACTTACAATATCGACTAACTGCAGATTCGAGCTTCGTGCCACCGATTAGGTATGCCATCTTTGAGAGCTCGAAACACATAGCAATCCGAGAATGTGGCCGCCTGTTCATTGCTTCTAGCTGCGACCATTCAAGAGAAAGTGTCGCCGGACACTGACCCCCACTTGTATCTCAGACTGGTCTTCTCAGCCACTCTGTTCACCGGAATCTACCAAGCAGTCGTAGAGTTCGTAAGGCATATATAGGGCGATTGCACGTATTTTCTCCTTTAATCAATTAATAACCAAAGAAATTAATCCCCCTGTTCTTCATCGAATTTATGAGCAGACTGGGGATTATTGTGGACTTCTTGTCCCACTCAACGATCGTGGGCTTCATAAGCGGGACTGCGACTATAATATCTCTGCAGCAGGTGAAGGGCATGTTTGGACGGACTCACTTCACCACCAAAACGGACGTGATACCTGTCTTGCAGGCTGTGTTTAAGCACAGAGACGAGGCATATAATAACTCATCCATTGAATAAGCTCCATTCATCTATTTCTAATCCGCTCCTCGTTTTCTTGGGTTTCAAGGGAGTTTTGCCAGGGACGATGGCACAGAACTCATCCATTGAATAAGCTCCATTCATCTGAATCCGGCACATAAGAACTCATCCATTATGTGGACAAGTAGCGGATGAATGGTTCAGGCAACAAAAAGACGTGAAATTACTTGCAGAGATATTACCTGGGCCGAGCAAATAAAGATATACATGTGCCGAATGATGGTGTGACTAGATAAAAACCTCTTTAAAATGACACGTTCTTGAGCACCCGTCGGCCATAGTCGTCAAATATGGAAGGCTAAGGGAAGACCAAAAAGAAAACGTCTCGGGGAACCCAATATAAGATAAAAAAGCGAAAGTTGGAATGTACACTCTTTCTAGGTTCATTGTAAGGGAAAAGGAAAATATGGGTGTGTTTTCTTTTCTCTTTTTCTTGGAAGATGCTGATTTGGATTATAAAAATTGTGCTTATGCGCAGTGGAGGTGGGAGTCTGCAGTTGTTGGCTTGGTCTTCCAGGCTTTTCTGGTTTTCACTCGATACTTGGTGAGACTCTCTCTCTCTCTCTCTCTCTCTCTCTCAACGACCCACAGCTACACTTGTAAAATTAAAAGACGCTTGGTAACGATTCTGTTCCCGAGAACAGATTATGATCAGAAATTATTCTTTTTTATTTTGTTCTCTTAATAATTTCTAAGCAAAAGAATTTGTTTGGTAACTATACAAAATTTTTTATTTTTGAATAAAAAAAAACAACATAAATGCATTTGATAACTACATATAATTTATATTCAAATTCTAAAATTTTATCAAATTATAGAAATTCTATTGATTAATTATATTTATACTAAGGAATAAACATATTAACTAATCAATTTTTTATTAAATAGTAAATAATAGACTATAGTATAAAATATAAATATAAATACTAAATACAAAATTTAATATGTATTCTATAAATAGAAAAATTTCAATTCATACTTCAAATCATTTTTTTTATTTTTTAAATAATTTTATTAATTTTTTCCTTTTTTTTTTTTTTTTTCCGTTCTTCCTCCCCTTCTTCTTCTTCTTGAAGGTGGCTAGGTCGCCGGCCTTGGGACGACCGACGACTAGCCGATGAGGGCCAATGACCTCACCGAAGCGTCGCCGACCCTCGGGAGGCCGGCCCTCATCGGCCAAGCCTCGCCGATGGCCAGGCGGCCTCGGCCGGGGTTGGGCGAGGCCTGCCCGGCGATCGGCGAGGCCAAGCCTCACGGTGGCTGGGTGCCTCCGTCAAGCTCGCCAAACCTTGCCCTAACCTGGCAAACCTCCAAAACTCGTCGGACCGGTTGCCGGCGACCGATGCGATGGGCCGCGGTGGACGCGAGATAATGGTGGACGGCAACCGCGGTGGTGGCGATAGATAAAGAAAAAGAAAATGGAAGAAGAAGAAGAAAATTGTTTGATTTTTAGATTTGTTCCCGGGAATAAGAATCAATTTTTTTTTTTTATTCTTGATTCCGTTCCAAATTTACTTCCGAAACAAAACAAAAAATAGAAATTTGTTCCCGAAAATAAAAATGTTATCAAACATGATTCTGTTCCAAAACTATTCCGGAAACAAAGAATCAGAATCAGGGCCTCTTTGGATGGTTACCAAACAGACCCTAAAGGAACAATCACAATATCTAGAACCCTAGTAGGAAATTCTAGATATGCTTGGATTGGATTGGAATGGGGTATCTTTAAGTACTTTTTTTATTTTTATTTGGAGACCTATAGATAATTGTCTATAGCAAAGAAAATGTTTGAGCGTCACCTCAAATCAATTGAGTACTAGATTGTAAAAATGTTTTGTATACATGTGACCTCCCGTTATCTTGAGAATTTGACTTTTTGAATTGTATTTTCTAACGAAAAGCTTATTTTTTTCTTCTATTGAGTTTGCTAGTTAGTAATCACTCAAGTCGCATTAGGTTGGTACCTGAGCAATTCGAACTTGATTTGAACTAATAGGTCAAGTCTTTCGATGAGTAGTATCTGTTAGCCAACTTTAAGTATCTCGGGATAGCTTCAAGAAACATTAAATGAATTGATTAAGTGATTAAGCGCTTGGTTTGTCTAGCAAATTCTATATTCATATTACAGTGTTGCCCACTATATATTAACCTTAGGTGTCACACGTTGTAACCATAAGGATGGAGCTTTACCCAATACACACAAATGGCATGATTCGCGTGTGTCAATATTCTTGGAAAAGAGACAAGGATAGCTAAAACGATTTGATCTTAAAATCTATGTCGCCAGATTTTTCATAATGGAGTAGAAACATGTGGGTTTGGCATTAAGATCAAAAAGTGTAGACGATGAAAAGCCAAAAAGTAGTGGGCATTTTGAGGTTCTGTGTGTTAGATTTGGCTGTGATGGTAAGGCCACATAAATAAAAAGAAATGAAACACACAAACCGATAAATCACAAATAAACACGCATTTATATATATCACGTTGCATCTGAGTATTCGCTTTGTATATATTGGGATAAGTTTCCATCTCCATGATTTTCCACCTCTGATGTCAAATTCTCTTTTTTCCTTGACCACTAAATTTCTTGCAGAAGAAAAGGAATTCGAAGCTATTTTGGGTATCGGCCATAGCTCCAATGGTGACCGTTGTCATTGGAGGCCTCTTTGCTTATTTAGCACATGCGGAGAAACATGGAATCCAAATCGTAAGTCCACCATTACATCATCATCATCATCATTTAGAAAACTAGGCATCACGAGAGAGGCACCATGGAATTTCTGGTGGACTCCTTTGTCTTACTTTGGAGAGTTTAGATCTTAGGGTTTGCATAGGTTTTGGGCCCTTTGAGGTTTCATATTTTAGAAGTTTCTGTCTGGGGGCTGACTACCCCTCTCTATCATCCAGATTTACCAATCTTAGTTTCTCACGCAAAGAAAATATATTTATATACACTTAATCAATATCAAGATCGGATAAACTGTTAATAGATCCTTGGGGTCTACTTCATTAATTATTTATAATTCGAGCTTTCCAAGGATTTATTTCGAAATGATTTTTCTTTGTTATCCACTTTCCATTAGAAGAAAGCAGAATGAAGTTGGAGGGATCAATCTAAAGGTTTTAGCTAAATCTATCAACTTTGGTCGAATAATCAAAATCTTGTTGGGTGAAATCTATTATCTCGCATATCACTAATACCCTTATATTTCCCCCAAGAAAATAATGTCTTAGCAAGTTTAATCTGGATATAATGACTCATTTAGGTATTGCTCGAATACATTTACGCCTATTTTGGTCTATAAGCAATATAAGTGATATTAATGTGTTTCTATATATTTAAATAACTTTTGCTTGGTAGTATTTTTTGGCAAAAGAAAAATAAATCATGTTAACATAATCTATATATGATGTAGACTATATATTAAGAGTCAGTATAATCGACCAATAAGAGATGATTACCACATGTAATTCAACATTTGTTGCAATGACATTTTTTTAATAAAAAATTCATTTTCTTATTTCATTATTTCAGTTTATTAAATTCTTGGCAGGTGGGTTACTTGAAGAGGGGAATAAATCCTCTTTCCATTAAAGAGTTGAACTTTGAATCCCAATATCTGCCAGTCACTCTAAAAGCTGGACTTATCACTGGCACTCCGGCTCTGGCTGTAAGGACTGTATCTGCCATTCCCAGGCATCTTTTTCTTTTACTTTTAATTCGTTTTTCTTCCTTAGAAGAAAAGGGAAATCTAAAAACGTGTATGAGATTTTAATTCTACAACACATTGATGCAGGAAGGAATTGCCATTGGAAGAAGCTTTGTCATCTTGAAGAATTATCGGACTGATGGAAATAAGGAGATGGTTGCTTTTGGGATGATGAACATTGTGGGGTCTTTGACTTCTTGCTACCTCACAACGGGTGCATTTTAATTTGGTAACATTCAAACATGCAGAGCATTGAGAAGTGCTTGATCTTCATGTACAGTTAACTCGCCGAAAAGTAGAATACAAACTTTTGAGTCGAACGATCTAACTAACATCAATTTCTCCATTGACAGGGCCATTCTCGAAGTCCACGGTCAATCACAATGCCGGTTGCAAGACGGCGCTGTCAAACATAGTGATGGCTATTGGCTATAGCCATGATGTTGACTCTTCTCTTTTTAGCCCCTCTCTTTAGTTATACACCTCGTGGCACTATCTGCCATTATAATGGACGCCATGTTCGGGTTGATCGAGTATGAGGAAGCCTATCGCCTCTTCAAGGTCGACAAGTTTGATTTCTGCATTTGCATGGCCGCATTGGTTGGTGTCGCTTTCATCGGCATGGAAGTCGGCCTCCTGATGTCGGTGAGCTTCTTTTTTTCTTATCAAACAGATCTATTTTGATTGCGCATGTTATTGGAAATGTCGCTTAAGTTTGTTAGTTTAATTCGCTTTGGATGCTTCCACGTAGGTCTCATTAGCGATCCTCAGGTCGCTTCTGTACGTGGCTAGGCCTGCAACGTGCAAGCTTGGGAGCCTGCCGGATTCAGGCCTTTACTGCGACATTAAGCAATATCCGCTGGCGACCGGGATTCCTGGGATCCTGATCCTGAAGCTGGGCTCTCCCATTTATTTTGCCAATTGTTCCTACTTAAAAGAACGGTACATTTCAGTGTACCTAAGAGCATGTTTCATGGTTGACAAATTCTCCACTAATGCGATAGTAAACTACTAATATCTTGAATTTTGTGTACAGGATAATGAGGTGGATCAGAGATGAAGCCGAAATTAGCGACTCCAAAGTGAATGAGGTCGAGCATCTTCTTCTGGATATTGGAGATAGGATTATACTTCCTTCCCTTACAGGTCCTGCAATTACAGTTCTCTGCAATTACAGTTCTCGATGAGTGCTGCAAAGACGACGTTACTGCCAGCGACTGTATTGACTAATCACTAACTTGTGCCAAACTCATAAGCATGTGTGACTTGGCCAACTGAGAACTGAGATTGCGACACGAAATGATTTGCCTTCCTTTTGCTCCACAGGAGTTTCGACGATTGACATGACCGGCATTGTCTCCCGCATTTGTCAATGCTCCACACCTTTGTTCCAAGAATCAAAGGTATTCGCTTCTTGTCTCCCGCATTTGTCAATGTAGTCATCCAAGAAAATGGTAGGACATTTCATATAAGAAATTCGAAAAAAGGAGGGAAGAAGGAAGATATAGAGAGATGATTGGGTGCATCATATCGTGTGCGTGTTGAAATTGTTGGTAATGCAACATGATGTCTGTTATCCCCTTTTCGGCTGGTCCTGATTCGCACTATCTTCACATACTGATCTTTCTTCCCACTTAAATGTGCTCGCTTGCCATTTTAGCTAAGATTTCAGATAAATGTATACATTTGCAAATCTCAAACAGTGGAAGATGAATCACATGATTGTCAACCAAATTCTGAGCTTTTTCAGTGATGTATTCAAGAGAAAGGCTCTTCAATCATGTGAAGAGCTGCGACGATGAACTACAGAGACATCCAACTTTGTCCAGTTGCCAATTTTCAGTCAGATAGAATGTCGGACGGTCCTGTAATGCCAATTCAATGTCACAAAAGAGTTGAATGAAGTGGAAATTTGGATAAAATTGACACTTGAATCTCATTGTATATAGTTGGGATGATTGACAGCGGATCTCAACAACACAAATACCAAACGTTCTTCATTTGGCGCCAGAATCAACCGTGTTACAGTGTTTCTTCTTCTCTCCTCTGCTTAGAAGTCAGGACTTGTCTGATGCAATATCACAAGTCCACCCCCACACAGCTTGTGCACGTAGCTGTCTTAGAGAGATTTCCTTGCGAAGTACCTACATGCATGAGTCAGTAACACGAGCTTGCCTCTTTTTAACACTGAATCGAGTTTTGGTTCGATTATCTTTTTAACATTGTGGAGTTTTCTGATTGGAGAACGCAGTCATATGTTGTCACAACCATCCTGGGACTGTTCAGATCAAACAATCTCTCTCATTGGTTTCTGCCAACTCAACAACTTCTCAGATGAATTCTGTTAAACATGAGTGGTCGGTGCAGATTGGGAATATGTATTGTCCTTGCAAGTGCATACTGAAGCACCCTCTCATGTTCTAATCATGTTAAGCTGTCAATAATCCCTATTTAGTCTCCTCCTTTTAAAATAGTCTGCTCACCTTTTTTCTAACTCCTGCAGCTTTCTGTAATCATAATTGCACATGGTAACTCTTGTGACGTCCTTGTACCAAGTCTGTAGTGAAATAGCTGGCAATTCCTTCTACAAAGAGATGTGTTCTCTCTGAATGTACATCTTTTGACCAAACACGGGCATCACCTATCTACCATTCACTTGGTGTTTACTATTTATGAGTTGATTAATAGATTAGGAAAGTGTTTCTTCAAAGCATACCACGCATCTACACAGGCACCTAAAGTCTTTAGGTTACTGTGCAGTTATCCAAAAAGTCCAATATGATAGCAAAATAAGTGTCGGACACCTAAAGAGTCAAAACTTGGTACGGATGGACATTTAAATGCTAAAAGGTTAGGAATGTGATACTTAAGTGCCAAAATCAGAACAAAATGGATTACTGAAGTGCCAACGATGAAAAAATCAAGCCAAAATGCTAACATTGCAATTTTCCGGAAAGGCAAGTGTAAAACGATGTCATTTTGCACGCTGACATGGCTAGACAAATGCAAAAATAACGTCGTTTTTTTGCTGATGTAGGTAGATAATTAATATAAAATTCAATTCAATTCAAAACTAAATTTATTTAGAGAGAGAGAGAGAGATTGCAGGCCGCAGTGAGGGCTCAACCCTCACCTTCTGCCTCCTCTTCCTCCTCCCTTTCTCTAAACAATAATTAAATATATATTAAATTATTATTTAAATTAAAATGTTTTAATTTAATATATTATTTATTCTAAAAAAGAAAAAAGAGAGAAGAAAAAGAAGATAAAATGATGTCGTTTTGATTCTTCATCTTGCTATGTAGGATTTTCGACCACCTTTATTAGAGTTGGCACTCAAGTATCTCATTTTTTTTTTAAAATGGCACTCGAATGTCATTTTTGTAACTTTTAGCACTTAAATGTCTTCTTGTGTCAAGTTTTGACATTCTAAGTGTACTTTTGTCGTAGCAAAATAGAAGGTGCAATCTCTAGTTGCCTCATTTCCCTCTCCCCTCATAATTAAGAGAAGCATTACAAAAGCGCTTAAATATTATGAATCATACTTCCGTCTGCTAGGCTAAGCTTTTAGATGGAATTGGTAGTGACATAAAAAATCTCACATTGCTTAATCTCCTACTAGTCTTGATTAAGGTGAGTTAGATCCAGGTCATCGGCTTTAACAAATTTTCTGATATTGTCATCCTATTACTCATCCAGTCTGTCTAGATATCCTTTTTCTCTTTGCTTGTGATGGGTCGGTTTTACTTTCCCTCTTGCACATGGTGACCCCATGCAAGTATTTACTGACATCTTCAAAAATCTTGTACCCGAGAGCAGTTCAAAATCAAGTCATCCTTTTGTCTCTCTTTTTTTCTCACTTTACAGAACCAAAAGGAGCTTTGTCCACAGAACAAAGATTGAAGTGATGTGTCGTCCACAAACTGTAAAGTTGCAAAATCTTGAATCATTGTGTAAAGTGGCAAGAAGAATGTGATCTTGTTTGGTGCTAAAATTGAGTTGTGTTTGGAGGGAAATATAACTTCATCAAAGATTTATGAGTTTCGATACCATGAACAAAATTCGTTGGTTGTCATGGACTCAAGATTTAATTGGTAAGCCAAAAACCTCGATGAAAGTGAAAGTGGATAGAACTAGAAAAAAAGATGGTCAATGCGTATGAGTTGGATGTCCAGGAATCAAGATGAAAAAGGAGATTACTTATCTTCAACTAAACAGCTTTAAAAGAGTTGGTAGCCAAAGTTGCCATGATCTGCAGGTTCATTCGGAAAGAGATGTCACTTGGTACTCAAAGGTATAAAGGATAACTGCATTTATATCATAAAATTTGTCATATTTGTGCAATCAAGTAAACTCCGTTCAATTTAATTAAGGGAAAATATTGACATATTTTTTTTTAATTTCTCTCTCCTACGTAGTTCTAAAACAGCTATAAACAATGTCGTTTTGATCAAAATATGATTTAAAAAATATTTAACCTATATTAAAAATAAGCAAAATATTATTTTAAAAAAAAATAGAGAGAGAAAGAGGAAGAAGCAATTGCCATCACGGCTGCACCATCGCTGGAAGGGTCAGTGGGGGTTAGTGATTGTGGGGGAACTATCGGTGAGGGTTGACAGCCCTTCTCGGCAATAGTGGGGCGACGACATTAAGGGCTACAAGCCCTCGCCTACTTCTTTCCCTTTTTTCTCTTTTTGTATTTTTTAAAAAATTTCACGCTTTTTATATAATTAAAATAAAACTTTGCCTAAAATCGATTTTGACCGAAAGTGTCATTTAGTCTATTTCATATTTTAGCTATTTCATAGCCACGCAAGAGAGAGGGAAAAAAAACCACTTAGCCAAGTTGAAAACAAACTTAACGGAAGGATTTAGTTGCACCAATTTGATATTTTTAGGAATTAATTGCACTTTTTAAAAATTTTATGACTCAATTACACTCTTGTGACGAGTATTAGAATCTCCAGTGCAATTATCCCAATGCATAATCCATATCCTAAGAAATTTATTAGAAATTACCACTCAACCTACCAAAAATATCTTGAAAATAAACAAATAAAAAAAGTAGTCACATGTATTTGAGAGAAAAATTTAAATAAGAATATGAAGTGCCCTCAATTTCTTGAGTAAAGACTTAAAGTGAACATTATTCTCAAAAAAGGACTTGAATTGCCCTCATTTTCTTAAGTAAGGGTCTAGAGTGGACCTATTTAAAAAAAAAAAAAAACTTTGAAGTAGCCATGTCAATCTTAAAAAAGGACATGACCTCACTGGCTAGTCAAAGGCATTTTTATTTTTTATTTTTTATTTTCTCTGATTTTTTTATTTTTTTCCTTTTTTTAAATTTTCCATAAAATGGACAAAATAAAATAAAAAAACACTAAAACTTAAAATAAAATAAAAAAGAAAACCCCACCCCCCCCCCCCCCCACACACACACACACACACACAAAAGCCAGGGGATAGGGCTGGCCGAACCCCACAAGCCTATGGCCGCCGCCCCACTAGCAATGGGGCCGTGGCCACTAGAAGGGAAGGGCTAGCCCTTCCGCATATATTTTTTTCTATTTTTTTTTAATTTTTAGCCTTTTTTTTCTTTCTTAAGTTATTTTGTGGAAATAAAAAAAATAGAAAAAAAAAAAGATAAAGAAAAAAAATGAAAGGAAAAAAAAAGTAAATGACAAAAATGCCCTCAGTTGGTAAGGTCAAGCTCTTCTTTAAGATTAACATAGCCATTTCAAATTCTTATTTAAAATAATGTCCACTTCAAATCAGTATTTGAGAAAATGATAACATTTTAGATTCTTATTTAGAATTTTCCCCAAAATAAATGAATATAAGATAAAATGTTTTTTCTATTATCCTTTCCAAACATTATTCTCTTCCAGCTTGTCTTCTTGATTTTAAATTTGAGCCAAATAAAAATAAAGATTCTTTTAATTTTTATAATTTATCAATTTAGTTTGAAATTAAGCCCCAATAGAAATATACCATATTACGTTAATACTTGTAATTTGGTGTATAACTTTTGTTGGATGCGTGAATAAAAGCATTATTTACAAATCAATCTAAAATTAATATAGATAATTTGAAGGGTAGCTTATTTTATTACTTATAAATATCGCTTCATATTCACTAAGGGGCTGTTTGTTAACATTCTTTTTTTTTTGTTTATGAACAAATTTTCTGTTTTTTTGTTCCAAGAACAAAAAAGAACAACGTGTTTGTTTGCGTTTGTGTAAAATCTATTTTTTTGTTCCCAAGAACATATTTAGAACAAACGAGAAACAAGAAAAACATGTTTCTTTTTTTGGAACAATTTTTAAGAACAAATTTTCTCTCTCCTCTCTTTTTCTTCTCTTTTTTTTTTTTCTTTTCTTTTTCTTTTTTTCTTTGGCCGAGTCGTCGGCCTTGGCCATGGCCGGTGGACCGGACAACGAGAGTCGACGTCCTCGCCCGGCCACGGCGAGGCTCGCCGGCCCGAGCCTCGCCGTGGTTGGGTGAGGCTCGGCCTCGCCTTGGCCGGGCGAGCTCGGGGCGCCCCGAATCCGGCGAGCTCGAGCTCGCCCGGCCATCGGCGAGGCTCGCCGGCTGGGTGGCCTCGCGAGGCTAAACCTCGCCGGTGGGCCGGGCGAGCCCGAGCTCGCCCGGCCAAGGCGAGGCCAAGCCTCACCCAACCATGCGAGGCTCGACCTCGCCGGGCTAGCGAGCCTCGCCGTGGCTAGGCGAGGCCGCGCCGACCCTCGTCGGCCGGTTTGCCGACCATGGCCGAGGCCGGCGACTAGACAAAAGAAGAAAAAAGAAAAAAGAAAGAAAGAAAATAAAAATATTAAAAAATTAAAAGAAACAAAAAAAAGAATACAAATTTACCAAATGCGTTTCTATTCATTTTTTATTCCCTAACAAGTTTACCAAACGCCTTCTTACGTTCAAAAATTATTCCCCGGAGCAAAAATAGTTTTTTCTATCTCTCGTTCCTAGAACAATTTTTGAACAAACGTTACCAAACGCGCCCTAAATCCCCTCTGTAAGTGATACGGACTCAAGCAATTTCGGCTCCTTTATTATTTTTCTATAGCTTATTTATTATTTGAAATAGGTTTGTTTTGCGAAAGGAATTAAAAAAAAAAAAAAAAAATCTCCAAACTTTACCTCCGTAAGTGATACGGACTCAAGCAATTTCGGCTCCTGTTATGTCGGCAGAAAGCGCGGGATTTCAATCTACTCCGATGCTCAGCTCCATGCAATGCCAATGCTTTACTCAAAAAATGCTATGGTCACGCTAAATCATTGGATTCACATACCCTCTCAAGCATCATTTCCGGCCAGATCAAAAGGTGGTCGGAGACTTTGAGAATAATGGCAATTGGCAAGAACATGCAAAAAAAGGCATTATAGCAACAACAAAAATATAAAAATAGAGAAAAAGAATCGTTTTCATTAGTTCTTTTTTTGTCTTGCACATTATTGGTTCTAGTTTACTCTACTTAGAGTTCTTTAAAAGGAGCGTTTAGCGAATCTAAATTTGTCACTTTTGGGTCCGACCATGTTGTGATTTCCCCCCTTTCTCATGCGCCGCTTGGTTCCCGGATTTTGAAAATGAAAAGAACCGATCTCCACATGCCCTCACCTCATTTCTTGATCACGACCGATATGGACATTAAGCCAAAGAATATTTCGTTTAAGCAAACGAGGCAATTATTTAATACACTCGTTTTGCTCCCAATAATTCGAGAATTAGTTTTCTTTTTTCACTTTCCGTGATGCACGGAACGGAGAAATGGCTTCCAAATTCCGTTTGGCAAGTGGAGAGAGCATAAGAAAAGTACTTCTTACTAGGAGATGCGATGTGATTCTGAAGGGGGGATCGCCGCATCCCCTACAAAATGACCCTTGCCAAGGAATAGCGAGGGCGGCAGGCCCTAAATGGCCGCTAGCTAGGGTCAAGAGGGGGACTGCTTGCCACCATTCAAATTCCCCTCGCCAGTGAAGAAGGGTAGACTAACTTGTGTAGATTTGTCAAAATGGGTCATAAACTCATTTCTTAACTCATATGAGTGTTAAATGAATGTCAACTGGATTATAAACAAGTTAGTTATATTGAGTAAATGGGTTTAAACACAATATGAGTGTTAATGGGTCATAGATGGGTTTACAACTTACTTAAACACAACCTATTTTTATAACTCTTTCTTTGGTCTATCTCGCCTTCACTCAACCCGCACTCACTCTCTTTACACTATCGCTTCAATTTGGCTATGAGTTTTCGTAAATTTAGTTAAATATGAAAGTGTTTTGACAATATGAGTTTGGTTAAATATGGTCATTAAATTTGTATTGCATTGAAATGTACTAAAATGGGTTAAATAAGACAATTTAAGTCGGATTATTTATGAATCAACCCGACTCACTCATTTGAAAGGTCTACTTATGCACGGCTTTTCTTTTTAACCTTTTGGTTGTTGTCTTTTTCCTTATATTGTTTCTTCTCCTCTCTTTTTTCATACAAATTTTACTAATGTGGCGACAAGGTGTACAATCCCTTGAACGGAAAATGGGTCTCATGGATAAATTGGATCGACATGTTAGGGGTCAAATCAATCAAAGTGATTTCAAATGCTAAAAAATTTCTATTAAAGAATGCACGACAATCCAATTGATCAAAATTGAAATTCAAGGAAGATAGAAGAAGAGTATGAGGATGACTTCTTGATATGTTCCATTTTCTTTTTATAAACACTTAAAGTACTTTTAGACTACGTTTGATCATTTGGACATTTTTATCAAATAGAATAAGGTCGAATATGACATAAGGTGGAATGGTTAAAGATGAGACTTCTCATATCTTATACAATATTTGGTAAATAAATATATATCCAAGGTGGATCAAATGTATGACCATTTCAACAGATTTAATATGAATGTTATGGCTCGAGTCGCCAGCAATCTCGACGTAATGGTTCTCTCCGCTGGGAAATCCCACTTCACCTTCCTTCTTGTTCTGCACATTCTCCTCATACTCCGCCCATGTCGGATTGAATGTTGAACATTCAGATCTTCAAAGTTTGGCGGACGTCCAAGCCGCACGGGGATCCACCACCTTGCAAAATTTTCAGCAACCACTAATCCATCCTCCATCTTCATCACTCACCTCCAATTTTCAACAACCACCAATTTGATCGCCACCCCACCCCTGTGGCCGACATTGAGGTCGAGGCCTGGCAAATGAAGGCGCGGCAGATACAAATGCAGCTGCTTGTGCGATGAAGGTGCGTGAGACGAAAAGGGGATGACAATTGTTGCTCCAAATCTGACCATGGAGCTCCTCCATGGCTTCATGGCCAAGGTTGAGTCGAGCTCATGGTCATAATTATCATTGGTGACAATGAAATTGAGTTTAGTAGAATGTTATAAATTACAATTATAAGTGGATAGATGAGATAAAGAAAAGAGACAAGTAAATGAACATTTTATTACAAGATATGATCACATTTATCATATCCTAATATTTTTATTCTGATTGCTAAACAAAATCCTGGCACACTCGCGAATGCAATTATGATTTTTGATAATTATGCGGGTAATATCATTTTGGTTTCGCTCTTCTTTTTATGTTTCCTTCCTCGTAAAGCCGTCGGTGCGGGAAGGGAAAAGACGCGGTGCCCCCCCCCCCCCCGATCCAGGAGAAGACGCGTGGGTCCCGCCAGAATCAAAAGAGACGCTCTTTCGCTGTCGTCTCGTCGCTAATTAAAGATCAGTGGGGGGACCACCGTCCTGTCGGCTCGTCTCAAACATCGCGCTCAATTAATCTTGCATGGTGACCCACGTCTTCACGTGCGCAATAATGCTACGCCCGTTTCCGGTCCGGATCCTTCGAACTTCAAATAAGCTTTTTTCGCTGTGGCTATTATCTAATTTTTGCCCCCGCCTATTAGCATCGGATTATTCCTTTTCTTAGCTCGATTTTTGTACCTTACGTTAATTTCGAATTCTATTGTCGTCGGTTTAGCAGCTTTGAGAGCGAGGACAGGGTACGACGTGATCTTAAGAATTTGAGATGCTTGATAGTGATTTCGATGGGGTTCACATGTCCTTTCACTTGTGAAATAATCGCAGCACTTTTTTATTTTATTTTTTGGCTATGTAGAGTGAAGTAAGGACCTGAAGTTTATAGATAAGATGAGGAAACACAACGGGTTTGGAAGCCGGGCTTCATGTGATTTTTTGTCATATCCAAAGATATCGATCATCCGTGAGGTGAGATTGGTTATGTGGAAGCTGTTGTTCGCCACATGGATGGCTCGCGCTATTAAAGAAATGTAGTTCATGTCGATCGAATACACCACTCAATGATACATGTTAAGTATGAGAAACTTCCTTGAGAACAAAACATTTCTAACGTTTGAGGATGTAAATTGACAATAAAGCTATCTAAAGTGCGTTAAAATATTTAAATATTAAATTTCATTTTCATCTAACAACTTAAAATTTTAGAATAATTAACATTTGCCCCATGAAATCTTATATATTATAAAAGTATGAGATTTTGAATTAAAATATTTTCAAGCTTTTATTTGCCTCTCCAATTATATATTTTCACACTTGGTTTAGGTTAAAGTCCAACATAAACGGAAAATGTTGACGTGGATTTTTTTGTTATTTTCTCTATCATACATGGCCAAACCAAACAAAAAAAAAAATGAGAAAAGCTAGACAAGGTTTGCAAACCCTCCCCTTTTTTGAATTTAGCTAATTTTTTATTTAATTTGTATAAAATTTACATTAAAAAATCAAATGTAGACCAAAACAATATCATTTTAGCAATATACTTTATGCTTTAACTATGTTGTCATTACGTAAGAGAAATAAAATAATACAAAATTCATGCCAGCACTTTTCGTTAGCCAAATTGAACAGAGTTAACGAAAAAAATTTGATTACACTAGTTAGATAAGTTTTAAAATACGATTGTATTTTTTATAAGCTTTAAGGCCCGATCTTAAAATATATGGAGGGATCCGACGGGGATATTAACAAGAGCCGATGAACGAAAACCTCGTCTAGATGTCCATCTCAGGTAGGTGAGGGCAAAAGGCGATTGACTACCGGCTGGACCGGTTTCCTTCCCGCGGTCAAAGTCAAAGTCCGGCCGCCCTAGGCGCTGCCAACCACTTCCTTTGTGCTGTCCCTGTCGCGTTACAAACAAGTTGAAATTCAATTGTTCAGTTCTTATCAATGGCCCCTATAGTCTAATAATTATATACTGGTCCTCACTCACTCAACGCGTTTTTTTTTTTTGGCATTTCCATGCGAATAGATAAATATTTGACAATACATGTGGACGCTCAAAAAGAAAGACGTCGACACACATAATTAAACGCGTCAATGTATTTTTAAGTTATAAGTTGTTGCAAAATTTTAATTACAAACCGGAGACACTAAATTATTCAGCACGTGCTTTGAGGTAGTCGGTGCTGAAAAAGAAATTGTGGGGAAAATGCTACATGTGTGTTGACACCCAAAAAAAAAAAATTAAAAAATGTCTAAGTGTTTAGTTGCCAGCTCGATCAACAAAAGCCGGTCAAGATGGCAACGAAAGTGGAAAAATGGCCAAGCGTTAAGAACATTGGTCGATACAGCGTAGCTGTTCAAGAATGTCTAATTTTGAGCGAGAGACATGTCAAGAAAAGGAGCAAATAAGTGCTAGAGCGAAGAGCCGATAAATGAAGAATAACGCGGCTGATGAATTGGAACATAGAATGTAACCATCGAAGAAGTGGAATCGACAATTTTAGATGTTATTAATGTTTGTATATAAATGTTACTAGATAGCAGGAGGCACGCAGGGTATGTTTAATTTCTATTTGCATAATTGTAAATTGTTCATTGGTATCGATATCAATTCAAGACTTAATATTGACTTTAAATACCCCAATTATAAACTCTGTGAAGGATCCCGATCAATCCAAGAGTGCATATTCTTTGTCTTCTTGTCCAAAAATTAAGAAAGGAACTTTGGAACTTTTGTCAATTGGACTAGATCATCAATACGAAAAATAATTCACCCTTTTTGGTGGAATAATGAAGATTGCTAATATAAGTTAATCATAAGTGAGTAAAAGATGAAACTTAAGTAGGATCCAAATACAATAGTAGACCCATACAAAGAAAATGGAAATTGAAGAGTACTAAAAGAAAGGTTTATGAAATCAAAGAATTTTCAACTTAAGAACCGAAGGTCGCTTGTTTGAATCACACAAACTGCTTTCTCGGTTATGACTACTTTCATAGCATTAAGTCTCGAACTCGATCGGTTCATGAGCTTGTAAAGTGTTTTACGAGGCTTCCAGTAGATTATCAAACAAAGAGAAAAGAATGATTAGTTTCTAACTAAATGCACATTCCATCGGAGTTCCTTTGCCTTTCTAAAGGAAAAGGTTCGAAGAAATAAAAATAAGAAAGTAGCAATTTATGAATCACAATTGCCTAAAAAGTTGTATTATCAAATATCACTAATGTTTAATCGAATTGGAAGGCTAATTCTATGAATAAACTTAAAAAATTAAGTTTATCACAAGTATACCAATTTAAAGATTTTCGTAATATTAACCTTTTTATCAAATTGGGTATACAATGGGTTGCTCCAATTCTAGGAGTGGGTCCAAAAAGGGTTATAAAAAAAAAAAAAATCCAAGTAAAAGTGGGTCTAAATAAGTCTAACTCTTACCCATATGAAAGTAAAAGTGGGTCTAAACAATTTACTCATGTCAATGGGGCCGCGTATCGCCTTTCAGCCATTCGCGCCCATTTCCAGTACCCACTGGCAACTGCCGTGCCCTACACGCCAACATGTCGACCCCTTTCAATGATGCCTTTTCAGATTTCTTTTAATTTCCTTTTCTTTTCAAATTCATTTGCACATAATTTCACATTCGCGGTTTCCTTTTCACTTTTAATTTTTTTGGGACTTTTATTATGGGATCATTTTACTGAATTTGTTTTATTTTTCTTTCGATTTTGTAGAATTTTGCCTCTACCACTTATCGAAGTACTATTTCTTTTTCTAATTTCCATACTCCGAGTATGAACAAAAAATTGTATCAACACATGCAAAGTTTTTTAGTTCTTTATAAGTATTTTAATCTTGAGGTCTTTTTTACTTTTTTCTTCAATTTTACCTACTAATTTATTAAGTTACTTCTTTTTAAATATTATATAAAATTTTATCTAAGTAACATACACATAAATAGCTTAAAGTGGGTTAAATAGATAGGTAAGCGTTTTATGGATTTAGTTAAATACAAAGCCGAGAGTTGAACCATGCGGACCAGGCGAAGGCCTAGGCAACGTGGGTCCTAAAGTGGAGGGGTCCACATCAAGCTGGCTTCATAGAGCAGCAAAGACCTCCCGCTCTTGACAGTGGAACGATAATGGGCCGGTGCCACCCATACCCACCACGGTATAATGGGTTGAGTGAACCACCACTTTTTTCAATTTGAAAGAAAATAAAAAAACGAAAAAAAAAACGAAACTTCTTGTTCCCAAGAACAACTGGATTTGTGCTTTCAGTTACTGGTTGGTTTGACAGATTGCTGATCTTTTTCTTATGCAACAAGGAAGTTAGACATTGGCAAAGTTGGAACCACCGCCTCACGGCTGGGCCTAGGGGCTCTCTCCCCTCACGAAAGGAAGAGTTCAATCCCGTGAGGTGTCGTTATTCTTACCCTGAAAGTACTTATGGTGGTGAATCCTGCAATCGCTCCCCTAGGGTTTACTCATCGGTTGTCGGCTTACAGGGTTTCCTGGGTTATAAAAAAAAAAAAAAAGTGTTGTTAATAATATGGACTACGTCGAGTAAGGAATGATTCCAAGTTGGTCCAAATATGTGTGGCTAAAATTATAATTACATAAAAATTAGTCAATAAGGGTTAAATTGATGAATTTTGATTGGACCATTTTCAGGTCTGACCAACTTGTTTGATGGATTTACTCATCCCTCAGCTCTCTCTTCGTATGCCTACACACATGATGAATTTGGATTGAAATGTCAACGATAAAAATATTTTTTTGTTCATTCAATTTTTTTTGACAAGTGATACCATCAATCTTTTTCTAAATCATTCGTCATTCGCGAAATAAATACACTTTTATCGGGCCGTTAATTTCCATCTTAGGATACCGATTTGCAATGTCAAGCCTAGACAGGACCCAATTAAAAAGCAAAGGCTCATGTGGCGTACCTGTTGACAAGTTAAAATAATTCATTAACATCTGTCCTCGTGTACTGTTATATATCTTCTCCTCTCTCCTTTCTTTTATTTATGGATATATTGGGGAAATGGATCAATGACTTCTGTTTTTCTGCTCAGAATTTGGGTAATGCAGTCGATTAGTTTGAAAAAGGTGCGAATAACGAGAAAATAAGTTTTTTTTTTTTTTCTTTTTTTACAACCTTCATCCTTTTAACACCGACAATTTCTAGGGAGAGTTTAACAAAAAAAAGGAACCGAATCACGACCTCTAGAACGTAAGAAATTAACCAAAAAACCAAGGCGTTGGGAACTCCATAACAATAAAAATTAACCGAAAAAAAAAACAGAATCACAGAGACCTGCAAAGTCAAAAATTCAACAAAAATTCAACAAAAATTCAAAGAACATGGCGGTGGCATTGAGCTGTGTTCTAGCTGTCTCGTTAACGAAGTGCATTATTTTCCCTCCCTCCTCCTCCCGACATCCCTAGAAAAAAACACCAAACCCTCCTCTCCCTCTCTCCTCAATTCAAATCGCCACCTTCTCTCTCTCTCTCCTCCATACTTCAGATCTCAAAGTTCCCATTTTTTTTCTCTCTTCTCAAAGAGAGAGAGAGAGAGAGAGAGAAGGAGAGAGATTCGTACCTCGCATGCCACGCATTCGATGAAGACCACGACGACGACGACCGCCGCCGCCGCCCTCTTCGTCCTCTTCTCCTACCTCGCCGTCCTCTCCGCCGCCGCCGCCCATGGCTTCGGCGACCGGGGCGAGCAAGTCGCCGTCGACCCCTCCGCATCCTTCGAGAACCCGCGCCTCCGCAACGCCTACGTCGCCCTCCAGGCCCTGAAGCAGGCCATCCTCTCGGACCCCAACAACTTCACCGCCAACTGGGTCGGCCCCGACGTCTGCGGCTACTCCAACGTCTACTGCTCCCCCGCCCCCGACGACCCCAGCGTCCGCACCGTCGCCGGCGTCGACCTCAACCACGGCGACATCGCCGGGTACCTCCCCGAGGAGCTCGGCCTGCTCGCCGACCTCTCCCTCTTCCACCTCAACTCCAACCGCTTCTGCGGCAGCGTGCCGCAGAAGTTCCGGAACCTGAAGCGGCTCTACGAGCTGGATCTGAGCAACAACCGGTTC
Organism: Eucalyptus cladocalyx; assembly: GCA_017140615.1. Classification (NCBI taxonomy): domain Eukaryota; kingdom Viridiplantae; phylum Streptophyta; class Magnoliopsida; order Myrtales; family Myrtaceae; genus Eucalyptus; species Eucalyptus cladocalyx. The sequence continues at coordinate 44,511,470 of CM029518.1, forward strand.
GCCGGGAAGTTCCCGCGGGTCGTGCTGGAGCTCCCGGCGCTCAAGTTCTTGGACCTCCGGTTCAACGAGTTCGACGGGTCGGTCCCGCGGGAGCTCTTCGACAAGGATCTGGACGCCATTTTCATCAACGACAACCGGTTCCGGTTCGACCTGCCGGACAATCTCGGCCACTCCCCGGTGTCGGTCATCGTCCTGGCGAACAACGACTTCGGCGGGTGCCTCCCTCAGAGCATCGTCGAGATGAAGAACCTGAACGAGGTCATCCTCATGAACAACGGGTTCAAATCTTGCTTGCCGTCGCAGCTGGGGAAGCTCAAGAACGTGACGGTCTTCGACGTCAGCGTCAACCAGTTGGCGAGTCCGTTGCCGGAGAGCGTGGGCAAGATGGTGAGCTTGGAGCAGTTGAACGTGGCTCACAATCGGCTGTCCGGGAAGATCCCGGCCAGCGTTTGTGGCTTGCCGAAGTTGCAGAACTTCACGTTCTCCGACAACTTCTTCACCGGCGAGCCGCCGGCTTGCCTGCGACTGCCGGCGGTGGACGACCGGAAGAACTGCTTGGCGGGCAGGCCGGCACAGAGGTCGCCGATTCAGTGTAGGGCGTCTGCGTCCAGGCCTGTGGATTGCAGTGCTTTCGGATGCTCTCGTTCCTCTGCCCCTTCTCTTTCGCCGCCGTCCCCGCCAGTTGTCTCTCCACCGGGGCCGGCAGCGCCACCGGTTGGCTCCCCTAGTGGTGCTCCATCGCCAATGCCAGTAGCTCCGACTTCACCGCCGGTTGGAGAGCCACCGCAGTCGACGCCTGGTCCTTCCACTTCGCCGTCTGGTAGCTCTCCATCGCCAATGCCGGGGGCTCCGACTTCCCCGCCGGTCGGGGAGACGCCGCAGTCGGCGCCTGGTCCTTCCACTTCGCCATCTGCTAGCTCTCCATCGCCGATGCCAGAGGCTCCGACTTCCCCGCCGGCTGGGAAGCCACCGCAGTCGGCGCCTGGTCCTTCCACTTCGCCATCTGCTAGCTCTCCATCGCCAAGGCCGGGGGCTCCGACTTCCCCGCCGGTCGGAGAGACACCGCCGTCGGCGCCTGGTCCTTCCACTTCGCCATCTGCTAGCTCTCCATCGCCATCGCCTCTGTCATCGCCGCCGCAGCCGGTGGACCCTCCTGGTAGCTCTGTAACGCCATCGCCGGGGACACCTACCTCGTCCCCTCTGCCATCGCCGCCCGTTTACTCACCTCCCTCGCCCGTTTACTCAACGCCTCCACCGCCTTCTTACTCATCACCTCCACCATCTCCCCCACCACCGGCTCAATCTTCATCTTCCTCCCCTCCTCCTCCGCCGCCATACTCTCCACCCACCTATTCCTCCCACAACTCCCCACCACCACCACCACCTCCACCTCCACCTTCATCTTCAATTCTCCTCCGCCGCCTCATGTAGAACATTCGCCACCATTGTCGCCGCCGTCGCCATCCACCCATTATTCGCCACCGCCTCCTGCCCACCATCAAGGGTCGCCGCCGCCGCCGCCGCAAGGTCACGATCACTCGCCCCCTCCTCCAGAAATTCCATGTGAACAGTCGCCGCCTCCGCCATCCCCACCGCCCCCGGCCCCTGCATACAAGGGACCAATGCCACCGATTACTTCAGTCCCATACGCTTCTCCTCCACCGCCACCTTTCTATTAATTCTTTTTCGAGAATTTGTTTTTTCCCCCCCTCTCTAACTTCCTCTCCCAAATTTGCACCCAATGAGATTCCAGCAATATGGCATTTTCGGATCATGTGCAGCGTTAGATTGTTCGCCGTAATTTCTCTGAAAATCAGTCGACGACAAAACTGTTGTCAAAGCAAGAGGGAAAGAGGAGAGAAAGTCTCTACAATCTATTTATTTTTAATTTTTTTTGGGAATATTATTTCTGAGTTTGTGAAATAAATTTCAAGAAGAGTAGAGCGATGTAAGGTTGTAGGATTGTATTATGTATATCGGTCATCGTTAATGGGATCAATCTCCAATCAGGGTCACTCCCTGCTGTTTGAATTGGTATGATCTTTTAGTTTTGCATCACAACCTCTCCAAATTTTCCTTTCCTCCTTGTTCCTGTTTCTTCTAGTGATCAACTTCATGGAACATTATCGTATTGATTCTACGAATTCAGACCAGCCATTCATCTTGGTCTCGCCATCACGGGTGTTTTGTCGTTTGCAACACGATCCAAACCAAATCTCTATACCCTTTGCGTCCGTGAAAACAACAGTTACTCCACTCAGTCCCTGTTTCCATCTTTCTGCACTAAAGGGGTCAAATTTCCCACATGGAGGATGTGTATAAATTGCAAAATCTTTAGCATTTCTAGATGCGAGCATGTGTAATGAGAACATGGCCCACGAACTCAAACATTATTGTCCTACTAATCCTGCCTCAAAGATTTGAACTTTGAAACTAAATCTCGATTTTGATTCTGAGTTTAGCGCAGACCCATTTGTTTCCTGCATCAGTCTCGAAGAAATCTCAGCACAGTATTAGAATAAGTTCAGTTTCCAAGGTCCTTGATCGCATTGTTCACATCTATTTTAATAGATCCTCAATGTCGATCGAGTGTCCAGGTTAGAGCAAAATTTATGCACTGTCTTTTCTTTTCCGAGTTTACTCTGGTAGCCTCCAAGTTTTAAGTTAAAAAAATGCAGATTGGGAGGATCATCTTGCTTAAAGATTACTCAAATCCTCTGGCGTTTGGGAATTGAAATATTGACCTGTTTTACTTGATCTGTGCGCTCTCTTTCTCCCGGGCTTTCTCACCGAGTCAGGGTTTCGCAGTCGTTCTCTGTTTGAAAAATCATCCTTTCTTCGCATCCTAGAGTCTCTCTCCGTTTCAGCTCTCTGTGCCCATCAGATTAGGATAAGGCCGTGAGTGACGATAGGCATGGATCGAGCAATAAGATATTCGATCCCGTCTTCATTCAACGCACCAATTCAATCCCTCAACAACTCTCCACCGTTTGTAGATCACTAAATCTGGCAGTGCTCTTAACTGGGTACTGCTATTTCCCACCCACCAACACTTAAAAACTCAAAAACATAGAAATTTTCAGCAGGGAAGAACTCGAAAACAAATGTGTCTAGCACCCACCAATGTTCACATCTAATTCATGCTGTGCAATATCGTAGCTAAGGTACCATTTGAGTGTGTTTGATAATATTTCTATTTTTTTTTCTCGGGAACCAAATATATTTTATTTTATTTCTTATTTTTGTTTCAAATCTATTCATTTAACCACTTTTCTATTTTGGAGAATAAAAAAATTGGTTGATATTATCAAATAGATTTCAATTTTATTTCCTATTTTGAAAAACAAAGTAACAGAAAAATAGAAAAATAGGATGGTTACTAAATAAGTTTTACACATTGCGATGAGCCGTGTTTTTTGAAAAGATACTGCAAGGTTTCATAGGCAATGTAAATTAAGTTAATAGCGAGCGCTGTGATATGAATTCACATAATCAACAATTGCAATGATACCGATTGCAATGATACCGATTCATATAGCTTATAGATCATTCAGTATCCGGGGCAGGTGGACGATCTTGATTTCTGTTGCTGAGCATTTGGTGCAAGCGATGGCGATGCCGGATTATCGACAGTCAATTTTTACTCCGGGAACAGGCCAATCCTGTGTGTTCACGTGCCTGATTGTCGACTGTCAATTTTGGATTCAGGATGCCGAAATGACCACAAAATTTACTCATTTTTTCTTAGCTATGAATAGTATTCCCAGAAATCAACGCAAAGTCTTCTTTGTTTATTCATCTTCGCCATTACGGAAGGCCTTCCATTGGTGATTCCTGTACACTTTCATCAGATTCTCTTCTGGTTTCTCTGGAGACACCCTCTCTTCCCTCTCCATCTTGTCTGGTCACTGTCTCTGCAACGGAGCACATGCGCGAGGTTCGTCTAAATTTAGAAATTAGGCATTGGTTCTGGCGCTCGACAGAGGAAATTTTTATGCCATCTCTTGCAGGTCTTTCCTAATTATTTGACCATTCATACTGTAACGATAAGGAAAAAGAAATTGGGCAGCCCCCCTTTTTCTTTTTCTTTTTCGGGTCATTCGTTAGTATAATGAGACGTTTATAAATATCCTAGACAAGGGTGTTTTACATATACATATATTAATGTATATATAGTAAACAATTACATTTATGTATATATTTTGTTTTGGAAGAGGAGAAAAGGAAAGAAAATTAAACGTGGGTCGGTCAAGTTGATTCAAGTGACCGTTGAAGTGAAAGGATGCAAAGAACATATGAGAATAATTTTATTTCAAAAGATAGAATAATACTATTTCAAAAAGTATAGTATACTAGAGATTCTACTAATGACCTAAGGGTGAAACAACATTTAAAGTTGACAAGTTACCAACTCTTCAAGATTAGTTGTTGGGTCTTTTGATAGAGCAAAAGAAGGCTGATAAAGATATAACGACAAATCTATATTCATGGCTTTCTTCTTCTTTCTTGCCATACTGTATTATCCTTGAAATTTATGGATTTAAGTTCATGGCTGAGAACATCTTGAAGTGCATCAATATTGTGTTCTTATATCTTAGAGTTAGTGTTCCCATTGAAGCTGTCTGCAACATACCTCATAAATTACTATCTAAAAGAGAACTTCCCAGAAATATCTTGTGTTAATCAATATTTCTCTGGTTTCTTCTTTCGATTGGATTTTCTTCATTTTCTATTTTGATTTTGATGTACATTTCGAATTTGCCACCTTAGAAATGAGAGTATAAACACCCACATGAGGTCTCTCGTCTGGTTCACCTCATGTATAGATGATAATTGACATTCATCATGAGCGCATGCCATTCAAAATGATGAACTGGCCCTTCTCCCTTCGAACATGAAAACATCACCAATCACCATCGATCATTGCTCGTGGCTATATAATGATCTGTGGTACGGTAAGCACAAATCTAACGGTGACACAGACGCATGAACTGTGATCATTCTGTCTGATTGCCATGAGCAAGAGAGGGAAGGGGCAAAAAGTGATGGGAGACGCGAGATCGACATCCAGGTCGATCGATTGCATACCATTGGAAGATGCGAGTGTTACTTGAAGTCAGACCCAACCGATGAACTGGCTCAAATCGAGTTCATCGAATAATATAGAGCTTTGTTTCGCTCCGCCGATCACTGAAAATGCCGTCTAGAACCGCCGGAACAATGGCCGGGCGCGGTGCGTTGTCAGGCTTATGAAAGGGTATGCGGGATTGGTCCATTGATGTGGAAATGGAATCTAAGGCCGACAATTTCACAAAAGATTGGGCCTTTCCTTGGGGCTTCTTTCCTCTCCCAATCCGGTTCGCATGTATATGATACGGATTGGGCTAATATAGTCCACTTGATGAGCATCTGCACATTGGGGCCGACCTACCTATTCATCAACTCCAGGACTAGGTAGGATAAGCATGCATCATATCCATTTACATAGATTTAAATACATGTCAGATCAGGTCCAATAATTACCTACACCTATCCTTTCCACACCAAAATCATTTTCCAAAGTTTAACCCAAGCTCATGAAACTTTTTTTCAAAAAAAAAAAAATTCAAGATGAAATACGTTGCATTTGATATAAGCATATTGCAAAAAGGCCCAGTGTGGATCTTATAGTTTCTTAACACGTAATATTTGATATCATAAATTTATTTGTGAATACTTACTTTATCACAAGCATGCCGTCACTAATGCCTATTAAGTCACCACGAAAGTTGAACCATTAGTTTTATGTTAGAAAGACCTTTCATCGCCCCCGTCACGTTTCGATGCCCACCAATCGCAACTTCATTGCCTCAGCGGACCAAAGTCATGAGGTGCTAGTCCCTCTCAAACTCACCACCCTCTGTGGATCAAATTACATGGGAGCCTAGTAGGGATGTATTAGATGTAGTGCGCCCGTCATTGCTTCCAGCATGTTACACCCAATAAAGGATATTGGCAGAGTGGTGCCACGGTACATGAGAATTCAATTCACATCCACTGTTCGATCAAACGACCTCGCACCTAACAACGGTACACGCTAGTGAACCTAACATGCACTTGAAACACCATTCTTTTTTTTTTTTGGGTTAGGGCGATGATGCCATACACCTTCTAGAAGCTGGCGTGCCACTCCCACTCCAGGGATGAATCTAGGGCATCATTTGATAGGAATCGAGAGGTTGAGGCCCGTCGTCTCGTCACTAATGCCTGCAGGGGATGGACCATTGGGGCATTATAGGCGCGCCCCCTCAACCACATTGGCATCTCGTTTCCATCTCGTGGAGGTCATGATTGGGGACCATCCTGACATAAGTCTTGCTTGGGTCACTCTTAGTCCGCCATCGGCGCCTGCGCCTCCAGCTCCTTTTCAAATCAAAATTTTCAAAAAGTGAAACGTTTCTGAGTTCCTTTTAATTTCTCTTCTGTAAGTTGTACACAATTGCCAGCTAGCTATAGCTTTCCATATGCCAACGACCCAGTCTGATAGTTTAGAGATGTAGGGCTTACACAGTTTCTCATAAGATCATGTGTTCGAGACATGTCACGAGCGAATCTTTGACTAATTTGTGCCTCGAATGTTTGTTACCTCATATGAATGAGACTTCATGGCTTTTGAGATGTTGTTGGGAATGCAATATAAAGTGGTATGCTTATGGATAGATTAAGTAGTTATAGATCAAATCGTACATTTGGCGTAATGGATGTAAGGCTCTTATGGCAATTCCTATTCATTAGTTTCCTCTCTCTACCTTTTTTACCAGTTGGAAAAAAACTTCCACGCATTCCTTTTTGACCGGAAAAAGAGAGCTCCATCTGATTTCCAAGTCAACAAAGTTCACTTATACAATGTTACATGTGATACCCTAAGTACTTGGATATCTCTAATTCACGAAAGTGACTAATCGAGTGGGACTCAAGTTTTAGGTTTGGCTCCTAATTAATGCAACTACTTGGTGTTAGGAGACAAGAAAGTGATTCTTCAGAAATACCTAAATATCGACGTGGATGGCTTACTTTTCATTAAAATTGACGTGATCAGTCAATTTTGTACAAGATAGCTAATCTAGAATACCATCAGACTAGCACATACAAGGTGTCAAGTGACACCAAAAACTCGAGTGATTGCTTGTTTGAAAAAAGATATGAAAATTTTGTGTGTAAATATACATAACAATATTTGTATTTTGTGAAACTTTCAAGTTTTTTGAATTTTAAGATAATTATAGTGCGCATGTCACAAAATTTTGATTAAGCAAAACACGAAAATAACGGACAGACAATCTTCAAACTCGCCCTTTTGTCAAGGTTAATATGACATTTTGAGGAAAAGATTTTCCTTCCATCCTTCCACGATTCATCTATTTCAAACAGAAAATTATTCTAATTCTCGATACTTTCTTCATCAAAATTTTCCACAAATTAAACAGTGCAAGGGAGAATATTTTATTCACCTCCGTTTTCATCATAAAGTGTTAAAAGATGGTCGCATGACACTTATTGAGAATCATCAATGGTACTATGATTTTATAAATTTTCTATTAGAAGCATGATACTCTCTTGAAATATGCTCTTTTCCAAATTTTAAAATGTATTAATAAAGTTCGACGGAGATCTTAGAGGATTACACTGGTCTTATTAAGCGTTATCATTAATATTAGAGCCAAGGGGGGTAATGGCGTACCGAGAAATTGAGGTTATGGATTGAGACATAAAATTTTGGATGTAAGGCCATTTGCTAGCCCCGCCTTCCTACCATTGCTCGTGAGGGGTGTGCATATGTTGTGGGTGTTTATTACGATGAATAACGTAGGTGGTTGGATGTTATCGTTTGAGCTCCATTTGGAAGTTATCTTGTGCTCATTTGAACCATGAAGTTAATTTACTATCAATTATATAATTTTGCCATGTTTACTAAGTATTTTAATTTCTTTGTCCACCCGAATAATCCTTCCAAACATAGTGTCATCCTAGTACTTGAGTTGGCTATCGGGGGCTACATGTCTTCTTTGGACATTGACAAACGAGGGGTGCTTCTGTCCTGGGATCACAAAACATGGCATATTCATAGTACTAGAGTTGGCATTCACTGTTTTTAATGTCAGCTAATGAAGGAAACGGCAGCAAACTCAAGCAGATATTTGAGCTGTATTGTGCAGGCTCGAGTCAGAGTGTAAATTTCGAAAAGTCCAGCATTTTACTTCAGCTCTAATGTTAGTGAAGAGGAGAAAGGGAAACTGAGTAAAATCCAGGGCATAAAACTGCGTTCAGAATCTAGGCAAGTACTTGCGCCATCCTACACCTCTGGAGAAGGTCGAAAAATGAGGCCGTTAATGCAGTTGAAGAAGACATAATCGTGAGAAAGTCAAAAGGGAGAAGTCCATCTCCTAGTCAAAAGCAGGAAAGGAAGTTTTGATTAAAGCAGTTGTTGTGCCTTTTTCATGCGTTATTTTAAGGGGAAAGTGACATAAATGATTTTTAAATTTTGATTCAATGTATAATGTAATTTTCGAACTTTTGATTTATTCAATGTGATCCATAAATTTGAGCCCCATATATAATGTGGTCCATGAAATTTTAATTAATTTAATGTATTCTCTATTTTTTTTTTATATATTCAATTTAGTCTATGGATTATATAAATCTGTTTAATGTTGTTTTGATATTGAATTAATGAAAAGATTATATTCAACATATTCTGTAGTTCAGAGACTATATTGAAGTTGTACAAAAAGTTCATGGATCACATTGAACAAATTAAAAATTTAGCATATAGTTTAGGAACTACATTGAACACGTACCAAAAGTCTAGAGATCACATCGAACAATTAAAAAGTTCAAGGATCATATAGAACATTATATTAAAACTTATGAGCTATATTGAATAAATTAAAAGTTTAGAGACGACATTATATGTTAGACCAAAGTTAGGAATTATTTTTGTCATTATCCCTTATTTTAAGTTTCTAAAGAAGTGTTGCCAAGAGGTGGTTGCTGCTGTGGCTAAGTTCTGGTGAGGGCTGAAAGATGACGAAAAGAAAGTCCGTCGGAAGAGTTGGGAGGCCCTAACTGTGTCCAAAGCTGCAGGTGGCTTTGGTTCAGATATTTAACGAATTTCAATGTGTCCCTTCTTCCAAAATTTTAAACGGGCTCTGCTTTCTTTTGTAAAAGTTCCTGGATGCAAACGATGGAGGGCTGCCTCTTGAGGGTGGAGTAGAACTTGTGAAGGACCGAAGTTGCTGCTGCAATATGGTGCTGCGTGGCAAATACAGGTCGGCAAGAGAGTCAAGAGCTTGGAAGGCTACGTGGGTCTCTAATTCACCGCTGTTCGAGCCACAGAAAATTCGTTTGGAAAATGATGCATTTGGCGATGGTGGAGAATCATCAGTGGAGCACCTCATTCTGCTGCGCGAGTGGAGCAGGATTAAGATGAGATGGTCTTGGAGCTGGGGAGGAGGTCGGAAAGAGGGCGGATGCACTTGATGCTGAGATGACCTGAGGCTGTGGCTGGTAAGGAAAGCACTGTTGCTGGGTAAAACGAGAGATTCGGCAGAATATTCGGGTGGAGATGGGATTGCAGCTGTCATTCTCAGCAGCCCCCCGGCAGTCACTCAGCAGACCAGTAGTCGGAGTACATACTTTCCCTCTTTTCCTTTGTCTTTTCTTTTAGGGCACGAGTCAAAGTTTCTAGTCAAATTTTTTTATTTCCTTTTCTAAAAAGTATTTCTAAAACAAATATGTATTCGATAACGATACAAAGTTTCTTCATTCCGGTCGGTAGCAAGAGACAGGCAGTGACAGTGATGGGGTGGGAGCGAGCAGATAGTGGGCGGCTAGTAACGATGACAAATCATAATAAGAGTTTTATTTCTCATTATTACGGAAATTGGAACTTCTCTTTTCTGTTATAAACTTATTTATGAATTAAAATCAGAAATAAAAAAAATGAAATTACTTATCTAATGGAAATCTATTTTAAACTTGTTTCTGGAAACAAAAAATTAAATCTCATATGGTTATCATGTACGATCTTGAGGTTGATTTGCACAAAAAGACCTCCCTTGGTAAATCTGGATGTTTTTGTTAACCATCAATTTATGGGGGATTCAATTCAAATGAAGATAATCGTGATTCGTGATGGATTACGAGATGGGAATCAATGATCTCGAGGATTATACAAGTATTCAAAAAATAAGGCTCTATCTCTAATGATGGAAATCTTGACTTTGGTCGTGAAATGCTAAAACTAGATCCGGAATTAAAGGAATTAACTCTATTAAGCAACGACAACCCCAATATTTATTCCCCAAAAAGGGCGGACAATCAAGATCACAAACTGATTTTAGGTAACAGTAATAATAATCAATAACCCGAAAAGTCGTACCTAAAGAACCCATAAACAGATTGAAAGAAACAGAAGACGGAATGCACCCAACTTTAGGCCCAAAATTCATAAGATGACAATGCTAAATAATACCTCAACACATTTCTACTCGATTTTAGCAGTTTTCTGTACCATCGTTGGGACCAATTTTCATAAAGCTTCTATTTTTCCTCATTGTAATCTAAGAAGCATTGACACCTTCCGAAAGCTTTTGGGTGTTGTAATACGTGTCGACACACGTGTCCCGACACGTTCTACACATGATTAATTCTTCCCGACACGCTTCCATATGTGAGTTCGAAAATCCGACTCATAATTTCGACTCGCGCGTGATCAATTTTAAAAATTTTCAATACTTAAGGGATCAAAATATAAATATATGAAAAATAAGGAAAATAATAAAGATAAAGGGAAAAGAAGAAAATTCTTATTCTCAAGTTTCTCACTTATAAGTTTTGATCTTCCCATGAGTGACAATGGAACACCTTTCTTATTGTCGGCATTGTTTTGTTGCCCCAACATACTTGAAGTTATAATATTTTTTGCTTCTTTTCGCCTCTCGCAACCATCACTTGTGAGTTATCTTATCTTTTTTGGTCAATGTTATTTATTTGTGAGTTATCTCTTACATTTTTCGTGGCAAATTTAGTAATTTCCTTTTCTTTTGGTCGTACTTCAAGAGTTCTTGTCCTGAATTTTTATTTTTCTTGAACCTTGTTTGCTCTAAGCTAGTTTTTATCATGAACTCGAACTCTGTTTAAGACTATAAAAATTATCACTAATCTCCGATAAGTATAAGAAAACATGACACATTTCTTCAAGTTTACTCTTTCATGTTTGTAATTTTTGAATTTCTCATTTAATTTTTGTCAAATTAAAATAATGAAAGATATTAACAAATGTTGGATTAATATTTTTAGTATAAATTAATTTTGTGCTCTTTTTATTATTATTTATTTATATTTTATATAAAAAAGTTATTTAATATATAACGTATCGAACGTGTCAAATTTTTTTATTTTTTGAAAAATGATGTGTCGTGTATAATCTACGTCGCGCCATAGGTTGTGATATCGTATATGTCGATATTATATAGGTTGTGATCAGTCTCTCACGATAGTTCTCAACGAGAGCTTATCTCCCGGCAGACAGAAATTCGGCCGACGTTGGGGCAGGGTTACATCAATCTTTTTAAGCAAGAAGAACAGAGATTCATGATTTATCTCGGACGAAAATAAATCTTCAGATGGGACATCTTTCGGCGCAATTCCTGAAGCCCGTGCCGTGCACGTGATCCCAGGATCCCTTTCCTTGCTCATCGCCATATTCCGAGACGTGCCTATTCTTTTCCGCTGCTCGAGAACCTAGATACAGCTGAAAAGAGAGCGGGGGTAATAGTCAAAAGTTTCAGACAAAAGGAAAGATTCCACCTTGAAGCCAGAGCTGTTCAAGAACACAGAGAGGCCATGGTCGACTTTTTTTCTGGGGCTTTCAATCGATTATCATCACTTTGTCCTGAGATTTCTCTGTCTTTTTATGAAAAAGGGAGAGGGAAATAGTTTTTACACGCATTGAAATTGGCCATCCTTGCAAGCTTTGCCCTGCCAAAAAGGCAGAAGATGGGTTGCCCGATTTTTGGAGTTCTCATTCCTTGCACGACATATCCCTTGAAATATGTAACTCGCCTTTTTCCTTTTTTGTCGAGTTTTCGGGATCCCAAAAAGTAATTAGGCTTAATTTAGATGATTCGAAAATTCTTTGTAAAATTAAATTTTCCGCCGCACTTAATTAGAGATTCGAAAATTATAGGAAGATAGAGGGACTCTAATGACCAAAGATGAGAGTAAATTAATACATAACTGGCATCATGAAAAAGAATAGCGAAAATGAGGTAATAGTGACGTGGATTTGTTATGGTTGGCCAAAGAGAAAGGACTTGCATTGCTTGGGTATGCATTATATAATGTAATCACACCTTTTTTAAAGTGTTGATGTTGCGTTAAAGAACATATTTTCAAGGAATAAACTAGGCCCACCACAAAATATCTGAAACTATATTCACTGTAACATAAATATCCCAAACTCAAACTTGTCCACTATGATACAAATAAGTTAAACTTTTTACTTATACTAATATGACAAATATACTCTTGATAGAATTAAAATAAAAAGTACATTTGTCATATATGAATAAGTATGATTTTTGTTGTGACACAAAAAAAATTAAAGTATTTGTATCACAGAAGGCAAGTATAAGGTTTTTGTGGAATTTGTCCTAAACTTATTCCAATATTATTCTGGGGGAAGGAGTATAGAAATGGTAAAAATAAATAGATTTTTAATAAGGTGTATTATTTTTTGGCCAAACACATTCAGTGCGGCGGAAGAAACCGAAGAAAATAGAAAAAAGTGAAAGAGAAAAAGAAAAAGCAGGAGGTTGTTGGGCCGTGCCGTAAGTCATTATTGCCTCGTTCTTGGGAAATTATTGCTTATTGAAACATGCCAGACAAAAGGTTACCGGGGGAGCCGTCTGATCATTAGAAATTATTAAATTTAGCTATATGATAAATTCTAGCACTCTATAATAATTTAGTGGTAATTTCCAAGGAAATGGCATATTGAATTGCGCAGATTATTAGTAGAAAATATAATCAATGAATTAAGTAGACAAAGCATATTGGTTTAGTAAATCCAATATGCCATTTTTGTCTCATAAATTCCAAGCATTTAAGACACGGAAGATAGGATATGAAGTAAGCAAAATGGAAACCGTTGAAACAAAATGCATCGACCTCATGTGAATTCCGGTACTATATTTCATATTTTTCTCATCTCTGCATACGACACCAACTTAGCAAAAGATGAACCGGGCGAGCCGGCGATTCATAAAGTCGAAATGACATGGACTTAAATGCGTGAACTCGAACCAAAACCGCCATTATTAAGGCTACCGACTGCAAGGCATGATCATTTTTAGGCATGGGTTGAGTCTAATTGGGAGAAAAGAAACCCGTAGAAGCATTGAGTAAACTGATAATTGCAGGACACCGTTTCCGTCTCTTTTTTGCCTTGGCGTTTCATCATCTTTTGCTGGGAATGAGGGAAACAAGCAATTATTCTTCTCTCTTCGCAGCATCGGATTGGCATATATTAAGAACGGCTGAGTAATGAAATAGAATATATATATATTAGGCAGTTAAGAGAGAGTCTCCCTCAATCACTTTCGCAAGTAAACAAATGAATTTGATTTCCTTTCTCCGTCAGCAATTTGTCTTGAAAGTAACCCATTGAGATTCTGAAGCGGAGAAGAGAAGCATAGCATTCGGCGGGAAAAAAAGAAGAAGAAAAGCAGAGGAGCACAGAAGCATTCCCCCTCAAGATCTCTCTCTCTCTCTCTCTCTCTCTGCAATCGTATATAAGGTAATATAAAGAATACAGAAAGAAAGTCCCAGAACAGGATATGGGAAAGAATGTCTCTCTGTTCTTTTCCAGGGGGTTTTGAGTGAGAAAAGAGAGCTTCTTGTCGAAAATTTCAACACCCATTGTCGAGATCTCCCAAGCCTCGCCAACTCTCTCATGGGTACTTTCAGTTCTTTAAATCTTGACACTGTTTTCTTTGCCTTTTGCGTCGACCCAAAACTCTTTGAGATGTGAATATGCTGAGAATGCTCTGTTTCTTTTGCTTGCGATGAGGTTTTTCTGTGTATTCTCTTGGGTTTCTGGTTTCTTTAGGCGTGACTTTCACAATACGATGAACGACACATTACGCAAAGATTTGAGACTTTTGGGTGAGTGTGTTGGCATTGTGCTGTTCATGTTTATTAACTTGCTTTTTCAGGTTGAGTTTTTCATCTGCCCGTCTTGTCTCATTCGTTTGTCTGATGATGAACGTACCCGCGAATTCCATACGGTGGTTACCGCTTATCAAATTGATACAACAAAAAGTAATGATTTCACGATTTTCATCTTCTCGTTAACCAAACAACCTAAAAGTATTTGCTTGAGAATTTCCTTTCTTGCTCGTAACTTCATTGTATTAGTCGCTGGTAGAAGGTTACCTTTCCTTTTTTCGATTCAAAGAAATGAAGTTTACATTTTACGAAGTTGCTGGTGGAGACATAAAAACTGATGATCTATTTTCTTAGGCAAGGATAAATGCTTGACTAAAAAGTTTGAAGATGGCCTAATGAACGCTTGTACACATAGCTGGTTTTAGGCATCAACCTTGCATCAGCCAGATATTTAATAGTTCAGTTTGAGGGTAGATCAATTTGTCTTTTTCTATTTTTAATTTTTTTATGTAGATATATGAAGCCTAAACTTGAAGAAGTTTTTATTTTTCAAGGTCCATTGTTTAACGCATTGTAAGGTTTTAGCAAACTCTGCAAATTTAGGATTCTCCGTTGTTTGGCAATGTGAATGCATTCGGCTCTGAAAATTGGAACTTTCTTCCCAACAGAAACAAGTATGCTGCTGCTTTTGTCATATCCAGGAAGTTTGAAACAGCCGATCTAGTATTGGGGAAAAGGTCTTCTTTTGCACCATACGTCTCTACTGTGATTTGGTATGTCTTATTGATTAGGTGGGAAATTGAGTTATAGGAAGTGGTATGTTGGTCCATCCCTTTTAGGTGTAGCAGTGACTTACAAGAGATGCAACTTCTTGGTTGCCTGGAATGCATGCATAATTAGGCACTTATATCATTTAGTTGTCCATATTGGTAGAAGAACCGAATGAGCCTTCTCAAGCTCCCATTTCGTCATCTTCTGGGTCCATTGTCCAATGTCATCTATTGGTGCAGGTAAAAGAGTTTCTGTTTAATCAACACATCATAGACCAGATTCTGAGACTCAGCTGGTGTTTAAGTACCTCAGAAAGTCACTGTAGCAGAATGATGTCTGGTGCATACAAACAGGGCTTCATGTGATCGAATCAATAGCTGATGTATGTGCAAGGAGAAATCATATTTTTAGTTCTTTTTGATTGCACGTATTCTAAGAAATCTACATTGGTATCAGAGTTTAATGCAGACTATTTTGTTTGTGCGAAGTATGTATTTTGAATGATAAACACATTAAGTATATATCCTCGCTTTTTCCATAGGTGACGCTGCAATGACTCAGCCTTTCTTTACAGACATGTTGCACCTGCCTGTAGATGCAGAGGGTCTTATGGGATAAGACGCAGCAATTGTTGCTTGGTTGATCATTTGATATGCACTAACAGATCAACTTGTTGCTTGGTCAACCAGTTATCTGAACCATGATGAGTGGCGGTGAAGGAGATATGGAGAGTGGTGAAGGTGTTAGCAATTTGAGGAGCAGTGTGTTCAAGGATTGGTGCGGTCAATTTCTTAGCTGCAACCCTTGGATGGCCAGATATGTTTATGGCCTTATGTTTCTGGTTGCAAATCTGCTGGCTTGGGCTGCTCGGGATTATGGACATGGCCCCTTGACAGAATTAGAACGTAAGGTTGCTCATCACCATATAGTGGCAAATTCTCAATTTTGAATTTTGATTACCACTGTATGTTAGTTTTCGAAGAAATTTTCACAGCAAACCTTCATGCTGTGGCCATCATGTGTTTATGCTTTCCATTTCTTGATAAAATGTGATTTCGTAAATTGATTTCTGGACGCATCCTTATTATCTGAAATTTAGATAAGATGGCAAACCTGTTGCTAACCTAGGATCTTGTTTTCCTGATAACCTTTAGCAATGGTGCTTGAACCGATATTTTGTGACTGCAGGATTTAAAGGCTGTCATGATGCAAAGATTGTTTTGGTACACAAGGGGTTCTGCGTGTGAGCTTGGGATGCTTTGTATCCTTTGAGCATGGAATTTCAATACATCTTTTTCCCTTCAATCTTGAGTTGTCCAGGATTTTCACAAAAGTGAAAATTTTGGCTGTGTAGTTCTGGTGTCATGATATTTTGCTGAAAAAACTAAAACTGCTGGATATACATTCTTCATAATCTAGAAGGAAGGAGATGATGTCAGGATTGTTTCATCAAACTGGTGGATGACATTGTCACATGATACAAATAACATATCACAATCTAATCAACCAAACACTATAGGAGTGACGTCTTAAGTCGAGAACTTTGAGTTATTCCTAATGATACATAAACATGCCTTTGCTGATTGTTATGCATGAATTGTGTTATGTTTTATTAGCAGTTTCTCGAGCAAACTTGCAGTATGGAGCTCTACTTCGTTTCTATTTATTTTGTCTTTTGTCTTCAGTGCACTGTTCAAAAGATAGTACTAAGCCTTGACATGGCAATAGACATTTTTCATCATAATGTTCCTCTCAACCATGGGCACTAAGAAGCTGCATGTGGCTAGAGATCTGTGGCATTCTGGATGGTGGTCTATCAAGATTATTCTCTTGATTTCCTTGACAGCTATCCCCTTTCTCGTCCCTTCATCTTTCATCCTGCTTTATGGTTAGTCAGTTCTTCATTCTCTCAGAAAAATACTCCTAGCACTCTTTGAAAGTAAATGATTTACATCAATTTTTGTTGGCATAGGTTTTTCTTCTGAATATTTACTTCAATTCCTTTTCTTTTGGCAGGGGAGATTGCACATTTCGGTGCTGGGTATTCATCTAACCTTTAGAATGTTTACTGTCTTTGAAATCTGTATGCTTTCTGCAGAAATTATCTTTAGGGTTGCTTCTTGTACTAGTTGGTTTAAGATTTTACCAATCTGGAGAAATTGCGCTTTAACAACCTAAACTTCAAACCTCTCCCACCCAAAGCATGAAAAGAACACGGTTGCATTTTGAAACAATAATGGGTAAAAGACATTTTCCTAATCTTTCCAAATCTTTGCTCCGGAAATTTCATAGTGAACGTTTAGATATAATATTGTATTTTGGTGCAAAAAGTTGAAAAACCAGACTTGTAGAGCGACTTTTAATCTTTCATGTGCTTTAGCTGTTGGCATTGTGATGGGTTAGCTGGATTTAACTTGCTTCAAATCATTTGCAGGGTCTTTCTCCTTATTCAGCTTATAAGTGTGATCAGTTTCATTAAATGGCTGAACGTTTGCTGTGAGTCAGATAAATACTCAAAAAAATGGTAAGGCGCTCATTCTCTCTGCATCCAGTAAAGCAAACTCACCAACTTCATTAAATTTCCATGGCAGAGAGTTCTTCAGTGCACACTCTTTTGGGAGTGTGTTGGCACAAAACTGTGCTGAAAAGGAACCAACGAGCATCCTTGGGGCTTGAAGGATTTAGAATTTAACAAATTCCTTCTCATCAATGCCATTGGAACATTTATTCAGCTAGAACGCTCCTGATTCTCTAACTCCAACTGGGATTGTGCTTCACAGTTAGAAAACTGCAGCTTAATCACTATACTTCCTAGGAATTTCAAAAATCAATTACATTGTTTCATTAAAAAATTTAGGAGAACTTTCAAGAAAATTAATAAAGTTCATGGACTACATGACTGGATTTCACACGATACCTTTCAAAATAACTGACATTCACTAAAGAAAAATTGCCTAATCAATAATTTATGCATGCCTTTTTATCAGCAGCACACAAGTAAGCATATATTTCTCCAAGTATGTCTTACTTGACTGGCTGAACTGTGTTCAATTGATAGACACCTTTTATGTGTGATCTGTCTATTAGACACACCCAATCATCGGCTCTATTTCATTCTAAAATGCATATGCTGCTTAAGTCATGATGCATTGATATTTCCCAGTAAAGAAACTGTCTACAACCTGGACTGGAAATGTTCATCTTTTCCCCTTCTCCCTTCTGGTCCAAATTTTACCGACTCAGTAGTTTGTCGTTTAGAGTAAAATGTGAGCTGAACGACCTTGTCAAAATTTTATTGAATGTTATTATTCAGTTGATTTCCTTGTTCTTGCTGGCAATGACCTTGTCGAAACTTTTGCTACAGTCACATTCATGTAACGCTACTGGCAATGACTGCTTATCTTGTATGCATTGTGGGGATCATTTTAATGTACATTTGGTATGTACCAGAGCCATCTTGCCTCCTCAACATCTTTTTCATCACTTGGACTCTAGTGCTCCTGCAACTGATGACCAGTGTCTCTCTTCACCCAAAAGTGAGTCATAACTGTCTTGTTTCCCCTTAATCTTTTAATTGCCATTTGAGTAGTATAATCTAATTCATCTGGTGGAAGCAGGTAAATGCTGGTTTCTTGACTCCAGGGCTCATGGGACTCTATATTGTATTCATTTGCTGGTGTGCAATCCGAAGGCATGGCTTCAGATAACCCTATCAAGTATCTTTCATTTAAGAATAAGAATATAAGTTGGTAATTCAGTAACATGCAATAATCCTTGTCACCTATATCCACACTTAAGGATGATGAAGTTATCTGCCGCCAGGTTCTTGTTTTGCATCCTAAAAATCAAAGGTCAATACAAAGGCATTGCTGAGAAAAGTTGGATAATCAGTGAACATTGCTACCCCGTTTACTTAAGTCAGACTCAAATATATGTTTAAAACTCATTTTGTTTCTTCAGCTGACAAGAAGCTCCTTTTATACTTATGCATTACGTGTCATGTCATCACTATTCACAACTTCGGTTTTGTCTGATGTCTTGATTGACAGTGAACCAGCAGGGGACCGTTGCAACAGAAAAGCTGAAGCTTCCAACCATACAGACTGGCTTACAATCATTGTAATATTCTTATCTTTATTTTCATTGATACTTGATTTTGTTAATGAACTCAGACACTGATGCTACAACAGATAACAACTTCAAAGCTATCAGCTCTTGATAATTTCAGTTTACAATGTCTTCCTATTCATCAACTTCTATAGAAACTGCGCTTGTCCCATATTTGTGAAATTCATTCAGCTCAGAAACTTGTAAAATGGATATATTGGAGCCAATCAGGGTTAATTCACTTTAAAATTTCGATTATTGAAATACCTTTCCAAATGTTCTTTTTTGTCATACTCCATAACCATAACATGTGACTGATCATGAAAATCCAGATTTCAGAAATCTCCCCATGGTACAGAACACTGATTAACAATTCTTTTCTGAGTGAACAATGTGGGAAAAACTGAGTAAGGTCCCAAATTAGTGCCAGTTGTCAAAATCCACAAAGACTTGGTTAGATGGGAATTTTATAGCACAAATGACAAAGCCTTGGGCTGAATGTTGCCGCTGCAGCTACATCTCAGAAAGCCCTCTGCATGAATATCTTTTGCGACAATTTCCTCTTGGACATCCAGAGATCACACATTCTCTCTTGTATGGATGCAGAGCTTCGTCATTGCCCTACTTGCAATGGTGATTGCAACCTTTTCAACAGGCATTGATTCTCAATGTTTTCAGGTATGTTCCACAATCGGCAAAGCATCTCTTCATTGACTTTATTGAAATTCAAGAAAATTGATTTTCTTTTAAAATGCAGTTTAACAAAAACGACTCGAAGAGTGAAGATGACGTTCCATATGGCTACGGCTTCTTCCATCTCGTTTTTGCCACGGGAGCCATGTACTTTGCTATGCTGCTGATTGGTTGGAATACTCATCATCCCATGAAAAAGTATGCTTCCCCTCTTGCAGATGTTTAGCTTGCATTGACTGTTTGCATTTCTATTTAATCATTTTTCTTGTCCGTCCTAATGCCACATTTCCAGCAATGGATGTGGCTATTATAGGAAAAACCCTTTCATCATTGTCATCAACATCTGTTTTGGTGGAGCTTCTTTCAAATTGTTTAATATGTGTTCCTACATTCGCTTCTTTACCACTTTTAGTAATAGTAATGGTAATCAATTTTTTTTTTTTGGTCGAATATAGTAATGCTAATCATTAGTAAAGAGTTATTGTAGCTTCTTCACTGGCTTGTACGTTTCAAGGGAAAAGCCTGAGTACCCTTGACAAGGAAGAAGTCCTTGACTAAAAAGGCAGTAATCTCATGCTCTTGCTAACGCCCTTTTGCAGGTGGACTATTGATGTGGGTTGGACAAGCACTTGGGTTAGGGTTGTGAACGAATGGCTAGCGGTTTGTGTTTACTGTAAGTACTCAAAGAAACAAAGATAAATCTAGACTGCTCAAATCTCTGATACCTCTTTTCAAGGTACTTCATCCCAAGCGAAGATTGTGAAAGTCGGATTTCTAATGCAATGAGTTCAATCTTAATGCAGTGTGGATGCTTGTGGCTCCAATACTATGGAAATGCAGAGAATTTGGTGGAATTCTATGAGAAGTTTGGAATGTCTCGGAATTCTTTGGCTAGTGTTGGTTTGATTCAATTACTGTCCATGTGACACAAGTTCCAAGTTGCAACTAGCACAGGGAGCTGTCCTCGAAGCCTCAACTCAACCAGAAAACCAACCGTGACCGGAGACTGGAACTTGATCCATTTGTGGGGCAAAGTCTATCTGCAGTGGAAAAAAAAGCAGAAAGTAGAAAATAGATAATGGAAGGTTGTGGTTGACCAGGCAATGCATTTTGCCCCTGTAGATATACTCACATAGGGATGAATTGGGTTTTGTACCATACGAGAGATTGACATGCCAAAGGGTTTTGTGGTGTAAAAGTTTTAGCTGATTTCAGTGCAAAGAGCATTTGTTTAGCTGAGTATGGAGTTCATTACTACTCTCTCAGTGGAAAGATGTGACATTAATCCTGAAACTTTCTCAAATATGATGCTAAATTTGTAAAATGAAAAGGTGTTCACAAGAACTTGTTCGATAATGCACCCTCTAGCCAACCAAACCTGTACTTTTACAAAAGCTAGAAAGCATGAACCATCAGATTTTCTTAAGAAAAATCACCAACCAGTAATTTTTGGATAATCCATCCATTTAAATTACATGGAACTGACTTTCTTGGCTTTAGTCAGCTTAGAGTTTAGGGGGCGCATGATAACTATTTTGTTTCAGAAATAGTTTTTGGAACAAAAATAAATTTTTCTATTTCTATTTAGAAGAGTTTAAACAAAAATAACCGTTTTTGATAACGATAAAACGATCAAAATTTCTTCGCTTTTGGACGGTAAGGCTTACGATCGATCAACCTTTAATATAAAAAATAAAAATAAAGATGATTTAGTAACAAAAAAACAAATAATAAAATAAAATAAAATAAATCATAAAAAATAAAATAAAAATATCATTTTATTTTAAAATAAAAAATATCCTTAAAAATAAATTTATTTTATTTTACGAATAAATTTATTTTAAAATGAATAAAAATAAAAAATAAAAATAAATTTATTTGGCAAAATACTCAAGGAAAATAAAAATAAATTTATTAAATTTATTTTTAATAAACTAAAAATAAAATAATAAATAAAAATAATTTATTTATTTTTAATAAATTTATTTTAATTTTTAAATGAATAAAATGAATATATTTATATTTATTTATTTTTATTTTTAATAAAATGAGGAGAGGCGGAGGAGGAGGAGGAGGCAAAGACGTAGAGGAGATTGAGGGAAGACTCACCGAAATTAGGGTTTAGTGAGAGAAATTGTTTTTGATTTCTTTTCCAGGAAATCGAAAGTAGAAAAACTCTTCCAAATCAATTTATGAAATATAAATCTATTTAAGAAATAGAAAAACGAGTAGATTTATCAAACACGTTTCTATTCCGAAAGCAGTGCGGAATAAAAAAATTATTTATGGAACAGAAATTTTGGTGATCATGCACCCCCTTAGTTGCTATAGTATGGGAGTAATCTCTGATTAAATGCTGTAAATCATGTTTAGGGGGCTGAGGATATGCTTGGTTGATTTGTGTGGTTATTTTAGCGCTTTAACAAGGTAAAGTCTCTTTTGGAACTTTATGGTTTTCTGTAAAATTTCCATGACACGGTAACCGAGAGGAAAGGTACTATATCATATCAGCCGTACTTAGAGCATGGATGAAAGTAGATTATCTTGAGGCAATGTATTTCATAAAGCTAAATTAGGCACTAGATGGATTGTCAAGTTGGTTGTCATTTTGGATATGCATTGAAAATGTATGTGGTAAATTAGTCCAATGATATGTTATTATGTTGAATATGATACATGGATATTAGATCGATACTCACGGTTAATCTATGTATTGGAATATGATGTTCATTGACCGGTAATGTCATGTGACTTTATTGCAATTGTCGTATTTTTTGAGGTTTAACTATAGTTGATGTAGTTTTTGAGCCTTCTCACATGGTGAAGTGTGGCCTTTGTATTCCGTCATGAGCAATTGATTTGATATCTATATGTTGAGATATTAAGGTGATATATTATAATATTTGATGTTTCATTATGTAAATATTTATGCTAGTCTGATGTGCTGCATAATCGACATAAAATTTGCATTAGTCATAACTTGATCCTATAGAGGTGGTGATTGTCACATACTGATCATTGCTTTTGATCACCTTCTTTCATTACCATTTCGGGGTTTGAACATGAGGAAAATTACTCGAATGCATGTGGAAAGTGATTTTGGGGGTGGTACGAGAATTTACTTTAGAATATTGAGTAAAGTTTACTGAATTGGGATCAGTAAATGTCTAATTTAATTAATTCATGATACAGGGGACATTATTATAATATCCATTAACTGAAGGGATTTACTCAGTCAATATATTTTCGTAAAAAGACTTATTTGGTTAGAGGTTTTTTCCATTATTTACAAAGGATGGCCGGGACATTCCCTTAGTCTTTGGATATCGACTTTGGGATCGTGACAAAAACATTTTTGAATGAGAAGAATGAATTCTAAGAAACTCAAGATATTCGTTTTTCTCTCCGAGGAAAATTACACAGTAGTTATGGTGGTGGGAGAAGAGGGTTATGAATATTATTATCATGAAGGTCTGATGATTCCTTTGGGACTTTTAATCTGGCAACAAAAGTAACAAGGGGAAAAATCCTAACATGCAACTGAGTATACACGAGAAAAAAAAAATCATTATTTGCATGAAATTTTCCTTGAAACGACGCGTAGCAAGCTCGGCAAGCACGATGGAACCTTGCTCAATCCAACCCCCAATACAGAATCTCGAGCAACTATTAGCACCTATTTTTCTAATAGTTCGTACAATACGACAGTAATTTTCAATGCGACCCTTCCGGAAAGGTTTGCTGTCTACGTAAAGGGGACTCTTTTATCCCGGAGATCGCTGTATCCTTGCTAGTCTTGTTTTCTTTTCAGGTGTACGTCCTTGGTAAGGGCATAGTCGAGATTCCGGCAGCTTTCTATTCCCAAGAAGCTGCGATTTTTTCCCTTCCGATGTGGAATTCTGACGCATAGAAAGTTGTGACTTGGAAATGATTCTAAAAAATAATATTTATTTTGAATAATGAAGTGTTGATTATAATATTTTAGGCGCCTATTATAGGAAGGTCGCCATCTAGAAACTAATCAAATAACTAAAATCGAATAACAAAATTTATAAAAAGATATTGATAAAAGGGAAAGTTATTAAAATACAACTAAAAAAATCTCCAAAATGCGTATGAAATCTGTGACATCTCGAAAATTAAGGAAAACGCGTGAATCAAATATTATAATCCATTTGTAATCTCGAAGATCGCGCAATTTTCTCTGATTCGTGATACCACCACATCATATGACGCTTCAATGTTTCTATAAAGGTATTTGCATGTTGTTCTACATCAAATTCTCTTTCCATATCGCACCACGTTGCAACCCACGTTTCGAGTTTTTCCATTGAGCAAGGACATTTGATGCTCCCCGAGCAAGACAAATCCGGGCATACTGCTTCCATTTCTATGTCACAAGATATAACCTTCGAACCATACAGAGCCATGCGAATCTCAAAATTAATACTCGCGGAACTCACCCAGCGATTTTGCATGTACTGTGGAAACAAAGACAACAAGTTCTCCAACATCTTCATATGACGGTCAGGGTATCTTCGACAGAATAGCTTGACGGCATCCTCTTTAATGACAAATGTGACCATCAACCCCGGATTTTCTGGGGATATGCAACGAACTTTTAAGCTGCCTACAAAAAATAAATTCATTGCCCTCATTCTGTCCAACAGGGAAACAAGGCTGTGAATCAGATTTTCAACTTCTCCAAGCAGATTGGCCTCATGAACAATCTCTGATTGTTGAGACAGAGATCTGTCTGATGCAACTTGGCAAATAGTGAATTAACATAGTACTCTGTTTGAATTATATCGCACTTCATAAGCAAGTCAATAGAATATTCGGAGAGTCTCAAAGAAGATCCAACCTCCCCCTTGCTCATAATGTCGGCATATGATTCTGGTCTTTGAGCACTCATATAACTGGTGAATCTTCCAATGTTCTTTTCCAGTTTGAATCTTATGGCACAACTGTTAATCTTTACCACTACATGTTCCAGGTTTTTGATCGATAGAGGTAGAGCTCCAATCGATGTGCCGGACAAATCCAACTCCGCCAATGATTTCAATTTTCCTATCGTGAATGGAAGCTCTTTTAGCCTTGTAGAATTCATCAAAGACAAGTACTTAAGATCCACTAGCTCTGAGATTTCCTGAGGAAGTTGATCAAGCCCTAGATCTTCCATCACTAGCCTTGACAGAACTTTAAGATTACCAACCCAAGGTGGCAACTTACGAACATATTGACACTGAATTAAGATAAGCTCTCTCAGGGAAGATAGACAACCAATTTCCCTTGGCAAATCTTTTAGACGAGGACACCATTTGATCTTCAAGCACTTGAGTTGCTCCAATTTTCTAATTGAGCCATCAATTTCATTCAAGTTCTCACAATCTCTGATGATCAATCTCTCTAAATTCAAGCATCCAATAAAGTCTGGTGTTCTGTTAGAGATTTACTACCTTTGAGATTTAATACCTTCAGTTGACTTCCCATTTGTAAAACAATCAAATTAGTATCATCTGAACACATCGGATCAAGGAATTACAGCATGTCATCATATGATGAGACTGAGTAAATGCATGGACTGAGATCTTACCATGATTTGGATCCATCCGCTCCACTTATCTATGATAATATTACCCGAAAGCTTGAGAATAACTATGTTCTTCAGCAAAAAGTTGTTTGCCTGAAGTTTTGAAGGGCAGTGGCACCAACAAAGCCATCTTAACTCTGGAAATATATTCTCAAAATCTCTAGTGAAGTTTCCCCCTTCCAATTCAAAAAACCTTATTTTCGAAAGATCTGCAAAGTCTTCACGAGTAAAATTGTGTCTAGATCCCAATAGTGCAAAGCGCTATTACATTATCAGTTCCCTGATAGTATAAACCAGAATTAGAGAGCACAGGCATCAAGTTATATGATGAACTTTGAAAACGTGGCATATAAAATATGATGAACTTTGAAAACGTAGCATATAAATCCTCTTTGATTTTTTCCTGTAGAATAAAAGGCTGATTTTGCATTGGTTCTTACCTTTCTTGCCCGGACTATGTCTAAGGCCATCTCATGTATTTACAATCGGCTCCGACCTTCAGGATTTATAATATTCTCCCGATGAACAATTTCTCTTCCGAGATCTCCTAATTGACCATGCATCCATATTCTATCACCATCAATAATCTTGATCAATGACTCATCAATGAGAGCCTCAAATTCAGCATTTGGAAAAAAGTTGCAAGATTCCCACATATAAAATGGATTAGTTTTTCTCTTCATCACAAAGAAGCACGTGATATCCAGAAAAACTTGTTTCGTGTCATCCTCCAGTGCATCATAACTTATTATTAACTTCTCTTGAACTTTCTTGTGGGCCACTTCCTTCAACTTCTTCAATGCACCATCCCATGCTGCTTTTCTTTTGGTACGGAGAGAAGAGCCTATCACCTCAAGAGCCAAAGGGAGTCCTCCGATTGTAGCTACAACTTTTCTTGAAAGATCATCAAAATCACGCAGAGGTGAATCTGTGCTAAAGGCATGCTTGCTAAAAAGTTGTAGAGCATGATTAGAATGTAACTCCTTCATTTCATAAGAGTGAATCTTCATGGGCTGCATGAAGAATCTTTCTTCTAACCCTTCCACCTCGGTACCAGTGTTTCTAGTCGTAATAATGATCCTACTTCCTTGACAAAACCAATTGGCTTTTGCTAGCAATTGCATGATTTGATCATTATCATCCACATCATCGAGAACGATCAAGACTCTTTTGTTAGGCATTATATGTTTTATCATATTTACTCCTTCGTCTATGTCGAAGGTCTCTGGACGTGCGAGGTTGAAAAGGTCCCACAGTAGTTTCTTTTGCAATTTTACAATGCCATCGAATCGGGATGATGATTCTCGAACATCACGAAGAAAGCTCCAACCTTGAAATAGAGGGGAGAGTTCATTATAGACTACGCTGGCGAGAGTTGTCTTTCCGATGCCACCTATGCCATAAATTAGGACGACTCGGATATCAGCACAGGTGGGATCTAACAACTTTTTAATGTCTTGTACTCTGTCCATTATTCCAACCAAATCATCAGGAACATCTCTCTCTCTTGTTGTCATCCGATGAGAAAGCTCTTGCTTGATATCTCTAATGACTTTGCTGTGGCTGCCATATTCGTGAATTTAACGCTTAAGATGCTTAGAATATTTATATAAATAGAATATCCATCAGAAGCATGACTTATAAATGACATACATTTAGGGTTAACCCATCACCAAAATAATAATAATAATAATAATAATATGCCTAAACAGAGCATAGAATGGTACAATAAGTAAAGTATATCAGCATTACCGTTGGCCTTTAACCTTCCGTCCCTTGATTTTAGCGACCTTTCTTAAAGCCTCCTCCCAAGGCTTCACTACGTGACGGCCTTGCTCCTTCTCATGCTTCCTTAAAGCGTCTCCGTACAGTTTCCTTTCGAGCTTAAAATCCGAGGGTTCCACGTCATAGAATATCGGAAGTATCTCATGCCCTGTTGGTCCTCCCAAAGAATCTGGATATGCACACTCCATCATGTGTGCGAGCTCGCGGAGGCACCATCTACTCGAAGCATATCCGGTGGAAAAGATGGGTATGTAGATCTTGGAGTCCTCTATTGCTCGCAGAATCTTCCACCCAATCTCCTCGCCCTGTCGGATTTCTTCGTCGTCCATAAAAACCCGGAACCCTGAATTGGTCAGGGACTCGTGGAGGCGATCTGCAAATCCATCCCGAGTGTCGGGACCTCGAAAACTCAAGAACACGTCGTAGTAGAAGCCTTTTGGGCAATTACTTCTACTACTACTACTGGCTGTTCCTGAGTGGGCTCCTTCATCCTTCGTCATTGGAGACACGACGAAATACAGAGCGTCTCTGTTTCCTCAACCTCTGGTTTTGTAATTACTTCACGTAGACTGGCTTTTGCTGTTCCCGAAAGTGTAGTTGATCTGAAAAAGCTTCAACATTCAACACTACTCAAGGTCCAAAAAGTTAACAGTACTCGGGACGCAGCCATGAACCACCATCTATTCCGCCACAATTAATCCTCACAGCTATTTCAGGAAATTATCATAGGACTTCCGGCCGCAGGAATCCCCCCACGCACATGGGCCCAATATTTCGCATCGGCGGACGGCTCCCAAGAAACCTCCCAAAATCATGTCTTGATCACCCAACACAATCCGTCCACACAAATCCAGAACTTCCTAACTCCTATTCCACGAAACCGGCCCATCCAGAACGATCGGTCCAGCTCCCCTCGCTAAAAAATGCCCACTCGCCTGTAATCACAGTACCTCCGAAAGCCAAAACTCAACCAAAAAAGGCCCCAAAAGCTGAAAAAGGCCGCACTGATGTTCTGCAATTACTGATCAGTGGCCTTCCGGTTGAGGTTGAGTCTATCTCTCTCTCTCTCTCTCTCGCGAAACGAGTGATAAGGGAGAGAGGGTCGGGCTGGTGTGCCCGAGTTTTGTGTGGTAAGAGGAGAGACCAGCGTAGCGAGGAAGCTAAAGAATCTGCGAGAGCGCTTATAAACAAGAGAAACAAAATCCACCGGTGTCCATCTCGTGCCGGGTCCTCCTTGTTTTTTCGTTAAACGCACATGTCTAGAGAGAGAGAGAGAGAGAGAGAGAGAGAGAGAGAGAGCTTATCTGGCAACGTTCGTGAAAGATATCAAGACCCAAAAGGGCTGGTGATATGATATCCTGTTTTTCTGAGACAGAGAAAGAGTGGAGTGTTCGATCGGTGTATGCAGAAAGAGAAAGGTGACAGATATTTATTTCGCCGTTTTGGACTGCCGAAAGGCGCGGCGCGGCAGGGGAGGGGATCGAGGTGGGTCGGGCGCTCCCTTCGTCCGGAGGAGGAGGTCGCGCGGGGGCGGAGCGATCGAGTGTCGAGATCGCAGGAAGGGGAGCGAAGGAGAGGATTCGGTATTTACAGGTTTTAGAGAGAGAAAGTGGAGAGAGACAGAAGAAAGTGGGGGCCTCGTGACAAAGACGAAAAAGGAAAAGAGATCGAGAGAGACACCCGACCAATCTTCACTATATATATTATATATAATATATCATTTATACTTTTTATTTAAAGAAAAACCCTACGTCAATGGTGTCGACAAACCGACCAAAAAAAAAAAAAAATGGTGTCGACAAACCGACCAAAAAAAAATGGCGTCGAGAGTATTAAATGGCTACTTAATCAAGTAATTTTATACTATTCTTTGATAGCTTAGACTTTTAATATTTTTTACGGCGTCAACAATTATAATTTACAAATAAGCAAAATGTTTATGTGAAGAGTCTTTATGATGTCTAAAACGGCGTAAACAATTTCTCATGATATCTTCCTCTAATACTTGTTCTCTTATATCTTCTTTATTCTTTTAGTTTTCAATTTACCAAGATTGAAAGAAACAACTTCCCCGTATGCCGCTTGACAATTGCCTCGCTTGCTTTTGGTCACTCATGTCACTTGCTGCTCAATGCTCGACGCTCGGCCCCCTTTATTGCTCGGTGCTCGCCTTACTTGACACTCGCCCCATTTGATGCTCTCCCCTTGTCTCTCTTCATTGACCTCGCTCGTTGCCGAACCCATTGGGTCAATTGGGTCATCAGTTGCCTTTTTAAGGAGTACAAAAAAATGAAATAAAACCACCGCCCACAGCGGCAGTGTTGGCTTTGGACTCTCTCCCCCACACGAAGGGGAGAAGTTCGAATCCTAGCGCTGTCATTAGGGATTCTTAAGCATGACGCCATGGTGGTGGGTCCTACACTAGCATTACCTGGGGGTTTACGACGCTGGTTGTTGGTTGACGGCGGTTCCTCCGCACCAAAAAAAATAAAAAAATTGAAATAAAAAAATTATCGGTTGGTATCGAGTTAACCTTGAAAGCTGGACCAAATCTATAAGGTCGATTCAATCCTCGGTCACATTTTCAAAGAGTACAAAAAATGAAACAAAAAATATGATCGATTAGTTCGAGTTGACCTTAGAACAAAATTAAACCCATTGGGTCAGTCCGGTCTTCGATAACATTTTCAATGGGTACAAAAAATAAAATAAAAATATTATCAGTTGGTTTTGGGTTGTCCTTGGAAGCAGACCGAATCCATTGGATCGGTCAGGTCTTTAGTCCTAGACTCAATAGAGTCGGTCCTCGGTCTCAATAATTGAGGATCGATATTGTGCGGGTTAGTCCTAGCGCTGGGGGGTGGATCGGCCCAACTCGGATCATGTTCATCTCTAGTTAAATTAGGTATTGCTTGGTAATATCTAATCAAAATAATTTTTTGAGTTAAGACATAAAGTCAAAATTATGTGAATTTGAATTACAAGACCCAATTTTTTAGTTGTTAAGTTGAAGAATTTCATAGAAATGATAATTTTAGAGAGTTGTGCAATCGTGAAATTTGATGAAAATTGATTTGGAGTAAAGATTTAATTAGAGTGAAATTTTAAAATTTTGCGCTCAAGTTCTGCATTGCAGATACCTTGGACTCGTGGGAGCTTCATCAGCCCTACTTGCAATAGTGATCACAACCTTTTCAACAGGCATTGATTCTCAATGTTTTCAAGATTGCTCCTCAATCGGCAAAGCATCTCTTCACTGACTTTAGTGAACTTCAAGTAAATTGATTTTTTTTTTTTAAATGCAATTTAGGAAAAACGACTTGAAGAGCGAAGATGATGTTCCATATGGCTACGGCTTCTTCCATTTTGTTTTTGCCACGAGAGTCATGTACTTTGCTAGGGGTGAGTAGCGGTCTAGGGTCGACCTTGGACCGACCTTGGACCGGCTCAACCCTGCTGGTCTTGGTCCGGTTTTCAAGGGGATCGGGTTGGTCCTCGGTCCTAAGATTCCAAAACCAGAACTGTGCAGGTTGGTCATCGGTCCTAGAAGTTTAGGGTTGGTCCAACCTAGACCAACCCTAATAAAATATATTTATATATAATATATTTTAGATATTTAATATATAATTTTTTTTTTTTTTATGTTTTTCTTATAAATAGCAAACCCAGCCAACGTTCTTCACTTGAACAGCTTGAATGACGCCGTGAAACGGTGTGAATAATGCTGTGAAATGGCTTAAAATGTCCTTAGCCTCTTGCCTTATTCTTCCGTCTTTATCCTGTTCATTTTTTCACTTAAAAATGTGAAGTTGTATATTCATTGTTTATATTAAGTATTTTGAACTTATGGTTTAATTGTTCAGTTGCACTTTGTTTTTGAGTTTGTGTCGAATGGAAGAAGTTTTTGAATAGTAGTATTGTCGTTGTTATGATGATGCGCTTATCAAGTGGTGTGAAGCTTCATTATTGGTTGATTAGACTTTGCTTGATTGAATGCATGAATTGTTTTTGCATATGGTGTTACAAGTATTATTGATAGATGATTGCAGAAGAAGATGCCTAGAAAACATTTTTTGGCCTAGAATTCTTTTCTCTTAAACTTCCCATCTCATCCCATTTCCCGAAGGGAAGAATGATTCAAAGAAAAATCAAAAGCAAGAAAATTATAGTATGCTTCAGCGATGGAAACACTTTATCTCTATTAGCAATCTCGATCATTCATATAGTTTGTTGTTTTTAACTAGCGTGAAATTTTAATGATCACCTTATCTTAAATTTATGTTGAATATGTACTTATATTTATAGTTTGGTTGCTCAACATCATATTGTTGATTGATATGTAATTTGAATTAATGAGTTTTGCTTTTTAAGAAATAAAAAAATGAAATAAAAAAATTATCGCTTGGTCCCGGGTTGACCACGGAATCGGACCGAACCCATAGGGTTGATCTAGTCCTCGGTCCCAGACTCGATCGGGTCGGCCCTCGGTCCCAAAAATTGGGGACCGACACTGTGCGGGTTGGTCCTAGGGTTAGGCGTCGAACGGGCCCAACCTGGACCATGATCACCCCTATACTTTGCTATGCTGCTGATTGGTTGGAATACTCATCATCCCGCGAAAAAGTATGCTTCCCCTCTTGTAGATGTTTAGCTTGCATTGACTGTCGGCATTTCTATTTGTCAGGATAATCATTTTTCTTGTCCGTCCTAATGCCACATTTCCAGCATTGGATGTGGCTATTATAGGAGAAACCCTTTCATCATTGTCATCAACATCTGTTTTGGTAGAGCTTCTATCTAGTTGTTTGTTATGTGTTCCTATGTTTGCTTCTTTAGCACTTTTAGTAATAGTAATGCTATTCATTAGTGAAGAGTTAATGTAGCTTCTTCACTGGCTCATATGTTTCAAGGGAAAAGCCCGATCCCTTGACAAGAAAGAAATCCCTGACTAAAAAGGCAGTGATCTCATGCCCCTTTGCAGGTGGACTATTGATGTGCGTTGGACAAGCACTTGGGTCAGGGTTGTGAACGAATGGCTAGCGGTTTGTGTTTACTGTAAGTACCCAAAGAAACATAGATAAATTTAGACTACTCAAACCTCCGACCCTCTTTTCAAGGTACTTCATCCCAAGCGAAGATTGTGTTAAAGTCAGATTTCTAATGCAATGAGTTCAATCTTAACGGAGTGTGTGATGGGAGAACGGTAATAATTCGAACAATATCGAATCAACGCAGCGAAATAAAATAATCTCCCATCTTGTGTAAACCTAATAGGAATTGATATAGTAGAGTAAAATAAATACCAAGCACGCGAACACAAGACGATTTTTTACGTGGAAAACCTCCTCGATGTGAGGAGATAAAAAACCACGGGACCGGAGTCCACCTGAAAATCTTCACTATCAATAAAATCGTTCTTCTCTAGCAAATACTAGAGGTACATAGCAGCAAAGACCTCAAAAACATAATTCTTGGCAATACACATGAACTTCACAAGAGATCAAGGATAAATCTGACCAAAAACATAGGTTTTGATCAATCCATGAAAAACCTGATGTATGGAGCTTCAAACGAAAATCAAACCGTTTAGATTCGATTAAATTGCGCCACGAACATGCTGACAAAATTTCAGCTCAATCGGACCATGAATCGACCTCCGACGCCAGCTTGATATAAATCAGATATTGCCCCAAACCCCAGATTTTCTGCTTTCTCTTTTTTTCTTGTTACTGTTTCCTTTTCTACTGCTACTTTTTTATATAGATAGTGAGAAACCCTATTTCCTCATATAACTTATTATATGGGCTCAAGCCCTTTTTGGGCTTGCAACTCATTGGGCCTCCTCCACATAGGAGTGAACCCAGCTAACAGTGTGAATGCTTGTGGCTCCAATGCTATGGAAAGGCAGAGAATTTGGTGGAATTCCATGAGAAGTTTGGAATGTCTAGGAATTCTTTGGTTACTGTCGGTCTGATTCAGTTGCCGTCCATGTGACACAAGTTTCAAGTTGCAACTAGCACAGGGAGCTATCCTCTGAGGCTTGACTCAACCAGAAAACCAATTGTGACCGGAGACTGGAGCTTGATCCGTTTGCGGGGCAAAGTCTATCTGCAGTGGAAAAAAAGCGAAAAGTAGAAGATAGAGAATGGAAGGCAGTGGTTGACCAGGCAATGCCTTTTGCCCCTGTAGATATACTCACATAAGGATGAATTTGGTTTTGTACCATACGAGAGATTGACATGCCAAAGGGTTTTGTGGTGTAAAAGTTTTAGCTAATTTCAGTGCAAAGAGCATTTGTTTAGCTGAGCATGGAGTTCATTACTACTGTCTGATCAATACATAATCTTTGTGGAGGGACCTGTGAATAGTATTAGCGGACCAAACTTGCTAAAGATTGGTTGAGCAATCGCCCCCCCCCCCCTCTTTTTCTATGAATCGATGCTTATATACTATGTCATGGGTCATTTACATGGAGTTTATAGCCGGATCACAAAACATATGATTTATCTGTTCCTCTCCCTTTTTCATGCGCTTGGGTTCAATTATTTGAAGAATAATGAGGGTGAAAGAGTCACCAAACGACTCTAATAATTGTTTCGTCCCTTGCTCTTCTCATTCCTCGCTTCCTCTTTACTTTCATGGAGTCAAAGCCAAAGAGTTAGATGAGAGGACGAGGTGCAAGCATGAGCAGCGCATGAAGACTGATTTTCGAAGGCTGAGCTTCTATTGAACTGAAATTATTGTTTGATTAGCTTGCAACATCAGAAGTTCCTTGCGTTGGGCCACTAATTGGGAGACCATCTTGTGTAGTATAGCGAATTTGTGTGGATCATTGTTTTATTTGAATAAATGAACACTACTGAATATTTATGGTGATGTTCCCAATTCTTTGAAAAACTGGGTTCGCCTTAATACGACAAAGAGCAATGAAGTAATTGCCCATTGTCTGGGGATAAAATTAATACAAGAAGTTGAGGCAAGGTATGCATTTGACATCACACATCAAACTTCATTATAAGCATGGCTTATGCACAGGAGCAAACATCATGATATTCAGATTTTGCATAAAGTAACAAGTGCAAACAAAGATCACATTCACTGATGTCTTTGTCCAATAATGGCAGAGATCATTTCCCAATCTTCTAGGGATGGTAGAGACGAGGCTGATGGGTGGATTTGACCATTTCAACATACAAGGGAAGCTGTAATTTTACGAACAATATGACAGGAAATGCAGCTATCAAAATAATTGCGATGTAAATCCACTTAAATTGCTCACTCAGGACAATTGTAAGAGCAGAGCCAAACGCCACGAGCATAAAGGCCAGAGAGAGGAAGAGAAAAGTGAGGCCCAGTATCATCTTTTTCGGTAGTGAATGGAGGAAATCTTCGATTGTGTAGCGTGAAGTCAGGATAGCCAAAAACATCATGGTGGCAGTGACAGAGGAGAAGAGAGCGAGAGTGTCCGCAACCGCAAATACCATGAATGAGCCCTTCTTTAGAAAGATTGGGATCCCCTTTGTCACGCCCCGAACCCCGAGCGCGCGCACATCCCACTGCGGTCGATCAAATATGCGACATCCCAGGACACGTCGCCGACCCATTCATTTATTTACGCATGCGGAAGCGAAACAAATCCCCTGACAACAAAATACGGGATAGAAAAGCATGAAGTAAAACCACAACATAACACTTTCATAATTCAACAGAATTACAAACAGAGGTCTACGGCCAAAAGTCTACAAAAGACCGGCTCTTAAAAAGGGATTGTCCTACGACCTACAAGTCGGACACGTTCTCCAATCCTCCTAACTTCACCTCTGCAACTCCTCAAGGTCAACCAAAGCTATCCAGCCGCTCCGTCCACCAGGGACCTGAAATGGTTATTCAATAACCACTGAGACAACGTCTCAGCAAGTTCAACCCCCTAAACCCCTATTAGAAAGAAAATACGCCCCGGGTGGCCTAGCCACATCACATAGAAGACTTACCTCGCAATAGTCTTCATCTGCAGGTTAGCACAGTTTATATAATTCAACAACGTGCAATTATGATAACCAAACAACCATGGCACAATCACATCATCAGAACAATTCAACCACTTGGATCGTCTCAGCGATCAATCGACTTGGCCGATTACATGTCGGTTCAAAGAATTCAATCATTACTCTTAATCACGGCCCCACTCGCGGAAATTAAAATCAGTGGCATCACGGCCCCACTCGGCGCGACCTTTATCAGGTGGCAATTCACGGCCTCTCTGGGCGCGACCTCTAATAGGTGGCAATTCACGGCTCCATCGGGCGCGACCTTTAACAGGTGGCATATCACGGCCCCATCGGCGCGACCTTTAACAATGGCATATCACGGCCCCATCGGTAGCGACCTTTAACAGGTGGCATATCACGGCCCCATCGGCGCGACCTCTAATAGGTGGCAATTCACGGCCCCATTGGGCGCGACCTTTAACAGGTGGCATATCACGACCAATCTTCCATAAATTTCGACACTTGGGACTTTATAAAAAGAATCCATATTATCACAATCACACTCAATTTGCCACAATCAATCATCAAATTCACATTCTAAATACACGATGATCGGCACGAAATTCTAAGAGTTTAGGGTCCTAACAAAATTTTCGGAATTTAATAAATAATTAAATTTATTCCGAAAATTAATTAAATAATAATATCCATGTTCTTCGAAATCCACATTCAATTTATGATATCCGACCATCAATTTCAAAATCCGAATACATAGCAGCGAATGACCGGACGAAATTTGAGAATTTAGGATTCCGACAAAATTTTCGGAATTTAATAAATAATTAAATTTATTCCGAAAATAATTAAATAATAATATTTTAGTAATTTCGAATAATGATATATTATTAAATTATTAAATAATTTCGAAATGTTTAAATAAATCAAAAGTAAACTCATTTATGTCACATCAATGTTTATATTAATGTAAACACTCACTTAACCTTAATTTAATCACACTTTAAGTTAATTAAACACATTAATATAATCCACACTTAAATAAATTAAACTAACCACATAATCACAATTAACATAAACTAAGCACACTTAAAGCGTAATTAACCCTCTAAGCGAGGTTTAGTGAGTTAAACTCACCGGATTAGCGAACCGAGCGGACCAAAACGACGGGGACGCCGAGGAGAACAAATTTCCTCAAAGCGGGCCGAGCATCCGGGCTCGGGAAGACGGCCAAAACGGGCCACGAAGGGGCTGCCATACCCATTTTATGGGTTGCTGATCGGGGCCGAGAGGGAGCAGATCCGGCGCGATTCGGCGGAGGAGAGACCGGCGGGGCTTGGACGAGCTAGGGGGAAGTCAACGGCGGCTCACGGCGGGGCGCACGGTGGCGCTGTTGGCTGCTGCTTCGGCGTCCTACCAGATCTGGAATTTTCGAGCAGCAAACGGAGGGAGAGAAGAGAGGCGGAAGGCGAGTGGCGAAGGCGGTGCAGCGACGGCGGCGTGAGGCGGCGACGGCCTTCAGCTGGGACGAACGGCGACGGGCGGAGCTACTCTGGTTCGCTGGTCTGCTGGGCTTTCCAAGAAGAAGATGAAGATGGAGAGAGGAGGAAATGGTCGCACGGTAGAGAGAAGAAGAAGAAAGGGAGGAGAGAGAAGGGGGGGCTCTTTTCTTTTCATTTTCCTTTTCTTTAATCCCACAAAATGGCCCACCATGACATCATCCATGATGTCATACTCCACTCACTCAAACCCTCCACACTTCTCCAATGGTTGCATCTTATTTTTCCACAAGGCATTTAAACTTTGTACGGCCAAATCTTCAATTCCACTTGATTCTCTCCCGATTAAATCAAATCGAAGTCCATAAAATTAATTCGATGTCACTACACTTCAATTCACATATTCACTTGTCCATAGAACTAGCTTAAGTCCTAAAAGCGCGACCAAAAGCGGCTTACTAATTTCTCGAGCCAAATTAGCCATTTCTTGATTATTTTGGTTTGAAAACTCGCTTGCGTGAAAAATCTTCCGAAGATAAGTCAATGATCCTAAAATGATTTGTGACACACCCAGACTTCCAATTTCTAAATTCGATCTCAATTCCACGGTTAATTCATTTTGGCACGATCTTAGCGCAACCTACGGTAGCCTTTAGAAATTTTCATGCATTTGACCCGTGGTCGATCATCTCAAGCCACAATGTACATCTTTGAAACATTGGCGATTTTCGGTTGTCGAGGTAACCTCAAGATTTCAAATACGAACACAGGGTACCCAATCGATAGAAAAGTCGGTCCAGTGCCGATCGACAAGAATTGTGCGATCTGGTGGAATCACCCACACCTGATCACATGCCTCTGTCGAGTCGACCTATCTCCGATCTCTAATCGATTTTAATCGTGCCGTAATGACCATTGCAGATTAGCTCGGTCGAAAAATCGCTCCCTGATCAAATTCTCGAGTCTGATGCATTAGAAACTCTTAGTGGCTTCACCCGATAGACTAGTCTTCACATGAGTGGCCGACTCAAGGAAATAAACTATATACGTGCCAACGAAATGCCCGTCTCAATTTATTGAAAAATAGGATTGGAAAATCGGGATGTCACACCCTTACTACCATCATTGCCTCCGGGCATTGTGAAAGCTGCAGCAAAAGCTACTGTAATGATGAGAGTTGCGACGACGCTACAAGATGATGATGTATCTTTCATCCATTTCCCTGCGTCTTTGAGCAAATCTCGGCGTTGTTCTACAAAAACTTCCCAGTATGTTTTCCCTCTCCCTTCTTTTGTTTCTTCCAATTCCAAACTTTTAAAAGAAGGATCGCTCCTATCTTCCAGTACCTTCAAAAAATAAGGGACATCTATCAATATTAAAGTAAATTAAAAAGCACAAAAAAGTGGCAAGCAAATAAGGTGATCTAACCTCAAATTCCAGACTTTTAAGATAAGGATCACTCCTATCTTCCAGTACCTTCATTAAAAATAAAGGACGCCTATCAATGTAAATGTAAATTAAGGAGCATAAATGGACGGCACGGAAATAAGTGAATCGACCTTGTACCACTGAAGTTCTCTTTGCATAACAAAAGCTGCTCCAGAAACATCTACCGGCACACATCGTGGTGACCATTCTACTACTGCCTCCATCAGGTCGTAATTCATCAACACATCGTCAGTCAAATAAGGAATTATGTTGTGTGCCTTCACTAGTCTAAACAACTCAACATGCCGTCGGCTCACAACTTCTTGCATCAGTTCTTTTGGGAAATTTTTATCCCACTTCAACTCCGGACAATGCTCAAGACATAACTTGACAATTCGAGAGATACCACGAGATGCAGCATCAATGACAATGCCAGAAGTCAATAGAAACTCGACTATTTCGGGAGTTGTCATGCAATTTTTCATCTCGGTAAGAGCTAGTTTTGCAAATTCAAGTGAGTGCCTGTGCCTCAACTTCAATTCTCCAATCCTTTTGATATAAGGTGCTGCACGTAACATAATATGAGCAATTTCCCAAAGATGAATCAATAAATTAAAGAGGCTTTCACATTTATGCCGTGTTCTTATGTATATTTAGTAGTCCAGAAGAAAATGATGGATTTAAGATATTAGTTGAGAAAGTTAACTTCATATGACTTGAAAATCAAAATGGAAAGAATCGAGGGATCCATTGCTGAGAGAAAAAAAGAGTTTTTTTTTTTTTAAATGGGTAAATGGATTGGTTTTTGATTGAGCATTCTCATGAATTTACTTGATGGATACATATCATTTAATTTTGACTCGACTCGAGTTGAATTGTAATATACGAATTGAGAGCCGGCCCATATAAATGACTCTGATTTCAAGGGACATAAATTTATTCTTTAAATTTAGATATCTCTGCCTATGAATGGAATAAGGTCCTTTTTTTTTTTCTTTGGATAAATAACATTGTAGTTTTATGTACCTAGTTTTGTGGCAAGATTCCAGAGTGACATCTTGAATCGCACAAGCGCTTGTGTGACCACGACGTGATAAGAGAGGAGAATCATGTCAGCAAATTAGAAATGACAAAAATAAAAATAAAAAATACATCTAACACTCATAAAAAGAAAATAAAAAGAAAATTGTGCATGTCATTAATGAATCCCCACCTATGGAAATGGGGGTTTATGGGTATTTACCAGTTTCTGTAAATAGGAATTCGTTAAAAAAAAAGTATAATGATGCTTGCGTATGTCGAGAAAACAACTTGGATTATGGAAGTATATTTATGTATACTAGAGAATTTCCTACTATAGACTATTACCAAAGATATAAGATATTTGGGATATTATCTGATATTTGGTTATATCCTATTATAGCTAGTTTCTTTGTTAGATTAAAATAGCCAATTTTCTTGTTAGATTATATTATAATATATGGGTATAAATACCTCTTGAAGATACTAGTATTTAAATGGATCAATTAGCCTCCATGACCTGAAATCCAAGCCTACAATTCTCAATAATTCTACTTGCAATTTGCTATTGAGTAAAACTTCTAGACTAACTTTACAAATATTATATTAGACATTAATTTGTGACATAACATCACGGTTCAGATGTTAATATGAAAACATCGATGTAGTCCTTGTCCCTTAATTTTTTTGTCAAAAGGACCCCTGAATGATATAATTTTTGTCGTGTTGGTCTATCAATTAAGCAGATTAACAGAAATGCTCGTGTGACCGTCAAGTTGCCAATTAAAGCACAATGTGTCAACGCTTCCACGAGAGTCAAGATTGTTTTCATCTAAATAAGTTGATTAAGAGGAAGGTCAAAGCTAAAATATCCCATATTTCCAGCACTTCGTACCTGGAGCCACCTTCGTGTATTTGGTGTTGTCAAATGGTGTTTCGACCAAGCATAGGGGGATACCTATATATGGGAATAGATGGAGTGAATACCCCGTGAGTAGAGTTGCTCGGATTGTACATAGCTAACAAAAGAAGCCTAAGAAGTACCTACATTTGTAAATAAATTCTTCCCAAATATTGAGTCTAGCTCCACTTCGGAAGTATGACTTCATCTTCGCCAAGTCTCCCAACAAGCTACGATTTTTGGTATCATTGGATGTTGCTAAGCCGTCGTATTTGCAAGCTAAATATAAGCTTACGTCTTTTGGGAGACAAGAACAAAAAAGTTAAGGTAAGTAAATGGTGAAGGAATTGAGATGAGTGAGTGCGAAATCTTACCCAAATGACCAGCCATAATAAGGCAGCTCATGGTGCCATAAGATGGGGCGGATGTTGTACGCCTGGCTAGGTACCAGATAATCTCCTTTTGCATAGGAGCCCATGAAATAGCAGTTGACATGGCCAGTTCAACACTTTCAGGTTCAGCATTCACTTTCTCAACTAATGCCTTTACCATCCTTACTCTTCCTCCCCGGGCAGCATTTTTTAGGGCTCTCCTGAAAATGGAAACTTCATATTCTGGAGGGAAGCGTTTGACCAAGTTCTCGACCAATTGATCTTGTGCGTCCATGACCGCAACATCAAGCACTGTAACGGATTCATCTCCTAAGGTCATAACTTTGGCCGTTATTGCTTCGCAATCCTCATTGAGGATTTTCTCGACAGCTTTCCAACTGCCTGTCC
Organism: Eucalyptus cladocalyx; assembly: GCA_017140615.1. NCBI lineage: Eukaryota > Viridiplantae > Streptophyta > Magnoliopsida > Myrtales > Myrtaceae > Eucalyptus > Eucalyptus cladocalyx. The sequence continues at coordinate 44,552,260 of CM029518.1, forward strand.
GTGTGGCTTTAAACAATAGTTGATACGTTTCATTGATCTCCAGTGTTGGCCTGACTACAAGTGGTAGCCTGACTTTAGAAGCTCCTCTTGGCACGAGTGCAGAAGCTACACAAACAAAATTCCTCAGGGTTTCACAGTTTTTTTCAGGTCAAGTGTAACCATTACACCTATTCAAAGTTTCGATAAACACGAATGCGAGCAAGGGGGTCATCGTTTACTCAACATACCTTTTTCTATCAGCGCGTTGGTTTAGTCTTTGGATGTAAAACAATATATATATATATATTGGGATTTTTCAATTAAAATTCAAAATATAATCAGATTTTTTAAAATAATGAATAATGTTTCATATCGAAAAAAGTCAAATGCATGAAATCCAAGATTTGTGATGGACAAAAATTAAAGGTTCAAAGCTACATACTTCAGTTGGTTTGCGACCATCTAGGGAATCCTTATCAGTTTTCATGCCTTTTGAACTCACGTCTATGTGAACCTCTTTATTATGAAAAAGATAAATGAACATAAATAACCTTAGAAAAATAGATCATCTATACATGATAAGTATAAGTCTCATTCATTGCATGGTTTTTCTATATTAAATTTAGATGAGATGAGTTTTTTTCCAAGACAGGTATCGTCTAATGAATTAGTTTCGCAGGACTTTCTAACTTTCATATCTCGGACAAATTGGTTTTTAGTGAGTGTTTATTTCTCATTGCACTTGGTCTTGTCTGCGATATCACTCATAATTTAAGTCCATCCATACAACATTTTATCTATCTACACAATTTCATATAAAATTATAACAGAACTATACATAAACAAAAATGAATGAATTAACTTAATCATATCGATTTTATCAACTAATACAATTAATTTATAATTTGCAATTGATCTATGATACAAGTTTATAACATTATAACGATTATCTTACTGATGCGTTGCATGTATTTTTTCCGACAAAGAATATCCATTATACTATAGACTTGACGGTTGGAGAAAAAATTGATCTCATATTTCTTACAAAAAAACTCCATATTATTTTTTCTTCCTTTCGTGGCAAGAACATTTCACCATCCATGCATCTTGGACAATGTGTTTGCTAATGAATTTTTTTCTTTAATGTTATCTTGACACTTTGTCATAATACTAACAACATTTTCTATTGACAAATTATTTTTGATTCGGAACAACATTACGTGATTTCTCTTTTGGAGATGACTATAGTGAATTAACTGGCTCGAATCTTCAAAGGATTAGTATCGTGTAGTTTCTTAATGACAAGCATTTAGCTATTTAGAACCCATTCGTTTTGCCCTTTGCTCTTGATGAAATTGCTCTGTAGGACAATCGGCCACAAATTCAATTTGCATATAAAGAAAACATAGAAAATAATTTGTCCTCTCGTGGTGATTTTTTTAAACAAAACTCTGTTTAGCCAATGCAAGGGAACTTGTGGAGCCAAGTCATACCAAATCAGGAGATTTGATTTTTTTTTTTTTTTTTTTTTTTGATCACACAGGAGATTTGATTTGGAGTATTACATTTTACGTGTTTACTGTTATCTCGGAAGGTATAGTCATGCCCGTGGGCCCGAGAAAATGGATCAATTACCTATATAGGTGGCCACACATTGCCTTTGCATTTTTAGTTCGGGGAAATTATTATTATTTTTTATTGGGTCCTCGTCGGTTGGGATATCTCACTTTTGATCCCTACAATTTGTTTGGTCATAATCCAATCGTTATACGGTTCTATGGTGACAATTCAAATCGCTTTGTCAAAATTACAGGGTAGATGTGTTATTTCTAAATAATTTCTAAATTAAGTTTTTTTTTTTTCGAAAGGAATAATTTTAAAATTTTGACAATTTAATTGGACTTTCCAAATTATTTACTAGTCATTTTTCCGTTAGTTGTACCACAAAATTCTAGACAATGTCTTTTCAAGAAACTTACTCGAGTCAGAGGTATGATTTGAGGTATGCTGAATTCGGATTAAGAGTAAAACTATAATTGTGTGAGTGCCAACTTAGTTAGATCAACATTACCTACTGCCGATCCCATGGGACATTAGCAAATTCCTAAATTTTAGGGGTCTCAGACATGACATAAAAACCTTAACTAAGCATCAGAAGGAATTATTTATTTCTATCAATTCGTTATTTCAAAAAAGTCAATTAGACGAATGGATAACAGAAGTAATATCATATAACAAAGAATAAATTTAGATGGGATTTATCAACTTATACCACCATGAAGTCCCTTGAGATATTTAGAGCATGTTTGATTCATAAAAATGTTCTAACGAAAACTATTTCTTGTTTCATATTTCATCTTCTTGAAAATATGTTGGATGAGTGAAAAACAAGAGATTTCAACTTGAATGAGAATTATAAAAATATGTTCGGTATAGCTTTTAAAGCAATCATTGTACAAAATAATGTCAATTCTAGTCATTTTCAATTGTAAGGTTGAAATTTTTAAAACACAGCAACCAAAATTTCGACCGGACTATTTTCATTGAGAATTTTGATACGAAAACAAGAAATCGGAAAATCCCCTCGTACCAAACGTGCCCTCAGGACTACGCAGGTTATTCTTCTTTCACACTTTCTCCTTTATTTTGTACGGTACAAAATGTCCACACACTTGTTTAGAAATAAATAAAGAAAATTTGCAATTTTTTTTTATAAATTAACTGTAAATAATATTGCTTGTCTTACTTCGAAATTAACACACAAAAGGAGAAACCTTTTCAAATTTTTCCAGAGCCTCATGGGATTAAATCAGAATAGCAAAGGAAAGATAGGAACATACCTGGAAATATTGGAAATTGGCTCCAAGTCGGACTGTCTTGGGTATCATCATCAACTACAGGGTAATTAATTTCAATGAAGCAGTGATTGAGTGCTTGTAAGTAAAGAAATTAGGATTGACTAAAAGCAGTTTTATCATCATCAACAACTGCTAGGGAACTTGTAGTTTTTCAATTATAAATCAAGATATTATTCAAATTTAATATATTTGGATATATATGTCAGCATTTGTATGCTACGCCGTCTATAATATTTTGAATTAACAAAAGTCAAAATAAATGAAACACGAGATTTGTTGAAAATGAAAATTAAATGTTAAAAGTGACAAACCTTCGATTGATTCACGATCGTCTTCAGAAGCTTTATTAGTTGCTGTGCCTTTTGAATTCACGTCTCACGCGAACCTCTTTATTACCAAAAAGAGAAGTGAACATAAATAACCATAGACGATTTAATTACACCTTGCATGCTTTAGATTATTCATACATGATTATTATTTGGCTATTTCATTGCAAGGATTTTTTTTTTGTATTATACTTAGATGGCGAACTTTTAAACAATGAAAAGAATTAACAACTTAATGGAGATTATGAGTTTTTCTCGTATTAGGTATTGTATCATGAATTCGTTCTATGGGGCATTCTAACTATGGGACATTCTAACTTTCATATCTTGCACAATGTGTTTTTTGATGCGTTTTCTTTTTCTCATTGTCATTGATCTTATTGGCAAGATCATTCTTAAATTAAGTTCATACAGAATTCTACCTGTCTCCACAATTTCATGCAATAATTACAGCAGAACTATACATAAATAAGATTAAATAAATCAACTTATTCATATCAATTTTATCAATTAATATAATTAATTTATAACATTATTACTATTATCATACCGATACATTGCATGGATTTTTCTAAAATAAAGTATATTGGTTAGACTTTATTGATTGATTTAATAATTGAAAAACAATTGACGTAAATTTTCATACAAAATCCATATTATTTTTTCAGATTTTTGTGGCAACAACGTTCCAACAATTAGGGTGCGCAATGGAAATAACCCAGACCAAACCAAATTGACCGATTGGGTCTGATTCTTGAGGGTTCCGGTCAGATTCCCAATTCCTAAAAAGGTCTGGGTGGAGGAACAGTAACAAATCAGACATATTACTTTTTATTTATTAAAAGTAAACCTAACCTAAATCAAGCTAACAGTAAGCTCCATTGCCTAAAATTGTCAGAGTAAAGTAGCTATATTGTTCTCATAAGTCCTCCTTCAATCACTTCACCTCACCTACCAACTATTTCCCCATTTACTCCTCATAGCTTGGACATTTGAGCCTTCCCTTCCCTTCCCCACCTCTCTCTCTCTCGACCCTTGTCTGAGCCCTTCCCTTCCCTTTCTCAAACTTGAAATCCCCCCCCCCCTCTCTCTCTCTCTCTCTCTCTCTCTCTCTCTGCGTGCCCCCATTGCAGACGGTAGCAATGGTGGACTACGAGAGTAGCTACCACCAGCAAGCGAAGGAGAGGATTGTGAACACGACGATCTAACTCCACTTCGAGAAGACCCTCAAGAAGAAACGCACCATCAACTGGTAGAAGAATGAGCTTCGCCGCCTCTTCCACCTCTTCATCTTCCTCGCCCCCCTCTTTACCGCCTTCTCCCAGCCATTGTCCCACCTCTAGTGTCGCCTCGCTGAGCCCCGATCTCCCTTGCCCCCCTCGTCTTCTATGTCTCTATTGCCTAGACCCTCCACACCATCAACGGTTTCAAGAACTGATGGCAGTGTCACAGGATCGGTTCCATAGGACTGCCCAAGAATCAGACTGGACCGGTTGGTCCAGTTCTAGGCACCTTCAGTCTGGTCCCTGAGTTTGAAAACTAGGAACCGGTTCCAGGTTCTTAGATGGAACCGGACCAAATCCGGAACCAATCACCGCTACCAATAACCATGTGTCGGACAGTGTATTTGTCAATGAATTTTCTTTTTCATTTTTATCTTTACACTTTGTCATAATAGTGACAACTATTTCTACTGACAAGTTATTTTTGGCTTCAAAGGACATTACATAATTTCTTTTTGGAAATACTATAATGAATTGACTACTCGAGAAGCATGTCTTTTAAATAATTAGTCAAATGTCATCTCTTAATAATCTCATGTCATCTCTTAATAATAAGTACTTAACTATTCTGAACCAATTTGCAAACCAAGTAAACATAGGAGATAATTAGTCCTCACGAGGTAATTGTTTAAACATGACTCTCTAATAAGGGCAAATTTTCTGGTAATTTTTTTTGGTCATTTTTTTTTCCTGGTGATTTGCTTAATGCCCATTGAGCGCTAGTAAGTCATGAAACTCGGATTGACAAAAAGCAGCGGTATCATCATCGACCATTGTAAATGGAACTTGTGGAGCCAAGTCATATCAAATTAGGAGACTTTGACTTTGAGTAATACATTTTGCGTGTTTACTGTCTACTTGAGAGGAATAGTCATGGCCACGGGCTCGAGAAAATGAATCAATCAGCTGTCTTCGGTGGCCACACATATCTGCAATCAAATCAGAACAAGAAAGGTTACAACGGAAATACCTGGCAATGTTGAACTGCGGTGGTTATCCATGGAGGAGTCTTTGCCGTTCCGTCTCGCAAGCATGTGAAAGATTGAAGCAGAGAAGTATTTTTACGCGGTTGAAGGCAAAGTTGATTTCTGTTCTCTTGGATCCTCTCTTTTTATACAGCGACTGGTGGCTTCAGCAATAGATGTCATATTCAAATCGATGCAACGTTTTCCATGTGCATCGAGGGACGCGAGTGAAATCATTTAGTCAATGCAGCCAAAGTTAGAAAACCGAGGTCAACATAGATTATTCAGTCACATCCTGACAAAACAATGTGAACATGCATATGTTCCCCCGTTCCATTCTTAAACAAACAATGTCATACTTAAAATCATAACAAGCAGAGTCTGCGGCCAGGGAAAAGTCTATAATATTGAAGACAGCATAACAACCCCTTGACCCGAGGCACGAGAAGACAAGTACCAACCTTGTGCTATGTTAAATCAGGACAAAAGGCGATTCGAACTTCCCAACATACAACCATCACCAAATCGAGTCTCTAAATATTCATAGTCAGTTTATGGGGGAAAAGTATTTAAAATTCTACTTCATGACTCATTTTCTGAGAACAAGATAAGCTGAATAAGCATAAAATCAGAATAATTTTTTGCTGCTATAAAGATTCTAAAGAAGTCAATATCAATGGCTGAATGATAACATATTGGAAATGGAACACATTTGAATTAGGTTGTGAATGAGACGGATGTATTTAATTAGCAATTTTCACAATTTCTTATGGAATTCCTCTGTGAGAACGGTCCAAAAAATGGGGAAGTGACACACTAGAATATGAAAATGCTATTGGTTTACCAGTTAAGCACAACGGAGGATTAAAGATATAAACCAACTTGTTCATTGTATATACTTTTTTGTCCGTGAAAATGGGGCACATTAATTGTCCATTGCCGACTCAATTATGCAGTCTGATGAATAACTACATTTCCATCTTCTTTAGTTAATTCTAATCCTTTTTCTAACGTTATATGGGTTCATATATTTTGATGAAATTATTGAGGGTTAATACCACCATAAACTCTAAATTAGTACACTCGACCCACATTTATTCCAAACAAATTTTTGTGTCATAAAACTCCCAAACTGATACACCCGTACTATAATTATCTCAAACTAATTTTACCCCAATTGGTATGCCCATGCCACATTTACCATATTTACCCTAAATCATGGTAAATCTAGAAATTTTGGGAGGATTAGTTTGAGGTGAATGTGGCATGAATGTACTAGTTTAAGATTTTTTGTGATATAAAAATTAGCTTGGAGTAAATGTGCACGTGTGTACTAGTTCGGAAGTTTAATAAAAATGTAACGTGTATATCAGTTCATGGTTTTTGATGAGATCAACCAATTTTTAAAAGTAGTAGTTGAACACTATAATCATTTACCATAGAAACTGATGTTATTATATATTTGGGTCAGAGAGTAGGTGGCACTCATCATGGGGGTTTATTAGAGAGCTAGTAATGTGAATGTGGATACGAGTCCTACATAGGAAAAATAGAGGGAAACCATTTGGCTTAAATATGAGAAAGCCCACGTAAATGTTGTTTGAAGGCATTGGATAGACACGATTATAGTTAATCATGACCAGACACTTAAATTTTTGTAAATAAGCAATGTTGGAGTTTCTTTTTAATAAATGTTAACTTTTTGACTTTATCCAATCCAATGGTTGTTTTGCTTAGGAGACATTATTTTATTGTTCTTATATAAATATATTCCTCCGTTTTTTTTTTTTTTTTTGGTCGGAAAATATATTCCTCCGTTTAGAAAAGCTATTTCATTTGTGGTGTGATTTGGTTGAGAGAGTTTGAGGGGCTAAAGTACTATCCTGGTGGCATTATTCCCTTTCTTTTGGTTGCTAAAATCGGCATTATTGCGTTAGGAAAGTGAATTCACGTCTCTTAAGCGAAAAATTCTGTTTTGTATCCTACTTTTCTTCGGGTTTTCTCTCTCTGGTCTCCAGTAGTACAGTTGAGTTCTATTTTATATGGTTAATGTTAGGTAGAAATCTAATAATATTAGTTCTCAACTCCAATAATACCTCAAAAAATAATGCGAAAGAATGACAAATCATAACAATTTTTCATTCGTTTTTTTTTCCCCTACATTATAGTCTATAGATTGTGTTTGAGTAACAGATGGCATAAATTAGACTGCTTAATCGAGGTAGCTCCTTGCAACCAAATTGTAACAAAGATACAACATTATTGCACTCCAGTAGAGTGACAAAACTTTACGACATAGATTTTACTTTTGTATATGGTATGCTTAGTGTTTGATTTATAATTATTAATACATGGCATGCAATTTCCCGAAAGATTTTTCCTAAGACCGATGATGGAGCAAGATAATTATGATGGTGGAGGCAATGCGATAACAACGTGAAAAACATTCAGGTAAAAATTTTCAATCTTATCTTATAATATCACCACAAAACAATTTTCGAAAGGCGACCGTTTGCCTTCTCTTCCTTCGGTCTAAGGATGTGTTTTGGACTTAACTAAAAACCAAAAGCAACCTTTTACTTTCCACCATCATTTCACATATTATTTAAATATAAAATTTATGAAAATCATTGTATGTAAAATTATGTATCGACATTAATATATCGTGCGAGTTTTAGGTGTTTCGAATCTTAAAAACATGCATGTGTCACACTATATATAAATTAAGCAAAAAGTAAAAGAAGAAAAGTCAATCAAGACAAAGCCGACGCTTACTTTTCACTACGGGTTCTCTCAGAGGAAGGGGCGAGTGGAGGAGACAGCTTTACTTTACCGGATTGTTGGGGGATTCCGTGAGAGTACGTGAAATTATAGTCCTTAATGGATTATCTAGCTCTTTTCCTTTAATGTGAAATTGTAGTCCGCAATGGATCAGCCAGCTTCTTATTTTATTTTTACTTTTCCTTACTTTTTATAAGTGTTGCATGTAGCTAATGTTTGTATTTATAACCTATCAATTGGATATATGATTTAAGGAAAATGTCGTCTAATATATTTTTCATTTTTACTTATGTCGAGGAATCATCAATCACCATAAACAAGATCCACCGGTCATGGCAACTTAGCAAATACTATATATTGAAGTGAACATAACAACCATATCACATGAGGCATAAGGAAAAAAGAAAAAGAAAAAAGAAGAGACAGTAGAAACCACGTGCTACCATATCACACGTGTAGCCTAAAGCCATAAGCTTCTAGGTATAGGAAGTGATGTGGGATACATTAACAACCACTCTAATGTGCAAACTGGATTACGAATAGCACATGTAATTTGAGTAATGGGTTGCCACATACATGAAATAAACTGAGGCAAATCATGACTTTGATACATGGTAGATTATTTAATCTAAAATTTTAAGTCCAAAGATGAAGAAAGATCACATATATATATAAAAACTATATAAATTCAGTGAACAAGTAATGTGATATAGTCTAATATGTTCCATCAATTTCTTCAAGAAAAGAGCGCAAAGTCGAGATAAATGGCAATTCAACTTCCCAACATTAAACCATCAGCAAACCGAGTTTCTAAAATAAAACCTTGTGTTATAAAAAAAGCCTTAAAAACAAAATTGAGAGCCAATAGACAACCCAAGGAATTTTCTCGATTCAGTCGAAGGCCTACATTCATGGGCAAAGGATAAGAACGAAGATTCATGTCTCAAAGTACGATGTAAGAGAAAGAGCTATGGAAACCCCTATACCCCAGTACTCCTAATGTGTGTCACATTCTCTAAATGGCATTTATGCTAAATCCCTAAGACAAAATACTAAAGAATTACAAAATTTCCGTCTAGTGGGGCGAGATCCCCTTGCACATAGTTTAGCCTGGCGCTTTGCTGCCACCACAAATATATCTCATGCAAAATTCTCAATCAACTCGTTATTGAATTTAATCTCATCAGGTTACGAATTAACAAGGCACAAAAAAATACAAGGTCACAATTGCTGAAAAATCCCAAATGATATTTTGAAGATGATATAATAATTGAAGGTTATTAATATATTCACTAATTGTATAGAGCCAACTTGTAGAGGCAGTCTGCAAATCCATGCTGAATATCGGGACATCAAAAACTCAAGAACACGTCGTAGTAGAAGCCTTTTGGGCAATCACTTCTAATACTACCGGCTGTTCCTGAGTCGGTCCCTTCATCCTTCGTCATTGGAGACATGAAGGAATACAGAGTGTCTCTGTTTCCTCAACCTCTGGTTTTGTAATTGCTTCACGTAGACTGGCTTTGGCTATTCCCGAAAGTCTGGTTGATCCGTAAAAATTGACCTCCGAGGGGTGGCTACGTCTAATGTGCCAACACAATAAATAGGAAGGGCCATAAGGATGCGACACGTGTCCGAAGTGGCCCCAATTTCACACTCTTTCTTCTCTCTCCTCTCTCTCCCTCTCCCCTGCACGCTCTCTCAGGCCCCACCACACTATCAAGAGCAACAAGGAAGCTGTTCACTTGTTCAGCGACTCCAGCAAAGTCGTTTGGCAACGGCGGACAATGGGTTTCGATGGAACTGCGGCAGCTCAGAGCTTCGGAGGAGGGCGACGGGCCAGCGCCACGCCGTGCGACAACTGCAGGTCCGCCACGGCCACCGTGTTCTGCAAGGCCGACGCGGCTTTCCTCTGCCCTGGCCTACAACCCCGGCGTCCATAGCGCCAACAAGCTCGCTTCCCGCCACGAGCGTGCGTGGATGTGCGAGGCGTGCGAGCGCAGGCCGGTAGCCCTCGCGTGCAGGGCCGACGCCGCCGCCTAGTGCGTCGCGTGCGACATGGCCGTGCACTTGCCACCCCCTCGCCGGCCGCCACGTGCAAGTCCCTTTAAAGCCCTTCTTCGACTTGGCCTTTGCCGCCGCCCGGCCCGTTGCGACGGGCTCCGTCCCTGACTTCCTCGACGGCGAGTGCTGCGGCCCCACGTGTCGCATCCTAGTGATCCTTTTTATTTGTTGTGTTGGCACGTAACCAATACTTTTCTCACTGGGGGACTTTATTTATTAAATGGCAGAAGAAGAAAGGGAACTGAGAAAGACGAAAAGAAAAGTAACAGAAATTAGTATTCAAATCCTTTATTTATCTAATCAAAATATATGCAAATTTGAATTTATGTGAAATTTGAATAGCGAAACCCGATTTTAAGTTGTTAAGTTGAAAATTTTCATCGAAATGATAAATTGGAACATTTTGCAGCCGTGAATTTTGACAAAAATTGATTTGGAGTAAAGATTTAATCCAGAACGAAATTTTAAAATTTTGCTCGCTGCGTTCCGAATATTTTAAATGAACATTTCGTTGACACGTGAGAGCTTCGTCGTTGCCCTACTTGCAATGGTGATCACAGCCTTTTCAACGGGCATTGATTCTCAATGTTTTCAGGTGCGCTCCTTAATCGGCAAAGCGTCTCCACTGACTTCGTTGCACTTACAAGAAAATTTATGTTTCCTTTTCTCAAATGCAGTTCAGAAAAAACGACTCGAGGAAAGAAGATGACGTTCCATATGGCTATGGCTTCTTCCATTTCGTTTTTGCCACGGGAGCCATGTACTTTGCTATGCTGCTGATTGATTGGAATACTCATCATCCCACGAAAAAGCATGCTTCCCCTCTTGCAGATGTTTAGCTTGCACTGACTGTTCGCATTTCTATTTCTTAAGATAATCATTTTTCTTGTCCGTCCTGATGCCACATTTCCAGCATTGGATGTGGCTATTATAGGAAAAACCCTTTCATCATTGTCATCAACATCTGTTTTGGTGGAGCTTCTATCAAGTTGTTTAATGTGTTCCTACATTCGCTTCTTTACCACTCGTAGTAATAGTAATGCTAATCATTAGTGAAGAGTTATTGTAGCTTCTTCACTGGCTCATATTTTTGCAAGGGAAAAGCCGGAGTACCCTTGACAAGGAAGAAGTCCTTGACTAGAAAGGTAGTGATATCATGCTCTTGCTAACGCCCTTTTGCAGGTGGACTATTGATGTGGGTTGGACAAGCACTTGGGTCAGGGTTGTGAACGAATGACTAGCAGTTTGTGTTTACTGCAAGTACCCAAAGAAACAAAGATAAATCTAGATTGCACAAACCTTTGATGCATCTTTTGAAGGTACTTCATCCCAAGCGAAGACTGTGTTAAAGTCAAATTTCTAATGCAATAGAGTTCAATCTTAATGCAGTGGAGAAAATTATCCAAAAACTCATAAACCTATTATACTTTTGCCAATTCAGTTATAAACCTTTTAACTTTGTCAATTTAGTCCTAAACATTTTCATTTTTGACCAATTCAATCCATCCAGCCAAAATTGACTGGAAAATGCTGACGTGGATGCCAGGTGGTGCCACGCTGGATTGTTGACGCTAACGTGGGCAATTTTTAATAATATTTTAATATTTTTTTTTCGAATTATTTTTTTCCTTTCTTTTTCTTTTCTTTCTTTTCTTTTTGGCTTTTTTCTTTACTTTTCTGGTGGCCAACCATCGGCCACCAGCCATAGCCCATGGCTGGCCTCGCCCGCCACGGGCGAGGCCCGGCCGGGCAAGGAGGAACCTCGGCAAGGGGAGCCCTTGCCTAGGTGTGGCCCGGCAAGGGTTGCTTGGGCGAGGTCGACCCTCCCCAGGCTAGGGCGCCCTTGTCGGGCGTTGGCTAAGCGACGGCGATGCCGAGCAAGGGGAGCGCTAGCCCAAGCGAGCGTCGACCTCGCCCAAACTAGATCTAGCGAGGCCGGCCCTCGCCCCCGGCCGGCGAGGCATGGACGATCGGGAAGATGATGACAGGCCTTCCACCCTCGCTAACGCTATTGATTCTCGGAGGTAAGTCAAGTGAGTCGAGGGTGAGGCGGGAGGACTCGAGCAAAAGAGAAGGAGGGACAACGAGGGCGAGGCGGGAGGACTGGCGAGAAGAGATGGAGGGATGAAGACAACGACAACGGCGACGGCGGCGGCGGCAATGGCGATGACGATGTGGTTTGGGCTTGAGTTCACGATCGCGGTGGTGGGGCGTCGCTGTGGCTAGTGGCCGGCCACTGGAAAAGGAAAGAAAAAAGCCAAAAAGCAAAGGAAAAAAAGAAAAAAAAAATAATTCAAAAAAATATTAAAATATTATTAAAAATTGTTCACATCGGCGGCGGTCCAACGTGGCACTGCCGGTGTCCACGTCAGTATTTTCCGGCCAAAATTGGCCGGATGGATTGAATCGGCCAGAAGTGAAAATGTTTAGGACTGAATTGGCAAAGTTAAAAGATTTATGATCGAATTGGCAAAAGTGCAATAGGTTTATGACTTTTTGGACAATTTTCCCTAATGTAGTGTGGATGCTTGTGGCTCCAATGCCATGGAAATGCAGAGAATTTGGAAGGTAGTGATTGACAAGGCAATGCATTTTGCCCCTGTGGATATACTCTCATGGGGATGAATTTGGTTTTCTACCATACGAGAGATCACGAGAGATCCACATGCCACAGAGTTTTGTGGTATAAAACTTTTTTTAGCTGATTTCGGTGCATAGAGCATTTGTTTAGTTGAGTATGGAGTTTATTACTACTGTCTCAATAGAAAGATGCGACATTTAACCCTGAAACTTTCTCAAGGATGATGCTAAGTGTGTAAAAATGAATACGTGTTCACAAAATCTTGTTCAATAATACACTCTCCAGCAGACGAAACCTAAGTACGCAAAAGCAAGAAATATGAACAGTCAAGACTTTCTTAAGCAAAATCTCGAACTGGTAAATTTCGGATACTCCACCGGTTTAAAACTGATGGACCCATCATCGAGCGCAAGAGGGCATTTTTGTAATTTGCACGGAACAAGCTTTCTTGGCCAAAGTCAGTTTAGCCGCTATATTAACTATTAAGGGAGTAATCCCCGATTAAATGTTGCAAATCCTGTTCAGGGGCCAAGGATATACGTGGTTGACTTGCGTGGTTACATTGGCGCTTCAACAAGGTAAAGTTCCTTTTACCACTTTCATGATTTTTTTTTTTTGGTAAATTTTACATGGCATGATAACCGAGAGGAAAAGTATTATATCATGTCATGGCCCGTACTTAGAGCATGAATGAAAATAGATTATCTTGAGGCATGCTAATTCATAAAGCTGGATTAGGTGCTAGATGGATTGTCAATTTGGTAGTCATTTTGGCTATGTACTGAAAATGTATGTGGGTAAATTAGTCAAATGATATGTTAGTATGTTGAATATGATATGTGGATATTGGATCAATGCTCATGATCGGCCTAGGCATTGGAATATGATATAGGTCCATTGACTGATTATTTTACGTGAGTTAATCATAGCCGATTTAATTTTTGGGGTTTAACTATAGTGAATGTAGTTTTTGAGCCTTCTCACATGGTGAAGTGTGACATTAGTGTTTCGACATGAGTAATAGATTTGACATCAATATGTTGAGATTTGAGGTGATATATAATATGTGATGTTGCATTATGTGATTTAAATGTGAATATTTGTTCTAGTTTGATATGCTGTATAATCGACATAAATTCTGCATCAGTCTTAACTTGATCCTATAGAAGTGGTGATTGTCAGATACAGAACCATATGATTTTCCTCACCCCCTTTTATCACAATTTCAGGGTCAAAAAATGAGGAAAATTTATCGAATGCATGTGGAGAGCAATTTGAGGGTAGTAGGAGACTTTACTTCTGGATACGGACATTGGGAATGGGACAAAAATATTTTTAAATAACCAGAACGAATTCTTTACATAAACTCAGGATGAATATTATCATTAAGACTGATGATTCCTTTAGGACTTCTACTCTGGCCACAATAGTAACAAGTGACAGGCTTCATGACTCATGAGAAGGGAAATAAATCCTTAAAAATAACACACAATTGAGGATACACGAGTAAAAAACAATCATTATTTAGATGAAATTTTCCTTGAAACGACATGAAGCGAGCTCCGCAAGCACGATTGAATGTTGCTCGATAAAACACTGAATACAGAATCTAGAAACTTATTGTACAATGCGATCGCTCCTGGACGGTTTGCTGTCGCCGTAAAGGGAACTCTTTTATCCCCAGGACAGCTGCAGCTATGCCATTTTTCTTTTTCTTTTTTTCCAGATGTACATCTTATAAAGCTCTAGGCCGTACATCTTATAAAGCTCTCGGCCATGATCCCAAGAGCTGTACGTACTAACCAATGTTTCGAGTTTTTCCATTGAGTAAGGACATTCGACGCTCTCTGATCTACTGTTAGACAAAGCTAACCATCTTGCTTCTATTTTCATTTCACAAGATAGAACCTTCGAACCATCCAGAGCCATGCGAAGCCCAAGAGTAAGGTCCGGCATGAGTCCAAGCTTATTGGAAATTTGCATATGCTGAGAAGGCAACGGCAACGAGTTCAAAACCTGCAGACAAAGGTCACAGTACCTCCGATTTAATAGCCCATAAGCCCGATCTTTACTGGCAATTTTAACCCCCAATAATGGATTTTCTGGGGACACGCAACAAACTTGTAAGTGGCTTCGAAAACAGAAATCTATTGCCCTAATTCTTCCCAACAGGGAGACCAGACTGTAGATAAGATTTTCAACTTCTCCCATTGAGCAGGGTGATTTTACGATCCCACAGTCAAACAGGATGGCCTCACTCGTTGAAGCAGGACATCTTGTCTCTGAAGCGTTAAATATTGTCGAGACAGAAATCTCTTTGATGTAACTAAGCATGCATTGGAGATAAACATCGTACTCTGTTTGAATCATCCCGCACTCTATAAGCAAGTCAATAGGATATTCAGAGAGTCTCAGAGAGGATCCCAGCTCCCCTCCGCTCATAATCTTGCCATATAATTCAGATCTTTGAGCACTCAAATAACTGGTGGATCTTTTTCTGCAGTTTTCCAGTTGCAGTCTTATGGCGCTACTGTTAATCTTTACCACTGCATTCTCCAGGTTTACGATCGATAAAGGTAGTCCTCCAATCAATGTGCCAGAAAGATCCAACTCTACCAATGATTTCAATAGCCCTATTGCGTATGGAAGTTCTTTTAGCCTTGTAGAATTCATCAAAGACAAGTACTTAAGATCCACTAGCTCTGAGATTTCCTGAGGAAGTTGATCAAGTCCGAGATCTTCCATCACTAGCCTTGACAGACCTGTAAGTTTACCAATCCAAGATGGCAAATTACGAATGTATTGGCACTGGATTAAGATAAGCTCTCTCAGGGAAGATAGACAACCAATTTCCTTTGGCAAATCTTTTAGACGAGGACACCATTTGATCTTCAAGCACTTGAGATGCTCCAATTTTCTAATTGAGCCATCAATTTCATTCAAGTTCTCACAATCTCTGATGATCAATCTCTCTAAATTTAAGCATCCAATAAAGTCTGGTGTTCTAGTTAGAAATTCACTACCTTTGAGATTTAATACCTTCAGTTGACTTCCCATCTGTAAAACAATCAAATTAGTATCATCAGAACACATCAGATCGAGGAATTACAGCATGTCATCATATGATGAGACTGAGTAAATGCATGGACTGAGATCTTACCACGATTTGGACCCATCCGCTCCACTCGTCTATGATAATATTACCCGAAAGCTTGAGAATAACTAGGCTCTTCAGCAAAAAATTGTTTGCCTGAAGTTTTGAAGGGCAGTGGCGCCAACAAAGCCATCTTAACTCCGAAAATATTTTCTCGAAATCTCCAGTGAAGTTTCCTCCGTCCATTTCAAGGAACCTTATTTTCGAAAGATCTGCAAAGTCTTCATGAGTAAAGTTGTGTCTAGATCCCAATAGTGCAAGCGCTACGACATTATCTGTTCCCTGATAATATAAACCAGAATTAGTGAGCACAGGCATCGAGTTATATGATGAACTTTGAAAACATGGAATATAAATCCTCTTTGATTTTTTCCTGTAGAAGAAAAGGCTGATTTTGCATTGGTTCTTACCTTTCTTGCCCGGACTATGTCTAAGGCCATCTTGCATGACCACAATCGGCTCCGACCTTCAGGATTTATAATATTCTCCCGACGAACAATTTCTCTTCCGAGATCTCTTAATTGATCATGCATCCATATTCTATCGCCATCAACAATCTTGATCAATGACTTACGAATAAGAACCTGAAATTCAGCATCTGGAAAAAGATTGCAAGATTCCCACATGTAAAATGCATTGGTTTTTCTCTTCATCACAAAGAAGCAAGCGATATCCAGAAAAATTTGTTTTGTATCATCCTCCAGTGCATCATAACTTATTATTAACTTTTCGAGAACTTCCTTTTGGGGGACTTCCTTCAACTTCTTCAATGCACCATCCCATGGTTCATTTTTGATGGTACGGAGATACGAGCCTATCACCCCAATAGTCAAAGGGAGTCCTCCGATTAAAGCTACAACTTCTCTTGAAAGATAATCAAAATCAGGTGGAGGTGAATCTGTGCCAGAGGCGCACTTGCTAAAAAGTTGTAGAGCATGATCAAAATGTAACTCCATCATTTCATAAGGGTAAATCTTTATGGGCTGCGTTAAGACACTTTCTTCCAACCCTTCCACCTTGGTTGTAGGTATTACCCTAGTGTCTCTAGCTTCTTGGACAAAACCAATCAGGTTTTGCTGCCAGTTGCATGAGTTGATCACTATCATCCACATCATCAAGAACAATCAAGACTCTTTTGTTAGGCAGTCTATGTTTTATCATATTTACTCCTTCGTCTATGTCAAAGGTCTCTGGATGTGTGAGGTTGAAAAGGTCCCATAGTAGTTTCTTTTGCAATTTTTCAATGCCATCGAATCGGGATGATGATTCTCGAACATCACGAAGAAAGCTCCAACCATGAAATAGAGGAGAGAGTTCATTACAAACTACGTTGGCAAGCGTTGTCTTTCCGATACCACCCATGCCGTAAATTACGACCACTCGGATATCATCACAAGTGGGATCTAACAACTTCTTAATGTATTCTACTCTGTCCGTTATTCCAACCAAATCATCGGGAACGTTTCTCTCTCTTGTTGTCATCCCACGAGAAATCTCTTGCTTGATATCTCCAATGACTACGCTGTGGCTGCCACATTGTTGAATTTAACGCTTAAGATGATTAAAACATTTATATAAATAGAATATCCATCAGAGGCATGACTTATAATTGGCATACCTTTAGTGTTAACCCATTAAACACCCCCCCCCCCCCCCCCCCAAAAAAAAAAAAAAGAAAAAAGAAATAGTGTGCCTAAACAGAGCATAGAATGGTACAATAAGTAAATCAACATTACCGTTGGCCTCTAATCTGCCATCCCTTGATTTTAGCAACCTTTTTTAAAGCCTCCTCCCAGGGCTTCACTACATGACGGCCTTGCTCCTCCTCATGCCTCCTTAAAGCGTCTCCATACAGTTTTGTTTCGAGCTTAAGATCCGAGGGTTCCACGTCATAGAATATCGGAAGTATCTCATGCCCTGTTCGTCCTCCCGAAGAATCTGGATATGCACACTCCATCATGTGTGCGAGCTCGCGGAGGCACCATCTACTCGAAGCATATCCGGTGGAGAAGATGGGTATGTAGATCTTGGAGTCCTCTATTGCACGCATAATCTTCCACCCAATCTCCTCACCCTGTCGGATTTCTTCGTCGTCCATAAAAACCCGGAACCCTGAATTGGTCAGGGACTCATGGAGGCGATCTGCAAATCCATCCCGAGTGTCGGGACCTCGAAAACTCAAGAACACGTCGTAGTAGAAGCCTTTTGGGCAATCACTTCTACTGCTACCGGCTGCTCCTGAGTCGGCCCCTTCATCCTTCGTCATTGGAGACATGAAGAAATACAGAGCGTCTCTGTTGCCTCAACCTCTGGTTTTGTAATTACTTCACGTAGACTGGCTTTTACTGTTCCCGAAAGTGTAGTTGATCTGAAAAAGCTTCAACATTCAACACTACCCAAGGGCCAAAAAGTTACTCGGGACGCAGCCATGAACCACCATCTATTCCGCCACAATCAACCCTCACAGCTATTTCAGGAAACTATCATAGGACTTCCGGCCGCAGGAATCCCCCCACGCACAAGGGCTCAATATTTGGTATCGGCGGGCGCTCCCTTCGGCCGGAGGAGGAGGGCGCGCGGGGGCGGAGCGATCGAGTGTCGAGATCGCAGGAAGGGGAGCGACGGAGAGGATTCGGTATTTACAGGTTTTAGAGAGAGAAAGTGGAGAGGGACAGAAGAAAGTGGGGGCCCCGTGACAAAGACGAAAATAACATAAACAAAAAGGAAAAAGAGATCGAGAGAGACACCGTACCAACCAATCTTGACTACATATGTTATATATAATATATTATTTAGAATTTTTTATTTAGAGAAAAACCCTAAGTCAATGGTCTCAACAAACCGACCAAAAAAAAAAAATGGTGTCGATAATATTAAATGGCTCCTTAGCGTGGAATTCCAATAATTTTATACTGCTCTTTAATAACTTAGACTTTTAATATCTTTTACGACGTTAACATACATAATTTACAAATAAGGAAAAGAGGAGTCTTTATGACGTCTAAAACAGCGTAAACCATTTCTCACGATATTCTCCTCTAATACTTGTTCTCTTATAGCTTTTTTTTTATCCTTTTAGTCTTCAATTTGCAAAGATTGAAAGAAACAACTTCCCCATTTGCCACTCGACAATTGCCTTGCTTGCTTTTGGTCACTCGTGCCGTTTGTTGCTCGATGCTCGATACTCAGCCCCCTTATTGCTCGGCGCTCACCTTACTTGACACTCACCCCATTTGATGCTCTCCACTCGCCTCTCTTCACTGACGTTGTTCATTGTCGAATCTATTGGGTCATTGGGTCCTCAATCGCCTTTTTAAGGAGTACAAAAAAATGAAATAAAAAAAATTATCGGTTGGTATCGGGTTAACCTTAGAACTGGACCAAACCTATAATGTTGATTCAATCCTCGGTCACCTTTCCAAGGAGTATAAAAAATGAAACAAAAAAAATTATCAATTAGTTCTGAGTTGACCCTAGAACTAGATCAAACTCATTGGTTTAGTTCGATCCTCAATCGCCTTTTCAATGGGTACAAAAAATAAAATAAAAATATTATCGATTGGTTTTGGGTTGACCTTGGAAGCAGACCGAATCCATTAGATCAGTTAGGTCTTTAGTCCCAAACTCAATAGAGTCAATCCTTGGTCCCAATAATTGAGGATCGACACTATGCGGGTTAGTCCTAGGGTTAGGGAGTGGATCGGCCCAACTCGGACCATGTTCATCTTTAGTTAAATTAAGTATTGCTTGGTAATATCTAATCAAAATAATTTTTTGAATTAGGACATAAATTCAAAATTATGTGAAATTTGAATTACAAGACCCAATTTTTTAGTTGTTAAGTTGAAGAATTTCATGGAAATGATAATTTAGACAGTTGTGCAAATCATAAAATTTGATGAAAATTGATTTGGAGTAAAGATTTAATCAGAATGAAATTTTAAAATTTTGCACTCAAGCTCTACATTGCAGATACCTTGGACTCGGGGGAGCTTCATTAGCCCTACCTGCAATAGTGATCACAACCTTTTCAACAAGCATTGATTCTCAATGTTTTCAGGATTGCTCCTCAATCGGAAAAGCATCTCTCCACTGACTTTAGTGAACTTCAAGAAAATTGATTTTTTTTTTTTTTTTTAATGCAGTTTAGGAAAAACGACTTGAAGAGCGAAGATGACGTTCCATATGGCTGCGGCTTCTTCCATTTTGTTTTTTTGCCACGGGAGCCATGTACTTTGCTATGCTGCTGATTGGTTGGAATACTCATCATCACACGAAAAAGTATGCTTCCCTTCCTGTAGATGTTTTAGCTTGCATTGACTGTCGGCATTTCTATTTCTTAGGATAATCATTTTTCTTGTCCGTCCTAATGCCACATTTCCAGCATTGGATGTGGCTATTATAGGAGAAACCATTTCATCATTGTCATCAACATCTGTTTTGGTAGAGCTTCTATCAAGTTGTTTGTTATGTGTTCCTACTTTTGCTTCTTTAGCATTTTTAGTAATAGTAATGCTATTCATTAGTGAAGAGTTAATGTAGCTTCTTCGCTGGCTCATATGTTTCAAGGGAAAAGCCCGATTCCTTGACAAGAAAGAAATCCCTGACTAAAAAGGCAGTGATCTCATGCTCTTGTTAACGCCCTTTGCAGGTGGACTATTGATGTGGGTTGGACAAGCACTTGGGTCGGGGTTGTGAACGGATGGCTAGCGGTTTGTGTTTACTATAAGTACCCAAAGAAACAAAGATAAATTTAGACTGCTCAAACCTCTGACTCTCTTTTCAAGGTACTTCATCCCAAGTGAAGACTGTGTTAAAGTCAGATTTCTGATGCAATGAGTTCAATCTTAATGCAATGCGGATGCTTGTGGCTCAAATGCTATGGAAATGCAGAGAATTTGGTGGAATTCCGTGAAAAGTTTGGAATGTCTTGGAATTCTTTAACTAGTGTTGATCCGATTCAGTTGCCATCCATGCGACATGAGTTTGAAGTCGCAACTAGCACAGGGAGTTGTCCTCGGAGGCTCGACTCAACTAGAAAACCAACTGCGATAAGAGACTGGAACTCGATCCATTTGTGGGGCAAAGTCTATCTGCAATGGAAAAGAAGGGAAAAGTGGAAAATAGAGAATGGTAGATAGTGGTTGACAAGGCAATGCATTTTGCCCATGTAGGGATGAATTTGGTTTTGTACCATACGAGAGATTGACAAGCCGAAGGGTTTTATGGTGTAAAAGTCTTAGCTGATTTCAGTGCAAAGGGCATTAGTTTAGCTGAGTATGGAATTCACTACTATTGTCTCAGTAGAAAGATGCAACATTAATCCTGAAGCTTTCTCAAGGATGATGCCAAGTTTGTAAGGTGGAAAGGTGTTTGCAAGAACTTGTTCAATAAAACACTCTCTAGCCAACCAAACCTATACTTTTACAAAAACAAGAAACATGAACCGTCAGACTTTCTTAAAAATAATAGCGAATCGTTAACTTTTGGGTAATCCACCGGTTTAAAACCAATGGACCATAAACAAGCGCAAGAGGGCATTTTTGTAATTTTGCATGGAACTGGCTTTTTTGGCCCAAGTCAGTTAGCAGCTATATTAAGGGAGTAATCTCTGATTAAATGTTGTAAATTATGTTTAGGGGCCGAGGATATACGTGGTTGTCTTGTGTGGCTATTTTAGCACTTTGACAAGGTAAAGTTTCTTTTACCACTTTTATTATTATTTTTTTTTTTGGGTAAAATTTAAATCACATGGTTACCGAGAAGAAAAAAATACCATATCACGTCATGGCCTGTATTTAGAGCATGGATGAAAAGAAATTATCTTGAGGCATGCTAATTCATAAACCTCTTGATTTGATATCTATATGTTGAGATATTAAAGTGATATACAATATGCGATGTTGCGTTATGTGATTTAAATGTGAATATTTGTGCTTGTTTGATGTGCTGCATAATCGACATAACATCTGCATAAGTCATAGCTTGATCCCAGAGAAGTGGCGGTTGTCACATACTGATCCATGGTTTTGATTACCTTCTTTTCTTACCATTTTAGGGTCTGAAAAAAAGGAAAATTTACTCGAATGCACGTGGGGAGCAATTTGGGGATGGTATGAGAATTTACTTCAGAATATTGAATAAAGATTACGGAATTGGGATTTATAAATTTCTAGTTCTGGTTAATTCGTGTTATATTATAGAGGACCTTATTATAGGCATTATACAGCAATAATAGGGGAAATGAGGAAAAGGAAAATTTGGACGATGCAGTCTCTTTGAAAATCATGTAGGTGTCTTTGTCTGGTCGGATCAGAGAATTCCTGTCTTAAGTTCCTGTCTCTCCAAATATGCCGATTCACCTTCTTTCTTGACAGAAAATGCACCATGGACAACCACACAACCCCGGGATGAACGTCCCAAAATATCATCTGTCCAATACCTTGTATATGAAGAGCAAGTTTTGAGCGGAAGCAGGGTAACATTGGATGACAAAAGTTAGAAAGAACAGATGCAAGTACGTCATCGGCTTAGGGAAAAAAATCTGGTCTTGCGTTAGGAAAAAAGAAATTTGATTGATGTCATTGATTGTCACCAGAAATAGTTCTCAATTTTTTAAATTAATTTTCCATTTTAAATTTCTAAAAAAATAAAGAGATTTCAATAGCTAGCATTACTTAAATGAACCCCCATGCAAGAAAATTTTAAAACAACAAGATAATGTATTATGTATTTGGTCTTATCATTTCTTGATATCTGATAAAAACCAACAATAAAGAATACTATCAATCAAACGATTTAGTTATTAAATGTAATATTAATATAACATTATATGATCCAAAATATTAATGACAAACTTATTTTCGTGCATTATTATCCATTGATTTCATCTCATTAACTCCATGAAGTGACAGGAGAGACGACATATTTCACAGAACTCCCCTAATTTATCTATCTCTCAAATAATTTTCATTCACTTTCTCTACGTTATATATGATATTAAATTTATTTTTTGATTTATTTTAAGTTATGTGATATTAAAATTTTAATATACCACATTATTTTTTTTTTTTGTTCTTTCCGCATAAATAGCACTGGCATAAGTCTAGTGATATATAAAACTCCTCTATCTCATCAAAACAAAAAGTGAAAGAACACCAATATCAGATGCTTATCTTTCATTGTTAATTCTTCAGGTAGGATAGTGGTTAAAGCCTTCGCTGACCAACAATGTTTGCAATCAAAATTCCTAAAAGCTCATGAAAAAAAATACTTGAGAACTTGAAACCATTACCGCTCATGTGATTGATCAATGCAGTCTACTATGGATACAAGCTCTTGGAGGCACAACCTACTCCTAGATATCCAGCCAGTGGAAGGTTTTGTTTCTTCTAGGATGATTCTTCCACCACGAATGAACTCATAAAGGCACTCAATGAGTTTGGTGTGCAGATCGGATCCTCGAAAGTGGAAGAGAATGTTATAGTCACTACTTTTCATTGTCTCTCATGAATTGACATGTTCGTTCGTCGGAGGAGCTGTATTGAGATTAATTCATTAAGTTTCAAGTGATTCCTTCTTTTGATTTTTCCATCTAATATTTTTTAAGGTTTGCAGACCATGTAAGACAATTCATTAACACACTAAAATCTGGCATTCTGCAAAACCAGCCCAATGGACTAATCTGGGACTGATCTGCAAATCATCTCGGGAATGTGACTAATGTGCAGAATGAGTCCAACTGGGATTGATTATCAACACCCATATTTTTGTTGAAATTTTAAAATATCCATTTATTTTGCAAAATATATAAATTTATAAAATAATGTAAAAAAGAAGAAAAGAAAATGGAAAAAAATGAAATCAAAATGAATAAAAAACGAATGGGCCGGCATGCCCGACACACTTGGCATAACCTTGGGCCCTCCCCCCTAAAATTATGCTCCTTTGGCCCATCCTTTCTTTTCTTTTTCCAGCCCATTTATTTTGTATTTTCAAAGCCCACGAGAGCTTAACAAAGCCTATAGCCCATATCAATTCTTCCTTCTTTGGCACAACTCACGTCTGTGATGCGAGAAGGTGAAGGCCGATGAGAAGGAAAATCCGATCGCCGGAGCTCATCGCCGGTTTTCAGGGCTTCGACTGAGAAGAGAGAGGTCTGCTCGAGAGAGGAAAAACGGAGAGAAAGAAAAACCAGAGAGAAAACGCTGGGTAGAGAGAGGGCCATCGAAGGTGGAGAGACGTGCTGGAGAGATGGAAGGCTGGACGCGCACTCAACAAAAGGGGGCGATTCTTGCTCCTTCTCCTTCTGGCTGTTTTGCATTTTGTTGCCTCTGGACCCTGCTTGGTTGTCTATATTCCATCTCAGTCGTGTTTTGATGTCCCCTCGAGTTATCGCTTGCCCTCCGGTCGACACCCACCGGATGTTCGACGAAATGTCTCTATGATACTCACGTGAGTCGCGTTTGCCTTGCTGAAAATGTAGCCCCTTGTGTTCATAGTTTGTCAGTTTTTACGAGTCATTGTCACGATTCCTCGCGTCTTTCCTTCATTACGTCCACTTTCGTGTGCGTGGTGTGTTTTGGGTCCATCGTTCTGGTGATGGATGGTGCCCAACCGTGACTTTCGCAGAGGGTGAGAGTGGATGGTGGGCAAATGAGGAGCGCTGGGTTCTGCATCTTCAGTAAGAACGATTAAAACTTTTAGTCTTAATCTTGCTGGCTTTTGCTTAAGATGAGTGCATACGTTCGTGAGAAGTAAAGGATGGGAGCAGTGAGGAAGATGACCCGATTTAGAAACGATAATGAAGTGCGCCAAAAAAATGCTTATGGTTAAACTTACCATCCAAATTTCGTTCATTTTTCCTTTCCATTTTCCATTTAATATTACCTACCAGTTAAAACATTACCATACTTGAATCCAGGTCATGTAGGGGACACCACATAGAGCAACTAAATGATGTTCCCAGGATATAGCATGTGACTTACACCTGCCTAACGTGATTTTTCTGACCATTCTTCCTCTTCCTCCATTTGTATACATATGTTGTCACATGCAGTGGCTTTCTAAAGAACGAATCCACAAGATTAAAAGTATTATCAGCTCATGGCTTCCTTGATAGGCAGACTTGTATGTATTTCCTATCGAACTGATTCGGACAAAAAAGGGGGTAGACAAAGGTCAAACTTAATCTCAGGGTCTTCATGTTGCCTGTAGTGACACTTAATGCAAATGCTGTCCATCATCAACTCATCTATTCCATTCTGACCAAGCAATTGTTATTATATTCCTCAAGCAGTCAAAGAAATTTATGGTCAGTGAGCCAATCTGCAATGATGACTATATAAATGGATATTTGTGGGTTGTGTGATTTAAGGGTTTTGGGATGCTTGCACAAGGAAGGACAATTAGCTCAATTTACTGTGACTGAGATATGTAATCTGTAATTTGGAAAATATAGGTATGCTTTTTGTCATTAGATGAAAACCTATGCATGTTTTTCTTTTCCCTAGTTAGATATAAGGAAGAGCTCACCGTGTCATAAGACTAATCTGAATCTTGAGCAATTCTTCTGTGCACCTGCAACCTAAATACCGATAAGTTGTTAGATCATTTGAATTTTTGCATAGAGCTATCAAATTTTTTCTTTCGGATAATTAAAGAATTTATTTATTTTGATGTCGAGGATCTGGCCTAAATATTAAAGAATTTATTGATCTCCAGCTATACAAATAAAAGGAACCAAATATTTGAAGAAGGATCGCATGAATCAGATACACACAAATATATGTGTTAAGTCCTATATGCGAATTGCAACATAGGTTGCAATTTTACGATTTGGCTAAATAGAATGGAATAGTTGCTACACTTGTGACTTTGCCAAAATCCGAACCATGTGAGGGTACTTTCCTTTTAAACCTGAAGCGTGCGGACCAGAAAGTGCATGCGTGAAGCTGGAGACGAAATTATTCTCTGACGTAATTATTGTCCCAATTATCGTCGCTTTGTCCGGTTTTGGGCAAGCTCTGGATGCCACCGTCAAGCAAGAGAAAGAAAGGAGTACACGCAATATTTTAAGCATTGGAAATTCAATGCGGTCTGTCTCAAATACAAGTCAAATGTCGAACCTACAAAGTACACTATACTGAAAAAGTGGAAAATAGAAAAATCATTTCAAACTCACTAACTCCTGCGCCTGAACACACTCTAGTGGCCAAAATATAGGTAAGTCGGTGCTGAACCCAAGTCATTTATGGATTGATCCCGACTCGGGAAAGGTTAGTGCCAATTATCTTAATTAGTCAGGTTTCATTATCATCTCCACCTGTGTAATTCTAACTTGTAGCAAGAGAAAATCTTCTCTTTTGTCCCTAATACACGCAATGACTTCTTCAAGCATCAAATATGTGCAGATTACAGGATTTAAAAGTGATGATAAGTTCACGCGTGCTTAAGTTCATCCAGGACTAACATCATCTTTACCGTGATATGAGCACTGCATATATGAACGTTGCCATTCATCTCCGAACATGGAAGATGTGACCAAAGTTCATCTTGATTGAAGGGGACATGAATCCCATGACCAGTCGACTGTTCCAACTCTGGCACCTCCTTTTTTCTTGCTTTGGACAATTATTGTTCCATGTTTCCCGCGGGAGATGCTCGCAGTGGCAACTATCAATTCTCACATGAAAGGCCTCATGTTCATCAGCCTTTCATGAATGTTGGATTGGATGGGACTTTACAAAAAGCTCGTCGTCTTTATGATTTCATCGATCATCACATGACAAATTCTGGTTGGCTAGTGGTTGCGCTAGGGTGCACCTTTCTCAGCTACCCTCCGCAGCACAATGTCTTCGCCGGTTGAATCTGCATAGAGCTCGCGGGCCCCTTTCTGGAACAATTGTTATTTCTTTTTCCGGTTGAAATTATTTTGAAGGTATTCACCACCATTTACATATAGAAAATTAAGACATCTCCGAGTCATTTTATCAACTTCTTGTTTTAAGGTGGCATAGTCAGATTAAACAAGCCACTATATATTAGCTTTTATGAATACTTTTAAAATACTATGTTGTATTATGACATCATCAACTGTCAACCGGTAGATGATACTGATCAACAAAAAGGTCAACTAATTGACAAATCTCAATCACTGGATGACAACAATGTTCAGTACATTATAATACCTTTACAAATTCCATGCATTTGGATTACCATCTTTCCTAATGTCTTTCATCACTAGGATTATTCTCCTTCATTTCTGTTTAATGTTGGGTTTTGTACGCAATTGGTTGTATCTCCCAACAAAACTTTTGACCACCCCATGTCCTTCTCTTTCCTCCCTGTCTGTCTGTCTCTGTCTGTCTGTCTCTTTCTCTCTCTCTTCCGGTCCTTATAAATTGTCACTTGATGAGCGGTAGATCTGGCATTTTGATGTACATAAACATTTAGGATCATGTTTCACACTCTAGGATGAGATAAAACACCACAGCGTTTTGTCTGCTATATCTGGGTAGTGGATCAAATGGGGAAGATCAGTTTTGGCAGGGTTATGAGCTGCTTCTCTGTTTCATCTGGCTTTGACAGTTCTTGGTTCTGCATGAGTTCTGTAAAAACCCATGACGAGATGGAGCAAAAACCACTGATCACAAGTGAGCTAGATCACTTAGTGAGACTGAAGGATGTGCCCACCACTGAAAGTCAGACTATGGGATTTCAACACAAGCCAAAGGTGAGTTTTGCGATTTCTTGTTTTTCTTTTCTCTCCTCTTAAATAGTAAATTGTATGGTGATTTTTCTTATCCTTCTCTGGGATTTTTTCTGAAATGTGGGGGGTGTGGAAAAATGTAGATGGTGATGCTAAGGGTGTCCATGCACTGCAATGGATGTGCAAGAAAAGTTGAGAAGCACATCTCAAAGATGGAGGGTATGTGAAATCTCCTTCTTCTATAATGCTGCCATGCATTTGAGCACTATCACATGTTGAAATAATCTTTTATTTTCTTAGATTCTTGGGCCTTTGTCTTTCAATTGACAGGAGTGACTTCATACAAAGTAGACCTGGAAAGCAAGATGGTGGTTGTTATTGGAGATGTAATTCCTCTTCAAGTACTAGAGAGTGTCTCTAAGGTAAAAAATGCCGAGTTCTGGAGCGACTCTGTAAATTCAAAGCTTCCAACAGCCCAGAGGAACATGACCACTTTCATGTAATCCATTTATTTCGTTTTGAAGACCTTTAAGGAAGAAATACATCTGAAACACATTAATAAGATCTTTGCTGCATTTTTTAAAATATTTTTGGATAGTATTGATAGTAGAATCTTCAGCTTGACCAATCCCCAATGGAGACAAGCTATATTGGTTCCAGACGTATGCCTCAATAATATCAGAGACGTAATGTGTGACTCGTGATAACTTTTCCAACGATAAGCATCTCGTAAGGATATCATGCTTCTTAGTGTCTTGATGCCGCGTTCATTTTAGTTATTGATTGCCGATGCCCTTTCCCTATCCAAATCGATGACAAGTAGGAATCGAGTAATGGAGGTTGTTTTGGCTGAACAAACTATTTGTTGGACCTAACTCAACTCCAATAGTAGTGAGATCGGACAGGTTGAAGAGGAAAGCTGGGTCTGATTACAACAGATTGAAGCATTCGAGAGTAAATTACAACTAAATAAAGGATAAGTATAATAGAAGTCCTAAAAATTATTAGGAAAGTGCAATTGAGTTCTAAAATTTACAAAAAGTATAATTAAGTCCTAAAATTTATCAAATTGATTCAATTGAGTCTTAAAATTAATACTATCAAACTTACTAACGCAAAATGCTGACTTGGCATTTTAAATGATTTTATTTTCCATGTGGCATTTTAAAATATTTTTTATTCAAAATTTTTTAAAAATTAGATTTAAAAAAAAGCTAAAATTTATTTAAAAAAAAAACTGTTCAAAAAGAAAAAAGAAAATGGTATCAATGGGCACTTCCACTATCGCCACCCATCACCAAAGGGGCCTGCAATGGTTGCTAGTGACCCTTGTCGAGCAAGGGTGAAGGCATCGAATTTGGGTATGTCGACCCTCATGGCAGGCCGATGACCATCACCCGCCCTGGGCGAGGCCTCATCCGCCCCCACTCAGGGTTGCTGAGGGGTCGGTGACCATCGCTCACTAGATCTGGGTGAGGCCTCGCCGACCCTAAGTGGGGGCTGATGAGGAATCACCTAGGGCCCACGATGGTCGTTGGCCCCCATGAAGGTCGGTGTGCCCAGATTGGGCGCCTTTGCCCTACTTGGCGACGGTCGTCGGCACTCATAGGAACTGATGAGGCCTTACCCTAGCTGAGCAAGGGTTGACCACCCCCCCACCGACAAGGCCAACAACCATCGCCAGCCTTCGACAATGGGTGGCGGAGGCGAAGGTGCCCACCGATGCCATTTTTTTTTTTTATGAACAGTTTTGTTTAGCTTTTCTTTTTTTAGCTTTCAAATCTAATTTTTAAAAAATTGAATAAAAATAATTTTAAAAAGCCCCATGGAAAATAAAATTTAATTTAAAAATGTCACATGCAAAATAAAAATTTATTTAAAATGTCACGTCCACGCCACATCAACATTTTCCGTTTATATGACTCAATTGAACAAATTTGATAAGTTTTAGGATTTAATTATACTTTTTGTAAATTTTAGGATTTAATTACACTTTCTAATAAGTTTTAAGACTTTTATTGCACTTATTCCAATAAACAAATACAAGAGAAATTGCAGATCAAATCTACAAACGAGTTCTGGCCCAGCCCATCTTGCGAAACACGCTCTGGATTTTGACCCAACTATGAAACTCAGGGTCTCGCCCCATCCTAGGAACCACCAATCCCAGTGGAATTTGGACCGTCATTTCCATGAAATATATGTATACACACACCCCACCAATTCAAAGCCCAAAATCACTCTTAGAGTCCCCCAAAAATTTAGAGCTCCCCCCACTAAATTCGAATTATGTCGTCGGAGTCACGTCGTCAGACGGAGAAATATTCATGGAAGATGAGGACGTGGTTTCGCAACGGCCCGTTTTACCACAAAAAGATGAAATACCTTCGAGTGGGAGAAAGGTGTTTCACTGACTTGATGTAAATTCTTTTAAAATATGGATGGATCGATATGAATTGATAAAGGTTATGATGGGTTCTTTGTTGATCATGAACAGGAAACAAATCTACTATTATTTTAGCGCACTTATCTAGAAGAGATTACATATTCAAAAGTATTGCTACTTGATGTTTACGTATTGGTGTTGATTTATCATCATTGCTTCCGAACTCCAATGCTTAGTAAAATCTGCAATAACTCGCTGATGATAAGCCTATTAATTGGTGAAAGCTTTAATCGATAACTGGCAATGCCTTATTGATGATTTTATTTGCAATTATCGATTCCTTTCAAGTTGTCTACTGTTCTATTCATTAATTGACCAAACTCTGTTGTCAACAAATAAGTTTGATCCTTGTTGATAATAACTAAAAATTGATCATTTTTGGATGTCAATAAAGCCAGAAGGCACATTGTGGAGGACCTACATAGACCCAAGGACATAATCCCCTTGACCAAGGTTAATGTGCGCTGGATGATGGGTAAAATTCTTATGGCATAATGGATAATGTGTACATCAGATGTGCCACATGGCGATGATATGTAGAGAAATAAGCAAATCAGAAATGAGGCATTTCAAAATTGAAACACAACATTGATTGGAATGCATATTAGGCGATAACTTCAACAATGTAACTGACCCAAAAGAAAAAAAAAAAAGCTTTCTCCTAAATGATGGTGGCAATCTATAAATTGGCCTATTATGATATTGAATCAATTTAAAGTTTAGAATGCAATGCACATTGGAACAAAGTCCTTGAACCTAAGTAAATTTACTAAAAGTTTGATTATGATAGCGCCATAAGGCAAATATTAAGATATTAGTAGGACATTGCTACCAAGCGAGTAATTCGTGCGGATTTAATAGACCTTTGTGGGGGCATTTAGAACACTGATCAGCAGTGTGCTACCGAGCTTTGCAACTGATCGAGTGATCTTGTCGAACAACAGGTATATGTAGTAAATAATGCAACGCAGATTACACATTTACATCAAGATGCAACACATGGACGAAATCCAAATAAATTATTATCTTACAAGACCATATCATACACTATTCGTAAGTTGTACAAGACCTCATTGGACCGTTTTAGCTGCTTATTTCCTTAGGCACACACGAGTCAACTCTCTCGATTGTTGAAGCTGAGGCTTAATATCGAGTTTCATCGATGAAGCTATTTACAGAGCATTAGTTTTACACACTGCTCCAAAAATGGCTGCACTAGAGCAAACCTTGGAGGATTGTGAAAAAGCATTACTTCTTTCGATGCTTTGGCTTGGGTAGGTGTGGTTTTTCCGGGTCAGAGGAAGTGCTTTCGCTTGACAAGTTCTAACTTATTTGAAGACAATTTCTCGCAAAGACCGAATTTCTTCCGTTCCTGCCACAAATCAACTCAGGCACGTTCCTAGAAAACACAGCGAAAGACGATGGCTCTCTGGAAATGGAGGCGCGTTGAACTCCAAATGAAGAACGGTCATGGACTCGTGTAGAGTTATCATTCTTTGCATCTCCTGTCGCTCTCAGTGAGCCTGGTCAACCAAAGAGGGCGGTTGGATCGAATGAGGACCAATCCGGCGGAAGGGGGTCAATGGTTCTTGTTTTGGGACAAAAAAGTCAGTCTACCGTTTCTCTTGTAAATTGTCAACAAGTGGAAGGTAACTGGAAAGTTGCAAATTTGAATCTGTTCTATTATTTTTCGTAGATTATATTGCTTGCAGGAACTTTCTGTTAATTTATCTACGTGTCTTGCTCAGTTGGAGAACCAAGTGCTTGTTAACTTCAGAAAGAACTACTTTGTAACATTCTGTTACTTAAGTGTTTGATGATCAAACTAGTACAGATTGTGCAATTTCTGTAACTGTTCATTTTACGAGCCATGAGGGATCATGCTTTATACTGATTGCTATGATGCCTGCATGAGTGTAGAACAGGATTACTCTTCTATATCCGAGAAGCCGGCCATGCATACAAAATCAAAAGAACCTCAGTTAGATGGACGGATTCCCAAAATGTAATAGAGTCCGTGAATTTTGATTCTTTACAAGGATAAATATATCGAGAAAAAGCAATTCAACTTGGGTTTCCCATTTTATTCAAAGCTCTCTTCTAAGAACATTAGATTCAGTTATCATTCTAAACACGAGGTTTATAATTGCTTATTTGTCTAGGCAGGTCATTGAACAGCTATATGCATTGTATACAATTAATGAAGACGAGATTGATGTGCAGGATGATATACCAATCTTAGAAGTACAGCAATTAATTTGGTCTCTAGGCCATTCTTAGTCTGTAATTCTTGCATAAAGCTGTTACGCAAGCTTTTATGAGGTCTTTCATTTGGTCTAGTGAGTTGAACACACTCCAGATTCGACATCTGCATTCAAAATAGGTCATTGTAATGAATCACCTTTTGTCTTGATTCCTTTTACGTGATATCCTTGAATCGTTCATGTGAAGGTTTGATAGATGTAGCAGGAATTTGAACTAATGGCATGGAATGCAGGGATCCGACTGAACAATTTATGCAACTCACGGTGTTTTCCAATGATTTTGGCTGCAAGACCATATGCTCATAGGGTTTTTCATCTTTTTTCAGCAATAGCGAGAACCTCTTTTAAAGCATTTCGTGTAGGGTTGAATATACATGAGAGCAGGTCATCCCGATGATGGAATGAAACTAAGATGCAAAAAAATAAATAAATAAATTTAAAATAAGTAGGCTCAAAAGAAGTCTTGGTCTTTCTTTACCAAACCTACCAAAAAAAAGAAAGAAGTCTTGGTCTTTTAACCGTACCAAAAAAAAGAAAAAGTCTTGGTCTTTGAAAGTTAGTTCTTCACTGAACTTTACGCGTCTCCCATCACCATCTCACCTTACCAAGATCGTGGACTTAAGGACTTGGAATGCATTTGCTGATGTTTAATTTTGCATATGACGGGTCTCGTTCCAATTGGCTGAATATTCTCTAGAGCTTTTGTTTAACAGATAAACGATGGTGAATCTTCTGTTTTGTCCCCGCTTTCTCGTGCTCGCATCTTACAAAACCTGCATCACTTGGGTTCGTTTCATACTTCAGAGAAGTTTCCTTGAGAAATAAGGAGAAGACGAAGACTTGGGGAGTATGCCTCTTTTTCCTATTTGTCCCAGTCCTTGTTTGGCATTATCTGCATTTTCCAAGTACAGTGATTAATATCTTCATACGTGTGGAACGGTATTAGATTAATATCTCTTGGTCTTTTTTATCGGCTTCACCAAATTGGTCACATGATTTCAGTGTAAAAATGAAATACACCCACCATCTTATGCGCCCACTATATCCAGAACGGTATAATGAGATTTCATTCCTAGTTTAATTGATCTTTCTACTCTTGGGAGACTTTTTTCTACCGAATTGCATAGTTTAAATCTTGCATCAACTATTGTTGCACGGGCAAATAAATGAAACGATTCGAGTAAGAAAGGAGTATTCTAATTCTCTCTTCTTAAAAACTCTTTCTTTTTAGATTGCTAACAAGTTGTTTATCAGATATACATAAAAATAGAGGGTTGGGTGTCTGAAAAAAATAGGCCCCGACACCCAAACACTTGTTGGAAAACACTTTCAGCTCGGGAGGTTAGTCGGGTGTCCAGCAACCCAGCCATTTCTTGGCTGGGTGCTCGCCTAGTTGTCTGATTTGTTCAAGTGCTAAGGGGGGCCGGCTTCTCGCATCCTCCGGTTGTCCTTCTCCATTTCCAAGCCCCCACAAACACATCGATTGTCCAGAAACATCAAACTCATGTTGAGTCCAATTCAAACGAAATTAATTTCGAGCCACAATCAACAGATATCCCCCTTGGCGAGAAGTCCAAATTTACCTTGGCGAGAAGCCCAAATTTATCTTCATTGGTCGTGTCTAAATCAAGCCCCCTTGGTCTCCTCACTCGCTGCAGATGCTAAGGGCCTGTTTGTTAATGGGTTAAATTGTAATTGATTCTATTTTTTTGTTCCCGAATAGAAATTTAGAATATAAATTAGTTTAGTAAATTTTTTGTTCCCGAGAACAAACCCGGGAATAGATTTGGAATAGGATCAAGAAGTAAAAAAAAGTTGTTTTTTGTTCCCATGAACAATTCTAGAACTAAGCCTAATTTTTCTTCTCATATTTTCTCTTTTCATCTCTTTGCTTTTCTTCTTCCTTTTGGCCGGTCATCGACCTCGGCCATGGCTGGTGACTGGCTAGATGAGGGCCAGCGACCTCATTGGAGCATCATTGGCCCTCGGCGACACCGAGCCATGGCGAGGCTTGTTGGCCCAAACCTCCCTATGGCGGGTGAATGTCGACCTTGCGCAGATCTAGCAAGAACAAGCCTTGCAGTGGCTCAAGTCATTGGGGGTCAGTAGTGCTCCGACAAGGTTGCCGACCCTCATCTAGCTAGTTGCTCGCCATTGCCGACAATCGGAGGAAGGAGAAGATGAAAAGGGAAAAAAAGAAAAGAAAAAAGAGAAAATTTTAATAAAATTATTAATAGATTAAAAGAAAATGATTTGAACTATAAATTTTAAGGGTTTTACCAAGTGCATTTCTATTTCGAAATATAATTTTTGGGCAATTATTAAATACCTTCAAATGCTCATAATTCTTTTCGGAAGCAGAATAAAAAAGAATTATTTACGAAATAAAAATTATTCTAGGGAACATAATGATTAGCAAATGCACCATAATCTAGTAGTCTTAAAAAAATTTACTATTGTTCGGTTACATGTTATGATGTCCCTAATCTTTCAATTTGTTTAAGTAAGTCCTTGACTTTGTCCAAGGAAAATAGCCGCTCATGAAATTTTTTAATTGGCGTTAAACTAATGAGATATTCAACAGCAGAAAAATATGTTTTTCAAAGGCAAAAAGTATTGTCTAGCGCACATTTTTCCATGGTAGGACAACCTAATAAAGGGAAAAAATAAAGTGAGACTTCGTTCAGCTTTCTATTTCAATTCCTGGTGGGCTCCATCATTTACGTATAGAAGAATGCCTCTCGCTTTAAAGACGATGCTTTTTCTGGGAATTTGGCTCTAGTCCTAGTACATTCGAAGACTTTCCTAAGTCAACTCAGGTACGTTCTGAGAAAACACTGCAAAAACCGATGGCTCTCTTTGGTTCTCAGGAAAAGAAGGTGCGTTAAAACCACAAATGAAGAACGGTTGTCCGAGGTAGGTGATTTCGTGGAAGCCTACAGTAGTGATCTTTCTTTGCATCTTCTGTCGCTCACAGTGAGTCTGAATCAACCAATAGTTGTTTTGGGACAAAAAAAGTTAGTCTACCACCTCTCTTATAAAATTGCCAACGGGCGCAAGGTAACTGGGAAGTTGCAATTTCGAACAAGCACAATAGTTTGATATCGCTTCTGCAGCCAAAGATCATAGGAATGGAACGTCCTGAAGGAAAGTCTCTCCCCCTCGGTGGTGAATCTTCATCGTCATCAAGGAGGGACTATGAGGTGTTCTTGAGCTTCAGAGGGTCCGATACTCGCTTAACCATCACGGACTCTCTCTACGCGGCCATGATCCGGGCCAGGATTTGTGTCTTCAAAGATGACGAAGAGCTCCGTGTTGGGGAAGAGATCAATGGTGAGCTTTTGAGAGCAATCTCCAATTCAAAAATCTACATACCGATCTTCTCTGAAAACTATGCTTCTAGTAAATGGTGTCTCCGTGAGCTCGCTTACATGGTGGAGTGTAAAAAGAGAGACGACAAAGTGATCTTGCCCATCTTCTATGGGGTGGATGCATCCAATCTTAAGCTCAGAACTGGATCATATGGTAAGGCCCTACGAAAGCATGAGAGACAGTCAGGCAAAAATATGGCGAAGCAGTGGGAGGAGGCCCTCCGAGAGATTGCTGGAGTTAAGGGATGGAACTTAAAAGATCACGGGTAATTAATGACAACTTATATACTTTCATTTCTAAATTTAGATCATTGTTTCTTAATCATGAAAATTCAATATATAGATCAAACACCCCCCCCCCCCCAAATCCTAAAGTCAAATCGAAGTTGAAATGGTTGTGCAAATTACCATGTTCGTTTTATAAAGTCCATTTCATCAGCGTATAATTTTTCAGAACTCTTAACCAATCCATTGACTGCACTTTTGCATGCAATTTTTATCTCATCTTATGCCATTCTTCCTTGTGGTAATTCCTATTACAGTAGAATTTTACAGTAATCATTATCCACTAAAAGTTCAAAAAGTTGTGTCCCATTCGATGTGGGACTATGGTGCCACAAACTCCGCATATAAAAGGATTGACGTCCTCCTCGGTGTTGGTCCCATCCAAAAGAATACTCTCCCAACTTCTTGTGTGATTTGGTCCATTTTCACCCTTTGGCATACTAGAAGCGTGGCACGAACCAAAAACATTTGTCTGGTTCGCCTGCTCAGCTGTGGAGCTAGTTTTGATGGCCAAATCGCATGTTAGAACCTTCGCTGATTTGACCATCTAAAATTCTTCAGAACTACCCCCACATCAAATTCCAACCATTGTTATCTATAACTAAGATCAATCTTCTCAGTTTGGGTAGGATTGAATTTGAAATAAACAGATAATCCATGCTTGGTTTTAACAATTAAAGTTTCTAGTTTTACATATTTATGCTTCTGCGTGACATATTGAGTTTGTGGTTTTTCAAATTGAGACAGTTGCATTATGTATATGGCAGCCAAGACAAACTTATAGCACTTGTTTTGGAAGAAGTTTTAAATAAGCTGAGGTCTACACAAGGAAATTGGTGTGATGGCTTGGTGGGAATTCATGATCGGATGGAAGCCGTTATGGAGTTGTTAGGCTTAGGTACTTCTGGTGTACGATTTGTCGCGATTCACGGTATGGGAGGTATCGGAAAAACAACTCTTGCTAAGGCTATTTTCAAGCGCATCTCTTCCCAGTTTCAATGTTCCATCTTTCTTTCAGATATCCGTGCAAACAATACTTTAAGTTTGCAAATGAAATTATTATGCGACATTCTTTGTACTCAACATCCTAAAGTTATTGATGCTGATGAGGGGAGGGACATGATCAAAAAAGGACTTGGTGATAAGAAAGTCATCCTTGTCTTAGATGATATAGACAAGAGGGATCGGCTCATGAAGCTAGCTGGTAACTCTAGTTGGTTTGGACCAGGAAGTAGAATTATTATCACAACTAGGAACACCTATTTCTTAGCTCCCCAAATCGACACCCTAGATGACAATATCATCCCACTAGGTCATCAAGATTTCTTTTTTTATGAAATGAAGGAAATGCAGTTTCACCATGCTCTTCAACTATTCAGCATGCACTCCTTTGAAAAAGACTCACCTCCACATGATTACATCAATATTTCAAGAGAAATTGTCAGAATTACCGGAGGACTACCATTGGCTCTTGAGGTCATAGGTTCATTACTCCATTCAAAAGGCATGAAAACATGGAAAGACATGGCGAATAAGTTGAAGAAAGTGCCCAATGAGGATGTCCAAAAAAGTTATTGATAAGTTATGAAGAATTGGAGTATGAGCAACGACAAATTTTTCTTGACATCGCATGTCACTGCATTGGTGAAGAAAGAATCCCCATGTATTACATGTGGAAAGCTTGTCAGTTTTTTCCAAAAACTGGACTCGATGTCCTCATTCATTTATCTTTAATAAAAGTCATCAAAGATGATAGATTATGGATGCACGACCAACTCAGAGATCTTGGAAGAGAGATTGTCCGACAAGAAAGCTTTATAGCTCCTGGAAAGCGCAGCAGGTTATGGTGTCCAACGATTGCCTTAGATGTGGTTCAGAATAATCTGGTATGTCTTAGCAAAGAAATTAATTACTTATGGAAAAACTGAACATGTAGTTACGTGTATTTAAAGTTCATTCTCACCCCCAAATATCCTCTATTTTTGTACATAGGGCATTGATGATTTTGCATGATTGAGAGAAATGAACAACATTCCAAAAGAACTAATTTTTACATGACAACTCCCATGTAAGTGGGAGAGATAATGATTCATGGAATTTGACCCTCTTTGCATAACATAATATCTATGTGCCCCTTTTTTGCTGGTTCACATATGTTTACTATTTGTTTAATTTAGATATATGCTCCTTATTTTGATATTTAGTACTTACTCTAAATTGTTTAGTCATGTTGCTATTCGTTGCTCTGGAAATATCAGGGAACAGACAACATTGTAGCACTCAAAATCACAAGACTTGCTGACAGGCATAATTTTACAAGTGGTGAATTTTCAAGACTGCCTAGTTTAAGGTTCCTCGAATTGAATGGGGGAAACTTTGTAGGAGACTTCAAAAATCTTCTCTCTAATCTAACATGGCTCTCTTGGCATCATTGCCCTTCAAAACTACATGCCGCCAATTTATGTCTAAGGAAATTGGCCATTCTCAAGCTTTTAAAGAGCGGTCTTACTGAAGACTGGAATGGATGGGGAGCATGCATGGTACAATTTCATATAATGCATTCTTTTTCCTTTATGTGTGTTTGCATTTGTTACATTGAATCGACATTCACCTATGCCATTGTTTTCCTCAATAATTGGTTGTTTTGTAGGTAAATGATAATCTGAAAGTCATCTATTTGGCAAGCTGCAATTATTTAAAGAGGACACCCGACTTCTCCAAGTGCATAAAATTGAAAAAACTGGTTCTAAAAAATTGTACAAGATTGGAAGAAATCGATAACTCTATTAATCAGTTAGGTCGCCTGAAGTATTTGGAAATTGATGGGAAGGATCATCTGCCGCAGAGAAATATTTTTCCAGCCGTTTGTTTATTACCAGACTCAATTGGTGGTTTGAAATCCTTGTTGATGTTGAAGGTGGAAAATCAGGATGGTGTTAGAAAACTTCCACCCTCAATAGGAGAGCTACTAGGCTTGAAGCATCTATCTCTAAGTGGGTGTTGCAACCTTAGAGAGCTCTCAGATTCCATTGGAGAGTTGAGATCACTCCTTCGTTTGAAATTAGAATACACTGGTGTAAGTGCATTACCAGATTCTATTGGAAGACTAGAATCTCTACTTGAATTGGATGTATCTAATACACCTATTGTGGAATTACCCCCTTCTATTGGCAACCTTAGACGATTGCAGCTCATGATTTTGTCTTCTAGTAAGATAAGAGAGCTACCAAAGAGCATAGGGACTTTGGAGAATCTTGAGGAGCTACGTGCCAATGAGTGTGACAATCTCGAGGGAAAAATTCCTAATGAAATTGCAAGACTATCCCAATTGAAGGCTTTGAACTTGTCTTGGACAAATGTTAGTAGATTGCCAATGACAATCAATTGGCTCTTTAACCTTCGACAACTTAATTTAAGCCATTGTATGGGGCTTCAGTTATTACCAAATCTCCCCACAAGTTTAACATACCTAAATATAAGGTCTTCATCGTTGCAAGCAGTACCCGACCTCTCAAACCTCACTAACTTAGATCATCTAACAATAAGTGATCGTATTTATGCTGATATGTCCATAACTAAACCATTGTCCATAATTGAACGAGGACGAATTCTACATTCGAATCTAGAGTGTCTTGGAAAGCTTCATAAATTGGAGCAATTGGAGGTGGATTTATCCAATTCTGACATGCATCCAACTAACTTGAGCTCCCTTTCTCAACTTAGGTATTGTGCAATAACTTGTACCGACCCACGGTCTCTGACTAGGTTTCCGTCCAATTTAGTAATATTGAGCTTAAAAGATGTGAAGATCTCGATAGAATGGTCAATGTTCTCCAACTTGGACAATTTGTTTTTCTTACAGCTCTCCAGCTGTTGGTTAGGAGAGATCGAGCTTGACAATGTGCTTGGACAGCTAAAGAAACTCCAGCAATTATTGGTGCGTGAGTGCGACGCACTTGTGAGGATATCCAATGTATCGAGCTTAAAGGAGCACCAAGAGCTGCGGGTGGAGCACTGCCCGCAACTTATTGAGATTGAATTTGAACAGCCTTCAACTAGAGATTGCAGTTCCACAGAAAGGCCCATCCCTAATACTCTGAAGCCAGAGAATCTAGGGTGGTTGTCAGTCAGAGGTTGTGCATCATTGCAAAAGATACCAAATCCACGTCGTACGGATGTTTTGAGATGACTTTGGGCATCGTTTATGATAGAGAAAGGATGGGCCCAGTAGAGCTTTCAGGCCTCCTCGACTAACTATGGGCCTCTTCTAAAAAAGAAGGCCTTAGCCCACTACGGGCCTCTCTTGAGACAGATGCTTTCGGCCCCAGGGACCTTAGCCCATCTTCTTGTTCCCTTCTCGAGTTGGTTCATGGGGAAAATCAAGAGCAGAAACGAGAGAGGGAGGAGCGAGTCGGCAAAAGAAAGAGAAAACAGAAGAAAAGAGTGTGGAATTCAAGAGTGAGCGGAAGGGACTTTTGGCACGATTTAGTTCGGAGGCCACGACGAGCTAGATTGATACCGTTTTGAAGCACTCGGTAAGAAATTCCAAACCTTGATACATCAAATCAAATCAAAGAGATTTGCTCTGTCAAGTTGTAATTTTGAATCAATTTGGGTTTTAGGGTTGCCTTGGTTGATTCTTGAGATAGTTGAGCCCTGAAATGATGTTGTTTTGAAACGTTAGGTCGGTCTTGGGATTGTGAGATTTTACAGATTGTCGTTTGAGAGATATTGATTCTTCAATGTTCTTGAAAACTAATTTAGAGTGACTGCAACCAGCAGGGTTTCGTCTCGGATTTCATCAAT
Source organism: Eucalyptus cladocalyx (assembly GCA_017140615.1). Taxonomy (NCBI): domain Eukaryota; kingdom Viridiplantae; phylum Streptophyta; class Magnoliopsida; order Myrtales; family Myrtaceae; genus Eucalyptus; species Eucalyptus cladocalyx. The sequence continues at coordinate 44,593,133 of CM029518.1, forward strand.
TGTCGGCCATATTGTGGTTCTAAGGAGTTTTGGGTCTTTTAGTAATTTGAATGAGTTTTCTTTTGACTATAAACTCATTTAAAATGGAGTTCAGTAGAGATGTATGAAATGCCAAAATTCACAGTGTGAGACGAGGTTGCTGCTCTATTTGCTATAGCAAGTTTGATGCTTGTGTGGCCTTTTTATCGACTCATAATGGACGTTTTGACTCCAAAAACTAGCGTCACCTAGCAGAATCTTAATTGAGTTTAGTGATATGTAAGTTTGACATTTGGTTATTGCATTCTTTGATAGGATTTTAAAGCTTTTTGGGTGGTAAAGCTTTTAATTTGGCTTTTGGTTAGCAAGGAGTGGTGCTTATCTCTTCTATGATCTGTAAACTTATGGCTTGAAAATCAAAGGAATTAGATATGCGATATAAGTTATGAATGAGACATTGCACGTTATGATATTTATTTATTTAAAAAAAAAATGGTGTTTAGAACATCTTTGTTATATAAAGCTGGATCTTGCATTTACTACCTAGTTTGGTTATTTGAAATATCATAGTAAAATATCTCGTGAAATAGTTGGAGAGTTGATTATATATAAAATGGTTTGAGAAATTTTTCATGAATTTATGCTTCTTGTGGATGGAGTTGTAAAGGGTTGTATCGATTTGTGACTCTGGTTTATTAAATGAGTTCTGAAATGGGTTTGCTGTTTACAGGATCATGTTGATGATTTTATCCTCCTGTCATAATCATCTGAAATCATTGAAGAGTTGAGAGTAAGTATACATGTTCTCGAGATGTCTTGTGTGGCCAAAGCCACCGATTGACATTTCTAATATGTTGAAAACATTGTTAAAGTGATGTAACTCATATTTAGACTTTTACATGTATTATATACTAGATTTGGTTATGTTTCTATTACTATTTATAATGTGCATAGCTGATGCTCAATTTGTTGAGAAGAGATATGCACTATTTATCGAGAGGTGGTTTGCTTATACCATTCATCTCAATTCTTTTTCAGCTGCCAACAAATAAGAGGAAAGCTGCATCAATGGAGGCATCTTAGAAATTTAATTTTGGGTATAACTTGAGATAATCATACATATAATTTGTAACGGTACTTTTTGGATTTAGTTTGTTAGTCATTGGAGATATATATATATATATATGTGGTGGCTTTTTAAAACTCTAGTCATATGTAACTAGCTTATTATTCTTATGAGATATTAACCAATATATATTTTGATAACAGGTTAATGTTGGTAATGCGTTGAAGACTGCATCCTTTGGCTCGAAGGATGATTGTGCCATTTTCCCTATGTTTGTACAGTTGGGGTGTGACGGTTTTATCAATTTGTCCTTTTTAAGCTTTGTTCAGAAACATCAAGCTATGCGAGTAGTCATTGTTTGGACTTGTTATTGCATACATCATAAGTCAAGAGGTTGTGTGAGAGAATGATATTGCTTTCTTTTGGTGTTATTTGCTTCAGCTCTTGTTCTTACTTATATGGTCTATAATATATATGTATATATATATGGATTGTGACTTGAAATGTCCATATCTTTGGGGATTCAAATTGGGGCATAACCTTTGCGGTAGAAAGCAAAAATATTCTATTCTTACATATGATTCACTTAGCTGTCAAAGTAGATTTGCTAAAGAAAATATGAGGAAATGAAAATGAACTTGATAGTGAAATTTACAAGAAACTACACCACCTTGAGAAGTATTATACGTAATTTCAGCCAATTCATTTCCAGAAGTAACTGGCAATACAATCCGGTACAAATATTGTCACGCTCCAAAACTCGAGAGCACACACATCCTTTGGTAGTCGACTAAATTGCGATGTTTCTAGGATACATCGCTGACCCAATCGATTATGCATATGCGGAAGTGAATTAAACATTTTTGAGACAATAATCAAACATGGGATATGAAAGCATGACAACCAAGTTTCACAAAACTTATTTTATAAGCAAATCGGGTATATATACACAAGAGTCTAAACCAAAAAGGGGCTACTGAGCTATCTAAACTTCGGGCTCTACAGCCATGGGCTCCGGGTACACCACGACACCATTAGGAGTGTCGAGATCCATGGGATGCCCTACTTCCCACTCTCTAGTCCCAACGAGAGGCCTGTTGAAATCTTATAGGGGGACCCTCTTGACCCTTTTGAGGAAAGCCAATGAACCACGCTATGAATTGATGAGGTACCAATTAGGGTAGGTCCCCATCGACCCAGACCGTGGACTCAACTATCTCTCGGGTCAGGGTGGTCCCAGGGATAGGGAAAAATGTGTGCTCAAAATCCATCACCTATGGGACCCCATATTATACCTATTGTACTTTCATCTAAGGACCTAAAAATTATAAACCACGATGGGATGAGACAATGTCTTAGCAAGTCTATACCCTAAACTCCTATTAGGAGGAAATTCACCTAGAGGTAGCCTAAACACACATCATATAAGATTTACCTCACCTCAGCACCTCCCTACACCTTAGTACAACTCATATAACATATGTGTACACAGCAAGTGTAGATCATTAATTGGAACACCTCATCACATATATCAATCACTCATAGGGGTCTAAGGTTAAATCATTATGACATGTCTCATTTCATGTCACACAATTTTGTCCCATAATCAGGCGTGGCTATTTCAATCACTCAGGCGTTCCAATTAATTACGACCCAATGGCCACAGCCAACTCAACAGTCGGCGGTCATCCGACATAACTGGGCGTTGTCTCGCCCCATTGAGCACGGCAATGTCTACATTTAGACGACATTCCTGAAGGAGCATTGGTCCAGCCTCTATCGCGATTCGGCATCCATTGTCAAGGGCATCTGAACTTAATCATGCATTATTTCGCGTAAACGCATTAGGACGGATTCACTACCCCGCATAAATGCATTAAGGTATTATGTGATCACGCACACATCCAACCTCGGCCAAGAATATCATGCTTTCCACTTAAATGTTTCAATTTCAAATAATGTACTTGGTCTGTTTTTCTTCATATTAAAAACACCCAGTAAAATAAATGTGCGTGGACACACGATCAAATCGAACCATAAAATGTGATCATTCCATTTAAAAATTTCATGATTTGATATAGTACTTAAAACTATTTTTGGCATAAAAAACCGACACCCGGTGTTTTTCTAATTAAATATCAAAATTCCATATTTTTGAAATAATAATTCAAAAATCATCACAAAGTACTCAATTGCATAAATTAGCAATCAATTGCACAAACCAACTACATCATGATGATCAGCACGAAATTTTGACAAACGGCTATCTCAAAGATAATTTTCGCTAATTAATAAATAATTAAATAAATTGTAAAATATTTAAATTAAACCACTAATTAATCTACCTAAGCTAATCTAACCACCTAATTAATCCAACTAATTAACTAAATAACTAATTACACAAACTAAATTAACCCTTAATCCTATTTATCCTAAACTAATTCTCATAATCAATATTTAGCCTAAACTAATCTCCCTCTAAATGCAATTAACCCCTAATTAGAGATTAGGAGGCTAATTCACCAGTTTAGCGCGAAAACTAGTTCATGGCTACGGCGGCGTGACGATGACAACCACTTGAGTCTACGACAACACCAAAGGAGGCCAAACCGATGCTGAAAAAGCCCACAAGGCTCACTGTGGCGGCTGGTCTTCGGTTCTGCTTCGGGTCAAGCTAGCTAGTCACAAGGCTTAGCAGAGTTGGATGAGCGGCTGGCCGGAGCTGGGACGAGGACAGGAGGTTGGAGGTGGCGTAAGGGGAGCTGGCATGTGGCGAAGGCAAGCTGACGATGGCTCGGGGACAACTTGTGAAAGAGCTGGGGTTGTGGTTGCTGGCCCACGGGCGGACTGGGCTTGTGACAGCTCGGACAACTGACGAGCGGCTAGCGAGCTGCTGGCTGGTTTTGTATGGGCTGGAAATGGTGGTTCAACAATAATGAAGGGTGAGGAAGTGAGGAGGAAAAAGAAGTGATCTGCAGTGGGAAGAAATGAGCTAGTCGAGTATGAGGGAGGAGGGGGAACAAAGAGGAGGAGAGAGGGGGCAAAGAGACACAAGCCAAGGAAGTCAAACCAAAATATCCTAGGCACTTGAGTGTTGTTCACTCTTATATTCAGCCAACTTGAGCAAACTTGATCAATTGATCACTGTGACATCCTGAATTTCAGTTTTTGTCTTCGATTGAATTAGTTAAGCTTTTCATCAACGCGCCTATAGTTTTTTTCTTTGAGTTGATCACTCACGGGATAACTAACCTATCAGGTGAAGTCATTAAGGAATCTAAACACAATAAACTCGAGAATTCAACCAGGAATCGACCGCTTGACCATGCTAATCTGCAATGGTCATTATGATACAGTTAAAAATCGATAAGAGATTAGAGATAGGTTGATTCGATAGAGATATGTGATTAGTGTATGGGTGATTCCACCTAATCATAAAATTCTCGTTGAGAACACTAGACTAATTTTTCTGTCATTTTTGTACCCTGTGCTCGTATTTGAAACCTAGAGATTTTCACGACAATCAAGAGTCGCAAATGTGTCGAAGATGCACAATGTGGCTCGAAAATAATTAACCACAGGTGAATTGCACTAAAAATTCCTAAAAGCTACCAAGTAGGTTAAGTCATGTTTCGTGTCAGATTGAAATTAACCGTGAAATTAAAAGTTCTGTCATGTCACGATTCATTTTAGGAATGTCAACTCATCCTCCAAAGAATTTTCGGAGAGCTCGAGATTTTTACGGAAAATTAATTTGGACGATTCGAAAAAGAATGAAAATTCGAAGGGGCCAAAGTAAGTTGATTTTTGGTCTTAAAAAATGGACTAGTTTGTGAGGACAAGTGTGGGAATGGTGTGGGCTTCCTCCTTAGCAAGATTGGACATCAAATTGGGGAAATTGATGAATGAATTGAAGCCCAAAGTAGTGAAATTCGGAGGTTGGCATGGGGGCTGCAACATTTGGCTTCAAATTGGATTATTTTTGGGATTATTTTGCAAGAAAGTAATGGGGGGACCAAAGGGATGAGTTTGAGGACTTTTAGGGCTATGTGATGATGATTATTGATATTTTACTTTGACATTTTACCATCTCCCTTAGCTTCCCCCAACCGAGCACTCCTCCTGCACATGCTAGCTCCATCAACTCCTCCTCCTTCACAGCTCCTACTTCTCCATTTTCGGTTTTTTCCTTCTTACCTGATCGTTTTCCCCCCCTCCTCAGACGAACTGTCTCTACCCTCTCTTATGTTTCTTCCCTTCGAAGCCAACCCCTCACCCCGATTTAGCTGTTCCACCATTTGCTGCCATCTGCCACCTCTCGTTTTTCCCTGCTCCTCCACCGAATCGACATTAGCGAAGCCCCCCACTGAGTGAACTTCTTCATCCCATTTCCCTCAGCCGTTTGTCTTCATCTCCACTTCTCGGCTCCATCGTTTTCTCCACGAGACCAGCACCCGCACGCTCCATCGAGTCAACAAGCGGAACATTTTCCCAATCGAGACAACCCCATGTTTTGCCACTCTACCGACTCAGCCACTCCATCACCAATGAAGTTAGCCTTTGTTCTCTCTCAGTTGCAGCTGCCAGCACGTCCATGCTTTAGCCCACTCACAGAGGCAGCCCATCTTCAGCCTATGCAAGTTCAACCCAGCTCGTAGTTGCAGCCTAATCAAGCCGAGCTTAGCAGTCGGCTTATCTCAGCCCCAAGCCCATAATCGAGCCCAGCAGTTCGTTATGGGCTTGCAAGGTCTTTTTGGCCCTGTCCAAGCTTCCCTTGGTGTCGCCATAGGCTTGAGTTTCGGCCGTCGTTGTGCCGTCGTCGCGGTGAACTGGTTTTCACTCTAAACCACTGAGTTTACTCGCTAAACTCTACTTATGGAGTTAATTGTGCTGAAGAGGTGCTTATTTTAAGTTAATTAGGGATTATGTGATTAGTTAGATTAGATTAGTGATTTAATTATTCAATTATGCATGTTAAGTGGTTATATTAGATTAATTAGGGCCTAGATAGGATGTGCTATTTATCTAGATAGGTTTGGGAATTTTCTTGGCCCGTTTAGGCGGTTGATTTCGCAATTACGGCCTAAGTTAGTATTTTTGGTATTTAAATTGAATTATTTAGTTAATTTTGGTAATTATTTAATTATTTATTATTTTTCCGAAAATTAAATCGGGATAGCCAGTGACTGGAATTTTGTACTTATTGCAATAGTGTGTTCAATTTATGCAATTGGATGTTAATTTGTGCAAATTAAGTGATAATTGGAAATTTGGTTAATTATTTCAAAATTTGTGATTTTCAATATTTATTTAGATAATCCTAGGTGTCGGGTTTTAACACCAAAATCGTTTTATATACTATATAAAACAATGAGATTTTAAAAAGAAGGTTATGAATTTTTCGGGTTTGATCTGATCATGTATCCACACACGACTATTTTTACCGGGTATTTTTAATAGGAAGAAAATATGCTAGGATCACCATTTTAATTGAGGTATTTAAGTGCAATGCATAATGTCTTGGACCGAGATTGAATGGTCGTGTGTTGGTTAAGAAAACTCGTCCGAAGCGTTTACGCCGGACGTTACCCTATGTTGGATTTGGGTCGCAGTAGATTTTGTACCTATACTCCTTCGGGAAAGCCGTCTTTGAGAGACGTAGCCTTGCTTAACGGGATGAGACGATGCTTGACTACGCTAGTAGATCGCCGAACTTGGGAGTAGGCCGTGCCCTAGAGGGGCGTAATCATCAATTGGAACACATGATTGATTAAGTTAGATGTACCTGATTATGTGATAAAACTGTGTGACACGGTATATGATGTGTCATAACGGTTTAGTCTTATAATTGGAACCTCTGTGATTGATTGAGTTGATGAGGTGTTTCAATTGTGGTGTGTTGTGATTATATGCATTGTGTATATGAACTGTGCTGACATGTAAGAGGGAATTGAGGTGAGGTAAGTTCTCTGTATTGTGTGGCTAGGCCATCATTGAGTGTATATTCTTCCTAATCGGGGTTTAGAGCGTGAACTCGCTGAGATTTATATCTCATCCCGTTGTAGGTTCAATTCTTTTTAGGGCCGTAGAGTGGAGGATCTGGAGTTGACTTGAGGTGATCTGAGGTGTAGGTCAGATAGGACAGCTTCTTTAGAAAGTCAGTCTTTTGAAATCTTTTGAGTATAGACTCTTGTATATAACTCAGTTGGTTTATAAAAGCATATTTCGTTTGTGAATATGTTGTCCTGCTTTTCAATCCCAAGATGATTACTGTTAGGGGATTTGTTATTCGCTTCCGCATGTGCAATAAAAAAATGGGTTGGCAACTCATCCTGGGAAGTCGCATTTTTATTATCGACCACCGAGAGATGGGCACATGCTCGAGGATCGGGGCGCGATAGTCACCCAAGGCCAATTTCCTCACACATCTTCACCATCTAGAGTCAAATTGAAGACCAAATTGCAACAGCCCCATAGCCCTACAAATTTGCACCCATCACCCTTCAATTTCATCACAAGTCTCTCCAATTTGATGGCCAAATTTGTTGAGGAAGAAGCCCATGCCAATTCCCACACTTGCCTTCACAAACTAGTTTATTTTGAAGGTAAAAAATTCACTCAATTTTGCCAATCTAAATTTCCCACCCAATTAATTTGTCAAATTGATTTTTCCGCCAAAAATTTGGGTTTGTCGAAAATTCTTTAAAGGAGTCGACGTCCCAAAAATAAATCGTGACATATTAGAACTTTCGATTCCTGAAACCGGGTTCTATTTTATAGTTAATTTCAATCGGACGCGATTTTAGCATGATCTAACATATCGGGTAGCTTTTAGGAATTTTTAAAGCATTTGACCCATGGTCGATCATTTCGATCCACGTTTGTACATCTTTGACTCATTGGCGATTCTCGGTTATCGCAAAAATCTTAAGATTTCAATTACAGGCACAAGGTATGGAATCGACAGAAAAAATCGATTTAGTGTCGTTCGACACAAATTTCGCAATAAGGTGGAATCACCCACCATTTAATTACATATTTCTGTCGAATCGAGCTATCTCCGATCTCTAATCGATTTTAACGGTGCCATATTGACTATTGCCGATCAGCACGGTCGAGCAGTCGATTTCTAATTGAATTCTCAAGTCTGTTGCGTTTATATCCCTTAACGGCATCACCTATATTAATTATCTCATGAATGATTAGCTTAGAGAAAATAACCATAAGCGTGTCGATGAAAAGTCTATTTTATTTAATCGAAACAGGGTAAAAAATCAGGATGTCACAAATATGCTCACTTTAGTATAACCATTGTGCATCAGGTTTATTGCACTTTTGTCAAATTTAGGCATTTACAGCTCTATAGGTTTGATGTGCTTCAATAATAAGCACAAAACATATATTGATTGTGAGTACCTTAACCGACTCTCTATGCACATCATTTTGCTTGCCACTTCTTTTGATTCCTATCATGAACATTTGATGTAAAATCTTACGTCTTATGTATTTTGAAAAGCTTGGGAAGTACTTCTAGGTTTAATCGTATACGTTTGCTTCCATTGCCCCTTCACGCCCAAGCAGTGCATAAATTGTGAAACAACTGAGGTATTGGTTGCTTCAATCTATATTCTAGTTGTTAAAATTTAAACACTAAGCCTTGTTTGTTGACAAATCTGAACTACTGTTCCTGCATATTTTACTCTGTTCAACAAGTATGTTATGCTTCTAATCAATTTGTCAAAGGCCCTATTTCGCGAAAGCAATATTCTGCTGCAAGGACTCTTACACGCTTGTATTTTTTTAATTGACTTGAAGCAAGTGATATCTCTTATTGCAATTCATCTATTTGCAATTTCGTCCTCTAAAGTATACGGCAGATTGTTCTCGATTTTAATTGAAAATCTTATGCACTCCGCTTAAAAAGCTACTCAGTTTGCTAATGGCTAATAGTTCCTTGTTGCATGAGGATATAGCAAAAAGATTCGGTTAGTAAAAAGCAAATGCTTGCGGCTGTTTAAACGGGTACGTCACATGCACCTCTTGGGGCACACACTGGCGTAAGTGTATGGAAGAGTAGACTGCATGTTAAAAATCGGACACTCTAGTGTTTTTGCTATTCTTGATACAAAGAAAACGGTACAAGCTGATTGGGTTTGGCGAACAACCGTATTTTGTTGAGGCTCTTCTTTTGGGAAAATTGTCCAAAAAGTTCTAAATCTATTGTACTTTTACTAATTTAATCTTAAATATTTTAATTTTACTTATTCAGTCCTAAACCTTTTTACTTCTTGTTGATTCAGTCCATTCCGGAAAATGCTGACGTGGACCCCGGCACTAACGTGGACAATTTGTAATAATATTTTAATATTTTATGATTTTTCTGAGTTATTATTATTATTTTCTATTTTTTCCTCTCTTTTTTTTCCTTTTTTTTTTTTTGTGGCTTTCTTTGCCTTTTTGGGTGGCCGGCCACTAGCCACCGGCCACAGGCAATGGCCACAGCCATTCGGCTGGCCTCGCTTGCCATAGGCAAGGCCCGGCTAGGCGAAGAGGAGCCCTAGCAAGGTGAGCACTCAGCCAGTGCGGCCCGGCAAGGGTTGCCCGCGCCTAGGCGAGCCCAACCCTTGCCGTGTCGGCCGGGTGATGGCGACGCCGCCCTAGCCTGGGCGAGGGCTGGCCTCACTAGATCCGGCGAGGGGAGCCCTCTGTAATATTCGGATTTTGCTGGACCTTGAATACATAATGGTTCGTGATGGGTCGATGAGTTTGTCATTGGACTATATCGTTAGCACCACTTACGACTCCATTTCATCACCATCCTCGCCAGGACAAGACATCACGTATCGTCATGTTCTCGTGATAGCATCTCATCTAGAAATTTCTTCACGTAAGGCCACTCGTGAGACCAACCTCTTCCGCATTTGCACCTTACTAAGCGAGCCTCTCATGCAAGCATCCGACGTCTCCATGCACACGTCCAATGTGGTCAACCACGAAGGAAAAACGTTAATCCCGAACTGCCCATTTCCTCCTACGCATGAGGACCGTGGACCCCAAATTCTCCATGCACGTTCCCTCTCTTTAGCCAGCCAACAAGGTGAAGATTTGACCATGCATGAAGGATACCCATGCATAGAGCTGTTTCCGTCCAAGCTGCCCCCGAATCTTCATTTCATTGACTAATTGAGTCAACTAACCTAAGTGCACGTCCATAGCCATGCCATGCATGCATGAATGCCCACGATCACTGAAGGGTAGCTCCACTTCTCCCCCTCTCCTCTCAGCCGGTCAATCAAAGGGAAATATTTGTAAGAGTTTTTTCTAATGTAGACTAAATTAATTGATATTGTAATTTACTGTTTTTACGGTTACCGTAAAACAGGGTTGGTCTAAGGTGAGATAGAAGGTTTCTTAATTAGTCTAATATGGGCTGGCTAGTGTGGGCCGAGTTGAGCCCGGCCCGTAATGAGAGGGACCGGCTGGAAACTCTATAAATAGTGCTCAAGTCTCTCCTCTAACCCTAATTCTCACATGTATCCTCACCTAAGGGGCGTTTACCTAATGCTAAATGTGAGGGGGCCGCCTCATTGAGCCAGTGATACGGAGGGCAATAGAGGAGAATGACTTGATGCGTGGATCCCCTTGATAACATGTGGGTAATCCTTTTCTGCGTCCGCTTTATGTTCGATGGATCTAGGTGCGTTAATCTTTCTACTCAATTATGCATGTTCTTGTTCTGGTTATGGAGATCTTGGGGTTGCGCAATTTGCGTCTAACATGTGGTATCAGAGCAACAATAACCCTAGAACTTGAACGCAATTGGTTTTGCCCTAATTTGTACGGATTTACCATAATTTGTACGGATCTACCCTAATTTGTATGGATTGGCCCTAATTGGTACTGATCTTGCCATAATATGTGATTTTCGAGATTTTTTGTTCAATAAAAATAAAATTAAATCACAAATTTGGACTGGGCTCGACGAGACGAGCAAGACGGTCGGTGGTGCACCGCCGGGGGATGCCGCACGCGCCCCCACGAGCCGCCACGCGCCGCTTGGGCGTCGAACGCGCGCCGCGCGTGAGCTCCACGCGCCGCGCACTCAGGCGGCGTGTGAGGGCGCGTGGAGTGTCGGATTGGCGCGTGGTTGGCGGCGTTGGACTCGTATGATGATTTCCTATCTCTTGGTATATTTATTTTATATGTTTGATGGTTTTATTGATGTGAATTGCATATGAAACCCTAAATACGTGTATTTTAGTGTATTTTTGCGTATTTTTCTTGTATTTTCTGTTATTTTGGAAATACAGGTGATGGGTTATTAGTATGTTATCACATAATAAAAAGGTGTGATTCATCAATAAAAATCAAACTTTATCGTGAACTGAAACTGGCTTAATGAGATACAATTTGTATGAGATTGTATTTAAGCTATGTATTGAGCTGATGAGAAACAATAAAAATTATGAAACTTTTGTTACTCATGTATACTTCTTTACACACTGGTGACACTTGAATGATAGACGATTTAAGGACTAATGACCAAACTAATGTACTGATTAACACATCTGCTGAATGTGGGTAATGCATGTCAATTAAGTTCTTTGCATATTGTACATGAACTCATCGGTCACTTGTTAATGTCTATCAAGTTGAATATTTTTATGGTTAAGGAGTATGACAATATTTATGCAGAACAATAGTATCTACTGTTATAGTTTAGATATTAAGTTCTGTGGTTTGATTCAATTTATAGGCCACTGGTTGAAATAATGATATTTATAACCTAAAATTGATTAATAAATTAATTGTTGGCTTTGGAGTCAATTTTGCCTTATAAATTCGTGAGTGATAATGGATCAGCTATCAAGCTTGTCGATTTGGTGCACCCTGTATTACTATTGATGTTAATTTGTGAGAGATATTATAGATCAGCATTTTTTTTTATGTTATTCTGGTAATATGTAATTGGGGTGCATAAGAGATGTTTTATTCTCTATTATGATAAGTTTCTTGTGTTACTGTGATCAATGATCTTATTGGAATCTGTCTAACAGGTTCGCTGCATATATATATTTATATATATGTATGATTAATTTTATTAATAAATAAAGCAATGTAATTAGCATGATATGTGATTTTGGTGATATGATGCCCCTATCACTAAAGTTAAAATCACATATATATATGGTGAATGTGAGGAGTAAAGCTTATATCCCTGGTATGAGAGAATTTCAATGATTTAATTGAGTAGTGACCGCCAAAGTGGCACGCTTGATTGGGTTTGAGAAATTTCGGTCTCGTATGATGATTGGGATGTCTCCTGGTCTAATGCGTAATCATACTCCCAAAGGAGGTGATTGTGTATTAGTTTATGGAGGGATACATGATAGTGTGGTGGAGGAGTGACTGATTCTAGTGATTCATATGCCCAAAGGTGATGAATTCACGAAGAATTGGAACATATTCTCATAACCCTTATCATGTGGGGAGTGTACAATTGCATGTCATGTATTCTGCCCAAAGGTGATTATATGACTTTGCATGTAACTCTCTGGATGTGTACTTGTACGTCAAGTTACACAATGCTCACATGATGCTAATTATATACTGCTTCTTTTTCAGTCACATTTTCTGTAAATGGTAATTCCGTCATCATTGAGGTTTTTACTGCTTCAAATTTTAAGTTGTGGACATATGATTTGTTGCTTAAGAAAAGAGCAATTGAATTTGCTTACTGTCCATGAAGCATTCCATTCTGGAACACTTGAAAAGAGGTTTGCCTGCGGACTGCACTGCTATAAGTTGATGGAAGCCTTAGTTGCTTGAAATTATGTCTTGTCTGATATTGAAATTAGGACACATCTGCAAAGATTATGTTTAAGTCCTAATGACATATACATATCGTATATGATTAAAAGATTGTTAGGTTTAATTTTGGCAAGTATGACAATACGAAATATCTTAAAGGGTCATTTGTCAAATATTTGGTAGATTCTGGGGTGGTAATTTAATTACTATACCTGAAAATTCTGACAAAAAGATTTGGTCGAAAGGCATAAATGCACCATATTGAACATGGTGATGAGTATGATTAGTAAGACTAATTTATTTGGTCTTTTGTGGGCTGATATTATGAAACCAATTTTTTCATATACAAAAGGGGTATTGATTTTATGACCCTAAAGAAGGTACAAGAATTATGGAATCACATACTCTAAAGTTTTTTTTTAAAAAAAATTGACGTAATTGTAGAGGATAGTTGCTCTCAGACTATTAAAGATAATAGTATGATGGAGGTTACTATATTTTTTTGTCTTTACCTATACAGATAATTATAGAATCTCCTGTACCATAGACTAAACTTATTGAGATTCAAGGTACTATTCTTGATATAGTTTATAATGAAATTTCTTAAATCTCTCAAGTGCAGAATGAAGTGGTTGCAGCTTTATTAAGGAGATTTGTTAAGGAAAGACGATCAATTATACCATCATACTATATAGTCTATTTGTGAGAGCATGATTACAATATCCTCTATATGGTTGATGTAATGACATATTTATAAATGTCGTTTCTTATTCTCAATTAAGTATGTGATTAAATGCCATAAAATGCGATATACAATCTATGAAATATGTTTGGAAACTTACTGACTTGTCTAAAGATCACAAGTTTATTAGTTGCAAATTGGCGTACAAAACTAAAAGAATTTCAAACAAAGATTGTGGAATTTAAAGCCAAATTTGTAACTAACGTTTTAACTCTGAAAGAGGGGTAGATTGTTTATAGTGAAGAAATAATTATTTCTTTAAATGTCCTTTCAGAGTGAACGTGGCATTAATAATTTATTTTGATATAAAGTTACGCCAAATAGATACAAAATCTATATTGTGCAACCGGATGATTTTGCAGCAGATTCAAGTAAACTTGTGTGTAGACTGAAAAGTTCTAATTCATGGTCTTAAGCAAGTTTCCAGACAATATTATTAAAGTTTCATAGTGTTGTTATTTTGTTCAATTGGGAACAAAGTAATTCAATATACTGCAAGGTCAGTGGGAGGAAATTTATTTTTTATCATACTTTATGTACATGATATTTTGCTTACAAGTTGTGACCTTGAGACAATACTGAGATATGTAAGGATTGTTTTTGCCATATTATATTAGATTTTCTCGGAGGACATTTGCTGATTGTATATTGGAAATATTCAATATACATCATTGTAAGCCAGGAATTGCTCCTGTTGTTAAGGGTGATGGACTAAATCTATCACATTGTCCTTATTTAGATATTGAGAAAATCTAATTAAATGGTGTACCTTGTGTCAGTGCATTTAAAAGTATAATGTATACTCGAATTTGCACTAGACTAAATGTTGTCTTTGTGACGGGACTTCTAGGCAGATATCGGTCAAATTCGGGACATGATCACTGGGTTGCTGTCAAGAAGGTTTTAAGGTACTTAAAGAAGACAAGAGATTATATGCTAATTTATAGCCATGTTCAATTCTTGCGTTAGTAGGGTATTTAGATGTAAACTTTGCTGGCTGTTCTGATGACATGCAATCAATAACAGAATACATATTTATGTTAGCAGTATGTGCAGTAAATAAAGTCTTATGTCATCTTCTGCCATGTAAGCAGTGTTAGTAACATTCTTTTAGGCTGTTACTTGGGCTATTAGGCTCCAAAACCTCATGACGGAATTGATCGTTTTAACTTGATGGATAGACCCATACGGTTGTATTGAGATAACAAATTTGTAGTATTATTTATTTACTATAGAGATCTCAAGGGGTCTAAATATATGGTGGTAAGATATTTTTTGACCATAAAGAAACGGTACAGAAAGGTGACTTATAATATAACATATTTTCACAGATGATGTGGTTATAGATCCACTAACTAAAGGCCTACGCCCATGTGTATTTTAGTAACATATCGTTAACATGGGCTTAGGAGTATCTTCGGATACTGTTATTTAGTGAGAGCTATTTTGGCTTTATCTGATAAAGTTCACATCTGTGGTTCGTTACACTTAGTAACGATTTGATATGTATCAACTTTTGCATTCAATAAAATATTTTTGAATGTGTTGTTATTATGTTGAATACATATTGATAAAATCTCAAGGGATTGCATAAACCTTGAGTGAAGGCTAGGGGCATCCGGACATCCGGTTATTAGCCTTGTGCATATGTCTTGTGATACATAAAGAAATGTTAACCATAAGGATAAGACATATGTGGGTTCATTGGAACCATAAAGCATTCTCTTGTGGCACAAGTTTTTGTGACACCTAAGGTAAGAGAATGGTGACTGACAAATGGGATCTCTCTATGAGAGACGTTATCCATTTGACACACTACCATATTGAATCCATATCAATAAAGTTGAGAACATTCGTGACCATGGAAGGCTCTGTGTGTATACACGCAGTTACCGCTATGATTCGGTGTTTAAGACTTTATGGGATATGATTGACTATTAAGAATTATCTCTGGACCAAATGTGCGCACATAAGGTACGATTTCAATTAATATAGTCCAAGTGGGAGAATGTAAGAGTTTTTCCTAATGTGGACTAAATTAATTGATATTGTAATTTACTATTTTTACGGTTACCGTAAAATAGGGTTGGTCTAAGGTGAGATAGAATGTTTCTTAATTAGTCTAATATGGGCTGGCTAGTGTGGGCCGAGTTGAGCCTGGCTCGTAATGAGAGGGACTGGCTGGAAACTCTATAAATAGTGCTCAAGTCTCTCCTCTAACCCTAATTCTCACATGTATCCTCACCTAAGGGGCGTTTACCTAACGCTAAACGTGAGGGGGCCGCCTCATTGAGCCAATGATACGGAGGGTAATAGAGGAGAATGACTTGATGCGTGGATCCCCTTGATAACATGTGGGTAATCCTTTTCCGCTTCCGCTTTATGTTCGATGGATCTAGGTGCGTTAATCTTTCTACTCAATTATGCATGTTCTTGTTCTGGTTATGGAGATCTTGGGGTTGCGCAATTTGCGTCTAACAATATTTGCCCAAGCAGCCACGTTACCCTTCTTCGGTAGCCAGCAAAGGGAGCCCTTGGATTATGCTGCAACCACGTACGTGTATGGATGTTGCAAGTGTCATGGGCGAAGGGAAGGACTCCTCACACGAAGACACGGAGTTGTCTTCGTTCCCAGCTGCCACCGAATGCATGTCGTCGACTCACGGAGTCAACAGCAAAGAAGGAACACTGCCTTGATCTCCATTCGGTGAAGGCCAAAGTTCTCTGCTTCTTCAATTTCTCTGCCCACCGACGGCGGCAGCGAATTTTCAACCAAAGACCTTCCATAGCTCGGCCTGTCCTTTCTTACTCATAGTCACTGACACCGCCCGCTATCCCCATCGCCGTCTCACTGTCCCGTCGCTCGCCACCAGCCGCGTCTCCGTCCGCCATTGCATCGTCCAGCTTGCCACAACCGCACCTATAGCCTGCAGCTCATGGTTCGCTCACCGCTGACGCCACCAGACTTGAGGCAAGTCGATATCTACTAACCTATACGACGTGAAGTAAGTCGTTGCTTGGTGAAATGCATCCTGTTGGAATTCGATAAACTAGCATTTGATCCGTGATATTTGCATGAATTGATGATTTCGGTTGTCGTCGAACTAACCACGAACCTTGGATATCGAAACTTCGTGCTTTCTATGACTATACTCGGATTGGGGGACCTGTGTGTGTATCGACGTGGGTGTTTCAAAAGTTTTAAGATTTATTTCATACAAACAGTTTGAAAAATTTTCAAGTTATATTTTGAGATTTTGAACCACGGACCTACTGGCTTTGATGTTGCCAAATGTGTTTGAAGCTTTATATATATACGAGCTGTTCATGTGAGATTTCAAGTTTATGAAATGTGAGGATGTCTTAAGTTCCTGCGTGTGTATTCCGAAAATCTTCGGGGTTGAACCGTGAAATTGGATCTTGATGGATTTGGTATAAAATTCTCAATTTTATAAATTGTTTTCAATGATGTGAGCTTGACATATTTCAAAGATATATTTACACTAAAGTTTGTCTTATGGTTCGAGAATTTTGGAAGTAATGTATTTCTTGTGTGTTAACCACATGAAAGATTTTTGGCATTAAATTGATTAGACTACTACACCATGGTTGAAATATTATTGATGCCGTTGGACCCTTGGGACAACGATGTCCTGGGTGTCGGGTTGTCTGGAGGATTGTGATGGCAATGCCTCTGGATGTCTAGGGACCGGTGAGCCCCGGAGGTGTAAGAAGATGAAGGGAAAATAAAAGGATTGAAGAACTCGAGAATGGAGAGAAGTTTTTTTTGTATATTCTATTGTCTTCAATGATGTATTAATGAACATCCTCTGTAAATATAATACAAGAGTATGAATGAACAAGGAAATTAAATATCCTACAAATCAATCTATCCTAGATTTAATTCTAATTGATCTGTACAAATCGGATCAGAATCAATTAAATATTATGTCTAGCCGCATATTTTCCAACACTCCCCCTCAAGCTGGTGGCTTGTTTATGTCTAAGACACCTAGCTTGTTCAGAAGATATGCATGTTGTCTTTGACATAGAGGCTTGGTGAAAATATCTGCTGGTTGTTCAGTTGTTCCAATTCCTCTTGCTTCAATGACTCCTTCTAAGATCTTGTCTTGTGTAAAGTGGCAATCGACCTCTATGTGCTTGGTTCTCTCATGCACTATAGGGTTTGTTGCAAGTTTAAGAGCTGCATCGTTGTCTCAGAATAGCTTTGTTGCCCCTTGTACCTGTATTCCAAGGTCCTTAAGAAGACCTCGAATCCATACTATCTGACAAGTAGCTTTGGCCATAGCTCGATACTCTGCTTCAGCTGAAGATAGAGAAACAGTGGGCTGCTTTTTGGTCTTCCAGGAGAGTAAAGAATCTCCTAGCTTGATGCAATATCCAGTGAGAGACCTTCGACTCATGGGACAAGTTGCATAGTCTGCATCACAATATGCTGTTATCTCCATGTTACATCTTCTGGACATTAATATCCCAAGACCTGGACATCCTTTTAGGTATTTCACAACTTTATATGCAGCATTCAAATGTGACTGCTTTGGACTGTGCATGAACTGACTAAGAGTCTGCACTGCATAAGAGATGTTAGGTCTAGTCATTGTCAGATATATAAGTTTTCCGACAAGCCTTTGATAGCCCGATGGATCTTCTAAAATGAAGTCATCTTCTTGAGAAATTCCCTTATCATAATCTGCGGTGGTCAATTTCGTGTTCTATTCGATGGGAATAATAACTGGCTTGCAACCTGATAAACCTGTTTCTGAAATAATCTCCAATATGAACTTTCGCTGACTGAGCGAAATCCCTTGTTCAGAACGGGCAATTTCAATGCCAAGAAAGTACTTAGGTGCTCCTAAGTCTTTAATATGAAAAATTGCATGCAAATATTTCTTAAAATCTCCTATGGCTGCTTCATCATTTCCCATAATGAGAATATCATCAACATATATCATCAGATAAATAGATGACATACCTCCAGTCCGTGTGAATAAGGCATAATCATGTCGGGACTGTTTGAACCCTGCTGTTATAAGGGCGCTTGTAAACTTTGCATACCACTGCCTGGAAGCTTGTTTCAACCCATAAAGGGATTTTCGGAGACGACATACTTTCTTCTTCCCCTGTCTCCGTAATCCCTGAGGAACGTCCATATATATCTCTTCATCCAAATCTCCGTGGAGAAAGGCATTATGGACGTCCATCTGGTGTAGGGACTAGTCACGAATAGCTGCAACTGTCAAAAAAGATCGTACGGTGACGTCTTTGGCGATAGGTGAGAATGTCTCATGATAGTCAAATCCTTCCCGTTGAGTGAAGCCTTTGGCCACCAATCGTGCCTTGAATCTTTCAACGGAGCCATCAGCTCGATATTTTATTTTGTACACCCATTTGCAGCCAATGAGTTTACAATTTGGTGGCAATGTGACAAGATCCCAGGTCTTATTATCAATCAAGGCCTGCAATTCTGCTTCCATGGCCTTCTGCCATCTTGGATCAGCAGATGCTTCATTGTAACTACCAGGTTCCTTATCTTCAGATAATCTACTTATACAGCACCTATGTTCTGATGATAAATTATCGAAGGAAACATAGGACGAAATTGGATATTTGATACCTGGAGATTCGAGAGCAGCACAGACATAGTCTTTGGTCCAAGTAGGAGGTCGTGGAGGATCTACTCTCGGAAGTGAAGATGTTGATTCCCCAGCTGGTGTAGGAAGGATTTCTTCAATTTCTTCATTAACAGAGGAATCTGTAGGTGAATTCCTTGATATATTTGTAGGAGCCTGATTCCCATCAGAATCGGTTCTGCTCGACCAGAACGTCGTGGAGGATCTACTCTCGGAAGTGAAGATGTTGATTCCCCAGCTGGTGTAGGAAGGATTTCTTCAATTTCTTCATTAACAGAGGAATCTGTAGGTGAATTCCTTGATATATTTGTAGGAGCCTGATTCCCATCAGAATCGGTTCTGCTTCAGAGGGATTCATCTGAACATAATGATCATGAGTAGGCACTGCCACTGGTATATAGTTAAGATCCTGATGTGTTGTATCATCCATCACAAGCCGATGAGGAATACTCAAAGCATCGGATTCTTCATGAGAGAGAGTTTTTTCATTGAAAGGAAATACATTTTGATGAAATAAAACGTCTCTACTTACAAAGAATTCCTTAGTAGATAGCTCTAGGACTCTATATCCCTTTTGTAGATTAGGATACCCCATGAAAACACAGCGACGTGCACGAGGATCCAATTTGTCGCGAGACCCCACTATAGCTGCATAATAGAGACATCCAAAGACTTTGAGATGTGTTTGATTCGGTGCCTTGCCAAATAATACTTCAAAAGGCGTTTTCCCATGTAGGACCCGAGTGGGCATTCGATTGATAAGATAGGCTGCTGTAAGAATGCATTCTCCCCAATACTCATCTGGAATTGTCGCTTGAAATTTAAGAGCTCTAGCAACTTCCAGAAGATGCCTGTGTTTACGCTCAACCACCCCATTCTATTGTGGAGTGTATATACAAGAACTTTCATGTTGAATCCCATGAGATGAAAATAATGAAGTGCAATCATGGCTGAAGAACTCATTTCCATTATCAGTTCGGATCTTCTTAATGGATTTTTCGAATTGATTTTTCGAAAAAATAATGAATTTCTTCAAATTCGAATAAGCTTGATCCTTAGACTGCATTAGAAATATCCATGTCGCACGAGAACAATCATCTACTATAGTGAGAAAATAACGAGACCCATCATGATTGATTGTATGATAGGGGCCCCATATATCAACATGAATTAATGATAATATTTCATTTTCACGAGTACTTCCTAAAGGAAATGGAAGGCGTGACTGTTTGGCAAGGGGGCATACGGGAAATTGTGCATAAGGAAAAAAAGTACTATGACCCATCCTTAAATGCATAATGAAATTCTTGTCATTGGTAGTCAAATTACACAATGATTTCTTATTGAAAGGGGTACTATGAAAAATGAAATTACTTGGGAAGTGAGTCCAGAAATAAAGGCCTTCAGAAAGTTTACCCAAGCCCATCAGTCTGCCAGTCGAAGGGGCCTGAAAGAAGCATGTGTCAATATCGAAGAATACTCGGCATGAATTGTCCTTGCATACCCGTGAGATAGAAATAAGATTAAACTGAAATTCTGGGACATAAAGGACATTCTCAAGTGTAATTTGAGGGCTAAGCTTTACTATTCCTATCACATTCACGTGTGTGATACTTCCATTTGGTAATTGCACAGAAACATGAAGAATTAATTTCCCATTTAGACTGGTAAATAATCCCTTATCACAAACAATGTGATTGCTTGCACCTGAGTCAATGATCCATGCCTTTCTTAAAATTGAATTAATGAGGCAATGTGAGATACCTGAGAAGCTTCCTCCCTTGTTGGAGGTATCCAATTTTTGCAGAGCATGCATCAATTTTTGATATTGACCATAAGAGATAGGCTGGTCAGCATTTTTGCCGGTGAGTCCAGTCACTTGATAGGCAGACGATATTTTCTTCACCTTTTCGCCAGGCCTTCCATGTAATTTCCAACAGCTGTCAATCGTGTGGTTAGGACGTTTGCAATAATCGCAAAACATTTTACCCTTTGCTTTAAAATTTTGCCGAAATTTTTTTGATGACGTGGCAAGAATCTGGCTGTCCACTCCTTTAATCGTGGAATCATATCCACCATCGGATTCATCTGCGCTTTCAAGCAAAAAGGGACCGTCCGATCCGCGAGGACGATCTAGCTTGTCCGATCCACGTACACGATCTGGCCTGTCCGATCTGCGCAGCGAATCTCGGCCGTTGATGCTGTCCCTTTTAAAGGACCGCGCGACGTCTCCTCCTGTGAACCCTAATCCGCCTCTTCTCTCCCGATTTAGGGTTTTTGTTGTTCCCTCTCTTCGTTCGCCGCGGGCTGCAAGAGCGATGCTCTCGCCATTCCTTGCATGCTCCGAGAGACGTTGGTTCTCCTCCTGCACAGCCAACTGATAGATCCGTTCGATCGGGGGGACAGGGTCCATGGCCAGAATCTGTGAGCGAAAGGTAATGTAATTTTTGTTCAAGATTAGCAAAAACCGCATTGCCTTTTCCCTCTCTTTGATGGAACGATACTGTTTTAATGTTGATTCTGGGCCTTCGAGCTTTTCCTCCACGGCTTCCAGTTCGTTCCATAAAGACGATAGCTTGTTGAAACAAGCCGTGACCGTCATGTTCCCCTGTTTTAAATTGCTCAAATCCTGCATGAGTGAAATTGTTTTTGCACGGTCGAGTTTGCCGTACATTTCTTTGACATTCTCCCACATCCTTTGAGCGTCTTCTGTGGGTGGAAGTCCTGCCGCGACCTCTGGAGAGATGCAATTGCCGATCCAGGTTCGGACGAGTTGATTGCATTTCCTCCAGTGTCGCGCTAGGCGATCGTTTGAAGGAACAGGGATGGTTCCATCGAGGAATCCATCTTTGTCCTTAGTAACCAGCGCGCGCCGGAAATCCTGCGACCACCTGAAGTAGTTTTCGTGCCCGGTAAGTTGCTGGCTGATTAATTTCAGTTCAGGTCCGTCGGTGGTGGAGATGAACAGGGGGTCACCGGATTCTGGCCGTCCGGTGAAGATTGACCCTGGAAACGGCAAAAATCCAGGTGAGAAACCCGGGTAGGGATTCGCTCCCATGCCCGGATTCGAATCGGTTCCATAACTCGCATTGGAATTGGTCAGGTATGGATTTCCTCCATTGCCCGATCTACTTGATCCATCTGGTAGCCTCGCATTTGCTCCACCCGACCCGTCGGTCATGCTTGCCCCGCTTACGGTTGGTGGGCTGCCGTCGGGTTGGCCAGAGGCCCATGTCCCTTGAAAAATTGGCGATGATGCATTCTGGTTAGGCCCAAACAACCACGGATTTGGCTGCATCTGAATCAGTGGCCACTGGTAAGGATGGCCCACTATTGGTTGGCCCGGAATGGGCTGAACCGAGTAGGGTTGTCCCAGAATTGACTGAGCCAAAAAATTGCGATTTTCTTGAGTTTGAATAGGTTGTTCGAGAGATCTGGCGACATCAACAGAGGAGACATTGTCTCGGCTTTCTATGATTTGTGCGGGATCTTCATGCTGCGGATGTCCACCAGAAACTGAAGGTGGATTGTTTGCCATGATAAAAGAAGATTCGACAAAAGCGAAGAAGAGAAGAAAGCGGAAGCAATAGAATCTTCTACCACTCTGATACCATGTAAGAAGATGAAGGGAAAATAAAAGGATTGAAGAACTCGAGAATGGAGAGAAGTTTTTTTGTATATTCTATTGTCTTCAATGATGTATTAATGAACATCCTCTGTAAATATAATACAAGAGTATGAATGAACAAGGAAATTAAATATCCTACAAATCAATCTATCCTAGATTTAATTCTAATTGATCTGTACAAATCGGATCAGAATCAATTAAATATTCTGTCTAGCCGCATATCTTCCAACAGGAGGTACCCCAGAAGGCGGGATGGTCGGGAGTGTGACTTAACGTGTAGCGGATGCCTAGGGACATCATTGACATGGTGAGCCTCAGAGGTTCCTCGTGATGCCAGGTGGGGTGCGAGATGCCTGAGGGTGTAACATAACACACTCTAGACGCCCTGTGATTGAAATATGGAACCGGAGGTCCTTGTGATGCCAGGTAGGGTGCGAGAGCTTGGAGAAATGCAAGCACTAGTCCTTCCGGAAGATGGTGGTAGTGATTTGAGATAAAAGGAGTTTCTAAATTCTCATTAGTTTTGGATATGCCGTTTTGTTATGATATTCTCCGGAATTGATGTCCACTCCTTGCTCCAATTATGTGTTTTGTTTTGGAATGCGTCAAATTGGGTAGCGGTAGACGTACGTAATATAGTTTAGTAGAACTTTGACTGTTGAGTATTTGTACTCACCCCTCATGAGGCTAACATATTACAGAGCTATAGAGATGCCGTTGCAGCGTGCGTCCTCTAGTACATTTTATGGCATCCCCATCGACCTGCGATGGGAGATGACGTAGCACCCTGACCCTGACTTGCTAGAGAATGATGATGGTGGCTCGAGCGGGGTGGAGTAGCGGAGGACATGGGAGGACGGCATAATTTTTGGATACTAGCGCATGAAGATGGATGTTGTTGTGGATAGATAGCGGAAGAGTCGGTCCAATTTTGGTTAGCCAAATATAGGAAATTTTGGCCTATGTGTACCAACGAACGTCATCTAAACAAAAGTATATGTAAATAAAAAGTATATATATATATATAGTGCATCGTTTCAAGAGTTGAAAGGGAGTTGATGTATCCGCTTCCGCAATAAAATCGTGCATGGACCAATAAATAGAGTGACAGGCTCTAAGATCGTGGGTCACCACACCCTCGCCAGGGCTCGCCCTCTCCCAGGCAAGTGTTGGCCTCGCCCCTGGCCGGCCCTCGCTTGGCGAGGCCGCCTTGACCTGGGCGAGGGCTGGCCTTGCCAGATCTGGTCTAGGTGAGGCCGACACTCGCCTATGTGAGGGCTCCCCTCGCTAGATCTAGCTAGGTCGGCCCTCGACCAGCGGCCTTGGCCTGGGCGTAGGTCGGCCTCGCCTAGGCGACCTTTGTTGGGTGGCGCTTGGGCAAGGCTCCCCTCGCCGAGGCTCGTCCTCGCTCGGCTAGGCCTCGCTTGTGGTGGGTGAGGCTAGCCTGCTGGCTATGGCCAGTGGCCTGCTGTCGCCTATGGTTGGTGGTCAGCCACCGAAAAAGGCAAAGAAAGCCTAAAAGAAAAGAAAGAAAAGAAAAAAAAAGGGGAAAACAGAAAAATTATAAAAAAAATATTACTAAAAATTGTCTACGTTAACGCTAATGGTCATATGCGGCACCACTGGCCTCCATGTTAGCATTTTCCGGCCAAAATTACTCAGATGGACTGAATTGGCAAGGAGTAAAAATGTTTATGACTGAATTGGCAAACTTAAAAAGTTTATGACTAAATTGGCAAAAGTGGAATAGGCTTAAGACTTTTTGGACAATTTTCTCCTCTTCTCTTCCAAAATTATTTTTGAGTGCTGGGAACTTCAATGATGTGTTTGCTTTACCATCAAGATAGTTCTTATGGCAATGAATTTTTGCCTAAAAATGGTAGCTCCTGCCACGTAGTATTCTAGCTTAGTGCAATACCTGGAGCGAACGACATTCCAAGTACAAGAATGACCGGGTTACTTGCAGTCGTCTTTGATGACCGGATTATTAGGAAAAGTCACTACTTGGTAGGTCTAAATGATACTTTTGGGGAAACTGCAAAAGAAAATTTGAGAAAGTTTTAGTGACTTTAGGTTTAAGTTTTCATTTATAAACAGAATTGCTTATTTCAAAGACAAAAACTAAAGGATTCCCTTTTTGGAAACATTTTTTTTTTGTTTTTGATTAAAAAAAAGGTGAATTAGTTGTGTCGTTTCTCTAATTCATAACTCAAGTATTTACTATAGGAATGACTCGGTCCTTCTAACTCCATATATAATGCTCATCGGGTTGATGCCCTGAAATTACTAATTAAGGTATATGATGATTTGGTATCGACAACAATTTTTTGTTATTGACTTACCTATAGCATGCACGATAATTTTTTTTTTTTTTTTTATCATTTGTACAATCTCTTTTCTTACGTGGATAACCACTTATTGCCGTAACCTCCATCACAAAATTATGTTTCGATTATTTACTACTTGCTTTAGTTTTCTTCTTTTGGCTATTACAAAAATTGCTTAAAGCACCTAGACATGTTAAAACATTATTTAAAGCAGCCACATAAGCATTAGATCTTCAGTGTAACCAAAATCAGTTTTATTAAAACAAGATTTCAATTAAATAAACGGAAAAATATTAATCTTGATTTGTTTGTAAATGAAATTATAAAAAATATTAATCCAAACACTTTTGTTAACCGCTATTTGAGTTTACTTTATACCATATGACAATTGTGCATGTTGGATTTGAATAAGACAAAATAAAATAAAATGATGTACTCGATTTATGACTATTGACCATTTATGGAAGGCCACTTTCGCACTTTGGAGGAAGTTTTGTTTTGCCATCCCTTTAATAAAATTTCGTTTTTGCCCAAAATGGCAATGTCCGATCTGTTGATTTTACTTCAATAATGCAATCGATCTGTAAAATTTTTTCCCCTTAGAACATTCATTGGATCAGAGCCCCAAGAGAGTGCGAACAAAAATTTCTTAATTCACGTTCCTATATTTGGTCAAGAAAATCATATTCCTCTATGATTTAGGAAACGGGCTTCTAACCATGTACTTAACCAATTCATTGGGCTTGGGCTTAGGCTTGGACTTGTAGGCTGTTCCATGACTCTAGATAGTCGTATCTCCACATCTATACCATTGGATCATTGATATACATATATATGTAGATTTTAATTGAATACTTCCAAAATTTTCTGATTTTTCCAATAATTCATAGTAACTCCCAATATAAACATCCTAATATTGAAATCGACTTAGTCTCAAAAAGAAAATCTTACATTACTTATTCTATTTCCCAACCTTGTTCACAAAATCAAAAACAAACAATTGATGGGAGAACTGTAACAATTCAAACAATATCGAATTAATGTAGCGGAATAAAATAATCTCTTCTTTTGTGTAAACCTAATAAGAATTGATATAGTAGAGTAAAATAGATACATAACACAAGATGTTCTTTTTCTTTTTTACGTGGAAAACCTCCTCGATGTGAGGAGATCAAAAATCACGAGACCGGAGTCCACTCGAAAATTCACTATTAACAAAATTGGGTAAACAATGTTCTTCTCTAGCAAATAGAGGTACATAGTAGCAAAAACCTCAAGAACATAATTATTGACAATACACATGAATTTCACAAGAGATCAATGATAACTCTGACAAAAAACGCAGGTTTTGATCAATCCAAAAAAAAAAAATGATGTAAAGACCTTCAAACGAAAATCAAACCATTCAAAATTGAGAAGATTGCGCCATGAACATGCCGACAAAATTTCAGCTCAATCGAACCACGGATTAACCTTCAATGTCAGCTTGATCTAAATCAGACTTTGCCCCAACTTTCAGATTTTTTGCTTTCTTTTTTTCTCTTGTTACTACGTCTTTTTGCGGCTACCACTTTTAAAAATAGCAAGAAACCTTATTTCTCCATATGACTTATCATATGGGCTCAAATCCTTTTTGGGCTTCCAACTCATTGGGATTCCTCCACATAGGAGTAAACCCAATTAACAAATCTCCCCCTCACAACAATGTGGAGGGATTCACCATCCCTGTTATCAATTGGTAATGTTCAAGCTTCTCTCTTGGTAGAGTGTTCGTCATCATATCAGAGCAATTATGATCCATATGAATTTTCTCAAGTTCCAACAATTTTTCATCTAGAACATTTCTTATCCAATAATATCTAACATCAATATATTTTGATCTATAATGAAATTATGAATTCTTATCAAGATGAATTGCACTTTAATTATCACAAAATAGCACATACATCTTTTACTTGAACCCAAGTTCTTTTAAGAACTTCATCCATAGCATATCTTTACTAGCTTTAGTCGTTACAATAAATTCAGTTTCGATTGTAGAAAGTGCAACACACTTCTGCAGTCTTGATTTCCATGACATAGCTCCACCTACAAAAGAAATCAAATAATCAGAAGTAGATTTACGAGTATCAATATCTCATGCCAAGTCGGAATCTGTGTATCCAACTAACTCAAGTTTCTTGATCCTGAAACAGAGTTTCAAATTTGAAGTTCCCCGAATATACATCGTAATCCACATCACTGCATTCCAGTGCTCTCTACTTGAATTTGACAAATAGCGATTAACAACGCTAACTGTGTGCGCCAAGTCTGGGCGTGTACATACCATCGCATACATTAAGCTTCCTACAGCTGAGGCATATGAAACACTTTTCATATCTTTCTTCTATTTATCAGTTATAGGATTTTGCTTCATATTTAACTTAAAGTGGGTAGTAATAGGAGTACTAACCAATTTAGCCTTATTTATGTAAAATTTCTAAAGGATATTCTTGATATGTTTCTTTTGTGACAAAAACAACTTCTTAGCATCTTTGTCTCAGGTAATTCTAATGCTAAAAATCTGCTTCGCCAAGCCCAAATCTTTCATGGCAAAAGACTTACTCAACTGTTTCTTCAATAACTCAATTCTTGAAGCATTCCTGCCAACAATCAGCATATCATCAACATAAAGTAAGAGAATAATAAAGTTATCTTTAGAAAATTTTTGGACATATATACAGTTCTTCGAGGAAGTCTTCTTATAGCTTGATTTGTTATAACTAACGTGAACATTTTGTACCACTATCTCGGTGCTTGTTTTAGGCCATATAGACTTTTCTTCAATTTGCACACATAATTCTCTTTCATTTTCATTTTATAACCATCAGGTTGTTCCATGTATATTTCTTCCTCCAAGTCACCACATAGGAAGACTGTTTTGACATTCATTTGCTCAATTTCCAAATCTTGGGTAGCTGCCAAGTCTAGTATCACACGGATAGAAGACATTTTCATTACCAGAGAAAATATGTCATCAAAATCAATACAATTTTTCTAACCGAATCTCTTAACAACCAATCTAGTTTCGTACCGTGGTTGTGAAGTATGTTCATCTTACTTTAACCTATATACCCACTTGTTCTTGAAAGTTCTTTTACCTTTAAGTAACTTCACAAACTCAAAAGTATGATTATCATAAAGTGACTGCATCTCATCTCGCGGGGTAAGTACACTATCAGTGCCAAAAGTTGTGTACGACGCTTACTTTTGTGCCAAAAGTTTCCGTTGGATCACTTAAGTGCCAAAAAGTTTGAAAAATGATCATTTTAGTACCAACTATGATCTAGTTGGCTAGAAATCCGACGTTGCACTTTTTTTAATTAATTTTTTAAGCTGATATGGCTTGCCGAAGAGTACAGTAAGCATTTAAACAACAAAACGACGTTGTTTGATGTTTCTCTCCCAATTCAAAACCCTAAATCCCCAAATTGGTGTCTCATCCGCATCCCTCGCCTACGCCTCTGCTGGCGATATGCTCGTCGCCATCCTCGACGGACCCCGCACTCAACAGTCGCAGCTCTGACCCTGACCCCGACCCTAACAATGGCCACTCGACGGCCAAGTCGAAGGTTATGATCTGGAGGGTGCTTGGGGAGGCCGCCAACAAGTGCACCACCCCCGATCTCTCCCTCTCCATCTTTGATCTCCCCAACGAGTGCTTGGCCTGTGTCTTCCACTACCTAGGCTCTGGTGACCGGGGCCAGTGCTCCCTCATGTGCCATCGCTAGCTCGCAATCGAAGGCCAAATTCGCTAAAGGCTCACCCTCCATGCCCACTCGGAGCTGCTGGACGCGGTCTTGGTGCTATTAGCATGGTTTGAGTTGGTCACGAAGCTCGCGCTCAAGTGCAATCGCAAGTCATTGAGCATCGGCGACAACGCGCTCGTGCTAATCTCACTCAAGTGCAGGAACCTCATGTGCCTTAAGTTGCGGCCGAGCGACAATGGCTGAGCAAGCTAGGTCGGTGTTGGGTGAGGATCAACAAAAACCCTAATTTTAATCCCTAAATAAATAATAAAAAAATTCCTAAATGAGTTGTGCGGCGTTGTTTTTGTGAGGCCATCCACTTAGGACAGCAAAACAACGTCATTTTCTTAAGGAGGATAGAAAACGACGTCGTTTAAGGGCCATGTCTATTTATTTATTTTAAATATAAAAGTCACATAATCATTTTGGTCGGAATCTCTCACCGGTAACACTAAAGTGATCGTTTTTCCTCCGATTTGGCATTTAAGTGATCCAACAGAAACTTTTAGCACCAAAGTGAACACCGTACACAACTTTTGGCATTGATAGTGTACTTATCCCTCATCTCGCATAGCATCAAACCAATTGCTTTTGTACTCATCTTCAATTGCTTCTGTATAGCACTTTGGTTCACCTGCATCAGTCAATAATACATATTCATCTTTAAAATACCTGGTGGAAGGTCGTCGGTCTCTAACGGATCTTCGGATTAGAACATCCAGTGGAACATCTAATTGAGCCTCTAGTTCAAGAATAGTATTATCTATTTCAACATGTTCAGGAACATGTGCGTTATTTGGAACATTGACTTCTTGCTACTCTTCTTTAATCTGCGTAGAAATATTTGTAAGAGCAACTGGATCCAAATCAACCAAATTATCATTAACTTATGGTGCTGAAATCATCTCTGCTTTATCAATATCCTTTATTGTTTGATCTTACATAAACATAACGTCTCTGCTTCTTACAGTTTTCTTTTCAATCGGATCATAAAATTTGTAGCCAAGCATATCCTGTCCATAACCTATAAATATGCACTACTGTGTTTTCACATCAAGTTTAGACTTTTCATTTTTGGGAATATGCACAAATTCTTTGCACCAAAATAAATGCAAATAATCATAAATAAATAAATAAATAAATAATCTTTGTCTATCCAAACTCTATTAGGAACATCAAACTCTAAAGCAACGCATGGAGTAAGATTTAATACATGCATAATTGTATTCAAAGCCTCACCCCAAAAGGATCCAAGTAGTTTTGACTGTGAAAGTAAGCATCTTACCATTTCATCAATGTTCTGTTCATTCTCTCAGCTAAGCTATTTATCTGAGGCGTCTTGAGAGGTGTCTTTTGATGTCGAATACCTTGTTGACTGCAATATTCATCAAAAGATCTAATATACTCTCCCCCGTTATCAGTTATGATGCATTTCAATTTCTTTCTAGTCTATCTCTCAACTAAAGCTTAAAATTACTTAAAAGCATATAATACTTGATCTTTAGTTTTCAATGTATGAATCCAAATTTTCCTTGAAAAATCATCTATGAAGGTAATAAAATAAAGAGAGACACTAAGTGATTTTGTTTTCATAGGACCGCAAACATCATAATGCACTAAATCTAGTATACCTGACTTTCTTAAAGGATGGGAGCTTTTAAATGCAACTCTGTTATGTTTGCTTGCTAAACAATGAGTACACTTCTTTAGCGCCAAACTTTTTAATCTTGAAAGGAGCTTATTCTTAGCTAATATTGACAGACTCTTCTCACTAATGTAACAGAACCTCTTTTGCCATAACTCAGCTACATCTTTGCTGTCTATTGCATTAATTTTGTCTGTGGACAATTTTGTCTGCATAATGTACGATGAATAATATTTTTCACCTCTAGCCACAATAAGAGAACCTTTGGTGAGCTTTCATTGACCATTACTGAAGGTGCTACAATACCCCTCATCATCCAACTTGTTTGTAGAAATCAAATTCAAGCGCAAATCACGTATATGTTTAATATTATTCAATACTAATTTTATGCCATTGCTGGTTTCTAAACACACATCACTTATGCCTACAACTTGAGCTAGCCCATTGTTTCCCATCTTCACAGATCCAAAGTCCCATGACCTATATGATGTAAATAATTCCTTATGAGACGTAGCATGAATAGATGCACTACTATTAATTACCCAACTAGTCTCATGAGATACAAAATTCACCACATCACCATAAAAAATAATAAGAAAGTCTTCTTGAAGTGTAGCAACACGATTGTCATCACTGTCATTATCACTTTTCTTCTCTTTACCTTTCTCATTTTGTTTCTTCCTTTTTAACTGGCGATAAAACTTCTGAATATGTCCATTCTGATGACAATAATGACACTAAACATTAGCAAATTTATTATACTTATGTCTGCTTTTATCTCGACTTTTATATCTATTTCTTAGACCTTGAGACTCACTTCTTCCCCTTTTCTCAACAACCAAGGCATCAGGATGTGAACGGGACGATCCTTTTGTCTTCCTTCTCATCTCTTCATTCAAAATACTACTCTTGACCAAATCCATGGTAATCGTATCATCCGGGCAGAATTAGATAAAGATGTTTGGAACGTCTCCTATGAGTTCGGCAAAGTATTAAGCAACTGTAGTGCTTGTATCTCATTATCAAACTTGATTCCCATCGCAGCCAACTGATTTATAATTCATTGAAAAGAATTTAAATGATAAGTCAAACGAATACCATCTTGATATCTTAGAGCCATCATTTGTTTTATAAAAAATAACTTATTATTCCCAATCTTTTGAGCATATAACTGTTCAAACTTATCCCATAAATTGCATGCATGTGTTTCCTCAATAATATGGTTCAAAATATTATCATCCACCTACTACCTAATATAACCATAAACTTGACGATGAAATATAGACCATTTAGCATTAGTTTTATACTCCGATTTCTTCTTGACAAATACAGGCAAATAAAAATCTTTCATATATAAAAGGTCTTTCATCTTCCCTTTCCAAATATGATAATTTGAACCATTTAGTGTAACCATTATATTTGTATTCGTTTCCATTATTTAACACAAGGCACAAAAATCAAGCAATTATCGGAAACTCTGATATCACTCTGATGGGAGAATGGTAACAATTTGAACAGATCGAATTAATGCAACGCAATAAAATAATTTCCCCTCTTATGTAAATATAACAAGAATCGATATAATAGAGTAAAATAAATATCAAGCATGTGAACACAAGATTTTTTTTTTACATTGAAAACCTCATCGATGTGAGGAGGTAAAAAACCATAGGACCGGAGTCCACCCGAAAATCTTCACTATCAACAAAATTTGGTGAACAATGTTATTTTCTACCAAATACTAGAGGTACATAGCAGAAAAAATCTCAAGAACATAATTCTTAGCAATACGCATGAATTTCACAAGAGATCAATAATAAATTTGACCAAAAACGCAGGTTTTGATCAATCTACGAAAAACTTGATATAGGGAGCTTCAAATAAAAATCAAATTGTATAGAATCGAGAATATTACACCATGAACATGTTGACAAAATTTTAGCTCAATCAGACCACGAATCGATCTCCGATACCAGCTTGATGTAAATCAGACTTTGCCCCACAACTCCCAGATTTTCTACTTTATCTTTTTCTCTTGTTACTACGTCTTTTTGCGGCTACCACTTTTGAAGATAATGAGAAACCCTATTTCTCTATATGCATTATCATATGAGCCCAACCTCTTTTTGGGCTTGCAACTCATTAGGCTTCCTCCACATAGAAGTGAACCCAGCTAACAACAATGTCATTTATAAATCCAAGGTTGGCGCCAGTTCATTAAGGCATTAGGAGGCATTTAGCTCATATTGTAGAGGTTAACGTTTGAATTCCACCAATTATATGTAAATTGTTTTAAAACAAGACTACATATAAACCAAATTCTAGACTTAATATAACTATTCATGGGGAAAAGTGTTAAAAAAGTCTTAAACTTTTTGTATTTGTGCCAATTTAGTCCAGGATGATTTGCCAAAATTGGCATTCGAGTGATCAACTTTACTCCGATGTGGCACTTAAGTAAACAACATACGAAAGTTGTGGTACTCCAGCTATTCTTCTACCTCTATTAGTTGAATATACACTCCCCATTATGATATTTAGAATTTACTCTAACTCATTCACTCGGATTGGTATATGTTGCTTCAATTATCAGGGAACAGACAATATTGTAGCACTTAGACTCTCAGGACTTGACAATGTGCACAATTTTACAAGTGGCGAATTTTCAAGGCTGCCTAGTTTAAGGTTCCTCGAATTAGAGGGGGGAATTTTGTGGGAGACTTTAAAAATCTTCTCTCAAAGCTAACATGGCTCTCCTGGCATCATTGCCCTTCAAACCTACATGCCAATGGTTTATGTCTAAAAAACTTGGCCATTCTCAAGGTTTTAGAGAGCGACGTTATTGAAGATTGGAATGGATGGGGACCATGCATGGTGTGATTTCATATAATACATTCTTTTTCCTTTGTGTGTACGCATTTTTCACATTGAGTAGACCTTCACCTATGAGATCGTTTTTCTCAATAACCGTTTGTTTCACAGGTGAATGATAACCTAAAAGTCATATATATGAGGGGTAAGTACACTATCAGTGCCAAAAGTTGTGTACGACGTTCATTTTAGTGCCAAAAGTTTCTGTCGGATCACTTAAGTGCCAAATCGGAGGAAAAACGATCACTTTGGTGCCACCGGCGAGAGATTCCGACCAAAATGATTACGTGGCTTTTAATATATATATATATATATATATATATATATATAATAGACATGGCTTTTAAATGACGTCGTTTTCCATCCTCCTTAAGAAACCGACGTTGTTTTGCAGTCCTAAGTAGATGGCCTCACAAAAACGATGTCGTTTTTGTCCGATCCTCGCCCAACGTCGACCTAGCTCGCTCGGCCGTTGTTGCTCGACCGCAGCTTGAGGCACGTGAGGTTCCTGCACTTGAGCGAGATCAGCATGAGCTCGTCGTCACCGATGCTCAACGACTTACGGTTGCACTTGAACGCGAACTTCATGACCGAGTCGAACCACGCGAATAGCGTCGGGACCGCATCCAGCAGCTCTAAGTGGGCATGGAGGGCAAGCCTTTGGCAACTTTGGCCTTTGATAGCGAGCCAGAGGCGACACACGAGGGAGCACAGGCCCCGGTTGTTAGAACCTAGGTACTGGAAGACACAGGCCAACCACTCATCGAGGAGATCAAAGATGGAGAGAGAGATCGGGGTGGCTCATTTGTCGGCGGCCTCCCCGAGCATCGGCCAGATCACGGCCTTTGACTTGGCCACCGAGTGGCCAACGTCGGGGTTGGGGTCGGGGTCGGAGCAACGGCTGCCAAGCGTAGGGGTTGTCGAGGACGGAGACTGGCCCATCGCCGGTGGAGGCGAAGGCGAGGGATGTGGGCGGTTGAAGGGGAGAGACACCAATTTGGGGATTTAGGGTTTTGAATTGGGGGAGAGACATTAAACGGCGTCATTTTGTTGTTTGAATGCTGACTGTACTTTCCGGGAGCCACATCGCTTAAAAAATTAATAAAAAAATGCAACGTTGGATTTCCGGCAAATCAGATCGGAAATGGCACTAAAATGATCATTTTTCAAACTTTTTGGCACTTAAGTGATCCAAAATAAACTTTTGGCATCAAAGTGAGCACCATACACAACTTTTGACATTGATAATGTATTTACCCCTATATCTGACAAGTTGCCAATGCTTGATGAGGACACCTGACTTCTCCAAGTGCATGAATTTGAAGAGATTGGTTATCAAAGATTGTAAATTATTGGAGGAAATCAATAGCTCTATCAGTCAACTAGGGCGCCTTAAGTACTTGGAAATCAGTGAGTCTAGGTAATGGTATAATTTTCCAAGAGATTACCGTTCCTCCTCCTTTGTTGCCAGACTCAATTGGTGGTTTGAAATCCTTGTCAATGTTGAAG
Organism: Eucalyptus cladocalyx; assembly: GCA_017140615.1. Classification (NCBI taxonomy): domain Eukaryota; kingdom Viridiplantae; phylum Streptophyta; class Magnoliopsida; order Myrtales; family Myrtaceae; genus Eucalyptus; species Eucalyptus cladocalyx. The sequence goes on from CM029518.1 coordinate 44,628,150, forward strand.
GTGGAAAATCTAAGTAGTGTTAAAGCACTTCCGCACTCAATAGGAGAGTTATTGAGTTTAAAGCATATGTCTCTACGTGGTTGTTCCGACCTTGGAAAGCTTCCGATTCCATTGGAGAGTTGAGATTGCTCCTCTCTTTATATTTGTCTTGCACTGATATAAGTGCATTACCGGATTCCATTGGACGACTAGAATCGCTAATCAAAATAGATCTATCTTGTACAAATATTGCAAAATTACCTACTTATATTGGCAACCTTATACAGTTGAAGTTCATGTGTTTGGATTGGATGAAGATAAGAGAGCTACCGAAGAGCATATGGACTTTTTTAGAATCTCAAGGAGTTGACTGCTAGAGGTTGTTATTATCTTGAGGGTGAAATTCCAAGTGAAATCGCGGGACTATCCCAATTCACGATTCTGAATTTGTCCCAGAGCAAGGTTAGTAGAATGCCAATGATAATCAATCGACTTTCTAATCTCCGAGAACTTGTTTTAACGAATTGTGATGGGCTTCAGTCGCTACCAGATCTCCCGACAAGTTTAACAAAGCTAGAGCTATCCTCTTCTTTCTCGTGCATACTCTCTCTATTGCATGCAGTATCCAAAACTAGAGTGGCTTGGAAGTCTTCATGAATTGCAGACGTTGAGACTGGTTCTTTCCGATTTCAACTTGCCTCCGACTGACTTAAGCTCTCTTTCTCAGCTCCGGTCACTCGAAATAACTTGTCGAGACCCACGGTCCTGACTGGGCTTTCGTCCAGTTTAGAAGACTTGTGTTTAGAAGATGTCAAGGCACCAATAGAGTGGCCACTGTTCTCCAACTTGGGCAATTTATCTGAATTAAAGCACTTCGGTTGCAGTTAAGAGAGATCGAGTTCGACAACTTGCTTGGACAGCTAGAGAATCTCTAGCGTGTGCAAGTGCGCAAGTGCGAGCGGCTTGTGAGGCTATCCAATCTAGCGAGCTTAAAGGAGCTCCAAGTGCTGAGCGTGGAGTACTGCCCGCGACTAATTGAGATCGAATCAGAACCATCTTCACCGAAGCTGGAGAAGCTACAATCGTTGAGAGTATACTATTGTGAATCAGTGCAAAAGTTTCCTGATATACCGAATGCATGTGGAGTTGAATTTTATCCCAGGAAGTTCGAGGAAAGGTCTGGTAGCGGGCCGATTTTCGTAACACATTCCGGGAGATGATTATCTCGAAGGACTCGTGAGGCTGCCGACTTTGTCTCAATTATACTGTCAGGACGCCGGCAGTCCGATTCTTCGCCGGCCGACCGGCATGCAAGTTTCCCGCCATCGTCCGCGCCATGGAAGAAGAGTTGAAGACATATTGAAGATGAGCAATCGGCGTGGCCCGCCCCAGAACCGCTACGCCTGGAAGCCCCAACGCCGGCGTTAAAATCAAACGAAACGGTGAGCCCCCAAAATTGAAAACCGTAGTTCGTTCGATGATTCGCATCATTCGAATCCCTGGATGAATTGAATCGAAGGAGGCGAGACTCGGGATTGAGTTCTGCTTGCAATTTAGGAAGCCGGAGGGAAGTTCCGGCCGTACTCCGAGATGACTGGAGTTTGCGCTCGATCACGATGTGAAGACCGATTTGAGTGGAAACGCCGTTCCTGCAGCGCAAGTATAGAGCCCCTCCCTGAAGCTGCTGAGTGGTCAAAATGATTTCTTTGGCATATTTGCTTGTGTTAATTCTGGTCTTGCGTTCAAATTGGTTCTCCAAGTTAGTACAGTAATTGATTAGTGATTACTTGCGTGTTGTCGTGGTTGGAAGTGCTCGAGGAGGGCCTCCAGAAGCCCGAGACTCCGTTGCCGCTGAAGCTGCTGTAGTCGTTGCCGAGCTCAGTTGCCAAGCTCAGCCAAGAGCTCCTACCAGAGGGTGGCATTCGGCTGCTCCTTCCCTTGGGTGCCTACTTCCCGAGCTCCTTCACCCCAGTCCAGCCCTGCCTGCCGAACTCACATGATCGAGCTGAGAAGATTAGTGCACAGGGGAGCGATCAGCCAGGTGTCTCGGCCAAGCACACTCGAGACTATTCCGATGACTGTCAGCCGTCGTGGAGGGGTCGCCCGAGGTTGTGATGCCGCATTGGAGGTCGAGATGGCTGCAGCTGGACATGTTAGCTGTGAACTAGTAAAACTCTGGGATTTGAGACACCGGTGAGCTACGGTCAATTGAGATAAAATCACCAACTTCAGGCTTCTTCCCCTATATGCTCTATATTCTACATTCGATTCTCTGTTTGTGTGGCCCAAAACACGAAAAAATGAAAATTTCAAAGACATTCTTATATAATGGTTTTGTACTTTTTTTCTTAGCCTTTGGGAATATATATTAACTCAAAATTCCCAACCCTTTAGAAATAAAAAATGTTCTGTTCTGAGTAAGATTCACTTGGCTATTGAAGTAGATTTGCTAAAGATAAAAGGAGGATATGTGTTGGGAATAACGGATCCCCGAAAACCGGATTCGACACCGAATCGAACCCCTAAATCAATGCGGAAGACGAAGCCCGGGAAAACACGCATCACCGATCATAAAGCACACCACGGATTCGAGCGTACCTTGTTAGCCACAGATTAAACACCAACGCTGAAGAAGAGGAAGAAATTCTGGCCCGATTCGATCCGATGACGACTTGAAGGGAAGAAGGAAAGTGCCGTTTGCTTACTGTTTCCTTTTGGAGGGGAGAGAGCGCGCGGGAGAAGAGAAGACGTACGTTGAATTGCAAAACATTGTCTTCTCTCTCTCTCTCCTCCCTTTTATACCTTCCCCTTCCACGGGCCCTATTCCCGTGGGCCGGGCCTTTTGGGCCCAGCTTGAGCGGATGGGCCTTAAGCCCATTTCATAAATCCATTATCTCCCACTCGCACATGGTGGTGCAAAACCAACATGGGCGGACAGGCCCTACTCAGCCCCATCAGAGAAAAATCCATCATAGACTCTCACTTAACATGGTGGGCTGAACATAATCATCTTTTCCTCTCTTCAACATTCATACCGATGAATAATCCGTGCGACCAGCATACTTTGAGAGCTCGTTGCCATACATCTGTTAGGAATATATAGCAGCTCATAATGGGTATCATATCCTGAGTAGATTTAGTATGCAGTATCCTAGATCGATCGATCACATTTATATCTCTCTTGATCTCTTTCAAACAATGATATATATATATATATATATATATATATATATATATATAAATATATATTGTATTCACAATTATGATTATCACAAAGACAGTCATAATTGGTTAACCGGTGAATACAAAACTACAATGTGACTCTCCAAAAACGATCTTCCTCTTTCCTTCAAACTCTCAATTTCAGTCCAGCTTGCTTTTCTAGAAATGCCCCATTAGATCGAATCAAACTCATGACCATTGGCAACATCCTAAGATAGCAAACACTAAATAGAAATCTTGAGAATAAGTAAGAGTCATGAGGGGACTAAGAAATTGAGGAACTCTCTTCCTCAAGAGTCTCATACGACATAAAAGTTGAGATCAAACTTTTGCCACTCTTATTGGTCGTCTCATGCATACGTAGTATGAAATACGTATTACGGTATTAACTCATTTCCCATGAAGCGTATGTCTACACTTTTCAATACCGTACAGATGATAGTTCGAGACATACCCAATGTCTAACTTGAGTTCACATATCTACTCATTCATAAAATTCATCAGAACTCACATCTGGCATCTTAGACAGATAAAGTAAAATATGTGGGGTATTTCACTTTCGGACATAGTAAGTATTATGTCCTCATCTTAACACCCAGTTAAGGCGACATACGTGTTTTAAGCTTGATCTCTCGATTATCACCTAGATAATAAGCTTAAAAATAGTCTCATCTCTATTTATCACACAAGAAATGCAGGCGATTACCCGTGTGAGTGGGCTAATCTTATATCTGTCCGACATACTTCTCAACTTAAAGTAATGCACTAAGCATTAAGATGCATAAAGATTAAACAAAGATTCATAGGCATTAATGATGAAAACACAAATTCATCAAATTGTGAACACTTAGGGAAAATACAATATTCAAGACATCGCCTCTACGCAATCCTAGAGATTTCATATGGCCACAAAACACATTTCTAGGTATTGGCTTTGTCATGGGATCTGCTACCATTCCATGCGTAGTATGTACTCTAAGTTCACATCTTTTCGTGCAATCATATCATTGACAAGATTATACTTGGTATCTATAGGTTTGGTCTTGCCATGATATTTTGGATCTTTGGTATACGCTTTTTGCTACTTGGCTACCATAGTTAACCAACAATGAATCTACAAAGACTTCCAATAACACCTAAATGATCCAAAAATCTCTTAAGCCAAACATCTTCTTATACTCGCTGTTGATAATGCCACGAACTCAACTTACATCGTGGACAAGGCTATACATTTCTGTTTTTTTTTGCTCCAACATATGGTGCCATTATTCGGTAAGAAAACAAACCCAGAGGTAGATTTCCTTTCATTTAAATCTCCTCTCCAATCGTATTAGAATAGCCTTTGAGTTGCGATCCTTTCCTTAATAACTCAACGTATGATCAGCAGTCCCCTTTAAATACCTTAGTATTCTCTTAACGGCTTTCCAATGTGCTTGACCTGGATTGGATTGGTATCTACTCACCATTCCAACTGTAAAGCATATGTCGGGTGTTGTACACATGATAGCATACATTAAGCTCCCAACAAAGACTAGCGTAAAGAACATGTTTCATTTGTTCCTTCTCTTGTGGAGTCCTTGGACACAGTTTATGGCTTAATCCTTCACCTTTTGCAATATGAGTGTCTATGGGTTTACAATCCCATATCCTTCAACTCAAAGTTGGAAAACAACCATCTCTTGACAAGATAAACCAACTCCATATTGCTTCCGACAATTAGTATATCATCAACATATAATGATATGATCACAAATTGATCATTGGATCTATTGGTATATACACAATGATCCTCGTCAATCATTGTAAAATCATATGCCACTATGGCATTATGAAAATGTATATACCTTTGTCTCGACGATCGCTTAAGACTATATATCGACCCACAAAGTCGACATACATTTTCTTTTTGGCCTTTCATTATGAAACCAGCAGGTTGTTCCATATATGTTCCTTCCTCTAATTCTCCATTGAGGAAAGCAGTCTTTACATCCATTTGATGTAACTCAAGATCCATACTAGTCATTATTGCCAGAATAATGCAAATCAAGGTAAATCTCACTACAAGAGAAAATGTATTTTCATAATCAATTTCTTCCTGTTGATTATACCCCTTCGCCACAAGGTGAGCCTTATGCCTTTCTATTGAGCCATCATCCTTTCGCTTTATTTAGAGAACCTACTTGTTCCTATAGCTCTGCGTCCTTTTGGAAGATCAACCAGTTCCCAGACTTTGGTTTGATTTCATTGACTCCATTTCCTCTTTCATTGCATGAATCCATTTTTCCTTATTATGGCAGTTCAGAGCCTCATTAATATTTCTTGGCTCATCCTCTTCTTGTGGAGCAACCATAAAAGTTTCCCTTTCAATGTCAAAACATCGACGGGGAATACTTTGGCGACTTGTTCACCGTATGGGAGATTGTACACTTAGCACATCATTCCCCATCATGCTCCCACTTGGATTAGGTCATGATGACGTCGTCACATTAGGTGGTTGCAATTAAGAATGAGTTGAATTCAATTCATTACATCTCATATTACTCCCACTTGGACGAACTCCACTGACATCATTATCTTAATCCAATGTTTCAAATAAGGAGTTATTTTCTCTTATTTCGCCCCTCTTAGAAAATTCATCCACTAAGGATGTGACATCCCGTGATTCAAATTCAGTTATACTCCCACTTTCCTGCTCACCTATGAACACATACATTTTTGAGTGTTCGTAGTATCTCATGAAAATACTCTTATTTTCTTTAGGACCAAATTTCCCAAATTTTGTGAGAGGACTCATGAGCATAATCAGCACAACCCCATGGCTTAAGAAAAACTTAAGTCCGGTGTTCTAACTGTCCATAACTCATATGAAGTGGAAATAACCGATTTGGAAGGCACCCGGTTAAGTATATAGGCAGTAGTTAACAACACATCACTCCAAAAAGTGATAGGTAAGTTAGCATGCGCCATCTTGGACCTAACCATTCCAAAGAGGGTTCTGTTTCTTCTCTCCGCAACACCATTTTGTTGAGGAGTATATGGAATAGACAACTATCTTTCTATTCCTTTTTCATCACATAATTTTCTGAACTTATCGATAAATATTCTTAACCTCGATCGGATCTAAATATCTTTATTTTCTTGTCTAATTGATTTTCTACCAGGTTCATAAACCTTCTAAAACAACTTATGCTTCAGATTTATGAGAAATCAAATAGACATATCCGAATCAAGTAGAATCATCTATAAAAGTGATGAAACAAACAGCCCCTTGCCTTCCTCTCACATTCATTGAACCACAAATGTCCAAATGGATTAAATGCCGAGGAAATTCAGCTCTTTTACCTTTTTCCAAATGGTCTACTTGTTATTTTCCCTACTAGGCAATGCTCACATATGGACAAATCAATTTTTTCAATATTGCCCAACAAGCCCTTTTTAGCTAGTCTTTTCATATGTTGTTGGCCCATATAACCAAGTCTAGCATGCCATCATATTCACATCATTATCATATAAGATAGAAGATGTGAAACAAGGGGATAACATATTGACATCATCACAGTCAATATTTAGTACAATAAAACCATCTAGAAAGTGACCACAACCATAGTAGTTCGTATCTAAACACAAATCTACACCTTTATTATGGAAGTTCATACCAAAACCAAGCTTAACCAACACTAAGACAGACACTTAAATTTCGACGAATCTCCAGAGCATATAGAACATCAAGATGCGTCCACCATGCATGTTCAATTGGCAGGTGCCAATTCCTTTACATCAGCTCTAGAGTTGTTTCCAATATAGATCCACTTAGTTCCAATTGGTATCGTCGGAATTCCACGAAGGATCCTTTATCCTTTGCTATATGGTCTGTCGCTCTTGAATCTACATTCCACAAAGGATTGGATTCAGCCTATAATGCAGAACTTGACACATAAGCAAAGTTCTCAAATGTACAAGAGGTGTATACCTTCTTTGGCTCACGACAGTCGCGAGCATAGTGACCTCTCTTGTCACAATTGTAACACATCACTCTTGACATTTTCTTCACTTGATGACGTTTTCCTCTCTTGTGTTGGTTAACTCTTAATTTCTTGCAATAAGGACTTGATCCTTTGCATTCCCACATATTGAATGAATCAATACGCTTGCGCTTAGAGCACAAAGCTCTTTCGAGCTAGAACCAAAGATAGCAAATGTCTATTTTCGGCTCAAATACCGTTAGGCGGTCCTCTACTAGCTCAAGGTGGTGCACGATACCCTCAATATCTTCCATAATGTGGTCAAGAGCTTCTAGTGCTTCTTGCTTTTCCAGCACATATTGAATCTTCATATTCAATATTTCACTATTATTGCCGTTCATATCAAAGCAATTACATTCTTAGTTGCTTGAACCATCGTTCAACACATCGACATACATGCACGAATAATTAATGCCTATCATTTATGCATCCCTATTTGCATAGACCCATCATATTAATAAATAATTTCAAGTAAGGCTTCGTAATCAAAATGTCACTATGTTTCCAATCATCCTCCAAAAATCCTAACTTAAAATTATTATTAATATAATTATCTTATGCAAATAAATTCTATGAAGTTACAAAAACTTCTATTACTACCCACAACTAATTACCCACAACAACCAGCAATAACAGAAAGCAACAGATAATTGACATACAATTAAAAACAATAATGCTTTCAATTAACACAATTAGGTAGTAATCATTACATAATCAATCAAAGAAATAAATAGGGAATGTCCCTACTAATCTATCAGTCAAAACATCTAAGAAAACTGAAGGCACATTTGCCAACCATGGAAAACTTTTGGAGAGCATTCATGTCGCCACCAAGGCGCATTCACTCGGCGCCATGTGGCGCTCAATCTAAGGGTTGAAGTTTTGGCCAACTCAATCCTATGGTACTCTCTTACAAAAGCTTCCACCAGCCTCCTATAACCCGGGACCATGTTGACCTCTCATAGCCGATCCAACACTACTTGCCATTCAAGTGGAAGAGTGTTCATCAAAGCCGGCACATTCTCAAAATTCGGCATAAGATAACCATTCCAGATGATTTCTTGTATCATCTGATTGACCCTGACCACATGTGATACTAAATCACCGTCACGCCATCGATAATCAGCTAACTCTGTCATCAGCCTCTTAAGTCTTGCATTTCCCTTGTCCGTTCTCGGGATTGCAGGTATCCTTGCATAACGCATCATAGTTCCTGCAACAAATGCAAAATTAAAAATGGATAACTTATAATCCATAATTAATATAAGAGAAAATACATAATTTTTCAAAATTCATGCAATAAATGCAGAATTAAAAATGGATTACTTATAACCCACATAAGCATGACTGAAAAAGAAAACAAATTCCATTTTTTTTTTCGAGTCAACGGTCAAAGGTCAAAGTCAACGGTCAACGGTCGCCGGTCAACGGTCAACGGGTCGGGTCAACGGGCGCGTGGGTCGAACCGGTTGGGCCGGTCGGACGAACCGACCGCACGTGCCGCGCGCGTGCGTTGGCTGACGTCACGCAGACGTCAGCCGGCACGTGCCTCGCGCGTGAGTGTGCTGACGTCACGCAGACGTCAGCCGCACGTGCGCGGCATGCGCCAGGCTGATCGGGTCGGGTCGGGTCTCCGTCGGGTCGGGTCGCCGGCCGGTGACCGGCCAGCCAACCGTCGTCGGCGCTGACGTCATCCCCGACGGTTATCGACCGTTGGTGACGTCACGATGACGTCATCGGGTGACGTCAGCACGCGTCGGTCCGCGAACCGGCGCGTGCCGGTTCGCCGGCCGCCAGCGCGCACGTGCCGGTTCGCCACCGGCGCGTGTGGCGCACGCGCTGGCGAAGCCAGCGCTTCCAGGCGCGTCGCGCCCACGCGCAGCGCCTTCCGGCCGCGCGTGTGGGCGCGTGCGGCGGCTCCCGGCGGCGATCGACACATCGCCGGACTCGTCTCGACGTCGCGCTTCTCCCAGTGCCTTCAGAATTGGATTTAGACTTACGAAAACTCAGAAAAAAGGGTGAAAAGCACTCAGGTGTAGGGATTTTCGCCCGGTTCCGTACGGCCGAAGGGATTTCGCGAAAAATCAATCAAAAACATCAGAATTGATCGGGAAAAAACGTGAAACAGGGCTTTGATACCAATGTTGGGAATAACGGATCCCCGAAAACCGGATTCGACACCGAATCGAACCCCTAAATCAATGCGGAAGACGAAGCCCGGGAAAACACGCATCACCGATCGTAAAGTACACCACGGATTCGAGCGTACCTTGTTAGCCACATATTAAACACCAACGCTGAAGAAGAGGAAGAAATTCTAGCCCGATTCGATTCGATGACGACTTGAAGGGAAGAAGGAAAGTGCCGTTTGCTTACTGTTTCCTTTTGGAGGGGAGAGAGCGCGCGGGAGAAGAGAAGACGTACGTTGAATTGCAAAACGTTGTCTTCTCTCTCTCTCTCCTCCCTTTTATACCTTCCTCTTCCACGGGCCCTATTCCCGTGGGCCGGGCCTTTTGGGCCCAGCTTGAGTGGATGGGCCTTAAGCCCATCTCATAAATCCATCAATATGAAAATGAACTTCATAGTGATCTTTGTTTTTTCCTTACAAGAAAACTACAACTACCCGGAGGAGCATGGCGTGTAATTCCAGACAATCCATTTCCAGAAGCAACCCGCATTATACTCTTATATATATAACTGCTCACTTCAGTAGAATAACTATTTTGTTTTTGGTTTATTTTGCTTATGGAGGTAGAAAGCAAAGGTGTTATATTCTAAGATTCGCTTAGTTATTGAAGTAGATCTGCTAAAGACAAAAGGAGGAAATGAAAAATGAACCTCGTGGTGATCTTTCTTTTTTCCTCACAAGAAAACTACACCACCTGCAGGAGTATGGTGTCATTTCCAAAAGCAACCCCCATTAAAATTCAATATATATATGGTCACTATAGTAGTATAGCCATTTAGTTTTAGGTTTATCATGCTTTAATAAGATTTATGCATTGACAGATCTGGAGTATCAATGTGCTTCAATAATAAGCACAGGACAGATATTGATTGCGTTGACCTTCACCCACTCTTGTGAATTTCATTTTGCTTGCCACCTCTTTTGACCCACAACAATTATAATAATTGTAAAGCTCTGTCTTCCTGTCAGGAATGCCTGATATACGATATTCATTCTAAAAGGATAGAGAAGAATTGCTAGATTTAATCACATAGGTTCGCTTCTATTACCCCTTCACACCAACGCTGAGCATAAAATTTTGAAACAACTGAGGGATTGGTTGCCTCTATCAATCTCCTGGTTGTTAAAAGTTTAAACCGCTATGCCTTGGTTGTTGAGAAATCTGAACTGCGTCTCTTGCACATTTAACAATGCTCGACAAGTACTGTTTGGTTCTAATCAATTGGTCGACAGCCCTGTTTTCATCTTTTAATGTATACAGCAGATTGTCCACAATTTTATCCGAAAATCTTATGCACTCAGCTTAAAGCTACTCAGTTTGGCAACAGCTGATAGTTCCTTCAAAACTCTGTTGGGTAGAGATATAGCGAGGAAAACAATCTGTTTCGAATATAAAAGCAACAAGATTCAATCCATAAAAGGCCAATGCCTGTGGTATAATCTTGGGGCACAAACTGGCATAAATGTACAGAAGAGTCGACCCTATGTAAAAGGTCAGAAACACCTTAATGTATCACAATGCTTGATGCAGAGTAAAAGGTATAAGCAGGTTGAGTTTAGCAAACTTTAGTAATTAATAAGACCCTTCCATTCCGAAATTCTTTTCTAGTGTTGGAAACTTCAATAATGTGTTTGCTTTACCATTAGGTATTCCTTATGGCTGTGAATTTCGGTGAAAAATGGAAGTGCTGTGTCATGCATTATGTTTGTTATTACTGCAATACCTGGAGCGAACTACTTTCCCACTCTAAGAATGACCAGGTTACCTGTAGTTATATTCAGTGACCTGATTATCAGGAAAGGTAACTTCATGGCATGTCTAAATACTCATAAATGCAGAACAAGCATTTTTTTACTTCAATCTCACCTCTTATATTTTCTCATGGTGGTTTAATTTGACTCTACTGGATTTCGATAATCCAAGTGTCTTGTCATCTGAATCTTGTGTATTAGTGGTAGACCTTAGTGGAGCATTGAATTTCTTCATCAAATTGCACTGATAAACGTCTATACCAGCATAGGGATTCAGAGCATATCTGCAGTTGTTCTCTTGTCTAATCCATCAAAATTAATGAAGATAAATGAGCTCCTTTAGTAGTTGAATTCAGCTGGAAAAATCCTTTTGACGTTTCTACTTATGCACATCAGGGTGATTGGACAGGGGAGCCAAAACTGCTGTATTCTGATGTTTTAATCAGGTGATTAAAGCTTTTCTTCTATGTAGCATTCAAATGAATTAAGTCCCTCGTTGTCATGGCTGACCAGTAATTAGAATTGGTTCAGAAAAGTTTGTAAAGAAGGAATTTACTCAGATGACGCGTTCATCAATCAACCATTGCCAATTTTTTGTATAATTAACTTCTACTGTCAGTGCAGATTGCTACATACAATCAGTTGCAGATGATGGAGCAGCTGGTCAGTGTTCCTGCATGGTCATTACATGTTCATTCAACTACAGTAGATCAAAGTTTCAGTGAAAAGAATTGGCAAGCACTATAATTTTCTCGAGGATAGTCATCTAGATCAATTTCTCTGCGAGCCTGCCAATGGCTTTCAAGTAAAAGTAGCAGATTGGAAAGTGTGAACAGAGAGACATTCGAACTCGAAAAGCCTCTATATGTGCTTGCTCTCTTCTCTTCTTGTCCATTTTCTCTTGGGCACTTTGTGTAAAAATCTCAGAATGTAAAAGATTGCTGTACATTTACTTGCGTCATTTCATTAATAAGCAGTTAGGCGTCCTATCTTTAATGCCCTCGTGTTTAAATATGTCTCTATGTTATGCTTCGAAATTCAGATTCTAGTCATTGTTTTGTCAGGTTGAATGGTTGGACCACAATATAAGTGTGATAGTGATACGCAAAGATTTGGCTGTTGCCACTTCTCTTAGCTTGTCATTCCTAGCTTTCATTATATATCTACATTCTTGCAAGCTCGGTCAGTCTCTATCTCAAGACTAAATTAGATGATTTCGTCCAGAATTTGCTCTGGTGTGTGCTATAAATTTAAGTTGGGATCTTGGCATGGGAAGAGTTTTCGTGAGTGTCAAGTTATTTTGCATTGATATGTACTTTTTTGTGCTTAGACCTTTAAAGGCAAATCAGGTGGACATTTACGATAAAAATGATGATGAGGATGACAGCAACAACTATGTTAAAGAAGGAGGAGGATGTTATGATGAGGAAGGAGATGAAAGTGAAGTAGTTGATGAAGATGGAGAAGAAGACAACGAAGAATGTGGGAGGAGGAGGAGGAGCAGGATGTTATGATGATGAAGGAGATGAAAGTGAAGTAGTTGATGAAGATGGAGAAGAAGATGGCGAAGAATGTGTTGATGAAACGTGGACATGGTTGAGTTTGTGGTTTGAATCTATTCTATTATTGTTTATAGAGAAGGAGAAGGAGAAGGATGTTATGATGAGGAAGGAGAAGAAAGTGAAGTAGTTGATGAAGATGGAGAAGAAGATGACGAAGAATGTGTTGATGAAAAGTGAACACGGTTGAGTTTGTGGTTTGAATCTATTCTATTATTGTTTATAGACATATCGCTTGCAGGAACTTTCTGTTAATGTATGTACATGTCTTGCTCAGTTGGAGAACCAAGCGCTTGTTAACTTAAGAAAGAACTACTTTGTAACATTCTGTCACATAAGTGTTTGATGATCGAACTGGTATAGATTATGCAATTTCAGTAACTGTCCAAGTTATGTGGTCCTGAAGCCGACCGTGCATACAAAATCAAGAGGACCTTAGTTGGACAGATCCTAAAATATGACAGAGTCCGTGAATTTTGATTCTTTACAAGAATATTTATTGAGAAAAAGCAGTTCAACTTGGGCTTGCTATTTTATTCAAAGCTTTCTACTAAGAACATTAGATTCAATTATCATTCTGAACACGAGGTTTATAATTACCAACTTGTCTAGGCAGTTCATTGAACAGCGGTATGCATTGTATATTATTAATGAAGACAAGATTAATATCCTGGTTGGTAGACCAATCTTAAAAGTATAGTATTTAATTTGGTCTCCAGGCCATTCTCAATCTGTAACTGGTATAAAGCTGCTATAAAAGCTCTTATGAGGTCTTTTATTTGGTCTAGTGAGTTGAACACACTCCGATTGACATCCGCATTCAAAATAACTTATTGTAATGAATCGCCTTTTGTCCTGATTCCTTTTACATGATAGCCAGTGACTAGAATAGTTCATGTTGATGGTTTGATAAAAAAAGCAGGAATTTGAACTAATGCCATGGAATATGTGGATCCGACCGAACAACTTATGCAACTACCAGTGTTTTCCAATTATTATGGCTGCAAGACCAACTGCTCATTGGGTTTTTCATCTTTTTTCAGCAATAGTGAGAGTCTTTTCTAAAGCACTTCGTGCCAGGTTGAATATAGATAAGAGGAGGTCATCGCAATGATGGAATGGCTAACAAAGATGCAAAAAAAAAAAAAAAAAAAATTGAGGGGGAAAAAGCATTATTAGGCTCAAAAGAAGTCTTGGTCTTTTTATATTACTTCTTCAATTAACTTTAAGCGACTCCCATCACCATCTCACCTTTACTAAGAACGTATACTAGAGCAAAGACATGGAATGCATTTGCTGATGTTTAATTTTGTTAAACATATGACCGGTCTTGTTCCAATTGGCGGAATATTCTCTAGAGCTTTTGTTTATCAGATTAAAAAATGGTGAATTTACTGTTTTGTCTCCGCGTTCTCATGCTCACTTCTTACAAAACCTACATCACTTGGGTTCATTTCATATTTTACAGAAGTTTCCGTGATAAATAACGAAAAGACGAAGACTTAGAGAGTTTGTCTCTTATTCCTATTTTCTTTTCCCTATGGGGGAAGGAAAATCATGATCGTGAATCCTTGTTTGGCATTATCTGCATTTTCCAGGTACAGTAATTAGACTAATATGTCTTGGCCTTTTTTTTTTATCAGCTTAACCCAATTACTCACATGATTTCAGTGTAAAAACGAAATACATCATTTGATTTCAGTGTAGAAACGAAATACATCATTCTCTTATGCACTTGCCATGTCTAGAAAGGTAGAATGAGATTTCACTCCTAATTTAACCGACCTTTCTATTCTTGGGAGATTTATTTCAGTTGAATTGCATAGTTTGAATTTTGCATCAACTATTATCACGACTAACACAGGTACATAAATAAAACGATTTGAACAAGAATTAAATTTTAAAACTTGAACCTAAACACATAAGTTCTACATTGTTCGGTAGTATGTCTACTCTAAATAGATATCGATGAGATAATTCTACTACAATCGGCAAAGCGAAGATTACAATCCCTTAATCACACTCACTCACAAGTTTTTCAACCCTAAATGAAACTCCATTCCTCGAGAATCAATAGTAAGAAAGGAGCTTTCTTACACTCTCTTCTTAAAAGCTCTTTAGATTTCTCTCAAGTTATTTATTAAATATACATATAGGGGGCTGGGTATCTGACCGAAATAGGCCCGGACACTTGGGCACTATGTTGGAAAACACTTCTGACTTTGGAGGCCTGCCAGGCGTCCGGCAGCCTCGCCTAGTTGCCTGGTTTGGGCAGTTGCCAGTGGGGCTAGCTTCTTGCATCCTCCAGTCGTCCGTCTCTATTTCCAAGGCCCTACAAACACTTTTGAGTGTCCGAAAAATGAAGCTAGCGTTGATTCCAAAACAAACAAATTTAACTTCGAGTCATAATCAACAAATCTCCACTTTGGCAAGAAGTCCAAATTTATCCTCTCATCTCTCTTGAGCCCCCTTGATCTCCTCATTATCTGCAGATGCTAGCCAAGTCCAGGGACACTAAGAGTCTTAAAAATTCACCATTGTTCAATTACCTGTTATGATGTCCCCGACTTTTCGATTTGTTTATGTAAGCCCTTAACTTTGCCCAAGAAGCGTTGTCCCTCTTGAACTTTTCATTGGTTTTAAATTAATGAGGTTTCTAAATTGTTTTCAAATATTCAATATCATTCTTAAGTTAAAAAAAAAAAAAAGTTTCAGATAAAAACGAAACTTCTCCCTTAACAAAACAATGTGCTTTCTCCCTGATCCAATCGTAATATGTTAAAGGAGAATGGAATGTTTGCTATGCTTTGACAAGAACATCAAAATCCTTACTTAGCTGACATTTTGGGATAATGAATAAGAATGACATTTTAAAGTGACCAAGCAAATTTTTTGTTTCTAATGAATTACACAAAAGAAACGAATGTGTATTATTCTTCTATCGTTTCGGATGTATATTACATATACGAAATCCATTTGTATAATTTTTTAATCCAACGGCTTCAGAAGATTATTGTCCATTGTAGCAATTTCCTTTTGATAATCAAGAGGCGTAAGACATATGAACGTACTTAAATAATTTCAAGAGACATAATTGAACAAACTGAAGTTCTAGAGATGGACCAATTCCATATACTAAACAAAAGTGTAGGACATCTAAACAAATCATGTTAGAGCGAGAATGTATTGCATATTAAAATAAAGTTATTGGACCTAAGTAAATCAATTTAAAGTACTATTATGATCATGCATGTAAGGCAAAAATTTGAATATCGGTATCGCATTGCTACCCATTAGTAAGTCTTCGTGCGGTTCTAATAATAATTGTTGGGCATTTAGTGCATTAATCATTGAAGTGGGAATGAGCTCTGTTACTGTTAAATGGTCATGTCAAAAAGCGAAGTAAATTATGCAATGCAGATCTGAGCCCCTTCTTCTGCGGCAACAAATTCAGCATGCCAAAGAATCCAACTTGCAGGATAAATTGGACGTGGAGAAGGCAACAAAGTCACGCGTAATTGATTCTTCTTCACGCTTTTTGAAATCTCGACGGGCTCAAATTCGAGATATAATTTAATAGAGAGCCCTACTAAGGAAAGTGATATTGTGCTGCTAGGACTCTTTTGCCCTTTTTTAATTTGGCTTGAAGTGAACGAGTGATATTTCTTCGTGCAATTCATCTATATGCAAATACGTCTTCTGATGTATTAACAGATTGTCTACGATTTTAGTAAAAAATCTCAAGCACCCTCAGTTTGCCGACAGCTGATAGTTCCTCTGAAACTCTGTTACGTAGGGATATAGCGAGGAAATAAAAACCTAGTCCGTTTCCAATGTCAAGATTCGATCAATAAAAGGCAAATTATTGTGGCTGTTCAAACGGGATGGTCATCTGCTTTTAATCTTATTATCCAATAGATATTTCAATTTGATTGTTGAGTTTCTTTCGAAATTGCAAATCCAACAGATTTAGTCAACTAATCTATCATCAAATCTAGGGGCGGTAAGACCACTAGCTTTCGAGTTTTCGCTCCTGAAATTCAATAGTGTCGGTTAACATGTAACGATATGCCTGGCCTTTCGATTTATCAAGTAGGTCCTACACTTTGACCAAGGCCTCCTGAACTTTTGATTGGTTATACATTAACGAGGTTCCTAATTTTTTTTGAAATATGCAGTATCATTTTAAGTTTGAGAAGGGTTTCGGATTAGGATAAACCTCTCACTTGATAAAACAATGTGCCTTCTTCCTGATTCAATGGAGATCCTGTAAAATGGAGTATGGATTTGTTTGCAAATTTAATGAACGAGAATGATTAAAGGGACTGAGCAAATTTATTTGGTTAGAATGAATCACACATAAAAAGCAAATGTGTATCATTTCTCTGTAATTTCAAATAAATATTACACATATGAAATCTATTTGTATAATTTTTTTTTAATTTATTGGCTCTTGTAGATTGTTGTCCATTTTAGAAATTTCCTTTAGGATAATCAATGGGCATATGACATATGAAACATGCTAAAATAATTTCACAAGAACAAATAGAAGTTCCAGAGATGAATCAATTACACATACTGATCATAAGTTTAGCACTCTAGTTGAATCAATTGAAAATTCAGAAATGCGTTGCACGTTATAACAAAGTTGTTGGACCTAAGTAAATACATTTAAAGTTCAATTATGATAATGCACCTTAAGCAAGAATTCAGGTATCACTATCACATTGCTATTAATTATTGAGTATTTCATGCAGTTTTAATAACAATTAGCACTAGTCAATTATGTAGTAATGAACTCTATCATTGATTGAATGGTCATGTCAAAAAGGGGATAAGTACACTATTAGTGCCAAAAGTTGTGTATAGCGCTGACTTTGGTGTCAAAAGTTTCTATCAGATCACTTAAGTGCCAAAATTTTTGAAAAATGATCATTTCAGTGCCAACGCCGATGAAATTGGCCAGAAATCCGACATGGCATTTTTTAAATTAATTTTTGAAGCCGACGTGGCTCGTCGGAGAGTTGAGTTAGCATCCAAACACCAAAACGACGCCGTTTGACATCTTTCCCCCAACTTAGAAACCCTAATCCCCAAATTGAGAGAGAGGGAAGGCTTGTCTTCGTCTTCTTCTTCCTCAAAGACCCACACCAACAACGGCACCAGCAGTAGCACCGGCAGTGCACCAGCAGTGACACCAACAATGCACCAGCAGCAGCAGCGTACCGGCGACACCTTTGACCCATCTTCTTCCTCCTCCTCCTCCGCCCTCATCTCCGATTTTTCCTGCCACTTATTGCTTGAGCAACAATCTCAGTCTCTCCTTGCTCACCTGGTCGAGCAACTACAATGGTGGCTAAGCGACGGTGGCCAAGCGACGGCGAGCGAACAACGGTGGTCGAGCGCGGAAACCCTAATTTCAATCCACATGTGAGCTAAACGGTGTCGTTTCCTTGAGGCCATCCATGTAGGACGGCAAAACGACGCCATTTTCTTAAGGACCGAAAATGATGTCGTTTAAAGGCTTTGTCGATTTTTTTTTTAAAAAAGCCACATAATCATTTTGGCCGGAATCTTTCGCCGATGGCACCAAAGTAATCGTTTTTCCTCTGATTTAGCACTTAAGTGATCCGACGGAAACTTTTGGCACCAAAGTAAGTGCCGTACACAAGTTTTGGCACTGATAGTGTACTTATCGCTATCAAAAAGTATTGGAGATAATGCAATGCACATTACACATTTTGATCGAGGTGTTGTCACATCAATTGCAAGTCATAAGATCGAAATTCCTTCTTCAACCACTCAATAATGACCCACAAGAAAATGGGGGTGCGTCCGATTACGACTCCCGAACGGACATTTTCCGTGTTTCTGAAGATAGTTTCGGTGCGTTGGGGCAAAAAATAGCGAAAATAACGAATGCGCCCTCACTTTTATAGAAGAGAATTTTCATTCGAATATGTCGGGCCTCCTCATTTATCTCCGACATGAATAAAAAGAAAATGCTAGAAGTGCTTCAATTTTGGCTAGAGTTGATAGCATTGTTTTCCTTGGGATTCCCAGAAATTTCCCATGCATTGCCGCGCTAAGATGCGAGTCAAAAAGAGCGGGCGTAGGCAGCCGTACAGGTAAGGGTAAAAGCAATATGAAAGAGAGACGAATAAAATTATGCTTCACAGAAATTTCCCATGCATTGCCGTGCTAAGATGCGAGTCAAAAAGAGCGGGCATAGGCAGCCGTACAAGTAAGGGCAAAAGCAGTATGAAAGAGAGAAGGATGGAATTGTGCTTCGCAGAAACTTCTCATATATTGCTGTGCTAAGAAGGGTAAAAGCAGCATGAAAGAGAGAAGGATAGAATTATGCTTTGCAGAAATTTTCCATGTATTGCTGCGCTAAGATGCGAATCGAAAAGAGCCAGAATAGGCAGCTGTACAAGTAACGAGAAAATATTCAGTGGTATGTGCACGCCACATCATCGGATGAAATGTAAATAAGCTATCATCTCACAAATTATGTCACCCATACTATTTCTAAACTGTAAAAGACCTCATTGGACTATTATAATTTGACGGACCTGGCTGCTTATTGTCCTTGGGCAGACCCGAGCCAACTTTTTCTTTTCCGTCAATTGGTGAAGCCGAGGCTTTCCAATTTCCTCAGCTAAGCTATTTATAGAGCATTAGTCTTGGACGCCGCTCCAAAACCTTGGAGGATTGTTGAAAAGCATTACTGCATATTATGCTTTGACTTGGGTAGGTGTTGTTTTCCCGAGTTAGAGGAAGAGCTTTCGCTTGACAAGTTTTAATATATTTGAAGACTTTTTCTAATAGCCGGCCCGCGAAGTAAGCAGGTAATTTAATGGGCGCGTGCAGAAGTGATCTGTATTCGCATCTCCTGTCGGTCGGTCACTGCGCCGGTCATTAGGGGCAAAAGACACTCGAAGAGGCCCGTTGTATCGTGCGACGACTCATCCGACGGATGGGAGCTGTCAGAATCAGTCAACGGCTCTTGTTTTAGGACCAAAAAGCCAGTCCACTGATTCTCTTAAATTTGTGAACAGACGCAAGCTAACTGGAAACTTGCAAATCTGAACAAGCAAAAAAGTTCGATACCGCTTCTGAAGCCAAAGATCGCGGGAAATGGAACGTCTCGGAGGAGAGTCTCCCCACCACGATGGTGAATCCTCATCATCATCCAGAAAGGATTACGAGGTATTTTTAAGCTTTAGAGGACCCGACACTCGCTTAACCATCACCGACTCTCTCTGCGCAGCCATGAAACGGGCCAGGATACGAGTGTTTATAGATGATGAAGAGCTCCATATCGGGGAAGAGATCGGAGGCGAGCTTCTAGGAGCAATCTCCAATTCAAAAATTTACATACCAATTTTCTCTAAAGACTATGCTTCTAGTAAATGGTGCCTCCGTGAGCTCACGTACATGATGGAGTGTAGAAAGAGAGATGAGAAAGCCATCTTGCCCATCTTCTATGAGGTGGAAGCATCCGATGTTAAGCTCAAAACTGGATCATACGGGAAGGCCCTACAAAAACATGAGAGAGATTCTGGAGAAGATGCAGCAAAGCAATGGGAGCAGGCCCTGAGAGAGGTCGCCCAAATCAAAGGATGGAACTTAAAAGATCACGGGTAATTAATGACAAATTCTGCACTTTTATTTCAAAAATCAGATCATTATTTCTTAATCATGAAAACTCAAAATAATCAAATTAGACCAACTTGTGCAAATTACCATGTTCGATTTTGAACGTACTTCATTGCAATGACATATAATTTTTCAGAACTCTTAATTGATCCATTGATTGCCCTTTCACGTTGACATATAATTCTTAAGAGTAATCATTTGAGGATGAATCCTACCCTCGAATCATTTAAGTAGATCTATCCCATTTGATGGGGACCTAGACAGTCACAAACTCCCTATCGAAAGCATCAACATCTTGGCACAAATCAATTTCGCCATCCTAGAAGCTTAGCACGAACCAAAACTATTGGGCCAATTTGAGCTCTTAGGCTAGTGCACTAGTTTGCATGACCGCGTCACCTGTTAGAATTATGCTGATTTGATCATTGAAAAAATCTTCAGAATTGTCCCTTCCACCTCAATCTCCAATCATTGTTTTAACTGAGATCAATCATCTCGGCTTCGGATTGACCAAGTATGAAATAAGTTGATAATTCATGCTCGATTTTAGCAATTGAAGTTTCTATTTTTATGCATTTATGCTACACGCGACATATTTTGTTTGTCTTTCTCAAATTTAAACAGTTGCATTATGTAAATGGTAGCCAAACTAAACTTATAGCACTTGTTGTGGAAGAAGTTTTCAATAAGCTAAGGCCTACACAGAGAAACTGGCACGATGACCTAGTGGGAATTCACGATCAAATGGAAGCTGTTATGGACTTGTTAGGCCAAGGCACTTATGGTGTACGATTTGTTGTGATTCATGGTATGGGTGGTATCGAGAAAACAACTCTTGCTAAGGCTATCTTCAAACATATCTCTTCCCAATTTCAACATTCCAGTTTTCTTTTAGATATCCGTGCAAAAAATATTATTGATCTGCAAAAGAAATTGTTATCTGATATCCTCGATATCAAATATCCCATAATTTTTTATTCTGATAAGGGGATGGATGTGATTAAAGAAAGACTATGGGACATGAAAGTCATCATTGTCCTTGATGACATGGACAAGAGAGAGCAACTCATCAAATTAGCTGGTAAATCTAGTTGGTTTGGTTCAGGAAGCCGAATTATTATCACAACTAGGAACACCTATTTTTTGGATCCTGAAACCAATTCCTTAGATGATAGTGTCATCCCAATGCGTCATCAAGATTTCTTTTTCTATGAAATGAAGGAAATGCAATTTGACCATGCTCTTCAACTTTTTAGCAAGCACTCCTTCGAAAGAGACTCACCAATACATGATTACAGCAGTATTTCAAGTGAAATTGTCAAAACTACTGGAGGACTACCTTTGGCTCTTGAGGTTATAGGTTCATTACTCCATTCAAAAAGCAAGATAACATGGAAAGACACATTGAAAAAGTTGAAGAAAGTGCTGAATCAAGATGTCCAGAAAAAGTTGTTGATAAGTTATGAAGAGTTAGAGTGTGAGCAACAACAAATTTTTCTTGATATCGCATGTTACTGCATTGGTGAAGAAAGAATCCCCACATATTACATGTGGAAAGCTTGTGATTTTTTTCCAAAAACTGGACTCCGTGTCCTTATCCATTTGTCTTTGATAAAATTCATTGAGGATGATAGATTATGGATGCACGACCAACTCAGAGATCTTGGAAGAGAGATTGTTTGGCAAGAATGCTTTCAATTTCCTGGAGAACGTAGCAGGTTGTGGTGTCCTATAGTCGCCTTAGATGTGATTCGGAATAACTTGGTATGTGTTACTAAAAGTTATCTACTTATGGAAAAACTAAACATACAATAATGCATATAAATTTCATTTTCACCCAAAATATCCGCTCATTTTTGTACCCAGGACCTTGATAAATTTTGCATACTTTGAGAAAGATAAACAATTTTCCAAAAATAGATAATTCTTACCATCACAACTCCCATCTAAGTTGGAGAGATAATAATTCGTGGAATTCGCCCTTTTTGGTATAAGATAAGACCTATGAGCCCTATTTTTGCTTGTTCACTTAGGTTTTCTATTGGTCAAATTAAGATATATGCTCCCTATTCTAGTATTTAGAATTTACCTTAATCGCTCACTCGTGTTGGTATCAATTGCTTCAAATTTTCAGGGAACAAAAAAATTGTGGCACTCAAACTCACGAGACTTGCCAATGCGCATAATTTTACAAGTGGTGAATTTTCAAGGGTGCCTAATTTAAGGTTCCTTGAATTGGATGGGGGAAACTTTGTAGGAAACTTTAAAGGTCTTCTCTCAAACTTAACATGGCTCTTTTGGCATCATTGCCCTTCACAACTACATACCATTGATTTATGTCTAAGGAACTTGGCTGTTCTCAAGCTTTCAGAGAGCAACATTACTGAACACTGGAATGGATGGGATTCATGCATGGTACAATTCATATAGTACATTCTTTTTACATTCTCAAGCCTTCACTTATTCCAATGTGTTTTTCTTTTTCTTTTTTGAATTGGTTGTTCTGCAGGAGAATGATAACCTAAAAGTTATATATTTGACAAGATGCAGTTATTTAAAGAGGACACCTAACTTGTCCAAGTGCATGAATTTGAAAAAATTGGTTCTCAAAGATTGCGTAAGATTGGAAGAAATCAATAGCTCTATTGATCAGCTGGGCCGCCTAAAGTACTTGGAAATCAATAAGGAGAACCGTGTGTCAAGGCAGTCTCTTAATCGTCGTTGCCTTATGGAACTGACCATTCCTCAATTATTAGTCTCAATTGGTAGTCTGAAATCCTTGTCAATGCTAAAGGTCGAAAATGAGGGTGGTGTTGAAGGACTTTCACACTCAATAGGAGAGCTATTGTGTTTAAAGCATATTTCTTTACATGGATGTACCAAGCTTGAGCAACTTTTGAATTCCATCGGAGAGTTGAGATTGCTCCTCTATCTGGATTTATCTTGCACTCCTATAAGGGGATTACCAGATTCTATTGGAAGACTAGAATCACTACTCAAATTGGATTTATCCCATACACTTATTGCAGAATTACCCAATTCTATTGGCAATCTTAGACAGTTGAAGTTCATGAGTTTGGATGGGACCAAGATAAGAGAGCTACCGAAGAGCATATGGACTTTGGAGAATCTTGAGGAGTTGACTACAAGAGCTTGTGTAGATCTCGTGGGCGAAATCCCCAGTGAAATTGCAGGATTGCTCCAATTGAAGATTCTGAACTTGTTTGAGAGCAAGCTTTGTAGATTGCCAATGACAATCAATCAGCTTTCTAGTCTCCGAGAACTTGTTTTATCAGATTGTAACCAGCTCCAGTCACTGTCAAATTTCCCGAAAAGATTGACGAGGCTAATATTGTCCTCTTCATTATTGTGGACAGCACCCGACCTCTCGAACCTCACTAATCTAGTCAGTCTGGACATAAGTGATTACTCTCCAGACTCTGAGTCTCCCAAAATTGCACAAGGACCAATTTTCCATCCGAAGCTTTCGCAAATGCGTGCTCTGTAATAAAGCACGTTGAAGATGAAGAAGAAGAAGACATATAAAAGAAGGGCAATAGGCGAGGCCCGCCCAAGCACTGGAACCGCTACGCGTGGAAGCCCAACGCCGATGCTAAAAGCAACGAAACGGTAAGCCCCCGAAATCGAAAACCCGAGTTCATTCGATAATTGATTCGCATCATTCGAATGATTAAATGGTTGAATCGAAAGAGGCGAGATGACTAAGCTTGATTTCTGGTTGCAATTTAGGAAGTTGGAGGGAAGTTCCGGCCACATTCCGAGATAAACGCTGTTCCCGCAAGTATAAGCCCCTCAAGTGAGCCTGCCAAGTGGTCAAAATTATTTCTTTTTGCGAGTTTGCTTGTGTTAATACCGGTTTTGCGTTCGCATTGGTGCTCCATGTCTTACAGTTATTGATTGGTGATTAGGGGTGAGCAGCGGTCTAGGGTCGACCCTGGACCGGCCCAACCCTGCCGGTCCTGGTCCGGTTCCCAAGGGGACTGGGTCGGTCATTGGTCCTGAAATTCCATGACCAACACTGTGCGGGTTGGTCCTCGGTCCTGAGAGTTTTGGGTCGGTCCAACCCTGGACCAACCCCCGTATATTATTGTATTATATTATTTATAATTCTTTTATATATTCAAACCTAAGTAAAATTTCTGTTGTATTATATTATATTATTTATAATTCTTTTAAATATTCAAATCTAAGTAAAATGTCTGTTCAAAAGAAAAAAAAACCTAAGTAAAATGATGTTAAAGCTGTTGACTGCTCAAGCTCACACTCATGAACAGACGGCATCCAATTCCAAAAGGCATGAAGTTTATGCCGTAAAGGTCTTCACGACCTCCTCCTCCATAGTCCAGAGTACGTTCCTCACCGTGAGGACCAAGGACTCCTCACAGTCACGGACTCACGACATCCAAAATGACGCGAAGTTTACGTCGTAAATCTCCTCACGGCTTCCTTCCCCAAAGTACGTTCTCTTCCATTCTGTCTTATTTGTTCTTCAATTTGCCAAAATCAAAAGTAGCAACATCCCGCTCGCCGCATTGTGGACCATATCTTGTCCCATATCTCGATGAGCGTTAACAGGTATGAAATTTCTATTATTGTCTCATCTTAAATTTGCTGAATATGTATTGGTAGTTATAGTTTAGTTGCACAATGCCACATTGTGGATGGATGTGTAATTTGAATTTGTAGATTTGCTTTTTTAGGGAGTATAAAAAACAAGACAAAAAAAATTATCGATCGGTCCCGGGTTGACCCTGGAACCGGACCGAACCCATTGGGTTGGTCCGGTCCTTGGTCCTAGGCTCAATAGGGTCGGTCCTCGGTCCTAAAAATTGAGGACCGACACTGTATGGGTTGGTCCTAGGGTTAGAGGGTGGCCCGGACCAACCCGGACCATGCTCACCCCTATTGGTGATTACTCGCATGTTGTAGAAAGAAGTAATTCTAGGAGCGCCTCCAGAAATAGCCGAAGCCCGAGACTCTGCAGCCGCTGCAGCCGAATCCACCGGTTGCTGTCACCGAGCTTGGCCAAGAGCTCCTCCCAGATGGTGGCATTCGGCCACTTCTTTGCTGCCTACTTCCCACACTCCTCTTCCCCGAGTCCCACCCGGCCTGCAGGGCATCTCCGAGCAATCTGCTGGACTCAAACACGCTCGAAAGACAAAAAGGAAAATGAGCTCTTGGATGGTAAAAAACGGTGGAGCCGTAAACAGAGGTGTCTCGGCCAAATCCGCTGGACCTGAACATGCTCGAGAGACAAAACAGAAAATGAGCTCTCAGATGGTAATTTGCTGCAGCTTTTGTTCTTCTCCTGTATGCTCTACATTTACATTTGATTCTCCAGTACTGTATTTCGAACACCCAAAACAAATAAACAGATGAATTTTTTTTAAAGGCATTTTCATTGAATGGTTTTTTACTTTTGTGTTCTAGTTTTTCAAGAATTTATATGATGAGGAGAGTAACTCGACATGTACATACCCTTAGGAATACAAATTGGGGTATAAACTTTGTGCAGATGGTACAAAGCAAAGGCGTTCTAATCTAAGTAAGATTCGCTTGGCCATCGAAGTAGATCTGCTAAAGACAAAAGGAGGAAATGAAAATGAGCTTTATATTGATTTTTCTTTTTTTCCTCACAGGAAAACTACACCACCTGGAGGAGTATGGTGTCATTTCCAGACAAATCATTTCCAGAAGCAACCCACATTACAATTCAATTTATATATGGTCACTTCAGTGGTATTGACAGATATAGGGGTTCGATGTGCTTCAATTATAAGCACAGGACAGACATTGATTGCATGTACCTTCATCCACTCTCTGTGAATTTCATTTTGCTTGCTACCTCTTTTGCCCCAACTCTTTATAGTGCTTGGAAAGTGTTGTCTCCCTATCAGAAATACCTGATATACAATCTTAATGCATGCATATTTATTCTAAAAGGATAGAGAAGTATTGCCAAATACAGTTGCGTGAATTCTCTTCCAATACCCCTTCACACCAGCACTGAGCCTAAATTTGAAACAACTGAGGGATTGGTTGCTTCCATCAATCTCCTGGTAGTTAAAGTTTAAACCACTGTGCCTTGGTTGTTGAGAAATCTAAACTACGTTTCTTGCACATTTAACTCTGCTTGACAAGTATTGTCTGCTTCTAAGCTTCTAATCAATTCATGGCAGCCCTAGTTTAGAAAGCGACATTGCACGGCTAGGACTCTCGTGCGCTTCTTCATTATCTCATCATGCAATTAATCTATTTCCGATTTCGTCTTTTAATGTATACAGCAGATTGTCCACAATTTTATTCGAAAACCTTATGCACTTGACTTAAAGCTACTCAGTTTGCCGACAGCTGATAGTTTGTTTGAAACTCTGTTGGGTAGGGATGTAGTGAGGAAAACGGACTTAATCTGTTTTGGATATAAAAGCAACAAGATTCAATCCATAAAATGCAAATGCTTGTGGTATAATCTTGGGGCAAAAACTGGCACAAGTGTACAGAAGAGTTGACCCTATGTAAAAAGTCAGGAACACCTAACTGTTTCACAATACATGATACTGAGTAAAAGGTGTAAGGAGGTTGAGTTTAGCGAATTTTTGTAATTAACAAGGCCCTTCTGTTCCGATATTCTTTTCAAGTTTTGGGAATGTGTTTGCTTACCATCAAGATGGTCCTCATGGCTGTGATCCTTGCTCGACCTCTTTGCTATCTACGGTGGTCTTCATATGATTTCCTTCAGGACATGATGAAACATCTCTGGAGAGCAGTATGTCGTTCACTGTCCTTATATCTAATCCATCTGATATTTGTTCCAAGCAGTTAGTGAAGGAATTTGTGCTTCTGGAATTTTTAGATTGTAAGTCCTTGGAACCGCTCTTTCCTATGGAATGACTGGTATATGAATGTTATGATTCTATGGCATCACAAAAATGGATGATGCAAATCTTTGTGGAAGATTGACGTGCTTGCAAGGTGTGCTAGCGACTGTCTACCCATTTGGGACATCAAATGTCTACTCAGACTTGAAAGTTGCCTCAGTTGTCAAGTTTGACACAATTTCTTCAGTGATCCCGCTTTGAAGGTCTAGTCGCACCAGCTGTGGACATACTCTTGTAATCACACACCATCGGCCATGGATGTTGGTGAATTAGTGCCCCCTATTTGATCCACCATTCATCTCGCTAGTATGCCTGGAGCATAAGGAATGTGAGAGGATTAGCAAATATGATAATTCCGATCCATTGATTATTAGGTCCCTGTTTTATTAGGGATATACCCATATGGCACTCTTTTATTTTATGTTTGGATACTTATCCATCTGAGATATGAGAACACAGTAACTCATAAGTATTTACAAGAACATACAATGAAATGTTGAAAATTTGACAGGGTAATCTTTTCGAGTGAGTGCCATTGGTACAGTCAAGAGTTTTTTATTAAGCCAAATATCTCGAATTTTCTTCAATTAAACGTATCACATTAAGTTTTTCTGCAAAGCTTTCCGTGTTCAATTCTTAGTGTTTCTCTGCAATTTGTTGTTTGGAGCTAATAATCTGCTAATTTTGAGTTTTGACTTCTTAAAAATGGGTCAGGTTTTATGGTAAAATCGTTGGCTTGTGCCATCATATCAATCTGCTTCAACTAATAGATATCAGCCTCCCTGCGAAGATGACCCACATGTTCTGCAATGAAGATAATTTTGGAGGTTTATTTGGTAGGCCAAATAAAAGGGACTTGCTCTGTCCAACTATGTTCTTGGAATTGCCAAGAAACTATACATGAACAGAAAAAATTAGAGCAATGTTGTGTTCGATGCACATACTTTTGCGCCCGTGTGTTGTACTATTGAGAAGCCCACCCAAACCAACAACTCTTGGCTACCCCTTGCCAACACAGAATTTGAATGGCCCTGACTGAGATACAGAAGGATATTAGTGCTAAAAATCTTAATTGATGAAGGGCTGGGTGTGCCACCAATGAATGGTTAGTTGTTGCTAAGTTTTCACCCTTTTTCTCCTCTGATTTTTTCTCTTTTATTACTATAGTTGTTCATCTTATAAGCTTGACATCATTCTGTGAATCTGCTCTTGTAGTTGTAGAGAGTAGTTCTGCAGTTTCGGCTCAGACAGCTGGAATTGATTTGCTTAAAGCCTTGTCTCAAATTATTGATCCGACTTTTTCATGTGGTTTTGTTATGGACCTCCCGACAGATGAAGCTCTTGGAGAGGTTATTAAAGAATCAATATGGGATCTCAGTCTTTATACATCTGTAAGGAATGACACCCTTACCCTACACATGCATGTCCAATCAAGGACATGGTAAATTACCTTTATTGCTTGATCAATCACCAAATACATGTTCAGTGCACTAGATGTTCTGACTTGTGCATTAATTACTTTTAGAAACCATCGTCACCTCATTTTGACATCCTTCCATAAATCTCTCTGCGCATGTACAATTTCCAAAGACCCATGGAGCTAATCTAGGCAAAAAATTTCTGCTTCATTATGGTTTCGTAAGAGTCTTTGCCTGATATATGAGGTTTCTGAACCTTAAATAGTTTGACAACATGAGTGTCACTTGACAGTTTGAGCAGCGGGCAAATGAGGTGGTGGCTAATCTTCCTTGGGTCAAGAGTGTTGAAGCAACCATGTCAGCAGAACCGGCAATGCCTGTTTTCACAGGTCAACTTCCTCCAGAATTACAGATGATCTCGAACATTGTAGCAGTTTCAAGTTGCAAGGTAGGGTTACATAACCTTTTGTTGGACTTCATTTCCAGGTTGTGACTAAGAACTATGCAGGTATTTTAGTGCAGACATTTGACTACAAAATATTTGGGTTGCTTTGAGAAGGTTGACTATGATATACGGATGGCCTGCAGTTTTATTCCGTTGTGGTAATTTCCCTGAATAGTGAATTTCAGAAGGGAAAAGATTTTTATTTGGGTATTTCCAAATCATGGTTTTACATGTCTTTTGGTTGCTGAAGCAGTTAGATGTGGGATCTTTATTGGAGCGGAAACATCTTGTTAGAAAGTACTGTTCTTTAATTTCTTCTATCATGACTACTGTCTATCGGCTGACGGACTGTTCTGGGACGAGTGGCAAAATCAACTGTAGCTGTAAATCCTGCATATACTCTGTGTTTCAAGACTTCAGGGTGTGTTTAATTAGATTCGTGAGATCAGAACTTTCCTGGTTCATCATGGACTACTGAAATTTTAGGCTTATCTTCCTGCCCACGATAAAACTAAAGGAATAACTTTCAGAAACTACATATCTTTTCAATTCTTGGCTTTCATATTCAAATGATTTAGAGTTTCATCTTCCTTTCCACTGTCAACAGCCGTCATTGTGATAAAGTCATCGAGGCAATCAAAGTAAGGTTCTGGGGTAAGAGGAGTTCTTTCTACACCCTGTGACCGTGAGAAGGAACGACCGATCAGCTCAAAGTGCGGTATGAGGACTTTCCTTTGACCTAGGAAACTCCTCTGTTATTTTTCATTTTGCAAATGGAATGTAGGATATGTAGGTTTTTATTGCTGTGACTTATATACAATAATGCATATCCTTGGGAAACAAATAGATGCTAATCCTATTTTAAATATGTTCAGGCTGGTTACTGCATTTAATGTAGTTTGTTAAGTCTTCCTTTCAAGACAAGCATAAGTTTGAAGCTACAATGGACCTCTAGGCTAAGCCTTTACCTTTTCTGACCCTTTAAATTGAATCTTAGGTCGAAGGGCAAATTGTGAAAAAATAGATAAGTGGATTTGAGTAGCTTTCATGCCATTATCCATGATCCAAGTACTCATACATGAAGTTCAAGCATTTATTCACTTCAACCTTACCTTCGGTCCTCACGTGATGGTTTAAAATGACTTGACTGGATCTCAATGTCCAAATGTCTTATCAACTGCAACATGAATACAAGTAAGCTGGCTTGATAGATTTTAGGGAGCATTGAATTTCTTCATCAAAATCCATTCAGTCAACTAAAAAAACTTCATTGTTTCAGAAGCTTTTAACCTGATTTCCGCCTCATTCGAACATCTTTTGTCGTGCTGATAAATGTCTAACAGCATAGGGATTCAGAGTAAAACCTTGGTTATTCTCTCGTTAAATCCCTCAAAATCGATGAAGATAAATGAACTCCTTTTAGTGGTTGAATTTAGCTGAAAAAATCCTTTTGACGTTTCTACTTGTGCGCCTCAGGGTGGTTGGACAGGGGAGCGAAAACTGCAGCATTCTGATGTACCGGAAGACATCTGTTTTCTCTCGGACTCCCTGAACCAGGGATAGACCAAGAGGAAGAAAAATCCAATCGTCTCTCCCTCCCTCTCTGTTCTTTCGTTTTCTGTTTTCCTTTTGTGAGCCCTCCTTCTAGACATCACATGCGCCAAACGCCCTCCTCTCTTTTCCCCCGTCTTCTCTGTTCCTTTGGTTACCTTTTTCTTTTCCTTTCCACTTGCCCTTATTGCGTCCTCTTCCCGCTTATCCTGTTCTTATCCGCCGAACCCTCTGCTTTCCCTCTGTTTTTTTTTTCTCTTCGGTTTTGCTGACAAGAAGTCAAAGAAAGATTAACAAAGCAGGGGGCGAATGAAAGAATCACACGCGTCCCCGAAAACGGTGCAGACACGCGGGTTTCATTTGCCTTTGGGGAATTTCTCAGGGTCCCAGAAAGACGTAGAAGGAACTGAACCCGAAGAAAGATCTTTCCACCCAGAATACACATTGCAGTCGAGAGTCAAGACAAAGTGGGCGTGCCTCTCACGCTCTGTGAAGGAGCAAGTAAAGTATTGGGGCCAGTGGCCGACAAGAGGATTCAGTCATTTTCCTTCGGGTGATTGTAACCAAGAGAGTTTGAATGAGAGAGGGAGAAGGGGAAGTTCCGTGGCAGCTAGTACATTTGGCCCGATCATAGAGAGTTCTCGATCTCACCTAAAGTCCTATCTGATGTGAGCATGCTGTCCTTGAATGGGCATGCAATAAAAAAAAATTAATATCGTGATAAATTCAAATTGATATATAGTTGATAAATTTATACTTAATTAATTTTTTACTATTAAAAATCTTAAATTGATATATGTATAAAGAATTTATGCTAAATTAATTATTTTATCGATAAAAATTCCAAACTTTTATATTTATAATAAATATATCTTCCTTAAATTAAATTAATAAGACAAACAAATCACAAAACTGACATTTTATGACAAATAGAAGGTAAAACCTCAAATTAAGTATTCCGCCAACTATTACATGTTATCTAACTCAATAATTGATAGTAAAATTTAATGAAAATTAACAAATGGTAAATTTGTCATAGATACATCAATTTGGGATATTTAGTGGTCAAAAAATTAGTTTTAGATAAATTTGTCATAAATATATCACTTTAAAATTTTTTGTGATCAAAAAGTTAGTTTGGGGTAAATTTGTCATACACATACACACATATATCAGTTCAGAGTTTTTTGTAGTCACATGTATAAGAGTTTGGGGCTTTTCGTGATAATAATCTCTGGAAAAAGAAAATCGATAGGTGCCAACAAGACAACATGCTAAACCAACCTTCTATCATGCAAAATCGGCAAAATACTAGAGACATATCAAGCCAACAAATTTTTCATATGTAGGTTCGTGAAAATTATAGATACGAGTTCGACGAGAAGGACTTTTTAGTGCAGTTTTGATCAAGCAATACTTCCGCTGAAAACCCGCCTCAATTGGCCTGTTTCTACTTGTTTTTTTTTTTTTTTTGCTTTTCTTTGGCCGACTTTAGGATGGACTTTAATCTTTATGGACCAAATGCTTGTTAACAGATAATTTCCAATTGCAAATCAGGTACTTTGATCCTCTACCTGAGAGGGTGCTCCCAGGGGCATGTCATTTAAATGCATCTACGCATCAATTGAGAATTGATTTTTTTGTCAAAAAAAAAAAAAAAAAAAAACATATTAATTACTCAAAATGATATAAAAGTATATAATTTTCATAATAAAGCAAATCGAAACAGAGCACAAATACTGAAAAACAAAGCCAAATTGAGGATTTAGAGTTGAGAATTGATTGAGGCACCAATGAATTCGCCTTGCAGAAATAGAGATTCTCCATTCCTAAATCAAGTTTAGCATTTGGCTTTCCTTATTCAACATAGCTGATTGGATCCAGTATTTGTAACCTCCATCTGAGTTTATTTTGGATTTGAAGACAAAAAAGAAAAAAGATGAATGCAATTTACGACTATTGACCATATATGGACGGTCATTTTTGCACTTGAACGGAAGCTTTGTTTTGCCCTCCCTTAAAAAAAGGAATTCCAACTTAGTTTTGCAGTTAAAGATATGGCACTGTGTGCCTTGTCGATTGGACTTGCTTCAATCATGCGATCAATATGTAAAGTAATTTTTCCTTAAATAGAATCTGTGGTCGAATCCTATTTAAAAGATGAGAGCCCTTGGACCAGTCATCGAAAAGTGAAGGTCTCGAGAAAGGGATGGAATTGATGAATTTTAAGGAAAAATGGGTTTTTCTTTTTTGGTTGATTTTGGGCAAGAGTAATTGACTATAAAAGCAAAGGAATTAAAATGTGGTTATGGCAGAGCTCCAGCTTAGGCCAATGCAAGCGTAAGAGTACCGCTGCAGGTCGGTACTGAGAGTGTAGCAACACCGAGCAATCCTAGCTTCGATGGGATCGTTCAAGCGCTAGTGTTCCTTAGAATTGGTTGATCTTGAGAGCTTAGGATCGAGCCGCTGTTGTTGCCGCATTTGCTGAGGTCCAACTTGAAATTTTGACCAGAGATTCAATTCAGGCAGAAATGAAAGTCGGTCAGGGAAAAGACCGATGTCAAGAAAAGAGTATTCTATTCCGCCCAATAGGAAGGTGGGATAGTCAAGTCAGCACTAAGACAAAATGAAACATGTTGTTCTCGTGGAAGATGATATGGATTATTCTCGTGTCTTCTAAGGACAAGAATTTGTGGTAGGTGTTGCTAGCATGGACATTGGTTTATGGATTGTCCGCGCAGACTGATGGAACCTCGGCAATGGTTACTACTGTCACCGTCAATGGGATAGATCAGAAGAAATGTGCCATAGAACGCACCATGGGGTTTTTGGAACAGGCTTCTGGTACCAGAAAGAGTGCATGCTGTCACTTGACAGGAGATAGAAGACTCACCAAATGGGTGCCAAAATTATAGAAGGAACCATGGGTCAATCTAGTGTCCCAGTATAACTAGAGCGTGCTTTGATGGTAGTCAGCACGGCCATCAAGTGAGGGACTGTCAATTGGAGTTTAGGAAGAACATCAACACTGCTACCACATATAGGACGCCTCGGGGATAGGAGTTGAACCGACCATGCACCGTTCAATGGAAAAATGTTTTGAGGTGATTTTTATCAGAGTAGTGCCTTAGAGTTTTGGGGGTTAAGTTGTGGAATTTTAGTTCATGTGTTAAGGTTGTAGGAGAAGAACCACTGACTAGAGTTGTACTTGAGTAGATGTTTGTGTACTAAGGGTGAGCATCGATCTATGATCAACCCTGGACTAACCCTAAACTGGCCCAACCCTACTAGTCCTAATCTGGTTCTAAGGAGATTAGGTCGGTTCTTGGTCCTAGAATTCCTAGACCAGTACTGTGCAGGTTGGTTCTCGATCCTAAGAGTTCTGTGTTGATCCAACCCAGACCAACC
This sequence comes from Eucalyptus cladocalyx, assembly GCA_017140615.1. NCBI lineage: Eukaryota > Viridiplantae > Streptophyta > Magnoliopsida > Myrtales > Myrtaceae > Eucalyptus > Eucalyptus cladocalyx. The sequence continues at coordinate 44,662,255 of CM029518.1, forward strand.
CTAACTATATATATTTAATATATTACTTATAATTTTTTTATATAGAGAAAACTTTAAAATAAACAATGTTAATAATATTAAATAGCTCTTTAGTAAAGAGTTCAAGTAATTTTACATTGTTCTTTAATAACTTAGATTTTTAATGTCTTTTACGATGTCAATAGTCCTAATTTACGAAGGAGAAAAATGCTCTCGTGAGAAGTCCTCATGGCATCCAAAAAAACATAAACATCTCTTTATAGCATCATCCTCTAGTATTTGCTTTCTTTTGTCTTATTTGTCCTATTAGTTTTCTATTTGCCACAATCGAAAGAAACAACTTCTCCGCTCACCACTTGACACTCACCTCACTCGCTTTGGGTCACTCGTGCCACTCGCTGCTTGATGCTCGCTTGACTTGTTGCTTCCCGCTCGACATTCGATGCTCATTCTATTCGATGCTCACCCCACTTGACTCACACCGCTTGCCTTTCTTAACTGACATCGCTCATCATCGAACCCATTGGGTCGGTATGGTCCTCCGTTGCCCTTTTAAGAAGTATAAAAAATGAAATAAAAAATTATTGGTTGGTTCTTGATTAATCATGAAATCGGACTGAATCCATTAAGTCAGTTCGATCCTCAATCGATTTTTTAAGGAGTACAAAAAATGAAATAAAAAATTTCGATTGGTCCCGAGTTGACCTTGAAACTGAACCAAACCATTAGGTCGGTCCGGTCCTCAGTCCCAAGCTCAATAGGGTCGGTTCTCAGTCCCAAAAATTGAGAACTGGCATTGTGCGAGTTGGTCTTAGGGTTAAGGGCAGACCGAACCAACCCGGACCATACTCACCCCTATGTGTACAACTTGGTCGTCAAGTGTGGAAAGAATTGGCTCATGGAGCATCGTGTGAGGATATTTTGTTATTATGGGGTAAATTGAGTTAGTCCATTAACATGTAGAAGTGCCGCATCTATTGAGTCGAGAAGGACATATTGAAATTTTTGTTTAGTATTCGAGATAGTCTTTACGAGAGTACTGTAATGCCATTGGGCCTGGTGAACGCTCCAACTGCTATCATGGATTTGGCAAACTGATAATTCGAATAATATCTAGATTAACTGTGATCGTGTCTTTCAATGATATTCTGGTGTGTTCGATGAATACTAAGGAGCACAAGAGATATCTGAGAATGGTGAAAGAACTTTCGTGGACCCGATTAAGATCGAAGCAGTTATCAGTGACCAAGACCGACAACAGTATTAGAGATTAGAAGTCGTATGGATTTGACGTATTATTGCCGAGAATTTGTGGAAGGTTTTTCAATATCGATGTCACCATTGACTCGACTCCTGAAGAGAGAAAGAATAGTTCGTGTAGATAGACAAGTGCGGGCATAATTTCCAATAGCTTAATTAAAAACTAACTACCACACCTGTGCTGACAATTTCATCTGGTCCTTGAAGATATGAGATCTATAGTGATGGGTCGTTCAAAAAACTAGGTTGCGTGCTAATGCAATATGGTAGGATTGTTGCATACGCGTCCTGCCAGTTGAGACCTCATGGGTTGAATTATCGACGCATGACTTGCGACTCGCAGCATTAATTTTTGCACTGAAGATTTAGAAATGTTAGTTGTGTGGAGAAAGATTTTGGATCGTCACTGACCAACAAAGTCTCCAGTATTTATTTTCTTAGAAGGAATTGAATGTGAGATTGAGCTGTGAACCAACACTTTTGAAGGATTTGGATGGTGATATCCGGTATCACCCTGGAAGGGCAAAAGAAGTCACTGATGCGTTGAGTCGAGAGTCTTCATTGGCGCATATGTTGGTTAAGGTATGGACCTTACTTGAAAAAGTTCGAAATTCGGTTTTCAAATTTGAGGTAGGCCACATTTTAAATTTTATGACCACCCTCAAAATTGAACTAGATATTCAGGAAATCTTGTAAGAGGATACTAATAAGAAAGAGACTGACTTTCATATTTCTCGGGATGAAACACTCAAGTTCTAAGAGTGATTGGGTGTACCTGACGATATAACACTCAAGTAAGAGACCTTGTCAGGAAGTCACTGTAATAATTGCAGTATTCGACTAGGCAGTACAAAGTAGGTTAGAATCGGCGTCAGCTTGATTGGTAGATCGATATAAAGATAGATATTGCCAAACATGGTATAAGTGTCAGGTGTGCTAATAAATGGAAGTTCAATAATGCCAATCGGGAGGACTTTTACAATTACTCGGGAGTTCCGAGTGGGAATGGAGGTATATTGCGATGGACCTCGTGACGAGCTTGTCAAAAGAATCAGAGAAACAATGATTCCATTTGGATAGTGGTCGACAAACTGACAAAGTCGGCTCACTTCATTACAGTACAAAAGAATCTGGATTTAGACAGACATGCAGAGTTGTATGTGTGTCAAATAGTTCGTCTCCATGCAGTGCCAACGGCGGATCTATATCAGATCAAGCTCTGAGGATTCACAGTTTCAGCAGAACAGTTAAATGGTTCCTTCTGAAGCATTACATAGCAGAGTGTGTAGAACTTCGGCTGTTGAAATGAAGTTGGGGAAAGAAATGTCACAGGCCTAGAGTCAATTCAATAATTAGTGATTGCAGTTACTATGATCAAAAACAGATCAAAAACCGCTCAGAGTCGCCAAAAAAGTCGTCTTGTTGAGCGTCGAAGGTTGGAATTTCCAAGTTGGTGATTGTATCTTTTTGAAGGTGTTACCAATGAAGGATACCTTGCACTTCAGCAAGAAGGGAAAGCTGAAAACGAGGTACGTAGGTTCCTTTGAGATTCTGAAAAAAAAAAAAAAAAAAAAAAAAATGGGATCCTAGCGTATCGTCTTGCATTGTTGCTGAAGTTGGTGCAAGTGCATGACGTTTTTCACGTGTCAAGGTTGAGGATGTATGAACCTGACCCGATCCACATGCTAAATCTTAAAGAATTAGATGTGGACGACAGAATGTCGTACGTAGAAAGCTCGGTTAAGATTATGCAACAGAAAGAACAGATTATGTGTACCAAGATGGTCCCCTTGGTTAAAGTGGTCTGACAACACCACAGGACTGAAGGAGCAATCGGGGAAAGTGAGACTTGATAAGACGACGATACCTTCACCTTTTTGTTTAAGGATTAGTAAAGATTTAAATTTCGAGAACGAAATTTTTATAAGAGGGAAAGAGTTGTGACATTCTGAATTTTAGATTTTGATTTCGATTGGATAAGTTGGGCTTTTCATCGACGTGACCATAGTGCTTTTCTTTAAGATGGCCACCCATAAAATAACTAGTTTATCAAGTGAAGCCGTTAAGAAATATAAACGTAATAGACTCGAGAATTTGACTATGAATCGATTGCTCGACCATGCTAGTCTACAAGGGTCATTACGGACGTGAAAATTGATCGTAGACCGAGAGAGATAGCTTCGGTTCGACTGAAAAGTGTGGCTAAACGTGGGTGATTCCACTAATTTGTAAAATTCTTGTCGATCGGCACTAGACTGATTTTTCTGTCGTTTTGGCGCCCTGTGTCCGTCTTTGAAATCTTGAGATTTTCACGACAACCGAGAGTCATCAATGTGTCGAAGAGGCACGTGTGATTCGAAGAAAATCGACCACGAGTCAATTGCACCAAAAATTCCAAAAAGCTACCCGGTAGGTTAGGTCATGCTAAAATCGTATCATATTGAAATTAACCACGAATTTAAACTCGATTTCAGAAATTGAAAATTCTGTCGTATCCAAGATCTATTTTAACGTTGACTCATCCTCCAAAGAATTTTCGGAGATTCCAGGATTTTTACGGAAAATCGTTTCAAACGTTGCGAAAATTAATGGAAATTCAAATAAAATGCCGAATCAAGTAAAATTTGACTTCCAAGTCTGCTTTGGGTGTTGGGGACTTGAAGAAAATTGTACGATATTTTTCTTCACCGAAATCGACCTAATTTGGGAAATTTCATGAAGATATTGAAGCCAAAATTTAAGGATATTCGGAGTTGGATTTTGAGGTAGCAAAATTGGCTTCCATTTAGTTAATTGATGGGAAATTATTATTGGAAAGTATTAGGGGAACATATAGGATATGATTGAAGACCTTTGGGAGACAAACGTTAAATTAAATGGATTAGTTTCTTTGACTATTCTCTCTCTCTCTCTCTCCCCCCCCCCCCCCAAAACTTCCATCGCACGTTCCCCTCTGTCTTCCCTTCTTCGAACCCGACTCCCTTTCTGTTTTAGTTTTGTTTTCATTCTCTGCTCCTTCCTCAGCAAAACCACCGAGCTCTATCATCCACCGAGTTCCTATCCATTTTGCCTCACGCGTCCGAGTCCTCTGACAGTTGGTCAACCCACCCAGCACCGAAGACATTAGCAGCTTTGGTCTTCGCGTCTGCAGGTCGTGCTCGCGCTTCTCCACGTTCTTCTTCAATTTGGTTGCTCTGCGTCGGCCCATCTTTCCCCACCGAGTCAACAAACGATCGAGCTCCCCACCATCGTTGACTCCTCCTGCCAGCTCGCCCCTGCTCCACCCACGTTTGTCCTCTTCGGTTTCTTTAGTTCTAGCAGGTCTTCAATGCTAGTGAAGCTCACCCTCATCTCACGCCATCAAGTTGACCGAAGCTGCTTCTCTCTCTCTCATTCAGTCCACGTGATTCCAGCGAAGCTGAAGCAGCCCAACTTCCACGCCCATGAGATCCACCGAATCAGCAGTCCATGCGGTTCTTCTCTTTAGCCTTTGAAGCCCAGCAAATTTCTTTCGGGCCCAGCAAAGCCCATCAGCAGCCCACAATATTTTCTTGTTCAGCCCATCAAGTCCAGCGAAGCCCATCTCCACAGCAACTGCTCGGCCCAGCTTCTTCGACGTTGGAGCCCAAATTCAGCGAGGCCCAAGTAAATTCAGCATATCTTCAGCCCATCTTGGGCCCGCGAAGCTGGCCCAAGCTTGCGAGCAGCAGCCCTGCAGAAGCCCAAGGCTAAAGTTCAGCCTTGCTGAGTTGTGTCGGGCCGGTTTAAGGCCCGATCCAAGTCCATCAGTATCGTCACAAGCCCAAGTTTAGCAGCCGTCGCACCGCCATCGCGCCTCCATCGCGGGGATCTGGTCTTCACATTTAACAAGTGAGTTTTGCTCACTAATCCCTACTTAGTAGGCTAATGATGATTATGGGTTGATTAGATTTAATTAAGTGTGATTAGGTGGATAGATTATAGTAGAATAAATAATTTAATGCCTTATCAATGCATGTTAGGCAATTGGTTAGTGCTATTAGCTAGTGAATAGTCTATAATATTTATTGAAAGAATTTCAAAAAATTTCGGATCCGTCTCGGCTGCCAATTAGGCATTACGGTCTAAATTGGATTTATTGCATTTATTTAATAATTTCCATAATTATTTAATTATTTATTTTCCAAAAATTAGGCAAGGATAGCCAACGACCGAAATTTTATGCTGATTGTGATGATATGATCTGTTTATTTATTTGAACCTTAAATTGTGCTGAACTGAATTAATGATGATTTTAGGATTTTATTACTAAATTAATTAATTTTGGTAATTAATGAGAAAATTACCGGGCGTTGGTTTATAGTGCCAAAAATATGTAATAGTCTGTTGAAACTGGTGGGATATTTAAAAATGTGAAATTATTATATTTTGGTTAAGGCCGACCATGTATCCACATACGGCTATTTTATCGAGAATAATAAAAAGATAGAATTGGTTGTATGATTGGGATGATATACTATATCGACCTACAGGCGATATGTCAACTTAGCAGAGAGCAGTATACTAGTATACTATATCAGCCTATGGACGATATGTCAGCTTAGCATAGAGCAATATACCTTGTTAGTTTTGACGGAATATGTTAGTATATTATATCAACTCACAGGCAATATTGCAGTTTAACAGGGAACAGTATACCTTATCAACTTAGATTTAGCATTGGTGGTATACTATATCAGCCTATAAGCAATATGGCAGCTTAGCAGAGAGCAGTATACCCAATCATCTCAAAAGCAAGTTATACTATCTATTTATCAGCTTAGCAGTGAGCAGTCCTGATATGAACGGACTTATAGATAGTATAAGATGAGTCAACCAAGAAAAGGTCGTGATAGTCGATTGATTGATGATTCGATCTGAGTTTTGAATTGACGTAATGACGTGATTCAATGATTGTATGAATTGATTGGTTGATGTGATTTGAGGCATCTATAAATGACGCTGATTTGCAGGATGGAACTGAGGCCAAGGTAAGTCCTCTGACCCATGTTGTGTTTAGGCAGCCCTTAGGGCGTATTGGCTTCTTAATCGGGTCTTAGGGGGTAGAACTTGCTGAGACGTTATCTCACTGCTTATTGTATAACAATTTTCAGATCCTTAGATGGTATTGGTGAAGGATCGGAAGCCCCGGAGTCTGGGAAGGTGGAGATCGAGGAATCAGCGAACGTGTTTGACTAGTGGGTCATAGGACAGTTCCCTTTCTGTTGAGCTGATGTTTTGTAACAAGCCTGATATTGTGAATAAACTTGTTTATTTTTAAAAGGTTTATTTATGTTTGAAAAATTGTGGCCTTACTATTCTATCATATTATTTTATTATATGGGGATTTATATCTGCTTCCGCATGAGTATTTAAGAATGAATAGGTCGGCGATACATCCTGAGACGTCGCTATTAATCGACCAAGAAGGGATGGGCACGTGCTCGGAGGATTGGGGCGTGACACATTGCATATGAAATGCTAATTCTTATGTGTTCTTCATATTTATATTGTCCTCAAAAGTAACTGATCAGACGATTCCCGGCCATTCAACCTTCCAAATGGATTATTTCAAGTCAAGATTATCAGGATTAACCCCAATGGTCAACAATTCCAAAACGGCTTTCGTCAACGTGGTTAGGGACAATTTCAAACCTTGCAGGTTTCCTGGTATTATAGGTGTTATCTATAAGACAGGGTACACCGAAGTAGTTTATAGATATTGAAACTATAGACTTGTTAATTTTAAATTTGAATGAGAATTAATCAAAACTTGATTGACGTGGGTAGGTTTTGTTTTCCCGAGTCAGGGGAAGAATGGTCGACCAGATCTGGAAATGCAGGCGCGACGATCTACAAATGAAAAACGGCCGTCCGAGGTGGGAAATTTCATGGATGCGTGCAGGAGTGGTCTTTCTTTGCATCTCCTTTGCATCTCCTGTCGAGAGCCGGCATGGGGAACAAAAGGAAAAAGAACTAAAGACCCCTGCTGGGGATCGAATGAGGACCCGTCCGACAGATGGGGGCTGGCTGAATCAGTCAACAGTTCTTGGTTAGGAACAAAAAAGTCAGTCGACCGTTTCACTTTGGCTGTCGAAATAGATTTGCTAGAAAAAAAGAGGAGGAAAAGAAAATGAACTTCATAGCATAACCATATTGTCTTATGTTTATTGTGATTTAATCAAAATTTAGGCATTGACAACTCTATAGGTTTAATGGGCCTTAATTATAAGCACGGAACAAATATTGATTGTGTGTAGCTTAACCCTATCCGTGCATTTCATTTTGCTTGCCTATTCTTTTGGCCCCGAATTCTTATAACGCTTGGAATCTTTGTCTTCCCGTAATGAATATTTGATAGACGATCTTATATTGTGCGTATTCATTCTGAAATGATAGAGTAGTAATGTTAGATTTATGGAGTTCACTCCGAGCACCCCTTCACAATCGACGCTGCACATCTATTTTGAAACCACTGCGGGATTGGTTGCTTCCATCAATCTCTTGGTTGTTAAAGTTTAAACCACTATGCTTTGGTTATTGAAAATTTTGAACTACTATTCTTGCACATTGAACTCTACCATCAATCAATTTGCCAATGGTCCTATTTCAGGAAATTGATATTGCACACAAAGACTCATATTGTGAGATTTTGTGGGATCAATGCTATCTATTATAAAAGTTTAAGCTATTAGATAAAGATCAATCAATTCGACAATGACTCGTATTATGAAATTTTGTGGGATCACTGCCAACTGTTCTAAAAGCTTAAACAATTAGATAAAGATCAATCAATTCGGCAAGGACTCATATTATGAGATTTTGTGTGACCACTGTCAACTATTCCAAAAGCTTAACATGTTAAATGAAAGCATGGTTTTGATATTGAATTATTCCAACACTCCCCTTCATGCTTAGTCTAGTTTTTTTGCCTAGTACTAAGGCATGAAAATATTTAATTGGAAAGGCAAATGGGGTCTCGAAAAATTTGAACTTAGGACGTCCAGCTCTGATATCATATTAGATTTTGTGAAATCACTGCCAACTATTCTAAAAACTTAAGTTGTTAGTTGAATGTGTGGTTTAATATTTAATTATTCCAATAAATACCTTCTTGCAATACATCAATTTGAAGTTTCATCTTTTAATGTATGCGACAATTTGTCTGTGATTATGACAGAAATCTTGTGCGCTCCGCTTAAAGCTACTCATTTTGCCGACGACTGATAGTTCCCTTGAAACTATGTTGCAATGTGATATAGCGAGGAAAAAAAACGTAATCTGTTTCCAAAATAGAAGCAACAAGATTCAATCAAGAAAAGGCAAATGCTTGTGGCTGTTCAAATGTATAAGTCATGTGCTTTTTAATCTTCGGGCTCAAACTGGTGTAAGTGTACAGTAGAGTTGGCCATATTTAAAACGATGCTTTTGGGGAAACTGTGAACTTTTTGCAGGAAGTTTTAGCGACATTAGGTAAATGGTGCATTCAAAGGTATAGTAGTTTTCTTTAATAAAAGGGTTAATATTATTAGCAGTTCCTAATGGTTATTCTCATGAAATATTTACCCCAAATTAATTTTTATCTTACAGAAAATTTAAAATTTGTACATTTATGATGCATTTACCCGAAACTAGCTTTCTTCTCACTAAAAACCTCAAATTGGTACTCAAATATGTGACACACTTTTTGCACAGTAATTTTCGTCTCACAAGAAAACCCAAACTCTCCGATGCCAACTCTATCCTCCACTAGTATTTCGTCCAGTATCTCATTAAAATTCATAAATGTCTAAATACCGCCGGATGACTGCAAGATGAAGTTGACGTAAATAATGATAGACCAACACAGAAATTTCACATGTGTTAACATGTGCGCATCTTAGCGAATGGTAGATTTAGGTTAGGATATTCGTTTGAGATTTTTTGTGAGATGAAAATAATTTTGGGATAAATGTCCCATAGGTATAGAGTCAAGATTTTTTGTGAGAAAAAAAAATTAGCAATATGCCTTCTTCCTGAGAAATGGAGGATGGATCGTTTGCAATGCTTAGACAAGAGCAGCAAAATCCTCTATACTTCTCACTAGCTGAGATTTTTATCCAACAGTTTTAGTAGATTGTTGTCCATTTTATCAATGGCCGTTTGACGTATGAAGCATAACTAAAACAACTTTAAGAGAAATAATTGAACAAACTCAGTTCCAGAGAGGAATTACGCATATTAAACAAAAGTTTATGAATCTAGTTAAGTAAGGCAATTTAAAGTTCAGTTATGATATGGCACGTTAGGCAAAAGCTTGGTTATTAGTATGGCTCCACTACAAATTATTGGGTATTTCGTGCAGTTTTAATAACAATTGTTGGGCATTTAGCGCACCAATCAATGCATGATAAGGAGCTCTATTATTGATTGTGTGGTTATGTCGAATGCCTAATATAAGAAAAGTGCGGTAAATAATGCAATGCACATTACACATAAATCAAGATGCACCACACGGATAAAATTTAAATAAGCTATCATCTCACAAATTATGTCACACATACTATTTCTAAACCGTAAAAGACCTCATTGGACTATTATAATTTGACAGACCTAGCTGCTTATTGTTCTTAGGCAGACCAGAGCCAACTTTGGGAAAAGTGCCAAAAAAGTCCTAAACCTTTTGTTATTGTACTAATTTAGTCATAAACCTTTTTTTGGTGCCGATTTAATCATAAACCTTTTTTAGTTGTGCCAATTTAGTCCTTTCCAGCCAATTTGGCCGGATTTTGCTGATTGGACGCCGGCTGGCTGACGTGGACAACTTTTAATAATATTTTAATATTTTTGAATTTTTATTTTTTAATTTTTATTGTTATTTTTTTTTTTATTTTTTTAAAAAAATTATTTTGCTCTTCATCCTCCAGCCGGTCGCCGGACCTCGGCGACCGGGCGACCGAGGTAGAGGTTGACCTCACCGGCCACCTCGCCGGGCGGGGGGCGGCCTCGCACGGGGCCGGCAAGGCTCGCCCTCGGCCTTGCCAGATCCGGCGAGGGTGAGCCTCGCCCGCCCCGCGCGAGGCCGTCCTCGAGGCCTGGGCGGCGAGGGCGAGCCGCACCAGCTCATCGGATATGGCAGCAGGTCGGCGAGCAACGGTGGACGGCATCGGGCGGCAGCATTCCAGCGGTGGTCTCACGTGGTTAGGGTTTCCTTGGCTTGGCCGGGAGAGGACTCTCTCTCTCTCTCAAGTCCCACCCAGATCGAACGCTCTCAGATCTCAAACCGAATCCTTGAAGACCGCGAGCTCCGGCCTAGTCCGACCAATGCAAGGCACAAAAAAGGACTGAGGCCTACCGGATCTTTGGCGCTTGAAACCAGGCGTGGCCGTAGGCCGACAGCCGCGGCTCAGGTGGGTGGCCGGCGGTCTACCCCCTCCAACTCTCTCCCCCTGCTCGAACCCCCTCACTCGCCATATCCAGATCCGGCAAGCTGGCGGGGCTTGCCCTCACCGGCCATGGGCGAGGCTCGACCCTCGCCAGATCCGACGAGGGCGAGCCTTGCCGCCCAGGCCTCGAGGGTGGCCACTGGCGAGGTGGCCGGTCACCGAGGTCTGGCGACCGGCTAGAAGAAGAAGAGCAGAATTAAAAAATGATAAAAATAATAAAAATAAAAATAAAATAAAAAAATATTAACATATTATTAAAAATTATCCACGTCGCGCCGATCAGGCCACGTCAGCTGGCCGGCGTCCAGTCAGCAAAATCCAACCAAAATTGGCCGGAAAGAACTGAATTTGCACAACCTAAAAAGGTTTAGGACTAAATCGGCACAATGACAAAAGATTTAGGACTTTTTTGGCACTTTTCTCGCCAACTTTTTATTTTCCGTCAATTGGTGAAGCCGAGGCTTTCCAATTTCCTCAGCTAAGCTATTTATAGAGCATTAGTCTTGGACGCCGCTCCAAAACCTTGGGAGGATTGTTGAAAAGCATCACTGCATATTATGCTTTGACTTGGGTAGGTGTTGTTTTCCCGAGTTAGAGGAAGAGCTTTCGCTTGACAAGTTTTAGTATATTTGAAGACTTTTTCTAATAGCCGGCCCGCGAAGTAAGCAGGTAATTTAATGGACGCGTGCAGAAGCGATCTGTATTCGCATCTCCTGTCGGTCGGTCTCTGCGCCGGTCATTAGGGGTAAAAGACACCCGAAGAGGCCCGTTGTATCGTGCGACGACTCATCCGACGGATGGGAGCTGTTAGAATCAGTCAACGGCTCTTGTTTTAAGACGAAAAAGTCAGTCCACTGATTCTCTCAAATTTGTCGACAGGCGCAAGGTAACTGGAAACTTGCAAATCTGAACGAGCCAAAAAGTTTGATACCGCTTCTGAAGCCGAAGATCGCAGGAAATGGAACGTCGCGGAGGAAAGTCTCTCTCCCCCGATGGTGGATCCTCATCATCGTCCAGAAAGGATTACGAAGTGTTCTTAAGCTTCAGAGGACCCGACACTCGCTTAACCATCACCGACTCTCTCTACGCAGCCATGATCCGGGCCGGGATACGCGTGTTTAAAGATGATGAAGAACTCCGTGTCGGGGAAGAGATCGAAGGCGAGCTTTTAAGAGCAATCGCCAACTCAAAAATTTACATACCAATCTTCTCTAAAGATTATGCTTCTAGTAAATGGTGCCTCCGGGAGCTCGCATACATGGTGGGGTGTAGGAAGAGTGATGAGAAAGCCATCTTGGCCATCTTCTACGAGGTGGAAGCATCCGATGTTAAGCTTAAAACTGGATCATATGGGAAGGCCCTACAAAAACATGAGAGAGATTCTGGAGAAGATGCAGCAAAGCAATGGGAGGAGGCCCTAAGAGAGGTCACCCAAATCAAAGGGTGGAACTTAAAAGATCACGGGTAATTAATGATAAATTCTGCATTTTTATTTCAAAAATCAGATCATTGTTTTTTAATCATGAAAACTCAATATAATCAAATTAGACCAATTCGTGCAAATTACCATGTTCGATTTTGAAGGTTCTTCATTGCAATGACATAATTTTTCAGAATTCTTAATTGATCCATTGACTTCACTTTCGCATCGACATATAATTCTTAGGAGTAATCATTTGAGGATGAATCCTACCCTCGAATCATTCAAGTAGATCTGTCTCATTTGATGGGGGACCTAGGCAGTCACAAACTCCCTATTGAAAGCATCAACATCTTGGCACAAATCATTTTCACCATCCTAGAAGCTTAGCACGAACCAAAACTATTGGGCCAATTCGAGCTCTTAGGCTAGTGCACCAGTTTGCATGACCGCGTCACGTGTTAGAATTATGCTGATTTGATCATTGGAAAACTCTTCAGAATTGTCCCTTCCACCTCAATCTCCAATCATTGTTTTAACTGAGATCAATCATCTCGGCTTTGGATTAACCAAGAATGAAATAAGTTGATAATTCATGCTCGATTTTAGCAATTGAAGTTTCTAGTTTTATGCATTTATGCTACTACGTGACATATTCTGTTTGTCTTTCTCAAATTCAAACAATTGCATTATGTAAATGGCAGCCAAGATAAACTTATAGCACTTGTTGTGGAAGAAGTTTTCAATAAGCTAAGGCCTACACAGAGAAATTGGCATGATGACTTGGTGGGAATTCACGATCAGATGGAAGCGGTTATGGACTTGTTAGGCCAAGGCACTTCCAATGTACGATTTGTTGTGATTCATGGTATGGGTGGTATCGGGAAAACAACTCTTGCTAAGGCTATCTTCAAACGTATCTTTTCCCAATTTCAACATTCTAGTTTTCTTTCAGATATCCGTGCAAAAAATATTGTTGATCTGCAAAATAAATTGTTAGGTGATATTCTCGATATCAAATATCCCATAATTTTTCATTTTGATGAGGGGATGGACGTGATTAAAGGAAGACTCTGGGACAAGAAAGTCATCATTGTTCTTGATGACATGGACAAGAGAGAGCAGCTCATCAAATTAGCTGGTAAATCTAGTTGGTTTGGTTCAGGAAGTCAAATTATTATCACAACTAGGAACACCTATTTTTTGGCTCCCGAAACCAATTCCTTAGATGACGATGTCATCCCAATGCATCATCAAGATTTCTTTTTCTATGAAATGAAGGAAATGCAGTTTGACCATGCTCTTCAACTTTTTAGCAAGCACTCCTTCGAAAGAGACTCACCTCTACATGAGTACAAAAGTATTTCAAGTGAAATTGTCAAAACTACTGGAGGGCTACCTTTGGCTCTTGAGGTTATAGGGTCATTACTCCATTCAAAAAGCAAGATAACATGGAAAGACACATTGAAGAAGTTGAAGAAAGTACCAAATCAGGATGTCCAGAGAAAGTTGTTACTAAGTTATGAAGAGTTAGAGTATGAGCAACAACAAATTTTTCTTGATATCGCATGTTACTGCATTGGTGAAGAAAGAATCCCCACATATTACTTGTGGAAAGCTTGTGATTTTTTTCCAAAAACTGGACTTCGTGTCCTTATTCATTTGTCTTTGATAAAGTTCATCGAGGATGATAGATTATGGATGCATGACCAACTCAGAGATCTTGGAAGAGAGATTGTTCGGCAAGAATGCTTTCAATTTCCTGGAGAGCGTAGCAGGTTGTGGTGTCCTACAGTTGCCTTAGATGTGATTTGGAATAACCCGGTATGTGTTACTAAAAGTTATCTACTTATGGAAAAACTAAGCATATAATAATGCGTATAGATTTCATTTTCACCCAAAATATCCGCTCATTTTTGTACACCCAGGACATTGATAAATTTTGCATGCTTTGAGAAAGATAAACAATTTTCCAAAAATAGATAATTCTTCCCATCACAACTCCCATCTAAGTTGGAGAGAATAATTAGTGGAATTCGCCCTTTTTGGTATAAGATAAGATCTATGTGCCCTGTTTTTGCTTGTTCACTTAGGTTTTCTATTGGTCGAATTAAGATATATGCTCCCTATTCTAGTATTTAGAATTTACCCTAAATCGCTCACTTGTGTTGGTATCTATTGCTTCAAATTTTCAGGGAACAAAAAACATTGTGGCACTCAAACTCACGAGACTTGCCAATGCGCATAATTTTACGAGTGGTGAATTTTCAAGGGTGCCTAATTTAAGGTTCCTTGAATTGGATGGGGGAAACTTTGTAGGAAACTTTAAAGGTCTTCTCTCAAACTTAACATGGCTCTTTTGGCATCATTGCCCTTCAAAACTAGATGCCATTGATTTACGTCTAAGGAACTTGGCTGTTCTCAAGCTTTTAGAGTGCGACATTACTGAAGACTGGAATGGATGGGATTCATGCATGGTACAATTCATATAGTACATTCTTTTTACATTCTCAAGCCTTCACTTATTCTAATGTTTTTTTTTTTTTTTTGAATTGGTTGTTCCGCAGGAGAATGATAACCTAAAAGTTATATATTTGACAAGATGCAATTTTTTAAAGACGACACCTAACTTTTCCAAGTGCGTGAATTTGAAAAAATTGGTTCTCAAAGATTGCATAAGATTGGAAGAAATCAATAGATCTATCAATCAGCTGGGCCGCCTAAAGTACTTGGAAATCAATAAGGAGATCCGTGTGTCAAGGCAGTCTCTTAAGCATCATATGGCACAGAAAGGTAGGGTACGGGCCAGTTTTACCATTCCTCGATTATTAGTCTCAATTGGTAGTATGAAATCCTTGTTAATGCTAAAGGTCGAAGATGAGGGTGGTGTTGAAAGACTTTCGCACTCAATAGGAGAGCTATTGTGTTTAAAGCATCTTTCTTTACATGGATGTACCAATCTTAAACAACTTTCGAATTCCATCGGGGAGTTGAGATTGCTCCTCTATCTGGATTTATCTTGCACTTCTATAAGGGAATTACCGGATTCTATTGGAAGACTAGAATCACTACTCAAATTAGATTTATCTCATACACTTATTGCAAAATTACCCAATTGTATTGGCAATCTTAGACAGTTGAAGTTCATGAGTTTGGATGGGACCAAGATAAGAGAGCTACCGAAGAGCATATGGACTTTGGAGAATCTTGAGGAGTTGACTACAAGAGCTTGTGTAGATCTCGTGGGCGAAATTCCCAGTGAAATTGCAGGATTGCTCCAATTGAAGATTCTGGACTTGTCCGAGAGCAAGGTTTGTAGATTGCCAATGACAATCAATCAGCTTTCTAGTCTCCGAGAACTTGTTTTATCAGATTGTAACCAGCTCCAGTCACTGCCAAATTTCCCAAAAAGATTGACGAGGCTAGAATTGTCCTCTTCATTATTGTGGACAGCACCCGACCTCTCGAACCTCACTAATCTACTTAGTCTGGACATAAGTGATTACTCTCCTGACTCTGAGTCTCCCAAAATTGCACAAGGACCAATTTCCCATCCGAACCTAGAGAGGCTTGGAAGCCTTCATAAATTGCAGATGTTGAGACTGGTTCTTTCCGATTCCAATTTGCCACCGATTGACTTGAGCTCCCTTTCTCGGCTCTGGTCACTTGAAATTACTTGTGCAGACCCGCGGTCTCTGACAGCGCTTCCGTCCAGTTTAGAAATCTTGAGCTTACAAGATGTGAAGACCCCAATAGAATGGCCAATGTTCTCCAACCTGGGAAATTTGTCGGAATTAATGCTCTCTCGTTGTCTGTTAAGAGAGATCGAGTTCAGCGATGTGCTTGGACAGCTAGAGAATCTCCAGCGACTGCAAGTGCGCAAGTGCGAGCCACTCGTGAGGCTATCCAATTTAGCGAGCTTAAAGGAGCTCCGACTGCTGAGCGTGGAGTACTGCCCGCAACTAACTGAGATCAAATCCCAACCATCTCCAGTTGGAGACTGCAGTTCCACGGAAAGGCCCATTCCTGATGCCCTGAAGCTAGAGAAGCTCCGGTCTCTGAGAGTCTACTACTGTGAATCGTTGCCAAAGTTGCCTGCTATACCAAATGCGTGTGATGTCGACGTTATCCCTTGGGATCTTGCAGAAAGGTTTGGAGTAGGCCGGTTCTCGTAGATGCGTGCTCTGTAATAAAGCACGTTGAAGAAGAAGAAGACATATAAAAGAAGGGCAATAGGCGAGGCCCGCCCAAGCACTGGAACCGCTACGCGTGGAAGCCCAACGCCGGTGCTAAAAGCAACGAAACGGTAAGCCCCCGAAATCGAAAATCCTAGTTCATTCGATAATTGATTCGCATCATTCGAATGATTAAATGGTTGAATCGAAAGAGGCGAGATGACTAAGCTTGATTTCTGGTTGCAATTTAGGAAGTTGGAGGGAAGTTCCGGCCACACTCCGAGATAAACGCTGTTCCCGCAAGTATAAGCCCCTCAGTGAGCCTGTCAAGTGGTCAAAATTGTTTCTTTTTGCGAGTTCCGGCCATACTGGTTTTGCGTTCGCATTGGTGCTCCAAGTCTTACAGTTATTGATTGGTGATTACTCGCATGTTGTTGTAGAAAGAAGTAATTCTAGGAGGCCCTCCGGAAATCGCCGAAGCCCGAGACTCTGCAGCCACCGCAGCCGAATCCACCGGTTGCTGTCACCGAGCTTGGCCAAGAGCTCCTCCCAGAAGGTGGCATTCGGCCACTTCTTGGCTGCCTACTTCTCACACTCCGCCCCGAGTCCCACCCGGCCTGCAGGGCATCTCCGAGCAATCTGCTGGACTCAAACACGCTCAAAGGACAAAAAAGAAAATGAGCTCTTGGATGTTAAAAATGGTGGAGCCGTAAACAGAGGTGTCTCGGCCAAATCCGCTGGACCTGAACACGCTCGAGAGACAAAACAGAAAATGAGCTCTCAGATGGTAATTTGCTGCAGCTTTTGTTCTTCTCCTGTATGCTCTACATTTACATTTGATTCTCCCGTACTGTATTTTCAACACCCAAAACAAATAAACAAATGAATTTTTTTGAAAGGCATTTTCATTGAATGGTTTTTTACTTTTGTGTTCTAGTTTTTTGAGAATTTATATGATGAGGAGCGTAACTCAAAATGTACATACCCTTAGGAATACAAATTGGGGTATAAACTTTGTGTAGATGGTAGAAAGCAAGGTGTTCTAATCTAAGTAAGATTCGCTTGGCTATCAAAGTAGATCTGCTAAAGACAAAAGGAGGAAATGAAAATGAGCTTTATATTGATTTTTCTTTTTTCCTCACGGGAAAACTACACCACCTGCAGGAGTATGGTGTCATTTCCAGACAAATCATTTCCAGAAGCAACCCACATTACAATTCAATTTACAGTGGTATAACCATTTAGTCTTAGGTTTATTATGCTTTAATCAAATTTAGGCATTGACAGATATAGGGGTTCAATGTGCTTCAATAATAAGCACAAGACAGACATTGATTGCATGTACCTTCTTTCACTCTCTGTGAATTTCATTTTGCTTGCTACCTCTTTTGCCCCAACTCTTTATAGTGCTTGGAAAGTGTTGTCTCCCTGTCAGAAATACCTGATATACAATCTTAATGCATGCATATTTATTCTAAAAGGATAGAGAAGTATTGCCAAATACAGTTGCGTGAATTCTCTTCCAATACCCCCTTCACACCAGCACTGAGCCTAAATTTGAAACAACTGAGGGATTGGTTGCTTCCATCAATCTCCTCGTAGTTAAAGTTTAAACCACTGTGCCTTGGTTGTTGAGAAATCTAAACTACGTTTCTTGCACATTTAACTCTGCTTGACAAGTATTGTCTGCTTCTAAGCTTCTAATCAATTCATGGCAGCCCCAGTTTAGAAAGCGACATTGCACGGCTAGGACTCTTGCATGCTTTTCTTCAGTATCTCATCATGCAATTAATCTATTTCCGATTTCGTCTTTTAATGTATACAGCAGATTGTCCACAATTTTATTCGAAAACCTTATGCACTTGGCTTAAAGCTACTCAGTTTGCCAACAGCTGATAGTTCGTTTGAAACTCTGTTGGGTAGGGATGTAGCGAGGAAAACAGACTTAATCTGTTTTGGATATAAAAGCAACAAGATTCAATCCATAAAATGCAAATGCTTGTGGTATAATCTTGGGGCAAAAACTGGCACAAGTGTACAGAAGAGTTGACCCTATGTAAAAAAAGTCAGGAACACCTAACTGTTTCTAAAATTCTTTTCAATACTTGATACAGAGTAAAAGGTGTAAGGAGGTCGAGTTTAGCGAATTTTTGTAATTAACAAGGCCCTTCTGTTCCAATATTCTTTTCAAGTTTTGGGAATGTGTTTGCTTAGCATCAAGATGGTCCTCATGGCTGTGATCCTTGCTCGACCTCTTTGATATCTACAGTGGTCTTCATATGATTTCCTTCAGGACATGATGAAACATCTCTGGAGAGAAGCTTGTCGCTCACTGTCCTTATATCTAATCCATCTGATATTTGTTCGAAGCAGTTAGTGAAGGAATTTGTGCTTCGGGAATTTTTAGATTGTAAGTCCTTGGAACTGCTCTTTCCTATGGAATGATTGCTATATGAATGTTATGATTCTATGGCATCACAAAAATGGATGATGCAAATCTTTGTGGAAGATTGATGTGCTTGCAAGGTGTGCTAGCGACTGTCTACCCATTTGCGGCATCAAATGTCTACTCAGACTTGAAAGTTGCCTCAATTGTCAAGTTTGACACAATTTCCTCAACGATCCCGCTTTGAAGGTCTAGTCGAACTCCCAAGTGCACCAGCTGTGGACATACTCTTGCAATCACACACCATCGACCATGGATGTTGGTGAATTAGTGCCCCCTAATCGATCCACCATTCGTCTCGCTAGTATGCCTGTAGCATAAGGAATGTGAGAGGATTAGCAAATATGGTAATTCCGATCCATTGATACTAGGTCCCTGTTTTATTAGGGATATACCCATATGGCACTCTTTTATTTTATGTTTGGATACTTATCCATCTTAGATATGAGAACACAGTAACTCATAACTATTTACAAGAACATACAATGAAATGTTGAAAATTTGACAGGGTGATCTTTTCGAGTTAGCACAATTGGTATGGTCAAGAGTTTTTTATTAAGCCAAATATCTCGAATTTTTTTCAATTGAACGTATCACATTAAGTTTTTCTGCAAAGCTTTCCATGTTCTATTCTTAGTATTTCTCTGCAATTTGTTGTTTGGAGCTAATAATCTGCTAATTTTTGAGTTTTGACTTCCTAAAAATGGGTCAGGTTTTATGGTAAAATCGTTGGCTTGTGCCATCATATCAATCTGCTTCAACTAATAGATATCGGCCTCCCTGCGAAGATGACCCACATGTCCTGCAATGAAGATAATTTTGGAGGTTTATTTGGTAGGCCAAATAAAAGGGACTTGCTCTGTCCAACTATGTTCTTGGAATTGCCAAGAAACTATACATGAACAGAAAAAATTAGAGCAATGTTGTGTTTGTATGCACATGCTTTTGCGCCCGTGTGTTGTACTATTGAGAGGCCTGCCCAAACCATCAACTCTTGGCTACCTCTTGTCAATACAGAATTTGAATAGCCCTGACTGAGATACAGAAGGATATTAGTGCTAAAAATCTTAATTGATGAAGGGCCAAATATAATTGCCTCCCCTGGGTGTGCCGCCAATGAATGGTTAGCTGTTGCTAAGTTTTCACCCGTTTTCTCCGCTGATTTTTTCTCTTTTATTACTATAGTTGTTCATCTTATAAGCTTGACATCATTCTGTGAATCTGCTCTTGTAGTTGTAGAGAGTAGTTCTGCAGTTTCGGCTCAGACAGCTGGAATTGATTTGCTTAAAGCCTTGTCTCAAATTATTGATCCGACTTTTTCATGTGGTTTTGTTATGGACCTCCCGACAGATGAAGCTCTTGGAGAGGTTATTAAAGAATCAATATGGGATCTCAGTCTTTATACATCTGTAAATGAATGACACCTAGGCATTGATTCTCCTACACATGCATGTCCAATCAAGGACATGGTAAATTACCTTTGTTGCTTGATCAATCACCAAATACATGCTCAGTGCACTAGATGTTCTGACTTGTGCATTAATTACTTTTAGAAACCATTGTCACCTCGTTTTGACATCCTTCCATAAATCTCTCTGTGCATGTACAATTTCCAAAGACCCATGGAGCTAATATTTAGGCAAAAATTTTCTGCTTCATTATGGTTTCGTAAGAGTCTTTGCCTGATATATGAGGTTTCCGAACCTTAAATAGTTGACAGTTTGAGCAGCGGGCAAATGAGGTGGTGGCTAATCTTCCTTGGATCAAGAATGTTGAAGCAACCATGTCAGCAGAACCAGCAATACCTGTTTTCACAGGTCAACTTCCTCCAGGGTTACAGATGATCTCGAACATTGTAGCAGTTTCAAGTTTGCAAGGTAGGGTTACATAACCTTTTGTTGGACTTCATTTTCCAGGTTGTGACTAACGACTATGCAGGTATTTTAGTGCAGACATTTGACTACAAAATTTTTGGGTTGCTTTGAGAAGGTTGACTATGATATACGGATGGCCTGCAGTTTTATTCCATTGTGGTAATTTCCCTGAATAGTGAATTTCAGAAGGGAAAAGAAAGGGAAAAGATTTTTATTTGGGTATTTCCAAATCATGGTTTTACATGTCTTTTGGTTGCTGAAGCAGTTAGATGTGGGATCTTTATTGGAGCGGAAACATCTTGTTAGAAAGTACTATTCTTTAATTTCTTCTACCATGACTACTGTCTATCAGCTGACAGATTGTTCTGGGACAAGTGGCAAAATCAACTGTAGCTGTAAATCCTGCATATACTCTGTGTTTCGAGACTTCAGGGTGTGTTTAATTAGATTCGTGAGATCAGAACTTTCCTGGTTCATCATGGACTACTGAAATTTTAGGCTTATCTTCCCGCCCACAATAAAACTAAAGGAATAACTTTCAGAAACTACTTATCTTTTCAATTATTGGCTTTCATATTCAAATGATTTAGAGTTTCATCTTCCTTTCCACTGTCAACAGCCGTCATTGTGATAAAGTCATCGAGGCAATCAAAGTAAGGTTCTGGGGTAAGAGGAGTTCTTTCTACACCCTGCGACCGTGAGAAGGAACGACCGATCAGCTCAAAGTGCGGTATGAGGACTTTCCTTTGACCTAGGAAACTCCTCTGTTATTTTTCATTTTGCAAATGGAATGTAGGATATGTAGGTTTTTATTGCTGTGACTTCAATACAATAATGCATATCCTTGGGAAACAGATAGATGCTAATCCTATTTTAAATATGTTCAGGCTGGTTACTGCATTTAATGTAGTTTGTTAAGTCTTCCTTTCAAGACAAGCATAAGTTTGAAGCTACAATGGACCCCTAGGCTAAGCCTTTACCTTTTCTGACCCTTTAAATTGAATCTTAGGTCGAAGGGCACATTGTGGAAAAAATAGATAAGTGGATTTGAGTAGCTTTCATGCCATTATCCATGATCCAAGTACTCATACATGAAGTTCAAGCATTTATTCACTTCAACCTTACCTTCTGTCTTCACGTGATGGTTTAAAATGACTTGACTGGATCTCAATGTCCAAATGTCTTATCAACTGCAACATGAATACAAGTAAGCTGGCTTGATAGATTTTAGTGGAGCATTGAATTTCTTCATCAAAATCCATTCAGTCAACTAAAAAAACTTCGTTGTTTCAAAAGCTTTTAACCTGATTTCCGCCTCATTCGAACATCTTTTGTCGTGCTGATAAATGTCCAACAGCATAGGGATTCAGAGTAAAACTTTGGTTATTCTCTCGTTAAATCCCTCAAAATCAATGAAGATAAATGAACTCCTTTTAGTGGTTGAATTCAGCTGAAAAAATCCTTTTGACGTTTCTACTTGTGCGCCTCAGGGTGGTTGGACAGGGGAGCGAAAACTGCAGCATTCTGATGTACCGGAAGACATCAAACCAGAAGAAATTCGAGCAACAGGAAACTATTCCTTGTGATGGATTTAATCAGGTGATGCTTTTCTCTTATGTTGCGTTAGAATGAATTATGTCCCTCCTTGTTGTGGTTGACCAGTAATTGGAATCGGTTCATAGAAGTTCGTAAGGGTGAAATTTACTCAGATGACACGTTCATCAATCAACCATTACCATCTTTTGTCTATTTAATTTCTACAGTCGATGCAGATTGCTGCATATGTTCAGTTGCAGATGATGGAGCAACTGGTCAGTGTTCCTGCAAGATCTTGACATGTTCACTCAACACGAGTAGATCAAAGCTATGGTGAAAAGAATTGGCAAGCATCAAAATTCTCTCAAGAGTAGTAATCAACATCCATTTCTCTCCACCCTGCCAATGGCTTTCAAGTAAATGTGGCAGATTGGAGAGTGCGAGTAGTTCGAACAGTGAACACAGAGAGACATTCTAACATGGAGGACTTCTCTATATGCCTCCTCTCTCCCCTCTTCTTTTTCATTTTATCTCGGGAAATTCATGTAAGAATCTCAGAATATAAGAAATTCCAGTACATGCACTTGCTTCGTTTTATTAATAAGCAGTTAAGCATTATATATTTAATGCCCTCATGTTCAATTCCGCCTTTATGTTATGCTTGAAACTCAGATTCTTGTCATTGTTTTATCTGGCTGAGCTGTTGAACCACAATGAAAGTGTGATGGTGATGCACAGATTTGGCTATTGCTGTTTCTCTTGGTTTATCAGTGCTAGCTTTCATCGTGTTTATGCAATCTTGTAGCTTCATTAATCTCTCTCTCAAGACTAAATTAGATGATCTCGTCCAGAATTTGCTCTGGTCTGTGCTATAAATCTAACTGGGGCTTGTGGCATTGGAAGAGTTCTAGTGAGTGTCAAGTTATTTTGCATTCATATGGACTCACTTTTTGTGCTTGACCTTTGTAGGCAAATCAGGTGGACGCGTAAGATGCAGAGGATGATGAGAGGATGACAGCAACAACTATGTTGAAGATGAAGAAGAAGGATATTACGATGAGGAAGGAGATGGAAGTGAAGAAGTTGATGAAGATGGATAAGATGACAGCAAACGTTATAGATGAAAAGTGAACAAAACAAGGTTGAGCTTTTGTGATTTGAATCCGTTCTATTATTTTTCATAGAAGTTATAAGGACGTCCAAAAAGGGACAAATTATAAGGACGTCCAAAACACACTTACGAGAAACAAAGAATCAAATCGTCTCCCTCTCCCTCTCTGTTCTTTCATTTTCTGTTTTCCTTTTGTGAGCCCTCCTTCTAGACATCACATGCGCTAAACGCCCTCCTCTCTTTTCCCCCCGTCTTCTCTGTTCCTTTGGTTACCTTTTTCTTTTCCTTTCCACTTGCCCTTATTGCGTCCTCTTCCCGCTTATCCTGTTCTTATCCGCCGAACCCTCTGCTTTCCCTCTGTTTTTTTTTTTTTTTTTTTTTAACTTTATCTCTTCGGTTTGCTGACAAGAAGTCAAAGGAAGATTAACAAAGCAGGGGGCGAATGAAAGAATCACGCGGGTCCCCGAAAACGGTGCAGACACACGGGTTTCATTTGCCTTTGGGGAATTTCTCAGGGTCCCAGAAAGACGTAGAAGGAACTGAAGCCGAAGAAAGATCTTTCCACCCAGAATACACATTGCAGTCGAGAGTCAAGACAAGGTGGGCGTGCCTCTCACGCTCTGCGAAGGAGCAAGTAAAGTATTGGGGCCAGTGACCGACAAGAGGATTCAGTCATTTTCCTTTGGGTGATCTGTAACCAAGAGAGTTTGAATGAGAGAGGGAGAAGGAGAAGTTCCGGGGCAGCTAGCCTACTACATTTAGCCAGATCATAGAAGGTTCGCGATCTCACCTAAAATACTATTTGATGTGAGCATGCTGTCTTTGAACGGGAATGCAATAAAAAAAATTAATATCACGATAAATTCAAATTGAAATATATAATAAATTATACTTAATTAATATTTTATTACTAAAAATCTTAAACTCGATACACTTATGATAAATTTATGCTAAATTAATTATTTTATTGAGAAAAATTCAAAACTTATATATTTATGACAGATATACATTCTGTTAAATTAATTTTTTTTTTTATGATCCAGGAAACTCTATATAGCCAATAACCGGCGAGCAAAACCTTGGGGCCGCACGAAGAAACCACCATCTTGTGCAAGCGATTAAGGCACTAAGTGCCTCCACTAAGTTTCAAACCCCTCACCTTAAAAGCAAGGATCAATGGGGTCTTATCCAGCGGAACAACCGCGGCGGGTGGTTCCATTAAATTAAATTAATAAAACAAAAAATCGCAAAATCGATACACTTATGACAAATAGAATGTAAAATCCCAAATTAATACATCCGACAACTGTTACATGTTATGTAACTTAACCATTTGATAGTAAAATTTAATATAAACTAATAAATGGTAAATTTGTTACAAATATATCAATTTGGGATATTTAGTGGTCAAAAAAATTAGTTTTTGATGAATTTTTCATAAGTATTTCATTTTGAGATTTTTTGGGGTCAAAAAGTTAGTTTTAGATAAATTTATCTTATATATATATATCAATTTGGAGTTTTTCGTAATCACATGTATAAAAATTTAGGGTTTTTCATGATAATAATCTCTGAAAAAAAAAATAGATAGGTGCCAACAAGACAACATGCTAAACAAACCTTCTATCACGCAAAATTGACAAAATACTAGAGACATATCAAGCCAACAAATTTTTCATATGTAGTTTCGTGAAAACTATAGATACGAGTTCGACGAGAAGGATTTTTTACTGCAGTTTTGACCAAGCAGTACTTCCGCTGAAAACCCGCCTCAATTGACATGTTTCTTCTTTTTTTCTTTTTTTGCTTTTCTTTGGCCGACTTTAGGATGGACTTTAATCTTTATGGACCAAATGCTTGTTAACAGATAATTTCCAATTGAAAATCAGGTACGTTGATCCTCTACCTGAGAGGGTGCTCCTAGGGGCATCTCATTTAAATGCATCTACGCATCACTGAACGGAAGCTTTGTTTTGCCCTCCCTTAAGAAAGGGAATTAAAACTTAGTTTAGCAGTTAAAGATGTCGCAATGTGAGCCTTGTCGATTGAACTTGCTTCAATCATGCGATCAATATGCAAAGTAATTTTTTCTTAAATAGAATCTGTGGTCAAATCCTATTTAGAGTGAGAGCCCTTGGACCACTTATCGAAAAGTGAAGGTCTCGAGAAAGGGATGAAATTGATGAATTTAAGGAAAAAATGAGTTTTTTTTTTGGGTTGATTTTGGGCAAGAGTGTAGATGACTATAAAAGCAAAGGAATTGAAATGTAGGTATGAAAATTAAAGGTTGCGAGGAAGATAAAAGAGTACCATCGTTTTCTTACCTTCTTGTCCTAGAATGGACTCTTGGGTTTCTCTTTTGTTTTGCTGTTCCCTCTCTAGGCCTCGGGAAAGGATAGCTAGTTCTCTTTGGCTGTTGTTTGGCCCTTCTCTTCGCCGCTTGGGTTGTCTCCTTTTTTCTTGGCCTCCTTCCACTCGCTCTGATTGCTGTCTTTGTGAGTGTAGGTTTTTAGGTCCAAGTTCTCGTTGTATAGCTCTATATAGCTTCCTGGTTCTATTCAATATATTTCTTACCTTTACCAAAAAAAAAAAAGAGTACTTGAATTGAAAGGTATATGAAAGGTAAATTTGCGAGCTACTTAAAAAAAGCTTTTTAGATTTGATCCTAATTTTTTCAATTACCGTCAGGATGGATGGATTGGTCTTAATAACAATCGGCTTGTGATGTCAATTGTTCATGACTTAGTGGAATATGAAAATTTAGAATCAAATTGTCATCACTCTCCCAACATGAGCAGACTCTTGATGGCCCACGCTCCGATATTCGGCATCAGAAAAATCTATTTTTTCATGGCAAAAGTATTGTCCGACACACTTTATTACATGGTAGGACAACCTAATAAAGAAAAAAATAAAGTGGCTTTGTAAAAAGCGAGAGGGCATCAATACTTGCATTAGAGGGTTGGTTCAGCTTTTTATTTCAATTCCTGCTGGGCTCCATCTTTGAGTATAGAAGAATGCATTCGATGCTTTGATGCTCCACTAACAATCGATGCTTTTTTTCTGGGAATTAGGCTCTAGTCCTAATACATTCAAAGAATCCCCCAAGTCAACTCAGTTACATTTGGAGGAAACACTGCAAAAAACGATGGCTCTCCTTGGTTTTCTGGAAAAAGAGGTGCGTTAAAACTACAAATGAAGAACGGTTGTCCGAGGTAGGTGATTCCGTGGAAGCGTGCAATAGTGATCTTTCTTTGCATCTTTTGTCGCTCGTCGTGAGCCTGAATCAGTCGGTAGTTGTTTTGGGACAGAAAAAGTCAGTCTACCGTTTCTCTTATAAATTGCCAATAGGCGTGAGGTAACTGGAAAGTTGCAATTTCGAACAAGCACGATCGCTTCTGCAGCCAAAGATCATAGGAATGGAACATCTCGAAGGAAAGTCTCTCCCCCATGGTGGTGAATCTTCATCATCGTCAAGGAGGGATTACGAGGTGTTCTTGAACTTCAGAGGGCCCGACACTCGCTTAACCATCACAGATTCTCTCTACGGAGCCATGATCCGGGCCGGAATTTGTGTCTTCAAAGATGACGAAGAGCTCCGTGTTGGGGAAGAGATCGGAGGCGAGCTTTTGAGAGCAATCTCCAATTCAAAAATTTACATACCAATCTTCTCTAAAGACTATGCTTCCAGTAAATGGTGTCTCCGTGAGCTCGCTTACATGGTGGAGTGTAGGAAGAGAGGTGAGAAAGTGATCTTGCCCATCTTCTATGGGGTGGATGCATCCGATCTTAAGCTCAAAACTGGATTGTATGGCAAGGCCCTACGAAAGCATAAGAGATAGTCTGGTGAAGAAACAGCGAAGCAGTGGGAGGAGGCCCTTAGAGAAGTCGCTAGAATTAAGGGATGGAACTTAACAGATCACAGGTAATTAATGACAATTTCTGTACTTTCATTTCTAAATTTAGATCATTGTTTCTTAATCATGAAAACTCAATATATAGATCAACACCCCCTTCCCTCCCTCTACCAAATATTCTAAAGTCAAATGGAAGTTGAAATGGTTGTGCAAATAACCATGTTCCTTTTATAAAGTCCATCTCATCGGACATAATTTTTCAAAACTCGTAACCAATCCATTGACTGCACTTTTGCATGCAGTTTTTATCTCATCTTATGCCCCTCTTCTTTGTAATAATTCCTATTACAATTGAATTTTAGAGTAATCATTTAAGGATGAGCCTTACCCATGAATAGTTCAAAAAGGTGTGTCCCATTCGATGTGGGACTGTGGTGCCATAAACTCCACACTTAAAAGTATTGACGTCCTCCTCAGTGTTGGCCCCACTTAAGAATACTCTCCCTACTTAATGTGCCATTTGAGCCATTTTCACCCTTTATCATACCAGAAGCGTGGCACGAACCAAAACAATTGGTCCGGTTCGCCCACTTGGCTATGGAGCTAGTTTTGATGGCCACATCGTCCGTTAGAACTTCGCTGTTTTGACCATCTAAAAATTCTTCAAAACTGCCCCCCACATCAAATTCGAACCATTGTTAACTGTAACTGAGATCAATCTTCTCAATCTGGGTAGGACTAAATATGAACTTGGTTTTAACAATTTAAGTTTTTGGTTTTACATATTTATGCTTCTACATGTGTTTGTGATTTCTCAAATTGGGACTGTTGTATTATGTATATGGCAGGCAAGATAAACTTATAACTCTTGTATTGGAAGAAGTTTTGGGTAAACTGATGCCTACACAGAGAAACTGGTGTGATGGCTTGGTGGGAATTCATGATCGGATGGAAGCCGTTATGGAATTGTTAGGCCTAGGTACTTCTGATGTACGATTTGTGGTGATTTATGGTATGGGCGGTATTGGGAAAACAACTCTTGCTAAGGCAATCTTCAAGTGTATCTCTTCCCAGTTCCAAAGTTGCAGTTTTCTTTCAGATATCCGGGGTAAAAATATTTTAAGTCTGCAAAAGACATTATTATGTGATATTCTTGGTATTCGACATCCTAACTTTATTGATGCTGATGAGGGGAGGGACATGATCAAAGAAAGACTCACTGATAAGAAAGTCATCCTTGTTCTTGATGACATGGACAAGAGGGATCAGCTCATGAAGCTAGCTGGTAATTCTAGTTGGTTTGGGCCGGGAAGCAGAATTATCATTACAACTAAAAACACCTATTTCTTAGCTCCCCAAATCGACACCCAAGATGACATTATCATCCCACTTTATCACCAAGATTTCTCTTTTTATGAAATGAAGGAAATGCAATTTCACCATGCTCTTCAACTATTCAGCAAGCACTCCTTTGAAAGTGTCTCACCTCAACGAGACTACATCAGTATTTCACGTGAAATTGTCGAAACTATTGGAGGACTACCATTGGCTCTTGAGGTCATAGGTTCTTTACTCCATTCAAAAGGCAAGAAAACATGGAAAGACACATTGAAGAAGTTGAAGGAAGTGCCCGATCGAGATGTGCAGAAAAAGTTGTTGATAAGTTACGAAGAATTAGAGTACAAGCAACAACAAATTTTTCTTGATATCGCATGTCACTGCATTGGTGAAGAAAGAATCCCCACATATTACATGTGGAAAGCTTGCGATTTTTTTCCATATACTGGACTCCGTGTTCTTATTCATTTATCTTTGATAAAACTCCAAGATGATAGACTGTGGATGCACGACCAACTCAGAGATCTTGGAAGAGCAATTGTTTGGCGAGAATCCTTTAAAGTTCCTGGAAAGCGTAGTAGGTTGTGGTGTTCAACCGTTGCCTTAGAAGTGGTTCAGAATAACCTGGTATATCTTAGTAAAGACGTGAATTGCTTATGAAAAAACTGAACATGCAGTTTTGTGTATTTAGAGTTCTTTTTCACCTAGAACATTCACTCATTTATGTACATAGGACACTGATGATTTTGCATAATTTGAGAGAAATGAACAACATTCCAAATGAACTAATTTTTACAATTATGACTCCCATGTAAATGGGAGAGATAAGGATTCATGGAATTTGCCCCCTTTTGTATAAGATAATATCTATGTGCCTCGTGTTTTTTTTTTTTTTTTTGGTTCTCCCATGTTTACTATTAGTTGAATTTAGAGATATGCTCCCTATTTTGATATTTAGTACTTACTCTGAATGGTTCAATCATGTTGCTAACTTGTTGCTTTGGAAATATCAGGGAACAAAAAACATTGAAACACTCAAACTCACCGGACTTGCTGACGGGCATAATTTTACAAGTGGCGAATTTTCAAGGCTACCAAGTTTAAGATTCCTTGAATTGGATGGGGGAAACTTTGTAGGAGACTTCAAAAATCTTCTCTCTAATCTAACATGGCTCTCTTGGCATCATTGCCCTTCAAAACTACATGCCACCAGTTTATGTCTAAGGAAGTTGGCCGTTCTCAAGATTTCAGAGAGCGATCTTACTGAAGACTGGAATGGATGGGGAGCATGCATGGTACAATTTCACATAATGCATTCATTTTTTTCCTTTATGCGTGTACGCATTTGTTACCTTGAGTTGACCTTCGCCCGTGCCATTATTTTCCTCAATAACTGGTTGTTTTATAGGTACATGATAACCTAAAAGTCATATATTTGGCAAGGTGCAATTATTTAAAGAGGACACCTGATTTCTCCAAGTGCTTGACTTTGAAAAAACTAGCTCTCAAAAATTGTACACGATTGGAAGAAATCGATAACTCTATTAATCAGCTAGGCCGCTTGAAGTATTTGGAAATCGATGGGAAGGATCATTTGGCGCAGATAAATATTTTTCCAGCCATTCATCTATTACTAAACTCAATTGGTCATCTGAAATCCTTGTCGGTGCTGAAGGTGGAAAATCAGGATGGTGTTAGAAAACTTCCTCCCTCAATAGGAGAGCTACTAGGTTTGAAGCATCTATCTCTAAGTGGGTGTTGCAACCTTAGAGAGCTTTTCGATTCCATTGGAGAGTTGAGGTCACTCCTTTATTTGGATTTACAAGACACTAGTGTAAGTGCATTACCTGATTCCATTGGAAGACTAGAATCGCTACTTGAATTGGATGTATCTTCTACACCAATTGCAGAATTACCCCCTTCTATTGGGAACCTTAAACAGTTGAAGCTCATGATTTTGTCTTCTAGTAAGATAAGAGAGCTACCGAAGAGCATAGGGACTCTAGAGAATCTCGAGGAGCTAAATGCCAGAAAGTGTGACAATCTTGAGGGCAAAATTCCTTGTGAAATCACAAGACTATCCAAATTGAAGACTCTGGACTTATCTTGGACAAAGGTTAATGGACTGCCAATGACATTCAATCAGTTGTTCAACCTCAGACAACTTGATTTAGGAGAATGTATGGGGCTTCAGTTACTACCAAATCTCCCCACAAGTTTAATAGACATAAAAATATCGTCTTCATCGTTGCAGGTAGTACCTGACCTTTCAAACCTCACTAATTTAGATCGTCTAATAATAAGTGATTGCTCTTATGATGATAAGTCTGTAACTAAACGATCGTCCATAATGGAACAAGGACAAATTCTACATCCAAACCTCGAGTGTCTCGGAAGGCTTCATAAATTGGAGGAGTTATATGTGGATCTATATGATTTCGCCATGCATCCAACTGACTTGAGCTCCCTTTCTCGGCTCCGATATTTTGGAACAACTTGTACCGACCCACAGTCTTTGACTGGGTTTCCATCCAATTTAGTAGTATTGAGCTTAAAAGATGTGAAGACCCCAATAGAATGGTCAATGTTCTCCAATCTGGACAATTTGTTTCATTTACATCTCATCAGCTATTGGTTAGAAGAGATCGAGTTTGACAATGTGCTCGGACAGCTAAAGAAACTCCAGATACTGGAATTGAGCGATTGTGATGCGCTTGCGAGGATATCCAATGTTTCGAGCTTAAAAGAGCACCAAGAGCTGTGGGTGGAGTCCTGCCCGAAACTAATTGAGATTGAATCCGAACGGCCTTCAACTGGAGATTGCAGTTCCATGGAAAGGCCCAATCCTGATGCTCCAGAGCTAGAGAAGCTACCGGGGTTTACAATCAGAGATTGCGCATCATTGCAAAAGATCCCAAATGCATGTCATACAAATGTTAGAAGATGCCCAAGGTTAGATGGTTTTGATGAATAAAGCGTCGTTTATGATAGAGAAAGGATGGGCCCAGTGGAGCTTTTCGGCCTCCTCGACTAACTATAGGCCTCTCCTAAAAAATAAGGCCTTAGCCCATAAAGGGCCTCTAGAGAGAGAGAGATAATTTCGGCCCAAGGTACCTTAGCCCATCTTCTTATTCCCTTCTTGAGCTAGTTCGGAGGAAAAATCAAGAGCAGAAACGAGGAGAAAAGAGTGTGGAATCCGAGAGTGAGCGGAAGAGGCTTTTGGCGCGATTCGGTTCAGAGGCCATGATGAGCTAGATTGGTACTGTTTTGAAGCACTCGGTAAGAATTCCAAACCTTGATACATTCAATGAAACCAAAGAGATTTGGTCTGTTAAGTTGTAATTTCGGATCGGATCGATTCGGGTTTTAGGGTTGCTAGGTTGATTCTTGAGATTGTTGAACCCTGAAATGATGTTGTTTCGAAATATTAGGTTGGTCTTGGAATCATGAGATTTTATGGATTGCCATTTGGGAGATATTGGTTCTTCGAAGTTCTCAAAAACTAATTTAAAGTAATTACAACTAGTAGGGTTTTGTCCCGGATTTCATCAATTGTTGGTCAAATTTTGGTTCTAAGGAGTTTTGGGTCTTTGAGTACTTTGAATTAGCTCTCGTTCAACTGTAAACTCACTTAAAATGGAGTTCAGTAGAGATGTATGACATGCCAGAATTCTTAGCATAGGACGAGATTGCTGCTCTGTTTTCTATTGCAAGTTTGATGCTTGTGTGGCCTTTTTGTCTACTCAGAGTGTACATTTTGTCTCCAGAAATTAGCATCGCCTTGTAGAATCTTAGTTGAGGTTAGTGATATATTATTTTGACATTTAGTTAATGCTCTCTTTGAAAGGATTTTTAAGCTCTTCAAGTGGTAAAGCTTTTAATTTGGCTTTTGGTTAGTGAGGAGTGGTGCTTGTCTCTTGTATGTTTTGTAAACTCACAGCTTAAAAATCACAAGGATTAGATATGCTGTGTAAGATATGAATGAGACATTGCACATTATGATATTTATTTATTTTTTTAAAAATGGTGTTTAGAACATCTTTGATGGATAAAGCTAGATCTTGCATTTACTACCTCATTTGGTTATTTGAAATAGCATAGTAAGATATCTTCTGAAATAGTTGAGGAGTTGATTATTTATGAAATGGTTTGAGAAATTTTTCATGAATCTATTCTTATTGTGGATGGAATTGTGAATGGTTGTATGGATTTGTGACTCCGGTTTATTAAATGAGTTCTGAAATGGGTTTGTTGTTGATAGGTTATGTTAATGGTTTTATTGTCTCGTGGCTATGATCTGAAATCATCGAAAGGTTGCGAGTAACCATACATGTTCTCAGGACATCTTGAATGGCCAAAGCCACTGGCTGACATTAGTGGAGACCTACGCCTTGGAAGATATCTTGGTAAGCCTTGTCATGGGGCATTTAACATGGCTATAGTTTGATATGAAGACCTACGCCTCAATAGACTAGATCGCGATTGTTTGCTTCAATATTGTTGATTGAATGAGTGTTTCTAATATGTAGAAAATGTTGTTGAAGTGATGTAACTCATATTTAGACCTTTACCTATATTATATGCTTGATTTGCTTGTGTTTCTGTTACTGTTTATAATGTGCATACTCGATGCTCGATTTGTTGAGAAGAGATATATGCTATTTATCAAGAGGTGATTTGCTCATACCATTCATCTCAATTCTTTTTCAACTGCCAGCAAATAAGCGGAGAGCAACATCAGTGGAGGAATCTTAAGAATTTGGATTTTTAGGGTATAACCTAAGCTAATTATATGTATAATTTGTGATGGTACTTTTTGGGTTTAGTTTGTTAGTCACTGGTGATATATATGTTTTTATTGGTGGATTTTAGAACTTTAGTCATGCAACCAACTTATTATTCTCACGTGATAATGATGAATATATATTATGATAATAGGTTGATGTCGATAATGCATATGAGACCACGTCCTTTGGATGGAAGGACAATCGTGCCATTTTTCCTATGCTTGTAGATTTGGAGTGTGGTGGTTTTATCAATGTGTCCTTTTAAGCTTTGTTCAGAAACATCAAAGCTGTGTGAGTGGTCATCGTTCAGACTATGATATTGCGCATAGCACAAATCAAAAGGTTGTGTAAGAGGATGATATTGCTTTCGCTTGGTGTTATTTGCTTCAGCTCTTGTTCTTACTTTATATGCTCTATTTTTACATTCCCCTTTCCGTTATTGTATTTTGAACTCCCAAAATTAATAAGTGAAAACTTGAAAGGCAATTCATCTAACCTCTTTTTCTTTTTTCGGTTCTTAAAGTTTTTGGGAATATATATGATATGGAGTGTTAGTCTAGATGTCCATGCCTTTGGGAATTCAAATTGGGGCATAACCTTCATGGTAAAATGCAAAAATATTCTATTCTTACGTGTGGTTCACTTAGCTGTCGAAGTAAATTTGCTAAAGAAAAGAGGAGGAAATGAAAATGAACTTCATAGTGATTTTTCTTTCTCACAAGGAAACCACACCGCCTTAAGAAGCATTGTACATAATTTCAGCCAAATCATTTCCAGAAGTAACGCGCAATACAATCCGATACATGTATGCTCACTTTAGCATAACTATTGTGTATCAGCAAGATTGAGTTTGGCGGAGCTTATGTAATGACTGAGACCCTTCTATTCCGAAATTTTTTTCAAGCGTTGGGAACTTTAACGATGCGTTTGCTTTACCATCAAGATAGTTCTTATGGCTGTGAATTCGGACGATAAATAGACTCTGTGTCATGGGGTATCTTAGCTTATCGCTGTATCTGGAGCGAACTACTTTCCAATTATATAAATGAGTGGGTTACTTGTAGTCCTCTTCAATGACCCGATCATCAATGTCGAGTCGGGCTACAAGACATTTTTGGGGTTGCTTTGAGAAGGTTGACTGTGACATAAGGATGACCTGTAGTTTCATTCCATCGTGATGACTTCCCTGATTAGCGAATTTTATAACGGAAAAGATTTTTCTTTGAGTATTTCCAAATTGTGGTTTGACATGTTTTTAGGTTACTAATATTAAAAAGTACTATTCTTTAATTTCTTCTATCATGGCTGCTGTCTGTCAGAACTGTTCAGGGAGGCATGGGAAAATCAACTGTAGCTGTAAATCTTGCATATACTTTGGCTGGAATGGGAGCTCGAGTTGGTATTTTCGATGCCGATGTGTATGGTCCAAGTTTACCAACAATGGTTTCCCCTGATAACTGACTTCTGGAAATGGTAATAAAGCTTATAGTTCCACTTCCACTACAACAAAATTAATTTCTAGTTTAGTGAAGCAATGCATTTATTATTTCCACCTACCTTATCTAGAACCCAGAGAAAAGAAGCATAATTCCCACAGAATACCTATGAGTGAAGCTGGTATCTTTTGGATTTGCTGGACAAGGCCGTGCGATTATGTGAGGTCCAATGGTTTCTGGTGTCATCAACCAACTCTTGACTACTACCGAGTGGTATGAAAAATCATTGGAACTCTATGACGTTGGCTGATTGCAGGGGAATGTTCGTCATGCTTGCATGCTGTGGTTATTATATTCAAATTTCTGTTCACTGTCATTGTTGTCAAAGCGTGTTATATTCCTATAAGAGAAGTGCATGATTCAAAGTAAACTACAGTTAATCAAAAACAATGATTTTCTCTCATCATTCTCCTTTTTTTGGCTTCTGGGTCGGGCTTCTGCAGCTAAGCATTACTAAACTCCCCTTGCAGGGGTGAGTTGGATTAGCTTGTTATTGACATGCCACCAGGGACTGGCGACATTCAGCTTACATTATGCCAGGTTCGCATTTTGTGCCTTTTCATCTTAGATCAGTAATTATGAACGGTTTAATGTTTATCCCTCTATCCTTTTACGAACAAAGCACATCTTTACAATTAGAAGCTGCTAGTTGCGGGCATTTTGCATCAGATAATACTCTTGCAAGTTTTGTTTGTTGCTGCAGTTTTCAATCTTAATGTAATGATATTAACTTTTCAGGTTGTACCCTTAACAGCTGCCGTCATTGTTACTTTTCAGGATAGGTGCCAACAAGACAACATGCTAAACCAACCTTCTATCATGCAAAATCGGCAAAATACTAGAGACATATCAAGCCAACAAATTTTTCATATGTAGGTTCGTGAAAATTATAGATACGAGTTCGACGAGAAGGATTTTTTAGTGCAGTTTTGATCAAGCAATACTTCCGCTGGAAAACCCGCCTCAATTGGCCTGTTTCTTCTTTCTTTTTTTTTGCTTTTCTTTGGCCGACTTTAGGATGGACTTTAATCTTTATTGACCAAATGCTTGTTAACAGATAATTTCCAATTGCAAATCAGGTACGTTGATCCTCTACCTGAGAGGGTGCTCCTAGGGGCATGTCATTTAAATGCATCTACGCATCAATTGAGAATTGATTTTTTTTGTCCAAAAAAAATATATTAATTACTCAAAATGATATAGAAGTATATAATTTTCATAACAAAGTAAATCGAAACAGGGGAGAATTGTCAAAAAGTCTAAACCTATTGCGGTTTTTGCTTGCTTAATTTAAATAAAAACTTTTTAATTTTACCAATTGAGTCCTAAACCTTTTCATTTCTTGCCAATTAAGTCCATCCGGTCAATTTTGGCCGGAAAATGCTGACGTGGACGCCGGCGATGCCATGTAGGGATCTATCAATGCTTGACGTGGATAATTTTTAATAATTTTTAATAATATTTTAAATTTTAAATTTTTTTTTGAATTTTTTGAATTTGTTTTTATTTTCATTTTTATTTTTATAATTTTTTTTTTCTTTTTGGCCTTTTCCGGTGGCCGGCCACCGGCCATAGCCCGAGTCGGCTGGCTCGCCCGCCATAGGCGAGGCCTAGCCCGGCCGGCGACGGCGAAGCCGGCGAGGCCGACGCTCGCCTAGGCGGGCGCGCCCTGCGAGGGCTCCCCTCGCCCCGGAGATCTGGTGAGGCCGGCCCTCGCCGGGGGGGGGCGGCGGCTTGCCGGGCATGGCCTCGCCTGTGGCGGGCGAGGCCAGCCGGCCGGCGGTGGCCGGTGGCCGGCCGTCGTCTGTGGCCGGTGGCCGGCCACCAGAAAAGGCCAAAAAGAAAAAAAAAAAAAAAAAAAAACAGAAAATAAAAAATTCAAAAAAATTCAAAAAAATTTAAAATTTTCTAATATTATTAAAAATTATCCATATTAGCGCCAGCAGTCCTACGTGGCATCCCCAACCAGCGTCCACATTAGCATTTTCCGGCCAAAATTGGCCGAATTGACCTAATTGGCAAAAAGTGAAAATGTTTAGGACTCAATTGGCAAAATTAAAAGGTTTAGGACTGAACTAGCAAAACTGCAATAGGTTTAGGACTTTTTGGATAATTCTCCCATCGAAACAGAGCACGAATACTGAAAAACAAAGCCAAATTGAGAATTTAGAGTTGAGAATTGATTGAGGCACCAATGAATTCGCCTTGCAGAAATAGAGATTCTCCATTCCTAAATCAAGTTTAGCATTTGGCTTTCCTTATTCAACATAGCTGATTGGATCCAGTATTTGTAACCTCCATCTGAGTTTATTTTGGATTTGAAGACAAAAAAGAAAAAAAGATGAATGCAATTTACGACTATTGACCATATATGGACGGTCATTTTTGCACTTGAACGGAAGCTTTGTTTTGCCCTCCCTTGAAAAAAGGAATTTGAACTTAGTTTTGCAGTTAAAGATATGGCACTGTGAGCCTTGTCGATTGGACTTGCTTCAATCATGCGATCAATATGTAAAGTAATTTTTCCTTAAATAGAATCTGTGGTCGAATCCAATTTAAAAGATGAGAGCCCTTGGACCAGTCATCGAAAAGTGAAGGTCTCGAGAAAGGGATGGAATTGATGAATTTTAAGGAAAAAATGGGGTTTTTTTTTTTTTTTTGGTTGATTTTGGACAAGAGTAATTGACTATAAAAGCAAAGGAATTAAAATGTGGTTGTGGCAGAGCATTGGCTTAGGCCAGTGCGAGCGTAAAAGTACCGTTGCAGGTCGGTACAGAGAGTGTAGCAACACCGAGCAATCCTAGCTTCGATGGGATCGTTCAGGCACTAGTATTCCTTGGAATTGGTTGAGCCTGAGAGCTCAGGATCGAGCCGCCATTGTTGCCGCATTTGCTGAGGTCCAACTTGAAATTGTGACCAGGGAACAAACTTCAGAATTTGAGTCAAGATTCAGTTTAGGCAGAAATGGAAGTCGGTCAGGGAAAAGACCGACGTCGAGAAAAAAGTATTCTATTCCGTCCAATAGGAAGGGTGGGATAGTCAAGTCAGCACCAAGACAAAATGAAACATGTTGTTCTCGTGGAAGATGATATGGATCAGTCTCCGTGTCTTTCGAGGACAAGAATTTGTGGCAGGTGTTGCCAGCACGAACATTGGTTTATGGATTGTCCATGCAAGCCGATAGAACCTTGGCAATGGTTACTATTGTCACCGTCAATGGGACAGATCAGAAGAAGTGCGTGATAGAACGCACCATGGGGTTTTTGGAATGGGCTTCCAGTACCAGAAATAGTGCATGCTGTCACTTGACAGGAGATAGAAGACTCACCAGATTGGTGCCAAAATTATAGAAGGAACCATGGGTCAATCCAGTGTCCCGGTATAACTAGAGTGTGCTTTCATGGTAGTCAACACGGCCATTAGGTGAGGGACTGTCAATTGGAGTTTAGGAAGAACACCAACACTGCTACCATAGATAGGACGCCTCTGGGATGGCGAAAGGGGTAGGAGTTGAACCGACCATGCACCATTCAATGGAAAAATGTTTTGAGGTGATTTTTATCAGAGTGGTGCCTTAGATTTTTGGGGGTTAAGTTGTGGAATTTCAGTTCATGTGTTAAGGTTGTAGGAGAAGAACCACTGACTAGAGTTGTACTTGAGTAGATATTTGTGTACTAGGGGTGAGCATCGGTCTAGGGTCAACCCCACCCAACACTGAAGACATCAGCAGCTCGTGCTCGCGCTTCTCCACATTCTTCTTCAATTTGGTTGCTCTGCGTTGGCCATCTTTCCCCACCGAGTCAACAAACGATCAAGCTCCCCACCATCGTTGACTCCTCCCGCCAGCTCGCCCCTGCTCCACCCACTTTTGTCCTCTTCGGTTTCTTTAGTTCTAGCAGGTCTTCAATGCCAGTGAAGCTCACCCTCATC
The DNA here is from genome assembly GCA_017140615.1 of Eucalyptus cladocalyx. NCBI lineage: Eukaryota > Viridiplantae > Streptophyta > Magnoliopsida > Myrtales > Myrtaceae > Eucalyptus > Eucalyptus cladocalyx. The sequence continues at coordinate 44,700,907 of CM029518.1, forward strand.
TCACGCCAACAGGTTGACCAAAGCTGCTTCTCTCTCTCTCATTCAGTCCACGTGATTCTAGCGAAGCTGAAGCAGCCCAGCTTCCACGCCCATGAGATCCACCGAATCAGCAGTCCATGCGGTTCTTTTCTTCAACCTTTGAAGCCCAGCAAATTTCTTTTGGGCCAAGCAAAGCCAATCAACAGCCCACAATTATTTTCTTGTTGCCCATCAAGTCCAACGAAGCCCATCTCCACAGCAACTGCTCGGCCCAACTCCTTCAACGTTGGAGCCCAAATTCAGCGAGGCCCAAGTAAGTTCAGCATATCTTCAGCCCATCTTGGGCCCGCGAAGCAGGCCCAAGCTCGCGAGCAGTAGGCCTGCAGAAGCTCAAGGCCGAAGTTCAGCCTTGCTGAGTTGTGTCGGGCTGGTTTAAGGCCCGGTCCAAGCTTGTCGGTGTCGTCACAAGCCCAAGTTCAGCCGCCATCGCACTGCCTTCACGCCGCCATCGCGGGGATCCGGTCTTCGCATTTAACAAGTGAGTTTTACTCACTTATCCCTACTTAGTATATTAATGATGCTTAGGGGTTGATTAGATTTAATTAAGTGTGATTAAGTGGATAGATTAGAGTCGGGTAAATAATTTAATGCCTTATCAATGCATGTTAGGCAATTGGGTAGTGCTATTAACTAGTGAATAGTCTATAGTATTTATTAAATGAATCTCGGAAATTTTCTGGATCCGTTTCGGCTTCCAATTAGGCATTACGGGTCTAAATTGGATTTATTACATTTATTTAATAATTTTCATAATTATTTATTTACTTTCCAAAAATTAGGTAGGGATATAGCCAACGACCGGAATTTTATGCTAATTGTGATGATGTGATCTGTTTATTTATTTGAACCTTCAATTGTGCTGAATTGAATTAATGATGATTTTAGGATTTTATTCCTAAATTAATTAATTTTGGTAATTAATGGGAAAATTATTGGGCATCGGTTTATAGCGCCAAAAATATGTAATGGGCTGTTGAAACTGGTGGGATGTTTAAAAATGTGAAATTATTATGTTTTGACTAAGGCCGACCATGTACCAACATATGCTATTTTATTGAGAATGATAAAAATATGGAATTGGTTGTATAATTGGGATGGTATACTATATCGACTTACAAGCGATATGTCAGTTTAGCAGAGAGCAGTATACCGGTATGCTATATCCGCCTACGGACGATATGTCAGCTTAGCAGAGAGCAGTATATTTTGTTAGTTTTGATGGAATATGTCGGTATATTATATTAGCTCACGGGCGATATGACGGTTTAACAGAGAGCAGTATACCTTATCAGCTTAGATTGAACACTATCAGTGTACTATATCACCCTACAAGCGATATGGCAGTTTAGCAAAGAGCAGTATACCCGATCATCTCAAAAGCGAGCTATACTATCTATTTATCAGCTTAGCAGTGAGCGGTCCTGATATGAACGGATTTATAGATAGTATAAGATGAGCCGACCAAGAAAGGATCGTGATGACATGTAATCGACTAAGTCGATTGATCAATGATTCGATCTAAGTTTTGAATTGATGTAATGATGTAATTCAATGATTGTATGAATTGATTGGTTGATGTGATTTGAGGCATCTGTAAATGATGCTGATTTGCAGGATGGAACTTAGGCCAAAGTAATTCTTCTGACCCATGTTGTGCTTAGGCAGCCCTTAGGGCGTATTAGCTTCCTAATTAAGTCTTAGGGGGTAGAACTTGTTGAGACGTTGCCTCACTGCTTATTGTATAACCATTTTCAGGTCCTTAGATGGTGTTGGTGAAGGACCAGAAGCCCCGGAGTCTGGGAAGGTGGAGATCGAGGAATTGGTGAACGTGTCTGACTAGTGGGTCATAAGACAGTTCCCTTTCTGTTGAGCTGATGTTTTGTAACTAGCCTGATATTGTAAATAAACCTGTTTATTTTAAAAGATTTATTTAGGTTTGAAAAATTGTGACCTTACTTTTCTATCCCATTATCTATCTACTTCCGCATGAGTATTTAAGAATGAATGGGTCGGCGATGTGTTCTGAGACGTTGCTATTAGTCGATCAAGAAGGGATAGGCATGTGTTCGGAGGATCGAGGCATGACGTATTGCATATGAAATGCTAATTCTTATGTGTTTTTCATATTTATATTGTCCTCAAAAGTAACTGATCAGACGATCCCCGGCCATTCAACCTTCCTAATGGATTATTTCAAGTCAAGATTATCAGGGTCAACAATTCCAAACCTCTTTAGATTTCTCATAAGTTGTTCATTAGATATACATAAACTTCAGGGTTAGGTGTCTGACAAAAATAGGCCCCATCACCCGAGCACTATGTTGGAAAAGACTTTCAGCTCGGGGGGTTTGTCGGTCGTCTAGCAACCCAGCCACTTCTTTGCCGAGTGCGTGCCTAGTTGCCTGGTTTGTCCAAGCGCTAGGGGGGCCGGCTTCTTGCATCCTCCAAGTCGTCTATCACCGTTTCCAATCCCCCACAAACACGTCGAGTGTCCGGAAACATCAAACTTGATTCCAATTCAAACGAAGATTAATTTTGCTCCATAATCAATAAATCTCTGCCTCGGCAAGAAGTCCAAATTTATCTTCATTGGTCGTTGTCTATCTCAAGCCCCCTTGATCTCCTCACTTGTTGTAGATGCTAAACTAGTTGTCTTAAACAATTCACTATTATTTGTTTACATGTTATGATGTCCTAATCTTTCAATTTGTTTAAGTCATTCCTTGACTTTGTCCAAGGAACATTGCCGCTCCTAAAATTTTTTCATTGATGTTAAATTAATGAGATTCTTAAATTATTTTATATCAAATCATTTCTAATTTGAAACTGTAATGTTTGAGTAATGTATAATTTAGTTTTAAAGATGCCAAATCAAATCGAGTTTCAAGATAAAATACCTCAAAATCATGTGTTTTGATTTTGAATGCTTGACTTCTACATTTTTCTCAAGAGGCACTTATTAACAGCAAAGGAGAGATTTAATTCTAATTTCCTTTTAACCCTAATAATAATTGTCTTGTGAAATCAATTGGTCTGGACTTAGTGGAATATGAAAAGCTAGAATTAAATCAACATCACATTCCCAACATGAATTGGCTTTTGATGACCCACTCTATGATATTCCACGTCAGAGAATCCATTTTTCCATGGCAAAAATATTGTGCAACACACTTTATTCAATCGTAAGACAGCCTAGTAGGGAGAAAAAAAAAAGTGGCTTTAGAAAAAGCAAGAGGGCATTAGTACTTGCACAAAGGTCGTCGTTTAGCCCTGTTGGGCTCCATCAATGCGTATGGAAGAATGCCTCTGAGTGTTCTATCAACTGAATTCATGAGTATTAGTGATTTGGCATGGTAGATTTTAGAGCATTGAACTTCTTCATTTAAACTAACCATACCGGATCTCAGTAATCCGAGTGTTCTATCAACTGAATTCATGAGTATTAGTGATTTGGCATGGTAGATTTTAGAGCATTGAACTTCTTCATTTAACTTATTCTCTTATTATTTATTTGTTATATTCTAGATTTGTGTTAAAAGAGTTGTAGTTTGGTTTTGTAAATATGTATAGTGGGTGCTCGATCCGCTTAGAAGGGATGAACTACTCACTAAGTTGTGGTTGCTCACCTCTCTATTTGCCAATCTTTTTCAGGTTCCTCAGCTAATGATAAATAGTATAAGAGCGATATCGATGAGCGGACTTTTAGGAATTGGGTTTTAGGAGCTCTGAGGCTGCGTCCTTCAAGTGGAAGGATGGCCGTGTCACCCCCCATTTGTAATGGTTTCGGGGGGTGACACAAGGAGCATTGTCCCTCTTGAACTTGTTATCGGTTTTTAATTAATGAGTTTTCTAATTTATTTGCAAATATTCAAATATCATTCTTTAAGTTCAAAAAAAGTTTCAAGATAAGGATGAAACCTCTCACTTAACAAAACCATGTGCTTTCTCCCGGATCCGAGCGTAATATGTTAATGGAGAACAGAATGTTGGCGATGCTTTGACAAGAATAGTAAAATCCATACTTAGCTGACATTTTGGGATAATGAATAAGAATCACCATTTAAAGTGACCGAGCAAATCTTTTGTTTCAAATGATTACACATAAGAAATGAATGAGTATTATTATTATTATTATTTTTATTGTTTAGGATACATATTACACACACGAAATTCATTTGTATAATTTTTCTATCGAGCGACTTCAGTTGATTGTTGTCCATTGTGGCCATTTCCTTTCGATAATCAACAAGCATAAGACACACGAACATACTAAAATAATTTCAAGAGACAGAAATGAACAAACTAAAGTTCTAGAGATGGACCAATTTCACATGCTAAACAAAAGTGTAGGACTTCTAAACAAATAATGTGAAAGCATGAATGCATTGCCTATTAGAATAAAGTTCTTGAACCTAAGTAAATCAATTTAAAGTAAAATATGATCACGTGTATATATATGTGTGTGTGTGCCCGGTCTTCTAGGCAACAGATTCAGCATGCCAAAGAATCCAACATGCACGATAAATTGGACTTGGAGAAGGCAAAAAAGTCACGTGTTATTGATTTTTCCTCACGCTTTTTGCAATCTCAGCCAGCCAATTCTCGTATGCCAATTTTTGACGTGCACATGGTCGAGTTCAAGCATTCTCATTAGTCGGGCTTTGTTCAATGGGCTTAAATTCTAGATATATTTTAATAGACGACCCAATTAAGGAAAGTGATATAGAGCTGCCAGGACTCTTTTCACCCTTTTTTCAGTTGGCTTGAAGTAAGCAAGTGATATCCCTTTGTGCGATTCATCTATTTGCAAATCCGTCTTCTGACGTATTCGACAGATTGTCCGCCATTTCAATAAAAAATTTCATGCACCCCGAATGAAGCTACTCAGTCTGCCGACAGCTGATAGTTCCTTCAAACTTCTGTTGCATAGGGATGTACAAGGAGAAAAAAAAACCTAGTCTGTTTCCAACGTCGAAGCAACAAGGTTCGATCAATAAAAGGCAAATGCTTGTGGCTGTGCAAACGGAATGGTCATATGCTTTTAATCTTATCATCCAATGCGAATTTCAATTTAATTATTGAGTCTCTTTGAAAATTGCAAATCCAATTGATTTCATCAACGAATGTACCATCAAATAGAGGGGCGGTGAGACCACCAGTTTTTGAATTTTGGTCCTAAAATTCAACATTGTCAGTTAACGTCTAATGATATGCCCGGCCTTTCAATTTATCAAGTAGGTCCTACGCTTTGGCTGAGGAGCATTGTTACTACAAAAATTTTGATTGGTTATAAATTAACGAGGTTCCTAAATCATTTTCAAATATTCAGTATCGTCTTAAGTTTGAGAAGGGTTTGGGATTAGGATAAACCTTTTGTGCCTTCTTCGTGATTCAATGGAAATCATGTGAAATGGAGAATGGATTTGTTTGCTATGCTTTGAAAAGAACAGCAAAATCCTCTGTACTTCTCACTAGCTGATATGATGAATGAGCATGATTAAAGGGACTAAGCAAATTTGTTTGTTTAAAATGAATCACACATAAAAACCGAACGTGTGTCATTTATCTATAATTTCAGACAATTGTTACACATGGGAAATCTATTTGTATAATTTTTTTTTTCAATTTATTGGCTTTTGTAGATTGTTGTCCAATTTAGAAATTTCCTTTAGGATAATCAATGGGCGTATGCCATATGAAACATATTAAAATAATTTCACAAGAACAAGCAGAAGTTCCAGGGATGAATCAATTACACACACTATAAACAAAAGTTTAGCATTCTAATTGAATCAATTCAAAATTCAGAAAAGCATTGCGGATCGTAACAAAGTTGTTGGACCTAATTAAATCTATTTAAATGTTAATTATGATAGTGCACCTTAACCAAGAATTTAGATATCACTATTACATTGCTATTAATTATTGAGTATTTCAAGCACTTTTAATAACAATTATCGGGCATTTAGAGCACTAGTCAATGATGTGGTGACGAACTCCATTTATTGAGTGGCCATGTCAAAAAATGTAGGACATAGCAATGCACATTACACATTTAGATCAAGTTGCTGCCATGTTAATTGCAAGTCATAAGATCGAAATTCCTTCTTCAACCACTCAATAATGACCAGCAAAAAAACGGAGGACGCCCCCCATTACAACTCCTGAAATGACATTTTCCATGTTTCTAAAGATATTTTCGGCGTGTTGGGGCAAAAATAGTGGAAAATACTAATGCGCCCTCAATTTCATAGAAGAGAATTTTTCATTTGAATATTCCGGACCTCCTCATTTATCTCCGACATGAGTAAAAAGAAAATGCTAGAAGTGCTTCAAAATTGAAGCATTGTCCTCCTTGGGCTTCCCAGATTTTTCCCATGCATTGCTGTGCTAAGATGCGAGTCAGAAGGAGCGGGCACAGGCAGTCGTACAAGTAAGGGTAAAATCAATATGAAAGAGAGAAGAATAAAATTATGCTTCACAGAAATTTCCCATGCATTGCCGTGCTAAGATGCGAGTCAAAAAGAGCGGGCATAGGCAGCCGTACAAGTGAGGGCAAAATCAGTATGAAAGAGAGAAGGATGGAATTGTGCTTCGCAGAAATTTCTCATATATTGCTGTGCTAAGAAGGGTAAAAGCAGCATGAAAGAGAGAAGAATAGAATTGTGCTTCGCAGAAATTTCCCATGTATTGCTGCGCTAAGATGCGAATCGAAAAGAGCGAGCATAGGCAGCTGTACAAGTAACGGTAGAAGCAGTGTGAAAGAGAGAAGAATAGATTTGTGCTTCGCAGAAATTTCCCACGTATTCCTGTGCTAAGATGCGAATCGAAAAGACCGGGCACAGGAAGCTGTACAAGCAAGGGTGAAAAGCAGTATGAAAGAGAGAAGAATAGAAGAGGAAAACTCCTGTCAAAACGAGCATTTTTGCACGAAATTAGTGCCCATGGAAACCCCATCAGGGGGTCCTTTTGACTCATTCATCGATTGCCCACCGATATATCTTTACATCTTAATCCACAAGGCAAGATGGTCTTTGAATTTGAAGGTAATTAAGAGAAAAATCGCAACTATTTCTCCGCTACAGAGCTCGATAAACTCGAAGGTCTCGGAGGATGGAATTTGCGGCCACGTCTCCCAAAATATAATTCAATGTCGAGTGAAGTTGAGGAAACGATGTAATTGCTAAAATTTATGTATGTAGAACATTGGCAGATGCCGTTATCCGTCAAATTGAATTGTTACTCTCAAATAAACAATTATATCACACACGCACAGACTCTCTCTCTCTCTCTCTCTCTCTCTCTCTCTCTCTCTCTCTCTCTCTCTCTCAACTGGTGCAGCTGAGGCTTTTAATCTCTGGTTTAAATTGACGAAGCTATTTATAGAGCATTAGTCTTGGACAATGCTCCAAAAATGGTTGCACTTGAATCAGGTACCGCCACAAACCTCTGAAGATTGTGAAAAAGCATTACTTCTTTTAATGCTTTGACTTGGGTGGCCGCTGTTCTTCCGAGTTAGGGAAGTGCATTCACTTGTTAAGATTATTGAATCCTTTTGCTATAAGGCATGTTTTATATTTGATCGCCACTTAATTGGAGCTGTTATGCTTTAGTAATGTACAATTTAGTTTTGAAGATACCAAACCATATTGACTTTCAAGGTAAAATACATTAAAATAATACATTTTGCGTGATTAAATTCGACCTTTTTTTCTCAAGATGCACTTATCAACAGCATAGGAGAGATTTGATCCTAATTTTTTCAGTTATTGTAGGATTGATTGGTCCTAATAACGATTGTCTTGTGAAGTTAATTGACTTAATGAAAAGTGGAAAATCAAGAATCAGATCATCATCACAATCCCACCATGAACCGACTTTTCATGACCACCTCTCTCATATTCTACGTCAGAGAATCTGTTTTTCCATGGCAAAATATCGTCCAACACACTATTCCGTCGTACCAGGTAAAAAAAAAAATGGCTTTAGGAAAAGTGAGGGCATTATTACATTTACTCAGGTTTTTTTTTTTTTTTTTTTTGGATCCATACATTTACTCAGGTTGCCGTTCAGCTTTTTATTCAATTCCTGCTGGGGTCCATCATGGCATATGGAAGAACACCTCTCCTGCTTTAGGCTCGAATTCAGGTAGGTTCGTAGAAAACACTGCGAAAGAAGATGGAGGCGTAATGAACTACAAATGAAGAACGTTTCTGCGGGGGAGGTTTTTTTGTCGAAGCATCCAGAGTCGGTCAAACGGTTGTTTTGGGACAAAACAAAGTCAGTCGACACCCTGAGTAAACGTCTAACAGCATGGGGATTCAGTGTGTATCCGCGGCTGTTCTCTCGTCTAATCCCTCAAAATCGATGAAGATAAATGAGCTCCTTTAGGAGTCGAATTCAGCTGGAAAAATCCTTTTGGCGTTTCTACTTATGCACATCAGGGTGGTTGGACGGGACTGCTGTACTCTGATGTTTTAATCAGGGGATTAATGCTTTTCTACCATGTCAGCATTCAAATGAATTACGTCCCTCATTGTCATGGATCACCAGTAATTGGAATTGGTTAAGAAAAGTTTGTAAAGAAGGAATTTACTCGGATGGCATGTTCATCAATCAACCATTGCCATTTTTTCTATATTTAACTTTTATACTCAGTGCAGATTGCCACATACAATCAGTTGCTAACGATGGAGCGGTTGGTCATTACACGTTCGTTCAACTACAGTAGATCAAAGCTTCAGTGAAAAGAATTGGCAAGCACTATAATTTTCTCGAGAATGGTAATCAACATCAATTTCGCTGCGCGCCTGCCAATGGCTTTCGAGTAAATGTTGCAGATTGGCGAGTGTGAACAGAGAGACATTCGAACTCGGAAAGCCTCTAACTAAGATGCAACTGAAATTAGGAAAAAAAATTATTAGGCTCAAAAGAAGTCTTGGTCTTTTTATATTAGTTCTTCACTTAACTTTAAGCGACTCCCATCACCATCATTGTTTAGCAGATTAAATAATGGTGAATCTACTGTTTCTCTCCGCGTTTTCATGCTCACTTCATTCAACACCCGGATCACTTGTGTTCATTTCATATTTTACAGAAGTTTCCTTAATAATAAAGAAAAGACCAAGACTTAGGGAGTCTGTCCTTCTTCCTTTTTTCTTTGTGTCCTTGTTTGGCATTATCTGCATTTTCCAGGTACAGTGATCAATTACGTGTGGAACGGTATCAGACTAATATCGCTTGGTCTTTTCTATCACCTTCACTGAATTGCTCGCGTGATTTCAATGTAAATACAAAATAAACCTATCATCTGATGCGCCAGTTAAGTTTAGAACCGTAGAATGAGATTTCGCTCCTAGTTTAACCGACCTTACTATTGTTGGCAGATTTTTTTTTCAGCTGAATTGCATGGTTTGAATCTTGCATCAACTATTGTCACTACCAACACGAGTAAATAAACGAAATGATTAGAGCAAGAAAGGAGTATTCTCATTATCTCTTCTTAAAAATTCTTTTATCTTTAGATTTCTTACAAGTTGTTCATTAGATATACATAAAAATCGGGGGTTAGGTGTCTGACAAGAATAGGCCCGTCACTCGAGAACTATGTTGGAAAAGACTTTTGGCTCGGGAGGTTTGTCGGGTGTCCGGCAACCCATCCACCTCTCGACCAAGTGCTTGCCTAGTTGCCTGGTTTGTCCAAGCACCAGGGTGGGCCAGCTTCTTGCATCCTCCAGTCGTCTATCTCCGTCGTCGAGTGTCTGGAAACATCAAATTTATGTTGATTCCAATTTAAAGACATTAATTTTGAGCCATAATCAACAAATCTCCACCTTGGCAAGAAGTCCAAATTTATCTTCATTGGTCATTGTCTATCTCAAACCCCCTTGGTCTCCTCAGTTGCTACATATGCTAAACTGGCAGTCTTAAAAAATTCGCCATTATTTGCTTACAAATTATGGTGTCCCTAATATTTCAATTTGTTAAGTAAAAGTCCTTGACTTTGTCCCAGGAACATAGCTGCTCATGAACTTCTTTCATTGGTGTTAAATTAATGAGATTCCTAAATTATTATTTTTTATCAAATCACTTCTAATTTGAAACTGTAATGTTTGAGTAATGCATAATTCAATTTTGAAGATCCAAATCAAATCAAGTTTCAAGGTAAAATACCTCCAAATCATGCATTTTGAATGATTAACTTCTACATTTTTCTTAAGAGGCACTTATTAAAAGCATAAAGAGACTCGATCCTAATTTCTTTTTATCCTAATAATGATTTTCTTGTGAACTCAATTGATCCGGACCTAATGGAATATGAAAAGCAAGAATCGGATCATCGTCACAGTCCCAATATGAACTGACTTTTAATGACCCACGTTATGATATTCCATGTCACGCCCCGATCTTCCGAGCGAGTGCCTATCCCTCTGCAGTCGATAAATAGCAGCGTCTCAGGATACATTACCGACCCATTCATTTTAATGCACATGCGGAATCAATTAAATAATCCACAGATAACAACAAGATTGGATAGGAAAGTAGGGCCATAATTTTGAAAACCAATAACACACTTATATATATACATATCATAATAAGTCATATACGAATCAAGCCGATATATATCTATGACAGGTCTACAAATCAGGGGGGTTTGCAAACAACTACTAATCTTCCTCATGCTCCACATCTTCGTCCTCATTGGAGCCTTCAACTGAATACACTGGGAATTCTGGTTCTTCAAGATCCAAATCTACCGGGTTTACCATTGTACCCTGGAAGGATCTGCTGTGCCTTTCCCAAAAGCAATCTCCAACACATACACAAGTACTTTAGATTCCGGTATAGGACCCTCTCTTTGTCTATGACGCTCACGACGGTACCATGATTTGTATTGATGAGGTACCTTATGGGGTAGAGCCTCATTGACCCAGACCATGAACTTCACAAGCTGATAGACCAGACCCCTTAGGTGCCCATGAATCTGAATGTAGGCTACCTGCTTTGTAACCTTTTTCAGCTGACCAAAACGCTCAAGAGGAGCTGCCATCTAGGGACCTAAAAATATTATCCCACAACAGGATGAAATGACATCTCAGCAAGTTCAACTGGCGAGCAAACCCTGGGGGAGCGACTGTAGGACCCACCACCACAGTACCCCAGGTAAGAATCCCTAACGACGCCTCTAGGATTCGAACTCCTTCCCTTTCATGAGGGGAAGAGAGCCCAAGTCAACTGGGCCGCTGCGGGCGGTGGTTATGAACCAAATACTTGTTAACATATAATTTCCAAAAGCAAATCAGGGATGTTGATCCTCTACCTCAGGGGGCACTTCTAAATACATATGCACATCAATTGAGAATTGATTGAGGTGCCAATGAATTCGCCTTGCAAAAATAGAGTTTCTTTATTCCTAAGTCAAGTTTAGCGTTTGGTTTCCTTACTCAATATAACTAATTGGATCTAACCTTCATTTGAGTTTATTTTGAATTTGAGGACAAAATAAAAATAAAAATGAAAGCAATTTACGACTGTTGACTCCTTTTTGCGCATGAAAAGGAAGCTTTGTTTTGCCATCCCTTGAAAAAAGGAATTCCAACTTAGTTTTTGCAGTTAGAGACGTGGCAGTGTGTGCCCTGTCAAAGGGACTTACTTCAATCATGCAATCATTTTGTAAAGTAATCTTTCCTTAGAGAGAATCAGTGGTTGAATCCTAATTAAAAGATGAGAGCACTTGGGTCCACTCATCAAAAAGTGAAAGTCTCGAGAAAGGAATGAAATTGATGAATTTAAAGGGAAAATGGTGTTTTTTATTTTTTTTTTTATTTTTTTTTTTTTTGGATAAGAGTGTAATAGACTATAAAAGTCAAGAAATTGAAATGTAGGTATGAAAATTAAAGGTTGCGAGGAGGATAAAGAGTACCGGAATTTAAAAGTACATGAAAGGTAAATTTGCAAGCTAATTAAAAGCTCTTTAGATTCTCACTAGTTGTGAGATTTTGTGAGAATCACTATTAACAATTTTTAAAGCTTAAGCTGATAGATGAAAGTATAATTTGTTATTTATAAATTCTAACACCCCCTTTACGCGTAGATTGGTCTTTAGCCTAAGCCTAGGCGTGAAAATATGTAATTGGGGAGGCAAATAGGAGCCTGTAAGATTTAAATTCAGGATCTCCTACTCTAATACCATGTGAGACTTTGTAAAAATCATAACCAACAGTTCTAAAAATTTAAACTGTTAAATAAAGACGTGATTTGTTATTTATATAATATACATAAAAAGAGGGGGTTTGGTCTCTTCACTCGTTGTAGATGCTAACCTAGTCCAAGGACACTAGGAGTCTTAAAATATACACCATTGTTTTTTGTTATGTGTTATGATATCCTTGACTTTTCGATTTATTTAATAAGTCCTTAACTTTGCCCAGGAGCATTGTCTTTCATGAACATCTCATCGGTTTTCAATTAATGAGGTTCCTAAATATAAAAAAAAATAAAAATTATATATCATTCTTAAATTTAAGAAAAGGTTTCAGATAAGGATAAAACCTCTCACTTGACAAAACAATGTGCTTTCTTCCCGATCAATCGATTTCGTGTGAATGGCGAAAGGATTGTTTGCTGTGAACAGCAAAATCCTTACTTAGCTGACATATCGGGACGACGAATAAGAATGACTTTTTAAAGTGACCGTGCAAATAATTTGTTTGAAATGAATTACACATAAGAAACAAATGTGTATTACTTTTCTATAGTTTTGAATATATATTACAAGTACAATATCCATTTTTATAATTTTTTTTATCCAATAGCTTCAGTAGATTGTTGTCCATTTTAGCAGTTTCCTTTATGATAATCAATCAGCGTATGACACATGAAACATACTAAAATAATTTCAAGAGACCTAATTGAAAAAACTAGAGTAATGGAGATGAATCAATTACTCAAACTAAACAAAGTGTAGGAATCAAATCAATTGAAAGCAGGAATGCATTGCATATTAGAGTAGAGTTTTTGAAACCAGAGTAAATCAATATAATTACAATTACGATCATGCATATTAGGCAAGGTATCAGCATCGCAATGCTACCAATTATGTGAGTATTTCATGCTGTTTAAATAACAATTGGTGGGCATTTAGCGCACTATACAACAATGTGGTAACAAACTTTGTTATTGATTAAAAGGTCGTGTCAAAGAGTGTAGTAGATGATGCAATCAATGTACATTACACATTTATATTAAGATGCTACACGTGGATATGATCCAAATAAACTATTATTTTCACACAATTATACCACTCTCTCTCTCTCTCTCTCTCTCTCTCTCTCTCGCAGAGAGTTTGAAGCTGAGGATTAATCTGCAGTTTCATCAACGAAGCAATTTATAGAGCATAAGTCTTAGACATTGCTCCAAGAATGGCTGCACTTTATCAGGTACTGCCACAAAATTTTAGAGGATTGTGAAAAAACATTAGCTTCAAGGAATAGGTATATTAAAAGCCTTACAATTTATTAAGAAAATACAATTAAGTCCTAAAATTTCTTTTAAAAAAAATACAATCAAGTCTTTAAATTTGTCAAATTCGTCCAATCAAGTATTTCGTTAATTGCACTTTTTGAAAGTTTTAAAATTCGATTGTACTTTCGTGATAGATTTTATAACTTAATTGCATTTTTTTAAAGTTTTAGAACTTCATTATACTGTCATAACAAGTTTTAAAACTTCTATTACACTTGTATCTTCTTTTAATGCTTGATTTGGGTAGGTGTTGTTTTTTCGAGTTCGAAGTGCTTTCACTTGATAAGGCTATTGAACCCTTTTGCCACAAGGCATGTTTTATATCCAATTGCCACTGAACCAGAACTATTATGCTTAAACGATGTACAACTTAGTTTTGAAGATGTCAAACTAGATTGAGTTTCAAGGTGAAACATCTTTAAAACATTGCATTTTGAATGTCGATGCACTTAATAAAATTAAAGGAGAGACTTGATCTTTTCTTTTTTTAACCTAACAATGATCGTCTTGAAAACTCGATTAATCTGGACCTGGTGGAGTAGGAAAATCAAGAATTCGATAATCATCACATTACCAACATGAACTGACTCTTGATGACCCAGCTTCTCAAATTTCACATCAGAAAATGTTTCATTATGACAAAAGTATTGTCCAAGGCACTTTATTCTATCGCGTGACGACCTAATGAAAGGGGAAAAAGTGGCTTTAGGAAAAGTGAGAGGGCATTATTAAATGCCCTCAGGTTTGGTTGTTCAACTTTTTATTTCAATTCCTACTAGGCTCCGTCATTGCGTATGGAAGAATGCCTCTCATGCTTTGACGCTCCACTAAAAATCGATGCTTTTTTTTAGGGAATCAGGCTCTAGTCCTACTAAATTCGAGGACTTTTACAATAAACTCAGGTACTTTCCGAGAAAGCACTGCGAAAACCAATAGCTCTCCTTGTTTTTCTGGAAAAGGAGGTGCGTGAAAACTACAATTGAAGAACGGTTGTCCGAGGTAGGTGATTTCGTGGAAGCGTGCAATGGTGAAGTAACCGGAAAGTTGTTCTGGGACAAAAAGAGTCAGTCAACCGTTTCTCTTATAAATTACCAACAGGAGTGAAGTAACCGAAAAGTTGCAATTTCGAACTAGCAAAATAGTTTGATATCGCTTCTGTAGCCAAAGATCACAAGAATGGAACATCCTGGAGGAAAGACTCTCCCCCTTGGTGGTGAATCTTCAGCGCTGTCGAGGAGAGAGTACGATGTGTTCTTGAGTTTCAGAGGGCTCGACACTCGCTTAACCATCACGGGCTCTCTCTATACAGCCATGATCCAAGCCAGGATTTGCGTCTTCAAAGATGACGAAAAGCTCCGTGTTGGGGAAGAGATCGGAGGCGAGCTTTTGAGAGCAATCTCCAATTCGAAAATCTGCATTCCGATCTTTTCTAAAAACTATGCTTCCAGTAAGTGGTGTCTCCGCGAGCTCGCATACATGGTGGAGTGTAGGAAGAGAGACAAGAAAGTGATCTTGCCCATCTTCTACGGGGTGGATGCATCCGATATTAAGCTCAGAACTGGATCATATGGTAAGGCCCTACGAAAACATGAGAGACAGGCCGGTGAAGATACGGTGAAACAGTGGGAGGAGGCCCTCAAAGAGGTCGCTGAAATCAAAGGATATAACTTAAAAGATCACGGGTAATTAATGACAATTTCTGTACTTTCATTTCTAGATTTAGATAATTGTTTCTTAATCATGAAAACTCAATATATAGATCGAACCCCGCCTTCCCTCTAACAAATATTGCGAAGTCAAATGGAGGTTGAAACGGTTGTGCAAATTACCATGTTCGTTTTTGTTAAGTCCATTTCACCAGGCATATAATAGAACTTGTAACCGATCCGTTGACTGCACTTTGCATGTAGTTTTTATCTCTTGTTACGCCACTCTTCCTTGCAATTGAATTTTAGAGTAATCATTTGTGGATGAACCTTAATCATGAATAGTTCAAAAGGTGTGTCCCATTCGATGTGGGACTATGGTGCCACAAACTCTGCACTTAAAAGTATTGATGTCCTCCTCAGTGTTGGCCCCACTCAAGAATACTCTCCCTTACTTAATGTGCCATTTGGTCCATTTTCACCCTTTGTCATACTAGAAGCGCAGCACAAACCAAAAAAATTGGTCAGGTTCACCCGCTTGGCTATGGAACTATGGTGCCACAAATTCTGCACTTAAAAGTATTAATGTCCTCCTCGGTGTTGGCCCCACTCAAGAATTTCCCTACTTAATGTGCCGTTTGGTCCATTTTCACCCTTTGTCATACTAGAAGTGTGGTACGAACCAAAAAAAATTGGTCCTGTTCACCCGCTTGGCTATGAAGCTAGTTTTGATGGCCACATCTCATGTTAGAACTTTCACTGATTTGACCATCAAAAAACTCTTTAGACTTGCTCCCGAATCAAATTCCAACCATTGTTATTTGTAACTGAGATAAATCTTCTCAGCTTGTGTAGGATTGAATATGAAATAGACTGATAATCCTTTGGTTTTAACAATTAAAGTTTCTAGTGTTACATATTTTTACTTCTACGCGTGTTTGTGGTTTCTCAAACTAAGACGGTTGCATTATGTATATGGAAGCCAAGATAAACTGATAGCCATCGTTTTGGAAGAAGTTTTCGGTAAGCTGATGCCTACGCAGAGAAACTGGTGTGACGGCTTGGTGGGACTTCACAATCGGATGGAAGCCATTATGGAGTTGTTAGGCCTAGGCACTCATGATGTACGATTTGTGGTGATTCACGGCATGGGTGGCATTGGGAAAACAACTCTTGCTAAGGCTATCTTCAAACGTATCTCTTCCCACTTTCAAAGTTGCAGCTTTCTTTCAGACATCCGTGAAAATGATATTTTATGTCTGCAAAAGAAATTATCACATGACGTTCTTGGTATTCAACTTTCTAAAGTTATTGATGATGATGAGGGGAGGGACGTGATTAAAGAAAGACTCGGTAAAAGGAAAGTTATCCTTGTTCTTGATGATATGAACAAGAAGGACCAGCTCATGAAGCTAGCTGGTAAGTCTAGTTGGTTTGGACCGGGAAGCAGAATTATTATTACAACTAGAAACACCAGATTTTTAGCTCCCGAAACCAACACCCTAGATGGCATTACCATCCCTATGCATCACCGAGATTTCTATTTTTATGAAATGAAGGAAATGCAGTTTCACCATGCTCTTCAACTATTCAGCAAGCACTCCTTCGAAAGTGACACGCTTCCACGTGATTACATTGATATTTCACGTGAAATTGTTGAAACTACCGGAGGACTACCATTGGCCCTTGAGGTCATAGGTTCTTTACTACATTCAAAAGACAAGACAACATGGAAAGACACATCAAAGAAGTTGAAGAAAGTGCCCCATCAGGATGTCCAGAAAAAGTTGTTGATGAGTTACGAAGAATTAGAGTACAGAGAAAAACAAATTTTTCTTGATATCGCATGTCAGTGCATTGGTGAAGAAAGAATCCCTTCATATTACATGTGGAAAGCTTGTGATTTTTTGCCGAATACTGGACTCCGTGTTCTTATTCAATTATCTTTGATAAAACTTAAAGATGATAGATTGTGGATGCATGACCAACTTAGAGATCTTGGAAGAGAGATTGTTCAGCAAGAATGCTTTAAAGTTCCTGGAAAGCGTAGTAGGTTGTGGTGTCCAACGGTCGCCTTAGAAGTGGTTCAAAATCACCTGGTATGTCTTAGTAAAGAAGTAAATTGCTTATGAAAAGATTGGACATGCAATTGTGTGTATTTAGAGTTCATTTTTGCCCAAAATGTTCGCTCAATTTTGTACACAGGACATTGATGATTTTGCATAACTCAAGAGCAATGAACAGCATGCCAAAAGAACTAATTTTTACCATTACGACTCCCATGTAAGTGGGAGAGATAATGATTCATGGAATTTGCCCCTTTTTGTATAAGAAAATATCTATGTGGCCCTTTTTTGCTAGTTCACTCATGTTTACTATTCCTTGAATTTAGATTTATGCTCCCCAATTTGATATTTAGTATTTACTCCGAATGGTTCAATCATGTTGCTAACTTGTTGCTTTGGAAATATTAGGGAACGGAAAACATTGTAGCACTCAAACTCACAGGACTTGCCCATGGGCATAATTTTACGAGTGGTGAATTTTCAAGACTTCCTAGTTTACGATTCCTCGAATTGAATGGGGGAAACTTCGTAGGAGATTTCAAAAATCTTCTCTCTAATCTTACATGGCTCTCTTGGCGTCATTGTCCTTCAAACCTACATGCCACCAGTTTATGTCTAAGGAAATTGGTTGTTCTCAAGCTTTCAAAGAGCGATATTACTGAAGACTGGAATGGATGGGGAGCATGCATGGTACAATTTTATATAATGCATTATTTTTCCTTTATGTGTGTAAGCATTTGTTACATTGAATTGACCTTTGCCTATGCCACTATTTTCCTCAATAGTTTGGTTGTCTCATAGGTGAATGATATCCTGAAAGTCATGTATCTGACAAGTTGCAATTATTTAAAGAGGACACCCGACTTCTCCAAGTGCATGAATTTGAAAAAGTTGGTTCTTGAAGATTGTACAAGATTGGAAGAAATTGATAGCTCTATTAATCAGCTAGGCCACCTAAAGTATTTGGAAATTAGTGGGGAGGTTCCTCTACCACGGGGAAATATATTTCCAGCTGTTCATCTATTACCAATCTCAATTGATGGTCTAAAATCCTTGTCGGTGCCAAAGGTGGAAGATCAGGATGGTGTTAGAAAACTTTCACCCTCAATAGGAGAGCTACGAGGTTTGAAGCATCTGTCTCTAAGTAGGTGTTGCAACCTTAGAGAGCTTTCGGATTCCATTGGAGAGTTGACATCGCTCCTTAATTTGGATTTAGAACACACTTGTGTAAGTGCATTGCCAAATTCCATCGGAAGACTAGAATCGCTACTCGAATTGGTTCTATCTTATACACAGATTACAGAATTACCCCATTCTATTGGCAACCTTAAACGGTTGAAGCTCATGTGTTTGGTTGATACTAAGATAAGAGAGCTACCAAAGAGCATATGGACTCTAGAGAATCTTGAGGAGCTAATTGCCCATGGTTGTAAGAATCTTGAGGGCGAAATTCCAAGTGAAATTGCAAGACTATCCCAATTGAAAATTTTGGACTTGTCTTGGACAAAGGTTAGTAGATTGTCAATGACAATCAATCGGCTTTTTAACCTTAGAAAACTTGATTTAAGGTCTTGTACTGGGCTTCAGTTACTACCAGATGTCCCCACAAGTTTAACAGACCTAAGGTTGGCATCTTCATCGTTGCAGGCAGTACCCGACCTCTCAGACCTCACTAATTTAACTCATTTGGTAATAAGTGATTGCGATTATAGCCTTGAGCTGTCCATAATTGAACGAGGACAAAGTCCATATTCAAACCTAGAGTGGCTTGAAAGGCTTCATAAATTGCATATGTTGCACGTGATTTTTTCCGATTCCAACATGCATCCAAGTGACTTGAGCGCCCTTTCTCAACTCCGGTATCTTGAAATAACTTGTGCCAACCCACGGTCTCTAATTGGGCTTCCGTCCAGTTTAGCAACCTTGAGCTTAAGAGATGTGAAGACCTCAATAGAATGGTCACTATTCTCCAACCTGAGCAATTTGTCTGAACTAGAGCTCATCGATTGTCAATTAAGAGAGATTGAGTTTGACAATGTGCTCAGACAGCTAGAGAATCTCTGGCGACTAGTAGTGCACAAGTGTGAGTCACTTGTGAGGCTATCCAATGTATCAAGCTTAAATAAGATCCGAATGTTGAGTGTGAACCTTTGCCCTCGACTAATTGAGATCAAATCCGAACCGTCTTCAACTGGAGGTTGCAATTCCAAGGAAAGACCCATCCCTGATACTTCGAAGCTAGAGAAGCTACAGTGGTTGAGAGTCGAAGATTGTGCATCATTGCAAAAGACACCGCATGCATGTCGTACGGAAGTTTCAAGATGCCCGAGGTTAGGTGGTTTTGATGGCATTGAGCGTTGTTTATGATAGAGAAAGGATGGGCCCAATGGAGCTTTCGGGCCTCCTCGACTAACTATGGCCCTCTCCAAAAAAGAAGGCCGCAGCCCACAAAGATTTCTCTGGGATCGTGAGATTTCACCAATTGCCGCTTGAGAGTTATTGATTTCTCGAAGTTCTCAAAAATTAATTTACAATGACTGCAACTAGTAGGGTTTCATCCCAAATTTCATTAGTTGTTGGCCAAATTTTGGTTCTAAGGAGTTTTGGGTCTTTTAGTACTTTGAATTAGCTCTCGTTCGACTATAAACTCACTAGTTCAATAGAGATGTATGACGTGCTAAAATTCACAGCGTAAGATGAGATTGCTGCTCTATTCGCTATAGCAAGTTTGATGCTTGTATGGCCTTTTTGTCGAATCGCACTGGACGTTTTGACTCCCAAAATAAGCGTTGCCTAGTAGAATCTTAGTTGAGGTTAGTGATACGTAAGTTTGACATTTGGTTAATGCTTTCTTTGATAGGATTTTTAGGCTTTCCGGGCGGTCAGGTTTTTAATTTGGCTTTTGGTGCTTATCTCTTCTCTGATTTGTTAACTCACGGCTTATAAATCACAGGAATTAGATATGCTATAAGTTATGAATGAGACATTGCATGTCATGATATTTATTTAGTTTTAAAAATGGTGTTTAGAACATCTTTGATATATAAGGCTGGATATTGCATTTACTACCTCATTTGGTTATTTGAAATAGCATAATTGGAGAGTTGATTATTTATGAAATAATTTGAGAAATTCTTCATGACTGTATTCTTCTTGTGGATGGAATTGTGAAGGGTTGTATCGATTTTTGACTCTCGTTTATTAAATGAGTTCTGAAATGTGTTTGTTGTCGACGGGATTATGTTGATGGTTTTATCCTCTTATTGCTATGATATGAAATCATTGAAAGGTTGTGAGTAAACATACATGTTCTCAGGATGTCTTGTATGGCCAAAGCCGCTAGTTGACATTAGTGGGGACCTATGCCTAGTAGGGAATCTTGGTAAGCCTTGTCATGGGGCATTAAATTTGGTTACCATTGATGTTTGCTTTAATATTGTTGACCGAAATGAGTGTTTCTGATATGTATTTGACCGAAATGAGTGTTTCTGATATGTATAAAAGGTTGTTGAAGTGATGTAACTCATATTTAGACTTTTACATACTTTTACATATATTATTTTACTGGATTTGGTTGTGTTTCTATTATTGTTTATAATATGCATGTTGACGCTTGATTTGTTGAGAAGAGATATGTACTATTTACCGAGAGGTGGTTTGCTTATACCATTCATCTAAAATCTTTTTCAGTTGCCAACATATAGGAGGACATCAATGAAGAAATCTTAGGGATTTTGAATTTGGGTATGACTTGAGATAAGTGTATGTATAATTTGTAATGGCACTTTTGGGTATACTTGTTTAGTCATTGGAGATATGTATATATATGTATGTATGTCTGAATTGGTGGATTTTAGAACCCTAGTCAGGTAACTAGCTTATTTTTCTCATGAGATATTAATGAATATCTATTTTGATATCCGGTTCATGTTGGTAATGCATACGAGACCACATGTTTTAAATCAGAGGACAATTATGCCATTTTCCTTGTGTTTCTGTATGCTCTATTTTTACATTTGATTCTCTGTTACTGTATTTTGAAAACCCAAAACTAATAAGTGAAAACTTGAAAGGCAATTCATTTAACTGTTCTTATTATTTTGTTCTTAAGGTTTTTGGGAATGTATATGATATGGAGTGTAACTTGAAAGACCCATACCTTTGGGAATTCAAATTGGGGCATATTTTTCATGGTAAAAGGCAAAAATGTGCAATTCTTATGTATGATTCACATAGCTCTGGAAGTAGATTTGCTAATGAGAAGAGGAGGAAATGAAAATGAACTTCATAGAGATTTTTCTTTCTCACACAGAAACTACACTACCTAAGATGTATGATACGTACTTTCAGCCAATTCATTTCTAGGAGTAAACCACCTGCAATACATTCCAATATACATGTTCACTTTAGTATAACCATTGGTTATCAGGTTTGTTGTGCTTTGGTCAAATTTAGGCATTGACGACTTTATAGGTTTGATGTGCTTCACTAATAAGCACAGAGCAGATATTGATTACGTGTACCTTAACCCACTCTCTATGCATTTCATTTTGCTTGCTACTTATTTTTATTCCTGTCATGAATATCTGGCATGCAATATTGCATCATGCGTATTCATTCTGAAAAAGATTGGGAAGTACTGCCAGGTTTGATCACACTGGTTCGCTTCCATTGCCCCTTCGCGCCCACGCTGCACATAAATTGTAAAACAACTGAGGTAGTGGTTGCTTCTATCCATATCTTAGTTGTCAAAGTTTAAACACTGTGCCTTGTTTGTTGAGAAATCTAAACTACTCTTCCTGCACATTTAACTCTGCCGGGCGACAGCATCTGCTTCTAATCTATTCATCGGTGCGCGGTGGCCCCTTTTTTTTTCGTTGACTGGAAGTAAGCAAGTGATATATCTTCTTGCAATTCATTTATTTGCAATTTTTTATGTTAACGTAATCGACAGATTGTCCACGAATTCAATTGAAAATCTTATCACTGCTTATAGCTATTCAATTTGCCGACGGCTGCTAGTTCCTTCGAAAGTCTCGTTGCATACTGATAGCGAGGAAAACATACTTAACTCTTTTTTTCCAATGTATAAGCAACAAGATTCAGTCAGTAAATGGCAAATGCTCTCGGCTGTTCAAATGGATAGGCCATGTGCTTTTAATCTCGGGGCACATACCGGCATAAGTGTGCAGAAGAGTCGACCGTATTTAAAAAAGTCAGAAACACCTTGGCATTTTGCAGTACTTGATACAGAGAAAAAGGGTTTAAGCAGATTGAGTCTGGCGAACAAACCCTGCTGCCTCAATAGTCTTTTGAAGTGGTGGAAACTTCAATAATCTGTTTGGTTTACCATCAAGACAGTGATTATGGCTTTAAATTTTGGGGAAAATGACAGCTCCGTGTCATGTACCATATTAGTTTATTCGAAGTTATTTCTTTGTATGTCCTACAAGACAAAGGTTTGGACAAATGCAAACACAAATAAACGGTGAGTAAAGACCCGAAGATTGATGAGGAAATGATGAAACGATGTGTCTTTTAACTATAAACCTAATGACACCACAAAAGGGAATAGTCGAGGATCGGCTCAGAGTGGCCAAGTGAAACGAGGATGGACTGGTGGCCCATTGTCCAGACCCATCTGATCAGTAGGTGTTCCGCCCGCTTTCGGGCCTTGAAGCACCCCTGTACCGAGCCTCAACAACCTTGAGATGACCTCATGACAAATCCGAACCAAACGGACCACCCTTGAATGTAGACATAGCTAATGGGAAAGAGGTAAGCATACAAATCAAACCATCATAGATTATTAACCAATTAAGACCATAAACTAATTATACCACCAAACCCCACATTCTCCAAATTCTAATAACACTAGCATAGACCTTCACAAACAAAACAGTTGATTAGACACGAATAAGGGAATTTTTGACAATCGACTCAAATCGAATTGCAGTGAACTGAAGGCTGTTTGCCCACCATCCAAGCTGAGAACCGGTCTGGATGGTGGCACAAACAGCACAGCAAATGAGATGCAACTTGCACCAAGTCCTCGTCAAAGTTTCCCATCATTTCTCGACAGTCAACGGTTGCAATCAAATCAATATCATTCAACAGGGACAAGTTATTAGGACATCCATAACATACTAATGAGAAACAATGAATCAAAACCAAACACATAATTTCAATTCGGATTAAATCGCAACAAGTCATTCCATGTCCTTGATTTAGGTTACAAATGCATTTTGGGGTAAGTTCTCGGACCAAATCACAACAGACGGCCAATGCAAATGAATTGATCAATAGAGCGGCCGGTTTTGTCAAGCAACCTCTAACTAGCAACGCCCACGGCAGTGAAAGCTCACCGGTTACTCTCTCTCTACTACCCTCTATATTTCGCTCTCTGTTTTCTCTCAGACTCCCGGAACCATGGATAGACCAAGAAGAAGAAAAACCTAACCGTGTCTCTCTCCCTCTCCGTTCTTTTGTTTTCTGTTTTCCTTTCTTGAGCCCTCCTTCTAGAAATCTCTCTTCCCCCTGTCCTCTCTGTTCTCTCTCCCTTGGTTCCCTCCCCTCATCCGTTTCTTATCCGCCGAATCTTCTCCTCTCCCTCGGGTTGGTTTCTTTTATCTCTCTTTGGTTTTGTTGACAAGAAGTCAAAGAAAGAAAGACAAAGCAGGGGCGAAAGAAACTGCGAGACTTTGACTTTAACCTAAAAAGTGATAACATACGGGCTAATGGAGACTATGACCTTTTACTCCGACACTGTGAAATTTTGTACGATGATTACTAACTATTTTTAAAAATTAAATTATTAAATAAAAGTGTAGTTCATTATTTAAATATTTTAATAAAAAGAATCACATGCTGGAAAGTGCAGACATGCGATTTTTATTTGCTTTTGGGAAATTTCTCAAATCTAAGACAAATGGAGAAGGAATTGAACCCAAAGAAAGATCTTTTTACCGACTACAAATTGCAATAAGACGCGGTTAGGGTGCCTCTTACGCTATCTGTGAAGGGCCGACGGCAGGATCCAGTCATTTTCCTTTGGCTTGACCTGTAACCGAGAGAGTTTGAATGAGAGAGAGAGAGAGAAGGGGAAGATTCGGGGCAGCTCGCCCATTTGGACGGATCTTTAAAGAATCTCGATAGTCACCAAATTTTAGTTTTTGCTGTGGGCATGCTGTCCTTGAACGGAATGCAATAAAAAAAAAAAAAAAAAAAAAAAAAAACCATTATCAGGCTCAAAAGAAGTCTTGGTCTTTTTATATTACTCTTCACCTAACTGCAAAAGTGGAAAAAAAAAAAAAAAACAAATATTAAGCTCAAAAGAAGTCTCGGTCTTTTTATGTTTAGTTCTTCACCTAACCGCACAAGTGTGTTTTCATGCTCAAAAGAAGTCTCGGTCTTTTTATACTAGTTCTTAACCTAAGCGCACTTAGGGAAAACAAAACATTATCAGGCTCAAAAGAAGTCTCTGGTCTTTTTATATTAGTTCTCCACCTAACCGCACAAATGAAAAAAAGAAAAACATTATCAGGCTCAAGAGAAGTCTTGGTATTTTTATATTAGTTCTTCACCTATTGCACAAGTGAATTGCAAGGGGTATGAAATTTAAGTGACCGACGGCACCATCTCACCTCACTAAACGTGGACTTGAGCAAAGACTGGACTGCATATGCCGATGTTTTACTTGTTAAACATAAGAAAGGTCTTCTTCTAATTGGCTCAATGTTCTGTAAAGCTTTTCTTTATCAAATTAATCAGTGCTGGAGCTACAGTTGTCTCCGCGTTCCATGCTCAATTCATACGAAACCTGCATCACTTGGGTTCATTTTATATTTTGCAGAAATTTCCTTGATAAATAAGGAGAAGACGAAGACTTAGGGAGTCTGTCTTTCTCCTATTTTCTCCGAGTCCTTGTTTGGCATTATCTATATTTTTCAGGTACAGTAACCAATTACGTGTGGAATGGTATCAGACTAATATCTCTCGATCTTTTTTTCTTTCAGCTTCACCAAAATGTTCTCATGATTTCAGTGTAAAACGAAATACACCCATCATCTTATGCACCTACTATGTCTAGAAGGATATAATGAGATTTCACTCTTAAGGTCCGTTCGTTTCGCAAAAAATATGCAATTTCCGGAAAATATTTTTGTATAAGTCATTTTCTAAGAACATGACAATATTTTCTAGTGTTCGGTTAAAACCTGAAATATTTCAAAAAATATTTTCTAGTATTCGGTAAGGAAAATATTTTCCATTCTCCAGATTAGCGAGCGCGAATATCAAACTCGAGGCTCGCCAAATCGACGAGTGCGAGCTTGAGATCGACGACCTTGAGATTCACCTGATGACGGCCAAACTAGCCAAGAAAGAAGAAGATGGAAAAAAAAGGAAAAATATAATTTTAAAACAATTCAAAGAAAAAAAGAAAAGAAGAAAAAGAGATGGGAGAAGGAAATGAGGAATTGTAAATGTGTGAGATAAGAAAGATCAAGTGAGGTTTATAGAAAATATTCTTTCTTAGAAGTTTATTTTTCGTAAAATGGACGTCGGAAATTCTGCGAAATAAATGGAGCCAAAGTCAAAAAGTGCAAAAAGAGAAAAAAGAGGGGAGAGAGAGAGAGAACCATTGCCGGTCTTCGAGGGAAGGAAAAGCAGAGAGAGAGAGTACAGAGACAGAGAAGTCAGCAGAGGGAGGCGACGTGAGTGACGTGCGAACACAAAAAAATAAAAAAGAAGAAGAGAAAAACGGAAGGGAAGAAGAAGAAGGAATCGCCCGCTGCTCGACCCCTCTTCTCCGGAACTCCGCCGCTCTCACCCGTCGTCGCCGGCGCGCCAGCAACCTGCGGTATCGCTGCTCGTCTTTCCCCGCCGAGCCCTCCTCCGTGACGCCGCCTTTGCTCTGGTTCTGCCCGCGAAGCCGCTGACCCCCCCCGCGCTCGCTCGCAGCGCCGAGCGCCGACGCCGCCGATTAAAATTGATTAGAGATCGGAGATAGGTCGACTCGACAAAGGCATGTGACCAGGCGTGGGTGATTCCACCAGATCGCACAATTCTTGTCGATCGACACCGGACCGACTTTTTCTATCGATTGGGTACCCTGTGTTCGTATTTGAAACCTTGAGATTACCTCGACAACCGAAAGTCGTCAATGTTTCAAAGATGTACATTGTGGCTTGAGATGATCAATCACAGGTCGAATGCATGAGAATTTCTAAAGGCTACCCGGTAGGTTGGGCGCTAGTATCGTCTTAAAAGTGAAATTAACCGTGAAATTGAGATCGAATTCGAAATTGGAAGTTTGGGTGTGTCACAAATCATTTTAGGAACATTGATTAATCTTCGGAAGATTTTTCATGCAAGTTCGAGCTTTTCAGCAAAATAATCAAGAAATAGCTAAATTGGCTCGAGAAATCGAGTAGGCCGCTTTTGGTCGCGCTTTTGGGACACGGGTTGATTTTATAGACAAGTGAAGATGTGAACGAAGTGTGGTGGCATTGAATCTATTTTATGGACTTCAATTTGATTCAATTGGAAGAAATCAAGTGGAATTGAAGAATTGGATGTCTGAATTTTAGGCGTGAAAAATGGAATTGACCCATTGGAATAAGGTTGTGGGAGTTTTGAGTGAGTGGAGTATGACATCATGGATGATGTCATGGTGGGCCATTTTGGTGGGATTAAAGAAAAGGAGAAAGAAAAGAAAAGAGCCCCCACTCCTTCTCTCTCCTCCCTCTCTTCTTCCTCTCTCCCGTTGCCTTTCTCCTCCATCTTCTTTGTGCGAAGGACCAGAAAAATTTGCAGAGAAGAAGAAAGAGCAGCCATGGCTGGCCACCCGCTCGCACGCCGTCGTCGCCGCCGCCGCCGTGCGTCCGGCGCGCGCTCGCCCGCTCGCGCCGCTGCTCTTCCCTCGTTCACCGTCGTCCTCGCTCGTCTTCACGTTTGGGAGGCTGTCCGACCAACCTAGGTCACGGATCAGCCACCGTGAGCCGCCGTGCGCCCCCGCCTTAGCCCGCCGGAGCTTCGCCTTGCCTCCGCCGCCCTTGGCCGCCCGAACCGGCGCCGGATCTGCTCCCTCTCGACCCCGATCAGCAACCCAGAAAATGGGTATGGCAGCCCCTTCGTGGGCCGTTTTGGCCGCCTTCCCGAGCTCGGATGCTCGGCCCGCTTTGAGGAAAGTTGTTCTCCTCGGCGTCCCCGTCGTTTTGGTCCGCTCGGCTCGCTAATCCGGTGAGTTTAACTCACTAAATCTTGATTAGAGTGTTAATGATGCCTTAAGTGTGCTTAGTTTAAATTAAGCAAGTTTATGTGGGTGGATTAGTATATTTAATTATCAAGTGGATTAAGAGATTGATTTATGCTAAAGTGTGTTTAAATTAAAGGTTAAAAGAAGTTATTTAAAGTTAATCCTTGATGTGACATAAAGGAATTTACTTTTGATTTATATAAATAATTCGAAATTATTTAATAATTTAATAATATATCATTATTCGAAATTATTAAAATATGATTATTTAATTATTTTCGGAATAAATTTAATTATTTATTAAATTCCGAAAATTTTGTCAGGACCTAAATTCTCGAAATTTCGTGCTAGGTCGCTTAAGATTTTGTATTTGGATTTTGAAATTGATGGTCGGATATTATAAATTGAATGTGGATTGTGAAAAATATGAATATTATTATTTAATTAATTTTCGGAATAAATTTAATTATTTAATAATCCGAAAAATTATTTTGGGACTCTAAATTCTCAATTTCGTGCTTAGATCATTTTGTGTATTTAGAATTTGAATTTGATGATTGATTGTGGCAAATTGAGTGTGGTTGCGATAGATAGGGATTCTTTATAAAATCCAAGTGTTGAAATTGACGGGAGATTGGCTGTGATATGCCACCTATTAGAGTCGCGTCCCGATGGGGCGTGATATGCCACCTATTAGAGGTCAGCGCCCAATGGGGCCGTGATATGCCACCTATTAGAGGTCGCGCCGGTGGGGCGTGATATCTGCCACCTATTAGAGGTCGCGCCCAATGAAGTGATATGCCACCTATTAGAGTCGCGCCCGTGGGCCGTGAATTGCCACATGATAAAGGTCGCGCCGAGAGGCGTGGTGCCACGATAAAGGTCGCGCCCGAGAGGCCGTGAATTGCCACCGATAAAGGTCCGTGAATTGCCACGATAAAGGTCGCGCCGAAGTGGGGCCGTGATTAAGAGTAATGATTGATTTGTTGAATTGACATGTAATCGGCCAAGTCGATTGATCGAGAGATCCAAGTGGTTGAATTGTTCTGATGATGTGATTGTGCCTTGGTTGTTTGGTTATCATAATTGTACGTGGTTGAATTATATAAATTGTGTTAACCTGCAGATGAAGGCTATGGTGAGGTAAGTTCTCTATGTGATGTGGTTAGGCCACCCTTGGGCGTATTTTCTTTCTAATAGGGGTTTAGGGGTTGAACTTGCGAGACGTTGTCTCGATGGTTATTGAATAACCATTTCGGTCCCTGGTGGACGAGCCGATAGCTTTGGTTGGCCTTGAGGAGTTGGAGAGGTGAAGTCATAAGGATTGAAGATCGTGTCCGACTTGTAGGTCGTAGGACGATTCTTTTTTTAAGGGCCGGTCTTTTGTAGACTTTTGGCCGTAGACCTCTATTTGTAATTCTGTTGAATTATGAAAGTGATATGTTGTGATTTTGTTTCCTGCTTTTCTATCCCGTATGTTATTGTCAGGGGATTTGTTTCGCTTCCGCATGCATAAATAAATGAATGGGTCGGCGACGTATCCTGGGATGTCGCATATTTGATCGACCACAGTGGGATGTGCGCGCGCTCGGGGTTCGGGGCGTGACACCGCCTCCGTTTGATCTCGCCGCGCCGACGCTGCCCGAAGCTCTGCCCCGCCGGTCGCCGTCCGTGAAGCCCGACGCCGGAGCCACTCCTGCCCTGCTCTGCCACTCGTCCGCGACTGCCCAGCACAGATCTCGCCTTTGCCGAGTCCCTCGCCAAGCCATCGAGATTCCGGTAGCCTGAAGCTCCTCTGCTGGCCCCCCCTGCGACGCTGCTGCTGCTCTGCTCCGACGACCCGGCTCTGCTCTGCCTGTGTCGCCGCGACTCGCCCTCTTGTGACGCTGCCGTCCACTCCTCCAACACCGCCGCTCTGCTACGCCCGACACCAGAAGCGTCCGCTCCTCCGTCAAGCACCACCCAGCCGAGGCCCGGGTCCCGCCACTGACCCCGCACCATCTCCGCCGCAAGCCGAGCTCGAGCCGCAAGCCGAGCCCTCGCTCACCGTCCCTGAGCAGCAGCCGACGCCCCCGCATCTCCACGCCAGCCTCCGCTCAGCAACACCGACGCCGCGAACACCCGAATCAGACGCCGTCCCTGCTGCTCTTGTAGCACAGCCGTTCGGAGCCTGACACCGCCGCGCCTCTGCACCCGCAACCTGCCACCGCCCAGCCCTCGCTGGAGCTCCGACGCCGGCCACCCTCTCTCCGGCTGTCTCTCTCGTCCGCGCCTACCCCTGTCGACGCCGCTGTCCTCCCCCTTAGGTAGTTTATTTTTTATTCTTATTTTATGTTATCTTATTTTATTTATTTTGTTATTATTGTTCAAATAAGAATATTGGAATGGGGTGCTCGTTTTACGAATACTTTAGATATTATCCACAGGATTTTGCCCAAAATTATGATTATTATTAATTTGATCCGTAAGATGTCGGATCATTTTTTTAATTATATTAATTTTTGGGTATTTTGATAGTATTTTAATTGTTAAATTATTATAGTTATTAACTTGATCCGTAAGACTTCGGATCAAATTTTTAATTATTTTGAACTTTTGTCGTAATACTTAGGTTTAGAGTAATCGTTAATTTAACTTGTGATTATTTTTTTGATTATTTTAATCATTTATTTGGTGGATATCTTGATTAGTTTAGATGTAATTTCATAATTGCTTGTCTTAAAAAAAAAAAAACATAAAAATCAAAAATCAAATCTTTTATTGGAGTGTGTTAGTTTAGTAAATTAGTAATGCATTTTTTAGGATTGCAATTTTAAATTATTTTTTGGAATAGATTAGGATTGGATTTAATTTTTTTTAGATAGGCTTAGATAATCTTTGCACATTTAAATAATCTCATTTTTCTAAAAAAAAAATAGTTTTCTAAGATAAAATAGGGTTTAAGTCAAATTAACCCCTAAAATAAATTAGAAAATTATTCATTTTAGATAGTTTAATTAGGTTTTTTTATTAATTCCGAATTTTAATAAAAAATACAAAAATATTAAGTGCCTGTCAATTAGTTTGCATGTTAGGTTCATCTAATTAGAATTTGCTTGTTAATAAAATGAGGTCATGTAGTTAAAATGCACATTTCAATTTTAAGATAAAAGAAAACCCAAAAAAATGCTTTGTGTGTTTATTTCTTTTAATAGAAGTCTTTTGATTGTTTAATAGTGATTGAGCATCTCTGTGATTACCTCATTGCATGATAGTAATTTAGCTTAGAATAAATCCACGTTGCCTGCAAAAATATTTTTGAAAATTAAAAAGAAATTGTACTGAAAGGGCATTAAAGAAATCTAGTGTAACCAAATCCCCGTACCCTTAATCTCTGGTTTGTAGGAATAAAATAATTCTTCAATTATTTTACTTAGGTTTCTAATCGACGTACCGTAAACTGATTAGTGGCGACTCCTAAATAATAGTCATTTGCATGTTAAATATTTGAACCTTAAGTCGCAAATTGGTATGGGCTTAAGAAAGCCCATGCTAAATTTAAAGACTTAGTAGTCCATTAGCCTAAACTTAGGTGGTGCACTCGAAATTTAGGTCGCGACAATCTTCCTGACCTTTCAGTTTGTTAAAGTAAGTCCTTAACTTTATCCAAGGAGCATGGTATCTCTTGAACATTTCACAGGTTTTAAATTAATGAGGTTCCTTAATTTTTTTTTAAAAAATTCAATATCATTCTTAAATTCAACGAAATGGTTTCAGATAAGGATAAAACCTCTCACTTAACAAAAAAATGTGCTTTCTTCCTGGAGAATGGGTTGTTTGCTATGCTTTGACAAGAACAGCAAAACCGTACTTAGCTGACATGTTGGGATGATGAATAAGAATGGCCGTTCAAAGCGACCCAGTAAATAATTTTTTTCAAATTACTTTCCAAAATAAATAAAAATAAATATATATTTGTTTCAAATGAATTACACATAATAAGTACCCGAGTATTATTTATCTATCGTTTCGAATATATATTTCTCAAATGAAATCCATTTGTATAATTTTTTTATCCAACGGCTTTAGTACATTGTTGTCAATTGTAGCAACTTTCTTTACTGTAATCAACAGGTGTATGACACTTGAATTTACTAAACTGAAGTTCCAGAGATGAATCGGTTGCAAATACTCGACAAAATTGTAAAAATAGTGATCTTTCTTTGCATCTTCTGTCGCTCAAAATGAGCTTGAATCAGTCAATAGTTGTTTTGGGACAAAAAGAGTCAGTCAACCATTTCTCTTATAAATTGCCAACAGGTGCGAGATAGTTGGAAAATTGCAATTTCTAACAAGCAAAATAGTTTGATATCGCTTTTGCAGCCAAAAATCACAGGAATGGAACATCCCGGAGGAAAGTCTCTACCCCTCGGTGGTGAATCTTCATCGTCATCGAGGAGGGACTACGAGGTGTTCTTGAGCTTCAAAGGGCTCGACACTCGCTTAAACATCACGGATTCTCTCTACGCAGCCATGATCCGAGCCGGGATTTGCGTCTTCAAAAGTAACAAAAAGCTCCATGTTGGGGAAGAGATCGGAGGTGAGCTTTTGAGAGTAATCTCCAATTCGAAAATCTACATACCGATCTTCTCTAAAAACTATGCTTCCAATAAATGGTGTCTCCGCGAGCTCGCATACATGGTGGAGTGTAGGAAGAGAGACAAGAAAGTGATCTTACCAATCTTCTATGGGGTGGATGCATGCGATCTTAAGCTCAAAACGGGATCGTATGGTAAGGCCCTACGAAAGCATGAGAGACAATCTAGTGAAGATACGACGAAGCAGTGGGAGGAGGCCCTCAAAGAGGTCGCCGGAATCAAGGGATATAACTTAAAAGATTACGGGTAATTAATAACAACTTCTCTATTTCCATTCTAAATTTTAGATCATTGTTTCCTAATCACGAAGACTCAATATATCAACCTCCCCCCCTTCCCCCTTTTCCTTCTAAACATATTCTGAAGTGAAATGGAAGTTGAAATGATTGCGCAAATTATCATGTTCGTTTTTGTGAAATCCATTTCATCAAGCATATAATTTTTCATAACTTGTAACCGATCCATTGACTGCACTTTTGCATGCAGTTTTTATCTCATCTTATGCCATTCTTCCTTGTAGTAATTCCTATTACAATTGAATTTTAGAGTAATCATTTAAGGATAAGCCTTACCCATGAATAGTTCAAAAAAGGTGTGTCCCATTCGATGTGAGACTGTGGTGCCACAAATTCTGCACTTAAAAGTATTGATGTCCTCCACAGTGTTGGCCCCACTCAAGAATGCTCTCCCTACTTAATGTGCGATTTGGTCCATTTTCACCCTTTGTCATGCTAAATGCGTGGCACGAACCAAAATAATTGGTTTGGTTTGCTCGCTTGACTATGGAGCTAGTTTTGATGGCCACATCGCCCGTTAGAACTTTGCTGATTTGACCATCTAAAAACTCTTCAGAACTACCCCCCACATCAAATTCCAACCATTGCTATCTGTAACCGAGATCAATCTTCTCGACTTGGATAGGACTAAATATGAAATAGACTAATAATATTTTGGTTTTAACAGTTTAAGTTTCTGGTTTTACATATTTGTGCTTGTGCACGTGTTTGTAGTTTCTTAAACTGAGACGGTTGCATTATGCATATGACAGCCAAGATAAACTTATAGCCCTTGTCATGGAAGAAGTTTTCAGTAAGCTAATGCCTACGCAGAGAAATTGGTGTGACAGCTTGGTGGGAATTGACCATCAAATGGAAGCCGCTATGGAGTTGTTAGGCCTAGGTACTACTGATGTACGATTTGTGGTGATTCATGGTATGGGCGGTATTGGGAAAACAACTCTTGCTAAGGCTATCTTCAAACGTATCTCTTCCCAATTCCAAAGTTGCAGCTTTCTTTCAAATATCCGTGAAAACGATACTATAAGTCTGCAAAAGAAATTATCACATGATGTTCTTGGTATTCAACTTTCAAAAGTTATTGATGATGATGAGATGAGGGACATGATTAAAGAAAGACTTGGTAAATTGAAAGTCATCCTTGTTCTTGATGATATGAACAAGAGGGACCAGCTCATGAAGTTAGCTGGTAAGTCTAATTGGTTTGGGCCAGGAAGCAGAATTATTATTACAACTAGAAACACTCGATTTTTGGCTCCAGAAACCAACAACCGAGATGAAATTACTGTCCTTATGCATCACCGAGATTTTTTCTTTTATGAAATGAAGGAAATGCAGTTTCACCATGCGCTTCAACTATTCAGCAAGCATTCCTTTGAAAGTGACTCACTTCCATGTGATTACATGGATATTTCACATAAAATTGTCGAAACTACTGGAGGACTACCATTGGCCCTCGAGGTCATAGGTTCTTTACTCCATTCAAAAGATAAGAAAACATGGAAAGACACATTGAAGAAGTTGAAAAAAGTGCCCCATCAAGACGTCCAAAGAAAGTTGCTGATCAGTTACAAAGAATTAGAGTACGAACAAAAACAAATATTTCTTGATATCGCATGTCACTGCATTGGTGAAGAAAGAATCCATGCATATTACATGTGGAAGGCTTGTGAGTTTTTTCCAAAATCTGGACTCCGTGATCTTATTCATTTATCTTTGATAAAAGTTACCGAAGATGATAGGCTACAGATGCACGACCAACTTAGAGATCTTGGAAGAGGGATTGTCCAAGAAGAATGTTATCTAGTTCCTGGAAAACGCAGCAGATTGTGGTGTCCGACAATTGCCTTAGATGTGGTTCAGAATAACATGGTATGTCTTAGTAAAGAAGTTAATTGCTTATGAAAAAAAATGAACATTTAGTTATGTGTATTTAAAGTTAATTTTCAACCAAAATGTGCGCTCATTTTTTTACACAGGACATTGATGATTTTGCATGATTTGAGAGAAATGAACTGCATTCCAAAAGAACTAATTTTTACATTACAACTCCCATGTAAGTGGGAGAGATAATGCTTCATGAAATTTGCCCCTTTTTCGTATAAGATAATATTTATGTGCCCCATTTTTTTGCTAGTACACTCATATTCACTATTAGTTGAATTTAGATATATTCTCCCATTTTGATATTTATTATGTACTCTAAATTGCTCACTCATGTTGCAATTTGTTGCTCTGGAAATATTAGGGAACATACAACATTGTGGCACTCAAACTCACAAGACTTGGCGACGAGCATAATTTCACAAGTGGTGAATTTTCAAGGCTACCTAGTCTAAGGTTTCTCGAATTGAACGGGGGAAACTTTATAGGAGACTTCAAAAATCTTCTCTCTAATCTAACATGGCTCTCTTGGCGTCATTGCCCTTCAAACCTACATGCCACCGGTTTATGTCTAAGGAAATTGGCCATTCTCAAGCTTTCAGAGAGCAATATTACTAAAGACTGGAGTGGATGGGGAGCATCCATGGTACAATTTCATATAATGCATTCATTTTCCTTTATGTATGTTCGCATTTGTTACATTAAGTTAAGCTTTACCTATGCCATTATTTTCCTCAATAATTGGTTGTTTTTATAGGTAAATGATAATCTGAAAGTCATATATCTGGCAAGCTGCAATTATTTAAAGAGGATACCTGACTTCTCCAAGTGCCTAAAATTGAAAAAACTAGCTCTCAAAAATTGTACAAGATTGGAAGAAATTGATAGCTCTATTAATCAGCTAGGTCGCCTGAAGTATTTGGAAATCGATGGGAAGGTTCCTTTGCCATGGGGAAATATTTTTCCAGCTGTTCATATGTTACCAAAAAACTCAATTGGTGGTCTGAAATCCTTGTTGGTGCTGAAGATGGAAAATCATGATGGTATTAGAAAACTTCCACCCTCGATAGAAGAGCTACCGAGTTTGAAGTGTTTGTCTCTAAGAGGGTGTTACAACCTTAGAGAGCTTTCGAATTCCATTGGAGAGTTGAGATCACTCCTTTATTTGGATTTAGGAAACACTGGTGTAAGTGCATTACCAGATTCCATCGGAAGACTAGAATCACTACTTGAATTAAATGTATCTTATACACCTATTGCAGAATTACCTTGTTCTATTGGCAGCCTTAGACGATTGCAGCTCATGATTTTGTCTTCTAGTAAGATAAGAGAGTTACCAAAGAGCATAGGGACTCTAGAGAATCTTCTGAGGCTAAGTGCCAACCGCTGTGACAATCTTGAGGGCGAAATTCCAAGTGAAATCGCAGGACTATCCCGATTGGAGATTTTGGAATTGGCCTGCACAAAAGTTAGTAGACTGCCAATGACAATCAATCGGCTCTTTAACCTCAAACGACTTGATTTAGGAGATTGTAGGGGGCTTCAGTTACTACCAAATCTCCCCACAAGTGTAGAGAGGCTAGATCTATCATCTCCATCATTGCAGGTGGTAGCCGACCTCTCGAACCTCAATAATTTAGATTATTTGGCAATAAGCGATTGCAATGGTAGCTATGAGTTTTCTATAATTGAACGAGGACAAATTCCACATCCAAACCTAGAGTGGCTTGGAAGGCTTCATAAATTGACACGGTTGTTTGTGGATTTATTTGATTTTGTCATGCATCCAATTGACTTGAGCTCCCTTTCTCAGCTCCGGCATTTTGAAATAACTTGTGCCGACCCAGGGTCTTTGATTAGGCTTCCATCCAGTTTAGTAACATTGAGCTTAAAAGATGTTAAGATCCCAATAGAATGGTCAATGTTCTCTAACTTGGAAAATTTGATTGGATTAGAGCTCTTCAAATGTTGGTTCGGAGAGATCGTGTTTGACAATGTGCTCGGACAGCTAAAGAAACTCCATAACCTGGGAGTGCGCGAGTGCGACGCACTTGTGAGGATATCCAATGTTTCAAGCTTAAAGGAGCACCAAGAGCTGTGGGTGGAGTCTTGCCCGCAACTTATTGAGATCGAAGAACGGCCCTCAATTGAAGATTGCAGTTCCATGGAAAGGCCTATTCCTAATATTCCGAAGCTAGAGAAGCTACCGCTGTTGACAGTCGAATATTGTGCATCTCTGCAAAAGATACCAAATGCATGTCGTTTGTATGTTGAGGGATGCCCGAGGCTAGATGGTTTTAATGACTAAAGTGTCGTTTATGATAGAGAAATGATGGCCCAGTAGAGCTTTCGGGCCTCCTCGACTACCTATGGGCCTCTCCTAAAAAGAAGGCCCCAACCCACAAAGTGCCTCTCCTAAGAGAGACAATTTAGGCCTAAGAGACCTCAGCCCATCTTCTTGTTTCCCTTCTCGAGTTGTTTCATAAGAAAAAATCAAGAGCAGAAAAGAGAGAAAGGAGAAAAGCGACTAAAGAAAGAGAAAATGGAAGAAAGCAATGCGAATACCAAGAGTGAGCAAAAGGGGGCTTTTGGCGCGATTCGGTTCAGAGGCCACGACAAGCTAGATTAATACCATTTTGAAGCACTCGGTAAGAATTGCTCTGTTAAGTTGTAATTTCGGATTGGCTCGAGTTTTAGTGTTGCTAGGTTGATTATTGAGATTGCTGAGCCCTAAAATGATGTTGTTTCTAAGTGTTAGGTTGGTCTTGGAATCATGAGATTTTACAGATTGCCGTTTGAGAGACATTAATTTTTCGAAGTTCTATGAAACCAATTTAGAGTGAATGCAACCAGTGGGGTTTTGTCCCAGAATTCATTAGTTGTCGACCAATTTTTGGTTCTAAGGAATTTCGGGTCATTTAGTAGTTTGAATGAGCTTTATCTTGATTGTAAACTCACTTGAAAGATTGTTGCTTTGTTTGCTATAGCAAGTTTGATGCTTGTGTGGCCTTTTTATCGACTCTTAGCGTCGTTTAGTAGAATCTTAGTTGAGGTTAGTGATATGTAAGTTTGACATTTGGTTCATGCTCTCTTTGATAGGATTTTTAAGCTTTTGGGGTGGTAAAGCTTTTAATTTGGCTTTTGGTTAGTGAGGAGTGGTACTTGTTTCTTCTTTGATTTGTAAACTCATGGCTTAAAAATCACAGGAATTAGATATGCCATATAAGTTATGAATGAGAACATTGCACGTGATGATATTTATTTTAGTTTTTAAAAATGGTGTTTAGAACATCTTTGTTGTATAAAGTTGGATCTTTTATTTACTACCTGTTTGGTTATTTGAAATAGCGTAGTAAGATATCTCCTGAAATAGTTGGAGAGTTGATTATTTGTGAAATGGTTTGAGAAAATTTTCATGACTGTATTCTTCTTGTGGATGGAATTGTGAAGGGTGGTATGGATTTTTGACTATGGTTCATTAAATGAGTTCTAAGATGGGTTTGTTGTTGATAGGATTATGTTGATGATTTTATCCTCTTGTCGCTATGATTTGAAATCATTGAGGGGTTGTGAGTAAGTATGCATGTTCTCGAGATGTCTTGTATGGCCAAAGGCACAAACTGAGAGTAGTGGAGACCTATGCCTAGGAGGATATCTTGGTAAGACTTGTCATGGGGCGTTAAACGTGGCTATAGTTTGATATGAAGTACTAGAGTGATCAATAGACTAGACCATAGATGTTTGCTTAAATATTGTTAATTGAATGAGCATTTTTCTAATATGATGAAAACGTTGTTGAAGTGATGTAACTCATATTTAGGCTTATATATATATATTGGATTTGGTTGTCTTTCCGTTACTGTTTATAATGTGTATAGATGACACTCATTTGTTGAGAAAAGATATGCAATATTTATAGAGAGGTGGTTTGCTTATGCCATTCATCTCAATTCTTTTTAGCTGCCGACAAATAGGAGGAAAGCTGCATTAGTGGAGGAATCTTAAAAATTTAATTTTGGGCAATAACTTGAATAATTATATGTATAATTTATAAAGGTACTTTTTGGGTTTTGTTTGTTAGTCACTAGAGATGTATATATTTTTAGTGGTGGATTTTAGAACTCTATTCATATGTAACCACCTTACTATTCTTATGAGATATTAACAATATATATATATTGATAACAGGTTAATGTTGGTAACATGTATGAGACTGCATCCTTTGGATTGAAGGATGATCGTGCCATTTTCCCTATATTTGTACAATTGGGGTGTGACACTTTTATCAATTTGTCCTTTTAAGCTTTGTTCAGAAACATCAAGCTGTGTGAGTGGTCATTGTGTGTACTATGATACCGTGTATAGCGTAAGTTAAGAGTTTGTGTGAAAGGATGAGATTTCTTACTCTTGGTGTTATTTGCTTCAGCTCTTTTTGTTACTTATATGGTCTATTATATATATATATGCATGATATGGAGTGTGACTCAAATTGACTATAAGTTTGGGAATTCAAATTGGGGCATAACCTTCGTGGTAGAAAGCAAAAATATTCTATTCTTACCTGTGATTAACTTAACTGTCGAAGTAGATTTGCTAAAGCAAAGAGGAGGAAATAAAAATGAAGATAGTGAAATTTCTTTTTGACAGGGAACTACACCTTAAGAAGTATTACGTAATTTCAGCCAATTCATTTCCAGAAGTAACCAGCAATACAATCCGATACAAATATGCTAACTTTAGTATAACCATTGTCTATCAGGTTTATTGTGCTTTAGTCAAATTTAGGCATTTACAGCTCTATAGGTTTGATGTGCTTCAATAATAAGCACAAAACAAATATTGATTGCGAGTACCTTAACCCACTCTCTATGCATATCATTTTGCTTGCCACTTCTTTTGATTTCTGTCATGATCATCTGATCTAAAATCTTACGCTCTTATGTATTTTGAAAAGCTTGGGAAGTACTTCTAGGTTTAATCGCATACGTTTGTTTCCATTGCCCCTTCACGCCCAAGCTGTGCATAAATTGTGAAACGACTGAGGTATTGGTTGCTTCGATCCAAATTCTAGTCGTTAAAGTTTAAACACTATGCCTTTTTTGTTGACAAATCTGAACTACTGTTCTTGCACATTTAACTCCGTTCGACAAGTATGATCTGCTTCTAATCAACTTGCCAAAGGCCCTACTTTACGCACTTGTTTTTTCAATCGACTTGAAGCGAGTGATATCTCTTGTTGCAATTCATTTATTTGCAATTTCGTCTTCCAGGGCATACAACAGATTGTCCTCGATTTTAATTGAAAATTTTATGCACTCCCTTAAAGCTACTCAGTTTGCTGATGGCTGATGGCTCCTCGTTGCCTGGGCACATAGCAAGAAAACTTTGTTTCTAATATAAAAGCAACAAGATTCAATCACTAAAAAGCAAATGCTTCTGACTGTTTACACGGGTAAGTCATGCATTTCTTTGGGCACACACCGGCATAAGCGTACGGAAGAGTAGACTGTATGTTAAAAATGGGACACTCCAGCGTTTTGCTGTTCTTGATACAGAGAAAACGGTATAAGCTGACTGAGTTTGGGGAACAACTGCATCTTGCGGAGACTCTTCTCTTCCAAAATTCTTTTCAAGTGCCGCGAACTTCAATGATGTGTTTGCTTCACCATCAAGATAGTTCTTATGGCAGTGAATTTTTCCCAAAAAAAGGTAGCTTTTGTCATGTAGTATGCTAGCTCAGTGCAATACCAAATACAAGAATGACCGGGTTACTTGCACTCGTCTTTGATGGCCGGATTATCAGGAAAAGTCACTACTTGGTAGGTCTAAAATGATCCTTTTGGGGAAACTGCACTAAAAAAAAAAAAATTCAGGAAAAGTCACTATTTACGGAAGGTCATTTTTGCACTTGGAAGAAGTTTTGTTTTGCTATCCCTTGTGACATCCTGAATTTCAAGTTCTATTTTCAATTTAATAAGTTGGGCTTTTCATCAACGTGACTATAGTTCTTTTCCCTGAGCTAATCACTCACAAGATAACTAGCCTATTAGGTGAAGCCGTTAAGAAATCTAAATGCAATAGATTTGAGAATTCGATCACGAATCGACTGCTCAACCATGCTAATTTACAAGGGTCATTATGGTATCGTTAAAATCGATTAGAGACCGGAGATAGATCTATTCGATAGAGGCATGGGATTAGTGTATCACACCTAATTGTCGAACGGCACTAAATCGATTTTTCTGTCATTTATGTATCTTGTGTCCGTATGTAAAATCTCAAGATTTTCACAACAACCGAAAGTTACCAGTGTGTCGAAAATGCACAATGTAGTTCGAAAATAATTGACCACGAGTCAATTGCACTAAAAATTCCTAAAAGCTACCCGGTAGATTATGTCACGCTAAAATCGCGTCGGATTGAAATTAACCGCGAATTTGAACCCGATTTCAGAAATTGAAAGTTCTGCTATGTCATAATTTATTTTAGGAACGTCGACTCATCCTTCGAAGATTTTTCAGCGAGTTTGGAATTTTTACGGATAATCAATTTGAATGATTCGGAAAAAAAAAAAAAGGAAATTCGGATTAGCCAAATTGAAGGGATTTTTGGCCTCCTCAATGAGCTATTCGGTGAAAGGAAATTGCAGAAATTGTGTGGGCTTCCTCCGTAGCAAAATTGGACATCAAATTGAAAAATTTGGGGAAGAAATGGAAGTCCAATTAAGGAAAATCGGAGGCTTGGTGTGGGGGCTGCAACTTTTGGCCTCCACTTTGTTATTTATGGGATTTTAGAGGAAAGAAAGTATTTGGGGACAAGAGGGATAAGATTGGAGACTAGGGAGACCAATCATTGATTAATTGAGATAGTTTCTTTGACTTTTTGCCCCCTCTCTCCCAGCTTCTCGAGCACACCAATTTGCCGCCCTCCTCCTTCGCACGAGCTTCTGCTTCACCGTATCCAGCTCTGCTTCTCTTCTCTTTTCATTTTCTTTTGCCATAGACGTCCACTAATCGAGATTACTGCCCTATCTTTCCATCGCCACACGTCCGCAAGACCGTCTGCCCACTTCTTCTCTCCCTCTCATTGACTGCCACACCCCAACTCCTCGCATCTCCCTCCACCGTCTCTATCGTTTCCCTTGCAACTGCCAGCACGTTTGAAACACCCCATGCCTGCCACGAAGTCAACCGGATTTCCATCCCATAACCGCTTAAAGCTGCTTCTCTCTCTTGCGTCCAGCAAAGCCCGATGTTGACTCGCAAACCCCACCGAAGCAACTACCACTCGTCTGCTCCACCAT
The DNA here is from genome assembly GCA_017140615.1 of Eucalyptus cladocalyx. Lineage (NCBI taxonomy): Eukaryota > Viridiplantae > Streptophyta > Magnoliopsida > Myrtales > Myrtaceae > Eucalyptus > Eucalyptus cladocalyx. The sequence continues at coordinate 44,742,560 of CM029518.1, forward strand.
CGGTCCCATCTCCAGGAATTATTCATTCACGCGGCTCCTTGTCTAGCAGCAACCGAGTCAACGTTCAACGCCCATCTCCACCGCCCCACACGTCCACGGCATCTCCATTGAAGTCAGCTTGCCAGCCCGATTTTTCTCTCCGCCTTTCTGCCGAGCCCAATAGTTTCGCCGCAGGCTTGCAAGGTCTTTTTGGCCTAGTCCGAGCCTTCGTTGGTGCCATCGAAAGTTCAAGTTTTGGCTGCCGTCTCGCCGCCGTCACAATGAATTGGTTTTTGCACTAAACCGATGAGTTTATGCACTAAACTCTTATTAGGGCGCTAATGGCGTTTAAGGGGTGTTTAGTTTAAGTTAATTAGGGATTAAGTGGCTAGTTAGATTAGATTAGTGATTTAATTATTCAATTATGCATGTTAGGTGGTTAGATTAGATTAATTAAGGCCTAGATTAGATGTGCTATTTATCTAGACAGATTCGAGAATTTTCCCGACCCAATTAGGCGGTTAATTTAGCAATTACAGCCTAAGTTAGTATTTTTAGAATTTAAATTGAATTATTTTATTAATTTTGGTAATTATTTAATTATTTATTATTTTCCGAAAATTAGACTAGGATAGCTAATGACTGGAATTTCGTGCTGATTGCAATGGTGTGTTCAGTTTATGCAATTGGGTGTTATTTTATTCAAATTGAGTACTTGATTGGAATTTTGGTTTTTTATTCCAAAATTTGTGAATTTTGATATTTATTTAGAAAATTCCGGGTGTTGAGTTTTAACACCAAAAATAGTTTTATATAATATATAAAATAGTGAGATTTTAAATTGGAGGATATCAATTTTTTTGGTTCGATCTGACTGTGTATCCACACACAACTATTTTCATCGAGTGTTTTTAATACGAGAAAAATGAGCCAAGTGCATTATTTTAATTGACATTTAAATGCAATGCACAGTGTCCTTGGCCATAATTGAGTTATCGTGTGTTGGTTAAAAGAACTCGTCTCGGGATATTAAGCTGGATGTTACCTCTATATGGGATGCCCTTTGACAACGGAAGACGGTCGCAGTTGATTCTGGACCTATGCTCATTTGAGAAAGTCGTCTAGGAAAGACGTAGCCGTGTTCAATCGGGTGAGATGATGCCTGGCTATGCCAAAAGACCGCCGAACAACGAGTAGGCCATGCTATAAGCCGAGATCAAAACTAGGAACGCATGATTAATTGAGTTGAACGCCCTGATTATGGAAAAAAAATTGTGTGGCATGGTATAAGACGTGTCATAACAATTTTGCCCTATAATCAGGACCCCTGTACTTGGTTGAAATTGAGTGTAGCATTCCAGTTGATGAGCTTATTTGCTGCTCATGTTTTTGTGACTATCTGTGATATGAATTATGCTGACCTGCAGAGAGGATTTGAGATGAGGTAAGTCTCTATGGTTGTATGATTGTGTGGTTAGAATGCTTCTAGGCGTATTACCCTCCTAATTGGGATTTATAGCGTGAACTCGCTGAGATTTATATCTCACCTTGTCGTGGGCTTTAACTTTTCAAGAACGTAGGGTGGAGGACTTGGAGCCAAGCTGAGATGATTTGAAGTGTAGGTCAAATAGGACAGTTTCTTTTTGAGAGGCAGTTTTTTGAAGTCTTTTGGTTATAGACTTTCGTACATGACTTAGTGTGTATATAAAAGCATGTTTTGTTTGTGAATCTGTTGTCCTGCTTTTCTATCCTGAGATGGTTACCATTAGGGGATTTGTTATTTGTTTCCACATGTACCATAAAATGAAAGGATCGGCGACTCGTCCTGGGAAGTCGCAAATCTTATTGATCATCGAGGGATGGGCACGCGCTCAAGGTTCGGGGCGTGACATCCCTTAACAAGGAATTTTGTTTTTGCCCAAAATGGCAATGTTCAATCAACTGATTTTACTTACTTCAATAATGCAATCGATTTGTCACATGCTTTTTTTCTTCGAACATTCATCGGATCCTATTTAAAAGATGAACTTTTGCACCCCTTTCAATAAGAGTCCCAAGAGAGTGCAAATGAAAATTTCCTAATTCACGTTCCTATATTTGACCAAGAAAATCATATTCCTCTATTATTTAAGAAACAGGTTTCCAACCATATATTAATCAGTTCATTGGGCCTGGACTTGCAAGTTGTTCCATGCCTCTCTAAATAGTTGTGTATCCACATCTATACCCTTGGATTAATAATATATATACATCTAGATTTTATTTGAATACTTACAAATTTTTTTGGTTTTTCAATAATTCATAGTGACTCCCAGTATAAACATCCTAATATCGGAATCAACTTCTCAAAAAAAAATAAAAAATCTTACATTACTTATTCTATTTCCTAGCCTCGTTCACTAAATCGAAAACAAATAACATCTTTGGTAACTTTAAGGTTGGCGTCGGTTGATAAGGGCATTAGGAGGTGTTTAGCTCATATTTTAGAGGTTAACGTTTAAATCCCACCAATTACATGTCAAATGTTTTGTGACAGGACCACATATAGACCAAATTCTAGACTTAATATGACTATTCATGAGATTATAGTTTTCTGCGAGCTTCCATGTAATCTGGTCTTCACATCCATACCCTAGATGATAAAACAAATCTTGTCATTGGAGTGTGAGGTAGGGACTAGGCTATAGCAGCTTAGGACTTGTGGCCGTAGAGATTCTTCAGCTACCTCATGGAGGACGTGGAGTGGCCCAAGGAGGCTATGACTCCCTCTGCATCTCATCAACGCACTCGGCAATGCTTAAAAAGGTCCTTGATTGGTGCAAGGTGGAGCATGCTATGAAGAGAAGAAAAGGAAGAGATTGCCATTAACGACAGGAGTGCGGTGAAGGCGTGGGAGGATGACTATGTTGATGGACTTTCTCTATGACCTCATCACGCTGGCTGCCAATTGCTTGGACGTGCCTATCCTCTTGGGCTGGCTTTTTCCAAAGACTAGTCAATTTGGTCAAGGGGAAGTCGCTGGAAGAGATCCGAGCTATGTTTAACATTGGGGAGAAGTACACTATTAGTACCATAACTTGTGTACGACGCTCACTTTGATGCCAAAAGTTTCAGTCAGATCACTTAAGTGCCAAAATTTTTGAAAAATGCTCATTTCAGTGCCAACGCTAATCTAGTTGGTCAGAAATCTGACATGATAGTTTTTTATTAATATTTGAAGCCGACGTGGATCACCGAAGAATACAATCAGAATGTAAACAACAAAACGATGCCGTTTAGCATCTTTTGCCCCCAAATAAAAAACCCTAAATCTCCAAATTCGATCAGAATTGGAAATTAAAAACCCTAAATCCCCAATTTGACTAATTCGAGTGCATACTTCAATTTTATTCCAAAGTTATTAGCTCGCTTTTGCAAATGGAGGGTAGAAGCTTTAGCAGTGGCTCACATTCCTATAAAAAAAAAAAAAAGCAAATTAGATGGTAAGTGTTACTATTATTATGGGTTATCGAGTCTGAGAAGAATATCTCAGACTCGGTTGAATCCTGAGAGAAGATTCCATGGGTGCAGTAGATAGAGAGAAGGCTCGAAGTGCAAATATTTCAAATGGGTTGATAGGAAATTCTCTAATCGAGCGACAGAGGTGATCTGGAGTTACTTGAAGGCCGAAATCAACCTCCACCTGCGTTAATGGACGAGTTGGAGGATGTCGACTTAGTGCAAGCTCTTAACATTTCTGGTCAACTATTTGAAGAGGGAGGTTTCAAGGTTGAAAATTGAAAGAAACTTTTATCAAACATTGATTGTGTTCTTATTCTCTTGGGTAGTTTATTCAAATGTGAAGTGAGTAATGAGAAAAAGTTTGTATGTCTACCATAGTCGAAGACGTGGAATATGCACTTATATTGGATTATTTATAAGTAAAATGTATTTTTAGTTTGCTGCAATTTTTGTATGAAGCATAAGGTTTTGTTGTAATTTATGGTAGAAATGCAAGGTTAAAGTAGGAATGCATTAGTTGTGAGCACTTGAAAGTTTTATTGTTTAGTTCTATATTGTCAATGTTTGTTTTGGTTAGTTTTTACTTCAAATATAATTGTTTGCTTGTTGCATTTTTTATTTGGTAATGGTTTGCTAGTTTGCTGGTTTGCTGCAACTGCAAACCATGGCAAAATGGAAGGTTGGAGTTAGAATGCATTAGTTCTGAGCACTTAAAAGTTTTATTGTTTAATTGTATATTGTCAATGTTTGTTTTAATTAGTTTTTGCTTAAAATAGAATAGTTGCTGCATTTTTATCATTGTAATGGTTTGCTGGTTTGCTGGTTTGTTGGTTTGTTGCAACTGCAAACCATGACGAAATTAAGGGATTGTGGCAAATTCACGATTGACCATTTTAGTGCCAAAAGTTGTAAATAGTGATCGCTTAAGTGCCAAGTTTTTATAAAAGTGATCATTTAAGTGCTAGTCACAATTATAAAGTGATCATTTATGTTGCACAAGTTATAAATAGTGATCGCCTAAGTGCCAAGTTTCAAACTTGCACCAATCATGGTGCATCTTGCGTCTTATTTCGCCAAGACATCTTGTTCTTGCACTAGTTAGGTTGCTGGTGCATCTTCTTGCACCAGCCCATACAAGTGTTGATGCAACAAGATACACCAATACTTAAAATTAGGAAATTTTCTTGCACCTACACATACAACCAGAACCCCACAATAATATCCACAACTTCAACTAGCAACATTATATGCACACATATAAATATAAAAATAATATCAACCTCATAAGAACATTACACAAACAGGAAAAAAATATACATAATATAACTGTCTTGCTAGCATTACTAGCCAAAACCAAGCCAAGAGAAAATAACAGAAACAACTATTGTCATTAACATTGGTTAATTGTTTACAAAAGAAAAGAAAAGCATGTCTAACTTCACTCCCTAATCACTGAAGGTTCAGCACCCTCTTAAAAAAAATAATGACAATATACAGGCAGCAACTATCATTAATGATATAATATCTAGCACCCTCCTAAAAAAAGAAAACATAAAAAGAGAGACCATATCCACATCACCAAATAAAAAGAGACCATGTCCAGCACCCTCTCATAAGTCAATATGGACAATACCCCGATCTCTTTTTCGTCTTAGAGCTTTGAATTGATTCATAATCCGAGCACTCTTTCGAACTAAATGTGCAGGTTCTTTAACTAGGCTTTCTGTCACCTCATTTTCCATGTTCTTGACAGCGGCTATTTTTGTTCTAACACATGTTATGTGTTGGTCCATATCATCACTATTGCTCACAATCGTCAATTGAGATGGAACTGGTGCTGGGTTCTTTTTGGATGGTTATTTTGCAGCTATACCCGCTGCTTTCTTCTTTAGAGCACTCTTCTTTGGCTGCGCCATTAATTCTTGAGTTGGCCCACCTTGAGAGAGAAGTACCTCCAAAGTTCTCTCAGGCTACAAGAACATAGCGATATTGTCAACCAAATGAATTGAAGTACAACAAATTAAATGCATGAGGTCTATAAATCTTATATTCAAAATAGTCATTACAATACATTTATTTGTGTAAATCCCATAACCATATTGCCTTAATCTTTTTCAAAAAGCCCTTTTTGTTCACTGTGGTGCATCATTTTCAGCAGTAACTAGGGGAGCAACCTTTGCAACTTGTGCAGTTGCTCATCTTCTCACCTGAGAAATGCATAACAAATTTAAATTTCAGCCCATAAAAGAAGACAAACACAACGATGTACAACTCAAAAGATTTTTTTTCTCGTTTGCTCAACAGTGGACTCAGTTGTTGTTGTTGTTGCTGTCCTACCTGTTCCAGTCCCTATTCCTACACTTGAGCCTACAACAGGGCATGTTTGCCTTTCAGTAGGCATTACAGTAGGGCCTTATGTCTTCCCTTCAATGGGCCTAAGAAGAAGCTCTTCAATAGGTCCTATCCTTGGCACTAAATCAGCTTGCTGTTGATGTTGTTTTTTCAGCTCACAACCTTTCTTATTGTGCCATTTCCTTGTGCAGATAGGAGCATTTTATCTTTGCCCTAGTTCTACTCATCCTCTGACTTAATGCCTATTCCTGCTGCATTCTTCATCTCCTCTTTGGCCTTCCTATTTGCTTCTTCAATGGCAAAGGTAGAGGGCTTTCATGATTTGTTGGCTCCTAAAATTTGCTACTTTTGATAGGCCATATCATGAATTGGTTTGAAGCAATGTATGAGTTTTTTTTTTTTTTTGTACCAATCATGTAGATAATCATTTGGGGTCTCTTGCTTCATTTGAATAGCACAAATGGCATGGGCACAGGGAATTCCATTCAATTGCTAGGCTCGGCTTGAATACTTTCTTCTATCCAGGTTGACAACATACTTATCCTAATTTTAAATAATCTCATATCCATTATCTCCATTCCAAACTGGATGGCAGAATCTACTAGCAGCAATGTTTGCATCTAATCTCTTCACAGTTCTAGGGCCACAGTTTCTAGTCCATTTCGTAGCCTCATCTCTTTGCCTATGCAGTCTAGTCATCACCATAACTCGAATATCATCAAGCATGATGATGATTAGTTTGCACTTGGCCTCTAAAATTTTGCCATTGAAAGCTTCACTGAGGTTGTTATCAATGATATCACATTTGAACTCTTCGCTAAAGAAGGCTTGACACCAATGTTTAGCTTTTATATGGAAGAGTGCATTAAAACCTTCTTTTGTCAGCTGCAATAATCCTTGTTTGGCTTATCTGAAATAAGCTATGTTGGTACTCTTTGATATCTACCAGAACTGCTTCTGCAACCTATCTCCTTTGAAGTTCCTTGACTAGTTTGTATATATGTGCCTCATGCACATTCTATGCTCAGCATGTGGCATCAACTCAACCAATGCAGGAATAAGTCCCTACAAAAATTTAAACCAATAAATACAAGTCAAATAAAATATGCAAGTGATTAATATTAAAAGGGAGTGAATTAATTTACAATAAAATTACCTTATGTTGGTCGCTCATCAATGCCCATCCTCCCCCATCGATTATCTCAAGGTCAGCCATTAAATTTTTTAGGAACCAAGACCAAATATCTTTGTTCTCTATCTTTACCACCGCCCAAGCTATCAGAAACATTTGATTATTGACATATCTCCTCACAGCAGCCAACAACTCCTCCTTGCATAAACCCTTTAAAAAGCATCAATCCAATCGTATAACTCTTCTACAACTAGTCAAGAAGCCTCATTTGCATGCATCAAAATAGACATAAAATCTATCAAATCTAAGCCCAAGATCAGGGAGTGGCCTCTCCACAACCTCTACATATACCCTACTAGATGGGTTTTGAAACATGCATTCGCCAGCATAATCTTATACATGTGCATATTCTTTCTTATACTCACTCATCAATATTTTCATCACCCTCATCTTAGCTCTCTTACATTGATTCCCGGACACATTAACCCATACTTGCTCATTCACTAATTGTTCAAATTGAGGACTCTTGATTTCGGGCATTGCTTTGATAGTGTTGAAAAAATACTTCAATAACCAAACACTTGTTACCATTTTATTGTTAAAGATAATTGGACAAGTATGCTCCTTCTAGAAGGATCTAATTTGGAATGATCCATTCTTACTCAGTGTTGACACCTAAATTTTGCCTAATCATTTAGTAATTAGTTGCATAATTTTTTTTTTTTTTAAATAATGAAATTGCATTTCATGTAGTTGCATTTGCATTGGTACCAAAAGACAACAAGACGTAGCGGCTCGCGGTCGATTACATGCACAAAAGGTGGTCTCTCTCTTGCTAATCTGAAAACACACAATGAAAGTCGAGAAAGAAGAAAGAAGAGTTCTTCACGTCCATTGTTTCTTCCTCATTAATGCATGCACATGCATGGATAAAATAGGGAGAACGTGAAAATTCTGGAGAAGCTGCAAGCGTGAAGAAGCCAAAGAAAAATTCTCCACTGCACACGCGAGAATTCCGGAGAAGGTTTGCAAGAAGATGGGCTCACAATTTTATAATATTCTCTCCTTCTTGGAGAGCAAATCGGCTAGAAAAGAAAGAAGTTCCTGCACGTCCATTGTCTCTCGCTCATTAATGCATGCACATGCATGCGCAAGAATTCGGCGGAAGTGAGGAGCCTCAGAGAGGCAAAATGAGCCCATGATATATTATATAATATGCTCTCTCTCTCTCAAGTGTGGGTTGTCAGGAGAAGTAAACGAGCCATTTGCTGAAGGAGGAAGCAAATAATAAACAAGAAAAGTCAAAAATTGTGGCTATCCTATAGAAGGGAGGGACAAGTAGCCGTATAAGAAGCCTCAAGCGTGCAGAAGAAAGAAGAATCCATGGACGTGCATTTTCTTCCCCTCATTAATGCATGCACATGCACACATGAATGGGGGACGTGAAAATTCCACAGACGCATGCAAAAAGATGGGCTGACATTTTATAATACTTTCCTTCCTAGAGATCAGGCGGTGGCCACCATATTTGAAAAAAAAGAAACAAACTTGAACAAGCAAAGGAAAGTTGCGGCTGCTCCTGTTCACCTGTTGCCTATAAATAAGCAAGGAAAGAGGGGGCAAGGAGGGAGAACGAGGGGAAGCATTCACTGGAGAGGTTTTGTGAGAGATTAGAAAAAAAGGAAGAGATGCTCGTTAGAGAGAACCAAAGAAAATGAGGTCGGGGGGAAGTAAAAAAAAAAAAAAATATGAAGTCGGGGGGAGGAGATTAAAAAAAGAGAAAAAGCGAGAAAGAGAGACTGCAGAGAGTGAGACGTGAGAGAGACGAAAAGAAGTGACCGAACAGCAGAAAAAAAAAAAAAAAAAAGGAAAAAAGACCCCTACGTTCATCTTCTTCGGGAGTTCCTCGCTGCTTGCTGGTCGCCCGCGCCGCAGCCGCCCACCCGCCTCTTTCCTCCTTCCGGCGAGCTCCGAGCCCGCCGCCGCGCCTCGCCCTCGCGCGCCACCATCACCGCCCGCCACCGCTGCTTCTGCCAACAGCACCTCCGTAGCACCACCCGAGCCGGCTGCCGCAACCCCCCTGAAGTCCGCTGGCCGCTGCTGCAACCTGCCCCTCCGCTCCCAACCAGCGCCTCCTCAACAGCTACCCAGCAGCAGATCCCGAATCCTTCATGCCGTCGCTGCGCCTCCGCCACAACCGGACCCGAGCCGGACCGCTGCCCCTTCCGCCCCCGACGCCCGCTTGCTGCTTTGTCCCTTCACCGCCGCTCCGGGCCCGCTGCGCGACCCACGACGACCACCGGGCGTTGTTCACCGGCCCCGACGAGCTGCTGCCTCTCGCTCGTCCCACCTACGACGCCGCTCGCCGTTGTTCTTTTTGCCTCGACCGCCCCTAACGCCGGTGCCGACGCCCGCGTCCGAGTTCCGCCCGTGACCCAGCACCCGACGCCGCGTCATCGTTCCTGCCGTCGCTGCTCGTCAGCCCGTCGCCCTGCAGCCCGAAGCCACGAGCAACGCTCACAACCCCACCTCCTTTGCTTCTGACTTGCGGTCGCTGGAGCCCCGCTCCACTTGTAGCGCCCGACGTCCCTCTCTCACGCCTGCCCGTGCCGCTGCCTCTCGGTCCGCCCAGCACCACCAGCCACGACGCCCTTGCTGTCCTGAGCTCGCTGACTCGGCATCACAGCAGCTCGCTGCCCGCTCCAACCGCACGCGACTCCTGCTCCTCCCTCGCCGCGTGTTCGCTGCCCCTTTGCCGGAGCTCCTCCGACGACCGTGTCCACCACCCACTGTTGCCCGTCGCAACAGCAGCCACCCCGGCCGTGAGCTGAGTCCCCGTCTTGGTCCATAAAGCACCACTTGTTGAGGCAAATTTGGAAAAAGTCCAAATTAGGTAAGTTTATTTTATTTTATTAGGTAGATCTGTTTTATTTTATGTTATTTTATCTTTAATATTTCATTTTTTTTTTGTTATGTTATTTTATGTTTTTGTTTCTTTATTTGAATTAGTTCTTGATGCATGTTTGAAAATCCCCGACGTACCACCTAATTCGCAATCGCACAATGATTTTTTTTTATTTCATCTATAAGGCTTTAGATGGAATAATTAATCACGTGGGAATAAAATTGATATTTTGGTCTTTAAGGCTTAAGATCAATTTATTGATTTTATTAGCAAAACAACCATGGAGGATTTGGTATCTTTTAATTGTTTTGTTTATCTCAAAAATACAAAAAAATTTGCATTTGCATTTCATGTAGGTTAGAATTAGGTTTATTTCCTATTTTATGGTTTGCATATTTAGAATAGGAATTTTATTTCGAATAAAAAAAATCAAATAAGGAAATCAAATCGATCAATTTAGGTTGCTAGTTTTAACTTAGGCTTCATATTTAATTACTTGGCAATTTTTAATTTCGAAATTAATACAAAAAAATTAAAAAAAATTAGAATTTTGGCACTCTTTGCATATCATTGCATTTTAGGGTAAAATTTCATATAGTTTAATTCTAGATAATAGTTTTTTTTTTTTTTTAATTAATTTGAGAAATTTTTAGATAGATTGCATTTTAGTTAGGAATTTCTAAATTAGGATAACATTCTAGTTTAAATTAGGATTTGGTTTAACCTTATTCCTAATACAAATTAGGTGATATTTTAATTTAGATAGATAATTTTCACATTTTTTCTAATTCCGAATTTCATGAAAAAAAAAAAAAAGATGTCTTAGAATAAATTAGTTTTATTTTCTAAGATAGATTGCATGCTTATTAAGAAAACACAAAAACATCGCATTTGCATCATATAATTTAGGCTATATTATCATGTCATATTATTCCATGTTAGATTAGTAGCATGCATTGCATATTGCATGATTTTCATTAAATAAGTAAAAAAAGAAATTGCGTGTTAATTAGAAATCATATCTAGGGTTGTTGATATGAATTCTGATCTAACACTGCAGATGCTTTCGTTGCTATGAGGTAAGTCCTGTAATTTATTCATCGCTTTCTTGGGTGTTAAATTGGTGGTTTGCGCACATGCATGAACACCTCACATGTTAGGAAGATAAATTAAAATCAATTCCAGCTGCCTGCAAAAAAACATTTTTGAAAATAAAAAAGAATGATACCGAAAGGGCATTAGAGAAATCTAGTGTAACCAAGTCCCCGAACTCACAATCTCTGGTTCGTAGGAGTAAAGTAATTCTCACATTACTTTACTTGGGTTTCTAATCTACCCACCAAAAATAGATTAGTGGCGACTCCTAATTGAAAATCAATTGCATGTTAAGAACTTGAACCTAAGTCGCGAATTGGTATGGGCTTGGGAGAGCCCGAGTTAAGTCTAGGCTTAACAATCCATTAGCCGAACCCTTAGGTGGTCGAACCCGCTTCGGGGAGGTCGCGACAGCTTGGCGACTCCGCTGGGGACTTGAGTTGAAATTCTTAGTGGACTTAGGCCAATTTTCTTTTTGAAAAATGTTTTTGTTTGGCAGCGAGGATCCCAGGTACGTCCCTAACATTTAAGGTGTTAAATGTTCTTGCAGGATGGGAGGTATAAGGGGAAGTGTTTGCTGACCTTTGTTTTACAGGAAGGGGTAGGAATGAATGGTTTATTTTCATGAACGAAGTGTTGTTTGATATAAATTGTTGTGCATGCCTATGCATTTACACTACACTATTGCACACACAACCTGCCGCCGGACCTGGGCTGCACTAGGACACTTAGGATGGTATTGAGTTGGATACGACTTCGACCGCGAGGCCGCGTAGTAGAGGTTGCCCAACTCAATCCCGAAAGTTTCTTTCTTGGTGTCAGGAATGTTTACCTCTGCCCGCGAGACTGCACCGCATTGGGGTATCATTCTTGACTAAGCCGGAGTTAAGAGGATTTGATTTAGTACGCGAGGCTGCGACTAGTCATCCTACCCTTTTAACTCCACTTTGCTTAGCCTTCCTAGTTAGAAATCGAACCCCACTTTTTCATGTGCTTGTCTATGTGATTGCTTTAATCGCTTGGTAAAGTAAGCTCTCTACCCTTTACTCTTGCAATTTACTTACCTTATTATGTCTTTGGTCGGTCCATGACATTAGGTTGGTTGAGTCTTGGTCTATAAACAATGGGAAGGTCCGACATTCGATTCATGCCTGCACCAAAGGTTGAACTCAAATCATGGTGGGATCGTCTCGGCAATGATGGTCAAAGCTATGTGGAAAGTAGACTTGGTCGCCTTGTTCCCCTCCTTGATATCGATGTCCAAAGTGGCGTCATGCAAGCACTTGCTCATTTCTGGTGCCCCCAAACATCAACGTTCATATTTGGTAAGCACGAGTTGACTCCGACTCTGGAGGAATACAGCATTGCCATAGGAAAACCTTTGGAATTGGAATTAATAAACCCACCCCTTGGATTAGAACCTGAATCAATTTTGTCTGACTTTCTTAGGATGGATAAGAATCAAATAAAAAGAGTGTTAAAAGATAATTGTCATGCATGTCCTTTCTCCTTCCTAGATCAGAGTTTTGTTAATGCTGACACTCTTTTAAAAAGCAAGATTTTCCTTCTAGCCTTCTTCGGGTTTATTGTTTTTCCTCTTCGTAAAGGCGCCATTAATCCTTCTGTCACATGGGTGGTCAAACAAGTATGTGCTGGGATTAGTTTTGTCAACACTATTTTAGCTGAAACATTCTTGTCACTCACCCGATTTAAGGAAAATGAAGATAAAACTTTTCGTGCGCCAATTGAGCTTTTGCAAATCTGGTTCTTTTCTCATATGAGTAGGATTGATATTCGCATGAAAATTATTAATCTTACTGATTCCCATCATCCCATCGAGGTGTTCAAAAATCATCAAGATCGAACTCCAAATCTTTCTTTCTCAAAATGGGTCAAATTATTGAAAAATCCGAATACCAAGATTTTCCTATGGCATGCTAAATGGTTCCAAGTCTCCAAGGCACGTCTCTCTCATGGCGATAATGAGCCGATCCCGCTATTGGGGATCACTGGCGCCACTTCCTACTACCCACTCCGAGTGGCTCGTCAATATCGAGTTGTGCAAGATCTACCGCCCCCTCTTAAGCTGGGTTTGTTCCAAGTCCGATTCACTGCCAAGGATGATGATCACAAAAAGGAGCTTCGCTATATTGAACAAGCTTGGCTCGCATGTCACGAACAAAAATTGAGCTTGCCTGAAGATGAGCTTGAGGGGAAGGAAAAGACTTACTATGCCACGGCTCGGTACATCCGTCAGCATAAGATCCCGACCGAGTTTCTCCCGAAAGTACCAGATGTGACTGAAAAACCCACTCGACAAGCAGAGCTTAACCGTCACAAAAGGAAGATTGAAGAACTTGAGAAGCAAGCCAAGAAGGACGCAAAGGAGAAGAGGCAATTACGTCGAGCGTTGGCTTCCCATTTGTTTATAGATCAGGCCAAATAAAGTGGCTTGAATCTATTTAGTCTTTTTACTTTAGCTTAATGTTTAGGAAGTCAAGTCGTTTTACTTGATTAGCTTTTTGTTTAGGGCCTTTCAAGTTTTTACATTGTCAAATGAATAAAAACAGTTAGACTCTCGTCATGGACCGGCATGTTTTATACGAAATGATTATGTGTGTTCATTTCTTCAAATTAGGTGATAACGGATCCTCCACGTTCGCCTATCATTACACGATCAAGAGCAAAAATGGCCGACCAAACCGAAATGCGTGATCGTATGACCGCTATGGAAAACCAACTCCAGCAGTTGCTCACCTCTATGCAACTAATGACAGATCAAATGCAATCCCTCCAAGTGCATCAGACTCTTGCACCCGTTCTCCCCGAGATAGTAGTCCCAAAGCAGACAAACAAGGCCCAAATGGGTGATGACGACATGCCTGAGCTAGAGGATGACCCACTGTTCGTCACTGCCGAAAAAGCTAAGCCCGACACTGTCCCTAATGCGGAGCAAGATGAACGCTTCGCCAAACTTGAAGAGAAACTGAAGCAATTGCAAGAGTCGCGGAATTCACTCCCGTTCGACTTGTCGGTTTATGAGAAAGTCAAGATGCCAAAGAAGTTTAAGATGCCGGAGTTCGAGAAATACGATGGTACTTCTTGCCCAAAAGCTCATTTGCAGATGTACCACGTACGCATGGCCCAATACGTCAAGAACGAGCCTCTCATGATCCAATCGTTTCATGCAAGCTTGACTGGGCCCGCACTCAACTGGTACATAATGAAAAATGTAAACCTTCTCGATACCTGGAATGACGTGGCTGACGCTTTCCTAAAGCAGTATAAATTCAACATGGACATTGCACCTTCCCGAGAGGATCTTGAGCGGATGGAGAAGAAGAAAAGTGAGTCATTTAAGGAGTACGCTGTAAGGTGGCGAAACTTGGCAGCTCAAATCACTCCTGAGCCTACAAACAAGGAATTGATGAAGTTGTTCATCAAGACTCTCCCGTATGAGTTCCGTAACCGGATGGCTAGTACATACGTCGAGAATTTCAACCAACTTATCCCAGTGGGTGAACAGATCGAGATGGGGCTAAGGGATGGATGGTTCAATGAACCGACTCATCAAGGCAAAAGGTTCACCATGAAGAAAGATAAAGAACCGACCACTGAAATCAATGTTGCATATGCGCAACCAGCCCCTAGTAAGCCTCCGATGGTTCGTGTCCCCGGGAATCAGCAAGATGGAGGCCGAGTGCCTGCACAGCGGCAATTCACCAAAAGGCAGTTCTCTCCTCTTCCTGGCCCTCTATCTCAGGTCTTACCGATACTCCGAAACAAGGGATTGATCTCCCACGAACCAAAGCGGCCCAATGCTGAAAAATTCTCCAACTATGATCCCTCCAAAAAATGTGAGTATCACATGGGAGAGGTCGGCCATTCAACTGATGAATGTTTGACTTTGAAGCACAAGATCCAAAATTTATTGGATACTAAGGCATTCTCTTTCCGTACCACCCAACCGAATGTCAAGAAGAATCCGTTGCCGGAACATCAGGGAAACATGAATGCAATCTTTGAGTTCAATGCTGGCAAAAAGATGAACTTGAAGGTGTCTGTCAAAGATATCTATAGCGGATTAGTTAGAGTTGGTTACTATCCGACAGATGAGAATCCTCGCTTGCCTACCATGAAGAAAATGGTTCAAGAAATGGTTAAGGCTGGCATGATCGTGTATGCTGACCAAGCTGGAATAATGTCAACTATCTCCGAAGTCGTCATTGATTGGGAGAAAGAATTTGCTAAGCTAAGTGCTGAAAAGAGTGAACCAGATCCATTGATCGAGGACATGCCCCTACTTGAGGACGCCTCCGACCATGAAGGACTGATAATGGAAGTGCCTTCAACTGATGAAGAAATAATTATTGAGATGCCCCAACCGTATGAGTACAAGGATAACAAAGCGGTTCCCTGGTCATACGAGCTAGATGTTGACTTGATTACAAGGTCTCGGACGGACCTATGCTCAAGCTAATACCCAACCCGCAAAGCCGATTCGATGAAGAGGCTAAAGAATTTCTGGCTATAATCAAAGCAAGTGAGTATAACGTGGTCGACCAGTTGCGGAAATTGCCTGCTCAAATCTCTTTACTTGAACTTCTGCAAACGTCTCCCACACATCAAAAGTCTCTAATTAAGGTTTTGAGCGAAGTTCGTGTACCAGAGACGATCGAGGTAAACAGGTTGGAGGAATTTGTAGGGTCGATTCTTCTTAAAGATTTAATAGCCTTTTCTGATGAAGAATTCCCTCTTGAAGGGAGGGGACATACTAAGGCGTTATATATATATATATATATATATATATATATATATATATATATCTGTCAAGTGCAAGGCTTCCCATGTGGCTCGAGTACTCATTGATAATGGGTCTGCCTTGAATATTTGTCCATTGGCGACTCTTCACCGCCTTAAAATAGATCCTTCAAAAATAAATACTGCAAAGACTTCCGTCCGAGCTTTTGATGGTACAAGAAAGGAGGTGATTGGGGAGACCCACCTTGATCTGCAAATAGGGCCGGTGATGTTCAACGTCCTTTTCCAGGTGATGGACATTCCTACCGCATTCAATTTTCTATTAGGGCGTCCTTGGATTCATACTGCTGGAGCTGTGCCATCAAGTCTTCACCAAAGCGTGAAATTTGTTGTCAAAGGAAAGCTAGTCATTGTTCATGGCGAGGAGGATCATCGGATCTATCATGAGACGGCCATCCCCTATATCGAGCCGGAACGTAGGGAGGAGTCAAGTTACCAATCGTTTGAGCTTGTATCCACTATTCATGCATCTCGAGGATCGACAGCACCCATCCCTGATGTGTCAAATGCAGCAGTTATGGTAGTAAGGGTGATGGTTGGAAATGGCTTTGTTCCTGGTCGTGGACTTGGTAAAAAAGAATAGGGTATCCGAAACCCTATTGAAGCCCCTCGAAGGTCTCGTTTCGCCGGATTAGGGTACCATGGAAAAGGTGGAGGACATGAACAAGAGAGGAAAAACTCATTACTCCCCGATATCCGCGAGACATTCCCCGGCCCTGCTAGAATGATGCATGATGAAGGAGGAGTGATCGCCACCCAAGGTATCGTACCCGATGGATGGAGTAGCATGGACGACCCGACAACTTCAAAGACAAAGGATCCAGATGATGGGATGGAAGGGATCACGACTCTATTCGATGATCTCCTCATAGGAGCCATTGATGAAGAACCATCGGAGGAAATGGGTGCTAGCCCACAAGAGTAACACGTTTACTTTTCTGCACTCCCCTGCGTGGGAATCTTATCTCTTTTAGGATTTGATGTTTTCTAGGGTTTGCTTATCGTATTTTGCATGTCGTTTGTCGAGTTGATGTTTGCTAGGGTTTGATTGTTAGGGTTTCGTTTCACTTTGATTGCCGTACTTTTCAATCCAATAAATGTAATTTGGTTGATGAATATCAATTATGATTACAAGTTTTATTTTGAGGGCATGATGGGGTATACCAAACCAGCCCGTTGATGATATCCAACCGATGAAAGAAAAAAAATCCAAGGAGAATTCTAAGGCCCGGGCTTCATCATGCTTCCTCGTGTCAAAAGTTTTTCCAAAATATTTTTCCAAAATTCTTTAAATAAAATAAAATTTTCAAAAGGACGGAAAATTCGAAAAAATAGAAAAGAAATTCATGCCTTTTAGCCCTGTTTTTCTTTCTAAACTATCCATTTTATGTTTCAGGAGCAGCCTTATGATAGGCAAAGAGGAGAAAATGATCCAATCCAATGTCATGAGCGATGAAGGTGATGACCCCGATGATCCAAATGGTGACTCCATTGAAGTACAACAAAGTTGGGAGCAACATGAAAAACCCAAAGTTCTCACCTCTGAGCAAACCGTCACTATCAATCTGAGTGATGCCGAGGAGCCCAAAGAGATAAAGATTGGGGCAAATCTTCCCAAAGATGAGGCCGAGCACTTGGCTCAGTTGCTAAAAGAATATCAAGATATCTTTGCTTGGACATACGCTGATATGCCAGGTTTAGATCCATCAATTGTGGAACATTGTTTGCCCACTAATCCAGATGTGCATCCTAAGAAGCAGAAGCTTCGGAGGACTAAACCGGAGCTCTCAAAGAAGATAGAAGAGGAAGTAATGAAACTCCTCAAAGTGGGGTTCATCGAAGTCTCGCAATACCCTGAATGGGTGGCCAACATAGTACCGGTCATGAAGAAAGACGGTCGAGTCCGAGTGTGTGTTGATTACCGAGATTTGAACAAGGCCAGCCCAAAGGACGACTTCCCATTGCCACATATCGATGTTCTCGTGGATAGTACTGCGGATTTGAATTATTCTCTTTCATGGATGGTTTTTCCGGCTACAACCGATAAGAATGAAGGATGAAGACAAAGAGAAAACGGCATTTATCACCCCGTGGGAACCTTTCATTATAAGGTCATGCCCTTCGGACTCAAAAATGCGGGGGCAACTTACCAACGAGCCATGGTTACGTTGTTCCATGACATGATGCATGAAGAAATCGAGGTATATGTTGATGATATGATTGCAAAAACCCGGCCTGGGAAAAGTCATGTTGAAACCCTCAAGAAGTTATTTGATCGACTTCGTGAATTCAAACTCCGTTTAAACCCCGCTAAGTGCGTGTTCGGGGCAGCATCGGGAAATTACTTGGGTTTATGGTGAGTAGCAAAGGGATCGAAATTGACCCATCTAAAGCCAAGGCAATATGTGAGCCGCAACCTCCGTCGACAAAGTGAAGGAGGTCCGGAGTCTCCTAGGGAGATTGAATTACATTGCACGATTCATTTCCCAACTCTCGGAGACCGCTAAGCCATTCTTCAAACTCTTGAGGAAAAACGTACGAGTTGAGTGGAATGATGAATGTCGAAAGGCGTTCGATAAGCTGAAGCAATATTTGATGAATCCACCGGTTCTTGTCCCACCAATATCGGGGCATCCTTTGATTTTATACCTGACAATCCATAGTGAGTCACTTGGCGCGATGTTAGCTCAGAAAAGTCCCGTGGATCAGAAGGAACGAGCCATTTATTACCTCAGTAAAAAGTTTACTTGTCTCGGAACTAAAATATTCTGATGCTGAAAAAACTTGTGCTGCGTTAGTATGGGTATTGCATAGACTCATGCGACAAGACACCTTGCATTACCAGATGTTTCTCGTGGATCGAGAACGATCCCATCAAGTATTTATTTAATCAACCAGCTTTGGTGGGTAAGCTAGCCAAATGGCAGGTCTTGATTTCGGAATTCGACGTGCAGTTCATGCCACAAAAATCAGTTAAAGGCCGAGTGATTGCTGATTTATTGGCTGAGAATCCTAGAACCTTCAATGATGATGATTGTCCTCTGGATGATCGTATTTTGGCCATAAATGAAGATGCATGGTCCATGTTCTTTGATGGAGCTGTGAACTTGTCCGGTTCGCATGTACCGGGAGCGATCGATATCCCCAGCACGGACAACACCACCCGAGCCGCGAAATTAATATTCCCATGCACTAACAATATAGCTGAATACGAAGCTTGTATTCTCGGACTTCAGGCTGCAATTGAAATAGGAGTGGCCAAATTGAAAGTATATGGAGATTCTGCACTGATCATACTCCAGACTGTAGGTGAATGGAAGACCAGGGATGCCAAATTACTGCCATATCATAAGTACCTCGAAGAGCTGGTGAAGGAGTTCGATGAAATCTCATTTGACTATTTAGCTAGATCTCATAATCAGTTTGCCGATGCACTGGCAACGTTGTCATCCATGTTGCAAGTTACTGATGGTTTAGAAGTTGAGCCTTTGAAAATTGAGGTTCTAGCCAAACCTTCTTATTGTATGGTCGTGAATGAAGAGCTTGATGAGAAGTCATGGTATTATGACATCATGAACTATATTCAAAAGCAGGAATTTCCAGAAGGAAGCACTCCAGCCGATAGAAAATACATAATGAAGATGGCCTCAAAGTTCTTTGTCGGGTAAGAATTTATACAAGAGATCTTATGATTCGGTTTTATTGAGGTGCGTAGATGAAGCGAAGCTACCCAAATCATGCATGAAGTGCATGAAGGAGTTTGTGGCCCACACATGAATGGGCACATGTTGGCCAAGAAGATTATGAGACTAGGTTACTATTGGCTGGCGCTGAAAGTGACTGCATACAGGCATGTTAGAAGTTGCCATCGTTGCCAAATTCATGGAGATAAAATAAATGTTCCTCCAACGGAGTTGCACCAGCTATCTGAACCATGGCCTTTTTCGATGTGGGGGATTGATGTAATTGGCCCAATAAATCCCAAAGCTTCAAATGGACACCGATTCATATTGGTGGCAATAGATTATTTTTCAAAATGGATTGAAGCCGCATCATATGTTAATGTCACAGCTCGAAACGTGGTGAAATTTATTAGGCGTGACATAATCGCCCGTTATGGTGTCCCCGAAGCAATTGTCACGACAATGGGACAAATCTGAATAACAAGTTCGTGGATGAGTTGTTTAGTGAGTTCAAAATCAAGCATTTGAATTCATCACCTTATCGCCCGCAAATGAATGGAGCTGTTGAGGCAGCTAATAAGAACATCAAGAAGATCCTGGCTAAGACAGCCGAGAATTATCGAGATTGGCATGACAGGTTACCCTTTGCTCTAATGGCGTATCGGACATCGATCCGAACATCTACCGGGGCAACCCCTTTCTCCTTAGTTTATGGCATGGAGGCTGTCTTGCCTGTGGAAGTAGAAATCCCCTCTCTGAGAGTCTTATCCCAAGTGGAATTGTCCGAGGCAGAATGGACACAACAAAGGTTCGAGCAATTGAACCTGATTGATGAGAAAAGGTTAAAAGCTCTTTGCCATGGTCGGCATATCAACAAAGAGTAGCCAAGTCATTCAATCGAAAGGTACGGCCGAGACACTTCAAGTGAATGATCTAGTTCTAAGAAAGGTGTTGCCGATTTTTCCTGATCCTTTGAGGCAAATTTGCTCCAAACTATAGCGGCCCGTATATGGTGAAGAGGGTACTCCCGGAGGTGCCTTAATCCTTACAGAAATGGATGGTCGTGAGTTTTCTAATCCTGTTAACTCTGATGCTGTGAAGAAGTATTACCCTTGATAGACTTTGTTGTGAATCGAAGGTACTCATTTCTTCATTGAATTGTGTGGGAATGGGATGAATGAGATGAAAAGTAGGCCATGTTCCATATGCATATCAAATTCATCTGATTCGATACGACATACGTGTTTACCCAGAGTCGGTTCAATTAAATAAAAAAAGAAATGCCCTGAGGACACCACCAGCGCCTCGGCCTGGTGGCATGGGGAATGAAAGGGTCCGAGAATGACCAGGGTTCGATCCCTGGAAATGGCAACAAGTTTGCCACACAAAAAAAAAAAAAAAAAAAAAACAAACAAACAAACAAACAATTTTTTACCAATCCTTTTTCTTTCTTTTTGAGCTGCAAACTCTTTGTGTTCAAAGCTAATGAGTTCTTGAAGTACTTGTGACCTTTCAAAGGAGAATTTTGCGTGATAGTCTTACCTGTTTAATTACCAATTCCACTGAGGACTGTCACCATCGATCAAGTTAATGAATGATGTGGAATGAATTGAACATGCTAAATGAGATATGTCAGGATGATGAAAGGCAAGCCTTATCCTATACACAGTCCCTTCCTCATATACTGGTGAGATGAGTGTAGGAAATTCCATGTTTCTAAGGTAAAGAGTTTTCTCGCGAAAGGTACGATGATCGAAATGATGGGAGGCGGTTCATTCTCTATCCCAAACACTACGTGATCATCCATTGTTTAAACCCTTTTGAGCCCACACACGTGAATAATTTTTAAATTACCCCTGTCAAGAACCACCTCACATTGGGGCAAGCTGGAGGTAAGACAACATCATGAGGTGAGGAAATTGATAGGAATATTCTTGCTCTCACTTGCATCAATCTTCAGGTATTGCTATTACATTGAATTCATACGGTAATTTAAGTGCCTTAGGATGATGAAGAGCAGTTCTTTCTCTATCCAACACACTTTATCCATTGCGTAACCCCTTGAGCCTCGTAAATTCGTTTCATTTAAACCCAATTGGTGATCATCCCCCACACCGGGGCAAGGCAAAAGGCAAATGTTCAAGCAACAGAATCCCGAGTGCCAACAAAAAATGAAAACTCCTCAAGAACCCAAATGTTAAAGCATTACGTGGTTATTAAAAAAAAAGAAAAAAAGAAGGGGCATGAAAAAGCAAAGAAATCCGATAAAAGCAAGGCCAATGCCCATAGAAAATGAAAAAAAAAAAGTCAAGATAAATGATTATCAATTGTAAAAGGGTGTATTCCCAGTGGAGTGGTACTCAAAGAACTCAAATGCCAAGTTTTTATAGTACCTATGAGGAAAATCCCAATGGTGAAAAAGAAGACCGGTGATAATGCCAAAATGATCACCAATTCTCATCCCCCTATACACATTTTGAGCCTAATGATCCATTCACTTCTCAACCCATGAACTCAACCTACGTTACGTCCCTTACAAAGTCTCTTCAGATTAGGGCACCGAAATTAACGTAGGAATTCACATGCTTAAAAGCATCGCTCGAAGAAGTGTGAGCAAGGCCATTTCTATCTCATTCCGCAGGTTCCTTGACTTATAAACCCGAAGGTGATTGCGAAGTATTGTTCTTTCATTAGCCTTGACTCGAAGAGTCCCTCTTTGTTGAGCCATTGACCGAGCCTACATTATTGTCCTGATAAAGACCTCTCAGATTGACCAGGTCGTACCGCTTGCGAGAATACTCGAACCCTTGTTGACATGATGAAAGTAAGATTGAGTGATTCCTGTGATCCAACATTAATGGTCGGGACAAAATAGCCTTCTTAATGAGAGTAAGCGAAAGTCCTTTCTAACTGAAAGTCTCTCATTTGGTATTCTTGAAAATCCATGTCATGAGTGAAATTTATCATAAATGATGATTCTCCCAGAAGTTCGGTGGTGCAAATATGGTAAAACCATCATGCATAAATCTTGATTGAATGGATAAAAGCTTCTTGTGGACTTTCGAGTGTGTTGAATTGCTTACTTCTTTGGCGAATGCATGTATTTTTGCTCTAATCATGTCTGACAGGTGATGTTTCCTTGAAGACCCAAGAGCTCCTGGCATTTATGTTGCCTTTCAGAAGCCTCGAGGTGAGAAACCTCCATGAATATTTGAAGCATATCCTCGATGTTCCAAAACTTCTTTCTACCAATAGGTAAGTGACCTTCACGAATATCCCAGGTTTGTCCTAGGTATTCCCAAATTCTTGATGCTCAAAATTTTTCATTAAGCATTTCATTCTGGATATGAATGCTTTCCAATCTTTTTCGTTATACCTTAGTCTGGATCTAGGTATTTCGAATCTTCTTAATCCAATATTCATCTCACCTAACATTGAGTGTCTATTGGTTAAGTCCCAAAATTTTTGACATCTCAGTCTGATCTGGATGTCTTGAAACTCTTCGTCAAGCATTTCACTGGATGTGAATGTTTTTCGATCTTTTCGTTATACCTTAGTCGGATCTAGGTATTTCGAATCATCTTAATCCAATATTCATCTCACCTAACATTGAGTGTCTATTGTTTAAGTTCACAAATTCTTGACATCTCGATCTGGATCTGATGTCTCGAAACTCTTCGTCAAGCATTTCACTTTGGATGTGAATGTTTTTCGATCTTTTCGTTATACCTTAGTCTGGATCTAGGTATTTCGAATCCTCTTAATCCAATATTCATCTCACCTAACATTGAGTGTTTATTGATTAAGTCCCAAATTTTTTGACATCTCAGTCTGGATCTGGATGTCTCAAAACTGTTCGTCAAGCACTTCATTCTGGATATGAATGCTTTCTGATCTTTCTCGTTATACCTTAGTCTGGATCTAGGTATTTCGAACCCTCTTAATCCAATATTCATCTCACCTAACATTGAGTGTCTATTGGTTAAGTTCCCAAATTCTTGACATCTCAGGCTGGATCTGGATGTCTCAAAATTTTTCCCGTTTAGGCGACCGTAGAATGGTACGGATCCTGGGAAAGCAGTTTCTTTGTGAAGTCATGTTACTATTCTAGGCGATCGTAGAATGGTACGGGTCCTGGACATGTGACACAAACTATCTTGAGTTACTCTACCCTCCTCGAAGGTAAGTTATTCCGGGTAAGTTCCTTTTATCACGGCATTAGCATTTCCATGCATCATATAAATTGCATTTAAAAAAAAAACAAAAAAAAACAAAAAACAACAAAAAACAACAAAAAAACAAAAACAAAAACAAAAAATAGTCCCGCCAAAGTATCATCCATTGCATGTTCATGATCAAAATTTAGGTATCATGTTATCTTTGAATGCAACCTCTGCGAGCTCACCTTCAAAGAGGGGCAGCTGTTGACACCTAAATTTTGCCTAATCATTTAGTAATTAGTTGCATAAATTTTTATTTTTTTTAAAATAATGAAATTGCATTTCATGTAGTTGCATTTGCATCGGTACCAAAAGACAACAAGACGTAGCGGCTCGCGGTCGATTACATGCACAAAAGGTGGTCTCTCTCTTGCTAATCTGAAAACACACAATGAAAGTCAGAGAAAGAAGAAAGAAGAGTTCTTCACGTCCATTGTTTCTTCCTCATTAATGCATGCACATGCATGGATAAAATAGGGAGAACGTGAAAATTCTGGAGAAGCCGCAAGCGTGAAGAAGACAAAGAAAAATTCTCCACTGCACACGCGAGAATTCCGGAGAAGGTTTGCAAGAAGATGGGCTCACAATTTTATAATATTCTCTCCTTCTTGGAGAGCAAATCGGCTAGAAAAGAAAGAAGTTCCTGCACGTCCATTGTCTCTCGCTCATTAATGCATGCACATGCATGCGCAAGAATTCGGCGGAAGTGAGGAGCCTCAGAGAGGCAAAATGAGCCCATGATATATTATATAATATGCTCTCTCTCTCAAGTGTGGGTTGTCGAGAAGTAAACGAGCCATTTGCTGAAGGAGGAAGCAAATAATAAACAAGAAAAGTCAAAAATTGTGGCTATCCTATAGAAGGGAGGGACAAGTAGCCGTATAAGAAGCCTCAAGCGTGCAGAAGAAAGAAGGATCCATGGACGTGCATTTTCTTCCCCTCATTAATGCATGCACATGCACACATGAATGGGGGACGTGAAAATTCCACAGACACATGCAAAAAGATGGGCTGACATTTTATAATACTTTCCTTCCTAGAGATCAGGCGGTGGCCACCATATTTGAAAAAAAAGAAACAAACTTGAACAAGCAAAGGAAAGTTGCGGCTGCTCCTGTTCACCTGCTGCCTATAAATAAGCAAGGAAAGAGGGGGCAAGGAGGGAGAACAGGGGGAAGCATTCACTGGAGAGGTTTGGTGAGAGATTAAAAAAAGGAAGAGATGCTCGTTAGAGAGAACCAAAGAAAATGAGGTCAGGGGGGAAGTAAAAAGAAAAAAAAAATATGAAGTCAGGGGGAGGAGATTAAAAAAAGAGAAAAAGCAGAAAGAGAGACTGCAGAGAGTGAGACGTGAGAGAGAGACAGAAAAGAAGTGACCGAACAGCAGAAAAAAAAAAAAGGAAAAGACCCCTACTGTTCATCTTCTTCGGGAGTTCCTCGCTGCTGCTGGTCGCCCGGCGCTGCAGCCGCCCACCCGCCTCTTTCCTCCTTCCGGCGAGCTCAGGAGCCCGCCGCCGCGCCGCCCTCGCACGCCACCATCACCGCCCGCCACCGTCGCTTCGCTAACAAAGACACCTCCGTAGCACCACCCGAGCCGGCCGCCGCATCCCCCGTCCGGCGGCCGGCGCCGCAACCTTTGCCCTCCGCTCCCAACCAGCGCCTCCTCAACAGCTACCCTGCAGCAGATCCCGAATCCTTCATGCCGTCGCTGCGCCTCCGCCACAGCCGGACCCGAGCCGGACCGCTGCCCCTTCCGCCCCGACGCCCGTTGCTGCTGTCCCTTCACCGCGCTCCGGCCCGCTCGACCCACGACGACCACCGGGCGTTGTTCACCGCCCGACGAGCTGCGCCTCGCTCGTCCACCTACGACGCCGCTCGCCGCTGTTTCTTTGTGCCTCGACCGCCCGACGCCAATGCCCGACGCCGCGTCGGAGTTCCGCCCGTGACCCGGCACCGACGCCGCGTCATCGTTTCTGCTTCGGCGCTCGTCGGCCGTCGCCCGCGGCCCGGCCACGAGCAACGCTCACAACCCCACCTCCTTTGCTTCGACTTGCGGTCGGCTGGGAGCCCCGCTCCACTTGTAGTGCCCGACGTCCCTCTCTCACGCCCGCCCGTGCCGCTGCCTCTCGGTCCGCCTTGCACCACCAGCCACGACGCCCTTTGCTGTCCCGAGCTCGGCGACTCGGCATCACGGCGGCTCTCGCCGCTCCAACCGCACGCGACTCCAAGCTCCTCCCTCGCCGCGTGTTCGCTGCCCTTTGCCGGAGCTCCTCCGACGACTATGTCCACCACCCACTGTTGCCCGTCGCAACAGCAGCCACCCCGGCCATGAGCTGAGTCCCTGTCTTGGTCCATAAAGCACCACTTGTTGAGGCAAATTTGGAAAAAGTCCAAATTAGGTAAGTTTATTTTATTTTATTAGGTAGATCTGTTTTATTTTATGTTATTTTATCTTTAATATTTCATTTTTTTTTTGTTATGTTATTTTATGTTTTTGTTTCTTTATTTGAATTAGTTCTTGATGCATGTTTGAAAATCCCCGACGTACCACCTAATTCGCAACCGCACAATGATTTTTTTTATTTCATCTATAAGGCTTTAGATGGAATAATTAATCACGTGGGAATAAAATTGATATTTTGGTCTTTAAGGCTTAAGATCAATTTATTGATTTTATTAGCGAAACAACCATGGAGGATTTGGTATCTTTTAATTGTTTTGTTTATCTCAAAAATACAAAAAATTTGCATTTGCATTTCATGTAGGTTAGAATTAGGTTTATTTCCTATTTTATGGTTTGCATATTTAGAATAGGAATTTTATTTCGAATTAAAAAAAATAAGGAAATCAAATCGATCAATTTAGGTTGCTAGTTTTAACTTAGGCTTCATATTTAATTACTTGGCAATTTTTAATTTCGAAATTAATACAAAAACATTAAAAAAAATTAGAATTTTGGCACTCTTTGCATATCATTGCATTTTAGGGTAAAATTTCATATAGTTTAAATCTAGATAATAGTTTTTTTTTTAATTTGAGAAATTTTTAGATAGATTGCATTTTAGTTAGGAATTTCTAAATTAGGATAACATTCTAGTTTAAATTAGGATTTGGTTTAACCTTATTCCTAATACAAATTAGGTGATATTTTAATTTAGATAGATAATTTTCACATTTTTTCTAATTCCGAATTTCATGAAAAAAAAAAATGTCTTAGAATAAATTAGTTTTATTTTCTAAGATAGATTGCATGCTTATTAAGAAAACACAAAAACATCGCATTTGCATCATATAATTTAGGCTATATTATCATGTCATATTATTCCATGTTAGATTAGTAGCATGCATTGCATATTGCATGATTTTCATTAAATAAGTAAAAAAAGAAATTGCGTGTTAATTAGAAATCATATCTAGGGTTGTTGATATGAATTACGATCTAACACTTGGATGCTTTCGTTGTTATGAGGTAAGTCCTGTAATTTATTCATCGCTTTCTTGGGTGTTAAATTGGTGGTTTGCGCACCTGCATGAACACCTCACATGTTAGGAAGATAAATTAAAATCAATTACAGCTGCCTGCAAAAAAACATTTTTGAAAATAAAAAAGAATGGTACCGAAAGGGCATTAGAGAAATCTAGTGTAACCAAGTCCCCGAACTCACAATCTCTGGTTCGTAGGAGTAAAGTAAGTCTCCCATTACTTTACTTGAGTTTCTAATCAACCCGCCAAAAATAGATTAGTGGCGACTCCTAATTGAAAATCAATTGCATGTTAAGAACTTGAACCTAAGTCGCGAATTGGTATGGGCTTGGGAGAGCCCGAGTTAAGTCTAGGCTTAACAATCCATTAGCCGAACCCTTAGGTGGTCGAACCCGCTTCGGGGAGGTCGCGACACTCAGCATGCCATAGAGCTTTCATGAACAATTGGGTTATGAGCACTTAGCTCTCACAAATTCTTTCGTGTTTCTAATGAATTGAACGCTCATTTGTTTACCGATGAAGTTCTTCACGACAGCTTCCTTGAACTATTTGACATCGTCAAATCTCATGCCCACAGACAAAACAGGTTTATCAATAGTTGGATCATAGCAAGGGCACTTACTTTTGCTTTGACGAGCAAGTTCTTCATCATCATTGTCAAACTCATTCTCCGAATTAGCAACTTCATCGCCGCAGCTTTCTTCATCTTCACTTCTATTATCTTTAGCTAGAGCTCCACCCCTATTTACTGGCTCGGGTATCTTTGCTAAAGCTGCAAGTTTTTTCTCAGAAATTCCCTTTGTTTTTATCTTGACTGTGCGCATTCATTATCATCTTCGTCACTTGGAAAATTTACTAAAGCCAAATATTCATCTTCCGATTCATTGGATAAAGCAATTTCCCATTCTAATCCAAAAAAGTCTTCATCGCTCACGTCTTCACCCAAATCTTCACCCAAGATTTCAGGACATCTCCATGTTTGTTCATCTCTATTAATATGACTTCTCTCCCTCTCATTTTGCCTTTCATCTAACATAAACTCATCCCCGACCTAATTACTCGCTTGAATATGATCCCTCACTTCTTTAGTGGTGGTCTGCTCATCCGCATCCTCATCCTCACCATCCTCATCCTCATCCTTATCCTCACCATCACTATAATACTCAACATATACCTTAGCTTCTTCACCGTGAAGATAATAGTAAACGATATCTTAATACCATTATCGTCATTAAAAAATCCCAAGCCATCCTTCAATTCCTTCCTAGGAACACAATAATGTAGTTTTTGCACTTTGCATCATAAAAAAATACACCAAATCTATCAGAAAATCAATATATAATGGCTTCCGAACATTGACGATAGATAGTACCTTCATTTCCACTAGGATATTCCCAATCCTCGGTGCCAATAAGAAACTCTCCACCATAGTAAACAATGATGCCTACTTGATTCATGTCCATGTCGATGCTGCACCCAATGAAAAAAAGAAAAGAAAAAAGTCATTGCTTATTAGGACCACATGACAGAATTAGCAACTTCACATGCAGGTCCTTGTCGATTTGTTGTCAATAAAAAAATGTAACTAATCTCCCTAATTCAATGCCTTCACAAAAACAAAAGAAACCGAATTGAATAAACAAAGTGAGGTCCCCACCATCATTTTTTCAATTCAATCACATTCAGTCCCCCACTGTTTCCCCCACAGAAGCAGTCCAATTAATTAAATAAATTCGATCCCACCACTATTTCCCTCCAAGTCGAGCCCCATTTTCCCCTCCACGCCCTATTTTTCTATTTAGTCCCCACAAAAGAAAATGAACAAACGACGGAACCCTCAATTTTTCAATTCAATCCCCACCACTTTCCCCCTGAGCGAAGCCCTCAATTTGCCCTTCACGCCCTAACTTACCCATCGGAATCCTAAATTTTTCACTAAATTGACTCACATAGAGAACATGACAAACATGAGTGAGTGAGAGTTGGGGACGCAACTAGTGAACAAACACAAACGACGGCACAACTACAACGGTGGCCAAGTGATGGCGGGCAAGAAAACGATAGTGGGTGAGCAAGCTACCGGCGGCGTCGAGTGAGAACCATATAGAAACGCCGTTTTTGGCCGTAGTAAATCCACTCTTCTATTTTACAAAACGACGATCGTTTTGTAAGTGATCCACTTGGATTAGTAAAACAATGTCGTTTCTTATGAAGAAAGAAAAACGACGTCATTTTATGCCATCCACCGTGGACAGTCTTAAGAATTGTCGATTTTTTTTAAATATAAAAGCCATGTAATCATTTTAGCCAGAATATCTCGCCGGTAATACCAAAGTGATTGTTTTATTTTCCGATTTGACACTTGAAGTGATTTGACGGAAACTTTTGATACCAAAGTGAGCATCGTACATAAGTTATGGCACTGATAGTGTACTTCTCCCTTTAACATTGAGTCAGACCTCATAGCCGAAAAGGAAGAAAAGAATTCGCAAGGAAAATTCTCGGGCATTTAAGTGGTATCATAATCTTTTTCATATTTATCCTTTGTTAGTCAAAATATTGTGAACTGAATTAATTAGGTTAGGCCTCTGAAGGAGTGTGTTCAATTCTAATTACGAGGAGAAAACCCACTATAAATTTCTTTCTACTATTCATTATGTATGAAATGTGAATTCTTATGTGTTTTTCATATTTATATCGTCCTCAATAGTATCTGATCAGATGATCCCCGGCCATTCTACACTGCCAATTGAATATTTCAAGTCAAGATTTTCAGGATTGACTCTGATGGTCAGCAATTCCAAAGCAGCTTACGTCAACGCGGTTAAGTGCAATTCCAAACCTTATAAGGTTTCCTAATATTATAGGTGTTATATAATATGCCCAATGGCCACCTTCTAGCAACCAAACAGGGTACATTGAAGTAGTTTATACATATTGAAACCATAGACTTGTAAATTTCAAAATTTGAGTGAGAATTAATCAAAGCTTGATTGACTGCACTAAAGGATTGACTTGATCAGGTGTGACATCTCGAAATTTAGCCTCATTTCGAATATATGAAATGATTGTTTCGTTAACGTGCTTATGGTTATTTACTTGGAACTGATCACTCACGAGTTAACTGATCTATTATGTGAGGCCGTTAAGGGATATAAACGCAATAGGCTAAAGAATTCGATTAGAAATCAACTGCTCGACCATAATAATCGGCAAGGGCCAATACAACATTGTTATAAATCGATTAGCAAACGGATATAAGCCGATTTGATAGAAGTACGTAGTCGAATTGCAGGTGGTTCCATATGATTATGATATTCGCGTCAAACGGCAATAACCCAATTTTCCATCGATATTACATTCGGGACACATAATTGAACCCTTGCGATTACATGCAACCGAAGCTCATCGACGATTTGGAGATGCATAAATGTGGATCGAAAATTACCGATAAAGGGTCAAATGCGCTAAAACCCCTAAAAGTTACACGATAGATTAGGTTGTACTAAAGTTGCGTTCGATTGATTTTAACCGTGGAATTTAATTTGGTTTCGAAAATCGAACGTTAGAGCATGTAATGATTTATTTATTGAACGTCATCTCATCTTTCGTCGAAATTTCGATGAGTCCAAAATTTTGCATAAAAACAATTTTTAGACAAAAAGGATTTAATTATGGGAAATTAGAGGTAATTTTTGATTGGGTGACCAAGGATGAGCATAGAGACTTTGAGGCATAGGTGATGATGATTTAGATATTTTCCTAAGTCTTTGATTGGTTGGTTCTCTCTCTCTCTCTCTCTCTCTCATGCCCCAATCCTCGATCAAGTGACCATCCCTTGGTGGTCGATTAAATTTGCGACGTCTCAGGATGGTTGCCAACTCATTCATTTTATTGCACATGTGGAAGCAAAATAAAATCCCCTGACAGCAAACAACATAGGATAAAAAAGCAGGAAACAAATTTCACAACCAAGACACGCCTTTATAAACAACCAACTAGTTTTTATACAGAACTAGTCTATTCAAACAGAAAATCCTACAAGTCCTCTAGGCACACAAATCCCCAATTGAAAACTTCGAGGTCTCCTAGGACTTAGGTCCAGTACTGCACCACCCGGAGGGTTAGCTGTACCCTCGCCAAAAGCGATGTCTATCATCAAAGCTAGGACCTCAAAATCCAGTAGGGGACCCACTCTTTATCCATTGAGCCCACATCGATACCATGCTCTGAATCGATAGGGTACCCTTTAAGGTAGGCCCATATCGACTCAGATGATAGTCCTCACGAGTTCATAGACTCAGACCCCGTGGCCTCCAAGAACAGGGATATCGGTAACCTGCTCGGTGACCCTCCTAGGTTGACCAAAACATTCCGGAGCAACCGCTATTTAAGGACCTAATAATATTAAAGCCAATGACGGGGTGAGACAATGTTTTAGCAAGTTCACCCCCTAAACCCTATTAGGAAGGAAATACACCTAAGGGCGGCCTAACCACACAATCATAGAGACTCACCTTATCTCAGTTCTCCTTGCACGTTAGCATAGTTTATATACACAATGCATATAATTGATGTACACATCAATTGGAACATCTCAATCAATTTCAATCAATCACAGGGGGTCCTAATTATAGGGCCAAATCGTTATGACACGTTCCATTCTATGCCACATAATTTTGTCCAATAATTAGGCGCATCTATCTCAATCAATCGTGCTTTCCAATTGATTACTACTTGCATAGGCAGTTTTACTCGACGAACATCAGTCCTCTAGCGTAGCCAGGCTTCGTCTCACTCCTTTGAGCACGGCAAGATCCATCGACACACATAGGGGATGACATTCCCGAAGGAGCTTTAGTCCAGAATCTACTACGACTAACTTTCGTTGTCCAGGGGCGTCCCATATAGGGTCAAAGTCTTACTGACGCACATCGGGGAGGGGTTCTCTTAACCAACACACAATTATTCAATTCTGGCCAAGGACATTGTGCTTTGCACTCACATGCCTCAATTAAGATAAGGACCTTGGTTTGTTTTCTTTGTATTAAAAACACTCGGTGAAAATAATCATGTGTGGGTACACGGTCAGATTGAACCTTAAAAATTGGTATCATTCCCTTTAAATCCCACTATTTGATATAGTATTTTAAACCATTTTCGGTGTCAAAACCCGACACCTGGTATTTTCTAAATAATTACCAAAATTTCCAAATTTTGAATTAAATACTCAAAAATCAAAATCATCATTAAATTGCACTCAAATGCATAAACTAAGAACACAATTACAATCAGCATGAAATTCCAGTCACCGGTTATCCCGATATAATTTTCAAAAAAAATAATTAATTAAATAAGTATCAAAATTAAATAAATAATGCAAATTAAAAATCATAATTGCTCACTTTGGCCGGAAATGCTAATCTAACCACCTAAACGGGTCTAGAAAATTTCCAAGCCTATTTAGATAAATAATGCAATCTATCTAGTTTCTAATTAGTCTATTCTAACCATTTAACATGCACAATTGAATAATTAAATCACTAATATAATCTAAGTAACCACCTAAACCTTAATTAGCATAAACTAATCATCCCTTAAGCATCATTAACTCCATAAGTAGAGTTTAGTAAGTAAACTCATCGGTTTAGCGTTTCGATGCGTTCATAGCAATGAACAGAGGTTTGGAAGGGCTCAGAAAAGCTTCACGAAGTTGCTGAGCTCGGTTCTTCTTGCTGGCCGAAGAAGCTGAACTGAGCAACAACAGCGGCTAGGGATGGCAAGACGAGACGGTAGGTGCTGTTGTGAGCAACGATGGGACTTTTGGCAGCTGGATGGTGACGGTAGAGCTCCGATGGGGCTTCTATAGGGATAGACATAGGCAGCTCGGACGCGTGGACGAGCAAGCTGGCGCATGAGCACAACGGAGATGCGCGAATAAGCATGCAAGCAGGGGCGGCAACAACGGGCTCAGGTGGCTTTCGGCGAGCTCGGGCGGCGGTCGACGAGCTAGGGGAGGGAGCTAGCCGGTTTCTCCTGGTTTCTAAGCTCTCTAAAGACTCAACAATGGAGAAAGCAAGTCTCAAGGAGGAAAAAGGAGTTGCTAAAGAGAGGGGGACCCCAAATGGCTTCCAAGCTTTAACACTTGTCCAATTCACACCTCAAATGCCCCCCCAGCCTTGGTTGTCATCCTCAGCAATTTCCTTCCTCAAGCTTCCCCAACAAGCTTCCCAAATAGTCCAAAAAGTTGCTCCCCTAGCTACGAATTTGGACATTTGCTCTTCCATTTCATTCAATACCCCTTCAATTGAAGCCCAAACTATTCAACCAAGGTGTCCTCGTCCATCTCATGATTTTCCCTTGTCAATTGAACCAACTTGACGACCAAAGATGTGACCAAAAACGGTCAATCCAAAATAATCTTACTTTGATTTTCCGTCGAAAATCTCGATTTGCAAAAAAATATTCGGAGGATGAGTTGACGTTTCTAAAATGAATCGTGACATGACAGAACTTTCAATTTCTGAAATCGGGTTTAAATTCACGGTTTATTTCAACTGGGCACAATTTTAGCGGGACCTAATATACCGGGTAGCTTTCAGAAGTTTTTTGTGCAATTGACCCGTGGTCGATTATTTTCAAGCCACATTATGCATCTTCAACACATTGGCAACTCTCGGTTGTCGTGAAAATCTTGAAATTTCAAATATAGGCACATGTTACATAAATGACAAAAAAATTGGTCTAGTATCGTTCGATGAGAATTTTGCAACTAGGTGAAATCACCCACGCACTAATCACATATCTCTATCGAATCTACCTATCTCCGATCTCTGGTCAATTTTTGACATTGCCGTAATGACCCTTGCAAATTAGCACGGTCGAGCAATCGATTTCTGGTCGAATTTTCAAGTCAATTGCGTTACAATTCCTTCACGGTTTCACTAGATAAACTAGTTATCTCGTGAGTGGCCAACTCAGAGAAAAAGGCTATAGGTGCGTCGATGAAAAGCCCAACTCATTCAATTAAAAACTGAATCGGAAATTCAAAATGTCATATACTCTCTCTCTCCCACTCTTCTTCCCCTCTCTAATGCGTGAAATCCCCCCCCCTTCTGCTAATTTTTCCTTTTTCTCATCTTCTTCCCTTAGCCTCATCTTCTCCATTTCCCCTTCATTTTCTGCCACACCACTCCAGCATCATCTTCACCAACATCCCATCTTCACACCCTCCCGTATCACAGCAGCATCATCGCCTCACAACCTCGCCACCACTCCAGCATCATCTCCTCCCACCACCACCACCACCACAACACCACCTCATGCCCTCAGCACCACCACCAGCTCACCCGAGTACATCACGTCCGCCTACAGTTGTAGCTCCACCGCAGCCCACCTCACATCCAGCGCACTGCATCATCGCCAGCCACCACCGCCGGAACTCTAGCGACTTCACCACTGTTCCCTCCACACCACAGCAGCAGCCCCACATGCTCATCCCTGCTGCTAGCTCCACTCCAACATGCTCGAGACTTCACCACACCAACCACCATCCGCCCAACTTGAGCTCTCCTTTTGGCCGAGAGCTTAAGGGGATCGCCACTGCTGTCGTTGAGCCCCATTTGATCTGCAAGTGGCACATCCTCGATGCCGTCGCGTCGGTGACGCCACGAGCCTGCCACCTTCGAAAACCCGAGAGTTAACTCCCTAATCGTTGATTAGGCCCTTAATTGAACTTAGGGGCGATTAGATTAGCACTAATAGTGTTTAGTCTTAATTAAGTTTAGTTTAGTTTAATTGAGATTAAGAATGGTTTAGATTAATTTTAACTGTGATTAGTTTAAGTAATTACAATTAGATTAATTAATCATGGTTAGATTAATTAATCGAGTTTAGTTTAATTAATCATAATTAGTGTAATTAGTGACGGATTAGTCGTTACGTAAAATTTTACGCTCGTTTTCTTGATTGAGATTATGCATGATTTTGATAGTTTGTACGTATGAGATTATACAATTGATTGCTCTATGGTAGTTATCGATTTTTAATGCATAACTTGGCCTTATGGGCAATTAAATGGAAATAGAATGAGGTGTCGGGTTTGGACGCCAAATTTTATGTGCCCAATAAAATAATGAGGTTTTAAAATAGATGCGTACAAAGTTTGACAGGTTGATTTTGAATACGTGACCGCGTACAAATTTTTTTCTAAGAGTTTTAAAGAAAAAAAAAAGGGTTGCCCAAATTTGTTATTTGAAGGCAAAATATGGTGTTCTTGGCTAATTGCGGCAATAAAAGTGGACTTGATTGGTTATGTGCTTGAGTGGTCACGTAATTGAACCCGTCACCCAACGTGAGTTTAGGGACAATGCTCGATTTTATCGAATGCCCGGTGGGGGTTCGGAAGCCGAGTTGTGATTGAAGCCGGATTGATGCTCCTTTATGGAATGCCATCTAGGTGGGGGTTGTAGATGTTGGCGTGCCCGATGGGGCGAGACGATGCCCGATTACGCTAGATGTGACATCCTAGATTTTCAATTCTGTTTTCAATTAAATAAATCGGACCTTTCATCAATGCGCCTATAGTGCTATTCTCAAAGTTGATCACTTATGAGATAACTAGATTATCTGGGGAAGTCATTAAGGAATTTTAATGCAATAGACTTGGGAATTCGACCATGATTCGATTACTCGACCATGCTTATCTGTAAAGATCATTACGGCACAGTTAAAAGTCGATTAGAGATCAGAGATAAGTCGGTTCGATAGAGATGTGTGGCTAAACGTGGGTAATTTTACTAAATTACAAAATTCTCACCAACCGACATAAACTAGTTTTTCTATCGTTTTGATACCCTATGTCCATATTTGAATCATCGAGATTTTTATGACCACCGAGAGTCGCCAATGTGTCGAAGAGGTTCATTATGGCTTGAAGAAAATCGACTATAGGTCATTTACATTAAAAATTTATGAAAGCTATCCAGTAGCCTAGGTCACGCTAAAATCGCGCTAGATTGAAATTAACCGCGAATTTGAATCCGATTTCAGAAATTGAAAGTTCTGTCATGTCACAAGTCCTTTAAGTCATTTACATTAAAAATTTCTAAAAGCAATCCAGTAGCCTAGGTCACGTTAAAATCGCGCTAGATTGAAATTAACCGCGAATTTGAATCCTATTTCAGAAATTGAAAGTTCTGTCGTGTTACAAATCCTTTTAGGAACTTCGGGCTGCATGGTTGCACTTGTTTCTGTTCCCGGAACAAAAATTTCTGTTTTTTTGTTCCTGGGAACAAAAAAAACAGAAACGCGTTTGTGTGCGTTTCTTTCTTTTTTGTTCTTTTGTTCCCAGAACAAAAAAAACAGAAACAAGAAACACAAATTTTGTGTTTCTTGTTTCCTAACACAATTGAGAAATACTTTTTTTTTTTTTTTTTCTTTTTTCTCTTATTTTCTTTCTTCTTTCTTTTGGCCGGTCGCCGGCCTCGGCCATGGCCGGCGACCGGCCGACGAGGGCCGGCGGCCTCGCCCGCCACGGCGAGGCTCGCCGCCCAGCGGCGAGGCCGACGCTCGCCGTCCCCGGCGAGGCCGAGGCTCGCCGTAGGCGGGCGAGGGTCGGCCTCGCCATGGCTGGCGAGCTCGAGCTCGCCCGGATCCGCGAGGCCGACCTCGCCCGCGGCCGGCGAGCCTCGGCCTCGCCGAGCCACCGCCCGCGACGCCGACCTGCGGTGGCTCGGCGAGGCCGAGGCTCGCCGGCCGGGCGAGGTCGGCCTCGCCGGATCTGGGCGAGCTCGAGCCGCCCGGCGGCCGGCGAGCCTCGGCCTCGCACGGGCGGTGGCCCGGCGAGGCCGCGCCTCGCCGCCGGCCCGGGCGAGCTCGGCCTCGCCGGATCAAGCGAGGCCGACCTCGCGCCGGCCGGCGAGCTCGATCTCGCCCGGATCCGGCTTCCGAGCTCGCCCGGGCCGGCGAGGCCGAGCTCGCCCGGCGGCCGGCGAGCCTCGGCCTCGCCGGCGGTGGCCGGCGAGGCCGCGCCTCGCCCGCCCATTGGCGGCTCGGCCCTCGCCGGCCGGGCGAGGCTCGGCCCTCGCCGGCCGGTCGGCCAAGGCCTTGGCGGCGACCGGCCAAAAGAAGAAAAAAATGAAAAAGAAAAAAGAAAAAAGGAAAAATAAGAAAAAAATAGAAAAAATAAAAGAAATAAAAAAATTATCCAAATTTACCAAACATGTTTCTGTTTATTTTTTGTTCCCTTAACAAGTTTACCAAACACGCTTTTTGTTCGAAATTGTTCCCGAGAAACAAACACTTTTTTCTATTTACGTTCCAACAATTTTTAAACGAAACGTTACCAAACGCGCCCTTCAACTCAATCTCCAAAGATTTTTTTGCAAACCGAGATTTTGGCGGAAAAAGTTGATATAGGGCCGTTTCAACTGGGAAATTTCAAAGACCATTTTTTATCGCAAAATTGAGATGCAAGTAGGTTTTAATGGCATGAAAAAATGCCAATTTGATCAATGG
Organism: Eucalyptus cladocalyx; assembly: GCA_017140615.1. NCBI lineage: Eukaryota > Viridiplantae > Streptophyta > Magnoliopsida > Myrtales > Myrtaceae > Eucalyptus > Eucalyptus cladocalyx. The sequence goes on from CM029518.1 coordinate 44,780,249, forward strand.
CTCAATAATTGAATTTTTTAGAGCCAAATTGGTTTATTTCAAGAAGATATTGAGTTGGATTTGAGCCAATTCCAACCAAAATTCGCATGCCCCCTTTGGACCCATCAATTGGACCACTTCAAGGCTTCTAGAGGAAGCCAAAGGGATGAGAAATTGGCTGTGGAAGACAACAAGCTTGGTGGGACACACCAAGGGGACCAAGGGAAAGAAGAAAGGCCAAGAAGGACCCTCCACCAGCCAAAGCTGTCCCCCTCCCTCTCTCTTTACTTTACTGCGCCGACCCCCCCCCCCCTCCCCCATTGCAACCCTTGAGACTTCCAGCAAGCCCAGAAAATCGACCAGCATCTCTTCCTTCGCTGTTGAAGCCCCGTCGGATCGCCACTCGTGCCATCGTCATGCCCTAGAGCTATTCGCCATCTGCTTGCTCACGCGCCGGACCTGTGCACCCTTGGCCGTCGTTTTGCCTCAATCGTGAGCCTAGGCCATCCCTGGAGCTATTCGAGCTCACCTTGCTGTCGCCGGAGCCGCCTAGCAACCTGCCAAGCTTCGCCAAGCCTGCTGCAACCATTACCGGTCCTTACTCGTTGTTTCAGCCTCAACCAGCCACCATCTGACCTTGTTCAACCTAACTATAGAAGCCAAAGCTAGTGGGTCTCACAGCCACTATTTGGCCCGTTTTGGCGCCCTTCCAAACCTTGAAAGGCGTGCTCCTTTGGAGTTTCACAACCCTCTTCGCCTCACCATCATTTTGATCTAAGCGAATCGTTAATCAAGTGAGTTTAACTCACTAATCCTTACTTAGTAAGTTAATAACGCTTAAGGGTTGTTTAGTTTAGATTAAGTATGGATTAGGTGGATAGTTAGAATAGATTCGTAATTTAATTAATTGTTATTCCATGTAGGTGGTTAAAGTAGTGTAATTAGAGCCTAGACAAGCTCTAATATTTATCTAGAGTGGTTCGGAAATTTTCCGAATCCGTCTCGGCTTTTAATTAGGTGTTACGAGCCTAAGTGTGCATTTTTAGTATTTAATAATTAATTTTCATAATTATTTATTTATTTATTTATTTTTTGGAAATTAGACCGGGATAGTTGGTTACTGAAATTTTGTGTTGATTTCAATGGTGTGACATGTTTATTTAATTGACTATTATTTTGTGCAAATTGAGTGTGGCTGGTGATTTTGGGGATTTATCCCAAAATTTATTTATTTTTGATAATTAATTAGGAAATTACCGAGTGTCGGTTTACGACGCCAAAAATGTGTTTATGGACTATTGAAATCAATGGGATTTTAAAATATGAAAATATTATATTTTGGCTAAGGCCAATTGTGTATCCACACATGATTATTTTTATCGAGAATGATAAAAAAATGGTAAAAATGTTAGACCATCATGATGATATACTACATCAACTTACGGGCTCTGATGTGTCAACTTAAAGTGAGCAGTATACCGGTATACTATATCAGCCTGCGGGTCTCGATATGTCAGCTTAGAGCAAGCAATATACCTAGCAGCTTCTAGTGAGCATTATTAGTATACTATATGAGCCTGCGGGTGATATATCAACTTAGAGCAAGCAGTATATTATTTATCAGCTTAGTGCAAACTATATTATCTATTTTCAACTTAGAGTGAGTAGTCCGTAAGGTAGTCGAACTTTATAGATAGTATTGATGGAGATGACCGGGAAATGATCATGATGACATGTAATCAACTGAATTGATTGATTGATGATTTGATTTGATTTGTTGAAATGATTGGATGGTTACTTGAATTGTATTGACTTGCATGAAGAGATTGAGGCTAAAGTAAGCCCTCTGACTAGTGTTTATGCTTAGGCAGCCTTATGGCGTATTTTCTTCCTAGTCGGGTCTTAGGGAGTTGAATTTGCTGAGACATCGTCTCACCTCGTTGTGCGATAACAATTTCAGATCCCTAGATGGCAACTCTTCCTCCTAGCGTTTTGGTCAACCGAAGATCACAGAATAGGTACTCTATATTTCGATTCATGGGTACCCTAGGGGTCTAGTCTATGAGCTCGTGAAGTCTGTGGTTTGGGTTGATGAGGCTCTACCCCATAAGATACCTCATCAATACAGATCATGGTACCATCGTGAACGGCATGGACAGAGAAAGGGTCCTATACCGGAATCCGAGATACCTATGTATTTGTTGGAGATTGAGGAGGTGAAGGAAGAGGAACTGTAGTTTTATAAACCCCCTTGTTTTGTAGACCTAGCATATATATATATATATTGGTTCGTGTATGACTTGTTATTATATGTATATATAAGTGTGTTGTTGGTTTTCAAAATTATGGCCTTACTTTCATATCCCATCTTGTTGTTGTCTGGGGATTTTTTTTTTTTATTTCTTCCGCATGTGCATTAAAATAAATGGGTCGACGATGCGTCCTGAGACATCGTTTTTTTTAATCAACCGCAGAGGGATGGGCATGTGCTCGAAGGATTGGGGCGTGACACCAGAAGACTGCCGACACTTGCGTGGGCCGTGGCTCGAGGGGTCACAATAATTGGAACACGTATGTCGACAATGCGTGTGAAATTCTTGTATGTGTTCTAATTACTATTTATGTACGTTACTCTGTTATTATTGTACAATACATGCTAATGTGCAGGGATGTGTTGAGGCGATGTGAGTTTATGTGTGGCACATGCTTAGGCCACATTCAAGGCGAAGTTGTGTCCTAACCGAGGCTTAGGGATTTTAACTCGCTCAAATTTTATCTCACCCCATCGTTGATAACCTTTTTCAGGGCCGTAGTGTGGAGATCTACTAAGTGCGGATGTAATGGGCACAAGATGCGACACTTTTTGGCTGGCCTTGACGTTAGTGAAGTTTAGGTTAACCCTAATCTCTAAAGGTTTTTGAGAGGGTCGCTAGGAAGCGGCCATTGAAAGGCTTGTATTTATTAAACTTCTTAGGGGTAATAGTGGACAAATAAATATGTTGTTTTCAGCAACATTTGTTGTGCTTTACTATCCCTATATTTTGTTTATTGACCGGGTGTTTATTTAATTCGCTTTCACATGTGTATAATTAAAAGAAAGAAAAAAAAAGAAATGAGTTGGCGACGCGTCCTGGGATGTCTCATTTTTAATCGACCGATGAGGGATGTTTGCATACTCGGGATTCGGGGCGTGACGTCCCCACCCAGAGTGGTATTAGAGCCTGGTCAATGTTTGGAGTGATAAGGTGTGATGGGTCATGGGATAGTTAGTAGAAAAAACATTTTCCTTACGCCTGTGCTTGTGATTGATTAATTGTTTTGCGCGGGTCTCTTAGATTTCTAATTCTGTATTAGAATTGGAAAGTAGGTTTCCGTAAGGATCGCCACTATTGCCACCAATGGCGTTGCTGCTATTGCCGCTGCACCTACCAAAGTCCCACTAGGAAACGGGAATGGTGAACGGCTTATGCATAAGCTGGTAGAGCAATTCTTGAAACTAAAGTCACTAAGGTTCACTAGAGCGGGCGATCTGAAAGTTGCAACCTTCTAGATCTGAGAACTAGAGATAGTCTTCGCACTGCTGAGGTGCTTTAAAGAAGACAAGGTAGTCCTGGCGACCCACCAATTGCAAGGTAACGCGAGTATTTGGTAGGAAGCCACCAAAGGGAGAGTATCTCCCGAAGGTATGGTCTCGGAGTGGGATACCTTCGTTGAGGTCTTCTATGGAAAGTACTTTTCGAATTACGTGAGGGAGCAGAAAAGGGCCGAATTCCAGCGTCTTCGTCAGAGTCAGATGTCCGTGGACTAGTACAAGACAAAGTTTGCTAAGTTGTCCAAGTATGCACCAAGGCTAGTTAAGGACCCGGTGGACAAGCCAAGGAGGTTCAGAGATGGTCTGAAGCTAGAGATCAAGGACTTGCTGGTACCATTGAATCTCAAGGACTATGATGAACTGTACGAGAGGGCCCAGCTGATAGAGAGGAATCTGAATGAGCATGCCACCACATCTAGGTCGCAGTTTGTGCTCAATAGAGATAACAATCGGTTTGGGAAGATGCCGATGCCAGGAGAAAGTATTCCATTCCTCCCAATCGAAAGGGTGGAATCGGAAAGACGGCACCCAACTCGAATGGTGTGTGTCGATTTTGTGGAAGGAAGCATGGACTAATCCCGTGTCTTGCTAGAACGAGAGCGTGTTACAAATGAAGCCAGCACAGCCACCAAGTGAAGAATTGTCCATGCAGGCCCTGGGGAGCACGGACACCATTGCCAGAGATAGGGCAATCAGGAGAGAGTGTATCACGGAACACACAGTAGGGAATTTTAAGCAAGCCTCTGATGTAGGGAAGGGTGTATGCTGTCACCAAAAGGGAGGCGAAAGACTTACAGAACATGGTTACAGGTATGGTCTGCTAATGCTTTATTTGACCCTGGAGCTACCCATTCATTTTATTGTTGAGCATTCGTAAAGTTAGTAGGATTAAGTTCAGAGCCGTTGGAAGCAGTCATTAATATATCCATCCCATTAAAAGATAAAGTGTTGTCGGTGATAGGGTGTCCTAGTTGCAAGTTAGTGATCAGTGAGCGAAAGGGAATGATAGATTTGATTGTGCTAGTCATGTTTAATTTTGATGTGATTATTGGTATGTATTGGCTCATCAAGCAATGAGCTATTGTAGACTATTATCGTAAATCGATTTAGTTTAACCCATTAGTGGGTGAAAGTTTCGAGTTTATTAGAAGTCAATGAGGACCCTCGATTACCTTAATCTCGTCACTTGAGGCAACCCGACTATTAGAGGTGGGTTGCCAAGGTTATTTGGTAACCGTAGTTGATACGTCAATTGAGGAGCTAAGAATGGAGGACATCGTCGTGGTGCAAAAGTTTTCTAACATGTTTCCTAAGGAATTGCCTAGTTTGTCCTTAGAAAGGGAGATAGAGTTTGTGATTGAGTTGGCCCTTGGGATGGAGCCAATTTATAAGGCTCCTTACCGCATTGTGCTATCAGAGTTAAAGGAACTAAAGGTGCAGATGTAGGAGTTGTTGGACAAAGGATTTATACGCCCTTGTGCATCGCCTTGGGGAGCGCCAATTTTGTTTGTAAGGAAGAAGGATGGTTCATTACATCTTTGCATCGACTATCGGCAACTCAACCAGGTAACAATCAAGAACAAGCATCCGTTGCCAAGAATTGATGACTTGTTTGATTAGCTACGGGGAGCTTCAATATTTTCCAAGATAGACTTGAGGACAGGTTACCATCAGCTAAGGATTAAGAAGGAGGATATACCGAAGATGGTTTTTCGTACACGTTACGGCCATTATGAATTCACCGTAATGCCATTCAGTTTGACTAATGCCCCACCTGCTTTCATGGATTTGATTAATTAAGTGTTCAATGAGTATCTAGACCAGTTCATGATTTTGTTCATTGACGACATCTTGGTGTATTCAAGAAGTCTAAAGGAGCATGAACGACACTTAAGAACGGTGCTTCAGACCTTGCGAGAACACGAGTTATACGCCAAGTTTAGTAAATGTGAGTTTTGGCTAACTCATGTAGCTTTCTTAGGTCACGTGATTTATGGCGAAGGGATTTCTATGGACCCGACCAAGATAGAAGCCGTGATAAACTGGCCAAGACCAACGATAGTGACCAAGGTTCAAAGTTTCTTAGGATTGGCAAGCTACTATAGATAGTTCTTGGAAAGATTCTCTGCAATAGCCATGCCCTTGACACGATTGTTGAAGAAGGAAGAGAAGTTTGAATAGATGGATAAGTGGGAGTGTAGTTTCCAAGAGCTCAAGCAGAAGCTAACTACCGTGCATGTGTTGACAATTTCGTCTAGACTTGGAGGATATGAAATTATAGCGATGCGTTGTACGGAGGATTGGGCTGCGTTTTAATGCAACATGGGAGAGTTATTGCATATAATGCATGACTTGGAAATCACAGCAATCATCTTTGCACTAAAGATTTGGAGACATTACTTACACGGAGAAAAGTTCCAGATTTTTCCGGACCTCTAGAGTCTGAAGTATTTATTCTCTCAGAAAGAATTGAACATGAGGCAACGTTGTTGGATGGAACTTCTCAATAACTATGACGGTGACATCTTGTATCATCCCGGAAAAGTCAATAAGGTCGTAGACACGTTAAGTTGAAAGTCATCGATTGCACCGATGATGGTTCAGGAGTGGATCCTACTCGAAGGAGTTCGAGATTCGGATTTCAAGTTTAAGGTAGGCCACCTTTTAAGTCTCATGGCTACCCTTAGAATGGAACCAGAAGTGCAGGTAAAGATTTAGACATTGCAGTTGACAAACCCTAAAATCGAGAAAGTTCTGCAAGAGGATGCGGAAAAGAGGAAAGCTGACTTTCAAGTTACTTAGGATAGAACACTAAAGTTTCGTGGGCGATTATGCGTACCCGACGATGTGGGGCTTAAGGAGGAAATTTTATCGGAAGCCCATTGTAGTAGTTACAGCATTCATCCGAACAATGCAAAGATGTATCAGAATATGCATCAATACTATTGGTGGAACGGTATGAAGGCGGATATCGCCAAACACATTGCCAAGTGTCTAACGTGCCAACAAGTGAAAGCCCAGCATTGCAAGCCTGGAGGACTCTTACAACCTCTTAAGATTCCCGAGGAGAAATGTTAACATATCACAATGGATTTTGTGATGGGATTACTGAGGAGTCAGCAAGGTAACAATTCCATATGGGCTGTAGCCAACAGGTTGAGGAAGTGTGCTCACTTCATCGTTGTACAAAAGGATTTTGCATTAGACAGATATGCTTAATTGTACGTGTGATAAATAGTTCATCTCCATGGAGTGCCGGTGACAATCATGTCAGATCGAGACCCAAAGTTTACGGAAGCTTTTTGGAAAAGTTTACAAAATGCCTTAGGAACGAAGCTACAGTACAGCACGACCTATCATCCGCAAACGGATGGCCAATCTGAGAGGACCATTCAAACCCTCGAGAATATGCTGCGAGCTTGTGTGTTGGACTTCAAAGGAAGCTGGGAGGAACAGCTTCATCTAGTTGAGTTTGCCTACAACAACAACTATTAGCAAAGTATCAAGATGGCACCATTTGAAGTGTTGTATGGCAGGGCCTGTAGGACTCTCGTTTGTTGGAATGAAGTTGGAGAACGCAAGATTACGGGCCCTGAGTTGGTTTACCAGTCAGTCGATGCCGTCAAAGTCATTCGAGAAAGACTCAAGACTGCTCAAAGTCGTTAGAAGAGTTATGCCGATAAGTGGCGTAGACCATTGGAGTTCCAAGTAGGTGAACATGTATTCCTCAAAGTATCACCGATGAGGGGTACGTCACGCTTTGGCAAGAGAGGGAAGTTAAGTTCGAGGTACATTGGTCCCTTTAAAATTTTAGAGCGAATTGGGACCTTCGCATATTGTCTTACGTTGCCACCGAGACTTGCTCAAGTGCATGACATCCTCCACGTGTCGATGTTGAGAAAGTATGAACCTAATCTGACCCATGTGCTGAATTTCGAGGAAATAGACTTGGACGAGAGAGTGTCGTACTTGGAGAGACAGGTTGGATAGTGGATCAAAAAGAGCAAGTGCAACGCAGCAAGACAATCTCTTGGTTAAAGTGGTTTGGCAACACCACAGAACGGAGGAAGCCAGGTGGGAAAGCGAAGAGTCAATGAGACGTCAATACCATCACCTTTTTTTGGAAGGATTGTAATGGTTTAAATTTCGAGGAAGAAATTTTTATAAGAGGGGAAAAGTTGTGATATCCTAGAATTTGGCCCCGTTTCGAATATATGAAATGGTTGTTTCGTCGACATGCTTATGGTTATTTACTTGAAATTGATCACTCACGAGTTAACTGGTTTATTAGGTAAGGCCGTTAAGGGATATAAACATGACGGACAAAAGAATTCGATTAGAAATCAACTGCTCAACCATAATAATCAGCAAGGGTCAATATGACACTGTTATAAATCGATTAGTAAATGGATATAAGCTAATTCGATGGAAGTACGTAGTTGAATTGCGGGTGGTTCCGCATGATTACGATATTCGCGTCGAATGGCAATAACCCGATTTTTTTTTTTATCGATATTACATTCGAGACATGTAATTGAACCATCATGATTACATGACCACCGATGGTCGTCTATGATTCGGAGATGCACAAACGTGGATAAAAAATTATCAACCATAGGTCAAACGTGCTAAAACCCCTAAAAGCTACCCGATAGATTATGTCGTACTAAAGTCACGTTCGATCGATTTTAACCACAAAATTTAATTCGGTTTTGGGAATCGAACGTTTGAGCATGTCACAATTTATTTATTGGACGCCGTCTCATCTTTTGTTGAAATTTCGACGAGTCCGAAATTTTTTGGAAAAACAATTTTCAGACAAAAAAAATGAAATGAAATTCGGATGGGGATGAGAAATTGGATTTTTCTACCCCAAAAAGGCTTTAATTGTGGGAAATTAGAGGTAATTTGTGATTGGGTGACCAAGGATGAGCATAGAGACTTTGAGGCATAGGTGATGATGATTTTCTTAAATCTTTGATTGGTTGGTTCTCTCTCTCTCTCTCTCTCCCACTCTTCTTCCCTCTCTCACACGTCTCTCTCCCACTCTTCTTCCCTCTCTCACGCGTGAAATCTCCCCCCCCCTTCTGCTGATTTTTCCTTCTTCTCATCTTCTTCCCTCAACCTCATCTTCTCCATTTCCCCTTCATTTTTTGCCGCACCACTCCAACATCATCTTCACCGCCATCCCATCTTCACACCCACCCATATCACAGCAGCATCACCACCTCACCGCCTCGCCACCACTCCAGCATCATCTCCACCCACCACCACCACCACAACACCACCTCACACCCTCAGCACCACCACTAGCTCACCCCAGCACCTCATGTTCGCCAACGGCCGCAACTCCACCGCAGCCCGCCTCACGTTCAGTGCTCTCCATCACCACCAGCCACCACCACTAGAACTCTAGCAACTTCACCACCGTTCCCTCCACACCATAGCAATAGACCCACATGCTCATCCTCACCGCTAGCTCCACTCCAACACGCCCGAGACTCCACCACACCAACCACCGTCCGCCCAAGCCGAGCTCCCCTTTTGGCCTCAATTGCAAATTATTTTTCATCAACAGCAAGAATGAATAATGGTAGAAGCAGAGGAAGGGGAACCAATGATCGCTGCAATTTCAATCAAAAATTCAATGGTTATTTTTCTCGTGATTCTCAAGGCAGAGGACGAGGACGTGGAGGTCGACACTCAATAGATTTCAGACCAAAGTCAGTAGACAAATCCAAAGTGGAGTGCTTTCGATGTCACATGTATGGGCATTACAAATCTGAATGTCGAACTAATTTAAATACACAAAGTATGGAAAGGACTAACTTTGTAGTAGAAAAGGAAGAAGCAGAAATTCTCCTATTGGTGTGTCAGGAAAAGGAGAAAACTTCTTCAAACTTGTAGTATCTTGATACTGGTTGCAGCAACCACATGTGTGGAGACAAGAAAGCATTCTCTACATTAGACGAGTCATTCTGCACCACAGTAAAATTCGGAGACGACTCTACCGCGCCAGTCATGGGGAAAGGGACGGTTGCAATTGTTCCTAAAGGGACTTCAGTACATACCATCAAAGAAGTGTTTTATGTTCCAGAATTAAAAACCAACCTCCTAAGTGTTGGCCAATTACAAGAGAAGGGCTATGAAATTACACTCAAAGGAGGTATTTGTAGAATCCATGATGAGAAATTGGGTCTAATTGCTCGAGTTACAATGACTGCCAATCGGATGTTCCCACTACATCTTCATAGCACTTCCCACTCATGCTTCGCTGCAAGATTAAAAGAGGAAGCTTGGGTATGGCATTTCAGATATGGTCATCTCAACTTTGGTGGACTACGGACATTACATCAAAAGAAGATAGTGGAGGGACTACCCCCAATCAATGCTCCGTTCGATATATGTGAAGACTGTGTCGTTAGCAAACAACACCATGCTCAATTTCCACAAGGAAAAGCATGGAGAGCAAAGAAACCGTTGGCGCTAGTCCATTCAGATATTTGCGGGCCAATATCTCCAGTTTCCAATGGAGATAAACGGTATATTATCACTTTCATTAATGATGATAGCCGGAAGATTTGGGTTTATTTTTTGCATGAAAAATCTGAAGCTTTTGAAGCATTCAAGAGCTTCAAAACACTTGCTGAAAAAGATAGTGGTAATCCAATAAAAGTCCTTCGCACAGATCGCTGTGGCAAATACAACTCGGGTGCATTTGTAGATTTTTGTGGGAAGCATGGCATTAAAAGACAACTCACTACAGCTTATTCACCACAGCAAAATGGAGTTTGTGAACGGAAGAATCATACTATTTTGAATATGGTGCGGAGTTTATTGACAACAAGTGGAATTCCAAAGAGCTTCTGGCCCGAAGCTGTTAATTGGAGTATTCATCTTTTGAACAGAAGCCCGACTCTTGCTGTTTTGAATATGACACCTGAAGAAGCTTGGAGCAAACAAAAACCAACAGTAGATCACTTCAGAATTTTTGGGTGTATAGCCTATGCTCATGCTCCAGATCAGAAGAGAAAAAAGCTAGAAGACAAGGGAGTTAAATGTGTTTTTCTTGGCATTAGTGATCAATCAAAAGCCTACAAGCTTTATGATCCTATAACCAAGAAAATCATCATCAGTCGTGATGTGATATTTGATGAAGAACAATTCTGGCCATGGAGTGAGAAAGGTACTGAAGGACAAATTCCAATGAATTTTGAAGATGATGAAGTGCCCACAACCAGTCGAACCATCACAGAAAGTTCACAAAGTCAAAATGCTATTGCAGAAATTGAAGAACAACCACATCGAGTTCGAAAAAGACCCTCTTGGATGAGTGATTATGAAGTAACAGGGGTTGACCAATTTGAAGATCCACTTACCTATTTTGCTTTATTTTCAGATTGTGATCCTACAACCTATGATGAAGCTGTGCAAAAAGAAAATTGGAGAATTGCTATGGATGCAGAAATTGTAGCCATTGAGAAGAATAATACTTGGGAGTTAACAGAACTTCCAAGAGGACACAAATCAATTGGGGTCAAATGGGTGTACAAGACGAAGTTGAATAAAGATGGCGAAGTTCAAGTACAAGGCACGCTTTGTCGCAAAAGGTTACAAGCAAATTTGGAGTGGATTATAAGGAGGTGTTTGCTCCCGTGGCAAAACTTGACACAATCAGATTGGTGATTGCATTAGCAGCACAGAATTCATGGCCTATCTTCCAATTGGATGTGAAGTCAGCATTCTTGCATGGTGACATCCAAGAAAAGGTATTTGTTGATCAACCTTCTGGTTATGTGAAGCATGGTAGTGAACATAAAGTTTATAGACTGAGAAAGGCACTATATGGGTTAAAACAAGCTCCCGAGCTTGGTATAGTCGCATTGATGCTTATTTTTTGAAGGAATGATTTAGAAAATGTCCATATGAGCATACGTTATTTATTAAAGTTGATGATGGTGGAAAACTGCTTCTGGTATGTTTGTATGTGGATGATCTCATCTTCACAGGGAATAATAGTGTCTTGATCAACATATTTAAAAAGTCTATGATGGATGAATTTGAGATGACTGATCTTGGATTGATGCATTATTTTCTGGGCATAGAAGTAATCCAATCTACAGCTAGAATCTTTCTTTCCCAAAAGAAATATGTTCAAGAAATTTCAGACAAATTTCAAATGAAGAATTGCAACTCTGTGACCACACCAACTGAGGTTGGATTGAAGCTATTGAAAGATTCTAATGGGAAAAAGGTGAATAGCACACTTTTCAAGCAAATTGTTGGAAGTTTAATGTATGTGACAGCAACGAGGCCAGATATCATGCATAGTGTGAGCCTCATAAGTAGGTAGATGGAACGTCCAGCAGAAATACACTTGCAAGCTGCAAAGAGAATTTTTCGCTACTTGCAAGGGACTGCAACTTTTGGGCTTTTTTACAAAAAAGGAGAAAAATCAGATTTGTTTGGCTTCACTGATAGTGATTTTGCTGGAGGTATGGATGATCGAAAAAGCACTTCTGGCTATGTGTTTATGTTTGGTTCAGGGGCTGTCTCATGGTCTTCAAAGAAGCAGCCAATTGTTACTCTATCAACAACTGAAGCTGAGCTTGTAGCTGCCACTTCAAGTGCTTGTCATGCTATCTGGTTAAGAAAGATTCTTGGAGAACTTCAGTTTAAACAACAAGAAGCGACATATTGTGACGACAACTCAGCCATTAAACTTTCAAAGAATCCAATTCTACATGGAAGGAGCAAACATATAGATCTGAAATATCATTTCTTGAGGGATCTCACAAAAGATAAAGTGATAGATCTTGTTTTCTGCAGAAGTGAAGATCAACTTGCTGATTTATTCACCAAGCCTCTCAAAGTGTCTACATTTCAGAAGCTGAGAAAGCTACTTGGTGTTTGTTCGTTGGATGTTCTGGATTAAGGGAGGGTTTGTTTTATTCCTTTAAACTGTTGTCTGCAACATCAGTTTAAGGGAGGGTGTTGAAGTAGTTAACTTTCAGTTTTTTTATGTGTCAATAGTGGAGTCCTAGTCAATAGGAAGTGGCTTGTTTTTAGGAGTTAGTTTCTGCACATGTTCTGGTTAGTGGGGTATGTTAGTGGGTCTTTGTTGTTGTTATTCTGTAGCTATTTTCCTGCAAAGTGGTTTGTATGTTCTGCCTATTTTATAGGCTTTGTTCTGTTGAATATTGTGACGAGAGTTACTGCAGCAACTCTCTTGTGTGTGCAACACTCTTGTGTGTTTTCTTCTCTGAGTTTATTTGAGTAAATTTCAACAAAAAAACGGTGGAGCCGTAGACAGAGGTGTGTCGGCCAAGCACGCTGGAGACGATTCCAATGACTACAGTAGCTGGCAGCAGCTAGACGTGGTAGCGGTGAACGAGGAAACGCGAGGATTTGAGACGCTGATGAGCCGGGGTCAGTTGACATGAAGTCACCAACTTCAGGACTTCTTCGATACAAGCATTATCCTAGAGTTTTTTTCGCAAACAGGACCATACTTCAGGTATTTTTTTGGAAAATTTTCCCGCTATTGGATGCCCGAGTTTTAGTGACTTGCCCTTTCAAGCTTTTGTTATGACACGTCAAGTTGTACAAGGAGTCATAGACCAGACATTGATACCGTGTCCAGTGCAAGTCAAAGGTTGCATGAGAGCATAATGTTGCGTTCGCTCGGTGTAATTTGCTGCAGCTTTTGTTATTCTCCTTTGTGCTCTATATTTACGGTCAATTCTCCGTTACTGTATTTTGAACACCCAAAACAAATAAACAATGAAATTCTTTGAAAGCCATTTTCATTTAATGGTTTCTTAATTTTGTGTTCTAGTATTTGAGCATATATATGAAGTGAAGCATAACACGAAATGTACATACCCTTAAAAAATTCAAATCGGGGTATAAATTTCATATAGATGGTAGAAAGCAAAGGTGTTCTATTCTAAGTAAGATTCGCTTAGCTATTGAAGTAGATCTGCTAAAGACAAAAGGAGGAAATGAAAATGAACCATGTAGTGATCTTTGTTTCTTCCTCACAGGAAAACTACACCACCTGCAGGAGTATGGTGTCATTTCCAGAAGCAACCCGCATTAAAATTCAATATATATACGGTCACTTTAGTAGTATAACCATTTATTTTTAGGTTTATTGTGCTTCAATCAAATTTAGGCATTGACAGATCTAGAGTTTCAATGTGCTTCAATAATAAGCACTGGACAGATATTGATTGCGTGTACCTTCACCCACTCCTGTGAATTTCATTTTGCTTGCCGCCTCTTTTGACCACCAACTATTATAATGATTGGAAAGTTCTGTCTTCCTGACAGGAATGCCTGATATACAATCTTACTGCGTACATATTCATTCTAAAAGGATAGATAAGTATTGCTAGATTTAATCACATAGGTTCGCTTCTATTACCCCTTCACACCAATGCTGAGCATAAAATTTTTAAACAACTGAGGGATTGGTTGCTTCTAGAGGTGTTAAATGGGTTGTGCAACCCATTTATGAACCCATTTATGGTTAAATTGGTCATTAATGGGTCAAGGTTTATCTTATAAAGCATCCATAATAAGTTTTAATGGGTAAACACTAAGATATATGAGTTTTAAATGGGTTAGCTCAACCACTTGACCCATTTATGACCCATTTATGGAAGGGGGAGGTGAGGGGTTCAAATCCCCACCTCCTCGGGAGGGATGGGGGTAGGGACGCGTAAGTTTCGAGACAGTGAGTGTAGAGTAGGAATAGAGTAGGGGACCAAAAAAAAAAAAAAAAAATGGGTTAGCTCTTTGACCCATTTATTAACCCATTTTTCACTCAAAAACTCATTATCTCTCTCTCTCTTCTCTTGAACTTTACAATTTTTCTATAAAAACCGAAATTATAATTCTTTTTTCTTTCCTTTTTTTTCTTTCTTCTTTTTTTTCTTTTTTCTTCCTCCGGTCACCGGCACGGCAATGGCCGGCGACGACCAGCCGAGCTTGTGCTGGCCGGCGAGCTCGAGCTCACCGGCATCGCCGACGGCGAGATTCGAACTCACCGACATCGAGCGAGGCTCCAACCTCACCGAGATCCGATCCAAGGGGGCGAGCTCGAGCTCGCTTGTGGCCGGTCGCCGGCCGTCGTCGTGGCCGGCGGCCGGCCAAAGAAGAGGAAGAAGAAAAAAGAAAAAGGAAAAAAGAAAAGAGAAAAAGAAAATTAAAAATAATTAAAATTTTAATTTTAAAATTTGTATTGTATAAAATCATGTTAGCAATACTATTTTAAATATATATAAGCTTTTTTATATTTCGTTAAATGGATCGAGTATGGGTTGGGTATAGGTCGGGTCGGGTATGAGTCAAAAAATTTGCACTACAATAAATGGGTCATAAACGGGTTAAATGGGTCAATTTGGGTCGGACCATTTATGACCCGACCCAAACCCGACCCAACCCACCCGTTTAACGGGTCTAGTTGCTTCCATCAATCTCCTGGTTGTTAAAGTTTAAACCGCTATGCCTTGGTCGCTGAGAAATCTGAATTACGTCTCTTGCACATTTAACTCTGCTCGACAAGTATTGTTTGCTTCTAATCAATTCATCGACAGCCCTGTTTTAGAAAGCGACATTGCACAGCTAGGACTCTTGTGCGCTTTTTCTTCATTATATCTTCATGCAATTCATCTATTTGCAATTTCGTCTTTTAATGTATTCAGCAGATTGTCCAAGATTTTATTCGAAAATCTTATGCACGTGGTTTAAAGCTACTCAGTTTGGCAACAGCTGATAGTTCCTTCGAAACTCTGTTGGGTAGGGATATAGCGAGGAAAACAATCTGTTTCAAATATAAAAGCAACGAGATTCAATCCATACAAGGCAAATGCCTGTTGTATAATCTTGGGGCACAAATTGGCATAAGTGTACAGAAGAGTCGACCCTATGTAAAAGGTCAGAAACACCTTAATGTTTCGCAATGCTTGATACAGAGTAAAAGGTAATAGCAGGTTGTGTTTAGCAAGCTTTATTAATTAATAAGACCCTTCCATTCCAAAATTATTTTCTAGTGTTGGAAACTTCAATGATGTGTTTGCTTTACCATCAAGGTATTCCTTATGGTTGTGAATTTCAGCGAAAAATGGAAGCTCTGTGTCATGCAGTACGTTAGTTTTACTGCAATGCCTGGAGCGAACTACTTTCCCACTCTAAGAATGACCAGGTTATCTGTAGTTATATTCAGTGACCTGATTATCAGGAAAGGTCACTTCATGGCATGTCTAAATACTCATAAATGCACGGCAAGTATTTTTTCACTCCAATCTCACCTCTTATATTTTCTCATGATGGTTAAATTGACTCTACTGGATTTTGATAATCCAAGTGTCTTGTCATCTGAATCTTGTGTATTAGTGGTAGATTTTTAGTGGAGCATTGAATTTCTTCATCAAAATCCATTTGGTCAACAGAAAAAAAGAATTCGTTGTTTTTTAAAAGTTTTTACTCTGATTTCCCCCTCATCCAGCATCCTTTGTTGTGCTGATAAACTTCTAACAGCATAGGGATTCAGAGTATATCTGTGGTTGTTCTCTCGTCTAATCCCTCAAAATCAATGAAGATAAATGAGCTCCTTTAGTAGTTGAATTCAGCTGGAAAAATCCTTTTGACGTTTCTACTTATGCACATCAGGGTGGTTGGATAGGGAAGCAAAAACTGCTGTATTCTGACCTCTAAATCAGGTGATTAATGCTTTTCTACTATGTCGCATTCAAATGAATTACGTCCCTCATTGTCATATTTGACCAGCAATTGGAATTGGTTCAGAAAAGTTTGTAAAGAAGGAATTTATTCGGATGACACATTCATCAATCAACCATTGCCATTTTTTCTATATTTAACTCCTGTAGTCGGTGCAGATTGCTACATATGATCAGTTGCAGATGATGGAGCAGCTGGTCAGTGTTCCTTCACGGTCATTACATGTTCATTCAACAACAGTAGATCAAAGCTTTGGTGAAAAGAATTAGCAAGCAGAATAGTAATCTAGATCAATTTCTCTGCGTGCCTGCTAATGGCTTTCGAGTAAAGGTAACAGATTGGAGAGTGTGAACAGAGAGAAATTCAAACTCGAAAAGTCTCTATATGTGCTTGCTCTCTTTTCTCTTTTTTTCCATTTTCTCTTAGCACTTTTTGTAGGAATCTCAGAATGTAAAAGATTCCTGTACATTTACTTGCTTCATTTTATTTATAAGCAGTAGGTGTCGTATCTTTAATGCCCTCATGTTTAAATCTGTCTGTATGTTATGCTTCGAAATTCAGATTCTTGTCATTGTTTTGTCTGGTCGAATGGTTGAACCACAATGAAAGTGTGATAGTGATACACAAAGATTTGGCTGTTGCTGCTTCTCTTCGTTTGTCAGTCCTAGCTGATGGGAGCTTTCATTCGAATCATATAATCTCCCTCTTGTGTAAACAATCGATTAGTAAAGTAAAATAACCAAGCACGCGAACACAAGACGATCTACAATCTTGTAAGCTCTGTTAGTCTCTCTCTCAAGACTAAATTAGATGATTTCGTCCAGAATTTGCTCTGCTATGTGCTATAAATCTAAGTTGGGCTCTTGGTTTGGGAAGAGTTTTCGTTAGTGTCAAGTTATTTTGCATTGATATGTACTTTTTTGCGCTTGACCTTTGCAGGCAAATCTGGTGGACACTTAATGATGAAAATGATGAGGATGGCAGCAACAACTATGTTGAAGAAGAAGCATATTATGATGAGGAAGGAGATGAAAGTGAAGAAGTTGATGAAGATGGAGAAGAAGACAACGAAGATAACATGGTTTAGTTTGTGGTTTGAATCAGTTCTATTATTGTTCATAGGCATATCGCTTGCAGGAACTTTCTGTTAATGTATGTAAATGTTCTTGCTCAGTTGCAGAACCAAGCGCTTGTTTACTTCAGAAAGAACTACTTTGTAACATTTTGCTACATAAGTGTTCGGTGATCGAACTAGTACAGATTGTGCAATTTCAGTAACTGTTCAAGTTATGTGGGATCGTGATTTATTGACTGCTATAATACATGAGTATGAAACAGGATTACTCTTCTGTATCCCGAAGCCAGCCTTGCATACAAAATCAAGAGAACCTTAGTTGGACAGATTCCTAAAATGTAATAGAGTCCGTGAATTTCGATTCTTTACAAGGATATATATTGAGGAAAAGCAATTCAACTTGGGCTTCCCATCTTAGTTATCATTCTGAACACGAGGTTTATAATTGCCAATTCACATAAGCAGGTCATTGAACAGCTATATGCATTGTATATTTTAATGAAGACGAGATTAATGTCCTGGGTGGTATACCAATCTTATAATTATAGCATTTAATTTGGTCTCCAGGCCATTCTCAATTTGTAATTATGGTATAAAGCTGTTATACAGCTCTTATGAGGTCTTTTATTTGGTCTAGTGAGTAGAACACTCCAGATTCGACATCCGTATTCAAAATAAGTCATTGTAATGAATTGCCTTTTGTCCCGATTTCTTTTACATGATATCCAATGACTATAGAATCGTTCATGTGAAGGTTTGATAAAAGTAGCAGGAATTTGAACTAATGCCATGGAATATGTGGATCTGACCGAACCACTTGTGCAACTACCGGTGTTTTCCAATTATTTTGGCTGCAAGACCATCCGCTCATAGGGTTTTTCATCTTTTTTCGTGCAAGGTTGAATATAGATGAGAGGACTCCTTAAGATGCAAAAAAGAAAAAAATGAGGAAAAAAAAAAACATAATTAGACTCAAAAGAAGTCTTGGTCTTTTTATATTAGTTCTTCTCACCTGTACTAAGAGGGTGGACTAGAGCAAAGACTTGGATTCCATTTGCTGATGTTTAATTTTGTTAAACAAATGACAGGTCTTGTTCCAATTGGCTGAATACTCTCTAGAGTTTTTGTTTGTCAGATTAAAAAATGGTGAATCTACTGTTTTGACTCCATGTTCTCATGTTCACTTTTACAAAACCTGCATCACTTGGGTTTATTTCATATTTTACAGAAGTTTCTTTGATAAATAAGGAGAAGATGAAGACTTAGGCAGTCGGTCTCTTCTTCCTATTTTCTTTCCCCTGTGGAGGTAGGAAAATCATGATCGTGAGTCCTTGTTTGGCATTATCTACATTTTCCAGGTACAGTAATCAATTATGTGTGGAACAGTATCTGACTAATATGTCTTGGTCTTTTTTTTATCCGTTTCATTAAATTGCCCACATGATTTCAGTGTAAAAACAAAATACACCATCCTCTTATGCGCCCACCATGTCCAGAACGGTAGAATGAGATTTCACTCCTAGTTTAACCGACCTTGCTATTCTTGGGAGATTTATTTTGGCTGAATTGCATAGTTTGAATTTTGCATCAACTATTGTCACGACTGACGCAGGTACATAAACGACACGATTTGAGCGAGAATTAGATTGTAAAACTTAAACCTAAACACAAAAGTTTTATATCATTTGGCGGTGTGCCTACTCCGTAGAGATATCAATGAAATGGTTCTACTATAATCGGCAAAGAGAAGATTAAAATCATTTAATCATATTCACTCACAAGGGTTTTTCAATTCTAGATAAAACCCGAGTCCACTAGAATCAACCGTAAAAAAGGAGTTTTCTCACTCACTCTTCCTAAAACCTTTTTAGAAATATACATAAAAATAGGGGGTGGGTATCTGACCAAAATAGGCCCGGATACTTGGGCAGTATGTTGGAAAACGCTTCTCACTTAGGAGGTTTGCCGGTGCCGGGTGTCCGGCAACCCTGCCACTTCTTGGCCAAGTTCTCGCCTAGTTGCCCGGTTTGTGCAGGTGCTAGGGGGGCCGGCTTCTTGCATCCTCCAGTCGTCCGTCTCCATTTCCAAGCCCTTACAAACACTTTTGAGTGTCCGAAAATGAAGCTAGTGTCGATTCCAAACCAAACAAATTTAATTTCGAGTCACGATCAATAAATCTCCACTTTGGCGAGAAGTCCAAATTTATCCTCTCATCTCTCTCGAGGCCCCTTGGTCTCCTCATTCGCTGCAAATGCTAACCAAGTCCAAGGACACTAAGAGTCATAAAAAATTCACCATTGTTCGTTTACGTGTTATGATGTCCCCAATCTTTCAATTTGTCTAATTAAATCCTTAACTTTGCCCAAGCATTGTCCCTCTTGAACTTTTCATCGGTTTTAAATTAATGAGGTTTCTAAATTGTTTTCGAATGTTCAATATCATTCGTAAGTTCAAAAAAAGGTTTCAGAAAAGGACAAAACCTCTCACTTAACAAAACAATGTGCTTTCTCCCTGATCCTAGCATAATATGTTAAAGTAGAACGGAATGTCAGCGATGCTTTGACAAGAACAGCAAAATCCATACTTAAATGACATTTTGAGATAATGAATAAGAATGACCATTTAAAGGGACCGAGCAAAACTTTTGTTTCAAATGAATTACACATAAGAAACGAATGTCTATTATTTTTCTATCATTTGGGATATATATTACACATACGAAATCCATTTGTATAATTTTTTTATCCAGCGGCTTCAGTTGATTGTTGTCCATTGTAGCCATTTCCTTTGGGTAATCAACGGCATAAGACATATGAACATACTAAAATAATTTCAAGAGTCATAATAGAACGAACTAAAGTTCTAGAGAAGGACCAATTTCACATACTAAACAAAAGTGTAGGACATCTAAACAAATCATGGGAAAGCATGAATGCATTGCATATTAGAATAAAGTTCTTGGACCTAGGTAAACCAATTTAAAGTACAATTATGATCACGTATCTGTGTATGTGTGTGAACCCCTTCTTCTGCGGCAACAAATTCAGCGTGCCAAAGAATCCAACACGCAGGATAAATTGGACTTGGAGAAGGCAACAAAGTCACGCGTAATTGATTCTTCTTCACGCTTTTTGAAATCTCGGCCAGCCAATTCTTGTACGCCAATTTTTGACTCGCACATGGTCAAATTCACACATTCTCATCAGTTAGGTTTTGTTCAACGGGTTCAAATTCGAGATATATTTTAATAGATGCCCCTATTAAGGAAACTGATATAGAGCTGCCAGGACTCTTCCACTCTTTTTTCAGTTGGCTTGAAGTAAGCAAGTGATATCCCTTTGTGCGATTCATCTATATGCAAATCCATCTTCTGATGTATACAACAGATTGTCCACGATTTCAATAAAAAATTTCATGCACCCCGAAGGAAGTTACTCAGTTTGTCGACAGCTGATAGTTCCTTCAAACTTCTGTTGCATAGGGACATATCGAGGAGAAAAAACCTTAAGTCTGTTTCCAACATCGAAGCAACAAGGTTCGATCAATAAAAGGCAAATGCTTATGGCTATGCTTTTAACCTTTTCATCCAAGAGGAATTTCAATTTAATTGTCGAGTCTCTTTTGGAGATTGCAAATCCAATTGATTTCGTCAAATAATGTATCATCAAATCTAGGGGCAGTGAGACCACTAGTTTTCGAATTTTCGGTCCTAAAATTCAACATTGTCAGTTAGCATGTAATGATATGCCCAGCCTTTCAATTTATCAAGTAGGTCCTACACTTTGCCCGAGGAGTATTGTCACTCCAAAACTTTCGATTGGTTATAAATGAACGAGATTCCTAAATTATTTTTAAATATTCAGTATCATCTTAAGTTTGAAAAGGGTTTCGGATTAGGATAAACCTCTCACTCGATAGAACAATGTGCCTTCTTCCTGATTCAATGGAGATCATGTGAAATGGAGAATGGATTTGTTTGCTGTGCTTTGAAAAGAACAGCAAAATCCTCTGTACTTCTCACTAGCTGATATAATGAATGAGAATGATCAAAGGGACTAAGCAAATTTGTTTGTTTGAAATGAATCACACATAAAAAGCGAATGTGTATCATTTCTCTATAATTTCAGATAATTGTTATACAGGCGAAATCTACTTGTGTATATATATATTTAATGGCTTTTGTAGATTGTTGTCCATTTTGGAAATTTCCTCTAGGATAATCAGTGGGCGTCTGACATAGGAAACATACTAAAATAATTTCACAAGAGCAAGCTGAAGTTCCAGAGATGAATCAATTACAAACACTATAAACAAAAGCTTAGCATTCTAATTGAATCAATTGAAAATTCAGAAATGCATTGCACGTAACAAAGTTGTTGGACCTAAGTAAATCTATTTAAAGTTCAATTATGAGAATGCACCTTCAACAAGAATTCAGGTATCACTATCACATTGCTATTAATTATTGAGTATTTCATGCAGTTTTAATAACAATTGTTGGGCATTTAGAGCACTAGTCAATATGTGGTAACGAACTCTGTCATTGATTGAATGGTCATGTCAAAAAGTGTTGGAGATAATGCAATGCACATTACACATTTAGGTCAAGATGCTCCCATGTCAATTGCCTGTGGTGAGATTGAAATTCCTTCTTCAACCACTCAATAATAACCCGCAAAAGAACGGAGGGCGTGTCCAATTACGACTCCCGAAAGGACATTTTCCATATTTTCGAAGATATTTTTGGCGTGTTGGGGCGAAAAATGGCATAAATTACGAATGCGCCCTCGATTTTATATAAGAGAATTTTCATTCTAATATTCCGGACCTCTTCTTCATTTATCTCCGACATGAACAAAAAGAAAATGCTAAAAATGCTTCAATTTTGGCTAGAGTTGATAGCATCATCCGCCTTGTGCTTCCCAGAAATTTCCCATGTATTGCTGTGCTAAGATGCGAGTCAAAAAGAGCGGGCATAGGCAGCCGTACAATGGTAAAAGCAATATGAAAGAGAGAAGGATAGAATTGTGCTTCCAGAAATTTGCCATATATTGCTGTGCTAAGAAGGATAAAAGATATGAAAGAGAGAAGGATAGAATTGTGCTTCCAGAAATATCCCATATATTGCTGTGCTAAGAAGGGTAAAAGCAATATGAAAGGGAGAAGGATAGAATTGTGCTTCCAGATAATAAGGGTAGAAAAAAAGGTGGCTTTTAGGAAAAGTGAGGGCATTATTACATTTCCTCAGGTTGTCGTTCAACTTTTTTTTTCAATTCCTGCTGGGCTCCATCATTGCGTATAGAAGAATGCATCTCTTGCTTTGGGCTCGAGTTCTCATGCATTTGAAGAATTCCCACGAATCAACTCAGGTAGGTTCGTAGAAAACACTGCGAAAGAAGATGGAGGCGCGATGAACTACAATGAAGAACGGTTGTGCGAGGGAGGTATTTTTGTGGAAGCATCCAGAATCAGTCAAACAGTTGTTTTGGGATAAAACAAAGTCAGTCGACACCTGAGTAAACGTCTAACAGCATGGGGATTCGGAGTATATACACGGTTGTTCTCTCGTCTAATCCCTCAAAATTGATGAAGATAAATGAGCTCCTTTAGTAATTGAATTCAGCTGGAAAACTCCTTTTGACGATTCTACTTATGCACATCAGGGTGGTTGGACAGGGGAGCAAAAACAACTGTATTCTGATGTTTTAATCAGGTGATTAATGCTTTTCTACTTTGTCACATTCAAATGAATTACGTCCCTCATTGTCATGGTTGACCAGTAATTGGAATTGGTTCAGAAAAGTTTGCAAAGGAGGAATTTACTCGGATGGCATGTTCATCAATCAACCATTGCCATTTTTTCTATATTTAAGTTTTATAGTCGGTGCAGATTGCCACATACAATCAGTTGCAAACGATGGAGCGGCTGGTCGGTGTTCCTGCACGGCCATTACACGTTCATTCAACTACAGTAGATCACAGCTTCAGTAAGAAAAAAAATTGGCAAGCACTATAATTTTCTCGAGAATAGTGAGCATCAATTTCTCTGCGCGCCTGCCAATGGCTTTCGAGTAAAGGTAGCAGATTGGAGAGTGTGAACAGAGAGAGATTCAAACTCGGAAAGCCTCAAAAGAAGTCTTGTCTTTTTATATTAGTTCTTCACAACTTTGAGCGACTTCCATCACCATCTCACCTTACAAAGAACGTGGACTCCAGCAAAGACTTGGAATGCATTGGCTGATGTTTAACTTGTCAAACATATCACAGGTTACGACCAAAAAAAAAAAAAAACATATGACAGGTCGTCTTCCAATTGGCTCAATGTTCTTTGGAGCTTTTATTTAACAGATTAAACAATGGTGAATCTACTATTTGTCTCCGCGTTCTCATGCTCACTTCAAACAAAACCTGCATCACTTGGGTTCATTTCACACTTAACAGAAGTTTCCGTGATAAATAAGGAGAAGACGAAGACTTAGGGAGTCTTGTCTCTTTTCCCTGTTTTCTCCGAGTCCTTGTTCGGCATTATCTGCATTTTTCAGGTACAGTAATCAATTACAATTGGAAAGTATCAGACTAATATCCCTTGGTCTTTTTTTATTAGCTTCACCAAATTGCTCACATGATTTCGGTCATCGGCCCCCACAAACACGTCGAGTGTCCAGAAACATCAAGTCAAACTCATGTTGATTCCAATTCAAACGAGATCAACTTTGGGCCATAATCAACAAATCTCTACCTTGGCAAGAAGTCCAAATTTATCTTCATTGGTCGTTGTCTATCTCAAGCCCCCTTGGTCTCCTCACTCGCTGTAGAGGCCAAATTAGTAGTCTTAAAAAATTCACCATTGTTCGTTTACATGTTATGATGTCCCAAATCTTTCCATTTGTCAAGTAAGTCCTTGACTTTGTCCAAGGAACACTGCCGCTTCTGAACTATTTTCATTGGTGTTAAATTAATGAGATTCTTAAATTATTTTATATAAATCACATATGATTTGGAAATGTAACGTTTGAGTAATGTATAATTTAGTTTTAAGATGTCAAATAAGATCGAGTTTCAAGGTAAAATGCCTCAAAATCATGCATTTTGAATGATTGACTTTTACAATTTTCTCAAGAGGCACTTATTAACAGTATAGGGGAGACTGGACCCTAATTTCTTTTTAACCCTAGTAATGATTGTCTTGTGAACTCAACTGGTCAGGACTTAATGGCATATGAAAAGTAAGAATCGGATGATCATCACACTCCTAATATGAAATGACTTTTGATGACCCACGCTATGATATTCCACGTTAGGAAATCCATTTTCCTATGACAAAAATATAGTCCAACGCACTTTATTATATCGTATTATAACTTAATAAGGGGGAAAAGTAGCTTTAGAAAAAGCATGAGGACATTATTACTTTGCACAGAGGTGGTCATTTGGCCTTGCTGGGCTCCATCATTGTGAGTAGAAGTAGAGGTGATCAGGTCTAGGGTGGGTAAGTTCTAAATCTGAATCATGTACCCAACTTTATTATAACTGGTTCTCCTTTTTTGAACCTTGTATCCAACCCTGTTTGTATTGGACCACCCTATACCCAAACCATCATATTTTTCCGATCTGATTCCAAGGTCAATCATGTTTTTACTTAAACTTGTTTTGCAACTGCCCAACATCCCATATGGCTTTGAATTTTATATTAATAAGCAAGAAAATAATGTAATCATCTTAATTTGAATTGAAATATTAAGCACTTGTAATCAATAAGTACATGAATTTTTTTGACTAAATGAAAAAGTAAGGATTCATAAGGCTAATTATCATAAACAAAATCATAAGGCAAAGCAAAAATCCTAACATTGCATAAACATTACAACAAACATGAGTTTAATATTAGTCTCATTCCCACAATTACTACATGAAACTGTTTATTTATCTAAAACGGTTAACAAGTGTATACAGTAAGCATAACTCCTACAAAAGCGAAATCAGCATAACTCCTCCTTCAAAAATGAAATTAGGCGAGCCAATCCACGTGGTACAAAATCTCTGACAAAGACCTAAAACTCATACATAAAGAAAAATCAACAAGAAACCATGCTCTAGAGAAATATGCAAAATTTATGTTTTAATAAAGTCTATTAACTTACCACAAAGGTAGAGTTTCCATAGTTTCCACAAAATGAAGTCTATTTTTCAATGATAATGTCCTTGTAAGACAATTCAAATCTGAAAACCAAGAAAGAGATTAAATAAAGCATTCACTTGATAGATAGTCAAGCGAATGAATTACAAGATAGAAAAAAATATATACGACTTACCCACCTCAAACTTTTCCACATTGTCGATGTACTCTTCAATATTAATCGACATGCGAATAGCTCTCAACCAATCTATACATCAAACCTTCCACCACTTTAGGAGTCAAAGAACTTTGAAAGCTATCAAGTACATGTCTCAATGTATTAGAAGTCAACTCTAAAGCAACGATAGTCACAAGAATAGACAAAGCATCATGAGCTATCAAAGATAAAATTTTATACTTTGATCTAATACTCTTCCACCACATCAAAATGTCGAGATTAAATATATCTGCACTTTCAACTTCAAGATATCGATCAAGCTCAAGTTTATTTTCATCCAACACTCTTTTCTTCGTGTGGAAAAAGCTTTTATGACAAGCATGGATTTCACACTCATTGTCATCAGTATCAACATTGAAAGCACTACTATTATTACTCAAACTTGAACAACTAAAATTTTCTTTACTAGAAGAACTAACAAAAAATTGCTCATAAAATTTGTATAAACATTCCAAGGCAACCTTCACTTTATCATGCATCTCATCAATATTCACTTTACCATCATAAATTTGTTGAAAATAGAACTTTACATAATTCAACTTCCTTGTAATATCCAATGCAACTATAATCAACACCATCATATTTACTTTATCCAGACTCCCATAATACTTGTCAAACTTCTCCTTCATTTTTATGCCCATAGCTTGAAGCTTTAGATCCAAAGAATTCGTCGCACTATTCAAATATTTATACAACATAGTTATACTTTCAAAATAATCATTTGAAGTAACATATGAACTCCCCGACATCCTTTTGGTTGCATCATAAAACCATTTTAGAAATTTAGAAAGAATGATGGCATTTTCCCAATCTTCATCTTGAGGAGAATCATTGTCAATCTTCCTTAAAAAAGATAAATCATCTTCTTCCATCCTTTGAAAAGCTTTCCTGAACTCTATGACAGCATCTAACATTATGTAAGTGGAGTTCCATCTAGTGGCAATATTAAAATAGACCAAACCCTTATATGCATTCCCCTCACTATCAATACAATGTCTTAGCTCTTGCGGGAGAACTCCTCACATACCTCATTACGTTTTGGATAAATGCAATGGAATCACGCACCTCATTTAATCCGTCTCTTACTATCAAGTTAAGTATATGAGCAGTGCACCTCATATGTAAAATCTTGTCATTCAAAATCAAAAACCCTTCTCTTGAAAATTTTTCCTTCAAATAACCAACGGCTACATCATTTGAACTAGCATTATTTACAATTATTGTGGACACATTTTCTTCTATTTTCCAATTACAAATACATTTCTCCACCATTTTCCCAATCTCCCTACCCTTGTGATTATGTATCATCACAAAATTGATAATTATTTTATGCAACTACCAATTTTCATCAATAAAATATGCAGTGAAACATAAATAGTTCACGTTTTGAATGAAATTCCACATATCCATCATAAGTGCAATCCTAGATTTAAGCTTATCAAAGTAAGCTTTCAAATAAGTTTTTTTACTCAAATATAACTTCATATAATCTCTAGCCACCGTAAATCATGAAAGACGTTGGAAAAGAGGTTGTAATTTAGTAATAGAATTGGGAAAACCAACACGCTCAACCATGGAAAATGGTTGTTCATCAATAATAATTTTCCGAGCAAGCATGTGCCTACAACGTTCTTGATCAAACTTCCACATCGTTAAAACGCTACCACCACAAGTGGTATTTTCCCCTACCTTGCCAGCCATATCTTTATTACATGGTGCAAACAACATTTGCTATTTATCTGTATGATGATATTTTTTCCACTTTCTCAAGTGCTTCCACATGGTAGATGTTCCATGATCAACATTATATACATACTCAATCCCACAATGAATGCACTTCACTCTAACTGTTTTCTGTGTTTTCTCATCTATGATTCTTGAAAAGTTATCACAAGCCTTTGATTGATTAGCTAGCTTTTCATCCGAAGAGGACAAGAGTTAGGTACCATCACCTTATTTATCGCACTTACGGTCGTAGATTCCACTTCATTAGTTCCATGGAATGGCAATTCCATGAGCGGACTCATTTCATTATGTCCATCCACTTCCATTGATATGTTTTTGTCTTGATCCATCAACTGAAAACAAATTATACAACAATGTTAGGATTCTAGTAAAAACAAATTATACATGAGACAAATGGATGCACTTAAAGAAAAACTAATTCCTTCTAGCAAATCAATCTAAATTTGCCATTGATTCCACAATACCGTAAGAAACTCTCACATTTCATGGGACTCTCTCGCTCTCCCTCTCGGAATGATTATAGATGGTGACTACTTCTTTTGTTCAATCAAGAAGCTATTAACATGTACGAAATTCTTTTGCATTCAATCGGGCTTTAATGCCGGCAATTGGATCTTGAGATCCTTGAAGAGATACTGCATGCGTTGGCTCTCGATGTAAAGGGAGGAATCCTGAGCAACGGTCAGCTAATTTGGTTGAGTAAAGAATGGAACTTCTTCTATCTCTGCAACACTCGTTTCCTTTATACTTTGATAGGTGATTTCTTAATTTGTAATCGGCTTAAAGAGATGGGAGAGAACCTAATTTGCCACCTTCTTGTGGCGTGTCCGTACTAGACAAAGGAAAAGAAACATGCCCAGTTAACCAAGAATAACCCAAGTTGGGAATGGTGTTACTACGTCACGGCAGCATTTCAGGGGAAGATTGAGGTTGACACCCAATTCTAGAGTGGCTAAGCGAAGATTCACCAATTGACAAAATAATCAATGGGAAAAATCTGTATAACGCGCACTAACGGCACATCTGCATAAAAGAGCCCAACAAATTCGAGATAGAAAAGATCGAAAATTCCTAACCTCGACAAAATTGGTGAATTTGGGATCTTTGTTGACCACCAATCGATGAACCTAGAAATCCATCAAACCACACACATAAGAGAAGACAAAGATTGGAGCCGAGCAAAATGCCAATTCAGCCTTGAGAAACAGGGAACAAGCATAAAATCGAGCAAACAAGGGGCTAACTCATACTTGACCTTGTGCTTCTCGGAGTCCTCAAGGGGGACACAATATTTGGTGAGGTTGGTCTTGCCCTATTGGTTTTGCAATAGTATGAATCGGATCATAGGAATTTGGCAGCGACAGAAGGTGCGAGAGGGAGTCGGCGATGGGCAACGGTGAGCTAGCGATGGGCAACAGTGAGCTGGTAAGCCGACGGGGGAGAGAAGCAAGCGAGAAGGAGGAACGATGAAGGAGGAGTGCCGCGTGCGTTTGAAGAGAGCCGAGAGGAAAAATGTCGTGCTACTGTAAGAATAAGAATAGAAATCGGGGGAAAATAGAGTTTTGGACTTCTACTTAAAAAATCAATTCCCAAGTGGGTATTCACTCAGAACCGATTTCCGAACCAGTTCAAACCGGTTCTAAATTTTGGGAACCAGTTTCCAAACCAGTTTCAATGGGAACTAGTTCTCAACCCTATTTTCCGGGGGGGCCAATCCAATTTCCCGGTATACCTAGTCTGATTGCATACCCTTATATAGAATAATGGCTCTCATGCTTTGATGCTCCACTAAACTCCAACGATAAAATATTGGGTGGTCCCGAAATGTCAAGTTGACTTGGTCTTTGGTCATTTATGAAGCACCCAATGGAGGCATGGGTCTATTGGACATCTTCTGCACAAAGTAGGCTTCTTCCCTCTCTCTCCTCTCCCTA
The DNA here is from genome assembly GCA_017140615.1 of Eucalyptus cladocalyx. Taxonomy (NCBI): domain Eukaryota; kingdom Viridiplantae; phylum Streptophyta; class Magnoliopsida; order Myrtales; family Myrtaceae; genus Eucalyptus; species Eucalyptus cladocalyx. The sequence goes on from CM029518.1 coordinate 44,809,676, forward strand.
GCCTTCTTGCCTCCTCTCTGTCTCTTGTGCAATACATTTACTTTTTCCTTCTAACTTTTTCCTTCCCGGAGGAAGGAAACAGAAGCAAACCCATTAAATTTTCCCTCCAAGAGCTCGAGCAATTTCTTTCTCCTCAATGAAGGCTTTCAAATTTTGAATCCCAAATTCTCTCTCTGCGCTTGTTGTTGCTCTGGCATTTGTCAAGTGGCCGTTCTCCCGCCGTCTCCGACGAAGCACATTATGGCCGCCCCTGCTCTGGCCAAGGAAGAGGATATCTAGAAGATTGGGAAGCTCAACTCGGTGCTGGAGGAGCAGGCGAAGTTGCTGTGCATGCAGAGCCAGATTTGGAGGGACCTCGCCCGGGCCAACGACGCCACCACCAACGCCCTCCACACTAACCTCAAGCAGGTCCTAGCGCAGGTCAGCAAGGATGACTGCCCTTGCCGTCAATGACGAAGCGCATTAAGGCTGCCCCCGCTCTGGCGCTCGCTCACTTCTCTCTCCACGCTCGTTATTGCATACGAGTCCAAGTTAGAGCATTCCTCAGACCAATAAGTCATGGCCGTAGAGATAAGTATGCAAGAGAGTGCTTTCTGGAGACACAGGCTGCAGAGATTGGAAGCGATGTTGACGCAAGACTCCGTCTCGTGCGATGAGACCACGACCCAGGAGCTATTCACTGCTGCAAAACAAGGCGATGTGGACGAATTCATCCGAGTCGTAGAACGTTGCTGTTCCGAGCGCAATCTACGTCTGTGCCTGCGGGCCATTCTGAGCCCCTCCCGAAATTCGTTGCTCCATGTCGCTGCGGGCCTCGAGAGAGACGAGATCCTGAGAGCCATCATCAGCCACTTTCCCGACCAGGCTGTGGCCGGGAAAAATTGCAGGGGAGACACCCCAATTCACTTGGCCGCCAGGGCCGGAAGGGCCCCCGCAGCCCGGGTGCTCATTGGCCGAGCATCGGACGTCGGTGGGTGCGAGATGCGGCGGGCTCTCGTTCAAGTGAAGAATGAGAGGGGAAACACCCCCCTGCATGAGGCCGCTGTGAACGGCCACCTTGGCGTGGCTCGGATCTTGATAGGTGAGGACCTGCGACCCATATATTTGGAGAACAAGCAAGGTAAATGTCCGATGTATCTGGCCGTCGAGAGTGGCAACTTGGAGGTTCTCAAGCTTCTGTTGGCAGTGCCGCTGGATCCATCAAGGATTCAAGGCGTGTCGCCTGTTCATGCGGCTGTCTTACACGGCAAACTAGGTAATTTCTACTCTTCGCAATTCTCAGCATCATTCGTTTACGAGACCTCACGCAATCAAACAAGTTATGATTGGCATAAATGGGTCTATGTCTTCCGGTTCACGACCCAATAAAATTCGTATCACTTGCTGAACCCGTTCAGACACGAGCCCACACATCTAAATTAAAGTGCTAGTGTGTTGGCTTTTTAAACAAAACTAAGTTTTAACACCTTATACTCATCTCCAATAACATCTTTATTATTAAAAGATTATAAAAGTAAGATCCATTTTAAAAAGAATAAAGGACGTGATGAAAACACATTAGGGATGCAAAAGTTATACAACATGACAAAGGGTAACTCATTAATAAACTCTAGATGTAATGTGAAGTGGAACAACGGTTATTTATTTACCAGCGTGTTAAACATGTTAAATTGGGATATCACGTATAAACATGTTTAGCTTTATGATGTACACATTAACACCAAAGGTTAACGTATATTTGTAATGTAAATACATGACATAATGACATAGTTTGATAATTATGTTAATTGTATCATACAACCTGCTTTATTAGGTTTGTCTTGTTCATATTGAGGTAATTCAACATGTTTATTATACTTGTCATGTTTGGATTAATCATATTCTTGATATACTCCTATTTTGATATGACATAATTAATACGACACAACATGGATTGCCTGCCTTACTTTTTTCCTTGCCTTGTTCTTTGATTGTTATATTTTGTTCCATATGAAATTAAATTTCCTGTTACCATCATTTTAATTTAGGTGTTACAAATAAGCATATCATCTATACATAATTTTTTTATTTTGTAACCTAGGGCATGAGCATAGAGGTCTGATTACCTAGAGGCCAATGAAACACCTTATAAGCCTCACAAATCAGTTAAGTCCAAATCTTTTACCAGTGTATATGATCCTAAGGTCAAATAGTTTATTCATAGCTGGTAGGATATGAATGGATAACCTCTAGTCATGAGCTGAATATTCCCCAGCTTCTCAAACTAGTACGCCAACGATGACATGAGGTTATCCATATATAAGTTTATTTAATAAGAGAAAAGGAATAATCCTTATTGCCCAGCCACCTATCTCTCTCTTCCTCTCTTCTCCACCTTCGCATGGCGGCGCGTCTAAAGCTCTGTCAGTGTACGTTGCCGTCTCCAATGCTCCATAGGGTGCCATCCACCACCGGCGTTCATTGCTCTCTCTCTCTCTCTCTCTCTCTCTCTACATTTGATCATGGCAAAATTACCCAAAAATCTTAAGGTTATTAAAATTATGCAAATTCAATCATAAACTTTTTTTTACCAATTAAATCCCAAACATTTTGTATTTATGTCAATTTAATCAATCTGATCAATTTTAGTCAGAAATCACTAACATGGACACCGCCATCTTACGCGACAGTGGGCGATTTGCGTGATAATTTTTAATAATATTTTAATATTTTTTCAAATTTTTTAATTTTTCTTGTCTTTTTCCTTTTGTCACTTTTTTTTTTTTATTTTTCCTCTAGTTGGTCGTCAACCAGCCAAATACAGATGCAAAGCTTGTCCGCTCTTGACAAGCCTTGACCTCACATTGGGTGAGGTTTAAACTTGCCAAATCTACCCAGGGTTGCCTAGCGACGAGAAGCCGTTGCCATCAAATCAAAGTTGAATACACTTGAAATGATGGCTTGTTTCACTCACCCTTTTATGTTCACTTGCTGGGTAATGGATGTGGATGACAATTTTGGGGTTCTTGTTCTGTTGTTGCATTGTTCATGTGTTTCTCACAGCTCGTCAGAGTGCGAGGATTAGAGTGAATAGGAAGCAGGGGTTGATCTCTGCTTGTTGTTCGACAAAAAAGCTCTGCTTGTTGGGCTATAGGAAGAGAGGCAGGAAACCTGCTAGATCTCATGGCTCATCAGAGCCATCACTTGGCAAGACTCCCTAGTGGCAGGCAACGGTGATGTCAAGCCTTGCCAAGAGAGAGCGAGGCTCGTCCTCGCCAGTGGTCAGTGGAGGCAAGCTTCACTCAAGACCAGCAAGGTCAATATCGCTAGCCCTCAGTCCAGGGACTAGCTAGAGGGAAGAAGAGAAGGAGAAAAAGAAAGAGAAAAAAGGAAAAAAAAGAATAAATAAATAAGTAATTAAAAAAACTAGTAAAATATTATTAAAAATTATATACGTTACCATTGGTTATGTGTATAAATGGTTGGTATCCATTTTAGTGATTTCTGGTTAAAATTAGTCGAATTTACTAAATTGACCATCTATAGAGAGAGAGATGACCAAGGTGGAGTGATGGCGAAGATGATGGAGGACCTAGACAATGACAGCAACAAGTGGCAACCGAGTAGCAATAATGCCACTGGCAAAGGGAGTGGAGGGCTCTTGCTGAGTGAGATTGAGAGTGGGAGAGGGCAAGGAAGAAGAGGAAGACAAGGAGAGATATATCTCATCTAATACTAACATTTTTGTTTTTCAAAAATTTAATGTGAAATTTTGTAACCATTACCAATTTTTATAAGCTATTAAGTAAATGCGTGATTTAATATTTAATTGATTTAACACTCTCCTTCACACATAAGTTAGAATTTGATCTTAGATTAAAGTGTAAAATAAACACAAGGAGCTCACACCTCCTCCTTTAATACAATGTTAAATCTTTCAATATAAAACTTTAAATTATAGGTGAAGGGAGATTATATGAATACTAGGCCCACGTGCAAATCGGTTTGAGAGCGAGACATGGCATTGATGAATAGGGAGCTTCACACACAAACTGAGGCAGAATGTGGCTCTAATATCATGTGAAATTGTGTGGAACTACTGTCAATTGTTTAGATATTTAAGCTATTAGCTAAAGGTATAGTTTTTTTTTTTCATGTATATTTTAAATGATTTAGTACTTTTCTTTAAGCAAGATTAGACTTTTGCTTAAGATTAAAATTTGTAACTATATAGGGAGGCAAATGAGAAATCTAGATAAATTTGAATTTAGGATCTCATACTCTAAAATTACGTGAAATTTTATTGGATCACTATCAATTATGTAAAAAAATAATTTGTTAAATGAATGTGTGATTTAATATTCACATGGTTTAGTACCTTTTTTTTTCGGTATATTTTAAATGATTTAGTACTTTTCTTTAAGCAAGATTAGACTTTGGCTTAAGATTAAAATGCATAACTATATAGGGAGGCAAATGAGAGATCTAGATGAATTTGAATTTAGGACCTCGTACTCTAAAATCATGTGAAATTTTATGGGATCACCATCAATAATTTAAAAAAATTAATTTGTTAAATCAATACGTGATTAATATTCACATGGTTTTATTTTGCACTTAATCTAGGCATGATACAGGAAATATGTGGGAGAAATCGACGATTGTTTGAGTTGAAAGATGATAGACGAGGCACTCCCCTTCATTTGGCAGCATATATCAATTACTGTGACGGCATCAAATTCCTACTTAGAGAATTCACCTCGAGTGCAGTTGAATATGATAGAGACGGCCATTTTCCGATTCACGTTGCTTGTAAGGAGGGTCATGTTGAAGCAATCAAGGAGCTGCTTCGGCAGTGGCCAGATCCCACGGAGTTGATCAATCGACATGGACAAAACATCCTTCATATCTGCGCCAAGCATGGAAGAATCCGGGCATTGAGGTACATACTTGGGAATGCCAACCTAGAGAAGCTCATCAACGAGAGAGACAATGACGGGAACACTCCTCTGCATTTGGCCACATTGCCGTGGCACCCCGTCGCTCTGCTTGATCTCGTGCTGGACAAAAGAGTTGATTGTAAGCTTCTCAACAACGAATGCTTGACGGCTCTTGACATTGCGACAGAGCAAATCAAAAGAACGGATACTACGCTTCAAAAGGTATGCACTCACTCACTCGGAACTCCAAAATCAAACATTAACAATCACAAAATCAAGCGAATCTCTTCTATCTTCATGCGGTATGTACGACAGCTTCCAATTACAGTAACCCCGCATTATTCTTGTTTGGCCCATTCCTAGAGATTACCCTCAATGATTTTGAAATCTGCCGGGGCACCTACAAGTAAAGATTTGGCTATCTATAAGTCAAGAAATCAAGGAATTATGGCGGAATTTACAGTCCTTGCTCTCCAAACCGGAGGTATATTGAGGGGACAGGCAAATGCTCAAACTATCGTCGCCACGCTAGTGGCAACCGTGACCTTTGCGGCTGGTTTTGCGGTTCCTGGAGGTTTCGTTGAGAGTTCTCAACCTAACCAGGGAACTGCTACACTGCTGAACAGGCATATGTTCCAGGCCTTTATCATTTGCAACACCATCGCAATGTACAGTGCCATAGGTGTGGTTATCATGTTGTCTTGGGCACAATTGAATGACTCTTACGTTGCTCTAACTGCCCATATAATTGCAATAAAATGGCTGTTGGTAGCTCTCGGAACAATGTCCGTAGCATTTATGGCCGGTGGCTACGTGCTCGTAAGCAAATGCACCTGGCTCGCCTCTCTTGTCCTGTTGATTGGAGCTATTGCCCTATACCATATCTGTGCTTTGTACATGGCAATGTACGTTCCTTTCGTGGTAAATATGCGCTATTTCAACTGCATAGCCTTCCATATCATCCGCCTAGGGGTCGCAATATCGAGAATTATAGTTCGTTTCCCCGATGTCCTGCAAGATGAAGACTTGCGACCTGCAGGCATGAATGGAACAAGGACAATGGTGGCGTTGAATATGAATGGCCCGGCCACTTTGCCTCCATCCAATGGCACTTAGACTTTGAGCTTCTTTGCTTCACACGTAATCGTGTGGTCAAGTTTCAAGAATTCTGTTGCAATTGATGGGGACAGCCTTCTCTCTACTTTTGTTTGACCGTGAAAAAACCGCACCGTCGTTGCTTGCATCGACTGGGTGGTAAATAATGGAGACGCCGATATTTCAGTCTGTCATTAGACATCTTCCGGTATTCGGATGTGCAGCTATCGGTCTACTTGGGTGCGGTGTTGTATGGTACATACCTGTAAATCAGAATGGAACCTTGTTGAGTCATAAAGAATGGTTTATTTTTCACTTTAGTTCACCTTTTGCTGTGTTCCGTTGGAAAACCAGACAAATCACGGGAGAAATTGAGGACAACATCAACGAAATCAATCATTTCATAGTATGTCGCCGAAAGTGGACAGGACGAGATGAGTGCACAAAGAGGATATTGGCAGATGGTGTCCAAGAAAGCCAGGGAAACATTCAGTGGTCAGTGATACTAAAGCGTCTTGTTAACCACGGACGTAGCACATAACTATCCAATTAGACCACTCACAATTTTTGACACGTGGCAAAGCATTATAATTAAAAATAAATAGCCTGCAAAAAGCTGAAAAGGGGAATGATTAAATGCCCAGCAACTATATTAAAAAATTGAAATGTCACGAAAAAATTACTAAAAATCTATTTGATAACGTATCAAAAATACCTAATTATCTTTTTCTATTTCCTAGAAAAATATAAAAATGAAAATCTGTTAGGTAACGTTTTTGTTCTCAGAAATAGATTTGAAATAGAATTAAGAAGTTAAAACAAGTTTTTTTTTTTCTCAAGAACAATCTTAAAATCAAGTATTTTCTTTTCTTTTTTCCTTTTCTTCTTCTTTTCTTCCTTTAGTTGGTCGTGGGAGCCTCGTTGGCTCGAGCCTCGCTTAGCCAAGGTGAGGCCAAGCCTTACTAGGGGCCAGCAACAACTAGAGGAAGAAGAAAAAGAAAAAGGGAAAAAGAAAAAAAAATGTAATAAAATTATTTAAAAATTAAAAGAAGTTCTAAGTTACAAAAAAAAATTTGAGGATCGTACTAAATACATTTTTATTTCAGGAATATAAATTCTGTGCATTTAAAAGATGCAAACGATAAAATTTGTCTAGGTGAAGTTACAAGAGAAAAAGGTAAATAACAATACTTAGAAACTCATTCATGAAACAAAATAAAAAAAATGATTTATAAACAAAAATTATTTTCGAAAAAAAAATGTATTTAATATGACCCTCAATTTTATTTTTTTTGGTAACTTAGAACTTCTTTTTAATTTTTTAAATAATTTTATTACATTTTTTCTCTTTGTTCCCTTTCCTTTTTCTTATTCCTCTAGTCTATTGTTCCAAAAAATAAAAATATATATATATAATTAGGTGCTTTTGATACGTTATCAAATAGATCTTTAGTAATTTTTTCGTGACATTTCAATTTTTTTTTTAATATAGTTGCTGGGCATTTAATCATCCCCCTTTTCAGCTTTTTGCAGGCTATTTATTTTTAATTATAGTGCTTTGCCACGTGTCAAAAATTGTGAGTGGTCTAATTGGATAGTTATGTGCTACGTCCGTGGTTAACAAGACGCTTTGGTATCACTAACCACTGAACGTTTCCCCGACATTCTTGGACAAACTTCTCTGAAGCCGGCCTTGCATACAAAATCAAGAGAACTTCAGTTGGACGGACGGATTCCCAAAATGTAATAGAGTCCGTTAATTTTGATTCTTTACAAGGATAATAATATCAAGAAAAAGCAGTTCAACTTGGGTTTTCAATCTTATTCAAAGGTCTCTTCTAAGAATATTATATTCAGTTATCATTCTGAACGCAAGGTTTATAATTGCCTATTCGTCTAGGCAGGTCACTGACCAGCAATATGCATTGTATATAATTAATGAAGATGAGATTAATGTATAGGATGGTGCACTAATCTTATAAGTACAGCTTTATAGCTGTTATGCAAGCTCTTATGAGGTCCTTTCATTTGGTAAAGTGCATTGAACACACTCTGGATTCGATATCTGCATTCAAAATAGGTCATTGTAATGAATCGCCTTTTGTCCTCATTCCTTTTACATGATATCCAGTAACCATAAAAACGTTCCTGTCATTTGATAGATGTACCAGAAATATGAACTAGTGCCATGGAATATGGGGATCCGACCGAACAATTTATGCAACTAATGGTGTTTTCCAATTATTTTTGCTGCAAGACCATATGCTTATAGGGTTTTTCATCTTCTTTCAGCAATAGCGAGAACCTTTCTTAAAGCATTTCGTGCAGGGTTGAAGATACGTGAGAGCAGGTCATCGAGATGATGGAATGACAAACTAAGATGCAAAAAAAAAAAAAAAAAAAAAACAGAGAGAGAGAAAAAATTCATTAGGCTCAAAAGAAGTCTTGGTCTTTTTATATTAGTTCTTCACTTACCCTTACACGACTTCCACGACTGCCAACCGCCGCCACACGACCGCTGCACAATCACCGCACAACCGCCGCACGACCGCCGACCATTGCAGCATCACAGAGTGGCGGCCCTCACCTCGGTCTCTGCTCTTTCTCTGGCCGTCTCTCGCTGTCATGGGCTCGCCTTCGCTTGCAACCCTCACCTCGGTCTCTGCAATTTCAAACGAGCAAAATAGTTTGATATCACTTCCGCAGCAAAAGATCGTAGGAATGGAACATCTCGAAGGAAAGTCTCTCCCCCTTGGCGGTGAATCATCATCGTCGTCAAGGAGGGATTGCAAGGTGTTCTTGAGCTTTAGAGGACCCAATACTTGCTCAACCATCACCGACTCTCTTATGAGACCATCATTCGGGCCGGGATACGCATCTTCAAAGATAACGAAGAGCTCCATGTTGAAGAAGAGATTGGAGGTGAGCTTCTAAGGGCAATCTCTAATTCAAAAATCTACATACAATTCTTCTCTAAAGAGTATGCTTCTAGCAAATGGTGTCTTCGCGAGCTCGCACACATGGTGGAGCATAGGAAGAGAGGTGAGAAAGTGATCTTGCCCATCTTCTATGAGGTGGATGCATCAGATCTTAAGCTCAAAACTGGATCACACAGTAAGGCCTTAGAAAATCATGAGAAACAGTCTGGCAAAATTGTGGCCAAGCAGTGGGAGGAGGCCCTAAAAGAGATCGCTGGAACCAAGGGATTGAACTTAAAAGATCACCGGTAATTAACAATTTCTATACTTTCATTTCTAAATTTAGATCATCGTTTCTTAATCATGAAAACTCAATATATAGATGAAAAAATTTGGTCATTTGGTCTGTTTTCACCCTACTTAATGTGCCATTTGGTCTGTTTTCACCCTTTGTCATGCTAGAAGGGTGGCACGAGCCAAAAAAATTTGTCTAGTTCACGCGCTTGGCTGTGGAGCTAGTTTTGGTGGCCAAATCGCACGTTAGAACCTTCGTTGATTTGACCATCTGAAAAACTCTTCAAACTACACCCCACATCAAATTCCAAATATTGTTATCTGTAACTGAGATCAATCTTCTCGGTTTGGGTAGGATTGAATTTGAAATGAACTGCTCATCTATGCTTGATTTTAACAATCAAAGTTTTTGGTTTCACATATTTATGCTTCTGCGCATGTTTGTGGTTTCTCAAACTAAGCCCGTTGCATTATTTATATGGCAGCCAAGATAAACTTATAGCCCTTGCTCTGGAAGAAGTTTTCAGTAAGTGGACACCTATGCAGAGAAACTGGTGTGATGATTTGGTGGGAATTCACAATAAGATGGAAGCCGTTATCAAGTTGTTAGGCCTAGGCACTCTTGATGTACGATTTGTGGTGATTCACATGGGAAAACAACTCTTGCTAAGGCTATCTTTGAACATATCTCTTCCCAATTCCAAAGTTGCAGCTTTCTTTTAGATATCTGTGGAAATGAACTTTTAAGCTTGCGAAAGAAATTGTTACGTGACATCATTGGTATTCAACATTCAAAAGTTATTGATGCTTATGAGGGGAGGGACATGATCGAAGAAAGACTCCATGATAAGAAAGTCATCCTTATTCTTAATGATATGGACAAGAAGGATTAGCTCATGAAGCTAGCTGGTAAGTCTAGTTGGTTTGGGCTGTGAAGCAGAATTATTATCACAACTAGGAACACCCATTTCTTAGCTCCCCAAACTGACTACCAAGATGATAATATCATCCCACTTAATCACCAAGATCGCCGCACGACCGCCGGTGATTGTTGCTGCCGCCAGTAGCCCACTGGCCGACAACCACCACCGTCCGCGGATAGCCTGCCGTCACCAACTACCGCACGACCACCGACCATCGCTACTAACCGCTACCGTAGGACCGCCGCCCACAGCTCACCAACCACCGCCCCCTCCCACGGTCAGTGGGCGGTGGGCAACAATTGTGCGGCAATGGTTGTGCGGCGATCATGCAGCCGTCGTGCGGCGATCACGCGGCGGTCGTGTGGCGGTTGTGCGGTGGTCATGCGGCGGTCGTACGACGATCGTGCGGCAGTCATGCGGCACCGGTCAACAATCGTGCAGCGGTTGTGCGGCAATTGTGCAGCGGTCGTGCGACGATCGTGCGGCGGTCGTGCGATGTCCGAAGACTGCCTCAAATGTGGTTCAGAATAACTTGGTATGCCTAGAAAAATTGAACATGCAATTATGTGTATTTAGAGTTCATTTTCATCCAAAATGTTCGCTCATTTTTGTACACAGGACATTGATGATTTTGCATAATTTGAGAGAAATGAACAACATTCCAAAAGAACTAATTTTTACCATTACGACACCCATCTAAATGGGAGAGATAATGATTTAGGGAAATTGCCCCATTTTTTTTGCTAGTTGACTCGTGTTTACTATTAGTTGAATGTAGATACATGCTCCCTATTTTGATATTCAGCACTTACTCTGAATGGTTCAATCATCCTGCTAACATGTTGCTCTGAAAATATCAGGGAACAAAAAACATTGTAGCACTCAAACTCACAAGACTTGATGACAGGCATAATTTTACGAGTGGCAAATTTTCCAAACTGCCAAGTTTAAGGTTCCTTGAATTGGATGGAAGAAACTTTGTAGGAGACTTCAAAAATCTTCTCTCTAATCTAACATGGCTCTGTTGGCGTCATTGCCCTTCAGAACTACATGCCACCGGTTTATGTCTAAAGAAATTGGATGTTCTCAAGCTTTTAGAGAGTGATATTATGGAAGATTGGAATGGATGGGGGGGAGCATGCACGGTACAATTTCATATAATGCATTATTTTTCGTTTATGTGTGTATGCATTTGTTACATTGAGTTGACCTTTGCCTATGCCATTATGTTCCTTAATAATTGGTTGTTTTATAGGTGAATGATAACCTGAAAGTCATATATCTAGTAAGCTGCAATTATTTAAAGAGGACACCCAACTTCTCCAAGTGCTTGAATTTGAAAAGACTGGTTCTCAAAAATTGTACAAGATTGGAAGAAATTGATAGCTCTATTAATCAGTTAGGCCACTTGAAGTATTTGGAATTCAATAGAACGGATCGTCCACTACAGAGAATTCCACCCGTTTCTCTATTACCATACGCAATTGATGGTCTAAAATCCTTGTCAATGCTGAAGGTGGAAAATCGGGATGGCATTAGAAAACTTCCACCCTCAATAGAAGGGCTACAAGTTTTGAAGCATCTGTCTCTAAGTGGGTGTTGCAACCTTGTAGAGCTTTCAGATTCCATTGGAAAGTTGACATCACTCCTTTATTTGAATTTAGATTATACTAGTGTAAGTTCATTACCAGATTCCATTGGAGGACTAGAATCGCTACTCGAATTGGATTTATCTTCTACACCTATCGAAGAATTGCCCCATTCTATTGGCGGACATTTGCAGCTCATGATTTTGCAGGAAAGTAAGATAAGAGAGCTACTGGAGAGTATAGGGACTCTGGAGAATCTTGAGGAGCTAATAGCCCACAATTGTGACATTCTCAAGGGCAAAAATCCTAGTGAAATCACAGGACTATCTCGATTGGAGATTCTGAACTTGCACAACACGAAGGTTAGTAGGTTGCCGATGACAATCAATCGGCTCTTTAACCTCAGAGAACTTGATTTAAGTTTTTGTGATAGGCTTCAATTACTACTAGACCTCCCCACAAGTTTAACAGCCCTAAAGATAAAGTCTCCATCGTTGCTGGCAGTACCCGACCTCTCGAACCTCACTAGTTTAAATCATCTAATAATAAGTGATTGCACATGTGCTTGTGTGAGAACAACTAAACAATCGTCCATATTTGAACGAGGACGAATTCTACATCCGAACCTAAGTTATCTCGGAGGGCTTCATAAATTGCAGTCGTTGAACGTGGATTTTTGCGATCCCACCATGTATTGAGATCCCTTTTTCAGCTCTGGAAGTTAGAAATAACTTGTGCCAACCTACGGCTTCTAACTGGGTTTCCATCCAGTTTGAAATTGTTGAACTTACAAGGTGTGAAGACCCCAATAGAATGGTCAATGTTCTCCAACCTGGACAATTTATGTCACGTACTGCTCTAAGACTGTGGGTTTGGAGAGATCAAGTTTGACAATGTGATTGGACAGCTAAAGAATCTCCGGTCAGTGCAAGTGTTCGAATGGGAGGGGCTTGTCAGGATATCCAATGTTTCAAGCTTAAAAGAGCATCAAAATTTGTTTGTGACGAAGTGCCCACAATTAAATGAGATCGAACTTGAACCGTCTTCAACTGGAGATTGCAGTTCCAAAGAAAGGCTCCTCCCTGATGCTTTGAAGCTGGAGAAGCTATGTTCGTCGAAGGTCCGTGATTGTGCATCATTGCAAAAGGTACCAAATACACGTTGTACGACTGCTTGGAACTGCTCGAGAGCTGGTCCGTATGAAAAGTCAAGAGCAGCAAAAATAGAGGGAGGGAGCGAGTCAGCAAAGCAAAGACAGAACATAAGAAAGAGTGTGGAATCCGAGAACGAGCGGAAGGGGCTTCTGGCGCGATTCGGTTCGGAGGCTAGGATAACCGCCATCGCACGACCGCCGCACGATCATCGCACGACCGCCGCACGACCCCCGCACGACCGCCACACGACCGCCGACCATTGCAGCATCACATAATGGCGGCCCTCACCTCGGTCTTTGCTCTTTCTCTGGTCGTCTCTCGCCTTCGCTCGTGGCCCTCACCTCGGTCTCTGCTATTTCAAACGAGCAAAATAGTTTGATATCACTTCCACAGCAAAAGATCATAGGAATGGAACGTCTCGAAGGAAAGTCTCTCCCCCTTGGTGGTGAACCATCATCGTCATCAAGGAGGGATTATGAGGTGTTCTTGAGCTTTAGAGGGCTCGATTCTCGCTCAACCATCACCGACTCTCTTATGAGACCATCATTCGGGCCGGGATACGCATCTTCAAAGATAACGAAGAGCTCCATGTTGAAGAAGAGATTGGAGGTGAGCTTCTAAGGGCAATCTCTAATTCAAAAATCTACATACCGTTCTTCTCTAAAGAGTATGCTTCTAGCAAATGTTGTCTTCGCGAGCTCGCACACATGGTGGAGCATAGGAAGAGAGGTGAGAACGTGATCTTGGCCATCTTCTATGAGGTGGATGTATCATATCTTAAGCTGAGAACTGGATCACACGGTAAGGCCTTAGAAAATCATGAGAAACGGTCTGGCAAAATTGTGGCCAAGCAGTGGGAGGAGGCCCTAAAAGAGGTCGCTGGAATCAAGGGATTGAACTTAAAAGATCACCGGTAATTAACAATTTCTATACTTTCATTTCTAAATTTAGATCATTGTTTCTTAATCATGAAAACTCAATATATAGATGAAAAAATTTGGTCATTTGGTCTGTTTTCACCCTACTTAATGTGCCATTTGGTCTGTTTTCACCCTTTGTCATGCCAGAAGGGTGGCACGAGCCAAAAAAAATTGTCCGGTTCACGCGCTTGGCTGTGGAGCTAGTTTTGGTGGCCAAATTGCACGTTAGAACCTTCGCTAATTTGACCATCTGAAAACTCTTCAAAACTGCACCCCACATCAAATTCCGAATATTGTTATCTGTAACTGAGATCAATCTTCTCAGTTTGGGTAGGATTGAATTTGAAGTGAACTGCTCATCTATGCTTGATTTTAACAATCAAAGTTTTTGGTTTCACATATTTATGCTTCTGCGCATGTTTGTGGTTTCTCAAACTGAGACCGTTGCATTATTTATATGGCAACTAAGATAAACTTATAGCCCTTGCTCTCTGGAAGAAGTTTTCAGTAAGTGGACACCTATGCAGAGAAACTGTTGTGATGATTTGGTGGGAATTCACAATCAGATGGAAGCCATTATCAAGTTGTTAGGCCTAGGCACGATTGATGTACGATTTGTGGTGACTCACGGTTTGGGGTATTGGGAAAACAACTCTTGCTAAAGCTATCTTTGAACGTATCTCTTCCCAATTCCAAAGTTGCAGCTTTTTAGATATCCGTGAAAATGACATTTTAAGTTTGCGAAAGAAATTGTCACGTGACATCCTTGGTATTCAACATTCAAAAGTTATTGATGCGTATGAGGGGAGGGACATGATTAAAGAAAGACTCCATGATAAGAAAGTCATCCTTATTCTTAATGATATGGACAAGAAGGATCAGCTCATGAAGCTTGCTGGTAAGTCTAGTTGGTTTGGGCTAGGAAACAGAATTATTGTCACAACTAGGAACACCCATTCCTTAGCTCCCCAAACTGACTACCAAGATAACAATATCATCCCACTTAATCACCAAGATCATCGCACGACTGCCGGTGATGGTTTCACGCCACCCGTAGCCCACCGACCGACGACTGCCACCGTCCACCGACATCATCAAAATTTCATCGCCGAACCGCGTACGACTACCATTGGCTCTCGAGCTTTTAGTTGCCACACAACCGCCAACCATCGAAGAAATTGAAGGAAGTGCCCAATCAAGATGTCCAGACTACCACCCACAAATTTAGAATATGAGCAACAACCTCTCCCGCGGTCGGTGGGCATTGGTGAAGAAAAATCCCGGCACATATTACGAGCGGCGATCTTGCGGCGATTATGCGGCAATCGCATGGCATTCATGCGGTGGTTGTGCAGTGATCGTGCGATGATCGTGAGGCGATTGTGCAGCGGCAGTCGGCGATTGTGCAGCAATCGTGCGGCGGTCATGCAGTGATCGTGCGGCGGTCGTGCGCCAGTCGTGTGGTGTCCAAAGACTGCCTCAAATGTGGTTTAGAATAACCTGGTATGCCTAGAAAAACTGAACATGCAATTATGTGTATTTAGAGTTCATTTTCATCCAAAATGTTCGCCCATTTTTGTACAAAAGACATTGATGATTTTGCATAATTTGAGAGAAATGAACAACATTCCAAAAGAACTAATTTTTACCATTACGACCCCCATCTAAAGGGGAGAGATAATGATTTAGGGAAATTGCCCCATTTTGTATAAGATATTATCTATGTGCCCCATTTTTTTGCTAGTTCACTCGTGTTTACTATTAGTTGAATGTAGATACATGCTCCCTATTTTGATATTCAGCACTTACTTTGAATGGTATCATGTTGCTAACGTGTTGCTCTGAAAATATTAGGGAACAAAAAACATTGTAGCACTCAAACTCACAAGACTTGATGACGGGCATAATTTTACGAGTGGCAAATTTTCCAGGCTACCAAGTTGAAGGGTCCTTGAATTGGATGGAGGAAACTTTGTAGGAGACTTCAAAAATCTTCTCTCTAATCTAACATGGTTCTGTTGGCATCATTGCCCTTCAGAACTACATGTCACTGGTTTATGTATAAAGAAATTGGCTGTTCTCAAGCTTTCAAAGAGTGATATTATGGAAGACTGGAATGGATGGGGAGCATGCATGGTACAATTTCATATAATGCATTATTTTTCGTTTATGTGTGTATGCATTTGTTACATTGAGTTGACCTTTGCCTATGCCATTAGTTTCCTTAATAATTGGTTGTTTTATAGGTAAATGATAACCTGGAAGTCATATATCTAGCAAGCTACAATTATTTAAAGAGGACACCCAACTTTTCCAAGTGCCTGAATTTGAAAGGACCGGTTCTCAAAAATTGTACAAGATTGGAAGAAATAGCTCTATTAATCAGTTAGGCCACCTGAAGTATTTGGAATTCAATGGGATGGATTGTCCACTACAGAGAATTCCACCCGTTTCTCTATTACCATACACAATTGATGGTTTGAAATCCTTGTTGATGCTGAAGGTGGAAAATCAGGATGGCATTAGAAAACTTCCGCCCTCAATAGAAGGGCTACAAGTTTTGAAGCATCTGTCTCTAAGTGGGTGTTGCAACCTTGTAGAACTTTTAGATTCCATTGGAAAGTTGACATCACTCCTTTATTTGAATTTAGATTATACTAGTGTAAGTGCATTACTAGATTCCATTGGAGGACTAGAATCGCTACTCGAATTGGATTTATCTTCTACACCTATCGAAGAATTACCCCATTCTATTGGTGGACAGTTGCAGCTCATGATTTTGCAGGAAAGTAAGATAAGAGAGCTACTGGAGAGTATAGGGACTTTGGAGAATCTTGAGGAGCTAACAGCCCATGATTGTGACATTCTCGAGGGCAAAAATCCTAGTGAAATCACAGGACTATCTCGATTGGAGATTCTGAACTTGCGCAACACGAAGGTTAGTAGATTGCCGATGACAATTAATCGGCTCTTTAACCTCAGAGAACTTGATTTAAGTTTTTGTGATAGGCCTCAATTACTACCAAACCTCCCCACAAGTTTAACAGACCTAAAGATAAAGTCTCCATTGTTGATGGCAATACCCGACCTCTCGAACCTCACTAGTTTAAATCATCTAATAATAAGTGATTGCACGTATGCTTGTGTGAGAACAACTAAACAATCGTCCATATTTGAACGAGGATGAATTCTACGTCCGAACCTAAGTTATCTCGGAGGGCTTCATAAATCGCAGTCGTTTAACGTGGATTTTTGTGATCCCACCATGCATCCAATTGACTTGAGATCCCTTTCTCAACTCTGGAAGTTAGAAATAACCTGTGCCAACCTACGGCTTCTAACTGGGTTTCCGTCTAGTTTGAAATTGTTGAACTTACAAGGTGTGAAGATCCCAATAGAATGGTCAATGTTCTCAAACCTGGAAAATTTGTGTCACGTATTGCTCTACGACTTTGGGTTTGGAGAGATCGAGTTCGACAATATGATTGGACAGCTAAAGAATCTCCAGTCACTACAAGTGTTCGAATGGGAGGGGCTTGTGAGGATATCCAATGTTTCGAGCTTAAAAGAGCATCAAAATTTGTTTGTGATGAAGTGCCCACAATTAATTGAGATCGAACTTGAACCGTCTTCAATTGGAGATTGCAATTCCAAAGAAAGTCCCTCCCTAATGCTTTGAAGCTGGAGAAGCTATGTTCGTTGAAGGTCTGTGATTGTGCATCATTGCAAAAGGTACCAAATACACGTTGTACGACTACTTGGAACTGCCTGAGAGCTGGTCCATATGAAAAGTCAAGAGTAGCAAAAAGAGAGGGAGGGAGCGAGTCAGCAAAGCAAAGAGGGAACAAAAGAAAGAGTGTGGAATCCGAGAACGAGCGGAAGGGGCTTCTGGCGCGATTCTATTCGGAGGCCAAGACAAGCTAGATCGATACCATTTTGAAGCACTCGGTAAGAATTCGATACCTTTAAATCAAAGAGATTTGCTCTATTCAGTTGTAATTTCAGATCGGTTCGGGTTTTAGGGTTGCTAAGTTGATTCTTGAGATTGTTGAGCCGTGACATGATGTCGTTTCGAAACTTTAGGTTGGTCTTGGAATCATGAGATTTTATGGATTGCCGTTTGAGAGATATTGGTTCTTCGAAGTTCTCGAAAACTAATTTAGAGTGACTGCAACCAGCAGGGTTTTGTCCCGAATTTCATCAGTTGTTGACCAAATTTTGATTCTAAGGATTTGTTGAGTCTTTTAGTACTTTGAATAAGCTCTCTTTTGACTGTAAACTCGCTTAGAATGGAGTTCAATAGAGATGTATGACATGCCAAAATTCACAATGTAAGATGAGATTGCTGCTCTGTTTCCTATTGCAAGTATGATGCTTGTGCGGCCTTTTTGTCGACTTATACTGGACATTTTGACTTCAAAAATTAGCGTCGCCTAGTAGAATCTTAGTTGAGGTTAGTGATATGTAAGTGAGGACTGGTGCTTAGCTCTTCTATGATATGTTAACTCATGGCTTGAAAATCACCAGAATTAGATATGCTATATAATTTATGAATGAGAGATTGCACACTATGATATATATGTGTACACGCACGCACGCGATGCGCACGATGCACGCACACACGCACGACGCACGCGGCATGCACGCATGCACGCACTCCCGCCCGCCCGCCCATACGCACGCACGCACATTATTTGGTTATTTGAAATAGCAAAGTAAGATATCTCCTGAAATAGTTGGAGGGCTGATTACACACACACATACTTCCTTATTTGGTTACAAACGCCATGCACGTATGTATATTTCCTTATTTGGCTATTTGAAATAGCAAAGTAAGATATCTCCTGAAATAGTTGGAGGGCTGATTACACACACATATATTTCCTTATTTGGTTATTTGAAATAGCAAAGTAAGATATCTCCTGAAATAATTGGAGGACTGATTATTTACAAAATGGTTTGAGAAATTTTTCGCGAATGTATTCTTCTTGTGAATGGAATTGCGAAGGGTTGTATGGATTTGTGAATATAATTTATTAAATGAGTTCTGAAATGATTTTGTTTTTTATGGGATTATGTTGATGGATTTATCCTCTTGTCGCTATGATCTGAAATCATTGAAGGGTTGTGAGTAAGCATACATATTCTCAGGACGTCTTGAATGGCCAAAGCCACCGGCTGACATTAGTGTAGACCTACACCTAGGAGGGAATCTTGGTAAGCCTTTTCATGGGGCGTTAAACATGGCTATAGTTTGATATAAAGTACTAGAGTAATCAATTGACTAAACCATTAATGTTTGTTTAAATATTGTTGATTGAGTGAGTGTTTCTAATATGTTGAAAATGTTGTTAAAATGATGTAACTCATATTTGGACTTTTACATATATTATATACTGGATTTGGTTGTGTTTCTGTTACTATTTATAATGTGCATTGCTGATGCTTGATTTGTTGAGAAGAGATGTGCACTATTTATTGGGAGGTGGTATGCTTATACCGTTCATCTCAATTCTTTTTCAGCTTTCGAACTTATAGGAGGAAAGCTACATCAGTGGAGGATTCTTAGGAATTTGGATTTTGGGTATAACTTGAGATAATTATGTTTATAATTTGTAATGGTACTTTTTCGGTTTAGTTTGTCGGTCACTGAATATATATATATTTCTATTGGTGGATTTTAGAACTCTAGTCATGTAACCAGCTTTTTTTTTTATGAGACATTAATGGGTATATTTTTTATGATAGGTTAATGTTGGTTATGCGTATGAGACTGCGTCCTTTGGATAGGAGGACAATCGTGCCATTTTCCCTATGTTTGTAGAGTTGGGTTGTGACGGTTTTATCAATTTGTCCTTTTAAGCTTTGTTCAGAAACATCAAGCCATGCAAGTAGTCATTGTTCAAAATATGATACCATGTACAGCGCAAGTCAAGAGGTCGTGTGAGAGAATACTATTGCTTTCTCTCTGTGCTATTTGCTTCAGCTCTTGTTCTTACTTTTGGGAATATATATGATATGGAGCGCAATTCGAAATGTCCATATCTTTGGGAATTCAAATTGGGGTATAATCTTCATCGTAGAAAGCAAAATTATTCTATTCTCATGTATGATTTACTTAGCTATCGAAGTAGATTTGCTGAAGAAAAGAGCAGGAAATGAAAATGAACTTCATGGTGATTTTTCTTTATCACGGGAAAACTACACCACCTAAGTAGTATGATATGTAACTTCAGCCATTGCCATTTCCAGTGGTAACTCGCACTACAATCCAATACATATATACTCACTTTAGAGATATCTCCTCTTGCAATTCATCCATTTGCAGTTTTGTCTTTTAATGTGCAATCTGCTTAAAGCTACTCAGTTTGCCGATGCTGATAGTTCCTTTGGAACTCTGTCGCATAGGGGTACAGTGAGGACAACAAACATAATCTGTTTTCAATATAAAAGCAACAAGATTCCATCAATAGAAGGCAAATGTATGGGGATGTTCAAATGGAGAAGTCATCTGCTTTTAATCTCGGAGCGCTCCCCAGCAATAGTGTACGGAAGAGCCGGGCTGTATGTAAAAAGTTAAAAGCACCTCAGCGTTTTGCAATACTTGATACAGAATAAAAGGTCTCAGCAAATTGAGTTTGGCGAACTTATGTGATTACTGAGACCATTCTTTTCGGAAATTCTTCTCAAGTGTTGACAACTTCAACCGTGTGTTTGCTTGGCCGTCAAGATAGTTCTTATCGCTGTGAATTTCGGCAATAAACAGTTGCTCCATGCCATGTTGTATCTTAATTTAGCTCCAGATACCTGGAGCGAACTACTTTCCAAGTATAAAAATGATTGAGTTACCTATACTCGTCTTCAATCACCCAATCATCGATTTTTGACTTGGACTCAAAAGTTGCCTCAGTTGTCAAGTTCAAAATGGTTTCCTTAACAACGAGGTCCGGGTGGAACTCCCGAGTGCACCAACTGTGGACATACAGCTCTTGTGATCGCACACCTCCAGCCATGGATTTGGGTCAATGATGAGGGCGCTCGAGATCCAAGTTGGTTAATTAGTACCTCTTCGACACACCATTATGTCTTGTTTGTATGCCCATAGCATAGAGGAATCTGAGCATGGGCGTGATCGACAATGACAATTTCAAGGTAACTAAACTGATAGATAATGATCTTGACCAAAAAGAAGAATAATAGATGACGATTGTGAAGAGTCGTATATATAAAATTTTGTATTGTGCCATAGGAATGACTATTCAATGTAATTAATTTAACTTAATTTTAAATTGAATCTTACTTATCTTCAATTTTGTTTAGGATTTACCTATAGGATGATATAGATGTATAAAGTATGGCAATAATAAGTTTCATATAAATTTAATGAGAAATAAATCGCGTTGATTGAATCAATACACACACATATTTATCATATATATATAACTTTTTCTTTATACAGTTTTATAGAAGATTAATCGAGTCCTTTTTTTTTTAATGTATATTCAAATGTTGAAGTGATGGTCGAAAGTAAAATAAGTTATTTGAAGAATTATTTCCACCAATTGCTCTTATTATATAGAAAATATATATACATAGATATAATCGTTCAATACCCATAAGGTTCATCTAGATTATTTTTTTTATTTTATCAAAAAATCTCGGGCTCATGCGTTGGACTTTGATTAACTTTGAAATTCTTGAAATTTTCACTATTGATACTTAGATTCACATATTTTTTTTAGAATATTTTAAATTTTAAATTATATTCTTAATTTTGAACGGAAAAGTAAAAGATATAAATACTTTTTTCCTCTTATTTAAGTCCAAAGGAACATAGTTTCTTTAGATGGAAAAAAAAGGTATTCTATTTTTCTCTTTTAAAATTAACGAACTCCTCTTCTGTTAACATGAGGCTGGCGCTTTTTTGCACTAATAACAGAGAGCGCGAGGGTCAGAAGCATTTGCCACCTCTCATTTTTTCCTGCAAGAGCTCTCTCAGCTCTCTGCTCTCTCTCTCTCTCTCTCTCTCTCTCAAGAAAATGCACCTCCTGCAGCGCCCATCTTCTTCTCCATCTCTCTCCCTATGCTGCTCAAAAGTCCAACCGAACAGAGGTAACTCTTGCGCTAATTCATGCAATGATCTTTGAACCGACACTGTCACCGCCACTGTCTCATCGCCTGGGCCTTTCTGTTGTAGGACCGTGTTTCTTGGCGAATTCTCTCGCACCATCGACAACCAGCTCTTGTATCAAGCAACAATGGCTTCGAAGCTCCAGATGGGTATCTCGCAAACCGCCCGTTTCGAATTCCTCTGCAGCTAAGGCTGCTTCAGTGGAAGGTACTTTCTTTTTCTTTTTCCTTGTTCTTTCTATGAATAATTTGAATTCGTTGATTATCGGGTGCCTGTGATATTTGGTAAATACCCAAATGGGATTCTTCTTTTATTTTTATTTTTTTTAATGTTCGCGTATTTATCTATCTGAGCTATGAGAACCCAGTAGCTATTTTCATGAAAATTTTGAGAATTTGACAGAGTGATCTTGTGGAGCGAGTGCAAGTGATACGGTTAAGATTGTTTCTAGTACGCCTATAGCCTGATTTAATTAATCGTATCATAGTAAGTAAATCTAATTAACTTTACTGAGGCGTCCATGTTCGATTCTTGGTAACTTTCTGCAATTTATTTTTTGGTGCCAATAATCTGCTACTTATAAAGTTGTGAGTTTCCAGAAATGAGTATGTTTTATGGTGAAACCGTTGGCTCGTGCCATCAGATCAATCTGCTTCCACTAATACATATCATACTCTCTGCGGAGACATATTTACATGTTCTGCCATGAAGAAAATTTTAGAGGATTATTTGGTAGGCCAAATAAAAGGGGCTATCTCTGTCAAACTATTTTCTTGGAATTGCAAAGAAACTATATACGAACAGAAAACAATTAAAGCAGTCTTGTGTTTGTGCACATGAGCATGCATTGTACTATTGAGAACCCATCCAAACCAACTACTCTTGGCTACCCCTTGTCAAAACCAAATTTGAATGGCCCTGAGTAGATACAGAAGATTATTACAGCTTATAATCTTAAGGGATTAAGGGCCAAAAATAATTGCCTATCCTGTGTCCTGAGCAAAATTGACTGGACTTTGTTGCTTAGTTTTCACTGATTGTTCACCTCTGATTTTTTCTTGTTCATCTCATAAGCTTGACATCATTCCTTGTACCTTTTCTGCTCTTGTAATTGTAGAGAGTACTTCTGCATTTTCAGCTCAGACAGCTGAAGGTGATGTGCTGAAAGCCTTGTCTCAAATTATTGATCCCGACTTTGGAACGGACATTGTTTCATGTGGTTTTGTTAAGGACCTCCTCATAGATGAAGCTCTTGGAGAGGTTATTAAAGAATTAGTCTGGGATTTATATATTGTACATCTGTAAGGAATGACACCCTTACCCTGTAATGTCTTGGCTTTGATTCTCAGGTTTCGTTCCGGTTAGAGCTCACTACACCTGCATGTCCAATCAAGGACATGGTAAATAACGCAACCTATGTTGCTTGCTCAGTAACCAAATACATGCTCAGTGCACTAGATGTTCTGTCTTGTGTATTAATTACTTTTAGAAACCATTGACACCTGCTCCTTTTGACACCCTTCCATAAATCTTTTTGTGCATGTACAATTTCAAAGTACTTTTGGAACTAATCTATCATTTTTTGCTGCTTCATAATGGTTTCCTCAGAGTGTTTGCCTGACATATCATGTTACTGAACCTTAACTAGTTTAACAGTATGAGTATCCCTTGACAGTTTGAGCAGCAGGCAAATGAGGTGGTGGCTAATCTTCATTGGGTCAAGAATGTTAAAGTAACCATGTCAGCACAACCAGCAAAACCTGTTTTCACAGGTGAACTTCCTCCAGGGTTACAGACAATCTCAAACATTATAGCAGTTTCAAGCTGCAAGGTAGGGTTACTTAACCTTTTGTTGCACTTGATTTTCCAGGTTGTGACAAAGTAGCTATTTCATTGAATGACATTTGGCTACAAAACCTTTTTGGAGTTGCTTTGAGAAGGTTGACTATGACATAAGGATGACCTGTAGTTTCATTCCATCGTGATGATTTCCCTAATTAGCGAATTTTATAACGGAAAAGGTTTTTTTTTTTTTTGAGTATTTCCAACTTGTGGTTTGACATGTTGTTTGGTTACTATTATTAAAAAGTACTATTCTTTAATTTCTTCTATCATGACTGCTGTCTGTCAGAACTGTTCAGGGAGGCGTGGGAAAATCAACTGTAGCTGTAAATCTTGCATATACTTTGGCTGGAATGGGAGCTCGAGTTGGAATTTTCGACGCTGATGTGTATGGTCCCAGTTTACCAACAATGGTTTCCCCTGATAACCGACTTCTGGAAATGGTAATAAAGCTTATTGTTCCACTTCCACTACAATGAAATCAATTTCTAATTTAGTGAAAGAATGCATTTATTATTTCCACCTACCTTTTCTAGAACCCAGAGAAAAAAAGCATAATTCCCACAGAATACCTAGGAGTGAAGCTTGTATCTTTTGGATTTGCTGGACAAGGCCGTGCAATTATGCGAGGTCCAATGGTTTCTGGTGTCATCGACCAACTCTTGACTACTACTGAGTGGTATGAAAAATCATTGGTCATGCTTGCATGCTGTGGTTATTATATTCAAATTTCTGTTCACTTTCATTGTTGTCGAAGCGTGTTTTGTTCCTATAAGAGAAGTGCGTGATTCAAAGTACACTGCACTGAATCAAAAATGATGATTTTCTCTCATCATTCTCATCTTTTGGGGGCTTCTGGGTTGGGCTTCTGCATCTAAGCATTACTAAACTTTCCTTGCAGGGGTGAGTTGGATTACCTTGTTATTGACATGCCACCGGGGACTGGTGACATTCAGCTTACATTATGCCAGGTTTGCATTTTGTGCCTTTTCATCTTAGATCAGTAAAAATTATGAACAGTTTAATGTTTGTCCCACTATCCTTTTACGAACAAAGCATATCTTTACATCTAGAAGGTGCTAGTTGCAGGCATTTTGCATAATATAATACCCTAGCAAGTTCTGTTTGTTGCTGCAGTTTACAATCTTAAAGTGATGATATTAACTTTTCAGGTTGTACCCTTGACAGCTGCTGTCATTGTTACCACCCCTCAAAAGCTTGCCTTTATAGATGTAGCAAAGGGAGTTCGCATGTTCTCAAAACTTAAGGTTTGTGCCTTTGTACTATAGGCAATCCCTATTCAACACCATCCTTTGATTAAGTATACTCTGCATCATTTATCAAGAATTCTGGATATGATGAAACATGAAAATGTGATTTGAAAGATTCACCATGACAGCAGTTGAACAGAATGTTGTTGATAATTGGCTTAAAGTTATACATTTTTGGTATAGTGGGAACTTGCATGTGGATGGAAATGCCTTGGTTGATATTGTCAATGACTTATCCTATATTTGAGCTTCCTTTTGTTTTTGTGAGCTGTTTTGTACGTCTTTAGTTTTGGCTTTTTTTGTAAAGGGTTTGCAACCTCCACACCCCCCCCCCCCCCCCGGGGGCTCTCTCCCTCTTTTCCTCCCTCTCGGTGCCCTGGAGTTGATATTTTTTTTTTTTATCTATGAAAGAGTCATCTTTTGACAATCCACTGGTCATGCACACAGGTACCCTGTGTTGCTGTTGTGGAAAATATGTGCCACTTTGATGCTGATGGAAAGCGCTATTACCCATTTGGTAGAGGATCAGGCTCTCAGGCATGTTTCTCCAGTTACCTATTGTTTGGTTTACTTGTTACTGTGGAAGGCCAGAGCGCTAATCCTAGTGTTACACTCTGATGTTAAAGGATGAAACATATTCTCTGTGTTCTCACAGTGTGCTGGATCTATTTACAGGTTGTCCAGCAGTTCGGAATCCCTCATTTATTCGATCTTCCCATTAGACCAACGGTATATCCTCTGACAAGTTCTTTGATCTTATCTTTCGTTATTGTGCCTTTTGTTCTCTTAATGTCCATTCTTACTCCTGATGAGGCATGACAGATAATAATGATTTCTTCCATTGATATTAGTTATCAGCCTCTGGAGATAGTGGAATGCCAGAAGTTGTGGCAGATCCTCTAGGTGAAGTTGCCAAGACATTCCAGGACCTTGGAGTGTGTATCGTGCAACAGTGTGCCAAGATTCGTCAACAAGGTAGTTTACATTTATTAGATTAAAACAACTTATTGATAAAGGTTGAGAGAGATATCTGTGTTTCGAGAATCCAGTGCCAGCGTCTAACTAGATTCCTAAGATCAGAACTTTCCCAGTTCGTCATTTGCTGCTAAAATTTTAGGCTTATATCCCCTCCCACAATTGAACTAAAGGAATGACCTTCAGAAATTGCCTGTCTTTTCTTTTTTTTGTCTTTCATATTCGAATGATTCAAAGCGTCGTCTTCCTTTCCAGTGTCAACAGCTGTAACTTATGATAAAGTCATCAAGGCAATCAAAGTGAAGGTTCCGGATTCAGATGAGGAGTTCTTTCTACACCCCGCGACCGTGAGAAGAAACGACCGATCAGCTCAAAGTGTGGTAAAAGGACTTTCCTTCGACCTTGAAAACTCCTCTGATTGTTTTCCCTTTTGCAAATTTAGAGTAGGCTGTATAGGTTCTTACTGCAGCAGTGTCAAGACAATCATGCATGACCTTGGGAAATAGATAGATGCTAATCCTATAGTTAGAATGTTCAGGCATTAGTTTAAATCTACAAATGGACCTCCAAGCTAATTTATGACCCTTCTTTGAATTAAATCAAAGGTCTAAGGGCGCACTTTGAAAATGTTTATAAGTGGATTTGAGTGGCTTTTGTGCCATTACCCATAATCCAAGCCCTCATACATGAAGGTCGAAGCATGTTTTCACTTGAACCTCACCTCTTATCTTCACGTGATGGTTTAAACTAACCATACCAGGATATCAGTAATCCAAGTGTTTTATCAACTGAATTCTTGAGTATTAGTGATTTGGCATGCTAGATTTTAGACGAGCATTGAACTTCTTCATCAAAATCTAGTTAGCCAACTAAACATACTTCGTTGTCTCAAAAGCTTTTACTCCGATTTCCCCCTCCTTTGGCATCCTTTGTCGTGCTGATAAATGTCGAACAGCATAGGGATTCAGATTATAACAGCGGTCATTCTCCAGTCTAATCCCTCAAAATTGATGAAGATTGATGAGCTCTTTTAGGGGTGGAATTTAGCTTAAATTATTCCTTTCAAAGTTTCTACTTGTCCCGTGCTTGTCTTAGATATTGTGACCTGGACTAGTGAAGAGATTCTTTCTTATGCCACTTATCTGCACATCAGGATGAGTGGACAGGGGAGCAAAAACTGCAGTATTCCGATGTTCCGGAAGACATCGAACCAGAAGAGATTCGGCCAATGGGAAACTATGCCGTGTCCATAGTTTGGCCAGACGGATTTAGTCAGGTGACCAACGCTTTCCTACTATGTCTCATTCAAACGAATAATGTCACTCTTCATCATGGTTGACCAGTAATTGGAGTTAGTTCCAAAAAGTTTGTGAAGAACTTCACTCAGATGACACCTTCATCGATCAACCGTTACCCTTTCTCTCTGTTTTGACTCCTCTCCTTTGTGCAGATTGCTCCATATGATCAGTTGCAAACGATTGAGCGTCTGGTCGGTGTTCCTGCGTAGTCGTGACACGTTCATCCAACTACGGTCGTAGATCGAGGCTCAGGTGAAAAGAAATGGCGAACACTAGAATTGTCTCAAGAATGTAATCGGCATCGTCTTCTCTCTGCCTGCCCCGATGGGCTAGTCGACTAAAGGCGGCAGATTCAAGAGTGCAGAGTAGCTCGAACAGATATTCGAACCCGGAAAGCCTCTATATATGTGCTTGCTCTCTCCTCTCTTCTTGTTCCATTTTCTCTTCGGCACTTTGTGTAAGAATCTCAGAACATAAGGAATTCCAGTACATGATGCACTTGCTTCATTTTTAGTAACCATCCGGTCTTCTTGCAAACCAGTGTCCCCCCCTCCATCACTCTCTGCCTAAACTGGCATAAAAAACAGTCGTTAAGGGTCGAAATGAAAACAAAAGTGCGGTCCAGGGACCGAATTGAAAACTCTATGGGGACGAAAGGTAAAAATCTCGAGATAATAATAATAATAATATAAATAATTCATAATAATCAAATGTATAATTTAATTCTAAACTTTTAATTTGCTTTGAGTTTTAACTTTTAATATGATCCCTAAATTTTTAATTTGTTTAATATAATTTATAAATTTTTTTACGTGTTTAATCTAATTTTTTATTAAAAATTTAGATATTATATTGAATAAATTAAAATTTTGATAATCATATTACATATTAAATTTAAATTTATGAACCGCTAAAATTCAAGAACTGCTTATTTCAATTTCCCTGGTAATAATCGACGAAGGAGTCGATTCCGCAGCTCCTTTTACCGACACTCCCGATGGCCGGAGCTCGCTCGTCCCTCGCGATCTTCCTCCGCCATAACCACCGCGGCTTCGGGCGGAACCCTAGCTCCCGCGGTCACGTCAGACGCCTCAGCGTGGACTCCGTCAGCGACGGCGGCGGCGGCGGCGACCGCCGGGGCGAGACCCGCTCGCTCTCGGAGATCGCCGAGGAGGTCTGCAGGATCACGCGGACGAGGCCCCGGTGGGAGGCGACCCTGGCTTCCGAGTTCCCCTCCGTCGATTTCTCGGACCCGGGGTTCTTCCGCGAGCTGTTCCGGCGGCAGAGGAACGCCTTCCTCTCGCTGCGCTTCTTCCGCTGGGCCGCCTCCCGCGGCGGCGCCCCGCCCGATCCGGCCTCCTGCGCGCTGCTGTTCGACGCCCTGGTCGCGGCCAAGTCGCCCGGCGCCGCGAAGTCGGTGCTCGGGACCCCGGGGTTCTCGCCCGGGGCGGATTCGCTGGAGCGTTACGTGCGCTGCGCCTGCGAGGGCGACCTGCTCGAGGACGCGGTCGACGGGTTCTTCCGATTGGGGGAGTCGGGGGCTTGCCCATCGTCGATCGAGACGTGGAATTCGGTGCTGAAATGCTGTCTCGAGGCTCGGAGGACCGACCTCGTGTTGGAGTTCTATGAGGAGATGGTGAAATTGGGCGTCGTGCGCGAGGCGAATGCTGAGACCGTCGGGCACCTGATTCAAGCCTTTTGCGAAGGCGGGAATCTGTTGAGAGGTTATGAGTTGCTTTGGCAAGGGATCGAAAGCGGATTGATACCTCAGTATTCGACTTTCATTCAGTTGATATCTGGGTTTTGTAGGCAGGGGGATTATGCGAAGGTGTCCCAAATACTTCACTTGATGATCGCGAAGGACCGTACTCCGGATATGTTCACATATCAGGAAGTCATTAATGGGCTCTGCAAGAATGGGAGGCAGCTCGAGGCTTATCGGATTTTTAATGATCTAAAGGATAGAGGGTACTTTCCGGACAGGGTCGTGTACACTACGTTGATTCACGGGTTCTGTGACATCGGATGGATTGGTGAGGCAAGGAAGTTGTGGTTTGAAATGATTCGTAAAGGGTTTGTCCCTAATGAGCACACCTACACTTCACTGATTCACGGGTTTTTCAAAAGTGGGAAAGTAGAAGAGGCCAAAAAACTGTTTGACGAAATGTGTTCTAAAGGTCATGGAGAGAGCACAGCGGTTTACAACATGATGATTTCTGGGTTATCTATACAGGGGCAGTTAGATGAAGCTGTTGGCATGTTTGAAGAAATGCCTCAGAAGGGCATTGCTCGTAATCAGATCACCTATGACACTTTGGTACAGGGCTATTGCAGGGAAGGAAAGATAACTGATTCTAGAGATCTCTTGAACGAGCTATCACTACAGGGTGTAGTTCCATCAAGTTCATCTTATGCCACACTTCTTGAAAAGCTCATTGAGCTGGGAGAATTGGAAGGAGTGAAGTTTGTATTGAGTGATGTGCAAAACAAGGGTGTAGAACTATTGGCTAGTACTTGGGATCGAATTGTTAATGGATTGTGCAAAAGGGGATTTGTAACTGAGGCAATGGGCTGCTTGGTTGACATGCTAAACAGAAACATCCAGCCTCGTAAGACGACTTTCAATGTGCTTATTCAGAACCTCTTGCAAGGTGATAGCTTAGATGATTGTGAACTTGTGTTAGACAATATGTTCAGGATGGGTTATGTTTTGGAAGAAGGCATGTACCATTCCCTGGTCAATAAAATTTGTAAACAAAATAGCAACTTTGGAGAAACATGTATGGCAAAGATTCTTGAAGGGAACTGAGGTTTTAGAATCATCACGGTTGAAAATGCTTCATTTGTTCTGCAACTTATTTATGAACAAGTTTTGCAGCTGACTGTAAAATTGATAAATGAGCTTTCTTTTGTTGCTCGGAGGGGGCTGTCAAATTTACGGTTTATCTTTGGTAGTTCATGGCAGCTGACCTGAGGTTTGTACGAACATTGTTATCTTAAACTGGTCATTGTGAATCCGTCTCTCCGAATGCTAAGCAGCAATTCTCTAGTTCTCACAGGCTTTAATCATCAAATCCTCCAATTATCCTTTTCCTTTTGATGCTCAAACATGAGTGCTCTTCAACCTTGTGGCAAATCCAAAGGCTGGAGGAAGAGGAAAGAGCAGAAAGAGAAAGATGTTATCGAATTGGCAAAAGCTGATGGTAATAGAAAAGGTTTATAAGAGGAGTTTTTTCTGTCGACGTTTGATATGACAATCTCTGATTTTCTCTGAAACTGCATGTGATGCACTCACCATTGTACTGTATGAAATTCACAAGGTATCACAGGCATGAGAATGTCTACAATGTGCAAATGTGATCTGTCCTGAGCTAGGAATATGCAAGTATATTTCTTAAGTGGATCTCAACAATGCCTGGACATCACACCAATCCTTGATGTCAGTTACATCTCTCATCAGATTGTAATGATCGGGTGCTGATTTGACAAAGAATGGAAGATGGTCTCTAATTTGAAGGAGAGCACTAGCGATTCAATGATAGCCCAAAGAGAGTTCAACCAATGCCATTTCCACCAAGTCAAAGAAAAAGTAGAAGATGTTTTGTCATTGTCAACATAATGGAAGCTAATATCACAATTTAAAGAAAGCAGTGTGAGTGCCTTTTTTTGGTAATTGAATGTTATCATGAATTATTCTTTTAATTGAAAACATTTATTGTAGCGCAAACTGTTCTTTAAATGCAACATTGATGCTGAGGTGTCTTTATTCATTGCTTCCATGATGTGTTCTCCCAAAAGAAAAAAAAAAGCCTGCCTGTCCAAATAATCTGAGTAGTACTTGTCTATGAGAGCTAGACTGGTTCTTACAGTCCAGATTGTATTTGGCTTGTAGGTTCGGTTCCTGGTTCTTGTTGTTTTACCAGCCATGTCCCCTCATAATAATGCGTGCTGGGCGTTTTTTGCACCAGGCCTTTCTTGGGTGTGTGGATCCTACCAAGCCATACATGGATGTTGAGTTGATCTGTTGACTTGTTGACCATGAAAAGTTGCATATCCTTTTAAAATTCATTTGACTAGCTTCCCTGGATGCCTTTTGTTATAATTGGAGCATTTGAGGAGCACGATCTAGAAATTGGGACTTTGCCTGGTTTTCCATACTTTTATTCCTTGTGTAATTAGGTTATATTTTGCAATAACATGAGTTGTTTTCTCTTGCATCGGACTTAGGTTCTTCAGAACAGTGACATGGTGTCAAGGGAAAAGTAATCCCACCTCTGTGCAGTTGCAATCTTTAGTTATATTTATGTTTGTCTCTTTGTTGAACTGGCTATTCCATGCCCTTCTTGGCCCTTCTCCATTTGAGTACTGTTTGTCCAGGGACAAAGACAGAAAGGAATCAGATGAACATTCCACTATGCGATTGGCTCTAAACAGTTGAAAACGGGTCTTCTGGAAATTCTCTTTGTTTTTTATCTTTTTGGATGTTAGAATGACTGTGCTCTGTTGTCTTTCCTTTCCCTTTTCGGTGGAATTCTGTATTTATTAGCTCTGCTATTGCAGGATCAGTTGGGAGGAGTATTATTGCTTTCTAGCATTCTCCTTATAATGGGATTGGGATCAGATGGCGTGCCTTCTCTTTTACTTGAACTTTGCATTGGATTCAGTAATGTATAGTTGGATACTCAGTCCAATATACTAGTCTCATTTTCTTTATTTGTTATTGATGTTGAACAGTACTCCTAACGAGCATTTTTTCCCAAAACAAGGGACAAAATCTTTTCCTTGCAATGGCATAGTCACTGTGCAGAACTTTCATCTTCTGAAGTTTTATCAATTGCATATGCAGACTACAATTAAGATTATCCTGAGGAAAGGTCATTCTTTCTTTGTCACATGATAAACGTCTAGCAGCATAGGGATTCACTGTATTATGGAAGTTGTCTCCTCTTGTAAATCTCTTAATTGATAGGGATTAATGACTTTTCCTTTAGCAGTTCAATTTAGTTGAAGAAATTGTTTTGGAGTTTCTACGCATTCCATTCTGGTGTTTGATTATTGGTCTTCAACTAATGAAGAGATTCTGTCTTTGCCATTTAGATATGCACATGAGGACAAGTGGATGGGAGCAAAAGATGCAATCATCTGATGTTCCAGAAGGCATCGAACTAGGAGAAATTCGCCCATGGGAGACTATGTCGTGTCCAGAGTTTGCCCAGGACAGATTTAACCAGGCAACCAAAGCATTTCTACTATGCGATCTTCGCATAGATAATGTCCCTTGTTTTCATCGTGGTTGGTCAGTGGTTTGAACCTGTTCAGAAGGAAAAGGGCGGGTCAATTAGCCATTACCATATTTACTCTATAAATCATGTTTATGGTGCAGATTGCTCCGTACAATCAGTTGCCTTGATGATTGAGCGGCTGGTTGGTGTTCCTGTACCGTTATGACGTGTTAATTCAACTACCACTGATCATAGCATTGGCGAAAAGAATTGGCAAAAACAATTTCTTTCCTGAGATTAGTAACCAACATTGTTCTCTCTGCCCGCCGGATAGCTTTTGAGTAAAGGCAGCTCACTGGAGAGGGCTTAGTGGCTCAAGAAGATGAACTGCGAGGGAAAGAGAGACGGAGAGATGTCAACCTAGGAAAGTCTCTGCATATGGTTTTAGCTCTCTATCTTCTCTCTTTTCTATTTTTCCTTTGGGCATGTTGTGTAAGATCTCATAACATGAGAAATTCCAGTGTATGCACTTCTTACTTTATTATTAACCTGGTGTTTTTGGCAAACCAATGGCCCTGCGTCATTCTCTACCTGCCTTGGTACCAAAACAGAGGGCATTTAATTACGAAGCTTGACGTCAGCGAAGCTGTCAATTGCTTTAGGGTATCAATTCAGACCTATCACGGTCAGCCGGGCTCACCGGGCCCTTTGTTTGAACAAACTTGGCAAGGGCATTTAATTACGAAGCTTGACCTCTTTGAGCCCGACCCCAATCTCGGTTAACACGATAGATATTTCGAATCTATCTGTTGATGGACGAGCTCGGACAAGAAGTTAGGTCCAGCCCAATGACGTGGCTCACCTTCCATCTCAAGAATGTTGTGGGGCAAGTTGCAGCATTTTGGAAAGATTATTGATGGGAAAATTGAGCAGTAGCAATAGCAGCTGCCCAAGCCCAATTCAGGGATTATTAGGAAATGAAGCGAGCAACCTAGAACGAGGCATTACTCGAAATTGCCTCATTTTCAAGCTCAGAGGTTTATTCAAGGCTAATAGGACAAGCATGCCAAAAAGCTGAGCGATCTTCTCCAACGACGAACGTGCCTGAGAAACTCTATGAATGTCACAATGCGACAGATGGTTCGGGCTGCATCTGAACTTATGGTCATCAAAGCAGGTGAAAGTTTCTAATTTCTTCAAAGCTTTGCCCATCGTAAGAAGTGCATCCAGTTCCAAATACCCGTTTCTTCAAAATGGAGTGGGGTTAGTATCGGTTGTGATGAACCGAACAAAAACAAAAGGTATCGGGTCTGAATTCAGCGAGCTAGCCGAGTTTCCAAAGGCTCAATGTCAAATTGCACCTCGAGAAGTATGATTGTGGATCTAGGCTGCAGCAAAGGCGGCTCTTTAGGACCTCCTCTGGGTCCACTTACCGGATAATCATCTAGCTAGCTAGTTGTGGCGGGTCGAAGGGACTACGATCCCACAAAGATGGTTCTTCAATCCGATCCAGACCAATCTGTGAACTCTCTAGAGAGAGGGAGGGAGAGAGCATTTACAAGTCCCGCTATGTTCTCATCACCTTTCCTCCCAAACAGGAACTGTCCTTTAATGAGAACACAACACACGCTATGGTGCGCTGTCCCCTAAGTTTCCCTCGAGCAGAAGTCGCATGGATTGCATCAGGGATTGGATTTTGGGACCTGTCCATGTCTTTCCTCCATCTAATCCCCCATCTCATCCCCCCCTTTCGGCTTAAATGCCCGAACCAAACTCTCCGTCCTCCGTGTCCCCTCGATCTGCAGCATATCCCATCCCTCCTTTTGGCTTTAAATGCCGCAATCTAAACTCCCCACCGGCCTAATGCTGCCAGATAGGGCATTCACTCTTCGTTGAATGGAAAGGCCATCTGCCTATCCGTTCGCCTCGAAAAAGACCAGAGGCGTATAGATACACAAATGACGTGGTCCTTTGAGGGTATGCAATATTTTCTCATAGATCCATCGTACCCGTCTTTGTGCGCATCCATGGCAGCGTCTCGCGCTCAAGCACAAGCTTTGGTTGACGAGAGAAAATTGAGTTGGGAAGAGCTTTCTCGGATTTGTCTCGGCGTTCGATTTGTGCATGGATTTGACATCGTTCGATTTGCTTGAGAAAGAAACTATTGAAATGACAGAGATTTTTCTCTGTACAAACATGCACCTCCGTTGAAAATTTTGATGTAGACAAATAAGTTAGGTGCTTCATGTTTGAAACAAAGAATTATTTAAATATTTAAATAATAAATCACGTATTCATCTAATAATTTAAATTTTTAGAACAATTAAGGATGATCCAACAATATCTCACGTGATAACAATGCTAAAAGTCTTGAATTCAAATTTTACATCATAACTTAAACTTTTAAAATAATTGGCAATAGTTTCACAAAATATCACGATTTTCTAATAAAAAAAGAAAATAAAAAAACAACAACAATAATAATAAAATTTTAAAAAATTACAAAATTGTTTACGTCAATGATTTTGGCTGGAATGACTAAATTAGTAAGCAGTCAAAAAATTTAAAACTAAATTGATACAATTAA
Source organism: Eucalyptus cladocalyx (assembly GCA_017140615.1). NCBI lineage: Eukaryota > Viridiplantae > Streptophyta > Magnoliopsida > Myrtales > Myrtaceae > Eucalyptus > Eucalyptus cladocalyx. The sequence continues at coordinate 44,844,814 of CM029518.1, forward strand.
AAGATTTAAAATTAAATTAGTCGTCTTATAATATGTTATATATATCTTTGTAATCTTCCCATACAATAGGACTTTTTTAGGCTTGTTATTTGGGATCACAATCATGTGGTAGTTCTTTGCGAGAGTAAAGTCACTTCCTCAATTTGATCACAAGTTTGATTACAAACATTGATGCTAAGGACTTCCCTCGTGTTGGAATATGATTCATACTCTCCATTGACAGGATAGCACAAGAGTCCCACTCCCTAATGAGTGAGCAAGATTTAGGGGCTACCCTGACAGCAGTCATAAGGCACAACACCGCTACAACATCAGAGGATTTTATAATTTGAGACCATATTTTATTAGTAGTTTGGGCTTGAGTCCATAAATAGCTATTGAATATATATATATTCTATTTCTTTTGTAATTAAGGGATGTAACAGAAAGGTAAGAGGTGCTAATTATAATAAAATTTTCAACTGGATGTAGCCTTAGTTTGAGGATGAACTAAGATAAGACCTTGCATCTCAAATTCTCTCTCTCGCTTTTAGTCTATATCTTCTTTGTGATTGTGCGACCCTAACACTTCAAGGGATAACTTCCCTAGTGGACATGATCTTTAGAAGTTACCCACGTAAGAATCGAGCACAGCCTATCACATTTGATTGAATATATAAAAATCAAATCTTGGTCGGCCTGTCAGATCTCAAGTCTAATTCCTTAAAGTTTACTTTTTAAATTTGTCAATACGGTTCCCATCAAAAACAGGAAGATTACCACAAAAAAAATAAACAATAAAAAAATACACTTGTGCGAATTCAGTTTTTAACCTTCTAATGTGACTAACTTAGTCCTAAACCTCTTAATAAGTTGCTAATATAGTTCATTCCACTAAGTTTGGCTTAAAATTGATTACGTAGAAACTTTTTCAAAATTTTAAATTTTAAATTTTTGAATTATTTATTTTTTCTTTTCTTTTCTTTCTTTTACCGTTAGGGGCTAGCACGAAGTCGCTGGCCACTAGCCAAGACCCAATGACCCCTATTAGCAACTAGTGAGGTACTCATAGTGGGGTGAGGGCCATGACCCTCCTCGTAGCAAGTAGGGGCTTGTGCTCCTTGTAGGTCACATAAAAGGGCAACAAACCCTCGCCCAGTTCTAAGCGAGGGCTACAAGCCTTTGCGCACTAGTCAGTGGGGATTGGCAACCGACTCTTTGCTAGTCCTTAACAAAAAAATATATATTTAAAAATTCAGAAACTTCAAAAATAAATTAAAAAATTTCCACATCAACGTCATTTGTACCATGTAAAATGACCGGAGTCCACCTCATCAATTTCCAATAAAATTTGGTTAGATGGTGACAAAGGTTTAAGACTATATTGACCAAATTGAAAAATTTAAGACTGAATTTACACAAACATAATAAGTTCAAAACCTTTTTTAGTAATTTTTCCCATCAAAAACCAACTTGATTTGAGTAAAAAAGTATATATTAACCGAGAGAATCATGCACCCGCATTGGTCCTTACGAGCCGCGCAGTCAAGATGCGATTTCGTGCAAATGGGAATGAGTGTAGCTTCACTAGACCGAGGGATTCTTACTTAACTTCACTATCGCAGTGGACGTAGAAACGAACGGAAGCTCGTCAAGAAAATGTAGGCGTCCCGATCAAAAGATAGAGGAATGTGCCCGAACCAATCACAAAGAAAGAGCCCTTGAATCGGGATAAAATGGACATTGAATGGAGGGCGAATCACCTGCTGGTCCATGATGGCGACTGAAGCAGTGAAGCCGTGTCTGCTACGTGAACTGGGAATCGTCACATGTGGACGACACGATCTTGCCATTGAACATGTTTTGGCGGTTTGTCTAATGGCCCTCCATAAAGCTATGGGAGAGAGGGAGAGAGAGAGAGAGAGAGAGAGAGCCTGAAAAATCAATAGGAGATTATGCCATGATAGAAACGCAAGATTGATATTCGACTTATGCTGGCTGCGATCTGTGTTGGAGTCAAGCATCAGAGAAGTTATTCCTTGCGAGTCCTCCATTCGCAGCGCGAATGATCTAGCTTTGGACTGGAGAAGAGAGGTCGAGATGGAACATGGTGCGAGAAGGGTAGTTTAAAACATCATGCGACAAAAACACAGGAAGGAAAAGGCAACTAAGCTCAAGATTCGAGACTCTTCATAGCAGTTTTTTTTTTTTTATACCCAGGATCCGTCGGGCCCACATTTCGCTTACGCTAATCAGCAACCCACGGTCCATACAGTGTCCATACAACACCTCGGACCAAGTGTTAATATATGGGGGGGAGACTAGCACAAGACTCCACCACCATGGCCCCCCACTTAAGATGCTAGCAATTGCGGGTTTCGACTATTCATAGCAGTTGTTGACTTCTAAAACATCAAAAAAGCATACCTTGTATGAACAATGTCATATGTACAAAATCTACGTACTAGAGAAGAATTGTGCAGGCGACTATCATTGTTTTGTCAGCAATTGTTTTAAGTTTATCCGATCGATACTTTTCATGCTATATGTTTACTTATGTTTACTAAGGTTTTGTAAATTTCTTAGTGCATCTAGCTTTCTTTTTGATTTTGTGAACTTATTTATGTATTACAAAAATTGCTTTTATTGCAAAGCATGTCTATCGAATTAAAGTTAAACCTAAGTGAATACAAACACAAATTGCCTAGATAAGAAAATATAATCAAATTTAAGACTACATGAAACTCTAAGATTATTACTTTATTAGTATTTTTTGAGAATTTATCAAGTCGAAATGTTCGAACTTCGAAGAAAAAATCCTTTTTTTGCGTTAATCCTTCTAAGTCAACTGATTTCCGGTCATCTACATCGTCTTGCGATTGTGTCTGTGTGTGCTTTGTACATGTGTTCATGCAGGAATCTTGTCTTTATCAGCCCCCAAAAAGTAGGGTTTTGTCATAAGGCAGGGCAAAGCAAAGATCAAAAGTCGGTTTGGGACCAAATGGCGTTTACCATCTTTATTAATTTATATATTTTATGAGGCTGTCGTCACCTGTTTAAAATAAATAAAGCTAAAAGGAAATATTTTACACATAAAAAAAAAAAAAATCGACTAGTCGATGGAAAATGCGGTGAACCTTTAGTCCCCAATTAGATAGTGATATCCGATTTATGGTAGTCTCCATCTACTCAATAGATAAATATCAGTGAAAGAGAGATATGTAATTTTCAAAAGGACTGGGGTCCCCTAAATTTATAAGGTAAATTAATAGCACCAATTTATTCTTTTGAGAGAATAACACGTCAGCATAAGTGAAACCAGTAGCACATTCATGCATTGCAAGGGCGGGAATTTTTATTCATTATGTAAAATTGGAATATATTATAAAGTATTTGTGAAACCGTGTCCTATTTTGAATGAATATTTCATTTTTGAACAAAAAAAAGTTGAATTCTTAGTTCATGTTTGTTCTATGATATAAGGAAATTGCTTGGAAAATACTCAATAAAAAGAGTTAAAAAGAGTTGGAATTTTTCTCATTCTTTAATTTACAAACTTCCCATCATCTTGCCAATTAGAATTACCTCTTTATAGAATCATCTGTTAAAAATCTATGACGGTAGTGTTAGGGCGTGCACGGTTGTGTTCTTTTTTTTTTTGTTTATGAATAAAAATTATGTTTTTTTGTTCTCAAGAACAAAAAAAGAACATAAACTTGTTTATTTGCGTTTTTGTTAAATCGAAACAATGAATAAAAAAAACTTATTTCTTATTTCTAAACAATTTTTAAAAACAAATTTTCTCTCTCCTATCTTTTTCTTCTCTTTTTTTTTTTCTTCTTTCCTTCTTTTTTTTTCTTTGGTCGTCGCGGACCTTAGCCATGGAGGGCCAGGCCGACGCCGTCGAGAGCCAACAACCTCACCGGAGCGTCGCCGGCCCCCGGGCGAGGCCGAGCATCGTCGGCCCCGGCAAGGCTTGGCCTCGCCCGGATCCGGCGAGCGAGCCTCGCCCATGCTGGCAACGCTCGCCTCACCTTGGCTAGGCGAGCTCGACCTTGCCCGGATCCGACGAGGCCGAGCTCACCCAACCATCGGGTGGCTCGACCTTGCCATTTTGGGCGGTCCGGGCAAGCGTCGGCCTCGGCCGGATCTAGGCGAGGCCGCCATGGTTGAGGCCAGTCGCCGGCCAAAAGAAGAAAAAAAAAAAAGAAAGAAAAAAAAAAATAAAATAAAAATATTTAAAAATTAAAAGAAACAAAAAAAAAAACATAAATTTACCAAACGTGTTTCAATTCTTTTTTTTTTTTCAGAACAAGTTTACTAAACTTATTTTTCTGGTCAAAATTGTTCCCTAGAATAAAAATAATTTTTTCTATTTTTGTTCTCTTGAATTTTTAAACGGAAATATAAATAAACGCACCCTTACTCGACCAAAACATGCATTACTCAATTACTAATAGTAATATTAGTAGAGCCGCTAGAGATAAGACTTAAAACATCCATCGAAATCTGGCCAGATGTATTTTGATCAAATACTAATTTAAATATGGTAAGGTATTTGCAATTATATTTCAACTCCTAAAAAAAGTCTTATTTAAATCCCTCTAAACATACGATACGACCGACCGTTCTTCTCAAGGAGGAAGAAATGGTGGGGCCTCCCCGCTTTAATGGCGGAAAAAGGTAGGCCTTGGACTTTTTCCAGGCGTGAAGCCATGTCAGACGGCACGAGCAGACAGGACAAAACATACCTTTTCTGGTCTGACGTCTGAACCGCTCGTTTTCTCATGTAACTTGCCTTTTTTTAATGGCCTCTGGACTGAATCTCAGGTACAGATACAGCCTCCACTCATTTTTTTAAGTGGTCATTACTGTGCTTCCGTCTCTGGCGATTGACCCACGAACCACTACGCTCATAAAAGTAACGTCGGGAAGGAGACAGGCGGCAGAGGATATCTCTCGATTCTTGAACACCAATATGAGGCCAAGATCCCTATCTTTCTCGTGGATCTGACCAGGTGAGAAAGTGTTGACTGAACCAGCGGAAAAAAAAAAATGTACTGCGCATAATTATGTGGCTGGAGATTTCTTTCTTGTTTCGGCCAGAAGGTCGCCAGGGACCGATCGAGTCATATGTGGACGAGCTTGCAACGATGTCAGGGTACCAGTGACAGATGGAGAAGGTGGCGGGACTCGAATGAAAGTGGTAGCAAAGCAGAGGCAAGGTGAGCACAGCTGTGAGAGAGAAAGAGAGAGAGTTTCAGGTTTCTTGAGGTGAATTTCCTCAAACCTAAGGCATTTCAGTTGATTTCGAGACCAGCAGATTCATTTACTCCTAACTAGCTTGAAAGGAATTTCAGCATATTCTCCCTGATGAAGTGGTCCTAGAATTCATATCTTTTTCGAATATTAAAATATGTTAAAGATAAACCCCTTTACCATGTAATTGATCCAAAAGGATGCTTCCCTAATAGGACAAAGCAAGACCGGAATGAGTAGAGACAATTATACATATGATTGAAGGATAGGGTCATGAGATTCCTTGTGAAAGATCATACCACTCTTTCGTTTAAAGATGCCTAATAGCTACGTCGGGAATTCAAGTTTTCTCTTATTGATTACGTCTTGTGGGATATTGAGCTTCTTTCGGTTTGTACGCATGCAAGCAAGAATCTTGTCATCGTTAGCCCCAAAAAAAGAGTTTTTTCTCTGACCATCAAAAGCTCTTTGTTGCCCTTTGTCCTCCATAAAAAAAAAATTTGAAGGTAAAAGGACATTTCAAAGAGGAAATGGAAAAGGAAAGCTAAAAAATGGGGAGTCTAGTCCACAAAAATTAGAAGTGTTGCCTCCAAAATCTGATAGTATCCACATATTCAATATATCATGGGGACAAACATCATATACTATTTCAAAGTAACTCCCATTTAGCCATTTCAATGCACTACTATGTGGCTGTCAATTGTTTGAGTTGATCAGATCATGACAGAACACACAAAAACATAATATATTAAATGGTGGTGTCCATTACATTGACATCTTCCTCAAAATATCAAGATTTTTGTTTGGTCTGATTACACCCGAAAGGATTCAGTTTTCATACTAAATATCAATTTATTAACGTATGTATAACGATATCATTCAAACATCCAAACATCAAGTATGAATAATTTGACTCTAAACATTGGCCACGTTGATTGAAACCGATTTAGCTCTAACCAAGCTCTTTGTTATCTTTTGTTCTTGTATACTTAGACAATAAACTTCTCGAACAAGAATTTGATTTTCCACTAAAGGTGTAATCGAGTTTAGGGATGGCAAAGCGAGATTGGATTGATCTACATTTGTTGACTGAAAATGATATTGCTCACAAATTCAAATTGCACAAAATGAAAATCTAAATATAACACGAGATGCTCCATACACATCATAGGATAAATTAATGGCTTTGACATTGTAGGTGTAAAACTTTATGTTTTATTGCCAATTAAGCGTAACATGGTTTAGGATCACATCTATATACGGGACTCTCTAGCATTTATTATCAACCTCTATAAAGAGTTTTTTAAGAGAACTTCAAACAAAAGATATTTAAATGGGGATATACATGTCCTATGTCAAAATTTTCGGGTTAATCTCGAAGATTAGCATCACAAAAAGAGAAATTACCATCTAATTGTGGAGGAAATTTTTGCCATTATTCATTTGGTCTGGCTTGAAGCGGTTCTTTCATTGTTCTTGTAGCTAAGCATGCAAGAATCTCGCCCTCCTTTGCCGCCCAAAAAAGTAGAGTTCTGTCACAGAAGCAAAGATCAAAATTGGGTTCTCGACATCTCGTCTCGGATCATTAAAAACAGTTTCCTACTAGTCTGCTGACACGCGGCCTTGTCGAGTTGGAGTCGGGTTTTCATCCTGCACACCTCGATCAGTAAACCGTCCAGGTGAGGTGTGTCCAGATTTGGTCCTCGAGTAGACCCTCCGATGCCGAAGTCAGCACGGAAGAAAAGGCTGAGCAAGCGAGAGAGAGAGAGAAGATTCAGGCCCAGAACTTGGTCAATAGTTTAATAGGAGGGAAGGGATGTCCACTGTCGTCCTTACATCTTCTGATGATGAATGAAACTTTGCTCTGACTTTGAGACAATTCAGAATTCGAGATCATATTGGGACTTTGCTCGCCACATATTCAACGAGCAGTTTGCCCCCAAAACACTTCTCTTCTGTCTTTTTCTTATTTTTATTAACCGGGGATAATAAGTTATCTTTATTGCTCAAATCAAATGCAAATGCGATTACAAGCCTGAGAAGCGAGAACAAAGACAAAAGCAAAACAGCTTTCAATATGCGATGATCTTTATGCCATCCGGGCCGGTGTTGTGATGTGCCGATCAATTCAGGAATCAAACCCGAGACCACCTGCTCTTCCGCGTGCAAATTCCCAATCATTTTATCGCCGGGCCATTGTCATATGACGAGTCCGACACATTGTACCCAGCTTGAATATTTCCACATAAATTGAGGTTTTGTCATGGACAATGAATACACTGCTGTCACGTTAGCATTAGGGCCAATATAATAGCAACATACGATAACGATTGCCAGGTAAAATCTCCTCAGCATGGCCCCTTTATTAAAAGAAGCCTGCCCAACACACACAATAGCCATTCCTACCATATCCTCTCTCTCTCTCTCTCTCTCTCTCTCTCTGTGATGGCTGTTCCAGCAAAGGTCCTCTCGTCATCAATGAATGCTAGAACCACAGGCTCCGGCGATGAAACGATAGTCCTTGCGCATGGTTTTGGTGGAGACCAGTCTCTCTGGGACAAGATCAGTCCTTCCTTGGCCAAGCACTACCAGGTCCTCTCCTTCGACTGGTGCTTCTCTGGCGCGGTCGAAGACAAGAACCTCTTCGACCCTGCCAAGTACTCCACGTATGACGCGTACGCCGACGACCTCATCGCGCTCCTCGACGAGCTCGGTCTGAAATCGGTGATCTTTCTGGGGCACTCCATGTCCGGCATGATCGGATGCATTGCCTCCATCAAGAGACCCGAGCTCTTTCAGAGGCTCATGCTACTTCTCGCATCTCCAAGGTACAGCAACCTCTTTCCTATGACTAGCTTTATTAGAGCTTTCATCGATGGTCTGTTCTCAATCTAATTCCCTTACTATCAAATGATCTCTTCTCCTTCTTTTAAAATAAAGAACCAAAAATAAAAGCACACGAGACACTTTCTTGCATTGGAACTCAATAGAGTCATTTCTTTTTGTGGGTTTTCCAACCTTTTTTCTTTAGTTAAAGTTGAGAGTCTGGAATTTCCTTCAATTAAAATTCTAAAATCCTCTACATGTAGAGTCAAAAAGCTTAGTTGTTTCACGCATGTTCTTATATTCCATATGTTTCAGATCACCTATCAATTCCTTTTATCCAAATCTTACATGAGATGATATTGGTAAATTTTGTGAAAACACTACCAACTATTCTCAAAATATAAGTTGAATATTGAAACATTCACCCTTATGCATAAGGTCTAACACTAAAGAGTGCAAAAATATAAAAAAATTGAGCCTTCTAACTTTTATACCATGTAAAATTTTGTAAGATCATTGTCAATTATTACAGAAAAACTTAAATTGATCAGTTTTTAGTAATTCTAACCGTTGTATTTTTTTCTCTGCATCATTTGTTATGGAATTTGGGTTGTCAGTCATTAACTCTCCCTCTCGCTAACAATTTTACCATAAAATATCTGCACACTTCTATCGATTGCTGCTTTTTCTCGCCCTAACCAATTCTCCAAAAGTATCTGCAATTGTACTGTTTTCTCGATTGAAAAGAAGCTGACATGAATAAAGAAAAGTAGAAAGGTTGAAAATAGATCAAATGAAGAATCGCGCGATGCTTCATCAAATGCTGAGAGTTCAGTTCCATAGTAAGAAAACAGTAGTGCATACAGAAGAAAGCAATGAAACTGCATAACAGCATAACTCTAACCAAATGGTTAGTCTCTTCTAATAGCCCCTCTTTTTCTCATCTTTTCTAGTTTCAATTGAAACCATTTGGAGTTCTTTTAGTGGCGACGTCACTCCTTAAGATGCCTTAAAGACTGCGTCTCTTTAACTATTGTACGTGCACTGGCTACTTGGCCACTACTTGGCCAGGCCTGTCTTGTCTTGTCCATGACTTTTAAGCTATGGTTGTTAAGAATCGGTTGACAAAATGAAGAACTGGATGATACAATGCAAATCTTCCTTTCCTATACCATTTAATTTGTTAATGCATCTGTATCTTGACTTCAGATACGATCTCAAGATACTTAACATCTAGATAAATAATTGAAAGAGAAAACCCGGCCGGCTGAATTTCTTATTGTCTTTGTCCCGAGCTAGAGCATCAATTATTTGGACTCTCTATCTTGCGTTGAAAAATCTTTTTGGTCATGTAATTGACAGACTAAACTAATACAGAAGGAAGCTTCTTTGGATAATGCTTCAGCTGTAAAAAACCTTATACTAACACAGAACAAACGCATAAGGAAGAGCATGAAGGTTCACTATCATGTTAATTCTCCATCCTCTTGCAAGTTCCTAACGCATTCTCGCCAACGTCAATGCACCTAGAACAGGTACTTAAACTTGGGTGACTATGTGGGTGGGTTTGAAGAGTCGCAAATCGATGACATGGTCTCAAGCATCCGATCAAACTATCAAGAATGGGTCGAGAACTTCACTCCTGCGGTCGTGGATCCCAAGGACCCGCCTTCGGTTTACAAATTCCGACAGTGTTTGTGCAGCATGAAGCCGGAGGTGGCGGCATCCTTGGCCGAATCCATCTTCCGCTCCGACTACCGGCACATCCTTGCGAACGTGACCGTGCCGTGTACCATAATTCAGGTCACCGACGACATGGCCGTGCCGGCCTCCGTTGCCCACTACATGAAGGAGAAGATCTCCGGCCCGTCGACCGTGGAGATGATTGAAGGCACAGGCCATTTCCCCCAGCTGACCGCACACGAGCAGCTCCTCGATGTGCTCCGCCGAGCTCTAGGGTTCGACGCTCCCGGCAGAGAGGACGCGCCCGCACCAACTGTGTCAACGGGACCAGTCGACCATGGTTGTGATTGAGATCCGGTCAGTCGGATTTTGAATCATAAATCTCTCCTTGGACAGGCCAACTTCTCGCGTGATGTTGCTAGCGATTGTAGTTTATTACTATCTAAGATGACAAAATTGTGCGCTGATTTCTGCTTGGTTTGGTATTGTTTAATCATTAGTTTTAGGATAGATGTAGAGGTCGTGGTCGTATAGTTGGTACCAGTTTAGTTGAATTACATGTAATGTATCCATCGTGAGATGTGAAGTTTTTTATCTAGATTTTTCTCAATTTGAGTATGCTTGAATATGGGAAAATTCCGGAAAAAAAAAAAAAAAAGAGGCCTGAATTGCCCTCATTTTATTAAATAGACTCGAAATGAACTTATTTCAAATAAAATTATTTCAAATAAGGACCTAAAGTGCGACTACTTTCTCAAATAAAGGGTATGAAGTAGATCTTATTTCAAATAAAAGCCCGAAGTGATTATATTTGTTTTAAATAAGAGCCTAAAATGGCTATATTTGTTTCAAATAAAAGCTTGACTTTCTCGTGGTCAAGGACATTTTTGTCATTTCCCCTTTTTTTTTTTTTTTTTTTCTTTCCGTATTTCCAATTCTTCTTCTCTCTTCGCCGGTGGCCAACTAACAACCGGCGATACTCACAAAGGACTAGGCAAGGGTCACTCTCGCCCAATCCGGTGAGGGCATCCCTTGCCACGAGGGAGGTCGCCCCTTGCTGCCATTACCAAGGTCAGCCCTCACCGACCAACGAGGCCGATCATCGCTAGATTTGGTAAGGGTGGCCTCACCTGCTAATAGCAAGTGCTTGCAGGCCCTCGTCGGCCCTTACCAATAGCCAACAAGGGTCACAAAGGCCTCACCGATGCTTCCTAGCAGCCGGCAAGGGTCGCCAAGCCCTCATTGGCATTTGCCAATGACCTCGACCGACACCAAAAAAAAAATTGTACAAAAACACCCTTGACCAGTAGGAAATTTTAGCCAAGTGGTGACCAACAAGATAATGCCTTTATTTAAAACAATCATGGCTACTTTCAGGCCTTTGTTTGAAGCAAGATCCTCTCCAAACCCTTAATTAAGAAAATGATGGCACTTCGGGCTTTTTTGAAATTTTCTCCTTCAATTTTTATGAAATTAATTGTATTTTTGTTTATGTGCAACTTTTAAATTTTATATTTGATATACATATGACATGAAATGAAAATATGACATGAGAATGTTCTACTTGTGACGCAAGCCTCTAGACCCAATGCAAAGATGGCAGCTTCTTTATATCTCATGCATTTGCTTTCTTTATTAAAAAAAGTCCGATCTATTCCAAATGATAGAATATTCAGATTTCATCTATATGCAATTCTAAAAGCATCCTTCTTCTTAGTTTTAGTCTTATGAAAATGGATTCTAAATTGTGAAGTATGCGAAACGTGAATTTTTTTTGTATTTCTTCTTGTTAATGTCATGCAAATATGGAATTAATTATGTGAAAATAGTAATAAAATAAAAAAATAACCTAAATGATCCTAAGTATGCATGGAAACACCACTTCGTGGAAAAATCAAATATTCTTCGTTTTATTAAGTAAAAATCCTATTTTGATGCGTGAAAGCATGATGCATTGTGATTTTTATTTTTGTAATGATGCCATTACTAAAACCTATAAATATTCAAAATAGATAGAAATCTTTCAATGAATTTTATTGAATTCATTTTTTTATAAAAAAAAAAAAACATCTGAATGACTAAAAAAATGTTAAAATTGCCGAAAGATGCAAATATGGAAAAATAAATTGACCGATGGAGTGAAAGTCCTCGATAGAGCGCCGGAACTTGATATCGCTAATTTTGGTGACATTCGTGGATTTGTATAAGAATAAAGTGTGAGACCTTGGAGCAAATTGAATATGGGCGCGTTTGGTAACGTTTTTGTTGAAAAATTGTTAGGAACGAAATAGAAAAAGTGTTTTTTCTGTTCTAAAACAATTTTTTACCGTAAAGATGCGTTTGGTAAATTTGTTCCGAAAATAAAAAATGAATAGAAACATGTTTGGTAAATTTATATTCTTTTTTTGTTTCTTTGAATTTTTTAATATTTTTATTTTATTTTTCCTTTTATCCTTTCTTTTTTGTTTTTTTATTCTTTCGGCGGCCGCCGGACCTCGGCGACGGCCGACAGGGCCGCCAAATTTCCTCGCCCGGCCACGGCGAGGCTCACCGACCCCCGGCGAGACCGAGCCTTGCCGTGGTTGGGCGAGGCTTGGCCTCGCCAGGGGCCAGCGACACTTCGGCGAGGTCGCCGACCCTCAACGGCATCGCCGGCCTCGACAATGGTCACCGGCTATGGCCGAGGCCGGCGAATGCCAAAGAAAAAAGAAGAAGAAAAGAGAAGAGAGAGAAGAAATAAATTTTTTTTTTTTTTTTTCAAAATGTTTCTGGAACAAGAAACAATTTTTTTTTTTTGTTTCTCATTTCTGTTCTTTTTGTGTTCCGGGAACAAAAAATCTGATTTTAAACAAAAACACAAATAAACGCGTTTATGTTCTTTTTTTGTCTCCGGGAACAAAAAATCAAAATTTTAGCTCATAAACAAAAAAAGAACAAAAACATGCAGGTATAAGTCCCTAATTTACATATGAAAACACCAAATCAAAGCGACAATACGTCAAGAACCCACCCGAAGCAACTCAGAATTACCCGATCAAGAATGCTTGTATAGCAAGTAAAATTTCGAATCAAACCTCGACATGCTCCGGCTTTTTATTTCTACATAAAAGCAAAACATTGCCTAAACGCATGCATGGACACGCTATTAGAAATTAGATCCCTCTAATCTACTTCCTGATAAATACAGGACGAACGGTGGTCCCGAAGCCTCGATTTAGACTAGTCAAGAAAGAGCTCGAACGCCCCTTTGACCTGACGAAACGGTAAGGACAGGTTGGCTAACTCAAGAGGCTAAGGGGAGAAACGTATACCTGACTTTCGGACATCTAAACAAGTCGCAAATTCAGAACCAAAAGGCGAATTTCCAACAATCTTCGCCGCATCCTCCGTAATGTTTAGCGCGAATCGAACGAGGCATGGAGTTTGCAGTCGCCAGTCCTGTGAAGCCGCGTGGAAGCTCCTCTTTTGATCGCCATGTACCGGACTCTCTAGACTTCCCCCCTTTAAAATAAAATAAAGAATAAAAAAAACCATGAAATAAGGCCCCCTAAATCTGCCTAACTAGTGTTTTCTAGCCATCTAATTATCCATCTAGTTATGTGATTTTATTCAACTGGCCAGTTTGGACCTAGCTCGGTTCACCAAGCCCATTTGGGCCTGGTCTTAAGCTGGGCCTGATAATATTGGACTAGGCCAGGTTGGGCCGATAGTGGGCCTGGTTCCACCTGACCAGGCCCAGTTTGGCTTAATCCTGACTGGGACTAGTCCATCCAGGTCGGGCCGGGCTTCATTAGGAAAGGCTTTGCCTCAAGCGGGAGCTCCTGTGTGAGTTTGTGTGCGTGAAAATGCGATAACATCTTTCTTGCCTTGCGAATCGGATCTCAGAGAATTTCGAGAAGAGAAAAAGACATAAATAATCCCTGGATTTTGACCCAATATATAATATGATCATTGAATTTTTAATTTATTTGACGCAATTCCTAAATTTTAACCCAATGTGTAATAAATTTTAAGTTATTTAATGTAGTCCCTAAAATTTCAATGTTTTCCCTGGATTTGAATTAATGGAATGACAACATCGGCCATTTTCTTATGGTTCAAGGGTTAAATTGAACATATACCAACAGTCCCTGAATATCATTGAACAATTTTTAAATCCATTAACTATATTACATGTTGGGTCAAAATTAATGGGCTATTTGGGTAATCGTCCCTTTCAAGAAGCCTAATGTGCAATGTCAGAACTTTTAATTTGCTTAATATGACTCATAAACTTTAGCCAATGCTCTAGTCATTTTTTATACATATTCAATATAATCCCTAAAATATATAAATATCTTCAATGGAGGCCTTCCATTAATTTAATATTATGGATAATATTTAATATTTTTATATAATTCATAGGCTAAAAAGTTCATAAAATTCATTAATCACGTTAGATTAAAAGTTCAGTAATTATATTGAATATATTAAAAAAAGATGTTTGGTGTCATTTTTTCCAAAAGATATTCGAACATATAGGCAAAAGTTTAGGTGTCTATGGCGCCACCAAAGCAATAATACCTATTCCATTCGACTTACCACAGTTGGCTGCCCAACTACCGCGTGCCGCTCGTGCGCTCCCGCTCCTACTTTTCGACATCAATGCTGCGTGAATAGCGAGGCTTTCGATTAGCTGGCCACCTCCATCGGCGCACGCGCGCCATGATAAGCCCGGGCGGGGCTTCTCGCTTGCTGGGCAGGTCGTCGTTGCTCTCCACTCTCTTCCTCGACTCCCTCCGCTTCTCCTCCCCTCGCCGGAGCTTCGCGGGCATGGCGGCTGCCGCGGCGGCGGAGGGGTTCGTCCGAGGTTCCGTCCACCCGAACGGCGTCGCCGTCATCACCCTCGACCGGCCCAAGGCCCTCAACGCCATGAACCTCGGTACTTTCCATCGGGACTACCTGTGCTTCTTTCTTTTTTCTTGTTTTTTTTATGCTTTGAGATGCGACGAGACTTTTGCGGAATGCCGGGTCAACGGTCGTGAGCATCTTCAGTTTTGTTGATTATTTTGCATGTGTTCGGTTGTGATTATCAGTGTTGCGTGATTACTGGGTAAGTTTGTACTTGAGGATCTTATGTTGTTTGGACCTCAGGCGCAGTTTTCACCGTCCTTGTTGTGAAATGAAGTTAGAACGGGATTTCCAATGTCTCGTTACGGGGAGCGGGCGTCTACACTTTTAAGTGCATTGCCCTGCCAAGAATAGGGTTGATCTTGATTTGGCTAGTAATTGTCGAGCCGATGGGTTGCGAGTGTATGTGGATCCAACTGGGTACGTTATTGGGCTTGAATTTTGGATTCTGCTCAAGGTTGGATTAGCAGACTTCCACAAAGGACCCGAATAAGGATAGTAAATGGTGGTACGAGCAATGGCCGCGCTCTGCAGATGTTTTATGCTACTCTTGTGACAGCAAGTTGGTGCTTCTAAATTCTACTATTTTCTCCTGCTGGGTCTTATTATTTGCAGCTACTTTTGATGCAGAAATGGATTTGAAGTACGCAAGCTTTCTTGACCTATGGGAATCTGATCCCAATGTGAAATGTGTTCTGGTGGAGAGCAGCTCACCTCGCGCATTCTCTGCAGGTAACCTGGATAGAATTTTTCTTCCTTAAATTTGGTGGCATGACAAGCTCCATCTTTCTCAGGATGCTTGTTTAGCAGAGATTATGTATTCTTGTCTCTTAGATTCTTTTCTGGGTAATTCGTCATTGGAATTTCAGTTGCTTTACTATATCGGGTGAGGGGAGGTCTTGATGATGATGCCTAAAAGGACAATAGTTGTGCTTAACATTTTCTGGTGGTGCTTTTCTGTAATACTCTTTTCCGCATGGTTGATGATTTGATTATGTTTGTATGGACAGTTTTTTTGTGCTTTCCGGTACTAGCTTTTTCCATCCTTAAGAGGTGTTTATTGGACCCTGTGTCAAAAATCCTTTCTTTTGCTGCTTATCAACTTGAATTTCATGGATGGTGCTTGTTCGAACAATTACCAAGGACTCAGTTTATCTGCAGGTGGTGATGTGAAGCAAATATCAACCAAAAACCAGCTGTCAGATATGATTGAGGTTTTGTCATATTCTCTTGCACATCCGCAATTTCTGCAGTCTGCAGCAATTTCGAACCTATATGATTGTATTCCTACTCCCAGCGATATACGTGTTTCCATCCATTCACATTTACTGTAGGAAACCTAATGTTAGACCTTGATATAACGTTTGCAACCATCAGAAGATGATTGAAATAATTCAACTTTCTATGAGTTTGATCCAATTGAAAAATGTGTAATTCCAACAGTATAGGCCCAGCCATAAACTGACAGAATGAGTGATATGCAGGTATTGGAACAAATTTAATAAATGTTTTCCTATGAGGAGGAAGTCACATTTTAATGAAGCTGGAATTTGTTGCTTCGAAAGTTGTGCCAATGGATTTTCAGCTTGTGTTGTAGTTAGGTTTGTCTTATATGATTCCCTCTCCTTCTGTTTGCTATATTTAGGATCGTTTTGTATGCTTCCTTCTACTACGGTTATTGGTCGATAGAGGTAACACTATTTGCAAGTTAGAAAAGAAAAGCATCTTTTTACAAACAGAATGTAAGTGAGAATGTGATCTCTCTTCAAATATATGTACTGGCAAATTCTGTCATGTCAATCTGCACATATATGACATGTTTGGAAACTGGAACACCTTTCCTGCCGTGTAATTCCACATTTTCTCTTTGTATGTGCTGATTTCTAGAGAGAACCTTCTTCTTCCACCGCTGAATTCATTTGACATTGCGCTGTTTTGTTTTCTATAATATTTCAATGGTTTTATAGTTAATCTCTGAGATGCAGTTTTTTATCCTCAAATTTCCTTTGCATTACATGTTCTTTGAGTACCTGCAATTAGTAACTAGCTTTATATTTTAGGTGTTCAGTGCAGAATATTCATTGATATGCAGAATATCAGCGTACAAGAAGCCATATATAAGCTTCATGGATGGTATCACCATGGGATTTGGAATCGGCCTGTCTGGTCATGGCCGCTTTCGAGTAGTAACAGAGGTATGTGTTTAGTTTTATGCTAAGTTTGTTTCAACATACGTTTGAAAAGTCAGAATCTTCTTTAACATTGTCAAATTATGATGATCTCAGAGGACCATTCTGGCCATGCCAGAAAATGCGATTGGAATTTTTCCAGATGTGGGATTTGCATATATAGCTGCTAAAAGTCCTGGAGGAGGATCAGTTGGTAGGTGATCTGACAAATCGAGTAACCTGTGCATTCTTAAGTTAGGATTAGCATATTCAGTGGGCAAGAAAGCTGGTTGATGAAATTATAAAGGGGTTTCACATGGATGATTTTGACCATGGAAAACTGAAATCAGATGACATTTTGTTGTTGTCTGAAGGATGTAATCATCGACAGTAGTTCGTCAGGTTCTCATTAATTAGATAATCATATCCTGAAATTCTGTGTTAAATGACAACATGCCAACCTTCTCTTCTTGGGGTTCATGGTGGCCAATATTGTTGACGTCTATGTTTTGGGAATAGACCTTTTTGTGTTGGCTTTGACCTGTGGAAGTATATGCCGGCATAATTAAAATTTGTGCTTCTCAAAAAATTGGGGTTTGTGAGGTCAACTCATCATGCTAAGCTTTAATAAATGTGCAGACTGGCCATTGGGTTTTTTCTTGCCTCTTCACTCTTTCTTTTCACCATTGCAGTTGCTTAATTCATTTTAACATTTACAGGTGCCTATCTTGGAATGACTGGAAGTAGAATCTCGACACCCTCTGATGCACTATATGTTGGCCTGGGAACACACTACGTGCCATCTGGAAAACTAGGTTCCTTGAAGGAGGCCCTCTTAACAAATTCCTTGTAAGTAGCTGTGCTGTTAGCAATCTTCTTTGATAATCTTCTCTTACTCAAGAATTGATAATCTACCTCTCTTAATTGTTTAACACGAGCTGTTAATGATTTCTTCATTCTGACATCTACAAAATTAGCAATGTTCAAAGGCGCTGCTTCATTTTTTTTCACCATTATGGCAGTGCATCTATCTAGCAGAGCTGGTTTTTCTTATATAGGATGTTGAATATGAGTTATGCCACCATCAGGTAAACAAAGGGAAAAAGAAAAACAACAAAAGAAGAGGACCACTAGAATATTTCTGTTGCATATGGTCCTTGATAAATTGACGTCTGTTGGTTTATGTTAGTGGCTCTAAAGTGAGTTGTTTTGCATGATTGATGCAGTTCTGGGGATCCTTATGATGATGTCAAAACAATTTTGGCACAATACAGTGGAGATCTCGAGTCAGAGGCTCAATTAAAGTTGCTTTTGCCTCATATTGTTTCTTGCTTTGGTGCAAATAAATCTGTTATTGAGATAATGAAAGACCTGGAAAGGCTTAAACTGAATCCCGAACCCAAAGGTAACACAATTCCGGACCCTAGATATTAACTGGGGATGTATAATCCGTCAACTTTTCGTTGCTCTGTCTACCCAATTCCTTTTCTGTGTTATAATTGGGTGAAGTTTTTAGGCATGGTTTTGTTGGGTCGATTGGTAACACTAATATCTCATTGTCCTCTATTTAGTGGCCGAGTGGGCTAGCGATGCTCTTCAGGGTATGGGAAAAGGAGCTCCTTTCTCTCTTTGCTTAACACAAAACCATTTCTCTAGAGTTGCATCGGCCTTGGGGAAAAGAGACAGCAATTTATCGACTGTGAGTGAGCATCGGTGTTCTGTTCTTTTGCCTGCATCTTTAAATGATTTGAGAAGGATAATTCGGTGGAACAAAATGTTGAATTCTTCCTTGAACCATCATTTCCAGCTGAGTGGTGTGATGAAAACCGAATACCGCATTGCCCTGAGGTCATCCCTTAGACCTGACTTTGCTGAAGGCGTCCGTGCAGTTTTGGTGGATAAGGATCAGGTTCGCTCCTTACTCTTGCATACCATTTCTCATTATCTTTTGGTCATGTGGATTGATGAAATTATCGGTTGATAAAATCAACTTCAACAAATGTGCATGATGATAATCATTGGGTATCACTCTATAGTATGCAAGTCAAATTGAAGAAACCATCTTATAACTACCGGATATTTTCACATACTCGCTGGTTCTCCTTACACTGGAAGAGGACGGATCTGAATTGGCTGTAGAAATTTCTCTAATATTCCTTTTGATGCGTCAAAGATTCATTATATGCAAATTTATTGCTATTTTCGTGTCGAAGATTCATTATTCGAATGGGTCCTAGTTATAACAATGCCTGTTCCTGCAGAAACCAAAATGGCGACCGCCGACCTTGGATGAGGTTGATCATCACGAGGTGGACTCGCTCTTCGAACCACTGGGCGAAGGGGTCGAGGACTTGAGAGTTGGAGCTCCGCCGCCATGTAGTTGAATAGATAAGAACCGCTGCGACTACTGAGGAATAAAAGTCCTATTTGCTCATGGTTTACCCTTCAACATGTGATGGGGCTGTCTGTAGCTCTTTACGTTTCCCTTAAGTTGGGAGTCCAGTATGCAACTTCAACTGCCGAAACTCACTACCGATCCACCCGCCATCTATGGCTCGGTCCTCGGAGGATTTCGCGGGTCACAGATACGTTCTCTTCCCCCCTTTTCACGATTCTCGGGTACTTCATGGCCAGTGATTAGGACAGGTTCGAGGTTACTGAATCGGCATGGGGTTCATGTCGTAAGCAGCCTTGACTCATCAAATTCCACGGCCATGATAATGACTTGGTTCCACTTTGGAGCGATCGATTTGAGCTCGGAAAATGTTTTATCTTTGAATCAACAGGGATGGGACTCTTTTTTCCTTTGATTTCGTTCACGTTGTCAAGGCTGGTTCCGTGACTCTCATGAGTTAGAATTGCTTCGGAGCCGTGCAAACACGTTAAATGGCTTCGGTCAGACCAACTAAAGTCGATATGGCAACTGATGCCAACGCGCAATGTGTAGATTGAGCAATTCCAATTCATCGTCACTACGTCATTTATGCGTAGCTCTGTCTTTCAGCACTAGATCGAGCGACCCATCACGCGATTTCTTTCGGGTCGTGAGACAAATTTTAAGTCGATATAAGTTCCGAAATGACCGAAAAATTAATTTGGGAGGTGTCGAACTAGATGTCTTGAATGGCAAACTCCTTTGGTGATTTCTCGAGAAGTTCCATGGACATGCAGCGCCCACGGTTTTCTTTTCGCGATTACTTGCACCAATGTAGCAGCAGATTATTTGTTGACTGTTTTGCACATGAAAAGTTGGACAAGAAAGTGAGTGGAAAAAGTGAAGTAACGTGTTTGATCTCTCACGTGATATTTTAATACGTTATTAAACGATCTTTTTCAATGACTAGACAACCACTTATTCACTCTATTTTTACAAATATTATTCGCATAACTCCAAAAACCCACGTCGGGATAACTCATCCAGCATCTCTCGCTCGATGTATTGTCCGTTTTGGCCTCAGCTAATTTCGAATGTTTTGGATTATTGTAGGATTTAATGATGACATTTTGGAAAGAAAGTGACGTTACCATAAATAGAGGCGAAAATAATTGCAAGTGCTGAGTAATCTTTAAAAATAAAACTTGGGTATTTGGAAGGAGATTTGTAGTTAATAATGTGATCGTCATTTTCTTTCGTATTAATGGTAACAAAATAAAATAAAATAAAATAAATATCGGTATCGACAGTTTATGAGAATATATAATTTCGACCGTCGACGTCCGAAAATTCGATTTGCCTTGCCTCCGATTTTTTATATATATAATCCCTCGCGTTTGAATCTCCCTCGACTCGCGCACGACTTCTCATCGCTCTCGGAGGAATCCAATTCCCTCCCGCGCATTTCGCCGTCCGACCGGAGCAGCTCCCCTCCGCCGCCGCCGCCGCCGGATCGCCGCCACTCCGGTCACCATGTCTTTTTCGCCGGCGGCCGCTTGCCCCGCCGTCCGCCCGGTCACCATCTCCTACTCCGACATCAAGGTACCGAGCGGAGCGCGCGTCGATTCCGGCACCGCTCGCGGCCTTCGTCTTTCTTCTCTCTAGTTCTTCGTCGTTTTTTTCGCATGCTTTTGCACAGGCGGGGCGTGATTTTGGTGCGGTTGTGGTTTCGATTGTTGGAGCAGGACAGGGGCGCTGATCTGTCACTGAAGATAGAGCAAGGATTCGGACCGAACGGCCTCGGGATCATCTCGATTTCGGACGTATGGACGATCCTCCTCCTTCCTATTAGTTCGCATTCGTCTGTTTTGCATGTACTGCTGACGTTGGCGTACCGACGCGTCACAGCTCAATCTGAATTCAGTTGCTCGATTTGGATGTTTAGGTTGCTGTGCTCTGTTAGGGGACTGCCTAGGTGCTCTGTGAAATGTGATTGTTCTAGAAATGTAATCATATGGTCTACTGGTGCGCACGCGAGTTCATTCAGAACATGTTGCTGTGGATTTATTGTTATCGGATTATGGTCGGTCGCGCTGGGTGGCGACATGTACATGCGCTATGCTGTCATGTTTTGAATATGTATGTGCAACTTCATGTGTTGTCACCGAAATTATTTTTAGTTTGGAGGCCATTGTAGGCGGCTAGATTAGTTTGAAATGGTAAAATATTACGCTGAGGCCACAGCTGTAGATGTTGCATTGGTGTTCTGTTATGCTTCATCTATTCTTTCCAGAATATATTGAGAATTTTCATTAAGTTTCGTTGCCGTACCGGTGTAGGTTCCTGAATACCCATCATTGCGTCGAACTCTTCTGCATCTTTCGCCAAGGTATAAGTTTAGACAGGAATGTCTGTTCTTCTTGATTGTATTGTGTGTATGACGGAAGATGCTTAACTTCATAATTTATATTTCAGCTCATTGATTTTAGTCTCTGATCTATTATGCAAGATTGGCCCACCTTCCTAAGGAGACAAAGAAAGAACTTGAAGATCCAAGTAGCAGGTGATGCATGAGAATGCCTCCGAGTATTATATTTATACGTTTTAAAATGTAATTGTTAGTATATGCTCCCTCAAATTAATGTCTGCTTTGCTTTGACTGGTGATTTCAGTTTTCTATATAGCTTCGTTTGTTAGATAGACCTGATGGCAAGATTCTGTGCATGGTCCGTTGGATGAGGTTCTTGCTAGAAAGTACTGCCTATGGTTTTTTTTTTTCCTGGAACTTCACTATTTAAAGACACTGATTCACAATTTTGATGAATGGCGTCCTTTGTCCTTCCAAAGATTTGAAAATTTTAGGAATTTTGTGGATTGTTATAGATGATAATTTGTACTATATTTTGTTCAGTGATTACTGTAGCTTTTTCTTTGCATTGCAATGGACTTAAAAATTCTTTCCAACTTAAGTGTTGCTGCATATTAAATGAAATGATTGTCTACCCTGATCGGGTGGTACAACAACAATAACAACAAATCAAGCCTTATCTCACTAAGTGAGGATGCATGTTTGTAAAAGCCACATCCACTAGCTGATTTAAATGGTTTATTAATTGAAGCATTCTCCTAAATGTTGAAAGAATGCATTTCCTTCCTGATGGAAATGTTGGTTTTAAGCCTTAGGAGCATTCAAGAAATATTTTTAGTTTTGATGTAACTTTTGGTGCTTTTCTGGCTATAACATGCTTTATGGTGGCTGTTTTTGTATTTGGCAAGAGATCTTAGAATGTGTTGCTGGTAATTAATCAAGTGGATGATCAATATGTTGGTAAGAAAAAATTAGAAAATGAATTTAGTTAAAAGGACCTTTATGTTTGGATTTTTGGAGTCAGAACTTGCTTTTTCAAAATGAACTTTCAATAGCTTGGGATTTCATTGTCTACTTTTTAAGGTTTTCCAAGCATTTTATTGAAGTTATTATAGCTGTTCAAAGCAGATGTAGCTTTTTGAAAATAGTCCCAGAAACATGTACTTTTAGACTTAGTAATATTATGTGCTTTATGAGAGTGTAAGATGATATTATCATGTGGGATTCTTGTTTACTGACTCAGTTAAATGTTGTCTATAAATATCATGAAAATCAATATGAAAATGCATGAGGCAAAAGAAAATCCTTAGCTGTAAAAAAGAGTGATATTAACTTGAATTGTTGATTTCTCATGGTTTCTTGGAAATTTGGATTACAGGAGGTCCATGGTGCAATTACCCTTATGGTAATCGATTCTAAGTAAGTAAGAGCACCAATTGTTGATGGTTTTAGACAGAAAATGAGTCTTGAATTGCTAAAGTGGTTCTGTAATTAGTACAAGGACTGCAGTTCATAATTTCTGGTGTAAAAGAAAAGAAAACAAAAAAATAGAGGAGGTTTTAGATGCTTATTCCATTTATAATGCCAAGTACAGTAATATGATGCTTTATTTCCTTTCTCCTGTCAAGGTTAACATCTTTTTTTATAGAATGGAAAAGAACTTGTCTTCCTGCAAAATTCACTATATCTTTTCTTTCTATTCCTTTCGTCCTTTCTCCAGTCCGATTTTGGAATAATTGACATGTTGGTAGTTTTTTGTCTCCATAATCTGGTGTGTCTTCCCCAAATTGTCTTGTGGTGTGAATGTGGTGTATTACACTCTTTGGTCAACTTCTGCTATGAGTTCAATTACATCATATTAAATAGTTTCTTCTTGTGTCCAGGTTGTTAAAACATCTTAATTCGGATTGCTTTTCCATGTTTGGCATTTCCTTAGGCTTAAAATTATGTATTTGTAGGTATAATTTTGGGTGGAGCCATGGGAAGGAGAAGCTTGAATCTGGGAAACCAGGTAGCCCCTACCAAATAAATTCTATCTTAGGGCTGTTTGTTACACTTAAGTAGAAGCAAAAAGTACTTCTTTACTTTCTCCCTCAAATTAAAAATATTATTTGAACTTCAGAAAATTAGGAAAAATTATATGTGACATGCCAACATTTATATATAGTGAAAGTTTTCAAGTGTTTTGGGCTATTTAGATGATGGGGCATTTAAATTAACCTTGGTACTTTGACCTGGCATTTTAATTTCTCCAAGAAAAGAGAGATAAAACAAAGTAAGTTGTTGAAGGCTTTGCTTTGGCTACTTTTGTGAAAGAGTAAAGTGCATTATTGTGATCGTATAGGAATTGATATTTGAATGGGACTACATTGAAGTCAGTTGCTCCTCGGATATCCTCTTGTATAGAATCTCTACTATTTGATGAATAGGTGGGAACATTGTCATAGTATATAGAGCTGCATAGTTCAAGTTGATGGGCTGCAAATCTTGTAGTTAAGCCTGGTTACTTAAGTGCAGGATTACATAGTTTAACTTGGGATATTAGGCTGATTCCTTAGTAGATTCAAGGGTTAGGGTCTGTTGGATTGACTTTTGTTTTTTACCTTTTGCTTAATCTGAACCTTGCGGCTTATGCTCTTTGACGTTTTTAAAGTCCGAAACACTCAAAACTTTCACAATACAAATATTAACATGTAGATTCACATATATTTCTATCATAATTCTTTGAACTTTATATAATATTTTCGATTTGGGGCAAAAGGTATCTTTACTTTTGCTGAATTCATTAATAAACAGACCTAGCCTGGATGGTCAAGATTTGCATTGATGCACTATAGATTTATTTTCTGTTATTTTCTTTTTTTTTAACACTTTGCAACATTCATGTCATCGACTGGTTAAGTAATATGAACCATTCTGTAATAAGAACCACTCTGTTACAAAAGTGCGGGACTTCCCAGTGAATCACTGAAATGATTACCTATCATTTGAGTTGCATCTACCTCAGAAATTAATTTGTTCTTTTGGACTCAATCAGATAATTGAGGTTGCATGAAAGTTTGTCATAGTGTATCAAGAAACCTGCTAACAGCTTACTTGCTAAAATGCAGATATGTTGAAGGGCTCCTTTTATGCAAATCCACTTCTGGATGTACCTACTACGGAGGAATCTTTGATTACGCGGTAAGGAAGGCCTTAAACTATATGGTACTCTAGTTAGCTTGATCCTAAATTATCTAGCAAGTGCATGATGATGATCTTCAGTTACTTGAAGGACGTGATCTTCTTTCACCAGTTATTTGCAAAGGATTAGGATTTTGTCATTGTACGGCCCCAATTCTCAAACAACATATTCTGGAGAACTATGACAAAGAAATTGCAGGACTAGGCAGAATAAAAGTTTTTTCTACATTTAATATGGTGCTTTGTAACATATCTCATATATCATTTGTCAAGAGAAGTAGTGCGCATCTTCTTTGGGTTATTCTGGTGCTAAAAAAAGGATATCACTAGTAGATTAGTAAAGCTCAGGTTCGCTTTCAATCCTCAGGACATATCTAAAAAGGTGGTTGGGGAGGGATTTTTTCATGACAAAGGATTAAAATGAATCTAGCAATCTTCTGGATTAGGTTTGTTAGTACCACTTCAGTTACTTCAGTTGGCTGGAGTTGCTGAAATATTTATAAATTAAATAGTCTATTTTCACCTTTACAGAATGTACTGTAATGTGATCATTTGTATGCATTATGTTTTACCATAGGTATCCATCATATTGCGGATCAAATATTTGGCCTACCAGGGCACTACCAGAACTTGAACTAGGTTTGTCTGCTCTCAATATCAGATTTTGTGGCAAGAAGCATATATTCTGCCTTTCAACCTTTGCTTGGAAATACTAGCTTAAAGCCAGTTATGAGATACTTTGTCTGAAATTATATGTCTGTTAACATATTAGTCAGAGTCTGTGTTGGTTTTCAGTTGCAGTTGGTACATTATATTGTTCTGTTATCTGATCACTGATGCCCACTTGCTACTCTCTAGCATTCAAAGCTCTCGGTAAGCTGATCTTTGACATTGGTCTGATGGTGGCTTATCACTGCGACCAATATGGTAAGTTCCTTATGTTTTAACTTTTCATTTCCATGTTACCATAGAAATTGAATTTTCATAAATATGACCTGTGCTATTCTTCTCGTCATTATTTTGGGTAGTTTTCTGGTACGTCTCTGATCTACCACTGTTAAGACAATTGCAATGGCATTCATATTGATGGATCACAAGGACAAAATAATTTATCGTGACATTGAGTAGTCCGTTTTTTCTGTCAGTGTGAAATAGGTATTACAAGCTGTATCAGGTCCTGATGACACACCGCTTAACAAACTCATGAAAGAAACTTAGATATTTCTCAGTCAGGTTCAATTGAGAGCTAGTGAAAATAATAGCTCCTTCAAGAAAGACTCTAAACTTAAGGAAAAATTGGACATCTGTTCTAATTTGCATCTCTTAAATCAAGATTTTCTTGAAGATAGTATTTTATGTGGATTATCGAATTTCGTACCAAATGCTAAAGCACTATTCATTCCTCAAAAGGATTCTACCTAAAAAAGGGTATCAATTGTTTTATGACTTGCTATAGTAACTACTCTAAATATTGATTGTTCATTTGTGTGTGTGTGTGTGTGTGTGTGTGTGTTTTTGCTCATAAGTGAAGAGCCTTACATCTGGATGGGGACTTGTATAGTTGCAAAAGGGATGAAAAAGCAAAGTGATGATGGCCTGGAGCAGATACTGCCTCGATCTCGCTGCCATAAAGGTCGCTTGCTGTATTATTTCCCAGCAAAAGACAGGTAAATTTCAGTGTTGAATAGCTCCATCAGCGGGCAGTTCTCCAGATGTGTTTTAGTATTGCAAGCCTGCATTATCTTTCATATTTTGTGACACATCTAGTACGACCTGATTTTGACTATTTTTTCCAGTACAAGTAAACAAGATAATGATCCCATGTCATCTTGGTGTGGATGGCACACAGATCATGGTTCTCTAACAGGTAAGAAACATGTGGTCCACCATATATGGCTTTCTAGGATGCAAATATGAGTTGCCTCATGCATGTGTGTTCAACCTGGAATTATGTCAAACTTATTTATCCATCCTGTGGTCTATGTAGTATCTGTTTATTGTTTTAAAAAAATGTTTGCTTCCTAGCTCCTTGTTTCTGGGAGGTGGAGGAAATGAGATACATTACTCTGTCAATTATTCCTTCTGGAAATTATTGTCTTAGAATCAAAATAGTTGATGCAAATAAACTTTGTCCATATGGTCGAACATACAAATCTCCTAAAGAAAATTTAATTGGTTGAAAATGCTACATAAATAGGGTAATATATTCTTGTATGTACTTTTGAAGTTGGTGATATCTGACCAAAAAAAAAATAAATTGATGATAACTTCAGAAGAGAATAGTAGGATTGACATTCCAAATGCGCACCTGGTCCTATAAAACTTTAACATATTGTTGTACTACACTTATGAACATATTAGTGTAGGCCTGAAAGGTCTTGGTCAGAAACAGTGCAGTACTTACAAAAAATCCCCGGTTTAACCGATCCATGGATTTCTTACTGAAACCGGTCATTTCTTAACTTTTGTCAAAATGTATGCTAAATGATGTAAATTGTGAGTAAACATCAATGAGATCTATTTTTTATACATATTAAAAAACTAATATTTTCTTTCCACCCTATAAAGTCTTTTTGCACCAAGCAGATCGGACATAAATTATTGACGGCACCTGTGTCTTCAACTTCCTTCACTCTGTTCTTTGCCTTTTCATTTATTTTTGCATGATCTGCATTAGCAATCCTGTAACGACAGTGAGGAAGAACCAAGTTTTCATGGTGTATAATTACCAATTGATTTACATCTGATGGTTCCCTTCTGTAGGTCTTACCTGTGCAATTTTTATGAGAGATGGAGTTGAAGTGCCTTGTCCCGACAGTGCTGCTGGCCTTTACATTAGAACACGAACTGAGCAAATTGTCAAAGTATGTTTCCTTATTCTTGATGTTCTGTCAGGTTCTTGCTTCAAAATGCTAAATGTGCCATGTCATAAAATCGTCCATTTATCAGTTATCTTTGAAATAAGTGTAATAAGAACTCATTTATGCATGCGAAGAGCTATATTTTTCAAATGGGCATGACCTTTCGTTCCCACCCAAGATCTGAATTTCGTAAATAGATCTAGTGAGTAACTAAATGTCATTTAGATTGATAGTAAACAAACTCCCTTCAGGTTGTTCCACAATAACACGAACGATGTTGCAATCTGCATGTTGCATGAAATATTAATGAACAACCAAAGGCCACTTATCTTTCATTAAGGAACCCCTAACTGACAATCATGTTGTAATCAGCAAGGTTGTGAAAGAAATATGAATGACTGAAGGCAACTTATATTCAGTAACTTATTTATGAAGATTTTCCTTGACTTCTTCCCTCGACATGCGTAATGTGAACTATTGCAAGTCAAAATAACGTATACTACAGTAAAAAGAAAAATTACAACTATATCGAGCTTGAGTAATAATCTGTAATAATATCCAGGAAAAGCTATCAAGAATTGGTCCCATCTTGGCTTCATTTTAACTAAAAAACTAAAGCTGCAAGTGATTAATAAAAATTCATTTTTGTGAAAATGAAAAAAAAAATCAGTCATGGAAGGCAACCTGAAATAAACTTCTTGTTAGAAGTACTTTTGCAAAGAAGTTGCATTTTGACTCTGAAGAATGAACTAGGACTGCTTTTGTAATTATGATGGGGGTTGTCCGTATCATATATTGAGAGCACGTTTTGGCTTTTCCATTTTTCAGGGCAACTGTCTTATTGTTGGGCTATTCTCTTCTTTTTGAATGCATCAGGTGGTCCTTGAAGATAACGAGATAGCTTATCAAATTGGTGAAACCACTGAAATACTTTCTAGAGGTTTTCTTTGTGCAACTCCACATTGTGTCCGGGTATATTCTACCTCTCTTATCCTATGTACCTAGCAATTTCAGTATGTTAATCTTAGCGTACTGTCTGTTTCACAAATTATTCTTTAGTTTGAAGCAAGGCATCATAGCTTAGCTTAAATGGTCATTTTTCTATCTGCTGTAGCCTTGACACGGAAAGGGGGAAAGAGATTTATGTGCTCCATCTGTTCGATTTAGTGAAGAGATATTGTCCTGCAAGACCAATAGGTGCTACTGATAGTGCCTCTATTGAGTCACTCATCCACGTAGGTAAAATTAGAGTCAAAATAAAACAGGCAATCTTTCTTGCGAACTTGTCATATTTTTTGTCAAACTTCTGATCTTTGGAATAGGGATAAAGAGGTAGCGGGTAATACTTAATGTGCCCATAGATGATGCTTATCATTCAAATTACTAGTACACTTTTATGGGCTGATTATTAGCTTCACATGATATTTAAGCTCTTTCTACCTTCTAGGGAGGAGGTGAACTTATTTTGGCAACTTGAATATATTTTCTGTTCTCCTATAGGTCATTCTGTTCTTTTCATTTCATCATTCACATCATTTATGGTCTTGCTGTCATGGAACCACTCAAGACAAAAGAATAGACCTTTTGAGATGATGATGATTTTTCTGCTTCTCTTTTATCTTTCTTACGCTCCTTGGTTGGGGCCTCATCACACTTTAGTCTGATGTTCAAAATCCTTGATAGGCACCTAAGGGAGAAGCAACCTTTGGAGTTGACAGATCTACTTTTGCACTGTTCATGCAGCCAGACTGGTATGTTGAACCAGAAGATAAATATGCAATATGCTAACTGATAATGCTGTCGATGATGATTATATGTTTTGAACCACATGATGGAAGTTTCAGTGCTAAAAAGATCAAGCAAATTAATTTTCAAATTGACCACATGTCCACCACATCAGTACTTGGTCAGAAATTTGGCCAGAGCCAAAGTGCATCGATTGCAAAAGTTTTGAAGTTTAATGCATCTGGTGATTGAAATCAAAATTTAGAGGCCAAATTGCAAATTCCACCAAAATTCAGTGACTATCAGTGAAATTTATACCTAGTATCAATGTCATGTGGTGTAAGCTTATGGTTGATATCTTGATGACATTTCCTTTTTGTAGGGAGGAAAAGCTCAATTTCCCTGAAGAACTGCACATTCACAAAGAGGTAACGATGCTTACATTACTTGACTAGATTCCCTGCGCATTTTCTCGGACTTTGAAGAGTTGCTGATGACAATTGTTAATCTCCACACAGCCTACATTAATATGTGACCTAACCCTCCAACAGCACTCCTAACTGAACATTGCAATTATCACTTATAGCATACTCTACCTAATTGCCAACTCACTCTTAACATATGCAGTAGCCAAAGCATACAATTTATTCCATAATAAGTTCAGAATGATGGGTGTTGCTTTCATATTTTTCAAAGAGAAAACTGTAGTTGATTTCCCTAATGGTTTTGATGCTAATAGGAGCGTGCAGTCCATGAGTGTCAATGAGTGGTTCAATGATAGTGTAAAAGAGGGATTTGTAAAGAATTTGGCCCATTCCGAATTTCGTACTTCCCCAAGGCTGCTTTTAGGAGGCAAGCTT
Source organism: Eucalyptus cladocalyx (assembly GCA_017140615.1). Lineage (NCBI taxonomy): Eukaryota > Viridiplantae > Streptophyta > Magnoliopsida > Myrtales > Myrtaceae > Eucalyptus > Eucalyptus cladocalyx. Next base: position 44,874,990 of record CM029518.1, read on the forward strand.
TTTTCTATGCTAAGGCTGCATTCCAAGAGGTTATTCGGTGCTAGTAGGTTTATCTTAACCAATACTCTCTAAAAGATACTGAAAGTAGGAGGTAGTCTTTTTCGTACTTCCCTGATGTGGTATTCTTAGCTAAAATAAACTTTTACTCATCTCCATAAACTTTGAGCTATAGTGAGTCGAAAATCATATAATGTTGCCAAAATATGAACACTTAAAAGCCTCTAATCTTTCTCATTTAATTTGATCTAGTGAGTTTTCTTCCTGGTGCGAAACTTTGAATAAAACCCTGTGCTGTGTTCTCAAAAATGAGTTCGAGTTCATCTGTTGGCCTTCCATCAGAGCGTGAACTTATCTTATTGACTGCTTCAGATGACATTTTATAATACGGCTGAGGGTGAATCTACAATCTTTACCCTATAAATAAGGGGTCTTTCTAATAAGGCGCTGAGGTGGTCTTGAGGGGATCCTGCCCATCTATTCCCTGCAACTTAGCATTTTTTTTTATTGTTTTTCCAGTAGAAATTAGCATTATAGTGGCCTTTTTTTGCAGTAGCTTTCCTGTCCATTGGATTGCATAGCGACTGTTTGTGTCTCACTTCTGAATTTTCCTCTGTTTCAGCTTCTCTCGTCAAGGGGCGCTCTCACTTTTGGAGAATACACGGAGCTGCTTCTTGACAAGTATTATCACTCAAGGACGTAGGATTGTTCCTTGACTACGCTTGGTAAATAATTATTATTAAGTCCGATCTGAAAGGCTTCACAAAATGCCATGCAAACTCTTTTAGCTGCCAATTTGGCTTTATTCTATTTCAGTATGCTGTTCTATCAGTTTAAAGGCTGTTCCTTCAGCCTTTCTTGAGGTCGATGGTACTATTTGCAGAACACTAGAAAATCTTGAATATTATCGCAGATGAGGGCTCGTGAAATTTGAAAATACCAGGCCGAGGACGAAAAACAAAATAAGCAAACTCTATCATCTGATGTTGCTGAGGTATTGGAACGAAATTGATTAGAGTTGCCAAAATGCAAGTGCATAGAGACGGCCTAACTGGGATCAGATAGGTGTCAGTTTGGTAGCGTTCCTTCTCCTTGTCCAAAATGGTTAATCTGATGGGGACAGTCGGCATAAGAAGAGGCAGTGTCTATCGATGATGATCTCGAACGAACTTTGGGGTTTGTCGAGAGCTCTTGTCTGAGTTTTGGGCTAATCCAAAGTGAACTGACCAACGCTCCTGTCCGTCTCTTTTCCTTCTTCTCTCTTTGCCAATCCTACCAAGTAGGATCGCGTCTTTTCATCATGTGAAATCATTAGGCATCTTTGAATGTAGATGTGAACTTGTCATAGGGACAGTGTGCACTGTCTCCTCTCCCACATGCTTCAGCCCGACTTCTATCGCAACATCACATGCCATGCTTCATCGTTCTCAAGAAGGCAAAAACGTTTCTCTCTTCCTCAAATCGGTGCAAGGTCAACCCACATTTCCTCTTGAGGACCGACCCCGAACTCCCCAGTCGTGTCCTTCGGCCAAACATCAAACCGTCTCACATTGCCCACCCACACATGGGAGCAATCAGGCGGAAGCCCAAGATGGATAAAATCACAATTATCGATTCGGTTCCCTCCATTATCTTTCCATTCACCATCGGTTCTTAGCTGAATCTAGTTTTCAGACCTAATTGACCTTGCCCATATCTAGTTGTCATGTCTAGGTATCTTTTCACACTACCTCTTGTTTATGCTATAAGCTAAAAAATTAGGAGACTTTATTAGTTGATGTTTTGGTATGACCGTGGAGTCTCTTTGTTATCTCTCGTTGCCACGTTACATTCCCGAAGTAATGTTCCGCAGCCCCTCTTTTTCTTTTGTGGGATTGAATATCACAAAAGTAGCTGAAGATATCTTAGATAGCTACACGACTGGTTGTGTCTATATTTAATTTTACTAATTATTTGGAGATAAGAAACTCGGATGCTAATTTTCCAAATCAGTCTTCCGCACCAAACTCCATCTGCTCATCCAGTGTATTTAGACATCCATTTTCTGCCCTACTTTCTTCCGTCTGACGTCGACACAATGGGTTGAGTAGACTTTCCATCCCTCGACTCGTAAGAGACGTGGAATTGTGTCCTTAAGTTTGTCTTTTTTAAAACTACGAGTCTAGAATCATGGGCTAATTTATGTTATTTTGTAGTTATGTCCTTATCCTTCCATCACTGGTGGTTGAAAAACTGCAATCTGACTCAGCACGTTAACATCATTAGATTTTCTAATCTTTCTTGTAGCACCTTACATCATCAGGTCCAATAAAACAGTAAGAAAATTTTTAAAAAAAATTAATATCATGAAGAACTATAATAAATTAATTCAAATTAATTTTTGACAACAAAAAATTTCAAATAGGTAAACTTATGATAAATTTATTGTCCATTAATTTTTATTAAATTTGATCAATATCATGAAAAATCACATATTGAATGTTATGTATCATTCGATTTAGCTTTTATAACAAAAATGTATGGTAAATTTATCACAAGATACTTTTGTGAGTTTTTTATGGTAAAAAAGTATTAATTTATGATAAATTTATCACAAATATATTAATTAATCTTTAAAAAGTGCAAATCACTAGTAAACAAAGAAAAAAGCAAAATCATACATATAGAGTGACCGCGTTCAGCAAAGAGGAGGGGCCACACTGCCGCTCCTTCAACAGCCCCCGGGGGGGTTGGGGGGACCAACCTCCCAATCTCGTCTCGTCACATCACACGAGTAATCCAACCAATTTCCATCGCATCCAGAATTTGCCCAAGTCGGCAAATTGGCCAAGCGCCAAAGCAGGGGGCCGAGAATAACCAGCAGTGGCAAGATTAGAATCGGATCATAACGGCTCGTTTTCGACTCAGCACCATCCCGCGGCCGCACCTTTCCAGCGAGATAAACAAAGCAGAAGCCAAATGCGTTTTGGCTAGCGTACCTACATTCAACTCAAAATAATAATAATAACAAAAGCAGGCCGACATCGTTGGTTGAACAGTTACATCAAAAAGGCAGCGCGGCACGGATAAGGGTGGGCCCCCCCGCCCGCTTGTCGATTTCATTGCAAGCGGCACTTCACTTGACATATCGGGGATCGCACCTCCTATATAGTGCTCGTGCAGCATTTGCTAGGCTGACGTCATCGCTTCCCTCACTTCACTTCCTCCGGCCGACTCACCCCGGACGTGCTCACGTGGCGGACGCGGGGGGGGGGGGGGGGGGCGAGTGGGCCCCACGGCCGTTTGGCTTTACGTACGAGAGAGTTCGGCCGCCCATGAAAGGGAAAGGAAAGGAAAGGAAAGGAGGGTGGTTTGAACTTTGAAATTTGCATGGTCGCGGGGGGCGGCGGCTTCAGCTTCACATGTCGCCTTGTCTTTTTCGGATTCCTTCCTTCCTTCCTTTCCTTGCTTTTTCGTCGGGTCTTCCTCGGATTTCTTTTTGGCCCTTCATTAAAAAAATCTCATCCGATAAATGAACACTTGCCTTGCCCTCATTGTTATTCTTGGCGTCAAAGGTAATCATTATTGATATTATAATTTATCGTTTTACAAAGTTAATTTAAAATAAGATAAAAAGCTTTTTAATTAATTTAACATAGAGATGGCTAGTATGTGCTAAGTTGAACCAAATTCATAATGAGAGGATTTATATGTAAACTCTATAAATAATATTTAAATCTCTCATCTAATATTAACACACGTAATTATCCTCACAAATAATATTTACTAAGCATTAAGATTGATGGATCATTTCATTGAGTTAGTGATATGAAGAGTAATAAAGAGAAAGCATCTCGTCACTTTTTCACAACAGCATGTCAATTTTTTTACTTAAATATATGTGGTTTTATTCTAGTTATAGAGATCGTGGTATTGCGTTTTCGTGACTAACACCATAGGCATATTTGGGCTAGACCTGTCAGGATATGATTCATACTCCTCATTGATAAAAAAGAGCTGGGATGCTACTCCCCTATGATCGAGGGTGGCTCCTCAAGCCGCCATATGATTTTTATAATTTGAACTCATATTTTTTAGTAATTTGAATTTTGGCCCTTGAATAGTTATTGGGTATATATTATCTCTTTCTCTTGTAATTGAAAACTACAATAGAGAGATACAATGTGCTAATTATAGTATAATCATCTGTTGGATGTAAGTTTAAGAATGAGTTATGATAAATCTTATGTCTCGATTCCTCTTTCTCATTGTTACTATTTATTTCGTTATGTTTTAACGCCTAATCCCAATAGAACCATGTTTGACCACTTAATCCTAACAGAACCGAATCCGTAAGACAGGCCTAATATATTGCCCGAATTCACGGGGGTCGCAAAAGTTATATAAGGACACCGCCCGAAACCTTCCATTTTGCTTTTTGGGGGCGGTCCGTCCGACGTTAATCACCTCTATCCAAGAGCGAGCCAAATGAGTTAACTTTGTGGCGCGCTTGCCTTGTCTTTTCGGGCTCCAGAAACTGCTAATAATTCTGCTTTTCTCCATTTTAAAATTGCAAAACCTTGAAGACTGTCGGAGTCGGTTTGATATATTATTAGAATATGTCCAATTCATTTGTCACTTCGGGCCAAATTTGATCGCTGCCTCGTATGCATGCGCATGCACTCTTCGAAGGATTTGTCTCTTTCTTTTCATCTTCTTTCTCCCCCTCTTGGGAGTACCATCGAGAAGCCTTGCCGATTATCGGGGGATGTTAATGTGACCGGAGTTGATCATTCTAGGTCATGGCTAAATTTCTTTCATCACGCAATGGCTTCAACTTAGACCCCTTTTGTGATCTAGAAAATATTTCCCTGAAAATGATCATTTATATTGCTCAAAATAATTAGTCAATGAAAATTATTTTTATTATTTTATGTTTAAACATTTTCATAGATTTTAAAAATATTTTTCCTTCATTCATTTTTGTAAACGATGCCAACAATAATTTTTGAAAAAATATATATATTCCGAGTCATTCATTTTCTACAGAGCTCTTAATCATGAATCCTTATCCCATGTGTTTGGATTCCCAACGAAATTACACATGTGACATTTCATGCCATAGATCAAAATTTATTTATTTAGCAGCGTAGATCTATATATATGAAACGAAATAAACTTAGAAAATATTCGTTCTTTAATTTTAATATTGTAAGGTTGCCTTTCCATTTTAGTTGCTCTTCGGTGGCTCGTTGTTTCCCGCTTGTTTCGACCTTTTCGAGGAACAAAAGGCGATTGCAATTTTTTTTTTCCAAAAAGCAGTTCTAGAAATTGCTCGACAAAAGCTAGTGGAGTCCGTATTTCGGTGGGGATCGGATTGAACCCAAGAAAAAGAGAAATACAGAATATATTCAATTGTTTATGGGGGAATTTGTGTGTTGTTGTTGTTGAGTCAACTTTCTTTATCATGAATCATTAAAAAAATGAGAAACTGATTTTATAATTTTTGCGGGCTGCCAAATTCAACATCTAGAAGGGAAGATAATAAATTAAAATTTTATTTGGTCGAAAAATCAAAATTGAAAGTCCCTTTCATAAGTAAGTACCAAGTAGGGAAATAAATAATACTAAAAACGTGCGTAAAAAGAATTCCACGTGGCGACACAGAGAAGTGGGGCCCACGCTCAGGGTTCATCCTCATCCTCTGATCCCCACACGGCTTCTCCGCACGTTTGAACCTGCGCACCCACTTGTTCTTTGACCCCGAGATCCGCATTGACGAATTTGCCCCTCCCTCGTCCCCTGAAATTACCTTTCGGTACAAAATGAATTTTTGGATGTGATTATTGTTCGAGAGACTTGAGTGACTATTAGCTCTAGTCGAGATGAGAGTGTTACCCCAGCTCGTGTGCCTTGATGGAGATTGTTTGATCCAACCCGCTAGCTACTGACATGTCGACATTATTATCTTACTTAATTTGCTCGTGCCATATTAATCTCACATCATTCATTTTCGTCTTTTTATCAATAACAAGTAAAAGTGGAGTGATTCTCCTCATCATTGCATGAATGGATATTAAGCATGAATGGTTATTAAGGGACAATCCACTCTCACAACACTTTTTTCTTTATTCATTGGCTTTGGCTTTTTTTTATATGATTTTGATACAATTCTCATTAAGATTAAATTGTGCGAATCTCACACAAATCATTCATTCGGGCACAAAAATCTTGTGATTCTTCCTTCTTTTTGATAACGACATTTATGAAATTGGCCTAGGGCGGGAATCAAAATGACCCAGCACCCCCCCTAAAATAAAAAGAAAATAAAAAATCAAAGATGCCAAAGTTGGGCAGGGACAGTTTGGTCAATACGAAAAACACCGGACGGTTATTTCCAGGAAACGACCTCCCAAGAACTCCAAAACAGGGGACCAACCGTGTTCCTTGCCCCCCGTCGAAACCCTATAAAGCTCCGCAAACCTCGTCTCCCTCGACCCCATAGCGGTCGTCGTCGTCAATCCTCGTATCTCGTCCGAAACACCAAGCCTCGCCTCGCTTCTTTGAGCGCCGGCAACAGAAGAAGAAGAAGAAGAAAAAGAAGAAGAAGAAGAAGAAGAATGATCGATCAGTACATCTTCTCGGTGGGCAAGCAGCAGCCGGTGAAGAAGCCCCGGAAGAAGACGGGCTTCGGGAAGCGCTGCCTCCGGATGGCGAAGCAGCAGAAGACGCGCGTCTACATCCTGTACCGCTGCACTTACATGCTCCTCTGCTGGCGCGACCACTCCGTCTCCGATTGAAATCCGATTCCCACCTCACCCCCCATCACGGACTCATGCCGTGACCCTTTTTTCCAAGAACGATCGGAGGGAGAAAGGGTGCGGAATTCGGAGCTCCGGTTGAAGATTCAGCCGTGCCCGTCGCGGAAGACTCGATTTTTCCCCAGGACCCGCCGACCTCCGTTTCTTGAAGACAGAGAGAGAGAGAAAACAGAGGATCTTTTCGCGGGTCGAATCGGAGCCGAGTCGACCAGAAGCCGCCGCGGAGCAGACGATCGTCTGGTTCTTGAACTCGGGTTCGTGTTCTTTTCCGGGAAGACGAACGGGCAAGCTCGCCTCGGTTGAGCACGGCCCCAAGAAAAATGGCGTCTTGGAGGCCGTCCTGCAACAAGAAACAGAGCAACCCAAGAATCCCCGCACCAGTCGCCGGAAAAAAGCGGCGACGATAAAATGTGTACATAAATTGAATTATAATGAAATGTCGGTTGCGTTTCTCTGCGTCTGTTGATGATTTCTTGTCTTTTGCCAAGATGGGACACGCTGATGATTAGGGTTTTGATTTTTCTTGGACGTCGTTTCGAGGATGAATCGCTCGGGGTGCGTAGTTCCAGAAATTCGAACAAATCGTGGATGAATTTGGAAGGCGTAATCGAGCCAGGTGGAGCTAAGGCAGTGCCAACTGGCAACTGCCCAGCTCGGATTTGATTGTTTAAGTGGTTTTAATTTCGGGGATTTTATTAAAACGAGGTAGTTATAAAGCCGGAAAAACAATTAAAATTTCGGAAGGTGAGCTGTTTCGAATTAAGTATTTTTGGGTATTACTAAACGCAATCTTATTGGAAATTATCAATAGATCCTCTATCTTTGGAAGGACTTCAAAATTGTTTTTATACTTTTCTTCAAGTTGAAATTGTCCATTTGCTTTTCAAAAATGGTTTAGCATTCGGTATCTCTATTGATTTGATCGACCAAATTGCTAATTCGGATGCTGGAAAACATGGATCGTGTAATAATTGGCCTAAATCTCTCATCACTTAAGCAACATAAAATGTTATAAAAAAAATGGGAGAGGGACCTTGGCAACCGTCGCTTATTGTGGCCATCACCTTGTGGGGGTCGTCACTTGTTGAAGCATGCAATCATGTGGATGCGATTGCGTGAAGAGTTGCCACCACCATCTAGATTTGAGCTTTCAAATCTCAGGATAGCGAGTGATAAATCCGAGGCTCGTGAAACGACGAGGACCACCCCATTATGGCTAGACCCGCCAAATGGGTGAGTTGGTAAGATAAAAAATGATCCGATCATATTGATTTATTTAAGCTATTCGGATCAATTTTCATGTAATACAAATATAATGACTCATATATTACCTATATTATTAAAATATCTAAATGAATTCATAATCAAACTAAGTTAAGAGTGAGGAGTGAGTTGGCGAGAGATTAGGATGAGAGAATATCAAAATAAAGTTATAAAGTTTGATTGAGTATATGTAAGTTTTGAACCATTTTAATACTCGTTTTAAACTCATTTATGACCCATAAAGTTGGATCTAAACACATTTATGATTAATTTACTGAATGAAACTAATCCATATAACAACAAAATCTATCGAATATAAGCTAAAAATGGATTTATGATCCATTTTGACATATCTAATCATAGCCTCTGCGCTTGATACTTTGAGGTCACGGGCATCTCGGCCTAGTGTTTCTTTTTTTTCTTTTTAATTTTTTTGAGAGAGAGAGAGAAAAGACGATGACAAAAACTTTCCGGACGGGTTCGACTTCAACGTGACACCTTTGTTGAGCATCCGCTTTGCATCTTTATCGTACCTCGTCGTACGTTGCAAAGTTTTTTTTAATATTAAATCCAACTTTTTGACCAGGACAATCCCTCTTTGATTACTTCGACTGCTCGACAATGGACGAGATTGGGCCAACCCAGGCCGAGTTGGGCTCAAGCCCCAATCCGAATTCTCATTACCCTGAAATTTGGCTTCGAGAATTACTTCAGAGGGACATGAAAGAGAAGTTGAAGAAGCGAAACTCCGACTGCGATGTCGAGGAATTCATCGAATCCGGAAGCCATAATCATCGGATCGAGGAGAAAATGCGGATTTAGGACCGCCGGAGATCCGCGATTCTAGCGGATGCAGGATGGGATTGCGGGTCGGGGACAATTTTATTCTCAAATTGGATGTGATGGAAAGTGTGCAATTTCTGAGGATCCTGCCCGAGCAAACGTTGCCCTCAACACCCCAGAAGGTCGTTTGTCATGGTTTTAATAGGCATTCTTCGGAGTGTTTCTTCTTAGCCTTCTTTAGCCTTTCCTTTGCATTATAGTCTTATGAGATACATCGTTCCATACTTTGATCTTCAGGCCTGATTAGTTGCAATTCGTAGGAGAAAAAAATGGAGGGTTGGAATAATCAATTCTCCTGGCCATTCATTTTGTTAGAATATTTTAAAAATAAACTACTCATTTATCTAACACTTTAGATTTTTATAACAGCCGACAATTGTCCTATAAAATCTTATATAATATCAGAGTTGGAGGTTCCGAGCTTGAATCTTTTTCTTTTAAGGTTGCTTTTAAAATAATTGGTCATTCAAACCAAACTGAAATTATCCAAATCGAAATAAAAAAAAAATAGTTATTTTTTCATCATCCAAACCGAACAAAAAATATATGAAAATTCGTTTCAGCTCAGCTCCAATTTTAATTTGATTTTCCAATTCGATTTTTACACCCTAACATTTTTCATGGCAATCAAACTATAAATTTCTATATATATTGTCTGGGTTCACAATAAATTTTTTTTGGTACTTTGTTTAAGATTGTCCTTGTTGTGGCCATATGAAAGTTAAGTCTTTGAATTGATAGGTTTCAAATATATTAAGCTCGAGCTAATCGTTGAAAAGGGCAACGTAGCTCCGATACCACTTGTGGAACTGCATAAGTGTGACTATAATATACGCTCTCCTAAAGTTACAAAACCACATATTCTCACCACTTAAAGTGTGTTTGGGAGAAACTTTCAAAGGGGCTTTGGGCATCAAAAGTAGGGGTGTGCAAAATACCCGGGAACCGCTCGGACCACCCGGAACCGGACCGGAACTGCCCGGAACCGGCGGTTCTTGAGGGAACCGGTCCGGTTCCCGGTTCCAATTTATGGGAATCGGTGGGTACCAGTTCGGTTCCCGGTTCCATGGGCGGATCCGCCCACCCGCCCATCCGGACCAGACCGGAACCTTTTTAATATTAAAAAAAAAAAATTACTAAAAGAAATCATAGATCCCATCTCACTCCCTTCGTCTTCGGCTCCTAATCCTATCATCATTTCGTTGCGTTTACTTCTCCCGCCGTTCGCATCTCCACGTACTTAAATTTGGTTTTTCTTTCTTTGACTTGCTTCGATGTCACATAATCGTTCTATGTTGAAAACCAAAATTGTTTCGCGTCAAGATCGGTTCCATGGATCCACCCGGGAACTGGACCGGACCGACGGTCCGGTTCTCGGGTGGATCCATGCAACAAGCGGGTGGATCCCGGTTCCAATTTTTCGGAACTGGTCCTTAGTGGGCGGTTCCCGGTTCTAGGTCGGGAACCGCCCGCTCGGACCATGCACACCCTTAATCAAAAGCCCCTTTGGGCCAAAATAAGAGTGTTTGGGAAAAACTTTGGAAGTCCCTTAATGGTAAAGCTGGCATTTGTAAGGCTAAAAGCCCAACGCAAGTGACCTGCCTTGGGCTTTTAGCTTTCTCGGCATATCCATGTGATACTATTCATTCATTTTTTTTTCTCGAAATTGTCCTCACAATTTTTTTGTTTTTTTGTTTAATGCCCTCCGGCCGATTTGGTTCTACCTAACTGCGAGGGGTCGAGGACTACTAGAGGGACGCCGGCATGGTCGCGACAACCTAGGCAATTGTCTTCGGAGAGTCGGGCAACCTCCATGAGTCACGGCATTGCGTGACCCTTCGTGAGTCACGGCAACTCAACGACCATGGCGAGGGGCCGCCCGGCGAGTCGCGCAACCTAGATCCTCTAGATTTGGGCCGTGGTGGCTTAGATTTGAGTTACCGCGACCCGATCCTCACCAATTTGGGTCGCGCGACCCTTAGTGAGCCATCTGGTCGCAGATTTGGTTGTGACCAGATGCGGTCACCGACGACCGTCACCTGCCGCACCGTGACCTCCACACGGAGGTCACCAGGGCCGCTTGACCCATCTGGTCGCAGGTCTAGTCGCAACGAGATATGGTGTCGAAGGCTCGAGCGGCGACCAGATCTATAACCAAATGGGTCACGACCTTAGATCCGGTCGCCTACGACCCTCCGGCGAGCGTCATGCAACCCTCGCTAGATTGCCTATCTCTGTCGGACTGCCTACCTCTGCCAGATGGTTTGCATCGGACTACTCACCCTTCGCCGGACCGCCTGCTCCTCACCGGCAACTACTTGTTCTTGGCCGGCCAACTCTCATTTTCTTTTTTTTTTTTTAAATAACAAAAGCCTTTTGCAAACATAATTTTTTCAAACACCATTTTACTCAAAGGTATTTCACAATTAATTTTCAAAGTATAATTTATCAAACATAATTTACATTTTGAAAAATCTCTTGAACTCAAAAATCTTTGCATTTTTTCAAAGGCTTTCCTCAAAAACCTTTCTAAATGGCCTTTTACTAACCACACAATGGACTCACCCTCACGCCACTCACTATAAACGCACCACGAACATCACTATCACCCACTTCTCAGCACACCCAACGCTAGGGGTGTCAACGGTTCGGTTCGGTTCGGTTTTTCAAAAAAACCGAACCGAACCGAACCGTTAGAAATAACTTCCGAACCGAACCGAAAAAGATCCGAACCGAACCGAAACCGAACCGAAATTTCGGTTCGGTTCGGTTCGGTTCGGTTCGGTTTTTCGGTTTTTAGCTTTTGGTTTTTGGTTTTCGGTTTTTTGGTTACTCTGTCCGTTGACGAACCACACGACAACCTTCTTGGCGACGCCCGTAAGCTAAACAGTAAGCTCGCCCCGCTCTTGGCTGTTTTGGGCGCGCCGGCCGGAGCTCCCGGCCGTCCGGCTCTGCGAGCTCCGGCCGGCGTCGCCTCGCGTTTTGTTTTCGATGTCTTCCTCATCGCGTGTCAAGAGTCCTACTGTGGGTCGAGCTTCGGTGGACCCAAAAATCCCTCATCATAGTAGCGCGCCCCAATTGTTTGATATAATGCCCGAACTGGATCTGCAAGTTTGCGTGGGGAATATTCGTTCTTGTCGTGTTGTTTCGTTTGTGGCCGTCATTGCCCCTTTCTTTGATTGAGCAAATGGAGGCAAGCGTCGCTGAGGTGTGGTTTTCGGATGGTAGGGGTGTGTCGAAACCTTAGATTGGGTCTCCATTTGGGTGTTCTGGGCAAAGTTTCGCTTCCACCGTGAGGAGGCCGCCGAGGGCAAGGGGGGTTCGGCGACGGCCGAGGTTATCGGCCGTGACTCGCCGAGCACCGGGAGTGTGGTCGGACGTGGAGGTCGGGCGCGGTAATGCTTCTCGGCGGTCTAGGCGGTGGGGCTTGGTGGAGACTCGGGCGTGGAAGAGAAGTCATTGTTCGGGAGATGAGTCCATCGTGGACTCAAGGCCGGTGAGGGGCTCGTTGTAGCGGTGGCGATGGTTTGGGCGGGAGGGCTGCGGGCGAGTGTTCGGTGAAGAGAGAGGGGGAGTCGTCGAGGAAGAAGTAACCGAACCGAAATAAGATTTTAGGATTTTATCGGTTCGGTTCGGTTCGGTTAACCGATATCGGTTAACCGAACCGATAAAAAAATTTCGGTTTTTAATGAGAACCGAAAACCGACCGAACCGAACCAGAAAAATCCGAATTTTTCGGTTCGGTTCGGTTCGATTTTGATTCTGTCTTCGGGACGGTTTTTGACACCTCTACCCAACGCATCACACTTAAAAACCCACTCATTACACAATATCTCTGTACTTCTATTTGAGGCATGAACTCAAGTGGATGAGGCTAGGCTATTGATAGCCTTCATCTACCGACTCTCTCGATCCAATCATCTCTCACGCAAGGGAGATTTTTGTTGCTATTTTCTTATGTTGGACTTTCTGCTGCCACATGTTCTACCGACCAGAGTCAAGCTACCGCTTCATCTATTTTTCTAGCCACTTAGGGCTATTTATTTAAATTTGTTTCCGTTTCTCGAAACACAAATTTTTATTCTTTTGTTTTAAAGAATAAAAAAAAAAAGAAATGTGTTTGTTTACATTTTTTTCCTAAAATAAAAAATCTATCTTTTTTGTTCCCGAAAACATATTTGAAAACAAAAACAAGAAGTAAAAAAAACTTATTTCTTGTTCCTAAAAATAATTCCGAGAAATACTTCTTTTTTCTTTAGCTAACGACTCCGTTAGGGCACTGTTGGCCCCGATGAGGCTTGACCTCGCCTTGGCTAGGCGAAACTCGAGTTGGCCCAGATCCAAATGAGGCCAAGCTCACCTAGCCACCGGCAAGGGGATGCTTGGCCTCGTCGAGCCACCACTAGGCGACACTAACCTGGCGATGGCCCGACGAGGCCGAGCCTCGCCGGGGGCTAGTGAGCCTCGCCATGGCTGGGGCGAGGCCGCCGCCCTATCGTCCAAGGAAGAAAAAAAAATACAAATATTAAAAAATTAAAAATATTAAATAAAAAAATTATTTAGGTTTATCAAAAGTGTTTTTGTTCTTTTTTCTTTTTAGGAACAGAAACTTTGTGCGCTTACCAAACACGTTCTTCTGTTCAAAAATTGTTCATGGGAATAGAAATATAAAAAACTATTTCTGTTCAAAATTTGTTCTCGAAATAGAAACGTTACCAAACGCGCTCATTGTACTTATGATGTAAAATGTTCAAGAAAGGACTATAGTCTAGAAATTTCTAGAGAGGAGAAAGAGAGAGGAAGCGGTGTTCTTTAACACAAACAAGCAAAATGATCACCACAAAATTTGCAAAGCAACTATACGTAGACTCTCAAGTCATGCAAAAGGGGACCTCTTAAAGTCACTCTTTTCTTGACCAAGAAAAGTGACTTTCGCTCACAACCATGCATACCATGTAAGAAATCGCTACGCAACTTGGTCTGTCTCAAGTTCCACAAGTTGGCAAGTGCACTCAAAAGCTGGTCAAGAAAAAAAAAAACCTCGTGTTCACATTATGGAGTCTTTATTGTCCGACTCAAAAAAAAAAAAAAAACCCTAATTATAAGCGAGAAGTTAATTAGTACCAATTATAACGAAACATCTTGTCACAACAATGTTTCTATTACATTAAAGATCCGTTGCATGCTACGGTATTTGCTGACAATAATGCCTCTTACAATTTTATAACTATTACCTGACCCTCTTACGGAATAGCTATCACAATCTGACTTCAATGGACTCCCTAAGTATTCGTCTCTTTTCTCCCACTTATTCTACCTCTTCTAGATTATATTGATTATAATTGAGATCATATTAATTACAACTACATTTGTTTATATTCATTTTGTAAAGTGATGATTACCGTAACATACTATTAAGCAATACAATTTCAAATAATATGATTAACTTTTGATTATGATCGTAGATTAATTACTAAAAATTAAATATATATTTGATATGATAAAGTATAATATATAATACTATATATCAATGATTAAACTCAATGATTAATACTATATATATACCATTCATTACGTTAGAATATTTAAAAAATAAACTATATATTTATCTAACAATTTAAACTTTTAAAATAGTCAACAGTGATCCCACAAAATTTTACATGTACTAGAGTTGGAGGTCTCGAATTTGAATCTTTTCCTTTCCAGGCTACTTTTTAAACATTTGGTTGACCGAAACTATTCGAACTATAATAAAAAAAAATAAGTATTTTTTCATTATCTGAATTGAACAAAAAATGCACGAAAATTTGGTTCGGTTTGGTTATGATTTTAATTTGATTTTCCAATTCAATTCTGACACCCTTAATATTTTACATGGCAATCAAACTATGAATTTCTAATCTACAGAGGTGCAAATGATGAGTACAATTCAATATATATATATTATTTTTTTCGTACTTTGTATAAAAATGTCCTTGTCGATGTTGTCATTGCCATTCGAAAAGTTAAGTCTTCGAATCAATAGGTTTCGTATATATTAAGCTTGAGCTGTGTGACCTAGCTAGCAAAAATGATCATCACAAGGTTTACAAAGCAACAATGTATAGACTCTCAAGTCAAGCAAAGGGATACCTCTTGAAGTCACTCTTGTATTGACCAAGAAAGTGACGTTCACTCACAACCATGCGTAATTGCGTACAATGTAAGTAATTGCTACGCAACTTGGTCTTTCTCAAAATCCACAAGATGACAGGTGCACTCAAAAGCTGGTCAAGAAAAAACCTTGTGTTCACATTATGGAGTTTTTTGGTGCGCATGACAAAATTTCTAGAATATAAATTGATTTTTGGCCAGAAATTGAGAAGTTCAAAATTTTAGTTTCTGATTTATTCTTCAAATCTATTTCTGGAATAGAAATTCGTTCCAGAAATAGAAAAATCAAATTGCATTACCAAATGGATTTTTGTTCCAAACATGTTCTGGGGAACAGAGAAATAAAGAAATAGAGAAGTAGAAATTTTATCATGCGCACATTTTATGGTCCAACCCTAAAAACAAAGAACCCTAATTACAAGCAAGAAATTAATTAGTACCGATTATAATTATACGTCTGGTCACAACAATGTTACTATTACATTATAGACTCTTCATATTTTACGGTATTTGCTTACAATAATGCCTCTTACAATGTAATAAATATTTGACCCTCCTGTGGAATAGCTATCACAGCCTAATTATAATCGACTCCCAAGTATTCATCCCTTTTCTCCCACTTATTCTACCTCTTTTAGATTATGTTGACTATGATTGAGATTCATATTAATTATAACTGCATTTGTTTATATCATTTTGTAAAGTGATGGTTAATGTAATATACTATTAACCAATACAATTTCAAATTATACGATTAACTTTTAATCATGATCGTAGATTAATTATTTTAAAAAATAAATATATATTTGATATAATAAATACTAATATTTAATATTGCATATCGATGATTAAACTAATGATTGGCTGTTAAAGTGATAGTTACTGTATTTCTTGTAATTATGATTTCAGGGGTGTTTTGGTAATTATGATGTTATCCCCCAACGTCACATGCTATTCATTGAACCAAATATTATGGTATTACATTACTTAAACCAAACAATCTTATAGCTAAAAGAAGAATTCAGCTTAATTTTTTATTATTTCATACCGTAGTGGCTATATTACATCATTCCAATGACGACCTAGGAACAGCTCCAAGTCCCGTCTCGTCAAGTATCTTTTTCTTCTCTAGATAGGCATAAGGTCATTTTCCTTTGGTTGTAATAGGCTTTGTCTTCTATCTTACCGAGCCTTCTTTAGCCTTTCCTTTGCGATGTTCTTAATAAAATAATTCGTTCAATACTTTGGACTACGTACAGCAAAAGGAAAAAGAGGGACAAGCTGAACAAAGCAGGATATTTCTTCTGATCCGAAAGTGGCTTATGTAAATTGCTTTCCTAGGCTTATCTGTTAAGTTATAGCCTTGAATACGCGTCGAAAGTGGAGGCCATGGATGTCAGTAGAAATTCCGAGTGCAGAGGCAAGTGTAAGTATTGGTCGAATGTCCCTTCAACTGATAACTTTGGAAAATAAATTGAGTGGATTCTTACTTATACCTCAAAAGGCATATTTTTCCTTACTTTTTGACTGTCTTACTTAGATTATTGTCATGCAATACTTTTTGCTAGAGCATCTACGTATGGATTCACACCTGAATCTATGGATAGCGGTTTCAAAATCTTCATGCATCGGATTTGCATCTCCACTTAGGATTAATCTCGACATCACCATCTTAGACCCAAATAGCAGTGCCATGAACTGAGTGTTGAATTATACAAATAGCATCCATCCATAAACTAACTCAATAACCTGAATATGGACCATTAGGAAGCCTACGAGTTTCTCCACGATCTTACACGTGGTGATCATAGTTACAAAAGAAAGATTCAGACGTACCGCATAAGCATATGAGGAGTACAATATCATCCTTTGTCGGGCCACAACAATTCTGCGAAGCTTCCTTCGAGGAAAATAGCGGTCGTTGCCATAAAAAGCTACGTCTTCTACTGCATAATTTATCAAAGTTCGAATTAGACTCTATCGTGCTTGCCAAAAATGGGTCCCCCTGAAGTCATCTTATCTTGACCAAGAAAGAGACTGCACTAGAAACTACCCGCGACCGTTCGTATCGATGGATGATCGTGCATTTGGTTTTTTATCAAGCTTCTTTTCTTTCAAGATCAGCTTAGATGGAAAAGCCCTCGTAAAGCAGCTGGCCAAAAAAGCTTTTGTGTTATCTTTGTGGAGTACCCTTTATGGCCTTACTAAGGAAAACCCTTGCCAAGCAAGACATCAGTACAGCCAGTGAGAACATCTCTCGTGCTATCCATTCTTTTCCTTTATATTTGGAATGCACATTGATTATACCCAAGTTGATCGTCTCCTTATTAAATAAAAGCAATAAGAACAAATAAAGGTGTCGATATGAATAAAGGACTGAGATTAAATGGGGAACGGAACACGCACGTATAGGCTGTAAAGGTCTGGCTTTTCCTGAGAGATGCTCTTCCATCCCAATGCAAAAGGAGTCAATTCCCTTTTCTTCTTTCTTTTGGCTAAGCAGTGACATGATCTCCATTTCTGAATACAAAAAAGCGCGCGTTCGTAATTGAAAATGAATGCATGAAATGATCAGAAGTTCTAGGAGGAGATTCCATTTGGGCACGTCAATGATCTTTGGAGCTAATCAAGTATTAAATGATCGTTGTCCTTTCTGTATAGAAATCGATCGCATATGTTCATGAAGCCCTGATAATGCGATAACTTTCTTTTGTTAAAGTCTCGGTGATCGACATTCTGAGATTCCCGTCAAAAGCAAACATGTGCATCATGCTTTTTTTTTCCCTCACCAATGATGGATCTAGAGCGCTC
The DNA here is from genome assembly GCA_017140615.1 of Eucalyptus cladocalyx. Lineage (NCBI taxonomy): Eukaryota > Viridiplantae > Streptophyta > Magnoliopsida > Myrtales > Myrtaceae > Eucalyptus > Eucalyptus cladocalyx. The sequence continues at coordinate 44,892,857 of CM029518.1, forward strand.
AAGAGAGCTTCTCCAATGAATCCCTCCTTTATCTTGTTGGCTGTCTCTGTCTGTGGTGATCTCATGTCACTTGCATGACCCAACACTGAACGTCTGTGAGCTACACAGACTGTAAACTCACCATGAACAGCTCACTATGGAGGAAACTAATTGTTTGGCAGAAGAAGATTTATTTGATAGATGAATGGTAAATCATCTTCAAAAATTTATGCGCATCATATCCATTCTGCATCTTTTCCTTAAAAGATTATATGATCTTGAAATTTTTTTAGTGTTTCGAGACACTCACCAAAGTTACAAATTAGAACTTTTGGACGTCTTGGTGCAATTCCAACAAAAAGCACAATATGAAGCGCAGTAGTCCTTTGATTCTAGTGCTTGTCATTATAGGAGGTTCATGGATTAAACATGAATGTTAGCAACAAAACCGAATAACTGTATTAAGCAAAGGACCTCTGAATATTTTTCTCATCACCTTTTGGAAAGGCCAAGACCGCCAGTGCGCATCAACCCGCACCACTAAGATTCTCAAAAGCTCTCCGTGTTGAGAAGAGAGAGAGAGAGAGAGAGAGAGAGAGAGAGAGAGAGAGAGTCTCATCGCTATAAATACTGGCGTTCCACCAACAGGAGAACTTCCCCCACCCTCTCCTTCCACATTCCCCCCCTCATAGTTTTTTGGGCTGTGCTGTTTTCTTGATTCTTTCAAGATTTTTCCCCCTTTTTTCCCTCAGGAAAATTCAGAGAGACCCATCTGAAGAATCTCCAAAGAAAATGGCAGAATCAATATCTCATTATCCCTTTCTGACCCTTGGACTAATAGTTCTCTGCTTCATGACCATGTTCTCAATTGGGTCAAGCGTTGGAGTGAACTGGGGAACGCAGTCCAACCACCAGCTCCCGCCAGAGAAAGTTGTGAAAATGCTGAAAGAAAATGGCATCAAGAAGCTGAAACTGTTCGAATATGATGAGAAGATTTTGGGGGCTCTCGCTGGGAGCAAAATCGAAGTGATGCTTGCCATTCCTAATTACATGCTGGAGATGATGAGCGTGGATCCAAGTTTTGCTGCCAATTGGGTGGACACGAACGTCACTAGTTACCGATACACCGGTGGAGTTAATATCAAGTTCGGTGATAATGTTCTTTGGTTTATGAAGATGTTTGCATTATCTCATCTGCAGAAAATTTTTTGAAGCTTCATTTTGATTTGGATTCTATCTACTCAAAAACTTCTTGTCTTGCCGATTTCTACTCGGAGAAGTTGAGTACATACGGAGTCATATCCTGTCACGTTTATGAATTGCTTCTCTTTCATTATGCTTTAGGTAATATGTTGTTGGGCAATTGTAGTGTTGCAGTCCCAGTCATCAATCATTTCACAGCCAATTGATCACAAATTCATAACTGGTAGTTACTCCCATGCAGTTGGCATTCTCTATCAAATGGTCATGCACTTTCTATCCTTCAGGCTCACTTTCTTTGCTTTTGGTTGAGTCAAAAGAGACATGTCATATACATTTCATTGCAGTGAAATTAGGCCCACAAGGTTTTGATTCTTGCAGGTACATTGCTGTAGGAAATGAGCCCTTCTTGCAAAGCTACAATCACAAGTATGTCCGACAAGTATTGCCAGCCCTCCGGAACGTTCACGAGGCCCTCCACCGTGCCCAGCTAAGCTCCAAGGTCAAAGTTACGGTCCCGTTCAACGCCGACGTCTACTATTCGCTGCCCCCAAACGAGTACCCTTCTTCCGGTGACTTCAGGCCTGAAGTTCGTGATGCAGCGATAGAAATTATTCACTTCCTATACACTAATGATTCGCCTTTCACCGTCAACATCTACCCCTTCCTCAGCCTCTACCAAAACGAAAATTTCCCTGTTGACTTTGCCTTCTTCGACGGAACGACTGAGCCCGTCAAAGATGGGGATCGGGTGTATACAAATGTGTTCGACGCGAACTTCGACATACTCGTCTCGGCCTTGACTAAAGCAGGGTACTCTGACATGGAGATCATCGTTGGAGAAATTGGGTGGCCGACTGATGGCGACAAGTATGCAAACATCACAAATGCCCAAAGGTTCAATCAGGGCCTGCTGAAGCATGCCTTGAGCGGAGACGGCACACCGGCAAAGAAAGGAGTGATCGAAATGTACCTCTTCAGCCTAATCGACGAGGACACAAAGAGCATAGATCCGGGGAACTTCGAGCGGCACTGGGGATTGTTCGAGTATGATGGGAAGCCAAAGTATGAACTGGACTTGTCAGGATCGGAGAAGGACACCGGCCTAGTCCCAGTCACGGGTGTGTCCTACATGCTGCGGCAATGGTGCATTTTGAACCCGGAATTGAATGATCTAACAGACCTAGCAGAGAACATAGACTATGCTTGCAGATCTTCAGACTGCACTGCTCTGGGTTACGGGTCGTCCTGTAACAACCTGAGCACGCAGGGCAATGCTTCCTATGCATTCAACATGTACTATCAGATGAATGACCAGCATATCTTGGCCTGCGATTTCCAGGGTCTTGCCGTCGTCACTGAGAACGACCCGTCCACGGAAGATTGCCAATTCCCGTTGATGATAGCGTCCGGAGACTCGATGTCCTGGAACCAGGGAATGCTACATACTTCGTTCAGATACTATTTGTGGTTTCTGGTTTTCTGGGTAATTTTATAAATTTATAGTCCTTTTGCTAGGAGGTTGTCAGGTTTTACTGTTGCTATTTCTTGAAACTACAGATGCTTAGAGGGAATAACATCAAGCTCTTTGTATTGGCACAGGCAGAAATCTAAGTATTTTTGCCAAGGAATGATAATATTTTTCAAGTCCAATCATTTTTCTGTTTTCAACTCTCGCTTGGGAGCAATAGTTTTCATTTCCATTTTTTCTAGGTAAAATATAAGATTGCTTAACTTCTAAAGAAAGTTACATGGGAACATACAAACCAAGGGGACAACGAAAAGGAAACAAGGCCCAACAACAATGAAATCCTAGGTTGATCTATGAGACATAAAAAGCCCACTGCAAATCACAGGCTTTGTCAGTTGAAATTCAATTATATTTTAACTTCGATCGTGGAACGAGTATCTACAATATTTTAAAGGGTTAATATATTAAAAAACCCCAAATCGGTACACTTATGACAAATTTATCTCAAACTATTTTTTTGACCATGAAAAACCCCAAATTTGTAAACTTGTGATAAATTTATCCCGACCGATTATAAAAAACCCTAAACCTGACACATTTATGATAAATTTACCCAAAACTAATTTATTCAACTGCAAAAACCCTAAACCTGCAAATTTGTGACAAATATACCTTATGCTAAATTGGATTAATATCACAAAAAAATCATAAAAATTGTAAACTGTGACAAACGGACGTAAAATCCTAAATTGGTATACTTGGTTAACTGTCACGTGTCATTTAACTTAATAATTTGAGAATAAAATTTAACGAAAATTATCATATGGTAAATTTGTCATAAGTGTACTTAGTTTTGGATAAATTTGTCAAAAGTATACCAATTTGGGGTTTTTGGTGGTCAAAAAAATAGTTTTGGGTAAATTTGTCACAAGTGTATCAGTTTGGGGTTTTTTAGGGCATTATCCCTATTTTAAAATTACGAGTTCAAATTCATAATCACACCCCTCTAAAGCGGTTGATATCGCTGCATCTTTCTTGATTAGAAATGCCCTTTTTTAAATGATCGAGTAATTACAACTTAAATTTCGAGGATTGCATATTATCTTTTCATGACAATCAAATCTTGAAAAAAAAAAAAAAAAAAAAGTAGATGGTGAGAAGATGGGATTTGAATTAGCCTGTCAAATAATGACAAATCTGAGTAGTAGCGACATGCTTTGTTTCACTTGATATGATTGGTCCCCTGCCAACGGCAGTTTAACAACTTGAGTGGAAGGATGGGAAAGGAGTGAAAGCGAGGAGGAAAATCCCCGAGTCGTGGGCACGTTTGTTTGCATTCATAATAAATAAAAGACACATTTTTACATTTTTGTCAAAATTTAAAATATAATCAAATTCAATAAATTTATCAAAAAAATTAGTGAACCTGATTTTTCTTTTATTATAAAAAAAAAGGCTATTTCGCATTAAGTATAAAAATGATGTTGTTTCGTTACATGATAAATCATGATTATATAGTGATAGAAGAAAAGTTATGCTACATATCAAGCACATATCAAACATCTAGTATACTAAATATGTATTTTTGTTTCTTTGAGCACATTATACAACATTTTCTTGGGTACAATTTTATTAAAAAATGTATTCCGTTCAACACAACGGCAATCCAATGACGAGGTGGACCGATAATAACTTTTATATTAGTAATAGGATCATTAGCGACCCTCTTCAAGCATTACCCAGTTATAAAATGCTCAAAACCATACATGCTCCGCTCCATTTATAATTATATGATCTAAAATCGGTGAGTTACCGTCACTCAAATCATCGGAAGGTCAATTCTTGACATGAATCGAAACCGTGATCTTGTGAAAGGAAGAGGTGTGACTTCTTTACCGTTAGGCCAACTGGATCGGTTTCGATCATATTTTCCTTCATTCGGAATTAGAAAAAAAAAAAAAAACTCAAAATCATGCCTTAGCTAATTTTAGTATTTTTTTTTGTAACTAAAATTTTAGTAATTTTAGTTTTTTTTTTCTGATAAGGTCACCGACAGGTGACGCTTACCTTCCTCCCTTCGCCAGCTCCTCCGGTGTTGACAGTGAGGTGCTGCTGGAATCATCACCAACGAACACCTCCCTCTCTCTCTCTCTAATCTCCTTCTCTCTCTAAAAATTCGATCCGCACCGCAACCCAATCCGATCGCCGCCCCGATCGCCTCCGTCCGCCGCCGCTCGCCGGGGAATCTCCGCCCCGCCTTACTCCATCGATCCTCCATGATCGTTAGGGTTTAGGCAGGGAATCCCGATCGCCGATTCCCCCCCCCCCCCCCCCGCCGCCCAGCGGGCTCGGCCGCCGCGCGATTTCCCCGAAAATCTTCCGAACTGGGGGCGCATCAGTCGCAGCCTCACCGAGCCGCATCGGCGCAGGCTGGCGCTTCGGGACTCTGGTTCTTCGCCCGCCGCAACGATGCCCCCAAGTACCACACCCTAGCCTACCTCCCGCAGTTCGACTCCGCTCGCCGCCAACCCCCCGACCGCCGCCCCGCCGCCTCCTCCTCCTCCGCCGCCGCCGCCCCCGCCCCCGCCGCCGCGGCCTCCCCCGCCCCCGTCCCCATGGACGCCTCGAATTACGGTGGCTCCGCTGTCCCGGTCGAGGAGCCGGAGTACCTCGCCAGGTACATGGTGGTCAAGCACTCGTGGCGCGGCCGCTACAAGCGGATCCTCTGCATAGCGAGCGGGGCGATCATCACGCTGGATCCGAACACGCTCGTGGTGACGAATTATTACGACGTGGGGAGCGACTACGAGGGCGCGCTGCCGGTGCTCGGCCGGGACGAGAACTCGAGCGAGTTCAGCTTGAGCGTGAGGACCGAGGGCAAGGGGAAATTCAAGGGGATAAAGTTTTCGTCACGGTACCGGGCGAGCATATTGACGGAATTGCACAGGATCAGGTGGAATAGGATTGGACCGGTGGCTGAGTTCCCTATTTTGCATTTGCGGCGAAGAAACGGGGAATGGGTTCCCTTCGTAAGTTAAACCTTGTTTGTCTTCCCTTTCTTTATGTTGGTGTGCTTCGCATGTGTAGGACAGTCTGTAGACCTGATTGGGGGTTTATAAATTTTTACGTTGCCTGGCGATCGATGGGCCGATTGGCGGAAGTGAAGCTTCAGTGCAAAAAAGTGATTTTGAGAGGGCTTCAGTTCTTGTTAAGTTATGTCTATCTCCATTGGCACTGTCCTTTTCGCAGAAACTCCTAATTTTACAATGGAGACTGTCCTCACTGGAAGAGGAATGAGGGCAACTGGGATGAGTGGGAATGTTCACAATTAGCTGAACCCTGCCTGGATGGAGAGGGTTTGAATATGAAATGTGTGTCATATTTTTAGAACTCTTTGATAAGCTTGTTGAGAAATATTTAAAGCTTTATTCTCTTCTGTTGAAGGCCACAGCACATTTTGCCATGGATCAGTTATGATTTCTTAACTAGTCATAGGTGCTTGTAGGGTATGGGAGACGTAGCTTTAGGCATGGAGGTCCCTGCTTCATTCGTACTTGTTGCTGGCTTTTTGGCTTTTCCGGTTAAGATGCTTGGTGGATGGTCATAAAATTTTTGCGTGGACAAAAACCCTGGCCTCTTCTTGATAACCTTAAGTATGGAAATGGATTGATGACCATTGTAAAGATGCAACAGAGTTCATTAGCCATGAATTGAGATATTAAATTCTCAGCTAATAAGAATAAGATGGTATGTATGGCATTTGTAGTTGAAAAACTGAAATATCGAGTACATAGCTACAACATCGGAACTAGGTACTAGACTTGTGAATAGTTCATCATTACCAGACCTGAGAGGTTTTATGCCCCAACCTATCTTGCCTGTTGTCCCTACTTGCTAAATGTTTTTTTACCTGTGGGGATTATTAAGCTTGCTTAAATTGGTGGGATTGATGCTGATAAGGTGAATCACTTTCAGAAGTTGTGAGTTTGACCTCATTCTCTCATAGTTTATAATGTTAATTGATGACAATCTCTTTCACCTAAGAGAAATTAATTTAACATGTTTGCAGAAATTGAAAGTGACTTATGTTGGGGTTGAGCTCATTGACCTGAAGTCCGGTGATCTTCGGTGGTGCTTGGATTTTAGAGACATGGGTTCTCCTGCAATTATTCTCCTCTCTGATGTTTATGGCAAGAAAAATGGAGGACATAGCGGATTTATTCTTTGTCCATTATATGGAAGGAAGTCTAAGGCTTTCCAAGCTGCTTCAGGAACTACAGACACTGCTATCATCTCAAGTTTGGTATGGGGTTCTCTTTCTCTAGCTATACATTCAGTTCTAGTCAGAATGGCTTGCTGTAATCTCTGACTGTTTTTATGCTTTTAAGTCCTGTTTGTATATTGTCTACACATCTTTGCTATCGTGTTTCTCCTGAGAAGTGTAATTTCATCCATTGTTGTTTCACTCTATATCTGTTAACAGACGAAAACGGCGAAATCCATGGTCGGGTTATATTTATCTGTGGACAGTTCTCAATCTCCTACTGTAGCTGAGTATATAAAGCAACGAAGTAACTCCTTTAAACTTCTTATTCTGTTTTATTTTTCCCCGAGCTATCTCCTCATCTCTTTAGTTGATTTTGACTAATTTAAATGGCAGGGAAAGAGCCTGTTGGAGCGGAAGAAGCCCCTCTTGGGGGTTGGTTGGTGATGAGGTTGCGCACTGCCGCACATGGAACTTTAAATTTTCCGGGACAGGGTTTCAGTGTTGGTCCTAAAGGAGGTATTGGAGAACATGGTGATTCTGTACCTCGTCAACTTATACTTACAAAGATTTCTATTGTCGAGAGGCGCCCTGATAATTATGAAGTAAGCTAATTGTCTTATTAATTTTTCAATGTCTCTTGTTTTACATTTTATTTTTCTGAAATAGAAGCTAGGGCAACATTGATGGTAGTGAAATGTGATGAACTGTGACTAGAAATTCATATTTTTTTCAAAAAGCATAAAAAGCAAAGTAAATTTATTTTTTTATTAATATGAGGCTGCAATGAAGTTGTATCGAATTATAGGAAATGGCTGCAGAAAATGCATGTAGGACACTATTACCTTAAGTAATTGTGCATGTATCTACATATACAATTACATGCTTGTGTGAAATTCTGTATCTTTTTCTGTAATTATACACAGGTGCACACTTGGAAATTTGCTCATCTCATAGTGTGATAATGTTATCAATGTTAAAAATCATCCTTAGATTTGTGCAGGCTGTTATTGTTAGGCCGTTATCTGCAGTAAGCTCTCTTGTTCGGTTTGCGGAAGAGCCCCAGATCTTTGCGATTGAATTTAATGATGGATGCCCTGTACATGTAAGCAAATCATTGTATTTGAATTTTCTTTTGTCTTTGGGCCAATTTTTAAAGGGTGTTGCTCTCTTAGGTTTATGCCAGCACATCTCGTGATAGCTTACTTGCTGCAGTTCGTGATGTCCTGCAAACTGAAGTAAGTGGATCCTTTTCCAAATTGGACATTTTCATGGATGGAACAAAACTTGTTGCCATGCCTTTTTCCTTGGACATTATAGTTAGAGTGAGTTAATTCTGTTAGTTGTGGACAATCCAATGGTTATACTGTACCGGTGCAGGGTCAGTGTGCGGTACCTGTGCTACCAAGGCTGACGATGCCTGGTCACCGTCTCGATCCGCCTTGTGGAAGGGTGCACATATCACTGCATCAATCTCTAACTGGACAACAGCGTCATGTTGCTGATATGGAAAGCGCGTCAATGCACTTAAACACTTAGCAGCATCTGCCAAAGATGCTGTGGCAGAAGCTGGTTCTATTCCTGGTTCAAGAGCTAAGCTGTGGCGCAGAATTAGAGAGTTCAATGCATGTGTACCATATGGTGGCGTGCCTCCTACCATAGAAGTACCCGAAGTTACTTTAATGGCCTTAATAACTATGCTTCCAGCAACTCCCAACTTTCCTCCTGAGTCCCCTCCTCTTCCGGCGCCTTCTCCTAAAGCAGCTGCAACAGTTGTTGGCTTTGTTACATGTTTGCGTCGAATATTGGCTTCAAGGAATGCAGCTTCACATGTGATGTCCTTTCCTGCTGCTGTAGGGAGAATAATGGGTTTGCTTAGAAATGGGTCAGAGGCTATTGCTGCTGAAGCTGCAGGGCTTGTTGCTGGACTTATTGGTGGCGGTCCTGGAGATTCAAATACTATGACAGATTCTAAGGGAGAGCAGCATGCCACAATTATGCACACTAAGTCGGTGTTGTTTGCAAATCATGATTATGTTATTATTCTTGCTAACAGACTTAAGCCTATGTCAGTATCGCCCTTATTGTCCATGGCAGTTGTTGAAATTTTAGAGGCCATGATATGCGAGCCACACAGTGAAACTACTCAATACACAGTTTTTGTTGAGTTGTTACGTCAGGTTGCTGGTTTACGTCGGCGGTTGTTTGCCTTGTTTGGTCACCCTGCTGAGAGCATCAGGGAAACTGTCGCTGTAATAATGCGAACAATTGCAGAAGAAGATGCCATTGCCGCTGAGTCCATGCGGGATGCTGCTCTCCGTGATGGTGCTCTACTGAGGCATCTCTTGCATGCTTTTTATCTTCCTGCTGGGGAACGCCGTGAAGTTAGTCGGCAGCTTGTTGCTCTTTGGGCGGATTCATATCAACCAGCTCTTGATTTGTTATCTAGAGTTTTGCCTCCAGGACTGGTTGCTTATTTGCGTACGAGAACTGCGGGGTCTCTCTCAGAAGATGCACACCAAGAAGTATCTGTCTTGAGTAGGAGGCGCAGACGTCTTCTTCAGCAGAGGAAAGGTCATGTTGGAAACAGATTGCAAGAACATCCACAACCATCAACTAACAATTTTGAAGGAGGCGATAGGGTGAGGCAGACCAATGCTGGTGGTTTTAGAGGGGCTGATAGCTATCAACGATCGGCTCTTGATCCTGCTTTTGGACAGGCTTCTGGCACTAATCCCCCTTCTTCTCGTACAGTTGAAAATTTGAATGGTGATATGACCTCCAATGGGGTTGCTCCTCATGATCCTCCATCTTTTGCTACTTCAGCTAATGTACAATCACCAAATCCACCTGATGCATCAGAACCAACTGAGCCAAGCACAATTGATTCTGATCCTAACACTGTTGGTTACCAGGACAATGGCCTTCCAGCTCCTGCTCAGGTTGTAGTGGAGAATACTCCTGTGGGATCTGGGAGGCTACTTTGCAATTGGCCTGAGTTTTGGCGAGCTTTTAGTCTGGATCACAATCGTGCAGATTTAATATGGAATGAGCGAACTAGGCAGGAGTTGAGGGAGGCTTTGCAGGCTGAAGTTCACAAATTGGATGTTGAGAAAGAACGCACAGAAGATATTGTTCCAGGAGGTGCAACAATAGAACTTTTGACAGGGCAAGAGAATGTACCTCAAATATCATGGAATTATTCTGAGTTCTTAGTTAGTTATCCTAGCTTATCTAAGGAAGTTTGCGTGGGCCAATATTATTTACGATTGCTGCTTGACAGCAGCACCAATGGCAGGGCACAAGATTTTCCTCTGCGTGACCCTGTTGCTTTCTTTAGGGCTCTGTATCATAGGTTCTTATGTGATGCAGACATAGGACTTACTGTTGATGGTGCTATTCCTGATGAATTGGGTTCATCTGATGATTGGTGTGACATGGGAAGATTGGATGGCTTTGGAGGAGGTGGCGGCTCTTCAGTTAGAGAGCTTTGTGCTAGGGCGATGGCAATTGTTTATGAGCAGCATCACAAAACAATAGGTCCTTTTGAGGGCACATCCCATGTTACTGTTCTCTTAGACAGAACTGATGATAGAGCATTGAGGCACCGCCTTCTTCTGCTACTGAAGGTACTAAGGACAAGCTGAGTCTCTCTCTCTCTCTCTCTCTCTCTCTCAGTGTGGGGCTCAGGAGAGTGGGAAATATGTTTGGATATCTACAATTTTGAGCCAATTATGTCCTGATCCTGTCGGGTGCTATTATTTCTTAATTGATATTCCATTTCAATCTGGCATTCCTCTCTTTTTCTTTTCTCAGTTGGTTGGGGGGGACACACTTGTCACTCTTGTAACTGCTGGAATTTAGTCCATCCTATTCATCAACCTCTTCCTACTCCCTTTCTCTTCTATGTGCAGTGTCTACTACTGATTGATCAACTTGAATCTAGTTGAAAACAACTTTACTAGTGAATAGCAGATATGAGTATAAAATGGATAGATCTCTATATCTACATGGCTTTTATGCCTGAAGAAAGCTTTTCCTGCCATTACAATAGATGAGCAGAGTAATTGCTTAATTTAATGTGAGTTTTTCATTTGCTTCACATTTTTTATTCAAGATAAATTCACACGCAGGTTCTAATGAAGGATTTATCAAATGTTGAGGCTTCTGTCTTGGTTGGTGGGTCTGTGTTGGCTGTTGATCTGTTGACAGCAGTTCATGAAGCATCAGAAAGGACAGCGATCCCTCTGCAGTCAAACCTGATAGCTGCTACTGCATTTATGGAACCACTGAAGGAATGGATGTTTACTGATAAAGATGGTGTACAAGTTGGACCTGTGGAGAAAGATGCAATTAGAAGGTTTTGGTCAAAGAAAACAATTGATTGGACGACTAGGTGTTGGGCTTCTGGGATGGTTGACTGGAAAAGACTGCGTGATATTCGTGAACTGCGATGGGCTTTAGCTATTCGGGTTCCAGTGCTCACGCCAGCACAGGTAGTATACCAATTAGCAAGAATTTCTGATTGCAGTGGATACATTTTTCCCCCTGATAATTCTGTTGGTTGCTGTCACAATTGCAACAGATCTAATGAATATTAACCTTAATTTTGGTAGTTGCAATGCTATCAAGTTTGATCAAAGTTCTTTCTAGCTAATAAATGTCTTTTACATGGCTGGGAATTTTTTTATTTTCTTGAGAAGTAAGTCTAAAGAATTTGCACCATTATCAAAATTGTTTTGACCGTACGAGTCTAAAACTGGAAAGCCTGTAAAATAAATCTGGGAATGAACATTGAGAAGCTATGATATTGGTCATGCAATTACCTTCTTTTTTCTTTTTTTCTTTTTTTAAATTGCCTTAAATTTTACTTTATTGTCATGTATAACTTGAAAGTGTCTCAATGAGTAAAGAATTAGAGACTAAGATAGTTGTTAACCTCTTGGGAAAATTGAATATATGATGGCAAACAGAAAGCGATGCCAACAGCTTTCCTTTTTTTTTTTCCAAAGTTCAGTCCACTTTACAAGCTTAGAGTAGACCTTAGTTGTCTATCCTTTTATTTGTTTATTAAATTTTTTGTAAAACATTGTTCCAACTTCTCTAAATCAATAATAGAAGATGATTTCCTTGTTAGTTTATTGGTTATCTACCACACATTCCCTTATAGTAAAGGAAGTTTCTTTAACAATCTCCCATGTGCATTTGATAAATACATCTATCCTTTGAGTTACAACAAAAAAGAAAAAAATTTAATTGCTACTAAGTATCATCTCAAATAAACAATGCACCAGGTGTTCCCCTTTTTCCCCTAAATTTTGAGGTAGATGTCCTTATTGCTTCTCAACTATTGTCCCAGTCGAGTCCATATTGCTAGTTTTTTTAGTCTCATGTTATTTTGGAAACCGATGAGAATGGATGGACTTCAGTTATTCCTAAACAACTCCTTCGTGTGATTTTTGTTTTATCCTTCCTTGCTAATTACATGGTGTTCTGATGGATCGGTTACTTGTACAGATAGGGGAGGCAGCATTGTCCATATTGCACAGCATGGTGTCTGCTCATTCTGATATAGATGATGCTGGAGAATTAGTCACTCCAACTCCCAGAGTGAAACGGATCCTGTCAAGTCAGCGCTGCCTCCCGCACATTGCACAGGTGCAATAAGATACCTTCAAAAATTGCTCACTAATGACATTGTGGTTTTCTTTATTGAGATGGACTTGATGAGTATACAAGTGTTTACCTAGGTTTGTTTGGGTGGTGGATAGCTCCTTGTAAAGTTTCAGCCAACTTAAAACCAGTTCTATCTGGCTTTCATTTGGAAATACCATCCACAGATACAATTCTCTCTGATTTCCTATGGAAATATCTTTTCAATTGGCTTGGACTTTCAGTTTCAAAAACCAATAGTCTGCTGAGAAACAAATTAAATTTCTGGTTGACATGATTCATAACAATCTGGCAGGCATGTGCTAATGCAGGGCCATAATTTTAAAAAGTTATTACTTTCCAACCTTGGCATGGTAGGTAAGGAATGGGCAATCTGTGTGTGGATTAGCACACAAGATAGGTTCAATTCCACACAACACCAAGTGCAAATAATCCTTTTTTTTTTCCAATACATTAAGCTTTTCTTTAACCTGGTGCATGAGCCTGGTTGGACATGTCATCTCTGGCCTGGAATTTAACTACCTAAAGTGGGGATGCTGAAATATTGTGTCTGATTGTTGGAAACAATGCACGATTGATTTGAATGCCACTGGTCTACAAGGTTTCTTGGGAACTGATGTTTGAAAAGTTAACTGCTTCAGAGTTTTTATTATACAATTTTTGTTCATCCTGATGTTTTTAGCATGTCATTTTCAGAAGGTTCAAATTTCAAAGTTGTAACTTCACATTAATTTGGTATTGTTAAGAATCATCAAACTGGTGGTACCGCAATTTTTGCTGGGCAACAGATTGAGTTCGCTGTTCTTCTTGTTCAGCACTGATTAGTGCCCTGTGAGTGGGTTTATCATGTGAATACTGAGGGTTGACCATTTCCTTTACAGTTGACATGAGTACATGAATCTTGTTGTACATAAGAGATTGCTTATGATCGTATATATTCTGTTTGGGAGGTATGTTTTTGGACTCTCCTTTCTTTCATCAGGAAAGAAAAGAGAACTTGGGGGGTTGGGGAAGTTTTGATGCAAAATTCTTATATCTTGACACAATGACTGTTGCAATTAAATACTAAAATTGGCTCTCTTTTGCTCGGCTATAAAATCAGGCAATGCTTTCTGGTGAACCAAGTATTGTGGAGAGTGCTGCGGCATTGCTGAAGGCTATTGTTACGAGAAATCCCAAAGCTATGATTCGGCTATATAGCACTGGCGCCTTTTATTTTGCCCTTGCATACCCTGGATCTAATCTTCTTTCGATTGCACACCTCTTCTCAGTCACTCATGTCCATCAAGCATTTCATGGAGGCGAAGAAGCGGCAGTTTCTTCGTCTTTGCCACTGGCAAAACGGAGTGTCCTTGGTGGGCTCCTTCCAGAGTCATTGCTATATGTGTTGGAGCGGAGTGGTCCTGCTGCATTTGCAGCAGCAATGGTTTCTGATTCTGATACTCCAGAGATTATATGGACCCACAAGATGCGAGCAGAAAATCTCATCCGCCAGGTAGGAAGACGCATTGTTTCTCCTAGTCCTCCCCACAGGGGGCACATCTGCCTACATTTAAACAAAGTTTCCTTATAGGAACTAATCAGGCGTCAACTTTCCTTATTATCACATTAATAGCAATATATAATCTTCTGTAGTGGATTGACAATAAATCACTTTGACTACCAGAGAAAAAAAAGGATTTTGCTGGGAGGAGCGGACTTGCATTCATGTTTCCCTTTTTTCTGCACCAGGTTTTGCAACATCTTGGTGATTTTCCCCAGAAATTGTCTCAGCACTGTCATTCTTTATATGACTATGCTCCGATGCCACCTGTGACATATCCAGAGCTAAGAGATGAGATGTGGTGTCACCGATATTACCTTCGTAACTTGTGTGATGAGATCCGATTCCCCAATTGGCCAATAGTAGAACATGTCGAATTCCTGCAGTCCCTACTTGTAATGTGGCGCGAAGAACTAACAAGAAGACCTATGGATCTTTCAGAAGAAGAAGCTTGCAAAATTCTGGAGATTTCCCCAGAAGATATATCAAGTGATGAAGTTGCCAAGAACGTTTCTATCGATACATTTGAGGAGAAAGCCAGTATCTCCAAGCAAATTGAGAACATTGATGAAGAAAAGCTGAAGAGACAATATAGGAAGCTTGCAATGAAATATCACCCTGATAAAAATCCTGAAGGAAGAGAGAAGTTTCTTGCTGTGCAAAAAGCTTACGAACGTCTCCAGGTGGGTTAATTACTCAATAATGACTGAGAATCAGCGCTGGTCTAATTGGCCCATGAATCTGAGTTTTTCATTATTTCAGATTTGTAAAGTTAATTGCTTTCTCACCTGACCTACTGTCTTTTGGATTGTGAAACTTTTCCACATCTTATCTTGTAGAATTATAGTAATTTCAAAGCTTTAGTGTTCTGTAGTAGGTAATGACAATTGGCAAGAAATTTACATGCCATATTGTATATTTGCCCATTATGACATAGTGACTTAACAGACTACAAAGACAAGTGAAATTTAGCATCATCATCATAAAGTATATTAGATAAGAGAAAATGCATTCAAAGTGTATGATACAAATGGGATTGTTAGTTTTGAAAATAATTATGATGAGTTAAATTTTCGAGAGGTCAAGTCATGGTGTAAAAATTACTTTAAATGGTTGGCATTGGGGGACATTTATACTTGAAATTAGTTAATTGTATTTCTTCACATGTCAAACATCTTCTGAACACTAGATGACTGGTAATTTTAGGCCACAATTCAAGGGTTGCAAGGTCCCCAGACTTGGAGGTTGTTGCTTCTACTGAAAGGACAGTGTATTTTGTACCGACGTTATGGGGATGTGCTCGAGCCTTTTAAATATGCTGGCTATCCAATGTTGCTGAATGCTGTGACTGTGGACAAAGATGACAACAATTTCCTATCTTCAGAAAGAGCACCTCTTCTTGTTGCTGCATCAGAGCTTCTGTGGCTGACGTAAGCTTCTTTGGTGTTTAACGATTTTTCTTTCGTTGTCTCAAACATATCTGATGCATGTCTAGCCTCATCTTTGTCCCCATTCTAGGTGCGCATCATCTTCTCTGAATGGTGAAGAGCTCGTGAGGGATGATGGGATACAGCTCCTTGCGAATCTTTTATGTCGATGCATGGGTGTTGTTCAGCCAACTACTCCGGCAAGTGAACCATCTGCAATCATTGTGACTAATGTGATGCGGACATTTGCTGTCTTAAGCCAGTTTGAAAGTGCCAGGGTAGAGATGCTTGAGTTTTCTGGTTTAGTCGACGACATTGTGCACTGCACTGAACTTGAGCTTGTAGCTGGGGCCGTGGATGCTTCCTTGCAGACTATTGCCCATGTCTGTGTATCCTCAGAGTTGCAAAATGCTTTGTTGAATGCTGGTGTGTTGTGGTAAGTTAAATTTTTCATCTCATCCAATTTTTTTCTTTTGTGTCATTCAGTCAATGGTCAATCCCTAGCATTGTTTGCTAGCATGTCTGCATTGATTATTTGGATAAGCAGCTTGGTTTTGTCACGTTACTGGAATAGCTTAGGATGATAAAGATTTAGGCCCTTGGTTGGGTATGATTCATGAGGTTTGGCTTTAACTGATGGTTTTCTGAAGATTAAACAAAATGTTATTAATATGTTGGCCCTTATAGAAAATAACTTTAGAGAATATGTCGTCCATATAGATTGATTTCAAATTATGTTGGATCATTTGTATCATAAAAGACTGCTTATGTAGTTACAACTCCC
Source organism: Eucalyptus cladocalyx (assembly GCA_017140615.1). Lineage (NCBI taxonomy): Eukaryota > Viridiplantae > Streptophyta > Magnoliopsida > Myrtales > Myrtaceae > Eucalyptus > Eucalyptus cladocalyx. Next base: position 44,909,198 of record CM029518.1, read on the forward strand.
TCCGTTACTTTTCCATGTACCTTTCAACTTCCCCAAAGTTGAAGCAAAAATGGAGCATGATTTGATAGTCAAAGAATATACTGACAGTGCAGACAAAAATGAAATCATATTGGTTGTTCCTGATTAGTAGTATAGACTACTTCCTTCAGAAGTTATTGTTTTCTTCTAATCAGCCTTGCTGTATAAAGATTCTGCTTAATTTGTTAGTTGGAAGATACTATTGCTGATTGGAGAATTTTTTGTTTACATTGTCTTCCAAACTTACAAAAACAAAGGACTAGCGGCGTCTTTGTTAGACATATATATATCAAAGGACTCTGTCAGTTTCTTAATCATTTCTTTCCAGGATGTTGTCCATACCTTATGCAGACCTGTGTATATTTGCTGAGATATAAAGGTCCTCTTTGTCTCTGAATCTTGTATAAGTTAGACAAGAGTTGCATACTGGCGTGTGCCAGAAAACCAACTGGTGCAAGAGCTTTGGGATGAGCAACTATTGTTGTGACTTGAATCAAATTGCGCCAAACTTTAGAGCCAAAGCCAATCCAAATTGTCTCTGGATTTTGTATAAGTTAGACAAGAGTTGCATCTAAATGTGTGCCAGAAAACCAACTGGAGCAAGAATTTTGAGAGGAGCCAATATTGTTGTGACTTGAATCAAATTGAGCCAAACCAGAAAGCAAAAGCCAGTCCGAGTTGTTTCCTAAAATAATGCGTTGGTCACTCCTGGTTGCTTCTAAGCTGTTGCTTGTTGTAATGCTTCATTGTGCCTTCACATGAATTGGTTAGTTTACATTGAAGTGAGATATCTGCTAGCTTCTTCTTCTTTTTTCTTTTTTTTGTTTGGGGGTGGGGGTTGGGGCCTGGGGACATTTGGGTTAGTTTTTCACACTAGTTGATTACAAGGCACATGCAAAATTTGTAGTTAAGCGTGTTTGGGTTAATTTATCACAGTGATATGTTGTCTATAACATGATCATATATGTCTAAACCCATCTGTACCCATTTATGTATACAACTTAATATCTTTTTTTGATTAAGTATGTTAATTAAGATTGCATACTTAGATTTGCCATGTCATATAATCCCATAAGTAAGTTTGTTGTATTTGGGTTCCGAAGTGGTGACACATTCATGTGTAATGGTTGTTTTGGACCTATGACAACATATCATTGTGACACCACATCCTATGGCACAAAAAATTGAATTAACAATTCTAGTTTGAATCTAAGAAAGAGCCTCAGAAGAGAAATTAGAATTGAAGGTTCTGTTGTGCCATGGCAGGAGCAATGAAAGTGGGGGAGTGGTCTTCAATTCAAAATACTAATAAAAGAGAACCCTTGAAACCTAGTAAGAGAGGGGAACAATCTGTCAGTAAATCCTAATTAGCACCTAGAGACGAAAGTATTGAGTGCTTCTGATTTGACAGTGTTGTGTTGGTGATGAATTTTAGGTAGATGACCTCTACATGGTTTTGGATTCTTGTGCGCACACTGAAAGAGCTTGGACTCTTCTTTTATTTAGAGAACACACGATAAGTCTCGTCGAAATCATTGGTCACAACTTCTTCTTTAATTAAATATATCGTGTATTGATTCCTATATAATTTTTCTTATTTTGTTGACATTATAAAATAATAAGGGTTAATAACATGAAATGCCCCAAACTAATATATTTGTGATAAATTTACCCTCCAATGGTTTATGTTAAGTTTTATCGTCAAATTGTTGAGTTGGATAACATGTGGCAATTGACAAGTGTACCGGTTGGGAGTTTTACCCTCTGTTTGTTTCTATGATTTTTTGTGGTATTAATCCAATTTAAGGGAGGGTAAATTTGTCAAAAATGTACCAGTTTGGGGTTTTTGGTGCCCAAAAAAATTAGTTGGAGATAAATTTGTCACAGGTGTACCGGTTTGAAGTTTTTGATGGTCAAAAATTTAGTTTGAGGTAAATTTGTCATGGGTATACCAGTTTGATGGTATTAACCCAAATAAAAAGGAGATGGATCATATAGTTTAGGTATGTGGACATATCTATTGTTCCTCCATAAAGATAATTTTAGTCAAAAGATATAGAGATGACAATGTATTCACAATCTTGATCTACCGTATCAGTTGAGCATGACTGATTATGCTGTTACAGTAATCTGAACCACAATCATGGTTAATTATATTTAAAGCAACAAAATTTACAAGTTATTCCACCAATGTACATTGTACCAAACAAATGTATGCTATTCTATAAAGAATAAATCTATGTTCCCCCTAAAAGTTACATTTCTCATACTAAAAGGGATTTCTTTCTTGTGGAAGTAATCAAAGAAGATTTGCTTTGACTGTAATAGCATGTTAGTGCGTATATTTATTTTGCTTTTCCAGCTCTGCCACTTGTTGATGGTGTTGGGGGAGAACACGCAGCTGTACCAACATCATTTTGCATACCCTGTACTAATCTCCATTCTGCTCTTAGGTACCTTGTGCCCTTGTTGCTTCAGTATGACTCAACTGCAGAGGAATCTGGTGCCAATGAGTCACCTGGGGTTGGTGCTAGTGTTCAAATTGCTAAGAATTCACATGCTCTTCGAGCAGCCCAGGCCTTATCCAAGCTTAGTGGTCTGTGTATTGATGGGAGCTCAACACCTTATAATCAAGATGCAGCTGATGCTCTCGGAGCTTTGCTTACCCCTAAACTTGCCAGCTTGCTGAAAGATCATGTCCCTAAAGATCTACTATCCCGCTTGAACTCAAACCTCGAGTCTCCAGAAGTATGTAACTCACTTTTTAGCAGTTAACATGCTAATGAAAAGGCATTTATAGTCAGAGCAGTTACATGTTAAATTTTCACAATTCATTAAAACGATGGGAAGTGTCTGCTTATTGTTTAGTCATTAGTTGTTGAAGTCATCTAACCTGTTTATCTGTGCTTATTGCTATAGATCATATGGAATTCATCGACCCGAGCAGAATTACTGAAGTTTGTGGATGAACAACGTGCAGCCCAAGGACCAGATGGTACATATGATCTGAAGGAATCACATGGGTTTGCTTATAAAGCTCTATCAAAAGAACTCTATGTTGGCCAAGTGTATTTAAGAGTGTACAATGACCAACCGGATTCTGAGATTAGTGAGCCAGAAGCATTCTGTGTTGCTTTAGTAGAGTTTATATCATCTGTTGTGCACAACAAATATCCTGTAGATACATATCTTCCGAGTAATGGTAACCAGAGTGAACTGGTGCCTGAAACACATGAGTCTCAAGGTGACAAGACTGATGGTAACCAGAGTGAACTGGTGTCTGAAACACACGAGTCTCAAGGTGACAAGACTGATGGATTAGGTGATGGGCAACATGTGCCTCCTGAATCTGCAGTAGTATCTGAGGGGCATGTAGCAGAGAAGGAAGAATTTCCCCTAGTCAAGAATCTTCGGTTTGGATTAATCTCGCTTCAGGTAGTTTCTTTTTCCCACACCTTTGTGATAAACCCGAAACAGGTAGCATATACTGTATCTTTGACTGAACTAATTTTTTCCCCCTTCAGAATCTGCTCACAAGCAATCCTAATCTAGCATCAATACTTTCTTCAAAAGAAAAGCTCGTGCCGATCTTTGAGTGCTTTTCTGTGCCTGAAGTATCTGAAAGCGACATCCCTCAGCTTTGCTTGAGTGTATTGTCACTATTGACTACTTATGCCCCCTGCTTAGAGGCCATGGTGGCAGATGTCTCTAGCATCCTTCTATTATTTCAGATGCTTCATGCTTCCCCTAAATGCCGCGAGGGGGCTCTCCATGTTCTTTATGCATTGGCAAGCACACCAGAACTTGCATGGGCAGCTGCCAAGCATGGTGGAGTGGTCTATATTCTTGAGCTTCTTTTGCCTAGACAAGGTAGATATCCTCATCAGGTTATTTCTTTGGATTTCTTCACTAAAACCCTTTAATGATAATTTAGGGGTATTGCAGAAGAGATCCCATTGCAGCAAAGAGCGTCAGCAGCCTCTCTGTTGGGAAAGCTCCTTGGGCAGCCAATGCATGGTCCTCGAGTTGCTATTACCCTAGGGAGATTTCTCCCAGATGGCCTTGTATCAGTTGTTAGGGATGGACCGGGTGAGGCTGTGGTGTCAGCGCTTGAACAGACTACAGAGACGCCAGAACTTGTATGGACACCCGCAATGGCCACTTCTTTATCAGCTCAAATAGCAACCATGGCATCAGACCTTTATCGTGAACAGATGAAAGGACGCATGATTGATTGGGATGTGCCTGAACAGACACCTGCCCAGCAGGAGATGAGAGATGAGCCCCAGGTATGCATCGCAGTTTTCTTGTCTTCTGTTAATACATCTCACATTAGTCTTTGGACTAACACAGGGTTCTGCAGGTGGGTGGAATATATGTTAGGCTTTTCCTGAAAGATCCCAAGTTTCCCCTTAGGAACCCAAAGAGATTTTTGGAAGGACTGCTCGATCAGTACTTGTCATCAATTGCAGCCACACATTATGATGCACAAGCTGTGGACCCTGAGCTTCCGATGCTGTTGTCAGCTGCTTTGGTTTCCTTACTGCGAGTTCACCCTGCACTAGCAGATCACGTTGGTTATCTTGGATATGTGCCAAAGCTTGTTGCTGCAGTTGCCTATGAGGGGAGACGAGAAACAATGTCATCAGCAGGATTGAACACTGGAAGTATTACAGACAGAACAGATGAATCTGAGGATGGGTCTGCCCAACCTACTCAAACTCCTCAAGAGCGTGTACGTCTTAGTTGCTTACGCGTTCTACATCAACTTGCATCTAGTACTACTTGTGCAGAAGCAATGGCAGCGACTAGTGTTGGATCACCTCAGGTATTTTTTTTAATCCTGTTGCAACTTTTTCATGGAATTCTATTTTTTTTTCATTTTTAAAGAAAACTGGCAGTCTGTATTTCTGTGAGGCCTTAATGGTATTTCGCATACAAATCTTGTGTAGGTAATCAACATGGAAATATCGATAAGTCTTTTGTTGTGTTTGAAATCCTCAGGTTAGATCCTGTGGTCAATGAGGTTTCCTGAGTTTTTAATTAACATTCTGCAATGTCTGTTTCCCAGGTTGTTCCTCTTCTAATGAAAGCCATAGGATGGCAAGGGGGAAGCATATTAGCACTTGAGACATTAAAGCGTGTTGTTGGTGCTGGAAATAGGGCCAGGGATGCCCTTGTTGCACAAGGACTCAAGTAAGTTTAGTGCTTTGTTCTGTAATATAAAATTGGAAGTCCTCCTTGTCCATGTGTCAACTCAGTTGCTTCCCCATTATCTAGCCTTGTTAAAAGCTGCTTTATGCAAGAGGAAGAAAACCAACAGGGTCGGATCTCTGATTCAGTGATTTGGTCTTCAGACAAAGAAATTTAATTTTTTTTTTTTTTGTCAGGGAGACTGAAATTGTGGAACTGTTTCTTTTGATAAATTTATATTTGCTCAGTATTTTCATTCAAAAGTTGTGAATGTTTTCTAAGTTAGATTATGCGGATACTTCACGTTATTTTTTTCTATAAGAATCTAGCCATCTCATTCAAACCATGCTTGTTCAATCAGTGCTTCACTTCTGCATTTCTTATTGAGGAAGAGATTAATTGTGGGTCTGCAGGGTTGGTCTTGTTGAGGTACTTCTTGGTCTTCTTGACTGGAGAGCTGGAGGTAGAAATGGTCTTTGCTCGCAAATGAAGTGGAATGAATCTGAGGCATCTATCGGTAGAGTGCTGGCAATTGAGGTAAGAGTAATTATTTGTTGTCTATGTAAGTACTGTCTGGATGGAATCCACAGCATAGACTTAACATAATATTAGCATAGGCTTATCATAAACGAGCTGCTGCTCATTTAATTTCCATGATCTCATTTATGCCTATACGACGGCTATGATTATGAGTCTTTCCACCACCCATGTGATTTTTTTTCCTTCCAAGTTCTGACCATTGTATTTTTTTGGGGGCTTTAATGTTCCAAAATTTAGTTTCATCCTGATTCCCCCTTAGTGGATAGAGGGAAGGTGTTAATTTTTGCTCCAATACATGTTATCCTGTCTTGTACTTAAAATTTCTCAAATATTTTATTCTCATGTGTCCATCCAGGTACTGCATGCATTTGCAACGGAAGGTGCCCACTGTACCAGAGTCCGTGATATACTAGATTCCTCTGATGTAAGTGGGAGGGACCTGCTCATATATTCGGGTTTTCTGTTCAAAAGTTTTGCTGCTTCACAATGTTGCTTATTTGTTCAGAAAAATCGTGTGGAATGTCAAGACATTCCTCAGGCTTCCTCAGGCTTCTAACTCATTTCGGTTCTAACTCATTTGGCTCAGGTATGGAGCGCATACAAAGATCAGAAACATGACCTTTTCCTCCCTTCAAATGCTCAATCTGCCGCTGCCGGAGTTGCTGGTCTAATTGAGCATTCTTCATCCAAGCTTACTTATGCACTACCTGCTCCCCCACCACAAGCTTCTAAACCCCCGAGTGCAGCGGTAACTGATTCAAATGGAGAGCAACACTTTTTTTAGAGTTAAAGGGAAGCAAGAGGTTTCCTAGCCAGACTCTGCGGTACTTTAGTGTAGGACACTGTACAGTTTGATCAATCTTTTCCTATTTCTTCTTTTTCTTCTCTCCATCTCAGGGTCAACGGCATGCCATATGCGGATTTTCTTTTTATTTATCTTGAATGAGGAAAGCTTTTCATTTTTTTACTGTAAAAAGGTGCTTGAATCTTTCTGTATATCGATTTCTCCTTTTTCCTTTTTTTTTCCCTTATTTTCTTAAATAGCTGAGTTGATCTTGTGTATATACACTGTAAAAATATTTCTTGATCAAAGTATTTAGTCAATTTTATATTCTACCTGTCTTTTGCAACATGTTCATCTCGCAACTCCGTTTGTACACAGCACATGCACGCCTGCATGGTGCGTGGTCTTTGAATTAAGGCATGCCTCATGCAATTATTGGAAAGCTTTAGAGCGATTTTAGAGAGGTTAAGAGTCTGTTTGGAGTAATTTCTACTTGCAACTTTTTTCCATATCTCACAGCTTTCGAATTTTAAAATACTCGATACTCTTAAAATGATCTTATATCGATATTTAGTATATAATTCATTCATATTTTTCTGGGCGGGAGAGAGCAAAAAGTTACTTTCGACTTGCCAGAAATCCAGGCGAACAAATCTTTGCCTGACGGTGGAAAGGGAGAATTGCCTTCATTGGTGACTTGATATACGTTCACATTTTGGTTATAATATAACTGTTGGATGGCTTGTATGATGCTTTGCTTGCTGCAGCCTGCAGCTACACCTCTTTTGATTGTCTTTAAATATGCGATCGATCGTTTTCTTTAGCCATAAGAAAACACGCGATTGAGTTGCTTTGCATTGTTAGAGTGAAATTTGGTAACAGATGTGATATAATTGCGGGTTGCCCATTAATGAGCAAAAGGAGTCATTTTTCACCAAACGAGAAGCCACCCATCTCATTGCACCGTCGATTTCCGCAAGTCCACTTTTGACTCGACCAATCTTTCTCATGAGGTGAGGGCTAACCAACCCCTCTGAAACGAGCAGAATTATTTGTGCTATAGAGCTGATCTGTGGTGTAGTTGATAAGATTTTTTTTTTTTTTTTGGTGCTCTAGGCATCCGTGTGGCCGTTTGCTTGCACACTTCTGGCGTGTGGAAATGTCACGTAGCTTTCCTTGAATATTTAAGGATGGTTCGGCTGCCAGATTTCGCCCGGTGCTTTAGAACGCAACCACTTTCTTTAATTATGTTTGTTAAAATCACTAGTCCCCAAAACCAAATCTATATCATATTAGGACTGCGCCAATTTACATCAATCCCTCTCATTGAATGATGAAGATACTGGATTTTCCATTCAGAATAGACTAATGTCTGGTCACGGTGGCCGCGGGCAGTCATGGTCCCTTCATTGCAATGCTTTAGGAGCCAAGCCGTGCATGTGAGGTCAATCGCACGCTCCTTTAAGATATGGAAGTGAGAATATCATTAGTTGAACCTAAGCGCTAAAAGCAATTCGCGAATTTGGTCAGTGAACTTGGGACTGTATTATATGCATCGTCTACCTAAGATAACTTTGAGTTACCGTGGGATTCGTTATTTGAGCACTCCGAAGATTGGATCTAGCTTCCCAACACTTGAATTTGGGTCGTATTTTTGTGTCGATGCCTTTTCCATAGGTCCATTGATGATGGTCTCTAGGATGACTTCCATCAAAGTCGATATACCACACGAATTTTCTCCTCTCTCCACGGCAGATTGGGGTCGACGCATATGCACGTGATTGTGATGTGTTTCAATTTCTTTTTCTCTGTCCATACATTCAATGTTTCCCAGATTCTTTCAGATAAGAGCGGAGACGATCTCGTGATGAGTCGGTTGGCAGTTGGTAGCTACGATGGGGGTGAAGACGAGGTTGCGACGTACGACGCTCGTGGGGCTCATTCATTCAAGGACAGAGCCGGTGGGAGTTGATTAAATAATTGAATCGATATCAATGGACTAGGAACTACGGATGCTCACGAGGTTAGATGTAATTGGTAGCAATCTGATCGTAGCCGACAGCAATCAAATTCGGATTGAGCCGCGGAACTCCATCTTCCTCATCCGAATTCCTCGTTTGACCAGGCCGCGGATCCACGCACTTCACACGCTGCAATGGAAAGAGTCCGGTAGGGGTGAACTTCTAGTGATACTTCAAAACTCAAGTCGGTACGACATTTAGAGAATGTAATTGACAAAGAGTAATGGCAAATGGGTCGCGAAAGTCTCTGAAATAGTTGATTTCAAGCTACTTCTATTTTACTCTAATAGCCTTGGGTTCATCGATTTTTGGAGCAATGGTATCGTCGTGTAAGGCCGTGCATGGAAACGCTCCAAAGAAGTGTTTTGGAACACTTCATGTACGAATTTTGTTAACAAAAAAGAACAAACGCGCGTTTGGTTGCGTTTACATTCTTTTTTTTTTTTTTTGTTCCCGAACAAAATAGGAACAAAAAAAAAGAAACAACAAATTCTTGTTTCCGGCCTTGAGAAACACTCCATGGATGCCCGAAAGGAACAAAAACGCTTCTATTCTCTTTTTTTTTTTTTTTTTCTTCTTCTTCTTTTCTTCTTTTTTCTTTGGCCGGCAACACCCTCGAGGGCGGCGACCTTGCGGGAGCATTGCCGGCGCGGCGAGCTACCGGCCTAGTTCGGCTGGTTCTTAGCCGAAGGCCGGACCGGCCGAAAAAAAAAAAATACAAAAAGAAAGGAAAAAATGAAAGATAAAATAAAATGTTTAAAAAATTAAAAAAATAAAAAAATAAATAAAATTTATCAAATGTGTTTTATTCATTTTTTATTAGAACAAACGTTATCAAACGCGTTCTTTTTTGTTAAAAAATTATTCCTCGAAATAAAATACTTTTTTTTGTTTCTGTTTCCCGAAACAAAAAAAAAATAAATAAAACATTATCATTGCATCTTAAGCTTCCTAAATCTGAGTATATCTATTGATTTGATATCCACGCTGCACCCTCTTATAAAGTCGGCGTCTTTTAAATTCATAAATTTTATCATGTCATTTCAAATCAGATGCGTTACCTCCCGTACGTGTCGTGCTCGTATCTTTTAACCTCATAAATTTCCTCGTATCTTTTCGAATCAAACGGGTACAAATCTGTTACACGTGTTTGACTCGAGTGTCTTCCTTACGTTAAATTTTTGTTTCGACTTCTTCCTCTCTTCCTGTAATTTTCACTTCCATTTCTCAAACTCTCTCACGCAACATCTCTTCTGCTCCTCCTTCTCTGAGTCTTTCTCTCTCTCTCTGCGCACCCCAATTTCAACTTTTTGATAGGGGCGAAGTCATAGAACTCACAAGTATAACTTGGAGCACTCGTTTATAGGGACATCAAAAACATACATTTTCGACATGCTTTCGCTCGCTTTCCCTGGTTCGACTATTATCGCATCTTCCCTTGTTCGTTTGGTTTTCACTTAATTCCTTAACTTGCTTATGATTTCATCAGTGTCTTTAAAATAAATTAACTCATTTCTTACTTTTTGTATACGCTTCATTTCTTAATTATTTCAAACTAGTCCAGACTCCAATTAAAAAAACAAATAAATAACGCCCAAAGTCCATGCCCCGGCCTATTCGGGCCTTCAAAAACCAGCCCTTGTATGTCCGACCTTCCGGGCTCCGATTTTTTTTTTTTCCTTTCTCTCTCAGCCCTAATTGTGCCTTTAATCACACGTAAGTCGTTTAGATAAAGACTTCTTTGACAAAAAAAAAAACAATTAATTATAACCCTTCTTTCACTCCCGTCCATGCGGAGGACCCGCTGGGGGACCCAAGAAGAGGCTGGTGCCAGTTACGAGTTGCCTCCTGTAGGTGCAGGCTGGATACCGTATTTACCTTTATACCCTCGTCGAAGTCGTAAAATCACGAGACTGCCATCGGGTGGTCCCAAGAAGCCTCTAGACTTGCAATTTCTTTGAATTTTCCTGCTGATTAAGTTTAGCTTTCCAATTCCATTTTGACTTCACGCCATCTCTGACCGACATTGACATAAGTCGTCCAAGAGGCGCCAAGATCCACGCCCAAAGACAGCAATTAGATCACCATACTTTTTGCCTAATTGGTCAAAGTTCCAATCTCACTCAAACTCCACGTCCTCCCTCCAATTCAGGCATATATTAAAATAACACTAATTAATAATAATTAGCAATAAAAGGGCTGCTAGAACTTTCCGGGAGCTAGGATTGCTAATATTAGGTAGCTACAAAAATGTTCGGAAATGGAGAAGGATGTGTCGATTGGTTTTCACTTAGGGATATAACGCGTCATGTTGAGTTCGGATTTCTCCTTATAGAATTATGCAGCGTTGGAGTCGTGTTCCCGTGTCATGTCATAAAGGTAAAATGAGTCATATTGAGTAGGAACTCTGTCGGAGAGAGAGTGGAGTCAATTGGAGAAAATGAACGCAGAAGTTGCGCATTAATTTCAAATCAATCAAAACGAAGAATTTGACCATAAATAGTATCAATCCACAAGTGAAAAGCATCACAAAACAAACAAAATATGAAACAGTAAAACCTCACGGAATGTCGAATTCACCATGCCATTTAATAAAAATGGCATTAAAGTAAATAGTCATTGCTATGCCTAAAAACCCAACACTGTTTTCAAATTAAAATTTCACAAAATAAACGAAAATTAAGTTAAACAACATCCATTATCCACAAATGAAAACAAAAATAAACGTAATCCAAACGGTCACTAAGTTAATTATAATAGAGGAAAAAACGGTTTAAACCCAATACTGGAAGAAGAGAGAGAGAGAGAGAGAGAGAGAGAGAGAGAGAGAGTTTTTCTTGGGGAAAACTTGGGGGAGATGGAGAGCGGAGATGGCGCCACGTGGCCCCTCGGCCATTATAAAAATAAAACTGGTCGCAGTACCTGCCACCCACTTCTCCGCTGGCCCTAAAACTCTCTCTCCCTCTCGCTCTCTAAAATTTTCTCTCTCTTCAAATTTTCCAGGAAAAGCAGGAAGGAAAAGAGAAAAGAAAAGAAAACTCCCATTTCCGGCAAGCTTCACGACGCGTTCCTCTCTCTCTATCGTCCTGGTTTTCGCCTGCTCGTAAAAGTCCACTCTGCCCGGTTGGAAAAAAACTAAGTCTTTGGTCTTTTCTCCCCCTCTCCTCGCATTAGCTCACCTGTGACGTTTTCCTTTCTCTCGAAGGTACGGGGAATGCCTGCATTTTCTCTCTCCAAGTTTCCATTTTTTTTCCATTGTTCTGTCCGCTGGCCGAGGTAGGAGAAACCCATTTGAGTTGAAGGTGGGAGGAGGACGTTCTTGGCGTCATCATCTGTTCTGGGTTCGGGTTTTTGGCCCTTGTCTAGCTCTCTTGATTGTTGGGTATCGATTAGAATGCGGCATTTTGATGGATTGAGATGATTTTCACTTGATCTGTTCTCTTTTTCTGTCTCTTTATTTTTTCTTCCCTTTGTTTGGAGGCTAGATCTGCTGGGTTTTTTGGGTTTTGTCCTGCGTTGGTGTTGTGAATCATTTCCGCAATTTCCGGCGTCCGGTTGATTGGTCATCTTCTATGTACCGTGTCGTTGGTAGATTTGCGCGTTTTTTGTGGACACTGATCTCTGTGAGTTCTTATGATTGGGAGAGAAATGGGATAACAGAGGGAATATGTCCCATGTGGTCGAATTTAAATTTGAAAGCAAAACTAAAAACGATAGAAAATTTGAGAGGGAGCCGAAGCCAAAGGTCGTCTGGATCTCAAAAGGGTCCGTTCTTGGTGGGCGCTTGAGTGTTTTTCGGTGATGGTGTTTATGAAATTTTGAAATTTGGTTTACTAGTTTGAGAGTTTTTCCTACAATTGTTTTGTTTTGAGTTATATCTATTCACGAGATGCTTTGATTGGATTAGCAGCATAATTACTGGTATCTTGTTCTAGAAGAAGTTGGCATCTTGATATTTGTTCTCCCACTGATTCTTTTGAAAAAATTCGAGTTTGAATATCTAAAGTATTCTTGTTCCAATTGTTGATTGTTGACTTTCTTGCAGAGGGATTGTGCCGGTATATACTTGGTCTGCTGAGGCCTGCACTTGTTGTGCTGGGTGTGCAAGTTTTAGTCGATTATTTAGCTCGAGCAGGGCTCTCTGATTGGTGGACCTGCTTGTTTTAAAAGTCAAAGGTCATGGTTGCCACCACTGCTGCTTCTGCTTTTTTTCCAGTTCCTTCACCTGACTCAGTTGCGAAACCAACCAAGTCCGGAAATGGACCTACCAATTTGGGAATGTTGAAGTCCAAATCTAGTTCTGGGGCCTTGCAAGGTAAGGCAAATGCGCAGGCCCCTCGGAAAATAAATGGTACTTCTGTGGGTTTGGCCACACTTCCTGTGGTTGTCAAGGATGAGGGGAGTAGACCATCCACTGCACCTAGGACTTTCATCAACACACTGCCTGATTGGAGTATGCTACTTGCTGCCATTACTACGGTCTTCTTGGCAGCAGAAAAGCAGTGGATGATGCTTGACTGGAAACCGAAGAGGCCAGATGTGCTTGTTGACCCATTTGGTCTAGGGAGAATTGTCCAGGATGGCCTTGTCTACACACAGAATTTTTCTATTCGGTCATATGAAATAGGGGCTGATCGTACAGCGTCCATAGACACGTTAATGAATCATTTGCAGGTAGACTTTCGAGCATAGTAATATGGTTTGACTTCTTTTTTCCTAAGAATGTATTTGTCTTCACATTACACTTTTAGTTGCTTGCACATTCTTTTCAGTAGCATTTTTTTTTCTTTTTACACATGTCAGCTTTGTTAGCTTTCTTTGTTATAATAAGCTTTTTTTAATTGAATTTCAGGAAACGGCTCTCAATCATGTTAAGTCTGCTGGGCTTCTTGATGATGGCTTTGGTTCAACCCCCGAGATGTACAAAAAGAATCTAATATGGGTTGTCACCAAAATGGAGGTTTTGGTAAACCGCTACCCTGCCTGGTAAGCAGCCACTGTATTTGATTAATTGGGCTGTTGGACTCTCACTGCATTTGTGGCTTTCGATTTCTCGGAACAGCCTTCCCTATCAATCTGGTTTTAATGTTTGAGGTTCTAGTTGGTTGTTTCTAGTTTGTATTTTCTTGTTGTGGAGTGCGCTATGTCCTTATTGTGGAGGGCAATAGTGCTAGCACTGAGATGCTGCTGCATTTACACTGATCCGGTTGCGTTGATGCTATTTAATGCTTTAACCATACCGGTATGATACAACGCTTTAGAATGAAGTGGGGTTCTAATGCACATGTTGAAAGGTTAACACTGACCATTTTAGCACCAAGAAGACTTTAGAACAAAGTGAGGCTCTAATGCACATGTTGGAAGGTTAACGCTGACCATTTTAGCACCCATAGGTGGCAGTGTCCTGAGAGAGTTAAAATTTATTTGAAATGTGGAATTAGATTTTGAAAATTACACAACCCATATTTTGCTGTTCTTGTGGTTTTTCACATTTTAATTCCTACAGAAAGAAAAATGAAAGAGACGAGTCTTCAACCTCTCATAACAACTTTATTTTAGATTCAGCAGCAATGATATTCTGCAGTGAAGTATGTCAAATTAAATTAGCTTATTGACGTTTTTATTTTTTCATTTCATGCTGATGCTTGCTCGAGGAAGTTATGAAGTTGCTGGCCAATTCTCAAGATTTACTTGTTGACCTTTAATAGTGCAACAAGATCATGTAATAGTATTGAAACCAGTGGTAGCTTTATATTATTTTAGCAGTTTATGCTCTTATATTAGCAAGTTGCTGGCCAATTCTCAAGATTTACTTGTTGACCTTTAAAAGTGCGACAAGATCATATAATAGTATTGAAACCAGTGGTAGCTTTATACTATTTTAGGAGTTTATGCTCTTATATTAGCAACTGATGGGGCTATGTGCATCTCAATTGCAGGGGGGATGTGGTTCAAGTAGATACCTGGGTCTGTGGGTCGGGGAAGAATGGTATGCGGCGAGATTGGCTTGTACGTGACTGCAAAACTGGAGAAACTTTAACAAGAGCCTCCAGGTGGGATTTTTGGTTTAAATTTATTTCTTGTGTTTTGGATTTGATTTCAGTATAAGTCCTTATGTTCTGTTTTTATGACTTGCAGTTTGTGGGTGATGATGAATAAAAAAACCAGAAAATTGTCCAAAATGCCGGAAGAAGTTCGAGAAGAAATAGAGCCTTATTTTCTGAATTCTGCCCCAGTTGTGGAGGAGGATAATCGGAGATTACCAAAATTAAATGATGACACAGCAGACTTTATACGCTCTGGTTTAACAGTATGTCAATGGCTTATGAAGTTATTGCATTGATAAACTTTTGACTCCTTATAAACAATTTTATCTGCTCTTTCTTCAGCCTCGGTGGAGTGATTTAGATGTCAACCAGCATGTTAACAATGTGAAGTACATCGGCTGGATACTCGAGGTAAAGTTACTTGGCTAATTAATTACTTAGACCACCAACCTTTTGTTATTCGTCTCCTTTTGGTTCTTCATCTGTAGCTTTTCCTGGTTGAATTGGCCAATTGTAGTAGCATTTGACGGACTGGCTGTTTCATGCTGATACACTATAGTTAACTCTAACTATAGTTACCAAAACTTTATTTTTAAGTCCAGTGGTGATTTTATTGGATGGGGAATTATGCATGTACCCTGTGAAGTTTTGCTGGGTTACTTTGGTATTTTAAGATTATTATTTCATCAGGAGAAAGCTAGGTCTAGTTTTATATTTGAATTAGACATCATTTTGGATCAGATTGAAATATCCTTTGGGATCAGGAGTAAGGACTGTTAATCGTATGAACTCACCCATGATCTGAGTCACCATAAAACGGCATTGCTGCGTTCCCTTTTTTTCTTTTTTTGTCTTTTGTCAATCTTAATTATTTTTTTGCAATGCTTAATTGGTGCTCTGCTTTTGTCTTGAGCTGTTGTACCACCAGGAAAGTGTCGATTGATCATAGAGGAAAAAAAATTCTATGTCCATCTATCATTTTGGGCCACTTTTTAAATTAGATATTGAGATTCCAAGTTCCAACGAATGCCTTGGCTTGGCAACTCATTTTGTTAGTTTCGCCCTCAGTCAGTCGAACTCTTATGGGAATTGCTATGAGTAGTTACTTTTTTGTCTTTCAATTGGTGTGGTAGGGAGTTGGCTGGTTAACTTAAAACAACATGTCTGACCGAAAAAAAGAAAACTTTACATCGATGTCATGGTTTCTGCAGAGTGCTCCACCAGAAATCCTGGAGAGCCATGAGATCTCAGCCCTGACATTGGAGTACAGGAGGGAATGCGGTAAGGACAGCGTGCTTCAGTCGCTGACTGCAATCCCTGGCAATCAGGACAGTGACCTCAAAAGTTGCGGTGAAGTCGAGAGCCAGCATCTGCTTCGACTTGAAAATGGTGCTGAAATTGTGAGGGGAAGGACCGAGTGGAGGCCCAAATACTCGAGCAACTGTGAAGTAGCCGGCGAGGTGCCGGCAGAAAGTGCTTAATATTCGAGTTTATTCGTAGAGAGGTGGAATTAGCAGTATTTATTCATTGCTTGTGTAAAGTTCTGTGCTACTTCTCAGATTTCACTGGTTTCTTATCACGCTATACATCTAATTTGATGCCTGAAATCCAAGGCCTCTGTAAATTGTATGTTCTACTCTCCGTTTTGAGCTTTAGCTGTAAGTCTTAAGAGTATCGATGTTTGGCAACCTGATATGTATCTATTATCATCGTTTTTTTTTTGGTAAAAGGTAAGTAGTATCTATTCTCATCGTTTTGCTTTAGTATTCTGAAGAGCCGTGAGCTTCATCATCTTCAAGTTTTACAAAACTAGGAATCTCTCTCTTCACCGCCCCCCCCCTCCCAACCTTCCATCATTTCCCAGAGCTACCACAAGAAGAAATCACGTCTCTCTCTCCCTACCACAAGATGAAACTCTCTCTCTCTCTCTCTCTCTCTAAACACAATGAGGACTACAGTGGCTTGAGGTTTGAAGTCTATGGAATTGGCTTCATCTTTGTGGCTTGTGAGATTTCGAGGAGTTGCAGATGAATTTATTAAAAAGCTCGTGTGAAATGTATATTCATTTAGAGGACTGTAACCAGGAAATCATCAAGGGATCATGTGTGTTTCTTCATTCTGTACATCTAATCCTTATTTCTTCGCTATTCACTTTGTGTAAGTCGTTTCGAGAAACTCTTTCACGCATTCCATTTCTTAGATATTTTAGCTTCATTTTGCAACTCATTCCACGTCTCTTCATTTGCAAAATGGCAACCAAACAAAAGCAGGGGAATCCCACTTTAAGGAATTTGATGGCTTAGAATGAGATTCCATTTCTTACTTTCATGAACCATACATGACCTAAATGTTCTGTAAATCTTTCTATTTATATTAATATGTTTCCATCAAATCTCACTTTTGGCAAAATCCAAATTTTTATTTTTTGGTCAAAATCCAAATTGGTTATTCAAATTCTTTACTTGTCGGTCCCATCAACTTAAAATCTTTGCAGAAAAAGCAAACAAGTTTTTGAGGGAAATACTTCCTGTTGGACTTATCATAGTCTTCCAACTTGATAAACTTGAGTACATTTTTGCTCTTAAATTGAAGGGATCTATCCCACTTTAAGGAATTTGATGGCTTAGAATAGGATTCCATTTCCTACTTCCATGAACCATAGAGACTTAAATGTTCTGTAAATCTATCTTTTTATATTAATTTATTTCCATCAAATCTCACTTTTGGCAAAACCCTTTTTTTTTTTTTTTTGGTTAATTAGCAGAACCCAAATTGGTTATTAATCTTTGCTTATTTGTCTCATCAACTTAAAATCTTTGTAGAAAAAGCAGACAAGTTGTTTAGGGAAATACTTGCTGTTGGAGGTATGATAGTCTTTCAACTTGATAAATTACATTTTTGCTCTTAAATTGAAAGGGTCAATCCCACTTTAAAAAATTTGATGGCTTAGAAAGAGATTCCATTTCCTATTTCCATGAACCATTGGCCTAAATGTTCTGTAAATCTCTCTGTTTATATTAATATGTTTCCATCAAATCTCACTCTTGGCAAAACCCAAATTCTTTTTTTGGGTCAGTTGGCAAAACCCAAATCGGTTATTCAAAATATTTGCTTGTCTATCTCATCAATTTAAAATCTTTGCAAAAGATGCAGACAAGTTGTTTAGGGAAATACTTGCTATTGGATTTATCATAGTCTTTCGACTTGAAAAATTGAGTACATTTTTGCTCTTAAATTGAAAGGATCTATCCCACTTTAAGGAATTTGATGGCTTAGAATGGGATTCCATTTCCGACTTCTATGAACCATACACGGTCTAGATGTTCTGTAAATCTTTTTATTTATATTAGTATGTTTTCATCAAATCTCACTTTTGGCAAAACCAATTTTTTTTTTCAGTTAGCAAAACCCAAATTGGTTATATAAAATCTTTGCTTATTTGTCTCATCAATTTAAAAACTTTGCAGAAAAAGCAGACAAGTTGTTTAGGGAAATACTTGCTATTGGATGAGTCGCAGTCTTTTAACTTGATAAATTGAGTACAGTTTTGCTCTTAAATTGAATCTGGGGGGGGTTCCGTTGAATCTTTGGTTGTCTATCTCATCAACTTAAAATCTTTGGAGAAAAAAGCAGAGAAGTTGTTTAGGGAAATACTTATCATAGTCTTTCAACTAGGGGTGAACAGAGATCTAGGGTCGACCCTGGACCAATCCTGGACCGGCCCAACCCTGTCGGTCCTTGGTCCTGAATTCCAGGATCAACACAATGCGAGTTGGTCATCGGTCTTAAGAGTTTTGGGTCGATTCAACCCTGGACCAACCCCGTATATTGTATTATTATATTATATTATGTTATATTATTTATAATTATTTTATATATTCAAACCTAAGTAAAATTTTTGTTATATTATATTATATTGACATGTTCTATCAATAGCACTAATAGTAATTTCAATTTAAAACTTTTGTTGAGTATTAATTTGTGTCAAATGATAGAAGTTTTTGAAGAGTGGAGTAGTACTGCAATTGCTACGGTGATTTGCTAGTCAAGTAGTGTGAAGCTCATTTTTTGGTTGAGTGGACTCTACATGATCAAATGCTAGTCAAGTGGTATGAAGCTCATTTTTGGTTGAGTGAACTCTACATGATCAAACGCAGGAAAACGTTTTTGCATATGGTGTTATGAATATTAAAGATAGATGATTACAAGAACTTTCCATCTTGTCCCATATCTCGATTAGCGGTTAGCAGGTACAAAATTTTTATTATTGTGTCATCTTAAATTTGCTAAATATGTATTGGTATTTATAGTTTAGTTGCACAATGCCACATTGTTGATGGATGTGTAATTTGAATTTATAAATTTGCTTTTTTAGGGAATATAAAAAATAAGACGAAAAAAGTTATCGATCGATCTCGGATTGATCCTGAAACCAGATCGAACCCATTGGGTCGGTCCGGTCCTTGGTCCCAGACTCAATAGGGTCGGTCATTGATCCTAAAAATTAAAGACCGACACTGTACGGGTTTGTTTTATGATTAGGAGGTAGCCCAGACCAACCCGTGTAAGAGTTTTCCTAATGTGGACTAAATTAATTGATATTGTAATTTACTGTTTTTACGGTTATCGTAAAACAGGGGTTGGTCTAGGTGAGATAGAAGTAATTACCTAATATGGGGTCACTTAGTAGTGTGGCCGAGTTGAGCCCGGCCGTAATGCAGAGGACCTGGTTGAACTCTATAAATAAATGCTCAAGTCTCTCCTCTAACCCTAATTCTCACATGTATCCTCACCTAAGGGCGTTTACCTAATGCTAAATGTGAGGGCCGCCTCATTGAGCCAAGTGATACGGAGGCAATAGAGGAGAAGGACTTGCGCGTGGAACATTGTGTTTCCACTTCCGCTTCAAGAACAATGGATCCCAAAACAGGTGCGTTAATCTTTTCTACTCAATTATACATGTTCTTGTTCTGGTTATGGAGATCTTGGGGTTGCGCAATTTGCGTCTAACATGTGGTATCAGAGCAACCATAACCCTAGAACTTGAACGCATAAAGGTTTTGCCCTAATTAGTACGGATTTTGCCATAATTTGTGATTTTCGAGATTTTTTGTTCAATAAAAATAAAATTAAATCACAAATTCGGATTGGGCTCGACGAGACGAGAGAGACGGTCGGCGGCGCGTCGCCGGGGGAGGCCGCACGCGCCCCCACGCGCCGCCTGGGCGTCGAACGCGCGCCGCGCGTGAGCTCCACGCGCCGCGCACTCAGGCGGCGCGTGAGGGCGCGTGGAGTGTCGGATTGGCGCGTGTCTGGCGGCGTTGGACTCGTATGGTGATTTCCTATCTTGTGATATATTTATTTTATATCTTTGATAGTTTTATGGATGTGAAAATACATACGGAACCCTAAATACGTGTATTTTTAGTGTACTTTTGCGTGTTTTTCTTATATTTTCTGTGATTTTGGAAATATAAGTGTTGGGTTATAAGTATGTTATCACATAAATATTATAAAGGTGTGATTCATAAATAAAAATCAAACTTTATTGTGAACTGAAGCTGGCTTAATGAAATACAATTCATATGAGATTGTATTTGAGCTATGTATTGAGCTGATGAGAAAAATAAAGATTATGAAACTTTTGTTACTCAAGTATACTCCTTTACACACTGGTAATTTTTTAATGATAGACGACTTAAGGACTCGTGACCAAACCGATGTATTGATTAACACATCCGTTGAATGTGGGTAATGCATGTCAATTAAGTTGCTATCGCATATTGTACATGAATTCATCCGGTCACTTGTTAATGTCTATCAAGTTGAATATTTTTTATAGTTAAGGAGTATGACAATATTTATGCAGAGCAATAGTATCTACTGTTAAATTTTAGATATTTGGTTCTCTGGTTTGATTCAATTAATAGGCCACTGGGTGAAGCAATGATATTTGTTACCTAAAATTGATTAATAAATCAGTTGTTGGCCTTGGAATTATTTTTGCCTTATAAATTCATGAGTAATAATAGATCAGCTGTCAAGCTTGTCGATTTGGTGCATCATGTATTACTATTTATGTTAATTTGTGAGAGATATTATAGATCAGCATTCTTTTTATGTTGTTTTGGTAATATGTAATTGGGGTGAATAAGAGATGTTTTATTCTCTGTTATGAGAAGTTTCTTGTGTTACTGTGATCAATGATCTCATTGGAATCTGTCTAACAGGTTCGCTGCATATATATATATATATATGTATGATTAATTTTTATTAATGGATAAAACAATGTAATTAGCATGATATGTGATTTTGGTGATATGATGCCCATATCACTAAAGTTAAAATCACATATATATGGTGTATGTGAGGAGTAAAGCTTATATCCCTGGTATGAGAGAATTTCAATGATTCAATTGAGTAGTGACCGCCAAAGTGGCACGCTTGATTGGGTTTGAGAAATTTCGGTCTTGTATGATGATTGGGATGTCTCTTGGTCTAATGCGTAATCATACTCCCAAATGAGGTGATTGTGTATTAGTTCATTGAGGGATACATGATAGTGTGGTGGAGGAGTGACTGATTCTAATGGTTCATATGCCCAAATGTGATGAATTCATGAAGATTGGAATATATTCTCATAACCCTTATCATGTGGGGAGTGTACAATTGCATGTCATGTATTCTGCCCAAAGGTGATTATGTGATTTTGCATGTAACTCTCCGGATGTGTACTTGTACGTCAAGTTACACAATGCTCACATGATGCTAATTATATATTGCTTGTTTTTCACTACCTTTTTCTCGTAAATGGTAATTCCGTCACCATTGAGGTTTTTACTGCTTCAAATTTTAAGTTGTGGACATATGATTTGTTGCTTGAGAAAAGAGCAATTGAATTTGCTTATTGTCCATGAAGCGCCCATTCGAACACTTGAAAAGAGGTTTGCTCGACTGACCGCACTGCTATAAGATTAAGGAAGCCTTAGTTGCTTGAAATTATGTCTTGTCTGATATTGAAATTAGGACACATCTGCAAAAATTATGTTTAAATCCTAATGACATGTACATCTCGTATAAAATTAAAAAGGTTGTCAGGTTTAACAATGGCAATTAGTATTTTGGCAAGTATGACAATGTGAAATGGCTTAAAGGGTCATTTGTCAAATATTTGGTAGATTCTGGGGTGGTAGTTTAATTACTATACCTGAAAATTCTAACAAAAAGATTTAGGCGAAATGCATAAATGCACCATATTGAACATGATGATGAGTATGATTAGTAAGACTAATTTATCTGGTCTTTTGTGGGCTGATATTATGAAAGCAATTTTTTCATATACAAAAGGGGTATTGATTTTATGACCCTAAAGAAGGTACAAGAATTATAGAATCACATACTCTAAAGTTTCTAAATATTGACGTAATTGTAGAGGATAGCTGCTATCATATTATTAAAGATAATAGTATGATGGAGGTTACTGTGCTTTTGTCTTTACCTATACAGATAATTATGGAATCTCATGTACCATAGACTAAACTTGTTGAGGTTCAAGGTACTATTCTTGATATAGTTTATAATAAAATTTCTTAAATCTCTCAAGTGCAGAATAAAGTGGTTGCAGCTTTATTAAGAAGATTTGTTAAGGAAAGACGATCAGTTATACCATCAGACTATATAGTCTATTTGTGAGAGCATGATTACAATATCCACTATATGGTTGATGTAATGACATATTTATAAATGTTGTTTCTTATTCTCAATTAAGTATGTGATTAGATGCCATAAAATGTGATATACAATCTATGAAACATGTTTGGAAACTTACTGACTTATCTAAAGATCACAAGTTTATTAGTTGCAAATTGGCGTACAAAACTAAAAGAATTTCAAACAAAGATTGTGGAATTTAAAGCCAAATTTGTAACTAACGTTTTAACTCGAAAGAGGGGTGGATTGTTTATAGTGAAAAAAATAATTATTTCTTTAAATATTCTTTCGGAGTGAACGTGGCATTAATAATTTATTTTGATATAAAGTTACGCCAAATAGATACAAAATATATATTGTGCAAACTGAATGATTTTGCAGCAAATTCAAGTAAACTTGTGTGTAGACTGAAAAGTTCTAATTCATGGTCTTAAGCAAGTTTCCAGACAATATTATTAAAGTTTCATAGTGTTGTTATTTTGTTCAATTGAGAACAAAGTAATTCAATATACTTGCAAGGTCAGTGGGAGGAAATTTATTTTTTCTCATATTTTATGTACATGATATTTTGCTTACAAGTTGTGACCTTGAGACAATTCTGAGGTTTGTAAGGATTGTTTTTGCCATATTATATTAGATTTTCTCTATGAGGACATTTGCTTGATTGTATATTGGAAATATTCAATATACATCATTGTAAGTCGAAATTGCTCCTGTTGTTAAGGGTGATGGACTAAATCTATCACATTGTCCTTATTTAGATATTGAGAAAATTTAATTAAATGGTGTACCTTGTGTCGTCACTTAAAAGTATAATGTATGCTTTCGAATTTGCACTAGACTAAATGTTGTCTTTGTGACGGGACTTCTAGACGGATATCGGTCAAATCCAGGACATAATCACTGGGTTGCTGTCAAGAAGGTTTTAAGGTACTTAAAAAAGACAAGAGATTATATGCTAATTTATAGCCATGTTCAATTCTTGCGATTAGTAGGGTATTTAGATGTAAATTTTGTCTGGCTGTCGATGACATGCAATCAATAACAGAATACATATTTATATTAGCAGTAAATGCAGTAAATAAAGTCTTATGTCATCTTCTGCTATGTAAGCAGTGTTAGTAACATTCTTTTAGGCTGTTACTTGGGCTTTTAGGCTCCAAAACCTCATAACGGAATTGATCGTTTTAACTTGATGGATAGACCCATACGGTTGTATTGAGATAACAAATTTGTAGTATTATTTATTTACTACGAGATCTCAAGGGGTCTAAATATATGGTGGTAAGATATTTTTTGACCATAAAGAAACAAGATTTAAATGTGACTTATAATATAATATATTTTCACAGATGATGTGGTTACGCACCCACTAACTAAAGGCCTACGCTCATGTGTATTTGAGTGACATGTCATTAGCATGGGCCTAGGAGTATCTTCGGATACTGTTGTTTAGTGGGAGCTATTATGGCTTTACTCTGATAAAGTTCACATCTGTGGTTCGCTACACTTAGAACGGTTTAATATGTATCAACTTTTGCATTCAATAAAATATTTTGAATGTGTTGTTATTATGTTGAATACATATTGATAAAGTCTCAAGGGATTGTAAAGACCTTGAATGAAGGCTAGGCATCCGGGCATCCGGTTATTAGCCTTGTGCATATGTCTTGTGATACATAAAGAAAGGTTAACCATAAGGACAAGACATATGTGGGTTCATTGGAACCATAAAGCATTCTCTAGAAGACAAGTTTTTTGGCACCTAAGGTAAGAGAATGGTGGCGACAAATGGGATTTCTCTATGAGAGATGTTATCCATTTGCCACACTACCATATTGAATCCATATCAATAAAGTTGAGAACATTCGTGACCATGGAAGGCTATGTGTGTATACATGCAGTTACCGCCATGATTCGGTGTTTAAGACTTTATGGGATATGATTGACTATTAAGAATTATCTCTAGACCAAATGTGCGCACATACGGTACGATTTCAATTAATATAGTCCAAGTGGGAGAATGTAAGAGTTTTCCTAATGTGGACTAAATTAATTGATATTGTAATTTACTTTTTTTACGGTTATCGTAAAACAACGGGGGTTGGTCTAAGGTGAGATAGAAGGTTTCTTAACCCCTACTTTCAACTTACTAATGATTGAGTACATAAATTTTGCTCCTCTAACCCTAATTCTCAAAGAGTTTACTAAATGTGAGGGGGGGCCCTATGATACGGAGGGCAAAGGTACATTTCTGACTCCTGGATCCCAAAACGACAGTTATACATGTTAAAATCTAGCTTCAGACCCTGACTATGATCACCCCTACTTTCAACTTACTAAATTGAGTACATTTTTGCTCTTAAATTGAAAGAGTCTATCCCTATATAGGCAAAGGTACTTCTGACTCCTACGACAGTAGTTAAAACCTAGCTTCAGACAACTACTTACTTGCAGCTTGCAAGCAATGACTCCAACCCACCTGCTGCATGCGAGATGAGCCGCATGTCCAGCTCCAGTACATTTAACCTTTCCATACGAGGCAGACATCTTTCAAAGGTTTCATAATCATCTTGTCTGTCTTGGACTCTTGTGCCACCGCTTTTTTGCCTCCCCCTCTGCAAACCCTAATTATTTCCTGCCTTTACTCGGCCAAAAATCCAAAAGCTAAAGGAAAACCCACGGCAATAATGCTTCTTGTCTTCTTCCTGCATGGTGTAGAAGTACTGTTGAGCTTTGACAGTTCATATCATAAAGTTTAAACAGCTATATAGAAGCTAAGCACTTTCCTAGCTACTCGTATTTGAAGCTATCATTTATAATTCATTGCACAATTGATTCTTGTTAAAGAGTGCTCTACTTAATAAGGAGACATTTTGTGATCTCCAACGCATCGATTACATGTAAAATGAGAGAAATATTGCATTGAAAATAACAAATTTTCCTTGATTGGATGCTTGATGACCAAATCAAAATACTGGACACATTGTGCTACTCACTTTAAGTTATAACTAATAATCTTTTGTCGATACAAGAACATATTAGTTCTCACTCAATTACCAAATTCACCAAATTCCCTTATCCGAACCCCAATTTTTGTAATATCGACTTGATAATTTAAAGGTCATTATGGTCCCTTACCTTAAGAATGCTTATCTTTGGGTAATTTTACTTTGACCAGTTTCTTCTTTACCATCCCTCCCTCCCTCCTACATAAATAAAGCAGCTTGGATACAATGTCTAGTCAACACATGATAAAGTTTAAGGCTTCCTTGTAGCAGTAAAACTAAATATTCTAAAGAATTTATCATATCTTTTGGTGCTTGGCACGCTATGGAAAAGCTTGTAGAGAGAGATTGTTTTCCAGATCAGTGAAAAATCTATTTTTAGAAAGTTTTAAGCCATCTTGTCAACAACGCGTAAACTTGTGAGTTGTGATTCCACCACTGGTAGGGTGTAGTCTAGTCAGATTATTGCTTGAGTGACTCAATTCGATTTGGTAACTTAAGGATCAAAAGTTGACTCAAGCTCCACTTTTTAAGCTTATGTTGTGCTTATTTAAGCTCAATCTAATGTGCCCCCAGAATTAATTATGCCAAAAAAAAAATGTTTCAAACCTAATTTGAGTATGATATACAATAATTTACTAGAGTTCATTACAGAATCATTAAGTCTAAGTCTATCTCGTGTAAAGCAGGGACTTATTTATTGGTGGCATAATAAAATATGGAAGATAGTTACTTTACGCATGTTTTGTGCATTTGACTATACTTATGGCCACAAATATAAAAGCTTCATCTGCTTGATTCGATCTGCAAACTATTACAATTAATTTTTTTCAAGATTGAGATAAAGAATCAATTCATTTTTGAACGGCGCGAGTTTAACCTTGAGTAAAAAAAAATTGAGATGAAGAATCAATTCCTTTTGAACAGCGCGAGTTTAACCTGGAGTCAAAAAGATTGGGCTGAACTTTTTGACTTTTGAGAAATGGGGTGTTGAGCCAAACTTTAGCCAGCTGATGTAGCTTTGGCTTCTTTACGCTCTTAATCAAATGGCAAGGCGACAATAGCCCCCCATCATCTGATGGGAATCGCCTCGCACGACCGCCTTTTCACTACCAAAGTCATCACCGTGATCGCCGCCACCACCATCGCCGGCAACCCCACCTCCACCACGATCGCCACCGTCAAATGACCGCCACCCCTTCATCCGACATCACACCACCGCCATCAGAGGCTCCATTGCCTCCGTGGCCGATGTGTCCTAACGCGCATCAGATACCAAAAATGGGAACCTGAGTGGATGGTTTTCCCATGAAGAGATCTTTGCGATGCTCATGCCAACACCTTCCAAGAACAAAAGAAAAAGACTATTTAACTGCTTAAACTGCTCTAGAACCAGGCCCTACGTTGCAACTGTAACTGCTGCCGCAAATGTCAAGATTGCCCTTTACTCATGACTATAGGCTGGCTTTGGATTCTTCAAAGAAATATAATAAGTGAAATGTACTCTGTCACAGATTAAGCGTACAGAAAAATGTTTAATTTAATCTGCCACGGTGGTACCTGACCCCAGTCTTTATCATTATGCAATTCTTTAATTCCAGAAACTAAAACCCTCTCTCTCTCTCTCTCTCTCTCTATCCCCTTCCTTACTTGGATTTGTTTCTTGTTTACTTCAACTAGTTTGGTGCTGCGGTGCGACTGTTGAGTGTTAACAGAGCACCTGCAAACTGCCTGTGGAGAAAATATATAAATAATGACATGCCCTCTCATTTGTTTCGCCTGAATCGAGGAAACTTAATTGATGTTTCATCATTATTGTTCATGGAGATCCAAGACATAAAGATCAGCAGACCATAAAAGAAAAAAGAAAAGGAAAAGGAAAAGGAAAGAAACGAAAAATTCAAGAAAGCACCCAAAAGAAATTCAAGATCACATGGAAACAACAACACCACCACACCCCCCTCCTCTCCTCTCTTCCCAAGCCTCAAGAATCGCCCTCCACTCCATGTGGGGACAAACAACCACCACTCCCATGATGATATAAAGTAGAAATGCTTTGTCTCGCCCCTTCCTCTCTCTCTATTCCCCTTTTACCAAAAAAAATCTGATGAAGAATTGAATCCCGTTTGTATTTCTCTCTTGTCCCCATGATCTGGGTGGTCTCCTTCGTTCCCAAGTAGCTTCATGGTATAAGCAGGTATTTTCCTTTGCACCTATGTTTCTCTCCATCTTGCTGAAAGTTCAATGCTTTTTCTTTGCCACTGTTGCTTCAGCCGATTCTTGATGTGGGTTTCGGTCAATTTAGTGTCTTGAGCAACATACTGGGTAGATCTAGTTGTGTTCTGCTGTCTGAATATCATGTTACGTCAGATCTGAGGTTCCACTCAAGGAAACTTGCTGAAACGAGCGATTTTTAGAGTGAAATTCGCCTTTTTGGGATGTCATTTCCATCTTTTGACCTTGCTGAGCTTCACTGAAGTCTTGATCTGCAAATTCTCGTGGACGGAAATTTGGGGAAAACTTTCGTCAATGTGAGTGTGATTTTGTTCAACTATGTTATAGAGTAAATGAATCCCTTCTCGACATGTTCACCTACACGGGCTTGGCTTCTGTTTTTTGTACCATAATTGCCACCTTGATGAACTTAAACATTGATCCTGAAAAGATACATTCAAGAGATACATATCATGACAGAACATCTCTCTCTCTCTCTCTCTCTCTCTGTGCAACTGTGAGAAGGATCTCAAATATAGAGCTCTGATTAGTATTTGATGTTGTGCGATAGAGTTAGCGGATCCACATGTTGTATTCCTCTTGGTGAGAAATGGTATGTCTATTAGGTCCTGCTGATTGTCTTATTTCCGTAGTATTTCTTGCTTTGAACTGGCTAATCAACCCTATGACCCTATTCCAGGCGCCAAAAGCATTTTCAGCTGCCACAATGCTGAAGCAAATTCTGAACAAAATACCACGGAAATCACCAAAAGGTGATTCCCAGGATACTGTTGGGAATGACCCAGGTGACAATTCCAATGGTTTTCAATGTATGATTGGAGGGGGTACTTTCTCAAGCCGATTTAATGTTGTCAAGAGGGTGTCGTCTGCAGTTTTCCCTGCTAGCATGATGACAGGACTGGATGCTGTTGAACCATTTATGTCATTCAAAGATGTATCAAATTCCCAGAAGCAGAACCTCTTCGTCAGTAAGTTGAACTTCTGCTGCAAGGTTTATGATTTCAATGACCCTGATAAGAACTGCACAGAAATAAATTCTAAGCATGAAATTTTGGTCGAGCTTGTCGAGTTTGTTTCTAGTGGATCAGCTAAGTTCAATGAAATGGCAATAGCTGCCATGTGTAAGATGTGTGCAGTCAACTTGTTTAGGGTCTTCCCTCCAAAGTACCGGTCAAATGGCTCTGGAGGTGAAACTGAGGATGACGAACCAATGTTTGATCCTGCATGGTCACATCTACAAATTGTATATGACTTGCTACTCCGTTTTGTCAGTTACAATTCTCTTGATGCAAAGGTCGCAAAGAAATATGTTGATCATTCTTTTATATCGAGGATGCTTGACCTCTTTGATTCTGAGGATCCGAGAGAAAGAGACTGCTTGAAAACAATCCTGCACAGAATTTATGGGAAGTTCATGGTACACAGACCCTTTATCAGGAAGGCTGTCAGTAATATCGTATACCGTTTTGTTTTCGAAACGGAACGGCACAATGGAATTGCTGAGTTGTTAGAGATCTTTGGAAGTGTAATTAGTGGGTTTGCATTGCCATTGAAGGAGGAACATAAGATATTCTTATTGAGGGCTCTAATCCCTCTGCATAAACCAAAGTCAGTGGGCGTGTATCATCAACAGCTAACATACTGTGTTATTCAGTTTATAGAAAAAGATCAGAAATTGGCCAGTGAAGTGATCAAGGGCCTATTGAAATATTGGCCCCTGACGAACAGCCAGAAGGAGTTGATGTTCTTGAGTGAGCTGGAAGAGGTTTTAGAGATGACTAGTTTGGTTGATTTCCAAAAGATTATGGTCCCACTCTTTAGGCGCATTGGATGCTGTCTCAATAGCTCACATTACCAGGTGAAGTTTTATCAACTTGCTTAAATATAGTGATTGATGTATTGCCGTGTACTGTGCTTAATTAATCTCACTTATTTGCTGAACGTTAGAAAGAAGAGCATTCTGACTTGTGTTTAAAGTCACTGAATTTTGGACCTAATGGTAGAACCTCATTCTCAATTACTGCAGGTAGCAGAACGCGCCCATTTGCTATGGAACAATGAGCACGTCCTTCATCTGGTCACTCAAAACAGGCAGGTGATTCTGCCCCTTGTCTTCTCATCTCTTGAGCAGAACATACAGAGCCATTGGAACCAAGCAGTGCTCAACCTCACCAGAAATCTAAAAAAGATTTTAACAGAAATGGACGAAGAACTCATGTCCGCCTGCCAGCGCAAGCTGGAAGAAGACAACTTACTGTCGAATGTTGTGGCCGAGAAGCGAAGAGCAACGTGGGAACGCTTGGAAAACGCCTCCGCCGTCCAACCTGTATGCAATAATATCTTACTGTCGAATGTCTCGGTCGAACCCGCCACATGCTCCGTCAGCTGCTGAGAGTATACTCAGTAAGGAAATCTAATAACGGCAATCTGACCCGATCAAGTCATGTCTGTACATTTGTTAGGCCAAGTTTAATATTTTTAGTGGAGTTTGATCTCTGAGATGCATGTAGACCTAAAAAAGCCAGCAGTTTTTACTTCCGCATGGGGGTTTTTGTGTGCGGGATTGGTGGGAATGGGAAGCACTTTCCCTGAAATCATCCATAGCCATGGTTCCTCTTGTATCGGCATCTTAGGCTCGGGATGTTTGCTTTTATTCTTTGGAAGTTGTATCCGATGTGCCTGCCAAGAACATTGACATCACACCATCTTCTTTTTCGGCCATTTGGCAGGCACACTTTCTGCTGTTTGACATGGGAATTCGATGATGTATAGTAGAGCTTGTCTTGTCTGGCTACATTTCCCATTGTTGTGTTCTTTGGAAGCTGCACATTCACTCTTGCAAAGGAATGTTCTCCCCTCTTTGCCTTTTGGAATTTAAGCAAGCGTTAGCAAAACTTGTAGTGATTCCGCAGGTTGCACAATTCTGAAGAGGCTTGTGTTGCCCATCTCATCGAATGGTTTGGTTAACAGATATGGGCAAAAGAGGTTTGCTTTGCCTCTCCTCAGGCTCAGGAACCACTGTTTTATTTTTGGGAGTTCTGTTAGATATGCAAGGCTTCTCAATTTTTGAAACTGTGTCAACTTGTTGAGTTTGTGACCTTATGCTTCAATGTTTTCCTTTCTTCAGTTGCCCTGTCCATTCTGGGTTGGTTGTGATGCTAGAATTCTTGGTCTGGTCTGGCCTAAAAAAAGAGAAGAGATTCTTCTACCTAATCAATGCATGACCTTTGATGACTGGCGGCTAGTGCTTTTTTTGTCCATGTGTAGATGCATCAAGAAATTCTTATGGTTGCTGGTGACATAACCCATCAAGCTGGTAAGTGTCCAGCTTCCTTCTCAGGTAGTTGAGCACAAGCAATCTTCATGCACGATGCTGCCAAATAAGAACAGAATGAAGATGGCTCAGCGCGATAGCTCAGTTGGTCACTAGTTCGATTTATGTTTGTGAGCGCACGTCTCGGACATTATATATTCCCAACGGCAAAGAGCCTTGGACTATAGACATGCCGGTGAGATTTTGGAGACTGGCTCGTTCTTTGGGTCACATTAATGGCTTGCACCGTATAAAATTTCATAAGAGGATAATTACACAAATGATCTCTGAACTTTGTCTTACTGTATAATTGGATTTTGAACTTTAATTTGTTCAATATTGTCTTTGAATTTTGCCCAATTTGCAATGTGGTTTGTAAACTTTTAATTTATTTAATATGATTTTTGAAATTTTGATAAATATTCAATCTTATTCCCTAAATTATTATATCACTGAATTCAATTTAATTCCCATGAATTAAATGTCTACTAAAAATTTAAGAATTACAAGTCCATGAACCACATTGAATAAATTAAAAGTTTATGAATCACATTGTACTTTGAGGAAAAGTTTGTGGACTATTTATTTCATTTTTCATTCCATATAAAGTTTAGGACTTCTCTTCTTGTTCTTCCTATAAGCTGTGTTACCTTCTGATAGGGCAATTGAAAGTAATGCTAGATGCTGAAATATTTTCAGCACTTGTTATTTCTGGAGCGAGTCAAAAATATAGCTTGCTTATGAAATCGATGCCTCATCTCATTCGCACATTTTAGTTTTATAAAATTCACTGCGAAGATATTAATGTCGGAAAGACAATCTTGAAGGGGGACACAAACGTTGCCACATGGAAAGACTAGCATGACGCCATGCCTTATGTCACGTCTTGTAGCGACAAAGGATGAATGGCGATGTCCCTACCTTAAATCACTTTGCATCCCACGCTTAATTAATTAGCATAATGCGTCTCCGACATTAAAGGAAGAAAAGGATCAGTTAAATCCCCACTCACCCA
Organism: Eucalyptus cladocalyx; assembly: GCA_017140615.1. NCBI lineage: Eukaryota > Viridiplantae > Streptophyta > Magnoliopsida > Myrtales > Myrtaceae > Eucalyptus > Eucalyptus cladocalyx. The sequence continues at coordinate 44,941,082 of CM029518.1, forward strand.
ACCAGAAAAGTCAAGATTTCATGTTGGATGCCCCTTTGTGTGGACCAGATAGGCAGATACTATCAAATATATATAACACCGACATGAGAAATATATTTAATTCGGAGTGGAGATATCATTCAAAGTCTTTTGAAATCCAAGGAACTTTTCTTTCTGAATTAAGACATGATTTATTTATTTATTTAATCAAATTCGTTAAAGAATCAAGAATATAAATTTCGGAAATGGTATAAATATGACCTTTTCTCATATAAATCTATTAATTCATGCATAACTTTTGAGAAAAAGTACATATTTTTTAAAATCGTAATATTTCCATGTGCAGTCATCTGGAATCTTGGCACACATAAAAGTTTTATGTGATATTGTTTGAGGAGGTCAATTTGAGTAACAGTTTTGATTATCTCGATTTTTGATAAAATGGGTCGAAAGATCAAAAGCCGAAAGTGCAAAACGGCGCCCAAGCTCTCTCAAATAGACATGGTAGTGGTCTCTTAACTTCAAGTTTAACTTAAACTTAATTTCAATTGTAAGGGTCGATTGATGCATTTAACATTGTTGGTTAGACCTATCCAAAAATGTTGAGATGACAAGATTGTGAAAGATGGGCATATTTTAAGTTTATTTAGCTATATATGTATATGTAAATAGTTCCTTGCCTTTGGCCAAAGTGATCGTTGATTTTTCATCGTGGGTAAGTGTTATTGAATGATGAGCTTCATTCCCCTTTAATGATCTCCTTCAGGAAAGTGACACTGATTTGCTGCACTTAATTATGGCTTCAGCATCACGACGGCCACAACGATATGATCTAATTTTTTTATGAAAGAAAATTATCTAAAAAATCTTAAATTTATTACATTTTTACTAATTTAGTTATAAATATTTTAATTATATCAATCGAATTCCAACACTTTTTACATTTTGCCTATTAAGATCTTTCGGCCAATTTTGGACAAAAATCGTTGATGTCATATTCTTTCATTAAGTTTTTATTTTTTTCCTTTTCCTTTTCTTTATCTTTTCCTTCTTTACTTTTTTCTTACTTTGGGCAGTAAGATTCGGTCAGCCCTTGCCCAAATTTAGGTGAGGCCATCATGCTACCATAAGTGTAGGATGCTAGCATCTATGTTAGTTATTTTCGGCTAAAACTGATAAGATTAATTCGATTGGCAAAATGTAAAAATGTTTAGGAATCAAATAATACAATTAAAAGATTTAAAATTGAATTAACAAAATTGCAATATATTTAAGACTTTCTAAACAATTTTCCCAATTTCAATCAATGTCCTAAAAATCTATAGAAAATATCACCATTACCCTCTTTCCAAACAAGTATCAATCACAATCTCAAGCCGTCCAACACGTGAAGTTTCAAAGGTAACGTTCATCCCATGAACGAGTCTGATGCAACTGATCGATCGAAACAATCAATATAATTGACTGAATAGTTGAGTGTGAAAGATGGGCATATCTTAAGTTTATATATATATATAGTTCCTTGCCTTTGGCCAAAGTAATTGTTCATTTTCCATCGTGGGTAAATGTTATTGAATGATGAGCTCCATTCCCCTTTAATGATCTCCCTGAGGAAAGTGACACTGATTTGCCGCACTTAATTATGGCTTCGGCATCATGACAGCCACAAGGATGAGATCTAATTTTCAATGGGAGAAATTTGTCTAAAAAGTCTTAAATTTATTATATTTTTACTAATTTAGTTATAAACATTTTAATTATATCAATCGAATTCTAATACTTTTTACATTTTGACTATTAAGATATTTCGGCTAATTTTGGATGATAATCGTTGATGTCCACATCAACGACTTAAGTGGTGCAGCCTGAATTGACATGGAAAATTTGTAGTAATATTCTTCATATTCTTTCATTAAATTTTTATTTTTATTTTTTCCTTTTTTTTATCTTTTCCTTCTTTAATTTTTTCTTACTTTGGGCAGTGAGAGTCACTCAGCCCTTACTCAAATCTAGTTGAGATCATCGTGCGGCCACAAGTCTAGGACTCTAGTATTCACATCGGTTATTTCCAACTAAAATTGATCAGATTAATTCAATAGGCAAAATATAAAAATGTTTATGATTTAAATGATACAATTAAGATTTTCTAGACAATTTTCCCAATTTCAATCAATGTCCTAAAAATCTTTATATCACCATTACCCTCTTTCCAAACAAGTGTCAATCACAATCTCAAGCCGTCCGACACGTGAAGTTTCAAAGGTAACGTTCATCCCATGAACGAGTCTGATGCAACCGATCGATCGAAGCAATCAAATATAATGGACTGAATAGTTGAGTCACGGACTCACGATCTTCCAAAGATACGAAAGAGGTGGATAAGAGAAACGAGCGGAAAAGGAAGCTGCCACCCAGCTTCTTCCCGTGTCGCTCATGGCGTTGTCTTCATCTCTCATTTTGATCTTTTTGGATAATTCCAAAAGAAAAACAAGAATGTTCATCTTATCCTTTCTCTGCTCAGTGTAATGGCATCATTCACCCTTTTGCATTCCCTTCTTCAACTCACCTTCATCATCTTCTGCTCTCTCTTGCTGTACTCCGAGCTCTGATCACAGAGGAGGGGAAGAGATGTTTGCTCCGCCGGGCTATCAGCAAGTGTCAGTGTCGCACGTCGATCACATCCGTCGACGCCATGAAGAAAGAGGCTGCCTATATGCCTGGTTGGTCTCTCTTCATCATCATCATAACCTTATTCTTCTCCTCCTCCTCTTTCCTGTGGCCATCACTCAGCAATCGTTCGTCAGTGGTTCTCTCTCTTTCGTCCTTTTCGCCTCTTAAAAGGGTCCAAGTTTTGGCGTTTTGCTAATTAAGACCCGCAGCGATCAATCACGTACGATCTAAGACCACATATATTTGAGATATTTGAACAAAAACCTATGTATCATCGTCGGGGTTGTCATGTGTTTTGTCGTCGCTACATGTGTATTGATGTTTTTATTTTCCTTCTGTTGCGATGGCCTTGGAAAGTGCAGCCTGTTCGCGTTGTGTTGCTGCTTCTGCTGCTTCGAGACTTGCGAGTATTGCTTGGAGATGCTCTGCTGTTGCTGCCTCTAAAGTGAACAACACACGTGAACATCATGTATATCACTCCGTCGGTGCTCCCGATGTTCTGTAGATCTGGCTTCTTCAATGTATCTACTTTGAAATAATATCGAGTCTTAGTTCATGTATATCTTCTAATATGTCTGAAGAGGACCCACTTAGAACTATTGTTTCTTGAGAAGAGATTGAGGGTCTAAAGCTCAATTTTACTGAACAAAATAGATGGCTGTCTGGGCAACTATCCAGAAGCAAACGAGACTTGCATTAGACCATGTCTTTTGGCATCAGAAGAAGAAGAAGAAGAATGAGGGGCTAACCCTTACCACAAGGTCTAAACCATAAAGGACGAGCTTCGCCAATCCAATTACTCATTAGGCTTTAGGGTTGTTCGATAGCAATTCTGGGTTAACACATTCTCTTAATCTGATCCAAGCGAATACCGTTTCAGGCACACAAATTCTTGGCCACGAGGGCACTTCCGACTGCAAAATGCCTGTACTTTGTGCTCGAGTTACGTCAAGAAACTAAATGAGTAGAAAATATTCGAAGCAATGAAAATAAACTTCATGCTGCATTGTGCTTCCGTTCCTATTTCTACCTGAAAAAGAATTAGAAAATTGGATTTTCTTCCTGTTGAAATTAGTTGTTTGCTCGAAAGTTTCTTTTTTCTTTTGGGATATGTTCAACAGAAGTCCTAAAAACTTGTGTAGAAAGTGCAATTGAGTCCAAAAACTTACAAAAGTTGATTAAGTCCTAAAATTTGTCCAGAAAGTGCAATTGAGTCGCAAAACTTACAAAGAGTTGATCAAGTCCTAAAACTTGTCCAGAAAGTGCGATCGAGTCACAAAGTTAACACCGTTAAAAAAGTTAACGGAAATTGCTGACGTGGCGCTGACGTCATATTTAAATGATTTTTTTTTTTATTTTTCAAATGGCTTTTTAAAATTATTTTTTATTCAAAATCTTTAAAAATTAGATTAAAAAATAAAAAAGAAAATATAAATTTATTTAAAAAAGAAAAATCTAAATTTATTTAGAAAAAAAAAAATTTGTTCAAAAAAAAAAAAAAAAGGGCGGTGGACTTCCGCCGCCGCCGCCCATCGCCGGCGACCGTCGCCGGCCCTGGGAGGGTGGCCGGCCCTCACCGGGGGCCGGCGACCGTCGCTCGGCCCCAGGCGAGGGACGGCGACCGTCGCCCGCCCTGGGCGCGGCCTCGTCGGCCCTCGCTCGGGGCCGGCGAGGCTCGCCAGATCTGGGGAGCCTCGCCCAGATCTGGCGAGCCTCGCCGGCCCCGAGCGAGGGCCGACGAGGCCTCGCCTAGGGCGGGCGACGGTCGCTCGGCCCCAGGCGAGGGACGGCGACCGTCGCCCGCCCTGGGCGCGGCCTCGTCGGCCCTCGCCGGCCCCGAGCGAGGGCCGACGAGGCCTCGCCCAGGGCGAGCGACGGTCGCCGTCCGCCAGGGGCCGAGCGACCGTCGCCCGCCCTAGGCCTCGCTCGGGGCCGGCGAGGCTCCCCAGATCTGGCGAGCCTCGCCGGCCCCGAGCGAGGGCCGACGAGGCCGCGCCCAGGGCGGGCGACGGTCGCCGTCCCTCGCCTGGGGCCGAGCGACGGTCGCCGGCCCCCGGTGAGGGCCGGCCACCCCGCCCAGGGCCGGCGACGGTCGCCGGCGATGGGCGGCGGCGGAAGTCCACCGCCCTTTTTTTTTGAACAAAATTTTTTTTTCTAAATAAATTTAGATTTTTCTTTTTTAAATAAATTTAGATTTTTCTTTTTTAAATAAATTTATATTTTCTTTTTTATTTTTTAATCTAATTTTTAAAGATTTTGAATAAAAATAATTTTAAAAAGCCATTTGAAAAATAAAAAAAATCATTTAAAATATGACGTCATCGCCACGTCAGCAATTTCCGTTAACTTTTTAACGGTGTTAACTTTAGGACTGATTGCAGACTTTCTGGACAAGTTTTAGGACTTGATTGAACTCTTTTGTAAGTTTTAGACTCAATCGCACTTTCTGGACAAGTTTTTGGACTTAATTGAACTTTTTGTAAGTTTTAGGACTCAATCGCACTTTCTACACAAGTTTTAGGACTTCTACTACACATATCCCTTTTCTTTTTGGAGGTAGCAGAAGCAAATCAACATGAACCGAGAGCAAAGAGTGCGTTTAGCTGACGTTGTTAAGATGATAAACAATTGTCTTCTATCTGGGATATCATCACAAGGATTATTAGGTTTGCCCTGTTCACAGCTTACAAAAGAAAAAGAAAATTATGTGATTACATAGGGGCCTGCAACCTGCAAGGAGTTATTCAGTTAGGGCCCCATAAGAACCAACTTTGCGATCTATCCAGAATTATTCAGTTTGAACGGATGACTTCAGAAGATGTACATGCAGGCGATGGAGGTCAGCATAGTGGTCATCAATATTGACACGAGGTTCACAGCATTGTTGTCTAAAATGCTGAGTCCTGAAATCTTCTTGACTGTTGGCCCCGGTTTACCAACAACCTGCAGAAACATTTCCAGATCACAAAAATTTCAGTTAGACCATCTGAAGTGTCTCATAATTTTGAACATTGTAGGACATGTAATGGTTTAATATGTCGATGACGCGAGTACTTTAGTATACAGACCTTATTCCGAACTGAACAGAAACCACTGAACTGTAACGTGGCTCCAAGCAGAGAATCTATGACGCTACCACAAACTCCCGCTAATGTTGAAAGGGGTATCACTAATAATTGCTTCAAAGCCACATCCAACGTGCATTTTGTTGTGAGAAATCCAACAAGCACGAATGATATCCCTATTACAGCACCCGCCGCTGCAGCTGCCATTAGTCCCTGAACAGTCACACCACCATTCGTGCCCTTCCGCACAGGCTATTGGCAATACACAAACCAATTAGAGACAACATGAAAAAACTCACATAAGTAACACGTCCATAAGTACAAAAGAATTAGAGGAGGAAAGTTCGTGAATCTTTGAAGTTTCCTAAATCAATCCATTCAAAGAAACTGAATTTATTTGTAACAATTTTCAGCTAGCAACACAGCTTTGGTCAACGATGCCTCAGTGGATGGGACAAATGCTCATTAGCAAATCCAGCAGGCATGAACATGCAAATGCTAAAAGCTCAAGACTCCATTTCCACCGAAAGCCATAATCAAATGCCGGGGTATCCTAGTACTGAAATTGCAGGTAGTTGATAAAACAGATGCCTAAAACTGAAGGGGATAATGTCTATACACTCCAACTCGCAAGGGAAGACTCCCACAGTGCAATGGGCACAAGGAAAAAGAACAGAATGTACACACCTTGAAGGTCGTGATTAGTCGCGGCTGCTCATCACTAAGAATTCCGAGCTCTGAAGACCATGTGTCGCCGTTACAGCAACAATAGTGACCAATTACGCCACCAATAAGTGAAGTAATCAGAGCTGATTTTCCAGAGTCCAAACACTCATCCTTCCATCCAGTTAATGTCCAGATAACCACAACGAGAACCGTAGCGACGGCGCTATTTGATAGGACCTGTATCCTGATAAGAATAGTCAAGCCACCATCACGGACATCAGCGTTGATAAATCTAAGCACATGATCTGCAGTAGCAGCATCCTCTTCACAGGTCAATTAGGCATTAGACATATAACCAGTGCCCATATAAGATCATTGGTTATGCTTGCAAGTGCATGAAAGATAGGGAAGAGCCGACCGCAACTCAGCAACATATTAAGCAAGGTTTCGTTTTGGACAAGACTGGTCGAGGTTGCGAGGTTCGAAAGAAGTCTGTAAAAGACACTCAAGTTTGTTTATCAAACATTCTCTCGCTGACTTCAGACTTCAGAAGTAACCAAAGAAACAATCCCAGAATAACAAAACCACGCTTTAAGTATGTGAAACACCAATAAAATTCCTATACACTTACGTCCCATTTTTTTTTCTATACTGCAAGAAGGCGTTGCATTCATGGAAAAGTGCTAAAATGGAAACACGAATCAGCTCAAACCAAGCCGCACCAATAATCCCACCTGCAATTCGCAACCAACGCCCGCACAAAAATTGAACTTTTCGATTGCTTCCAAGCAAACGAACTCGAATAATTATGTCCATCCAATTTCCCACCATGCACAGAATCACACAGAGAGAGAGAGAGAGAGAGAGCAAAGATTTACCAATTTCTCTGTCCACCCTCCTTGAAATCAGCGTCGACCTTGCGCTTCTTCTCCTCCCCGACTTTGGTCAACTTCGATGAACTGAAGAAGAAAACGAGCAGCATGGCTCCGTACCTGACCAAGATTCGACACCCACCAATGAAACCCATCGAAGCTTCGTTGACTAAAACAAATCAAAGGGATCCCGTTCATGAAAACCGAGAAAGCAGCAGCAGCAGCAGCAGGAACTCACCTGTACCCAGCTGCGATGTGGACGGCCATGACGAGGAACCCGGCGAGCGCCCCGGAGAGGTCGAGCGATTTCCGCCGGTAGGCTCTGGCCGCCACGAAAGCCGCGACGAGCGCCGCCACCGCCGGCTGGACCAGGTGGGTTCCTTCCATCCGTCGCGGCGGGGCGTCGGATTCCTCGGATTCCGGCGGCGGGGTTGGAGAAGTTGGTGGGGGGAAGTGTTAGGCGTTGTTTGTGCCCGCACGCCGGCGCAGTAATTGTGGTTCCAGTTTCTTTTTGTTCGGCCTCGTTTATTGGGACCACTTTCGCCGTACGAGTGTACCGGAAAAACGTTCCTCACGTAACATGTCAAACACGATTTTTCCTTTTTTTGTCCTTTCTTTATGACGAAATATATAAAGGAAATTATCTAAAGTCTCAAAAGTAGTGAAAAATTCACGTATGAATCTACCCATCTTCAATTGCTCATGGGGGCACTTGGATAGACTTAATACTTTTTTGTTAACTTAATTTTTTGCTACGAATAAATTTACATGTTTTTATAATTTGCTAATATCTTAAATTTCGGCAAAATTTTTACCTAATATTAAATAAATAGGTCCAGTGATTATAAGAAAATGCTAAAATGCATGCGTCTCGGAAAATTTGAAATGAAGAGCGGCGAAAAACAGATGATATTCCAATGTTTAATTATATTAATGTGGCATACCAAGAGGGAAGCTTTTGAGCAATGGCGAGGATTTTTTTTTTTTGGGATATCAGGTAATGATATGAGTAATTTCTAATAAAAAAAAAGAAATTATGTTCGATTTTTTTTAATTTTTCTTTATTCAATTTAGTTCCTAAAGTTTCCTTGTTCCGCTCAATTTGGTCCACTACCGGTGAATGTATCAATCTCATTTCAATATCTCTGCCTCCCCTGCAGTCTCTCTTGTTTCTCTTAGTTAAGCTACCGCCGCTGGGCTGCATCACACCCTCCACCTCCACCACAACTCCACCGCCGACGACTCGACCGGTGCTAGAAATGGCTCGAGCATCTGGATCTTGAAGAAGTTTCCCGGTTTAGGCCTTTCTCTTCGCGAACTTTCAGAAAGTTTGTGCACGGCTTCTTACAGATTTCTTCCCACTTGTGATCTGTGAACAAAGCATGAGAAAAGTTCAAGAATTCACGGGCAATCTCCGGCTTGACCCGGTCGGCCCGGACTGGCCCGGTCGGGTTTGGCAGCTGAAAAGCTCGGTTGCCCAGACGGAGATAGCAGGCTCAATACGCTCGGGCCGGGCTTCCTTTTTGATAGTAGCCCGCCCAAGAGCAATGCTGACAATCTCGACGATCCGATGGGTCCTCATGGACAAGGGGGTCTATGCAGATTATCTAGCGCTCTGTACAAATCTTCAGGCCAGCCTGGGCGGGCCTTGAGATCGGGCCTAGTTCTTTACCCTAGAGTTGCCTATCATAAAGCCTTTGCACAAGCCCACCCAAATTTTTCCTTGGGCCTTGTTGCTTGGGCCGTGCTTGGACGGCCCCGCGGCCCACCCAACCCATGATCAGGTCTAAACTTTGGGCAATGGATCAGTGTGATGGTCTACTCTGCCGCGCCTCAAAAACTGGTCAAAATGAATCCAATCATTTCTGTTTCGAGAGTCTAAGGCAATCAAATGCATATATCGTAGCACATTCGGGTTTTCTCTCATTAAATTCATGTCAGATTGGACTCGCATTTTCATGTATTGTCAAGAAGCTAACAACCTGAAGAAATTCCAATTAGAACTTCTCATTATTCAGACATACAGTTTTAGCGCCTCCCGATACTTATAAAAAGCACAGGACAAATCTTCGGGCCAGCCTGGGTGGGCCTTAAGATCGGGCCTTGTTCTTTGCCCTAGAGTTGCCCAAAGCCTTTGCACAAGCCCACCCAAAATTGTCTTTGGGCCTTGTGGCTCAGGCCGTGCTTGGACGGTCCCTCGGCCCGCCCAATCCATGATCAGGTCTAAACTTTACGCAGGAATCAATATTAATGGCAGGGCACTCAAATTTGTGTAGTGTAACTAGTGTTATCGTGTTCGCTTATTACTGCAATGGATCGGCGTGGTGGTAAACTCCCCCACCCTCCCTTCCCCCTCAAAAACTACTCAAAATAAATCCAGTCATTTTTATTTTGAGGGTCTGAGGCAATCAAATGCATATATCGTATCACATTTGCGCTTTTTCTCGTTAAATTCTTGTCAGATTGGACTCTCGTTTTCATGTCTTCTCAAGAAGCTGACGACCTGAATTCCAATTAGAACTTCTCAATATTCAGACTTACGGTTTCAATGCCTACCGGTACTAAAGCACACGACAACCAAAAATCTTCTAAATAGAGCTTAAATGACTTCTTCTCTCTTATTAGATATTAATTTAGCTACCTCCTTAGACCCTTAATATTAATCTTTTGTGCTTGTTCTTGTGTTGCATATATCATGTCATTACTTAGAAGCTAGTCAGCCTGACCGAATTTTGCCAAATGGGAAAAATGTTCGATCACATTCCCATGATCCAAACATTTTCTTGCTTTCCAGTTTTGTTCAGATTTTTATTGAAGTAGTAACTATCTGAAATTGATTGGTTTAGAAGTTCTTCTCCCTTTACTTTTTGCAGAAGAGGATCTGATTATGCAGATCAAGGATTTATCAATGGGGCCGAGATGGAAAGGGAAAGGTCGCAGAGGCCAGAGCGCGGGCGGATCCAATGTCGATGATCGTTTCGTGGCTGAAGTCATCTCTAATTGAGTCAGATGCTCATGGTTTGCTCTCAGGTTGCTTTGTTCTTCTTGCAATAGAGGCAGATCAGAGTCGTCTTCTGAATCGCGCAAGTTTTGGCCGACCGACGGTAAAAACCGAGAAGGATAAGCAGTGTTTGCAATTGAGCATGGAGGAAGCCTTTTACCTTTGCTTTTTCCTTGAAATGCCTCAATACTGATCAAGAGTTATGGGAAATACATGACAGATGAGAAAATCACGTTCCCTGAAAATTCCGAGGCTTATTCTTATCTTAGGACGAAGAATTGGCAGTAGGGTGTAGTACACTTCGTCGCATACCTCCACCGTCCGTCTCTCGTCCATTCCAAATGTGCCGTGCTCGTCATGACTGAAGGAGATGTTAGCCAGAGTGAGTGACTGAGGGAGTGGTCAGATGTTCATTGCGCGGTTTGTCTTGGGGGAATGTGACGAAGGCGCTCTCAGCTCTTTACGTCAATAAGTACGTGCACGGGGATGCGTCTCCTTCATGTGGACCATCGTGCTTTGTGGAAGATAGGGTTCTAGCAAGATGGAGATCCTACAGGCTGTCAGGAAGATAATGCCGTCAATGGCAGTTAAGACGATATGAATCCTGGTTTCATTTACTGGTTTTTTTTAGGATACTGGGCATATTATTAAGACGATGCCAGTACCTGCATGCTTATGAAGGAAGAGGTGACAATGTAAATTTCAGTCATCTGTGATGCGAATCGCACAATGCTAATAGGCGTTCGATAGAAGTTGTAGGTTGTGTTGGGAATGTTATTCTTGCTCTGAACTCTACCTTCTGCAGAACAGCAGAAACAATGCATTAACAAGTGAGAATGACTCCTATTCTATGCACGAATACATGGCAGCGAATAACGCATGGACCGCCCCGGTCCAGACCATTCAGCTATGATGCTGAATGTAAAGACTCGACAGCTAAGGCGATGTCGTTCCTTGACAATGCCGCATTTCAGTCGGTTCAGGTCATGATACCTACCAAAAAGGGAAGAACGATCTTCAGAATTGGAGGCCTGTTGCTGCATTGCATTTGTAGGCGTTGGACTGAGCATCTGTTGATCCCAAGAAGCAAGTCCAGAACGGGGGGAAGTATTGTTATCAACGGCCCATTGAGTAGTATTCATGTTTTGGCATCAATAGGCTCTCATTTTTCCATTAACTACTGTGGGCCTATCAGTCTTAATCATCATCGAAAGTTCGCAACCAATCTCTTTTAGCTCCACAGTTTGGTCGACGGCAGTAAGCAGACCTCATCACTGCATGACTGTTGCGCCCTGTCCTTGCTCAGCTAATCTAAACCACTCCAGCGGTCCTTTGAATGCGCTAAGACACTGAAGCAACGCAAGCAATTCCTTAACTGAACTCTACCTAAAACGTACCGAAACGGGGTTGGGGTGGATTAGGCGCGAGTCAGATGGGCTTCGCAGGTGAACTCATCGAACAAAACTAATGAGAAAACGAACTTTGCCCTCTGCGGTTGATACCTGTTTTCCTACGTCTGTACCCTGATGAGAACGCATTGCGATCGGCAACCATCCGTGCCAGTTCAGAAGTACGGATTTGTCTGGAATCATTGCTACGATGTGCCCATCAGAAATCCGAAGCGAGGGCGATTGAGAAAAGCCTTTCTTCACCCCCACAGACAGAAAATGACCTTTGCCGTGATGTCAATGTGCACCCAAATTCACTTTTAAAAGCCTTTGTACCAGCATTTGGATGCTTGCATTTATTTCTTGCTTGGACTTCGGAGTAGTTGAAATCTCTCTCTCTCTCTCTGCTTGGCAATTTCCAGGAAATGAGAATTGAATATGACAAAATGAATTTGTCTAGATATAGGATCTGGCCCAAGATGAATTAATTATGGAGAGTGAAACCTACTGTGTATCTGACTTTTTTTCTTTGATTTTATAGTCTTTCTCACTAATAAGTTCTTTCGAGGTACTTAGTAATAAATCTTTCAGTTTCCAAGATCCTAATTGCTATTTACATGAAACTGTAAAGAAAAAAAAAATTCTGTAGTTGCTCAACAAGTGATCTAAAGCACTCATCGAGAAAAAAAATACTTTTATCTTTATCAAGACAATAAAATAATATTTAGAGTGTCTTTGTTTTGCCAAAAACAAATGATTTAAAGATGTTATCTTGTATCGCTTATAGAAATGGATGAATCAAAAAATATTTTGTTCACGAAAATATTTAGATATAAATTATTATTGATAGTGAAAATGTTTTCTATTAACTAATTATTTCAAACAATATAAGCAATCATATTTAGGATAAATTTTTCTAAATCATTTATTTCTGCAAAATAAATAAAGTATTAGATTCATTTTATTATATCAATATTCCACTACATTTTTTTTTCAAGAACTCCGGTAAGATATATATATGAATTATGAATGTCAATTTATTTATGAAGTTAATCCGATGTTAACTAAAACTCACCAATAAAAAAGGGTTGAGTAAAACAAGATATTTGTCTATTTGTAAAATAGCATTCTTCGATTTAGAATGGTAAATCCATTCCAAGAGACGACAATGACGATATATTTCTCTGTATAATAACAAAGTAAACTCAGGAGGCATTTGTTTTGCATAAGAACAAAAAATATTTTCATCATCAACAAAAATATTTAGACATAAATTGTCAATAATGAAAATAATTTTCATTGACTAATTATTTTAAATGATATAAGCAATTCTTTAAAAAAATATATTTAAATTATTCATTTTCTATAAAATAAACGAATCCTACAATATTAAACTTTTACCCACAAATTCCACAAAAGCCCATGTATTGCAATGCTGAACAAGGGCAATTCAAAAGCTAACTAAATCCTAGTTCTTCAACACTAGAATCATACTTAAGCAAGTTTAGATTAAAATATTTATTATCTTTTTTGGGATTTTTTTTTTCGGTCGAGTCAAATCTTCAAACATTTATTTTCTCTTAACATATAGTTTAAAATTTTCCTTTTCACATGTAAAAAGTTAACTAGACTAGAAAAAGAAGTGATTGAGAAAAAAATAATTGGAAAGGGAGATCTTTCTGACGGTGTGTCATAACCTTAGGTAAATAAACATGGATTGCTATGATTATTAATAATAGTCGAAACTCAAGTTTAATTAGAAAGGAACTCCTCATGCACACGTCTATATTAGGTTGTCTTTTTTCCTTTTGTGATTTCGTTTGGTCACCACTTGAATTATAGGTCAACTTAGCTAAACCATATCATAAGACAATAATAAATTATTGTTTCACGACACATATTGAATTACAAGGATACACAACTGTACAATTGAATATAAGTCGAAAATCGATGGTTATGGTTGGTTGGGAATGACCTTTTTTAGGAGCTGCCTTCGACGTGTCAAGGGAAAACCAATCCCATTTATTGCCGCAAGACCCACCCACGACAGCAACCTCTGCTGGGTCCGAGCAACAGATGCAAGAAATCCATTCTAAAAAGATATAACATATGGCCATCATTTTCAAGACTTGTGGATTGAGTTCTTGAATATTCATGAAGTTTGGTGCATCGAGTGCAAGTAATTGCAATTCCATAACCGAATTACAGAAGCACTCGGACTCAATTGGACATTGAATTTGCATTTTGTATGTGATCTCGTTTAGAAAATCCCAATCAAGATTATACCCGGAGGGGAAAAAAGTGGGGGAGGGGGAAGACATTAAAGTTAGTAAATGAAACTTTGACTAGAATCACATGGCATCAATGAGATTTGAACTTTTTGGTGTGTGTTCAAGGTTTGTAATGGGCATAAACACTAGGCGGTGCATCATATGGGCCAACAATATGTAGGTAGATGGGAAGTTTGTATAAGGTCAAAACTACCCGATCCAACAACTAAGGCAGCATCAAATAAATGATCTTAGTCTCCACTTTGCATTTATTGTCCCAACATGTGGTTAAGCTTGAGAGTCTAATCAAGATGATGGACATATCAAAATGCTTGGATTAGAAAACAACCCAAATTGAATAAATTGTTGCTTAATTATCCCAACATCGCTTGTTTGTGGGGTGTTATTAGACTTTCTGACGTGAGATTAGATTTTTTGATTGAGAGAAAGCATCAAATGATCTCGAATTATTTATCTATGGATTTTAACGAGGCCTGTATTAATTCCATCATTCGCGAACAATAAACCTAACTTTTTAACCTAACTTTTTACTAAAAAGTACAATTTTCTATTTCGTGGGATACAGCTAGACATAGAAACAAATCAAGTACAGTTTTCAGTAAATTTAAAATAATTTTGGCTAAGCTACAAACCTTTTTTTCTTTCCCTTCCCTTATGTCCAGCCTAAATGAACGAGGAGTCAAATCTTAAGCTTGTACTTCTGATATTGTCAGCTAGGTCTTTTAGTCCTTGACGATATTTAATGTCACATGGGGAAAACTTGAGACACCTTGAAAACTCCACCCTCTTGTCTGCAACTAACAAGTCAAAATCATATGCATACTAAGGTAAGAATGGGGACAATGGTGCACAAGTTTCCGAACCTATGCATCTAATCTAATCGACTCCTAAAAGTTGTTAGTTGGTGCAATTGATTTCTAATTATTTATTAAAATGAACAACGCAAAAGATTGCCTATTGTAGACACTCGAAGATTAATTATATTGCAGCTTTAGATTTTCACATCCTTTCAAAATTAGTTTAGAACTTGGCTTCGCAAATTAGTGAAAGATTTACGACTTCACAACAACTTAAAGATGGAAGCTTGAGCTTTTTAGTATAGTTTTCCTACTCGATTTTATCAATTTTAAAAAAAAAAAATTAGAACTTGATTGCAATCCATGTATAAATTATCGGTCACGAGTTTGATCCACGGCTTTCAGCGTTTCTATCCAAAGTTTTGAACATTTACCGCAATCTTCCCTGTAACAAAAAAAAAAAACTCCAAAGCAATAAATTTTCTAAAGACCCACAAGTGATCACCAGAAAAACATGTGAAAATATATTTGACATGTTATTAGGAACCATTTTGTTGGGAAGAAGTATTTGCAATTCTAGGGCGCTCCTAGTGTCATGATAACTTTACAAAAATAGAGTTATTTTACCTATTTTAGACAACAATTAATGCAATATCTTAGAGAAAATATTTGGATTTCCTTCTAATTATTTGAATTTTCATTGTTTATGCAGAATAATGAGATATGAAGAAGATAAGGAAAAGAATGGCAACTATCAGTAATTCAAATAAAAGCAGCAATAGAAGATGGATATCAAATTAGGAAATTCTTGATTTTGTTCCCTAATATTATTTGCAAGCGTTGGGAGATAGATATTTTAGATCTCCTATGAATAGGAAAGAAAGAGAGTAGGTAGGCTTTTGGGGGGTTTAAATCATTTTTTCATTATTCTGAGAGTTTTTCAAGTATTTTGAAGAGAAAATAAAAGTGGTAACAAAATTATTGTTCTTTGATTCAAAATGCTTGATTTGATTTATATTTTTATTTCTTATTCTAATACGTTCTAATTTTCTTTTGTTAGGGCTACAATGTAGCATAATCATGATGATATAAATTTCATGATTTTTATATTTTACAATTGATTTCATTCATGTGAGTTATATATTATTGTGTTTAATGCTTTTGAGTGACTAGTCTACACTTGAATGATCTGATGTGCATGTTTGAGACTGAGAAGTGATAATATGCAATTGCTCATTATAATATATAACTATGAATTAAATGTGGATAGAAATATACCGTGTTATTTGTGTAGCTTTCGGTGATAAGGTAATCCAAAAGACTCATTGTAAATCGGGAATATTCATAGTTTTTAATGCACTCATGTTTTTTTTAATTCACATAGGGATATAGTGGATTAATAAGATAAGTCCGTTCCAAAAAAAAAAAAAAAAAAAAGAATCGAACTCATTTTTTAGCGATAACTTTCTAAATTTTTCCTAATTTACTGAAAACAATTGTAAAATCGTAATAAACCTAATTTTACTGTGATCGCTTTTCCCCTACTCTTTGTAACCTATCTACTCAGTTGTAGTATTTCTTCACGATTCAAGAACTTAAAAGCCCTGTCAACAAGTAATTGCCTTCACACGTATTAACATTGACAAATTTATAGTCAATAAATTCCCTTAAATGTTGGTAAGTTACCACTTCATTAAAATCGTCCGACAGCCGAAACTTTATCTTTCTCCTTTTGATCCAACAATCCATAACGCATACAGGGTCAGTCCAGTACATTACCAAACTGAGCCATTGAATTTTTTTTCCAAAATCCTATAATATGGTATCATTCGTTACTATGGTACTTCAGAAATTCTCATATGAAATATCATAGTCTTTCGATACGTGTTCTCATAAATGTTTTTTCGGCTTCTAGAAGAAATTATTGCCCCCCCATAAAAGATGATGGGCCCAGGGAGACTTTAAGCGCAGCGCATTTTTCTCACTTCTCACCTACATTTCTGACGAGAATTGAAAGCGAAAGAGAAGTGAGAATCAGGGAAGAGGTGGGCGATCGGTGTATAACAGAAGCTAAAGCTATCCTTAATTAGTCACCAGCATTAGTTGCACGAGGTTTTTTGCAATTGACACTCGCATTCTTCAATCCTTCTGGTTGGTAAAAGCTATAGTTGAGTCAAATTGGATGTACAAATTACTCAAACTAGGATTAGTTCCAAAATGGAAATTGTAATTACAGGTCAGATGGGTACTTCGCCTTCTCTTACACTCGAGACATGAGTTATCATTACTTGTGTATGCAAAATGAGAACTAAATCGATTCCAATTATTAAATAGTATTGAATTTCACTGGACACTCACATGATTTTTGATAACTAAAGTTAAGTAAGCTCAATGCATCGAATGCATATAAGAATTTTTCCCACTGAAATGATAAACTCTTGCCTGTTACGAACTAGTTAATGGCTAAGGCTCATATTAGCAACCTCATCTAGATTTGTTGAAATCCTTGGAGTGAACAGAAGGTCCGATGGACAAATGGACTGGCTGTCCAATTTAATGCGTTGGTTAAGTCTCACTGAAGCAGAGCGTGTGTCTATCTTGTTCAAAAGGCTAAGTTGGCTAGGAAACAATGTAGAATAATAGATATTGCATTTATTACACTCTTCCTCAAGCGATCCATAGGCTGTGGAATGTCAAAAGCCTAGGAGAACTTCTAAGAGCTTATGGAGCATCAATGAATCGAAATTCATAAATTAATGAACGGGGGGGTTTGAGGAATTCATACTCAACATCTTTTCGCCTTTAATACTCTATTGAAGTTGAGTGTTTCAATCATCTACTCCAAAAGATCAAGCTGTCGAAGAGCAATGCCGCATACAAATATGGACAAGAAAAAGGACACAGAGCTCTCTCCATGTCGTCTATCTTTGGCATTCCTAGGTAGAGTCACCAATTTCAACAAGCCTGGCTTATAACCCTAATTCTAACGAAAGTTCAAACCTCTTATCCACGTCTGATTCTCCAAGCTTAAGGAAGCCAGGGTCAGCAACCTAATTCCGAAAAGGACTCTTAGTCACTAATGCGCAAAATGTGGACAATTGCTGGACCAATTATCCTAGGTTGACCCTGAATTTCAACATGAGTATATGCTAAATCTGTTCGTTTTTCACGATAAATATGGTCATAACTGTTCAACAACTGTCCCTTTTTTTCCTCCTATTTCCATTTGGCTTTGCAATGTCTGAACAGGCAAGGTGCAAATCCATTAGGTTGGACTAAACCGCCAAGGAATTCCGCGCGAATCGAAAACCCTCGTTTTTCCTCCTTGCCATGCCAGAAAAACAGCTAGGAATGTGCATCCATTAAGTTCGGTCCATCCCAAAAAAAATAAAATAAGGTAGGGTAGGATAGAATAGAATAATATAATGAAATTGAAATAGAAACAAAGCATGGGATGCGGCAGGTTTCGCTATCCAAAACCCAAATCTGGGGAGCACGCAATGAATGCAAAGATATCAAATCGGCGACTTAATGTAGACCCTTGTCGGCCCACACCACCATACTATTCATGCTCTATGCCCCCTCCTTGCTCACCATAATAATAAAACCTAACCCATAGAACAATCGAATGTGAGTTCAAATACACGTGTCGTTCACCCAATGTCGAATGTGTGAATCCTTTACTGTGCCGGTGCCGGTTTCGGACCTAACATAATTTTTTGAATGTTTAGTTGAAAGTGCAACAGGACACCCCGGGCATTATAGTCCAGAGGAGGTGATGCTCTTTGAAAATTTAGAGCTCGATTGGGATGATTTCAAACCTTTCAATGAGTTGGCTTAAGATGTATTTAGGTCAAGAGTGGCCTAAGAGAAACGTGTAAAAAGAAAAGAGTAAAAATGGAAATTTTAATTTTATTGAAGAGATGGGAAATGGAATTATTTTAGTTTCCATTAAGATTTATTTGTTTCGCGAAAAATAATTATTTTGAATTTTTTTTCTTAAGAATGTTTGTTTATATTGCTTATAAAAATAAATAGATGGAAAATAATTTTATTGTTCATGAAAATATTTAAATGTAAATTATCATTAATAATAATAAATATTATTATATCGAACAATACAAATGATTATTTTAAGAAAAATATTTTTTAGGAGTGCTCGTTATGTACAAGCAAAATGCGGGATGCCTTGTACAATAAGAACAAAATTAATAATTAAAAATAATTGAAAAAACATAAAATATGATATCGAGGGTTTTTTTTTTTTTTTTTTTGCATGGATTGATGTCATGATGACCTTCTTATTGGTGGCGATGCAAATTGCACGGGGGTGATCGATCGAGCGGCCTCCGAAACTATTCTCACGCGCCCTTTTCGGGGATCATCCGTCGTCGTCACCGAAAGCCACAATAATAAAAGGTGTAAAGAATGCGTCTCCTCCCAACCGTTACGGTTTAAATTCCAACGCCGTAATTCACTAATTCTCACTCCCGCCCCCCCCCACTCCCACTCGCCTTCCCCTCGCGTGACGCCCAAACCCTCCCTCCTTTTTCCGGGCAAGGCCAGCCGGCAATAATTTACACCGAAAAATTCATGCTTGCCAAACTTGTCTCACAAAAACTCTTTGAACTTGTATACCTACCTATGTCATATTTACTCCAAATTAATGCACTTATATCAGATTTACTGCAATTTGAGATAAATGCGATAAAGATATATATTAATTTAGGATAGATGTAGTATGAGTGTATCAATTTAGGATTTTTTTTGTAATTTTAAAGTGTATTGTAAAATGACTTTAGCTTAAACACCATTTGGTAAAAATTATATTTTATAAAGAACTTTTGCTAAGTTTTATATATATAAAAAGTGATACATAAATTAATTTGTAATAAATATGGCAATGGATGTACTAGCCATGGAATTTTGTGATATAAAAATTAATTTGGAATGGATGTAGTATAAATATATCGATTTGTGGTTTTTGATTGTACTGACCTTAAATAGAATGCTTCGAGTTCTCATGCTTTTTGGGGTTACATTGTATTGTGTATTGAGTTTAATTCAAACGATTTTAGATTTTAGAAGTGAAGGGATGTGCCACTCGAAAGGGAAGAGCCAGGAAGTTCCTATTTGGGTTGGAGCAATTGTTTTCATCAAAAAAAAAAACTTAATCGGCATTACATAATCATGTCATCGGTTCAATATCGAATGTGACAATTGACTCTAGAGTGAATCACAGTTCAACATAGTAGAGTAGTTGATCAATTAATATTGGTTCGTACAGCCATTCGATTGATTATAAGGTGCATGCGACCAGCTCCTCCTATTAGCAATTGCCATAGCCGGCGTGCAAATAGTGCTCTTTGTGCACTTCGCTAAGTTTTTTATTCGACAATAATCGCATTATACTTAGCATTGTAGGAATTGTTTTCGAACTTTTAAAAGCGAGGACGCATATCATATTTCTATATTAAAAATATAGTAGAGAGAGAGGGGGGGTCAATTTAGTTTTTTTAATATACAATGTCAAATCCAAATGATATTGTGGGGGTAATATCATGGGTAATCGGTGAACTCTTATTCAACACTTACTACACTTTCGAACATTTTTCGTGTTCAATTTAATCGTTAAATTTTTCGAATTGGTTCTACCAGCATCTTTCTATTAGGTTGATTATTAGAAATTGCTGACGTGGCAGCGAATATAACGTCTGCAATCAGACCGTTGGGATGCTTTTCCGTTCTCGTTGAAGGGGCCCACTTACCATGGAAAATTTCTACTTTTCTCCCGCTTTCTTTTTTTTCTTTCTATTTTTACCACCTCCTTCTTTCCCGGCAGCGCTCCACGTTCACCGTTGTGCAAGCCTGCTCCCCGGCATCTCTCTGCCCTTGAAACCATAGTTCCGCGCCTCACCACCATCACACCATTGGTCCGCTGCCTCGACCTAAGGCAGGCTGCCGGCCTCAGATCGACAACCTCATCCGTCACGTGGAGATCGTTAATCCGTCGCCTCATCGATTCCTTTCGACGCCCCAATTCTTCCTTCAAGAAGGCTTCTTGTGCCGATGAGCGTTTCGTTTGCAGTTTGAAGAAGAAAGAAGATTGTCCACCGCGTGATTGGGGCCGACATCCGGTGAGGAGGGCGAGCAAAATCACTTATCGCGGCAGAGAGGAACCCATCGGGCTCGGACTAAAGCGTCGCGATGAACCCTGAAACGGAGGAAGAGAAAAGAGAGAAGGAAAATATGGCCGTGAGAGGGGAGGCGGAGGACCGCACCGACGATGAAGAAGATGAAAGGAAAAAAAGAGAAAGAAAAAGGAAGAATTAATATATTTTAATTATTTGGATAGAAAAACGTCGTGACATTTTACATCAATTTTTTGCGTCATCGGCATGATGGTCAACATTAGAAGAAAAAAAAACAAAGGAATTTACATGACTCGATGGTCATATCGAAATCAGTTTGAAAGATTCAGGGAGTAAATTGAAAAATAAAAACGTTTAAGGGTTACATCAAATGTCGAGCAAAAATTTAGAGAGCTATAATGTGAAAAGACGTTCTCCTTTTTGTAAAACCACCGTGACAAAAGAGGTTGCGTTGGCAATTTATGATTTGCCCATCATTTTCTGAATAATTTGCCACGTCGCACGCCATCGATCATAATGATTTTGTAGTTACGATCCTCAAAACTAGAGTGGATAAAGCTGCTTATGTTCCATCTCTTTACATGGGCAGTGTACAATCTTTCTTTAAACAAAAAGACGAAAGGGAATGTAAAGATCACGAAGAAAGAATAACACAGATGATCCATCTAAAATTATTTTTAATTTGTTTAATTTGGAAAAATAATTATTCATGTCACATGATAACATAGAATATGAAAAAATTGTCCAAAAAATGACAAATTTATGCCAATTCAATACTATATCTTTCATTTAATTTTTTTTCAGTTACCTTTCAATTCAATTAAGTTCTAAACTTTTTAACTTTTCACCAATCGAGTCCACCGTTTGACAAAAATTGCCGATGTAGATATCGGTTGTTCTGTGGCATGATTGACACTATCATAAATTTTTTTATTAATTTTTTAATAATTTTGCAAATTTTATATTTTTAATTTTTATTTTATTTCTCTCCTCCTTCCTTCATTGGTCACCTAGCCTTAACGATGGTCGGAGACCGACCAAAGGCCACGATTGGAGAGGGCCACCCTTGCTAGCCTCAAGCAAGGTCACCCTCGTTGAATCTAGTGAGGGATGGCGTTGCTGGCTTTAAGTAAGGTTGACCCTTGTTGGCCTTGAGCAAGGGATGACCTTGTCAACCTTGGGCGAGCTCACATTCGTCAAATTTGATGAAGTTGAGCCTTGAGGACCTTCGAGACATCACAAATCATGTGAGGCCTAGAACCACGAAACCTCGTTGGCCTTCAAGACTCAGCCTTGTTAGTGAAGGCGAGGCTTGACCTCGCCCGAGGTTGGCAAGGTTAGCTCTCGCTCGAGGCTCACAAGGTTGCCCTTTACCAGATCTCGGTGATGGTTATAACTTATACTCTAGCTAGTCACTAGCTATCATCGAGGTTAGGGAAGGATGAGAGAATTAAAAAAAGAAAATAAATAATAAATAAATAAAAATATTAGTAAAATTTGTTTATGTTGGTGTCTATGTCATATAAAATTTTGTTTTTTTTTTTTTGAACAGGAGGAGCTTACACAGTGGACAGTCTTGCGCCGTAACCCCCGGCGACGCTTAGGGAAACCGCCACCCCGACGTCGGTGTTGCCCGTGTCGCATAAAACATCTAACATTCATGTCCACCGAAGCGATTTTCATCCACGCCAAAATGTATGATATTCGTCTTAGCAATTTCCGAAAAAATGATTAGATGATGAAGACTAAATTGATAAAATTAAAAAATTTAAGATTAAATTGATAAAAGTATAGTAGATTCATAAGATTTTCTGAAAATTTCCCGTAGATTATTATATCTTAAGGAGTGACATTATACATTAAGCTAAATTTAATAGAACATATAAATTAAGGGATGAAATTAAATATTGTGCCAAAAAAGTTCACGAAGCATTTATATAATTCTCCCGTTCTTATTTTTTTTAAAAGAAGAACCAACCGACGAGGGTGGGGAATATCGCCGACGCTCGCGCGCGTGGGCGTCGGCCGGGGGGTTCAGCACGAAGCTTTCTTCAAGCTTCAAGCTCGTCCTTCCCGCGGCCATTAAATGCGCGAGCCCGCCCCCCTCCACTGTCAACAGCACCCGTCCTCTCCCCATCCTCTCTATCTCTCTCTATCTCTAAAAACCATTCACGTACTCTGCATGTCAGTCGCAGACACAGGGAAGGAGAGAGAACGCGCAAAAGGAACAGCGACGATGGAGACGCCGCGAATGAATGTAAACAAAAAGCGTTAAAGCTCTCATCTCCCAGCAACAGAGAGAGAGAGAGAGACCGCCATTAATGCGCAGCAGAGCTCCGCCACCAAACTCCGCACTCGAACTTAGCTGGCGCTTTAAGTCTCCCTCCCCTCCCCCGCACCATCCCCTCATAATCTCTCTCTCTCTCTCTGTCTTCGTGCCTTATCTCCGTTTCTGTTATGCTGTCTCTGGCCTGGGCCTGAGCCTGAGCCTGAGCCTGAGCCTGAGCATGTGGAACTCGGAGAACAACGTCTTCGCCCGCTCCGGCTCCTCCGCCCGGCGGGACGGCTTCGGCGGGGGCGGCGGAGGCGGCTGGGAAGACGACGAGGAGGCGCTCCGGTGGGCGGCGCTCGAGCGGCTCCCGACCTACGCCCGCGTCCGGCGCGGCATCTTCCGGGACCCCGACGGCGGGTCCAAGGAGGTCGGCCTGCGGGAGCTCGACGCGCCGGAGCAGCGGCTCCTCCTCGACCGCCTCGTCAGCTCCGTCGATCACGACCCCGAGCGGTTCTTCGAGCAGATGCGCCGCCGCTTCGAAGCGTAATGATTGCTCAACTCGCTCACTGCTTTTGAGTTTAGTAGTAATCGGTCTTGAGGTGCGACGAGAAGAGCGAGTTTTAGTCGTGAAAATTTTTGTTTTCTCTTCTTCTCTTTCGGTTCCGGCGGGAAAGTAGCTGCAGAGAAGCGACGGCTGTTTTTTTCGGTTCAGGAAGCTCTGAATCGTAGACGCTGCTGAACTAAGACTTCTCCTGACTTCGCTACTAGTGGTTTTGTTTCTGGTGCGAGGTTGAGCTTTCGGGGAGATTCTGTCGTACTCATTGCCTAGCACTTGCAGAACGGTAGAAGCTAATGAAATGTGCTTTGAGATTTTCAATTTTTGGAAACGCTGAATGATGAGATAGGAAACAGAGCACTTACTGGGGGGGAGAGTGAGTCAGATCCTAATGGGAGTAGCCAGTTATTTGCAAGCCAAAAAGAGTCTTCTTTAGCATCTCCACTTAAGAAGTTGCGGAAACGGAAGATTTACAAGGCGTTTTTTTTTTGTGTGTTTTGTGTGAATTTATCAGCTTTGTCTACTAACTGATGGACAAATACATTGCTCTGTTGTTCAAATGTTTTGGGATTTATAATCCTGAAGCATTATGCTGATTATCTAGTCTCAGGACAGTCTTACGTTTGGTGACAGAAGCTAAATTTGGGGTTTCCGCCTCTAAATAGAAGGTTCTGCTGTTGTGAATTCTCTGTTCTTGCATAAAAATCTGGAACATCTGTGTTATTTATTCAGCGGACGTAGTCTTTGCACTCGATTGTCGTCGTGTTATATTCTATTATTTTCATTATTCAATGTGCTAATTGTATCCTTCTAATTTTGTCTATAGAGTAGATTTGGAATTTCCAAAGATTGAGGTTCGCTTTCAGGATTTGACAGTCGAATCATTTGTCCACACTGGAAGCAGAGCTCTGCCTACTCTCCCCAATTTCATATGCAACATGACCGAGGTATATAGTGAACACAATTCAAAGGAAAACCCCTATGAAATAAATCCATGGACTGGTCAGTGTCGGAGCTTCAGATTTAAATGACTCGATTTGGCTGTCATTTAGGCTCTGTTAAGGCAGTCGCGGATTTACAGGGGAAACAGAAGCAAGCTCACAATTTTACACAACATCAGTGGCATAATAAGGCCTTCCAGGTACATCTCGCAATTTAAATCAGGTGTCAAATTTTCAGTCTTATAAGATTGAAAAGGATGTCATCAGTTGTTGTTCTGTAGATTGACGCTTCTACTGGGTCCTCCAAGCTCTGGAAAAACGACATTACTCTTGGCACTTGCAGGCCGTCTTAACAAAGATTTGCAGGTATCTATTAGATCTTCAGTTGGGAATCTTTGAGAAGACTACAAGCTTTTTTCTGTACTGCCATCATTAGCTGGCTCTTTGTAAATGTTGTTAAATAAACTGGAGAATCATATAAGTGGGTAGACTGACTCTGCTTAGAGTCATTTAAAATGGCCAAAATACTTCAACATGGATGTGCATTAATATCCTTCTCAATGTGTTCATATTAAAGTAAACTACTCCAATTGTGGAGTTTAGGGATGGATATCAAGTGATTGTTGTGGATTGCTCAGATCAATTACTGTACTTTATCTTGACAAGATGATTCTCTCTTTAATGATCTGAAGGTGTCGGGAGAAATTACATACAATGGGCATGGCCTACATGAGTTTGTTCCTCAGAGAACTGCTGCTTATGTAAGTCAACAGGACAGGCATGTGGCTGAGATGACTGTGAGAGAAACTCTTGAGTTTGCGGGTCGCTGTCAGGGTGTTGGCTTCAAATATGGTGAGCACTGACATTGTTCTGTGATGTACTGCATTTGTATGCGACTGTACTCACTGCTTGGAAAACTACAACTATTGCTGCAGATATGTTGCTCGAGCTTTCACGAAGAGAAAAGATGGCCGGGATAAAACCTGATGAGGATCTTGATATATTCATGAAGGTGATCTTTTGAATGTGGTTTTACTTTCTCACCCGGGAAAGCTATTACTGTCATTGATTGTTCACCAACTAATAATTTGTTTATCTAGTCACTTGCGCTTGGAGGACAAGAGACTAGCCTTGTGGGGGAGTATGTTATGAAGGTACCCTCTGCATGCCCCTTTCCTGTGGTTCTAGCTGTTCTGTTTACTATCTAAAAAAAGGGAACGGAAAGAAAATATTCTGGCCAACAATTAAGTATTTTTCTTTTTCTTTTTCCCTTTTTTTCCGTGAGAAGTGATTCTTTTGGTGCATTGTTTTTATGTCTACACTGTTGTGTAAGTTAACTTGAAATTCTTTATGGTAGGTTTTTTTAATTGATGCAGTGGGTCATTTAAAGCGTGTGCCGGTTCACAACTATGGAAAATCAAATAAGGCAACATGAGTTTTAGAAACCTAAAAGGACAGATACAATCCGTGATTTCTGATCCTTTTTCCGAGCAAATGTCAATAGGTTTTTTTAAGCTTCTCACTGCAAGCTAAATATGGCAGGCTGATAACCTACATCTTAAAGTACGTTTTAGTTAAGAGTCCCGGTCTTATGCTTTCGGTCTAGTTCGACATTGCTTAGTCACAAAAGTAATCTCTTATCAAAGTTTTAACAACTTCAAATCTTATTGATGTTAATGTTGACATCTAGGTCCGTCTTCAGATAATGTTCAAGAACGTCTATTTATGTAAAGAGTGCAGATGTCAAACTTGTCTATTTCTAGCTTGGCTCATATAAATTTGACGAGACAGATCTCACTTAATTTTAGCGATTGAAAATTCACGACTTCCTTTTTGCAATAATATGGCCCTTAAAGAGTGGGGTGACATGTTTTTGTTTTTTGAAATTCGTAAGAACTATAGTGCTCTGGGACTAAGATTTATCTGACAAAGATTTTAGGGTTGGACATATGTGCTGATACTCTGGCTGGAGATGAAATGCTGAAGGGGATTTCTGGGGGCCAGAAGAAGCGGCTTACAACAGGTTTCACTGTAGTTCCTGTTGTGGTCAAAGAAAGGTTGTCTTAACTTTGGCTAATTTTGATGTTTATGATTTGCAGGTGAATTACTTGTTGGTCCTGCTAGGGTTCTGTTCATGGATGAAATATCCAATGGTCTTGACAGTTCAACTACTTATCAAATAATAAAGTATCTTCGGCATTCCACTGAAGCCCTTGGTGGCACCACCATGATATCGCTGCTTCAACCTGCTCCAGAAACATACGAGTTATTTGATGATGTCATTCTTTTATGTGAGGGCCAGATCGTGTATCAAGGACCCCGCAGCGATGCTCTCGACTTTTTCAAATCTCTGGGGTTCAGTTGTCCTGAAAGGAAGAATGTGGCAGATTTCTTGCAAGAAGTAAGTAGCTGATTAGTCGACCTGATGTCTGCTTAGTTGTCTTCAATCGGTCATCAAGTCCTTGTGTGCAGGTGACCTCGAAGAAGGACCAAGAGCAGTATTGGTCTGAAATATATCGCCCTTACCGATATATACCTGTGGGAAAATTTGCAGAAGCTTTTCGACTGTATTCTGCTGGAAAAAGCTTGTCGCGGGAACTACGTGTTCCTTTTGACAGACGTTATAATCATCCAGCAGCCTTAGCAACTGCTCGCTATGGTGCTAGCAAGAAAGAACTTCTCAAAACCAATTTTGACTGGCAGATGCTTCTGATGAAACGGAACTCGTTTATATATGTATTCAAATTCATCCAGGTACCATTCCTTAATTGTCAAGCATTCGGCTTTTAAGAGAACCCTGTTTCCCTCTCACATTTACCATTATAGCTGTGGGAACTCCAAAGCAGCTCATAGCTTGAAGCATGAACTAAATAAATCCTCTGAGGAAATGCATTTGCATTCTTGTTTGCTGATTTATCAAAGGACTTATCGGTTCAAATTGCTAATTCATCATTTCGTTTCTCCTTTTTCAGCTTCTTTTAGTTGCACTTATCACCATGAGTGTCTTTTTCCGTTCAACACTTCATCACAACACCATTGATGATGGAGGTCTATATCTGGGAGCATTATACTTTTCCATGGTTATCATTCTCTTTAATGGCTTTACGGAGGTTTCTCTGCTGGTTGCAAAGCTTCCAGTCCTTTACAAGCACAGGGACTTGCACTTCTATCCTAGCTGGGTTTACACATTACCTTCTTGGCTTTTGAGTATTCCAACTTCGCTCATAGAGTCTGGATTTTGGGTAGCAGTTACCTATTATGTAATTGGATTTGATCCTGATATTACTAGGTACGCCATTCTATCAAGGAGATATTTACAGTCTAGAGAATGTCGGTTGCATCGTTATTCTAATCATGCCATCTTTGCAGATTTTTCCGACAATTCTTGTTATACTTCTTTCTGCACCAGATGTCTATTGGTCTTTTCCGTGTCATGGGATCCTTGGGTCGAAATATGATAGTTGCCAACACCTTTGGATCTTTCGCAATGCTGGTTGTGATGGCTCTTGGAGGCTACATCATTTCAAGAGGTCTGGCTGATATCCTGCAAAACATGCTATGCAAACGTTTTTGCCTTCCCTTCACTCATTTTTCTTCTTTGCATCTTGTAGATCGCATACCAAGTTGGTGGATCTGGGGTTTCTGGATTTCTCCTTTGGCCTTTGCTCAGAATGCAGCTTCTGTCAATGAATTTCTCGGGCATTCTTGGGAAAAGGTAAGATAAGAAAATTCATCCCGTGTACTTGCCTTGGAGCTCTTCTGAACAACTTGTCAGGGAAGACATATAAGCAATGTCATCCATTTGAGCTTATAAAGAGGAGATACTTAATCTATGAGACCAACCTGGAAATACAGAGTAAATATAATGACCATGAGTGATTTAATCTATCCATCTAACACTAAGCACTTCTGAATCCTGTATGAGATGAAGGCAACTCTCTGATGTTGTTGGTCATGAGTGATAAAGAACTATTTCCAATACTAAAGGGCTGTTGGTCATGCTTCACATTTAACAGAACTTGATAGATACAGCAATACGTATGACACTTCTGTATAAACAGAGATGTGTGTAGATATTCACATTCTCAAATTTCACTAGTTGCCAGCAGTGGTCACCGTGGATGACTCATCTTGAAATAGTATACACATTGTTTTGGAGATTATGCTGAGTTACCTATGCGACTTGCAGTTTGTTCTTCATCAATGTGTCATGATCATTAACAGTGCAATCACTAGAGCACTAATGCTATCCGGTCGTTTGCATTGCACTAGGCTGGATACTAATATAAATAAATACATATATCCCTAGTAGAAAGTGAAGAGAAATTGCTTGCGATTTGTCAAGTGAGAGAGAGAGAGAGAGAGAGAGAGAGAGAGAGAGATCTTGTGTCGATGAGATCACCAGCTGATAAGGCTCATTTAGGTGCCCAAATTGTCTTCCCTTTCAATCCTTTGTTTTGGGGCGTGGGGGACATTGGGTGGATGCATTCAATCTGCAATAGGCCATTATTTAGCTGTTTTTACTTTTTTGTAATCTCATATATCTTCAGTGTTGTGTTTATATTTGTAGAGAGCTGGGAACTCCGATTTTTCACTAGGTGAAGCATTATTGAGAGCGCGCAGTCTTTTCCCAAAGAGCTACTGGTATTGGATTGGACTTGGTGCTTTGCTTGGATACACAATTTTGTTTAACATCCTCTTCACATTGTTCCTCAGTTGCCTTGACCGTAAGACATCTCTTCACTATTGCAAACTGGCTGTTGTAGCTACTTCCAGTTCATTTTTTATTACACAGCAATTTCAATTTCTAAGTCATACACTTGCCATATGCAGCTGTAGGAAAGCAGCAAGCTGTTGTCTCCAAGGAAGAGCTTCAAGAAAGAGAGCAAAGAAGGAAAGGTGAAGGTGTTGCCGTTGAGCTAAGAGAGTACTTCCAGCATTCAGGATCACGAGCTGGTTTGTTGAGCTTTCTCTATGGCCTTTCCTCTTAATCGCTTATGGTTATAGAAGTGAACATTCTTCAACCTGACTATTTTGTGCAGGAAAGTATTTTAAGCGGAGAGGCATGGTTCTGCCTTTTCAACCAGTCTCAATGTCTTTTAGCAATCTCAATTACTTTGTAGACGTGCCTCTGGTTAGTTCAAGTATCATTCCCCGAATGTCAATTATCGTGTTCATTTTATTCGTTGGTATATTTTCAAATTGGTTTTTGTGCTTCAGGAATTAAAGCAACAGGGTATAATGGAAGAGAAGTTGCAGCTACTTGTTAATGTCACTGGAGCGTTTAGGCCTGGTGTGCTTACAGCACTGGTCGGAGTGAGTGGTGCTGGTAAAACTACCCTCATGGATGTTTTAGCAGGGAGGAAGACTGGAGGTGTCATTGAAGGAAGCATACATGTATCAGGATACCCCAAAAGGCAAGAAACTTTTGCAAGAATTTCTGGTTATTGCGAGCAGAATGATATCCACTCCCCCTGCTTAACTGTTCTGGAATCGCTTCTTTTCTCTGCTTGGCTCCGATTACCTGCAGATGTTGACTTGGAGACACAGAGGGTAATTGCTTTTCTGCATATTATGAATTTAACGTGCTGGAAAACTTTCTAAAGAGATGAGTTTTATAGGCTTTCGTTGACGAGGTTATGGAGCTTGTGGAGCTGACACAGTTGGCTGGGGCATTGGTTGGTCTACCTGGAGTTGATGGTCTGTCCACGGAGCAAAGGAAAAGATTAACGATAGCTGTTGAACTGGTGGCTAACCCTTCTATAGTTTTTATGGATGAGCCCACTTCAGGGCTCGATGCAAGGGCTGCAGCCATTGTGATGAGGACTGTGAGGAACACTGTGAATACTGGCCGAACAATAGTTTGCACCATCCATCAGCCAAGTATAGACATCTTTGAATCATTTGATGAGGTAATCTTCCTTCTGACTTAAGTTTATGCCTTAGATGATCTGTAGCAGTTCTTTCATTTTTTTGGGCTGCCATCTGCTTGCATTGATGGAATTATTACTGTTAGAGAAATGAGTTTATTAGGTTAACTAGGAAATCTCCCCCTTAAATCTATTTCATGGTAGATATTCTATCTCTTGGAGTAATACTCTTTTCAAACTATAAGTGCAGAGTCTTAGAACATGCTCTTTTTACTCTGCTTTGAAAACTTCTTTCACTTTTCATTGAAACAGTTCCATGCCTTTATCGTGGAATAAAAAGTGTACATTCATTGTGATTGCATGTCTAGACAGGTCTTCTAACTTCAAGTAAAAAATAAAAAGGAAACTTTTAAGGTTGACTACTACGAGTGTATCCCCTTTATGTCTCTTGAACAGATAACTGACTTTGTGTCAGGTCTCTGCAGGATGGTTTCTGATTCATGAGAGTATAAAGCATCTCTCAGTTCTATCTACTCAAAATTAATAAACCTGTTGTCTGGTTGCAGCTTTTGTTTATGAAGCGTGGAGGACAGCTTATATATGCCGGTCCTCTTGGTCCCAAATCTTGTGAGCTCACCAAGTATTTTGAGGTGGGAATTGTGCATATCTCTGCATTGTAGAACTTATGATTTCTGCTTGGTTGGTTTAGCTTGTTTCCTTTTTGGGGAAGTTTAGCTCGTTAGATAAGCCTTGCCTTGGCCATCTTTTACAGTTGCCAGTCTATTCTGTAGGCAGTTGAAGGAGTGCCAAAGATTAGAGATGGACATAACCCTGCTGCTTGGATGCTTGAGGTTACTTCAATAGCTGAAGAGAATCGTCTGGGCGTGGACTTTGCAGAAATCTACCGGCAATCATATCTGTTTCAGTTAGTATCTTTTGTGCTTATGCTTTCTGCCTACACATGTTTTCAACCTTTTTAATTGGTGATTTGCCTTTCTCATCCAGACGCAACAAAGAACTGGTTGAAACTCTAAGCAAGCCTAACAATAGTTTCAATCAGCTGAAATTCACAAGCAAGTATAACCAATCCTACCTT
This sequence comes from Eucalyptus cladocalyx, assembly GCA_017140615.1. Lineage (NCBI taxonomy): Eukaryota > Viridiplantae > Streptophyta > Magnoliopsida > Myrtales > Myrtaceae > Eucalyptus > Eucalyptus cladocalyx. The sequence continues at coordinate 44,972,698 of CM029518.1, forward strand.
GAGCAGTTTATAGCTTGTCTTTGGAAGCAGAATCTTTCATATTGGCGAAACCCTCAATACACTGCGGTTCGCTTCTTCTATACTGTGATAATCTCTTTGATGCTTGGGACCATATGTTGGAGATTTGGTTCAAAAAGGTACTTGGTTGATAGTTTTGCCACACCCATAATTATAGTTACTTATTTAAAATTGTTGCATTTCTTTTGGCTACTTTTTCAAGCCTGGTTATCAAGCTTACCAATAGAAACTAAGTAATCATTCATTAGATTTTAGGAGATCGAATCAACAAGAAAGAAAGTAAAGAAAAAAGGAATCGATGGAGCTAGTCACAATCTATTATATATGTTGGCCTCACAATTGATTACCTTGATATCTCATGAAGCCATCAAACAATGTGGAAGATTTGTGTTTTACATGTGCAAGAAGGATTTTGTCTAGCAAACTTCTCTCTACTTTGAGCCTCCATAGAAGTGACGATAATGAAGCACATCTGCAGATTTGGCAAAGAATGCTCTAGCTGATTGGGAACATGCAACCTTTTATGACAGTAATTAAGTTCAGAAAAAAGTTTTCTCACCACTTCCTTGAGTGGCTCTTCAAGCATTTCTTAAGTAAAGATACTCTTAAAAATGCAAGAATTTGTGATGCTTACTTTTAGGAAGGAGCATTTCTGCCATAACAATTTTGAATGCTACATGTAATAATATCAACAAAAATCTCTTTCTTTCCTGTATACTTCTAATTTCTGAGTAGTGGAGAGAAACCAAGAACTATAGGCCTATGACCTGTAACTGCAAAGCTGGAGGGCTTAAACATGGAGTGATCCAGGCAACCATGAACCACGCTCTACATCTGTGCTTCTGGAAGACCGGAGTTTAGTTACACTTAACACTAATCACTAAGCCTGTTGACATGACCTAACACTAATCTGTTTTCTGACAAGGGGTCCAGTTGGACGGAGGGAGTGGGCTTCCCTCTGCTGGGCTTGTACAGTGGAGAAATTGTTAACCTGTTCTGCTTATTGTCTGTACAAATCGCCAGAGGGCTATCACTTTGTCCTTTTCAGTATTAAACACAACAGAAGAAAAGTGATGTCTGAGCGTTCACTTAACTTTATAATGTAATTCTTTGTGACATTTCCTGATGAATTGTAGTTATGGTAGGAAAAAAGAAAAAGTGCAAATTTCCTCTTTTTATTCCTGCGACACTTTGGAAATTTCCATCCAGTCACCTAGATAAATTTGCATCCCCCAGTAGGTTGGCGAAAATTAACTGGTTTTCTTTCGACACAGAGAGACGCAGCAGGACTTATTTAATGCCATGGGATCCATGTATGCAGCAATCCAGTTTATTGGGATTACCAACGCCACTGCTGTTCAACCTGTTGTTTCCATTGAAAGATTTGTTTCATACAGAGAAAGAGCTGCAGGGATGTACTCAGCTTTGCCGTTTGCATTCGCTCAGGTGCATCTTCTAACAATAGGTCTGGTAGTTGAGCTTTGACTTGCAGGAAGCCCTTGTCCGATATCTAAGCTCGAAAATTTAATATCTGCAGGTCGTCATAGAATTCCCCTATGTTTTCGCTCAGGCGCTTATTTACTGCACTGTCTTTTATTCCATGGCCACTTTCCAGTGGACGTTTTTGAAGTTCGTCTGGTACTTGTTCTTTATGTATTTTACCATGATGTACTTCACCTTCTACGGGATGATGACAACGGCTGTGACACCTAATCACAACGTGGCTGCAATTATTGCTGCTCCCATTTACATGCTTTGGAACCTTTTCAGTGGCTTCATGATTCCCTACAAGGTAAATAAGGGGCTGTTACAAAGAATTTCTTGACATTCGATCACAAACCTACTCATTATTTATCACCATTCTGTTTTCCTGCTGCTGTCCCTGAAGTTGCTCTGGTCAGTGTTGTCTAAAATTACTCGTTGGCCACTATTCTAGGTCTTTGTCAATTACTCTGTTGTGTTGTGTTTTAACTATCCAGAGGATATAAGTCGCTGTATCTGTATACTCTCATCATCATATAAAACGGAGGAAAACCATAATCCAATGCAAGCATCACTCTTTTTCTTCTGCTCTTGTTCCTTAGTCTTTATGTTGGTGATAACCAGTTCAAATTATTTTGCAGAGAATTCCCATCTGGTGGAGATGGTATTATTGGGCAAACCCAGTAGCCTGGAGTCTGTATGGCCTCTTAGTTTCACAATACGGCGATGATGATCAACTTTTGAAGCTAGCGGATGGTTATACTCTGGTACCTATAAGGCAGTTGCTCAAAGATGCTTTTGGGTACAGACATGATTTCGTGGGTGTTGCTGGGATCATGGTGTTCGGTTTCTGCATATTGTTCGCCTTCATCTTTGCATACGCAATAAAATCCTTCAACTTCCAAAAGAGGTGAGAGAACAATAAAACTCCGCTGCCAGCAGATGCTCATGGGTTTGTGGAGTTGCATCCAGAAATATAGCAACTCCGCGTCAGACATGGTATTGTATAGGAACTTGATACTCAAGTATTCATAATTAGCTCATTTGATACAAGAATGCAGAATCAAGATAGTCCAACATCTAAACATATAGTTTTATGCAATAAAAATAGAGATAAGTTCACTCTGTAACACAAATTTTGTCAGTACTGCAGGCGTAAGCGTTTGCTAGTCTTAATGCTGCAATTGCTACTTGTCCTCGTTTTAGCGTTAACATTTTCCCTATCGATATCTGTTCGTCTCGGTTCATTTAGCGGGTAATTGTCAATACAAAGAACGGAGTATGTCGGAATAAAGCGATTGCTCTGGAGCAAGTGTCTGAAGATGTTGAGACGATTGTCCCCTTACCTTGGAAATTTACAGATGCGTAATTCGACTTATTCATGCGAGTGATATCCGTGAGTTCTCTTTCTGGGTGAGGTAATTTCTGGAGTCTACTTTTTGTAGCCAAACATTTGGGAAGAGTATTTCAAGTTACATTGTCATCGTTCCATGAATTTGTCTTAATGGAAATATCAGAAACCGCGCAGATCGAAGTTCACAACATTTTCTTTATACAGCATTTTCTTTTTACGAAGGACACCAATGAGAGATAGGTTCTAATAAAGATCCGGGCACTAGCCCTTAACACGTGATCGCTGGGTGTGCGAGTAGAGTTGAGTTGAGTTGACCTCGGCACTACATCGATTTAACTCGGTCGACTCAACAGTCGACACTGCAATGAATGACTGGTTAACAACTGTGAAGTAGAGTTGCTCAGGAAAGAAGCAAGAAGCAAATGACCAGGTCAAAGTACCGAAGTGCCCGTGTTCTCATCGGGCCACATGAGATCGGCGAATTCCTGAATCGCCGGAGATCCGAGGACTCTGGAGATGTTCATTTGCTGCTTCTCGAGATGGCTGCCATTTGGCCTTTTGGGTTTGACGTGACGGCTCTTGGTCTCTTCCGGGAGATTGAACACTCGTTCGACGGGCTTCAGAGAGGCTCGTCTGAAGTTCCGTACTGGACCAATGACCGCACATCGCCTCGAAACATCCGTATTCGTCGACTGCGGTCATCACATCGTGTGCTGGACGGAGTCTCGAGAGCAGCGGCAGAGCCAGAATGCGTGGGCAGTGGGCGCAACAACTCGTTCATTGAAATACTCAAAGATTATTGCATAACTTTATAAACCGATTTTTTTAAAAGTTAATCTATCTGACGTGTATCTTTCACCAAGAAAAAGAAGACACGGTTGAGATTGTAGAAGGCTAAGGGGAGGTGAATTATATCATGTTAGAAAAAATTTAGCTCAATGTTAAAGGTTAAAAAAAGAAATCCGTAAAACCCTAGCTTTCGCCAAAAATAAGCAAAGCATCCATAGTAGAAAACTGAGGGAAAAAAAAAAAAAAAGAAAACTGAGGAGATGTTTTGGAAAAGTTCGACTATGTGAACAATAAACCAAGTTAAATTTTGCCTGCTCAATCAGAGAACATTTTGAAATTCTTGACAATTTTTTTTTTTGAAGCATGCTATTTTTTATTTTTTTAAAGCACATACACGTAACCTAACGCATTTAGTTGGGCCCTCCTATCTTTTTATATGTTATTACATAAATGCATATACAAGTATTTTTTTTGTTTTCTTTTGGGTATATATACACGAAGACTGTCCTTCCTCTATACATCAAGTGTTTTACCATGGGAAATAGCTTCGTGCTCGCCAATCCACCACCTCTTGAATGCTCTTGTTTGCAAAATATGATTTCGAATCGGATAAAGTAATTAAGTTGGATTTTGAGACGTGACATCTCTTTCTTTAAGAATTTATTTACCTCATAATATTACTAATGGTCATTGATAAATTTCCTCTAGAATATAACAAAATTTCGATAAAAAACACTAGGTAACAATTTCTTATGGTTCAGAATAAACTATTGTTCTCACTGTATATATTAAAAATTGTTACGCAATCATTTCTTAAGTAAAAATTTCCATCTCAAGCTGCCATACATATACAAAGAAAGTAGGAAGAGAAATCAAAGCAAGAACTAGTTCTCTCTCTCACACAAGATAACGAGCTTTAAGAGTCGACTCAAGTTCCCAGCCTTCTTCGGTCTCGAGTATGCGATGATACCGCACGAGATCGATTTCTTCGAAGGGCTTGAAAAGCAAAGGGTGCTGCTCGTCGACCAGCTCCTCAGGGCACCGGATCACGCCTTTCATCGTCGAGAAAAGGCCGATGGAGTGCCGCGCACGAGTCTCTCTCATCACCACCCGGTGCACCGGACTGTACAATCTCCCGTTGGACCATCCCTAATGTGTAGCAGAGTTACAACCTTGTCAACCTGATGCATTTGCTAACTATGGCCAAGTAAAGAAAATGGATAAAAGTGCTATATACTCACATGGATTGCATCCCCCAATATGACTATGAAGGAGGAAGCCGAAGGAGTTGCCCTAATCCACCGGCCATCCTTGGCCTTGACCTCCAGACCGTTCACCGCTCCCTCCTGACGAAGAATGGTCATGAAGTTCGAGTCGCGGTGATTGATCCCGCCGACTTCTTCGGTCCCTCCTTCCTCGAGCGCATCGTACTTCATTATCCGGAGGAAATAGCTCGTCTTGTCGATGACGCCGTCGCGGTATTTTTCTACTGGCAATTGCAAGCCCTCCAGGATCATCCTCTTCATCATCTTCTCTAGTTCCGATGCTTTCGATGAGTAGGACTGCACAATCTCGCTGTGTCCATCAAGCCGAAGCGAATTAGCGATGAACTAGGTCGACATATTTTCGAATTTCGGTCCTATGCAAATGTATAATTCGTTAGCGGCTGTCTTTTAGGTGAAAGAACCCTTGATTAAACTCATACAAGTACTTATTGAAAGGAGTTGAAGTGTCCTTGCATTTATAAACGAAGTAAAAAGTTGACCAACTCGAAAGATCAAAGAGCGTGTCGGAAAAGGCAGCAAGAAGAGAGAGTGGAAATCATGAAAGTACCAAAATTTCGTATTCCCGTTGGGCCACATGAGATCCGTGAAGTTCCGAATCGCCGGCGAGTCGAGCACTCCGCCGATCCCCATGGCCTGATACCCCGGCGCAAAGTGAAGGTTGGTCACGTAGCCGTCGTACGGCCTCTTGGTGTCGCCGAAACGTCTCTTGGTCTCTTCCGGCAGCTCAAACAACTCTTTCACGTTTCGAAAGAGACTCGCGTGAATCTCCCGGTCGAACAGCCGATCGTACACCGCCTCGAAGCATCCGTACTCTTCAAGGGCGGCCACGACATCGCCACGAACGGAGTCCCAAGAGGCGCTTCCGGGGCTCAAATCGGAGCGGGAGAAATCGACTTTCGGAAGCTGATGCTTAGCAGGATTATCAGAAGTCATTTTGGCAGACCGCGTTTTTGTCTTCCGAAGTTGCTATGTTATACTCGGTTGCTTGGCCTTCTCGACGTGCTTTAGAAATGGCGATGCTTCTTTGCACTTATAGTGGCTGTATACCTAAGAAGACAATTACATGTACAAACACATAATAATTATATAATTCTTAACGTCATCCATGACGCGTGCTGCTCCTTAATTAAAATTATGCATGGTTTAGGGCAGCGTTAGTTCTGATGAAACGCTGATTTCTTTGCACAAATTCTTCACCGATCAGCGTTTTCTACATCCGCCATGTTAGTCCCGAGTATCCAGACACGTTCTCGGCCATCACGGAGCTGAGTCTCGTGCCGAAATCTCCTGCGTTCCGCGGTGGGTTTTGGCTTGTGATGAGAAGACACCGCTATGGAGCCGACGCATTCGCTGGTGACGATCATGTCGGTCAATGTAGATCGAGCCTATCCTCGTTAAAGACATACGAGGAATCGAAGTAGGTGGGCGTGTGCTAGCAGAAGAAAAGATGCTTGACGAATCCGGGCGAGGACTGGATCATTTATTTAACGACGAGGGGGGCCTGCTATCCATACAGATCAGTCCCTTCAAGCAGGACAATGCAGCATTTTTGGGGAAATATCGGCAATGATAGAATAATCCTCAATCTTGTCGAGGAAACATAGTAATTTGCGTTAGGTGCGAAAGAGCGACGACAAGCAGTAAATACCTTAAAAAAGGGGTCCGGCTAAGGATAACAGAGTTGTAATAATTAATTTCTGACGATCTTATGCCAACCACCGTTTTCTTTTCAATAGAGTAAAACGGGAGATTGATTTGGCCGGTTTCGCATTTTTTTTTCTAACTTTCCATCGTTCTGTTTTGGAATCCAAGCACTACCCTTCGGGAACAAAAGTCAAAACTTTTGCAAGATCCGGCAGGGACCCGACAAAATCAAGAACCCCATAAGAAGCGAGAATCTAGCAAACAAAATGAAGAAAAGAACGGAAAAATTCAAGTGCAGCCGACGAGCTGTGGGAGCTCCGAAAGCAACGGTGGAGGATAGGACCCCGTGGTGAGCCAAGCTGGAAGAGAGGCGATCGGCGACCGCTCGCCTTAGCGGCTCTGGCGGCTTCTTCACCGAGGAAGATCTCGGCCTCGAAACGCCCAGAACGACGGTGCCATTAACACCGCCATCGAATTGGGGTTGCCGCGAACTGCCGGGCTGCTTGTCGAGGGGTTGAAGGTGGAACACATGGACGTACTGCGTGGAAAATTGTCAAAAAAGTTTTAAACCTGTTGTATGATGGCTTCGGCGGTTCTTAATAGTCATTTTAGTCAATTTTAGCAAAAAATCATTAAATGTGACGGTCAACGCTGGTGGATTGCATAAAGTAAAAATTGATTAATATATTAAATTAATTATCTTCCTTTGTGAGATTTAGAGAATATACACACACCTATGGTCATAGGACACTTTTTTGAGTGCCGTGGTTGCTCTGTTTGTGAGGGATGTCCATAGGCGCCGGGTGTTTGGCAATGGGTTTTCGTGTCATTTGTACGGCGAAGCTTATTTGTAAATTACATCCAACAAGTATTAGTGTTCAAGTAAATTAAAACTTGTGAGTTTAAGATTTGTATAACTCCTTTGTGATATTTAGAGATTACTTAGCGAGGTATTGTAAGGCTAAACACCGCTTAAGTTATTAAGTGTAATTGAGTTTAGGAAATATTAAGAGTGTTTGAATGACTCAAGTATGATTGTAATCCCCGTTGTATCAATTAAACTATAATGGAATTCGTTATTACTCTCATTATAGACATAAAATGCTACGATCGGACAACTTGTAAGATTTATTTTCTTATTTGATTTATTTTATTATTTGATCGCTTGCTTTCACAACATTTCAAAATGCATTGATATGGGTCTTTTATTATTTTTAGTGGTGCGCACTATTGCGCGATTTTTTCCTAGAATTACTGGTGCAAAACCATAAGAAAACATGCAAGGAGGGGGATCGAGAACATGTTAAACTTCAGAATATCTTATCTCATGGAAATGTTCGATGCATTTAATTGTCCCTCCTATTTTCTAATTTTTTTTATCGCGTTAATTTAATATTTGCTCCCTCAATGATATGTATATCGGAATCTAAACTCTATGCCATGATTTTTTTTTTTCTTTTTGAACTAATTGAAGTGACTTGCCAACTTGTTGGCACGCGTAACATTAATCTTTCTTTTTTAAAACGAAAAGCATATACAAGTATTTTCGTTTTTTTTTTGTGGGTATTTGTACATAAATCTTTGTCAAGTGTTTTACCATGTGAACTAACTTCATATTCGTCAATCCATCGTTTCCTTAATGAAATTTCTATTTCAATAATATGATCATATAACAGAATATACGAAAACTATCCATAAATTTTAAGGTGTAATATTTTTCAATCGAACAACAACCAGAAGTAATATTAAATCCATACTTTAATAAATGGTAGGTTGAATGGAATAATTAATTGTTTTTGCTGTTGTGGTCCAGTTTGTAAAATATAGTTTATTTTAGTTGAATTTAAGGAATGGACGGTGTGACTCAACTACATATCCTTGTTCTACAACCTTTTCATTTCATTATATTTAGATGATATTATGACCCGGACATCTTTCGATGCATCGTCGAAAGATACTTATTAGAAACTACGAGTCCTCAAGTTCCAAATTACCAAATGAAGTTCTCCATCTTGAACCTCCATACATACAAAGAAACCAGGAAAGGAAATCAAACCAAACCCTAGTTTCCTTTTCTCACACAAGATATCGAGCTCTAAGAGTCGACTCAGATTCCCACCCTTCTTCGGTCTCGAGCACGCGAATTAATCGTACGAGATCGATTTCTTCAAAGGGCTTGAAAAGCAAGGGGTGCTGTTCATCGACCAGTTCTCCGGGGCACCGAATCACGCCTTTCATCGCCGAGAATAGAATGAAGGAGTACCTTGCTCGAGTCCCGCTCATCACCACCCTGTGCACCGGACTGTACAGTCTCCCATTGGACCATCCCTGTACGCAGAGATGGACGCTGAGTTATAACATTCGAACCAGATGCATTTGCTGTCGATGACCAAGCAAGAAAATGATCGATCTAATGAACCGTGCGGACACAACTTTCTTTGGATGTAAGCGGATCGAACAGAAACGACTTCAATAATTAACATCGAATGCATGAACTAAAGAAGAGGGGAGAGAGAGAGAGAGAGAGAGATGAAGTGTTGAATACTCACGTGGATCGCATCTCCCAACATGACTGTGAAGGAGGAAGCTGAAGGAGTTGCTCTAATCCACTGGCCATCCTTGGCCTTGATCTCTAGACCATTCACCTCGCCATCCTGACGAAGAATCGTCACAAAGCCTGTGTCGTTATGACTGATTCCGCTAACTTCCCGAGTCCCTTCTTTCTTGGGAGCTTCATATTTCGTCATCCGGAGGAGATGACCCGTCTTTTCGATGAGATCCTCGCGATATTTTTCTACTGGCAATTGCAAACCCTCCAGGATCATTCTCATCACCATCTTCCCTAGTTCTGCTGCTTTTGATGAATAGGACTGCACAATCTCACTGTATAGATCAAACCGCAAGCGAATTAGTAATTGCGTCGGAAAAGGAAGGAAGCAAGGAGAGTTGGAAGATCATGAGGTCGAAAAGTACCAGAATTTCGCATTCCCGTCAGGCCACATGAGGCCCGTGAAGTTCTGAATCGCCGGAGAGTCGAGGGCTCCCTCGAACCCCATCGCCTGATATCCTGGGGCGAAAGGGAGGCTGGCGACGTAGCCCCAGTACGGTCTCCTGGGGTCGGTGAAACCTCTCTTGGTCTCTTCCGGCAGATCGAACAACTCTTTCACGGCTCGAAAGAGACTCGTGTGAAGCTCACCGTCGATGAGCTGATCACACACCGCCTCGAAACATCCGTACTCTTCGAGCGCGGTCATGACATCGCCACGAACCAAGTCCCAAGACGGGCTTCCCGGGTTGAAGTCGGATATGGAAAAATCTATCTTCGGAAGCTGATGAGCAGTAGGATTATCAGAACTCATTTTGACATACAGCGGTTGTGTCTGCTACGAATTTCGGTGCTCGGAGTTCTCACCGTTCTTTAGGAGTGGCGATGCTTCCGTGAACATGTGAGCACTATATACACGCAAAGCGCAAATCGCAGCGCTCTTTGTTTGCATAAAACGGATGTATTAGCCATGTTCCGCTATTGCATGCATAAATGGAGCCAATCGCGGGACGGGACGGGACGGCACGGCTTATGTTTGTCGAATTTTTTACATCGGCTCGGTCTATGTAAGAGTAAAATCATCATCATCATTGATCATGTGGGTCTCACTATAAGGCTCCCATATTCAACGATGACGGTCGTCTTCATTTGTATAAATCTTCTTCTGAAGAAGATTCGCTCGTTAAAGACAAACGAGGAATCAATGTACATGGGACGTGTGCTAGCATGAAAAGATGCTTGAAGAAACCATGCCAGGGCTGATTAATTTGTATAACAACAATCATAAAAATATTTGTATCTGATGTGATAGAACAACGACGAGAAAAATTATCTCTAGCACGCATTGAGATAGAAAATACACTGCGAGCAGTCGTCGTAAATCGCAATGAGTCGATTAGATTTTGAAGAAGATGGTTCCGTTTAGATTTTGCTTTCTCGTCTGAATTTCGTTGGAATTAGATTAACTTTCCTACCTTCAATTGTAAAAGCTTTTCAGCCGTGTCTTCTTAGCTTTGTACTTGCTTTTCGCACTCCGTTAATTTCCTTTGGAGAAGTTTGTGTTCAAATTTAGTCATCGAGAAAGCACGGGCACGCATGAACCAATGCAAGTTCTTTGCAATTTCCATTGTTTCGTATCCAATTATTTACCCTGTCCATTATCTGCATAGTAAATTCGAATCCTACAAATTCCTTGAGATTTCAGCGCATATTAGAATAATATAATCCATTCACTTTTGAGCTGAAGTTAAAATAGTACTTTAATTGATCATGGATCGACATAAAATTGGCTTCAATTATAGAAGCCTTTGAGTTTCTAACGACTACAACTTAAAAAAAAAAAAACACGCATAACATGATGCAAATTAGGTAAACTTTGAAAGCGAAGACTATCACATATATTAATGTGTCTTATTAATCATTGACGCATGGTGCTCAATAACCAACCTTTGAAAGCCAAGACTTTTTGTTTGGTCATTTAAAAATGTTCTCAGCTATCATGGAGCTAATCGCATCATATGAACTTTATTTTTAGTGGAAAAGAATTAGTTTGGGTATCATTGCAGTTTGTATCTTTGGTGAATTGGTCACCCAGGTACATCCTCGCAAAGTAGTGGTCCGACATTTCATGTAAGCGTATTATAATCACGTTCATATCTGTACCAACTCAACGTTACCAACTCATCTTACCATAAATTATTGTAATTTCGATATCGTATGTTAAATAGTTGACTTACAATCAGAAAATGTTACATCTCGTGTCCAATATACCATCAAACATACCAGGACGGGTTGGATTCGGATTGTTTAATTTTTCAGCACGTCATATCCGTGCCATCCAACACCGCCAGCTTAAGTTAAGAAATCTGGTCTGCTAATTAGGTTATAATCTGGAGGAGTTAAAACTGACTATGCGAACATTTATGAATAGAAATTTTACCATCATGTATCAAACTCCCAAGCTTCATCTTTCATCATATTGCCAACCTTGATATGAAGGAAAGAATTAAAAATACCAAACATAATTTACACGTTCACCCTGTGCAATTAATTCATTGCAAAACATGCAAGATATCATCAAAAATATTAGATAGACTCGTACTATGAAGTTCAACGTACAAAAATGGCGTCCGCTGATTTCCTCTGTTTGAAACAGTTTAATTGTGATTTTATTAGTATGATGACATGCATGTATGTAATGCTATAAATGCTGTCAAGCAGCATGTCAATCTTTAGGCCTTTGTCACACCGAAATGTTCCACTTGCTCTGTTCGTCTGCGTAATTTTTTCTAGGTTAGTTACATAATATTTCAGAGCATTTCGAGACCTAGACTCTAGTCAACGCATTGTTTCTTTACCTCATTGACTTCACTTGGCATACTTAATATTTGCAAAAGGTATGGTAGTAACAAAGCGCACACAGGTAAATTTTTCGTATATGTAGCAGCCCATTTCTGAGATAGTACTCATTCATATATGGTTATACGAATACACGGAGCTCCTTCCCTTCATAAAATAATAATAATAATAATAATCATCTACTTGAATACGCTTGGGAGAGTCTGTATTCATCCAATCTCACTCACATTCAACTTCGCGCTCCATAACTCATCAACCTCCAGGAGCTAAAGTCATTTCACAAGTAATGAAACATGATGCACGGGAATGTGTTGTGTATATATCATATCATAGTGTTTCCAAGATTAACCAAGAAACTAGAAGAAAGGTTTCTCACTGAAGTTCATGTATATCACAAAACCTACTCTTTGCATACTGCACTGTACTATATGCAAGCTTTTAGATTTTTGCAACAGGGGCAAACTATGCTATATGCAAGCCCTTCAAGAGAAAAGGGTAAAGCCAAAACCCATTAAAAAGAGCTTTTCCCACAGTGGCATAATATAATCGAAAAAACTGGTATATATATGTGTATAACCAACCCAAAAAAGAAGGAAACAAGGAATGATCACCTCACTTCCAAATTTTGATGCACTTATCGCGACTAGCGGAAGCAATAAGACCATTGACACTTGATGCAGCTAGGCAAGATATCGGCTTGTTATGCGCATGGAGCGTCACTTTCTTGTTCTCAGCAATATCCCAGAGCTCCAGATTCTGATAACAATGACTCCACATCAGAAAAACAATCATCACCCGGACAAAGAAGCTGAATTGTAGGAAGTATTTTGCAGGGCCTACCAAATGCACATGCACACTGTGCGTTGCTTGTATTGGAGAGTCCACGTTCCAATTTTACACGGCCGTTACAACTAGCTAATGAAGTGGAAAAGAACAAAGAGCAATGACTTGCCTCAGAACAGCCGATGATTGCTGCAGACAGGTGAAAGGGATGAAAGACGCATGCATGGGACTTGTTCCCAGCAGAGATCAACTCATTAACACATTCTGCATTGCCACTTGAGCCAATTTTCCATACTTTAACCAAATCATCACTCACAGATGCCAAATGCTCGCCGGTAGAATCCCAGCAGATGGTATTGACAGTGCCTTCATGACCCTGCAGTAACATCATCATGTTGGCTATCAATTACTTGAACTTCTAACTGGTAAAAGTTCTCAGCAAGTATCGTCCAGCATGCCCCAAACCGAAAACAAAAACTGTTGCAGAGCATAAACCAAATGACCACACTCATTACATTCTCCTATTGCATCCATTCGTACAAGAATATTAATCAAAGGGTCACCTCAGTGAATCCTGACATAAAATATCATTGAGTTTTTTGCGACCATTCAATTTCCTCCAAAAATTGCACCCACATATACACAGTTTATCACTTCAACTTCTACTCATTGCCCCAAAATGAGTCCATATGCCTCACTGGAGTATCTCATGGATTGATGGGTTACATTGAATCTGTCTGGAAGATGTAAATAGTCATGAAGTTCAAACCATGGATACATAATCATGTGACAGCTTGTTCATGGAAAATGAAGACACTCACTGACATCTATTTATAATGCGGTACATTTGAAGGTCCAAGAACAGTCAACTGAAGAAATTTCTCACAAGTTGTGAATACGGAAATAACCTAAACTTGCTCTTTTAGTTAAGCATAAGCTACCTGCGGTCAAGGGAAAGGATACAGAAAAATAGTAAGTTTGATTAAACAAGGTTATAAAATGATTTACACCAATTTGCCACGGAAAAGAAATTGCATGGACAATACTGTTCTATTAGCTGCCAGCGGTAAAATTTCCTCCTGATATGTCCATAGAAAAATAATAAGCAAAGAATACCATCTTTATCAAATACAAAAACCCCACACATCAACATCCAACATGTATTAGCACAGTTTCCCCATCATCTTAATTAGTGCCGAGATATTAACTCCAATTATGAAGACTGAGCAAATTGGAAATGACCTGCAATTTCATCCTACAAACTTGAGTCTCCACATCAAGTATTGAAACAACATTCTTTGCAGCAGCTGCAAGAAACCTTCCAGCCTGAGGTTGAAATCTCATAAGGCTTGAACCGCCCTACATAATGGGGAGATTTTTATACAATTTCAGCCTGAGAATGCATAAGCTTTGTCATACAATTTTGTCAGAAACAAAAGCACCGATACTTAACCTTGATAATCCCCACACAGCGGCCACTCTTGATGCTCCAATACCGGATCTCAATGTTGTTATCACAGGAGCAGATGAGATCATCTTTCCATGGATGGAAGTCCAGGGACATAACGGCAAAAGAATGTCCAGTAAAAGTTCGAAGGGAATAGTCAGGCTGCAAATTGACATTTTAAACATCATCAACACGTGTAAAATGGAATTATGTGCACACTCGTCTCAATTGCTCCAATACAAAGAGGAAAATGCAACCCACAAGCAGAGCATGAAATCCACTGACCAGAAGTGCTTCAGAAAAGTATGTTACTTTTGTACAGGGGGATTATCTGAAGTGATGAAAATATTAAAAAACTCCACGCATTTCTACAATCTTGTCATCAACAGTGAAGTCACAGACAATAACACAGAATATCCTGTTGAAGAAGGAATCATAGATTCATCAACAGAACATGCTCTCAAAAAGGATTGGAGGAGGATTTATTCTTTGAATGCTAGAACCTTTTTGATGAATTCCAGCTAACATACACTATTGGTGACCTTCAAAAAATCAAAATCAACAGCAGTGATGATAATATAGCTCACTACCATCAGAGGAGAATGAACAGATTCCTCACGGTTCCCCAGGTATAAGCATCAAATATCAAAAGCCATCTGTAGTTTGGTAGGGAGTGGTTCATTAACATGCTAAAAAAGTCGGGACTGCCTTCATGAAACTAATATCAGCAGGAGAAAAAAAAATCAAAATGCAGACTGACATTATCAGCATCCCAAACTTTGACAGTTTTATCAGCTGACGAAGTAGCAAACCGAGGCATTCTTGGACTGAAGCGGGCATCTATAATTGAATGGGAATGCTCCTCAAGCTTTGACTTCAATCTAAGTGACCTGGTACACCAGAATGTTGCCTGAAGATCATAACAAGTCATATATCCTTTGTTTGGTAAGTTCCAATTAAAAGATCCCTTAATCAACATTCAACTGTATTTTGACAGTGCAATTGAGAGAACTGTCTCAATAGATGCGTTCATTTCAGAGGAAACCCTTGAATATTTTCATACCGTCTTATCATGTCCACCAGTTGCAAGCAGTTTCCCATCGTATGAGAAGTGACAAAATTCAACATCATTTGGACTAGTAGGAAGACTCTGGAATTCAGTAAGAGTGAACCCTAAACCAACAAAATAGAACATTAATCCTCAGGCGGCTCATCATTTTACAAGAGATTTAGTACAAGCAATTGAATGGTTGGGAGGAAAAACAGTGCCAAGGGAATCAGTAATTTGTCATACCTTTGCTAATAACCATTTCCCTAGTGGCTACATCTTCATAGCATGAGATAGACTCGTTTTTGTCTGCCAAAGATGCATCCAAAACCACATTCATTTGAGCCTACACAATATCATCACATCATTATTTTCCATGCAAGAGCAATTTACAATAACTTGCATGAAACAACTGCTTTTGTCAAAGAATAATATTGTCTACCATGTTCCCCATCACGTGGAATAAAATTATCCACACTCCTCTTCTTCTTCACTGACAAGTCAAATATTTTTATTCTATGATGTAAGCTTGTTTGATAAGATTTGGACAACGAGACATCATTTATGTACAGCTATATAGAAGCACAATATCAAAATGAAACCAATCATGTGAAGTCCATTTCAATACATAAAATCCAAATGCAAAGTACAAATAATACTGTATGGTGCTTACCAATCTGTTGGTTGCTGAAAATACTGAACCTGTAGCATCAGAGCCAGGTATGGGCAAAGGCAAAGAGGAATGACCAATTTGTGGCAAAGAAGGTACAGAGATATTGTCATCCAGCATCATGGTAGGAGGTGTTGAGGATATAAGAGGAAAAAGTCCAAAAGCATCTGCACTCCTCAAATGCTTTGCAGGGAATGAAGCTGAATCTGGCCGCTTTCTCTTTTGCGAAGCTTCTTTTTGTAAAGCCTTAATTTAAACATTGAACAAAAAAAATTTGATGAGATAAATTGCAATATATGTCAATTTAGATTTACAATTAATTTCATGATGATAATCTTCAAGTTTAATGATGGCTATCATCCAAATGCATGCACGATGAAGCTAAAGCTTTAGTTAAAAATTAATGTCGGAACATATGCAGCACAAAACAGTATTCCAGAGTCAATACACGTTTTGGAGAAATGTACCTATGATATATCTGTTTTTGATAAGAAAATAATTGCAATCTCAGAAGTTTGAAGGACAAGGAACTATTGCCACATCACTCACTGGCTGACCTGGTAATTTTCCTTGAAAGTCATTGGCCAGCTGCCATCAGCATTTGGACCTCCTGAAGAGATAACTCTATTTGGGCACAGGATAGGAATACTAGAATTTCGATATTGATGGTTCAAAAGTGAGCTCTGTGGATACTCCTGTTGCTGGTTTAACAGAGAATATAAATAAATGTCAGCAAGTGTCTTAGGTAAATAATAAACCTCATAAAAAGGCACAAATTGAACATTTCTTAGATGGACTAATTGCTAGTACAGAAAGATAATAGCACCTGCAATGGGACATCCACATTACCACAGGGAAGTACAGGATAACCAATCCGTGCTGTAGGCCGAACATTAGCAAGTACATCACCCGTATTATTCATCTGATCTATTCCAAAACCTAGACTCTGCTTTTGGAGAAGCGTCCTTAATATTCTGCTTTCTAAATCATGGACAGATGTTGTTGGTTGTGCTTGAGGCATCAATTGCTGCTGCAACTGTAGTTGACTGGAAGGATGATATGACTGCATCCAAGATTTCAGCCAATTGTTAAAGCCAAATTGATTCTGATTCTGTCCCTAAACAGTAGTTAAAGATGAACCAGATGGGACATGTCATCCATAGTATTAGTTATACCACATTTAAGCTACTAAGCATATCAGGCGAACAGTCTACCAAATTCGCCTAGCAAGGAAAAGATCATCTTGGATAACCTCTGCAGCAAGGGTTCTAGAACACCCTCTAGCAAGGACTTGTGGGCAGTTACCACTCTAACCCCAGGAATTAGCCTTTTGAAGTTTCATCCACTCATCTTCCCAACGCATGCAAAAGTAGGATGTCATACAACTCACACAAGATTATCTTCTATGTTATGTATCATGTCACTCTGGTATATCTGTTGCAATTACCCTGCTTCAGACAGGGAATGCGGGGAAAAGAAAAATGGTCTGTGAACCACAGGGTGATCAGTCAAGTCAATCCAGTAAACTCAATATGACTGAGGATCTTGGGAAGGCCAAAGAGATGTACAAAGGATTTGTGAGACCTTTCCTTGTCTTTGCAGGCTTCTATTGGCACCATAGGAGTTTCAGGTCAGATGGCTGCTGAGGAATTCAGTCTAGGCAACGCATCTACTATCCACAAGTCCACCGCACTTCATTAATGGCGGTGTCGTGTTCACATGAAGTAATGATAATTTAAAAATAGTCAAAGTTCTTCAAAGAGGTTTTTTTTTGCATTTTTCTAAATTTTCGAACAGAAGCATATGGGTTACAAGCTAATAAACAAACCATTCCAGTGGAGGGGTGTAAAACAAGAGTATTATTATGTACCCAATAGCATGGAGAAATGTTAACAGTTCCAGATGCAGGTACGTACATTTTGGAGAAGGAACAATAACAACTGTCAAGGATGCATGCAAACCCAATCTCATGTTTTTTTATACAAGCAAAATCCAGAATTGATCTAATTTGCAATTAAATACTTTGCAGTTAAACGGTAGACAATGCATATGGGATGGATCAATTTCTGTGTATTCTACATTACACAAATCCTAGAATAACACAAACAGAGACCCAAAATTGGGAACTCATTATGCTATACGAGGAATGGAGTTTGCACCTCGGCATAGGATGTAGCAGTGTTGGAGCGTTTCTCGTGAATTCTCGCCATATATATATCCCAGAAGACAGACCACCACTCAAACAGAAAACCACCGGGTGCATCTATAGCTGGAACAGATAATTTACGAGCATCAAAAGTTAACTGTGTAATTAATGATAGGATTTAGCATATTCAAGCTAAGAATAGTTTCCAACCATAACTCTTTCCTAATAGGTGATCTTGTCGTGATTGATTTTTAAGGCGGCCGCAACAAGTACATTGAACTCACCGATAGGGTGAGTCGAGATCTTCCTTTCAGCTAGAAATTTCTGCGCGGTAGCATGCAAGTTTCTTTTACAAAGTAATCGTAGACATAGACGTCTAACCTGCCACAGAAACAGGAAGAGCTCCATGACTTCTACAGTGGAAAACAGAGGCAGTCTGAATGACAACAACTCAATAACAAACGACAGCTACAGTAGTTCTCCAAGAACATGCAGAGAGCAAAACAAATTAAACTTCCACCAATTAAAGCAATAGCATTTTTCTCGTTCTTCTTATTCAGCGTGACTTGTTCAACAAGGAAATCACTGAAAAGGGGGCAAAAAGAAAGAAACAGCCCTCGGTCCTTTTAGTGATCTTGACAAGGCAAGAGAATCTCTATAGTCTCTCTCTCTACGCAAGCCAAACAATGAATGAAATCACCCTTTTCAACGCCCAAATGACCGTAGTCAGCAAGTGCATTAGAAATGGCATGTTTCAAAATGGTTCCAAAACTTCAAAAGATACGAGACAAAAACCGAAAGACCCAAAATCTGCCAAAACGAACGGAAGCCTCTCACCACGCCATTAACAAGACGATCACCAAGAACAAGAAATCAGAAAACGAGGACATGAAAAACGACCGGCGCCACGACAGCCTCCGCAAGCGAGCGGCCGCGAAGCGAAGCTGCTCTGAGACGAGTGGACGGCACGGCATGCAAGCAAAGCGACGGCGCGAAACCCAGAAACCGAGGCCCGAGCAAGAAAGGAAGGCAAAAAGCAACCGGAGCCGAACAAACGCGTGGAGCACTCACATTTTCTCAGCGTCCCACTTGGATTGAGACATGACTCCCGCCGTATCACGCCAAACTCTTCACACCCACCAAAACCCTTCAAGAGAAGCACTCGAAAAGAGAGAGAACAAAAACCCCACGAAACGAGAGTGCCCCCCGGTGAACGTTTCTCCGCCTAAGAAGAAGAAGAAGAAGAAGAAGAAGAAGCAGAAGAGAAAGCGCCGAAAACTCCCCTCAGAACGTGCCCCCGAGCATCACGGAGCGAGTAACGGACGCAACAGCGAACCCCCCGCCTCGTTTTCCTTCGCGGTTGAAGGGCGCGCGCCCGTCTTTTGTCGCGGTTCAGTCAGCGGGAAAAGAGGACACGCGAAAGCGAGCGAGAGCGAGCGAACGTCATGGGGATCGGAGCGGATTAGAGAGGGGGAGACGCCATCATTGTCGGGGTGCGCGAAAAGGCCTTCATCATGCAGAGGATAATGATGGGGAGATAGAGAGAGAAGGGCCCGTTGCAGGAGGAGGGAGGAGGACGGCCATGTGGAGCTTCGTTCGCAAGTCACGCGGGTTATAGCGTAGTGACTGTAGTGTGTGTGGTTTCTGTTTTCTGGGATTTGACAGTGAGACCACCGGCGTGTTGACCCAGCATGGGAAAGCCAGGACTTTCCGGAAAATGGAAATGCAAATTCCATTTCTCTCTCTCTCTCTCTTTTTCCCTTTTTTATTTTATTTTATTTTTTTTTTGCTTGAGTTGCGTCTGCGGGACAGATTGGAAAGTGGCCCTGTTGCCTAACCTACCGCTGCCGGGGAGTCATAAAGTATGTGGCGACGAAAGAGAAAAAAAACTAAATTAAATTTTTGTGTTTTGAATTTTCAATTTTCAGTATAAAGGTAGGGAGATTATTTGGAATGTTGCCAAATATACATACATGAACTTTTTTTTTAATGACCATGGTGGTAATCGGCCCATTGTTACTTGCCACGGTTGTGATGAGTAAATTCTATGCCTCTACTACTTAGGAGTGTCAATGGTTCGGTTCGATATAGGTTTTTGAAAAATCGAATTGAACCGTTAGGAAATTTTTTTGAATAAAACCATTTTGGTTCGGTTCGGTTCGATTTTTGATTTTCAACTTTTAGTTTTTAGTTTTTGTTTTTGCATTTGTTTTTTTTTTTTGGTTTTTTTTTTCTATTGTATTTCCAAGAAATAAGTCCTTATTGGTTTGTCAGTAACCAATAAAAACTGAATCAATAAAAAAATATTTCGGTTTTTAATGAAAATCAAACTGAAAAAACTGAATTTTTCTGATCGATTCGGTTCGGTTTTCAGTTCGATTTGGTTTTTGGTTCGGTTTTTTACTCTCCTACTGCCACTGCACTTGGGAAGTGTGACATGAGCATGTGAGGATGGATTCGGACTACGCATTTGAAAGATGAGATAAAGCAGTATTGTCATACATGCATCACTTCGTGGGGGCGAGGAGTGTCGTGATATTCACAAATATAAATCTAACCAAGTTCACTTGGCTCGAAATATTTGAACATACGAATGTATGACACTGCTTCTGATTTTTTAAGATTAAATTTTATTCTTTTAAAAAATTTAAAGAAAGAATTATTCTTTTTTTTTTGCCAGTTTAAGAAAGAATCATTCATAAAGGCAAAAAGTAGAAAAATTCCGACACAAATGGAAATTCAAATTTGAAAGGTAGAAGATACACATGAGAGATTTTTCATATTTTTCTCGATTCTCCATATCTCTCAAAATTGTACATAGTATCTATTCCGATTAATTATGATATTATAATTTTTAATTCTTATTTTATTATCAGAAGGAAGCAATTTTAAGGAAATTTTGCCTGAACTTGGTTCACATTGCACTTGATGTACACTCGAAGCATATCCAAAACATACCTCACATCTTCGTGTCATTCCCTTTCAATTACTACTAACATCCGAGTCAATTTTCAACATTGTTGCGACATTGTCTACGCAATAACCACGTCAGCTTGTTGTTGTGTAGCCTCACGAGTCAGTAGGTTCTCTCTTCAGCATATTGAACCATCCCTGCAATCTACGTGGGCATTTTCTTTTTATTCTGTTCTTCAAACTATAGTTGAATTTATGTTTTGCTTGATTATTCATAACTCTTAAGATCGTGCATGTATCTCTCTTGAATGTGCGTATTATTGATTGATTAGAAAATTTTAAATAAAAGCTTGAAGTGCTCTCAATTTCTTAAACGAGAGCATAAAGTGAACTTTGTTTCAAATAGGGGCCTAAAATGCCCTTATTTTCTCAAATAAGAATCGAAAGTGGCCATGTAAGTCCTAAAGAATGATTCAATCTCATTGGCTGATCAAGGGCATTTTCATCCTTTGTATTTTTTTTAAATTCATTTTTCCTTTTTTTATTATAAAAACAAACTTAAAAAAGAAAAAAAAAGGCTAAAACTAAAAAGAAAAATACAAGCCGAAGTGCTAGCCAGCCCTGCTTGTGGCTGTTGCCCAATCGCTAGTTGGGTGTCAGCCATGGTCGGTGATGTTGCAAGCACCTCCACAAGGGCCAATAATCCCTCGCGAGAACCGAGAAAGGGTCGTATGTTAGAAAGGCAAACAAAAGCTCGATACCTTCTTTTAGGAGATCGTCAAAAGGGAGCCTAAATCTGAACTCGATAGGACCCATTTTTACTAAAAAAATTAAGTTAATGAGTTATGAGTCAACTAAAATATATTAATTATTATGCACCTAAGGCAGTGGTAGGATGAGCGAGAGTTGCTTTGAGTGATAATTGAAGGTGGGTGAGTGTATGAGGGATGAATGTTGATAAATAGTTACGAAATGAGGGATGGAATATGATTGCAATCAATGCTTACAGGACATATCACCAATCGAGGATCAAGATTTTAGATAGACGAAGCTCTCCACCAAGGCCTGCAAAAATCACCAACTTAGATTACAGGACTTCGGGATTGAAGAAGCTCACCACCAAGACATATACGAAAACCACCAGCCGAGGATATAGTGCTTCTTTGGCTCACCATCGAGGAAGAATCCACTTCCAAGGATACATAAATCAAGAGTAATCCATTCTCCAAAAATATTTGCTCACATAGAGGACGGTCTCAAATGTTCATATACTGAAAATTTACTGTCTTATATTTGAGAATTCGCCTCATTATATAGAGGCATAATTACATAGAAAATGGACTAGACATTGAACACAAGAAACTACCTAATTAATTAAAGACATAGGAACTAAAAAAGAATAATAATGACCTAAAAAACTAGAAAATGCATTAAAATATCTAGAGACTTGCACTTTGACTCTTTGAAAACTACAACACATGTAAGACTCACTAATGAAACTTGACAAGACACAAAGTAATTAAAATAGACTCTAAATTCGTTCTTCTCCTTAGGCAATCCAATAAACATCTTTGAAGATTGCCAAACAGCAAAGGAAATTGTCCAGAATAGCCTCAGGTTACTAGATAGTCAATTATTAGCCTCAAAATCAATAACAAGCTTGTAAATTGATATCGACAACAATGAAATTGACAACTCTCTTGGATAATCAACATTTTCAACTTGAATCAATCGACAAAGCCCAATCCTCCCGCATCAGCACCACATCAATTCTTTGATGTAGGATTTTCTAACGCAACTCATAGATATATCCTAACAATCCCCTCACGTGTGAGTTCAGTGTTAGGTCTACACCTCTTTAATTCAAGCATCCTTTTGTATCAACTTCCTACAAGCTCACATTACTACACTACAACGCCCACCAACTTGGGAAGGGCATTTTTAAGATGTGTGTGTGTGTGTGCGCGCGCGCATGCGTGCGTGCGTGCGTGCGTGTGTGTGTGTGAATCAATTCATAAAAATACCTTTTGATGTAACGACAAGTTTAGTATTAAAACTCTAATGTTAAGTGTCCTCGGGTGAGAGCACTACCAGGATATAATATATAAGGAAAGTGTCCACATGTATGTCAAAAGATAAAATTGTGAGACTCAATATAAATCGAGTCAAAGTAAATAATACCTCAAGTGAGTTAATTCGGGAATGTCACACATTGCCCTTCCAAATAAATTGGAAGAAAGCATCTCCTTCTTAAATATTTTTCTATGCCTTGCTTCAAAGAAGGGGAAAGAGAAGAGATGAAAACAATTTTGTGAACAATTTTAGAAAAAAATTCATCTACTTTTGTTCACATAAAAATTAAGTTCTTGAGATATTCCCCTCCTTTAAAAAAAAAAAAAAAAAAAAAAAAAAAAAACATTGTCACTTGTAATTTTTAAGATTTTTTATAATTAAAATATTTCTCATTTTTAAATTTAAAGAAAGAATAGCTCATAAAGCTAAAAAGTAGAAAAATTCCTGCACAAATGGGAATTGAAATTTGGAGGATGTTAGAAATATATATAGCAGATTTTCTGTGTTCTCTTTGATCCTCCATAACTCTCAAAATTGTACATAAATCTCCATTTATTGTATTTATCCTAATTTATTATAATTGATATCAAAATATTTTAATACCTTAAATAATCATCTCATATTGTCCCATGTACTTTTATTAGAACACACAAATATATATAAGTTATACAATACTCTCTTTTGCATATTCTTATCTTATTATCAAAGCGAAGCGATTATGATGAAATTTGGCGTGCACATTGCACCAAATTGCACACTCGAAGCATGCCTGAAGAACATATTGCATTTTGTTTCATTCTCTTTTTCAATAACGACTAACATCGGTTACAACATTTTGTCATCACGCGGCCTGCGAGGAAGCCATGGCAACGCATAACAACCATGTCAGCTTCTTGCCGTGCAGCTTGCATGAGTCAATGAGTTCTGTCTTGAGCACACTGAACCATTTCAACAATCCATCTAGGCATTTTTTTTTTTTGGAATATTTTTTTTAAAACTACAGTTGACTTATTTTTTTAAAACTATAGTCAACTTCTTCTAAATGTTAGAAATATAAATTTTGGAGATTAAGCATGCCTGAAGAACACATTGCATTTTGTGTCATTCTCTTTTTCAATAACGACTAACATCGGTTACAACATTCTGTCATCATGTGGCCTATGTGGAAGCCATGGCAACACATAACAACCACGTCAGCTTGTTGTCATACAGCTTACGTGAGTCAATGAATTCTCTCTTGAGCACACTGAACCATTTCAACAATCCACCTAGGCATTTTTTTTTAAACTATAGTTGACTTAAAAAATATATATATATATAGTTGACTTCTTCTAGATGTTAGAAATACATATTTGGGAGATTAAGCATGCCTGAAGAACACATTGCATTTTTTGTGATTCTCTCTTTCAATAATGACTAACATCTATTACAACATTCTGTCATCATGTGGCCTGCACGGAAGCTATGGCAACACATAACAACCACGTCAGCTTGTTGCCGTGCAGCTTGCATGAGTCAATGAGTTCTCTCTTGAGCACATTGAACCATTTCAACAATCCACCTAGGCATTTTTTTTTTGGAATATTTTTTTTTAAAACTATAGTTGACTTCTTCTAGATGTTAGAAATATATATTTGGGAGATTTTTCATATCTTATTTGATTCTCCATGACTCTCAAATGTGTATATGAGCACATATCTCCATTGATTATGTATATCATGATTGATTTAATTGATCATAAATTTTATTACCTTCTTGTTGACACCCAAAAATGAAAAAAAATATATTTGATTGACATGACAATCAATGGCACACCACCATCTCTAACCGTCCTACATTCCGTACCACCGCATCAGCAATTTCCAACAAATATTAGCTTAAAAAAACTAAGTTGGAACTTCACTTATGGGTTTAAGACTAAATTAGCAAGATTTAAAATGTTCGCATGGAATTGGTACCCGTACAATACATTGGGTCTCATTAAATGATTTCTCTCTTGTATGAAATACAATTTGTTTATGATGTAGTCAGAAAACTCAAAATAAGTACATCCATTGAGGTGTTGTCATGTACCCTGATCTTAGTATCCCCATCATTTCTTTTCTTCCCACTCAAAATAAGGTTGGCAAAACTGGAAGTGATTTAACCTCAATATTGACTGAGTGGTTCACGAATCCAGCAGTAATACACCACCTCAGTTAGGGATCACATATATGCCGACAGAAAGAAAAAATGTACAAAATAATCAGTATATTAGCAATAGATAATTATGTTGTTTTGGATTTGTTCCTTAGCCTAATCACCGTACACATATCAATAAACAAACACCTCAGCTCTGCCCAAATTGCACTGTTAAAGCGAATCGCACTATCATCTGGGGCCACAGCAGATATTATTAAATGCGTCGAGAGTAATATGCCCATACATATGAACTGTCGGATCACATGAGTCGCAAAAGTTGGTGTCTACACTAATACAATAAAAATTAGCACTCAAATAATTTCACTATCTATTCGAGTAAAGACGCATTTTATTTCGCAAAAAATAAATGATTTAGGAAACATAGTTCTAAAAATGATTGCTTGTATCACTTACAAATAAAATTGAACAAAAAATATTTTTATTATTTATAAAAATGTTAAGACATAACAACCGCCTGCGGTGGCCCAATTGGATAAAGCTCTCCTATGAAACTAACGAAAGTGGAGGGGGTCGAATCCCGCTGGCCGCAGAGGATCTTAAGCGCGACGTCGGGATGGTGGGTCCTCCGCTAGCGTCGCTCCAGGGTTTACCCATATTTCTACCGGTGTACGGGGTTCCTGGTATCCAAAAAAAATATATATATATAAAGACATAAATTGTTATTAATAAAAACATTTCTCATTAACTAATTATTTCACGCGGTATATGCGATTTTGTTTAGGAAAATGTTTTCCAAATAATTTATTTTTTGCGAAATAAATGGAACCTAAAACTCGGATAGGTAATCAACCACTATCTATTAATTTAGTTTACCATTTATAAATCCAAGACCAAATATCAAAAATTTCTCTCAGGTCAACTTACAAACACCTAAACAAAGCCGATCGTATTTTGATACCATGACAGATCTAGTCTTTTGCTTCTGAGAATATTTCTATAGCTGCATGCTTTGTACTTTTTTGGTTTCTAGGTTTTGTTTTGTTTTGTTTTGCAGGTCTTTGTTTTGCTTCAAAGCTTCATATATTCGTCTCGTGTTTAATTATGACAAATGATTGAAATTTTCTTTTGAAAAAAAGTTAATAGGCACCTATAATTCTGAACTTCTCCACCCTTTCCAATTTCAAAGTCGCTACCAAAGACAAACATAGGTTAGGCAAAAACAGTAATTATTGGTCCAATGAATTGTAACGAACCTATTGACCTACGTGGGCCAAACCCCGAGAATACTTTCGGCAATGACCATGTGAAAGGGAATCTTAACTTGCTTTCCAAGTCAGAAGCTTGCTCTCATCCAACGTAAGACACAGCCTAACTTACAGAGCCATGTCTGACTGATATCACCCGGACGCCAACTTCCCGACTTCAATGTGTTACAGATTCATTTTACGTTGTCTCCGGCCCGTGCCAAGCCTCTCGATCGCTCAATTAACGTGAAGCTTGCCGCCATCCAATGCGACCATCTATGTCATCAATCACAGAAGGAAAGACTTCCGAGCTTCAGGGGTTCGCAACATCCGAGGGACAAACTGAGGTCATCTGAGGCACCAAAACTTATAGATGCTATAAGTCTATAATCTTACATTATGTTCTGTTTAGACAATATATTGCAAGCCAGTGTTGCTCGTGGTAGATAAAGAGAATTGGCAAACATGCTAAAACATCGTAGCACGTTGTATGCACAAACAACTCCTTGAGATGCGCGAGACCTGTTCCCAGACCAAATAGGAATATAGAGGGTAGACCGCCGGAGTATCAAATTCAACATAGAAAAGTTCACGTCAAACCAAATTTATGACAACATATATCCATAGAAAAGTACGATGCAGATGCAACATTGGCCCGACGATATTTTACCTGATGTCTCCAAACATAAAACACAGGGCCGACCCTTAAAAGAAGCAAGTAATTACTTTATTGTGTTGAAGCTCAAGCTGACTTCAACATAAACTAGACTTTAAGTCTTCTATCTAATTCTTCAGACCGCTTGAGCATATGGAACTGTGCATACTCAGTTCCAGACACATCAATTGCTCAGACTCAACCACATCACATCACTCCTCAAGGGATTATTCTCATCAAACACCATTGGCACAGACCAGAGCCAGAGTTGTAGCTGGAGCTCTCAAGTTTCTGACAAGCTGAGCCAATATAATGCATCCCGCATTGGAAGTTGACAACACCAGAGAGATGACCAAACTCATCACATTCCATCGGACAGAAGCAGTCATGACAATTTAGTTGAACAGCATGCACCGCATCCACATTTTATCAACTCTTCAGATAATATAATAAGCCCCAACAACTGATGATCTCCCTATCCAACATATGTTCACCATGATCACCAGAAGATGCACCACATAAAAACCTGGCATTTTAAATATGTCCAACTTCCTCCAGATCAACTTCTGCTTCAAAGCTTGGTTTACAGTTCAACTGATACAAGTGCAGCCAAAGTCAAGAAGAGAACAAACTGAAACAAAGTAAAAGGGAACAATGCTTGCGATTATAAGATTGGTCCACAAAATTAAAACACTAATGCTCAGTTTGGAAAGCTAGAGAAAGGCGAGGGAATGAGATTCTGTGTTGAAAATTTCAAAAATTTTGGAATTCGTGAGAATGGAGAGGAGGAGATTGAAAATTTTCCCTCATAATTTACATTCCCCCACCTTCCTTTAGCTTTCCAAACAAAGCATAAGTGACGTGGCAAACTCATTGGATATTGAATATGACTAATTAGTTTCAAAGGCTACCAGCAGTCTGTCACATCTCTTACTGTACCAATTGTGGGAAGAAGTCTTAGTAAACCTTCTAATTAATAAAAGGAATGCAACTCTCTTCGTCTAACCATAAGGTTAGACAGAAAAAAGAAGGCTCTGGCCAAGCAACTGCATCAAACAAATGCAACAAGTTCTGATTTCTCCTACGGATAAACAATGCCAGCATCATCCACTTCAGCATGCAAAACCTTGTTTCCCATGGCATTTAGTTTTTCCTTGGATGTCAATTCACAATATCTGGTTAGTATAGCTAATTGTTCAGAAAACCGATATGGCTTGTCACAGATATTGGCTATATTAAAAAAAAAAATCTCCCCTTGTCTCTCTGGGGAGAAGGGGGGTTGTTAAAATGCTGGGGAAGCTTAAATAATTTGGGAGAAAGAAATCTCACTTGGTAAGTACAACTTCCCATCTAAAAGCCAAGGCCATCCATTCTCCAACACAAACTTAGCATTGAGAGATCCGCCTAACTGGAGTTTAATAGAGCAGAAGAAGGGTGACGGTATTCACCAAAATCATTCATTCCTGATAAAAAGAAGAAATTATCAGTCTAGCTCTAAATAAGTTTATCAGATCAACGACAAGATCCAACAGTCACTGAAAACTTAACATACCACTTGATGCTGTTGCATTGACCTCACACAAAAGGACGACTTGTCCAGACTGATCCTTGGTACTGCTCTGGCAAAGGACCAAGCTGCGGGTTCCCATTAATTATTTGCTGAGGTTGCTGCATCTCCTTCTGATGTTGTGGCTTTAGACGCTCCAAACTCTCATAATCTTGCCAGCCTTTCTGAATTTCCATTTGGTGGGCCATAGGGACCTGCTTTCC
Organism: Eucalyptus cladocalyx; assembly: GCA_017140615.1. NCBI lineage: Eukaryota > Viridiplantae > Streptophyta > Magnoliopsida > Myrtales > Myrtaceae > Eucalyptus > Eucalyptus cladocalyx. The sequence goes on from CM029518.1 coordinate 45,001,566, forward strand.
AGGAAATGGGAAGCTGACTGTCCCAATTGAAGCAGCACTGCTAGTTATCTGTGGGGAGTTTGCATGAGATGGGTAACTAATGGGATTATGCCCTATGCCCTTGATTGCTGAAGATATCTGATACCCATCCAACCAGCTATAGTTATCCAACATTTGATTCTGACCAGTCAAGTCTAAACCTGAAAGGGGTCCATGTGTTTGCTTCGGAACAGCATTAAAACCAGGGGGAGGACCAATATGTCTGAGGGGCCGAGCAACGGGATTCTTCTTCAAACCTACAGGAAAAGCAGATGATGGTTTTGCAGTCAAAGCATCAACACTCACTCCAGAAGAATTGGCAGCATTATATCCGGATGAAGGAAGAACAGCTTCTGGAGTATTTGCCTGATTCAAGAAAAAACCATTGCTATTAACAGCAGGCTGTCTAATGGAAACTGGATGGGCCGCAGGAAAAAAGTTGACGGTGTTCTCTTTAATCTCAGGTTGTGCAAGATACCCATTCTCCAGCATCCTTAGATCTTTGAAGCTATTGGAAAGCAAAGTTTCTTCTGTCAACCAATTTGAAGTATGTGATTTGATAGGTTGCAGATTACCAGCCGAAACAGGGTTCCATGAAAAAGCATCTGACGCAGTCACATGTGGAAAATTATCAAGAGGCACTGATGTAGAAGCAATTGAAAAGGGTTGATGAGTTCCAAAGTTATTTTTCTGGGGCTCCGACATCCCCAAAGAAATGAAATTTTGAGGAGCGGTATCTGTTTGCTTCTCCACCGCCATAGGCTGAAAAACAATCTCTTCATCCTCATCTTCCCCATCCACATATAGCTGAGAATTCGACAGAGGTTCTTCAAATTTTACAAAAGATGGTCCTCCATTTTCTAGCACCAGATCATTTGCCTTAGGAACATTAAAATTGGGAGGAATGTGATCTTCTCCTGACATTTGAGACTCAACACCAATAACAAATTTCTTCACTTTTGAGTCATACCAAACCGTTTTGTCATTGATTTTAACCACACCAATGAGCACTTTTCCTGCAGCAAGAGTTCTTTTAACACGAGCACTTTTTTCCTTGTGCCCTTCACTTCCAAAAGAATGCTTCCTAGTAAAATCTAAAATGGTTTGTGCAGGAATTAGAGGCAGAAATCCTTTTAACTCAAAATCTTCCCACAAAGCAAGCCGGTTTCCAGTTTCTCCTTCTGCATATTTGCTCATGTTACCAAAACAACTTTCATCTTCAGAGTCATCTATGAACATTGACCCTATTGACAAGAGCTTATTCATAAGAGAAACATAATAGCTCCAGAAATTTGATCTAGCAGTTGCCTGCTTCTCATCCTCGTCGCCACCTGTGGCAATGTCAGGACAGGATGCCAACCATTCTACAAAAACCAAAATGCCAGGTAAGAGGTAACTCAAGGAAGGATCACAGAGTTGTTCGCATCTCTCCACAACATGCCCCATGATCTCAAAGACTGCAGTTAATGCATTTTGCAGCAGCACAGCACGCTGAACTATTTCTGCATAAGTCTGGCCTTCGCTCTCACGTTTCACATTATGGATGGTATATACAAGGATAGCCACAAGTCTGACCAAGAAAAGTCCATTCTCAAAAGCATCTTTTCCAAAATTCATCTCCTCTTCTGGCCCGGAAGACAGAAGATCACATAAACCAGTGACAACCAAAGAAAGGACTTCCGCAAAGGTCTCCAAGCTACACAATGAATACCACAATAAACAGCAAATACAACACATAAATAACAAAACATATAAGCATCACCAATTAGCATTTACCTTGTTCGAGTGAACAGAATCCCATTTAGTCGCACAAAGCGGATACAAAGCGATTTGTAGGTATCATGGGCGTTGGCTTTACTTTCCTTGAAAGTTGCAGCTTCAGCAACAGTATCTTTAGATCCAACCTTGGCTTGCCGTATCCTTCCTTTTCCAGCAGGCCGCATTGTAAAAGTTTTAGTAGCATCTCCATGTAGTTGAGAGTAACTCTGACGATTCTGACAATTACAAAACATGTAGAACCATAAATGTTAAAGTAACTATTTCAAAATTTCCATACATCCACCAACACAAAGCTCCATGAATCAGTTCTCACAAAAACTCAGCATGCCAATGTAACTTAACAAGCAATTTCCAAGCAAATTCACTCAAGCACTACAATCTTCATCATACAGCTGACCATATCTATACAGGCTTTTTTTCAATTTAAGGTAAAAAGCAGTCAACCCTTGACCAATTCCCCTAACCACCTCCCCCCAACCCCCCCCCCCCCAAAAAAAAAATAAATAAATAAATAAATAAAGAAGCAGTCACCTATGCAGATACAGCACTATTCCCGGTTGTCTAATGCAAAATCTTTTACTCAAAATCTCATCATTGAAAAAGCAACCACAATGACTGAATCTGGATTCCACAATTTCGGAAGCTAAGGCCCATCCGAATAACTGACGAGGAAAACCACTTAAGGTGCATTTATCCCCCTTCAAGGAAAAAAATATATATTGTCTAACCCAAATGCATTACCAACTCACTAATGTCCGAGATTTGCTTTTAGCATCTGCTTTATAGTTGAGAACAGCAGAGTCACAGATCCTACCATCCACTCAGCAGAGTACAATCCTGATCATGAGCAGGACTAATCTCATATGATCTGAATGGGATCGCTTTTCTACATCCAATACTAAACATCCCACTTTTCTTTAAATTTTTGGCTTTTCAACCACAAAATACCTATATAAAATCTAAAGTCCCAGAACTGTCATCCACCATGCTCCAAAAAAAAAAAAGCTTTAGGGCCCATTTGACAATAACAGAAAGAAAAGCAGAAGAAACCATGAGAGCAGAACTTGAGGGATGTGGTGTCCTTTTTCCTTTTAGACTGCCACTATCCAATAGTATGACAGACCAAACTATAACAGCTAAGTTAGGTCTAAAGTCTCAATGCCCAAGACCCATCAGGGTCTTGGGAAAAAATTCTAGATCCGTTTGGCACAGTAGAAAAAGAAAGGCAGAATAGGGCCACAAGAATTGATCTTGAGAGGAGCCATTTCTTTCTCCTGCACCACAATCTCCAATAATCTGACAGTCGAACATGGGGGTGTAATTGAGTAAAGAGCAGTCAAAACAGTTCAATACTGGAGGAGACTCCAGTATTCAAGGCGCCAACTCAATTTGAGCATGATTTTTCAAACTTGAGCTTGAATTCTTAAATAAACTGTGATTGAAAAAGCTAATATTTTTATTTACTTTTCTAAAAAAGCTAATATTTTTATTTAATTTTATAAATATGTACAAACCAGATAGATAAAATACACCTACTCGATTAGGCCTGCGAGATATTTGATTCGAGCATTTCAAGTTCAAAATGGCTTGAGAAAGTACTAAAACTTCAAAGGAATCAAGCCAAGAACGAGTAATTTGCATCAAAATCGATTAGCTCACAAGTACCTCAACTCACTTCCACCCCTCGTTTAATCCATTTCTATTGCATTCTTTTTCTTATCACACCACTTATTGATCAACATCGACATCTCCAGTTCTTCCTCTTTGAATTCTTCCTACCTATCTCTAGTGCATCTGATTATTGATTGTCCTGTCAATGTGCTGTATTATATAAATAGATACTTATTTATCTTTAATGCCCATTCAGTTGTCTTTATGATATCTCTCTCCTATGCACCTCAACTTCTCTCAAATTTTGAGCTCCACAATTAAGCCTCCTTTCTCGTTTCTAAATGTTCCTATGCAGATAATTGACTCTCTGTCTGCATAGGCGTCACAAGTTACTTAGCTTGTAGCACCCTATGATCCTTGATCAGATTCTCTTCGTGAATAAAACACTTAAGTGTGGATCTGGATCCTAATAATCTCTCTCAAGATGTGACACTATGGACATCAGAAAAGAAGATGCGATATGTGACATCTCTTGGACCAGCATGACATAAACTCAATAATTTGAGAAATCAAACCCACAAGATAGACTCAATAATTTGAGAAACTAAAACTTCAGAATTACTTCCATAGCACGTAATGAATGCATTTATCCTAAGGAATACCTTTTCAAAGGCAACAATCAAGTTGTCCCTTGCTGTTGAACAAGGGTTATCCACAGCCAAACTCCGGAAATATCGATAAATAGTTACCAAATCATCCCCAGAATACGAAGCCAATATAGCAAGCTGCAGAGAAAGCGATTTGTTAAGCATGAACATCCAGACAGCACTAGAAAGTCTAGCAATTCACCCCGTCAAAGTTTTGTTGGGTTATTGATTTAAAACCTGATGATGGGGGTTTCCAACAGACGGCCAAAGAGATGCAGCTTGGAGATAGTAACTGGAAGCTGCTGCAAACTCACGAGCTTTCGAGTCAGGTTCTCCATACAGACCTTTGTAACGTGCAAGGTCACCTAAATAAATCAAGCAACGGTGACAGGAAATTAGAACTTTTTTCACATCAGCAGAATTTTTTCCATCTTTCTCATACAAAAGTCCATTGTCTGCATCCTCAGAGAAGTAACCGAGAGGGAGACCATACTTTGATCTGATTTTCAAGATCAGATCATGATAGAAACCACTTGCTTCAGAGAGAAAAGTCTTAAACTGCAGTCTTATTTTTGTTATTCGGTCAGGTCGAGAGGAGGGTCCTTTCCCATTTGATGCTGCATTTGAATTAGCTGATGCTTGAGCAGCAGTATAGTGTGCTCTCAATTCCTCAATTCTCTTGTAATGCAATTGCCACAGAGCATGCTCGATATTGTGCTTCTCGGAAAATGAATGATCCTCAAGGATTATCTTTTCATAGTTCTCACGCATCTGTTGCCATATATTCGGGTCAGATGGAATTCGTGCCTGGGCAGACTTTCGACGCCTATTGTCCAACTCAATGTTCTGCACAAAGAGAATAAGTCAAAATGCAAGTACACGGGCATAGAATACATATGCAAGTAGGTGGAAAAGCACCTTTTCATAAAGACGACGTGCAGTCTCCCAGGATGGAGCAGGCATGTTATCCATCTCTACAATCATTATCCATGAAACATCAACACTATCCGCCTTCTTGTTTGCTTCAGTGCCATGCAAATTCAAAAAAGCGTGTAAGTTTAAAATGACCAAGAATATTCGATGATTTCAATGTACTACAAAAACAGCAATGCAGCGTGGCAGCTGTTTGTTGGGGGTTGAATGCAGCTCAAATTGCTAACTCAACAGAACTTCACACCGCGAAATAGCCTATCGCAATCCATCAAATGCACAAGATTCCAACACAACTTCCACGGCTCACCTACCAGTTCGAAAACCTACTAATTCGGGCGAACTAATAACGACAAACATCGTGGACCGAGCCAATTGAGCATGCATCGCGTATGACCATCGTTCTCTGACCAAAACAACCGCAGCCGCCACTGTCGCTAAAGCTCAAAAACTCGGCCGGACCGGATCGCCGGCTCTTCCCGCCGAACCGAATCGGCGAGTCCGTCCGCATCCGGGCCGCGATTTCCAGGCGATCCCCTCGGGAAGCAGCTCAGGAAACCGGCGGCGAAAAATCGCGAAACTTCCCCCCCCCCCCCCCCCCAATTTTCCCAGATTGCAAATTGAAAAACCGACAGCTTCGGGCTAAAGAAAATCGGAAAGACGAAAGATCGAAGCGCAATCGCGAGATGAACGGAAACCGATTACCTCGTTCGCCTCCGCACCGCCGGCCGCCGGCGAGTTAGGGTTTTCCCGAGAATCGCACCAGCGAGGCGAAATCCGGCACGGCCATGAGAGAGAAAGAGAAAGGAGAGAAGACGAGGAACAGCGATCTCGGAGCGACTTTCTATGGTCGTCTCACGAGGAGCCCCTCCCACCGACTCTGCCAGCCGTTGGATCGGCGCCAGCGCGATCTCGACCGCTCAGATCTCCTCTTTCGACCTCCTCGACCGGTTGCCTGTCGAGAAATCTGCGCCCCTCGATAGCTTTCTCACCGGTCAATCCGAGCCGTCCTTAATTCGAGAGGAGAAAAAGGCTAAAATACGAAAAATCGGAAAAAACGAAAGAAAAAAGGAAAAGAAAAATACTGAGGAGAGAGAGAGAGGCGGAGTTTCCGTACGTTGGAGCGTCGAAAGGTCCGAAACGACGAGTCGTCGCCGTGTTCGGCAGGTCAACACGTTTTAAAGTCAACACCTCGTCGCTCGGTTCGTCTGCTTCGGTTCAACCGTAATGGTCGGTCTTTTAATTTGTTTTGAATTTTGTGAAAATGGATTTACGCACTCTTCCGAGTAATTAAATAAAAAATTTACAAATTTTTATATATTTGACCATGGTATTACTTGTGATATGCACAATCAATGCTTTTAAAAATCATGTTACATCATTGTCAAGTATGCTTAATGTTAGATTTTTGTTATTGCGGCAAATGCTTTAATTCTTTATAAAGATTTTCTAAGAGTATAAAAATCCAACCGTATTTTTTTTAAAGGACCGAGCATGATAAAAATAGCTTTGACTGGATGAGATGCATACCATTCGTATTTAATGGTATTCAAAAAATACTTGGATTTTTTCATTAATAGCTTGAGTGCAATAAAAATGCATATTAAGGTTTATAGCCACAATCGGGGCAGCTCCAACCTTCTATTCTTCGCGGTTGGTATAGGTTACCACCAGCATATTGGCTTCATTAGATCACAACTACCAAACACGATCTATGTGGGTGGTGAATGGCGACAACTCTATCAATTTTACACATAAATGTCTTATCATGGCGCAATAATCACTTGAAAAAAAGGGGCCCTAAATACCAAAATAAATTATAAAGAAAAGGAAACATTACGTGTTATCTAGAGGTTTATACACATTGTCACCGCAGTTCTTCCTCCAAAACCTTTTAAAAAAAAAAAAAAAAAAAAAAAACATTACTAAATGTCAACATCGCATACCAATAGTTCAAGTTTTTGACTGTGAGAGAAAGGAGTTTTAAAGACAATGAAAACCTGTCACTTTTCTTATTGAGAGAGAGAGAGAGAGATTTCTCTTTGCAAGTAATGGGGAGATGAAACAAATTGCTTTTATGCTCATTTTGGTGAGACGCCAAATTCAAAATTCGGGTTTTTTTTAAGGCAATATCCTCTTATTCCTTTTTAGAGTTTAGCGATATCGTTATTTTAGAGCTAAGAAATCACATCTTGTTATTTTGTCATATGCATAAGAAACCAAAGAACGATTCATTCATATCAAAACTTAACCGATCATATTAAGGCATTCGGTCATGGTCAAATCGTATAATTATCTTGGATTGAAAATTGATCTGATTCATAATTTATGAAGACTTGTTGGCCCCGTTTGTTCAACTTTGGGGAAATGACTTTGCATTTCCCAAGTATCCTTGAGAGAATGAGCATTTTCGGAAGGGAAGTGTGTTTGGAAACTAATTTTTTGTGTTTGCTTTGCAAAGCTATTTCAAAGTAAAAAGAAAAAAGAAAAAAAGAAAAGGGAGGAGGAGATGCAGCTGGTGTCGTGGGGGTGCGGCTAGTGGCGTGGCGCCGGTGGTGGCGGGGAGGCGGTGGCGGTGGCGGGAGCAAATGGCTTTGAGGTCGTCTCGCGATGCCCTAAGTCGCACGGCCACAGGCGACGCCGCCGAGGTCGCGCGACCCGTGCGACGCCGCCCGAGGTAGAGCGACCCAGCGACGCCGCCCGAGGTCGCGCGACCCGGCGACGCCGCCCGAGGTTGCGCGACCTCCGGCGGTGTCGCCGGGTCGCTCGACCTCAGCGGCGGCGCTGGGTCGCTCGACCCGCGATGCCCGAGGTCGCCCGACCTCGGGCCACCTCGCCCGAGGTTGCGCGACCAGGTGAGGCATCCCGCAGCCGCTTGCGCCGAGCGCCGTCAACCGTGAAACTCGGCCGAATCTCGTGGGGGAAGAAGAATCGAACGGGGAAGAAGAATGAACAAGAACTCTATGGCATTTTGGAAATGGCAAAGCCGAAAAGCACCTTACCCAAGATTGGGCTTTCAGGCTTGTGGAATGCTCACATTCCACCAAGGAGCATTCGAAAGTTTTGCCAAACACAAAATTTTCCCCCAACGGGCTTTGGAGCCCAAAACCAAACGGCCGTTGTCAAGGTTGTTGCTCAAATGAGATTGAATCGACCCACACATGGCATAACTCTTGTTTTTTTGGTAAAATTTGTCGATTCATGAAGAGTTCTATCCATGGCATAACAATGTATAACATAGGAAAATAAGCCCTTGTGGTAAAAAGTTCTCTTTCATTATAAGACTTAATGGTGTGTTTTGTTCTATTTTGCACAATAGTCTCATTTGCGGTAAAGCAATGTCAGGGAAAAATCATCATTTTGTTACTCTTAGTGCAAGGATTTGATTCTTTTTTCTTTTTATGGTAAAATTTGTCATAGTAGAGTGAAATCCCAAATTATGATATTCTCATAAATAGCCAAAATATCTAATTGTAGTAAAATTTGTTCCATTCATGGAATCACAGGTTTCATGTTTGGTAATGTGCTTCATTTTTGTGGTGTTTGGTCAAATAAGGCAGTTTATGGGAGAAATTGTTTAATCATGATAAGAGTTCTTTAAATAGAGGGTTCATGATGTTTATCCACAAGTTATTATCTTGCACAAATTAAGGATAATTACCAAAAACAGAAAAAAAATTGGTCCACGTGGCTTTGTTGCTGTTTAATTTTCGTCCTTGTATTTTATTTCGCAACAAATTTAAACATTCAAACTGGCATGTGATTACGATTTCAGGACGAATTTTGTATTTGCAATCAAAAACAAGTTTCACAATGCACAAAAAGCAAATTCGGCAGCTTCAACCGCAATAATGATAATAATAGGGATGAATTCTAATGTGTTATACAGTATGGAAAAACCCTTGAAGAATCCCCGAGCGCAATAATAATAGGTTTATCATAAACCGTTTCATCTTGTGCTTTCGTGTTTAAAAAGATTCGTGGTACATGTTTTATGCCTTTCCTCTCGAATTTCCCGAGCATCGGAATTAAAAGATAATCGAGATAACAAATAATAATTGAAATTCCTTACATCTCTAATGCCTTGGGAATTCAAATTCGAATTTTCTTTTTGCCAACCTAAGATAATTTTAGTTAACTCTCCTAGACAGCTCCAATCTTCAGATAATTCCTTTTTTTTTCCTTACATATATATTTTTGGCATACAATCCGCGGTCTTTTTGGTTTTTTTTTTTTATAGGGTAAGACGTTTGCGATTTAGACGTATAATTAATAAATAGTATAATAAAAAATAGTATAAAAGTGAGTTTCCTTCGCGATGGTGGTCTCGCTCTCGCTCTCTCTCTCTCTCTCTCTCTAAGAGGACCGTAGAAAAGCCCTCCTCCTCGTTCCATAAAATCTCAGATTCCTCGTCCTCCTCGTTCTCTCTCTCTCATCGCCGTGCCGGCCGCCGGTCCTCCCGCCCCTCCGATCCGACCCCGCCGGCCTCCGCCGCGAGTCAGGTAAAAGCTCGGTTCCGGCTTCGCTTCCCGCGTTGACGATCTCCTCTCGTCGTCTTCCTCCGATTTCAGTCGCGTCTGCTGATTCTTTTGAATATCGGAAATCTCTTGCGGCGTTGTTGGTTTTTTTTTTTTTTTTTTTTTTTGAGATTTTTCGCGTGCGAATTCTTGGAGAAATTCATGCCCGTCGTCGTCGATTTCGTTGTCGCGAGCGCCGTGTTCTATTGAAATTACCGTGGGATCCCCGCCCTGCCTCTTGAATCAGCTGCCGGACTTGAGCTTTTTCGATAGTGGTGGTTTCACTTTGTGGCTTGATTGATTGATTGATGGGCATTGATCGAATATCGTGCGATAGGGTTGACGCCGAGCCGAGTTGGTGGTTTTAGCTGCACTATCTAATTGATCGCTGTAGTTCGAAAGTGATTTGCATGATGAGATGTTTGCCCTCGTGCCGCGGTGCATTGCACCCTGCCAACTGACGTTAGTGGTTGGTCCCTGGGTTTCGGTTGGTGATTTGCGGCCGTGATTATGGTGTAATGTCGAGCGGTGGGTCGATTCTTGAGGTCTTGTTGATACAATTAGTCTCCTTTTAGAAGTTTAGTTATGTTCGTTAAAGGGGATTGAGTGGGAAGAGAGAGGATTTTAAATATGATGACTTTTTTCGATGGTGGGAAGGGAACGGAAAAGAAGGAAAAGGAAAGGATTACGAGAGATTAGTTGTAGTTAATTGTATCTCTATCTGTCTGAAAATGGAGCGATTCGGAAGGATTGGTGCTTTCATTAAATGATTCTTTCTTCTTTCTCACTTATAACGTTATTTTGAATGCTCAAAAGGACATAATAGTCACGATTCATTATTTTCTATTCCTTTCTGTCACTTGCATCCAAACAATATCATAACTCAGTTTTCCTATTTCCTTTCTAATCACATCTGCTGAATATACCATTATAAGGAAGTTGTTGTTTGATTGTTTCATGCCATATTTTGTGCGTTTTGGTCCTGTTTGAAGAGCATCAGACTTGGTCTACGCAGTCACTGTCCGGTATTCGGTGTCTTCTGGTTAGTTTGTTCAAACGAAAGGTATCTGGTTGCTTTTCATAGACATTGATGGAATCGCGAAATCCATTTCTACATCTCATGCATTCAATTGATGTTATTTCATGGTGCAGTATGAAATTCTCACAAATTAGCTATTGAATTCTCATTTAAGCACCACCAAACAGATGTTTGACCGCATTAATGTTTCCGTGTCATCTTTAATCATCAATTATTCTTGGCCATTTTAAGCTCATACCTGTTCCTGGATTTGCATGGCACTGAAGCAAACAAGAAGGCAAGTGGTGGTAATGTGGATGGATAATGATCATACCGACGGATAATATGCCTGCTCCATCCTGGGAGCGTGCACAACGACTCTATGAAAAGGTACTTTTGTTTACCTAATTGTATTGGCTGACAGTACTTGTGGTCTTGCATTCTGATGCGTGCCCCTTTGTACAGAACATTGAGTTGGATAATAGGCGTCGGAAGTCTGCCCAGGCACGAATTCCATCTGACCCAAACGTATGGCAACAGATGCGTGAGAACTATGAAGCAATAATTCTTGAGGATCATACATTTTCAGAGAAACACAATATCGAGCATGCTCTATGGCAATTGCATTACAAGAAAATTGAGGAATTGAGAGCACACTTCAGTGCTGCTCAAGCATCTGCAAATCCAAATGCATCAGTCAATGGGAAAGGACCCTCCTCTCGTCCAGATCGAATAACGAAAATAAGATTGCATTTTAAGAATTTTCTTTCTGAAGCAACTGGGTTCTACCATGATTTGATCTTGAAAATCAGATCAAAGTATGGTCTTCCGCTTGGTTACTTCGCTGAGGATGTAGAGAGCAGACTTTTGTCTGAGAAAGATGGAAAAAATTCAGCGGATGTAAAAAGGGTTTCGATATCTTGTCACCGTTGCTTGATTTACTTGGGCGATCTTGCACGCTACAAAGGTTTGTATGGAGAGCCTGACTCAAAATCTCGTGAGTATGCAGCAGCTTCAAGTTATTATATCCAAGCTGCATCTCTTTGGCCATCTATTGGGAATCCCCATCATCAGGTTTCATTTTCCTTATTAATAATTTAACGACTTTTTGATTGAGGTGAACTACTCAGCTTTAAAGTGCTTTCTGGATGTTCATATGGGTCAATTCGCTTTCTCTGCAGCTGGCGATTTTAGCTTCTTATTCTAGGGATGATTTGCTGACCGTGTACCGATATTTCCGGAGTTTGGCTGTCGACAGCCCATGTTCTACTGCAAGGGACAACTTGATTGTTGCCTTTGAAAAGGTATTCCTTTCAAGATACAATGAAATCCTGACATTCTAGCATGTGATTTCTGTAGGTTTAGTTCCTCAGATTGTTGAAATTATGTCGTGTGATACTCCATTCTCATAGATGTTGCATTTCTTCTGTTCTTTTCTGATGTTTATTGCTCGAGTGAGTGTTTAGGATTGGGTCCTAAGAATTTCTTGGTTATTCATGGATTGAAAGTAAGATCAGATCAAGGATTTTGGGTTAAACAAATTAAGCAAGTTGAGATGACTATACATACAAATAGTCAGTTACTTGCATTTTAGCGTTTTGAAAGAGGAACAAAGCTGAAACATAGAGCTCTTAATTTGAGAGAGCAAGGACTGTCAACAAAGACAGATCCCAAAGAAATATATACATACAATCTAACCGCATAGAGGATAAACAACAATATACATGACAAACCCATAATCAGATACTCTAGAGAACAAGGAAGAATTCAAAGAGGAAGAGCTGGAGATGGTGATGCTGCTTACTAGTAGAGTGGTGTGAAGAAAAAGAAACAAACTTGATTTGGGTTTCTCTGTCATATTATTGGAGAGTGGCACTATAAGAGGAGATAGAAAGTGGCATCTCTCAAGATATATTGTCATGGCGCCCTTCTGATTTTCTTTTTCTACCATTCTAAATGGGCCTAAAAGCTTGTTTTTGAGAGCATGATGGGTTTTGGGTTTGGAGACTTTAGACCTAATTTATGTAATGTGGCATTGAGAGATGCCATTTCCTTTCTCCTTCTGCACTACTACTCTCCAGAATTGTTGAAAAAGCCTGATTACAAATTAAAGTGGGATGTTTAGTGTTGGGGGTGGAATCGTGATGCCACCTGGATCTACACGGGATCAGTCTTTACCATGTTCAGTATTGTACTCTGCTGGGTTGATCATAAGAATCCTTAACGATCATGGTCTTTAAGTTTGAAGCATATAAAAAATGCACTTGTTGGACATTCATGAGCTGGTAAGAACATCTGGGTTTCTTAGGCAATAATTTTTATATGAGGGGAGCTTGCATAAAGATAATACAATTACAATGATCCCAATATCAGCTGGAAAGGTGTTAACATGTATATTAATAGGGAATCTCATTACTCATTAGTCAATCGGAAGGGCCTTGCACTTCTGCAGTTTTGGAGTCCAGATGCAGCCATCATAGTTGCCTACTAAAAGATGGTACTTTGAAAAACACTTCGCATATGGAGATGTTCGTTCCTATAATTTATTTATTTGTTAGGGTGACAAATGCCTCTGGTTTTTAACTTAATTTGATGAGCATATTCCATATGTAATGTAAACTGTATGATGAGATCGTAGCACTTAACCTAATTAAAGCTAGGGAATTGTTTGGTAATTGATGTCAGCATTGCTTATTTTTAGCAAGTACTTATTTATGGTGCCTTTTGTGTTGGTGTGTCTAGGGAAATAGTTAGTTCACATTTTGTTTTTTTTTTCCTGTTTTTGAATTGTCAGAATCGTCAAAGTTTCTCTCTACTGCATGGGGATGCTAAAAGTTCTATGGTCCGGTCTGCTGGAAAAGTGAGAGGACAGCAAGCCAAGCTTGCATCTAAAGATGCTGAAGCTGCAACTTTCAAAGAAAGTAACTCCAACACCCATGATACCTACAACTCACTTTGCATCCACTTTGTCCGTCTAAATGGGATTCTGTTCACTCGAACAAGGTGAGTGTTTATTAGTAATTCTTATGTTTTTTGCTATTTCATTGGTGTATTTGCTATTTATATTGGCGTTCTTGGTGTAGCTTGGAGACCTTCGCGGAAGTCCTCTCTTCGGTTGTCACTGGTTTATGTGATCTTATGTCTTCTGGGCCAGAAGAAGAGATGAGTTTTGGCAATGATGCTTTTGAGAATGGTCTTTTCTTTGTCAGGCTTGTGTCTATCCTTATATATACTATTCATAATGTGAAACGCGAGAGTGAAGGCCAGAGTTATGCAGAAATTGTTCAGCGTGCTGTACTCCTTCAGAATGCATTGACTGCGGTTTTTGAGATCACAGGACTAATTATGGAGAGATGTGAACAAGTTCATGATCCTTCTTTGAGTTACCTCTTACCTGGCATTTTGGTCTTTGTGGAATGGTTGGCATCTTATCCTGATGTTGCCATGGGCGGCGATGTTGATGAGAAGCAGGCAACTGTTAGATCAAATTTGTGGATTCATTATGTCTCTCTTATGAATAAGCTTTTGTCGATCGGGTCGATGTCTATAGATGACTGTGATGATGAAAGTTGCTTTGATAACATGAGCAGATATGAAGAAGGGGAAACTGGAAACCGCCTTGCTTTGTGGGAAGATTTTGAGTTGAGAGGATTTCTGCCGCTTGTTCCTGCACAAACCATTTTGGACTTTTCAAGAAAGCATTCTTTTGGAAGTGAAGGGATCAAGGAAAAGAATGCTCGTGTTAAAAGAACTCTTGCAGCTGGGAAAGTGCTTGTAGGAGGGGTTAAAATCAATAACAAAACAGTTTGGTATGACTCAAAGGCTAGGAAATTTGTCGTTGGCATTGAGAGTCAACTGTCAGCAGAGGATATTCATCGTCCTGATTCTACTGTGCCAAAGGCAAATGACATGTTGCTGGAAAATGGAGCACAAATGGCTGTGAAAACGGAGGAGTTCCAGTCAAATTCTCAGCTATATGTGGAGGGGGAAGAGGAGGATGAAGAGATTGTTTTTAAGCCGACAGCAGCAGAGAAGCAAACAGATACTGCTGTTCAATATATGACCTCTTCTAAGATGTTGGAGCCACAGAAAAATGTCTTTGGAAATGATCAACCCTTTCCAGTTGCTTCTATGGCAGCACCTCCTGATAACTCTCTGCATTTGACCTCTTCAGATGCTTTTTCATGGAACCCCATTTCTGCTGGTAATCTACAGCCTGTCACATCTCATACTTCAAACTGGTTGACAGAAGAAACTTTGCTGTCTAATGGCTTCAAAGATCTAAAGATGCTGGAGAAAGGGCATCTGGCACATTCTGAGATCAATGAGAATGCCATCAACTTTTTCCCTGCCGTTAATTCATTTCCAATCAGACAGTCTGCTATTAGTAGCGACAGCTTGTTTTTGAATCAGGCAAATGCTCCAGATGCCATGGTTCCTTCACCCATATATAATTCTTTCATGTCTTCTGGAGTTAATGTTGATGCTTTGGCTGTGAAGCCATCATCTACTTCTCCTGTAGGTTTAAAAAAGAAACCAGTTGCTAGGCCACTCAGACATCTTGGCCCTCCTCCTGGTTTTAATGCTGTTCCTAAGCAGGCCAATGGACCCTTTTCTGGATTAGACTTGACCCATCAGAACCAAATGTTGGATGATTATAGCTGGTTGGATGGGTATCAGATGTCTTCCGGATTCGGGGGCCTAGTGAACAATTCCAATAGTTATTCATCTTTTGCAAACTTACCGCCCATTAGTGGCAGTGCTGCTTCAATTGGGACTGTTAGCTTCCCGTTTCCAGGAAAGCAAGTTCCATCAGTCCACCAAATGGAAATTCATAAAGGCTGGTATGATCACGAGACTCTGGATCATCAGAAGCAGATGCAGCAACCCCAGCAAATAATTAACGGGAACCCACAGCTCGGTCCTTTGCCAGAGCAGTACCAAGGATCAGTCTGGCCAGATCATCATTTTGTGTGAGATCAATGTGACAGCATGTTGCGGTATGGTTAAGTTTACAATAACTATTAAGAGTTTGTGGTCAGTCTGCTAACTTCTGGAGTGTGTACATGATAATGTATTTGTTTTTTTCTTTTTTCTTTTGTTTTTTTTTGTCAGGAATGATATTGGTGAGAGACCCTTCTGCCATATCAAGCTCCAGTTAGGCGGATCTATCAATGCTAAGTTTGTTGGAGTGTGGATGGCCTTGGCTTTTAGATTGGAAAGTTCTACTTAGCAAGTGAGATTTCTATGTTCACAATTATTTTTTCAACCTCTGAGAAATGAGAATTACCAACTACATTAGCCTTGGTTGGTTAATAAACTTAGCAGATTAGTATTATGGAGCCTGATGACTGAGAGAAGCCATATTGAATTCTTTCTTTAACAATGAATTTACTAACTAGGCGTTATGAATTGGCATTAAGGAAAAACAAAATGCCTTGAGAAACTAGGTTTTGCATGCTAAAGTTGATTGCGTCAGCATTATCTAATTATAGGACCAGTTAGTAGCTGTTGCATTTGTCCAATGCAGTCACTTGTTATTGGCTTTCTTTTTTATCTTCCGTAATTTTTAGACAGGCATGGCTTTTTTCGGTTTGAATTAGGGTTAGCTGTGTTCCCTCTGATCCAGGAGTTTATGTTCTGAATAAGGTTAGGTATATGAAGACTAGTTTACAAAATTGATATACCATATGTTATGCCAGACTAGAAAATCAAAAATAATTTTCAGAAATTCATTTGGAGTGACATTAAAAACAGATGAGTCATAATGAGAGTCCGCCACATGCTTAATAATACACCAATTTTTCATACAAACAGATGAGTCATAATGAGAGTCCATCTCTTTCTCTTTTGAGTTTGTTCTTGTCTTGACTGTGACTCTTCTTATGTCAGTTGGACAGGTAAGCCAAGCTTTGAAGCTCAGGAGGAAATCTTGGGAAGTTGGACAATTTTATAATGCCAGGTTCATAAGCAGCTAGCTGCTTCTTCTGGTAACCCTGGTCAAGATATGTTGGGTACTGAGATCATTAATTGTTGGGGATTGTTATTATATCTGAATGATGGAATGTGGATGGCATGCTCTCTGTTCTTCTGGGCTGTCACTGTGATGAGTTTGGGCATCAAGCATCGGCAATTTGCAATGGGGGATGCATTTTAGTGGACCAGCTTGTCAGAAATTTGAGAGCTCCAGTCAAGACTTTGGCACTTCCGGCCCATGCCGGGTGGTATCTGATGAGAATAATCCCATGGAGAGCTATGTGATGGGGTCGAGTCTGAGTAATGGATAGACGATGTGTCAGGAACCGAGTATCTGCATTTCTGTATTTGCTTTAGTGGTTTGAAGAACTGAAATAGAAGCCTTAGTTTGTCTTGCCTTTGTTGAAGTCCAGGTTGAGCTTCAGCACAATAAATTCCCCGCACTTTACTACTTTTTAGTGTCGGCGCATCTGTCCGCGTCATGCTTTTTCTATCGACGTATCTATACATATTGTCACACAATTGGTTAGACATATGGATTGTTTCATGTTGATTTCATACTGACCTGCTGTTCTGGATTCTAGGCTCTTCGAATTTGGTCTAGAATTGGACCTCCTGCTTCTCCGAGCGGCTTCGATGGTTTCATAGTCTCGCAAGGGAGCTCTTGGGCTCTCTCTGTCTCTCCAGAGAACTCATGTATTCATCGTTGGCAGGTGCTTGACTGTGCTAATAATCGATGATAGAAAAGAGAGGACGAGCCTGCATATATAGCTGTTATCATTTGCAGAGTAGTTTCATTATGTTGCACGGAACGGCGAATTCTATGTCCTATCAAATTTGTGATGATGGATACAGATGAATGCGCATCGTCATCTATCTTGAAAGGTATTAAGGACATATCGACGTAAACGTGAACCAGACCCCTTCATTTAAATTAAAAATATGGTAAGATCTGTCGTTATTCACGGCGAGGGTCCTACACTGTCCGAGGAAGGAGCAGATCTTGTCTAGTGGAGGGATGGTGACGGCGATAGGAGATAGAAAGAGCCAATCACACCTCTCCTGATAGATTGGAATCATGACTTTTGAGTATATCATGGTTGAGAAATTTGCATAGTAAACCATACCAAAATAATATTTAAAACAGGACGGAATCGATATCTAGGCTTTAAATTGGTACATCTTATTTGACCTAATATTATTGATAACATAGAATGTTTACCTACATAACTTCGAGGCGATCATATAGTATTTTGCAATATGATGATTTTCAAGGCACGGATCAATCTGGCGAGATGTAAACCTGATAGGTCGGCTTCGAGGGAGTAAGGAATGCGCTCGATGAGCTTGTGTTTGCAATTACCGCACGATCAATTGCAAACACAAAGTTTTGTGTTTAGTACTACATTTGTTAAGATCAGCATACATTTTATTTCGGTTGGTGATGTTAGTGAGAGATATTTCATGAGGTTGATGCATGGAGCTGGATTCAGGTGCAGCTGTTCTTCATAAAAGATTTGAACAAGACAATTTAAGGGCGGGGCATTTTGGTAGGCTTCTGAGTAGCTGCAAGAAATGAATGAGCAGCATCGCTTCCCTAAAAAGAGTAAACCAATTTTCTGGACGGAAGAAGCACCAGAAAAAGTGGTTTTTGATGGACCATACGACAATAACGCTGATCACTAGCAAGTTATATGCAAAATGAAACAAAAAGAATGAAATAAAACGGCAGATTTCTCACACACCTAACTTAAATTTAATCCCCTTTATTTTCATCACACCATATCTACTTCACATCCATGGTTGCTACTAGAGATTTATAGTGTTGGGATCGGTCCCCGGTGTCATTTCTTCCACCTGCTGCTAGTTGGATGTTGTTAAATTTGTCAAAACAAAATCAATTGCACACATCAAGTTGGATGGATGAGTTCGTTGTGCTAAGTAAATGCCAAATATGGGCGCTTTCCTTCGCCAATCCAACAATGCCCACAGAATAATGTTCCTTTTGTCGGTTCGTCCTTTTTCACGTTCGGAATCTTAGGACGGCTCCAACAGGACATTGGAAAATATCTCCAAATGAAACGGTTTCAAATAGGAAATGAGTGTTTGATTTGAAAGACAACTAATTGAGGGATGATTGTCCAAAATATTATAAGTTTATTTTACGACGGTTAATTCAGTTTAAAACATTTCAATTATATCAATTTAATTTTAAACATTCTAACGATTTGTCAATATAGTTATTCCGGCTAATTTTGACCTAAAATCACTAACGTGGGCTTTGGCCACTCTACATGACATGTTCAGTGTTGATGTGAATGATTTTATTAATTTCTTTTTGAAATTTTCTCTTTTCTTTCTTTTTTTTTTTTTCACCTATGGCCGGTCCTTGGCTATGGCCAACAACTAGCCATAGGTGAGAGTCCCTCACTTGGGCTAGGCATGGACACCTTTGTCGGCCATCGCCTATTGCTAGTTGCTCCCTATGGTTGAGGACTCGCCACATGTGGAAGGAAAAGAAAAGGAAAAAGGGAAGAAAATTCAGAAATTTAAAAATATGCAAATTATTCACTTCAATACTGACCCTACCACATTGGATGGCTTAAGCTAATTAAATTCCCATGTTAGCAATTTTGAATGATCCACCTATTGGTCAGTAGACCTTTTCGAGTAGGGGGTTCTCTCATTTTCTATTTTGGTTGGAGGTCCCCCTCAGTTCGTGCAGCCGAAGAAGGTGCTGATTCGAATTTTTGGAAGCTTCTCTAGTGCAGTTGGTGAGTTATCCTACCATTCCCACATTTGTATTCATCTCCCTGCACTTGTGTAGTTGTTGGGATTCGGTATTTTTTTGTGATCCCTATGTAGGTTTTTGCTTTGCCACTGTTTGGCTTTCCTCTGCTCCTGTGCGGTTGGTTTTCTTTTACCTTGGCACTCTTCCACTCACTTTGACTGTTGTCCTTGTGAGTGCAAGTTCTTGGTGCCGAGTGTGTTCTTGTTGCTTTTGGCTTAAGTCAATATATATTTCTTACCTTTACAAAAAAAATAAAAAAAGGATTATATTGGTAAGTTGTCAAAAGGTTTATGCGTAAATTAATATAATTGAAAGTTTTAAGATTGAATTAACCGTAGTATAATAGAATTATAAGTTTTTAGATGATTTTTCCAAGAAAACTTGCTTTCTTCTGTTTTTATTATGATTTTTTTTTTTCCTGATCTCAATAGATTTGAGTAACTTGTCAAATCTGGTATCATTTACGTCTACCTATTTCTGATGCAAGTCCTAAACCCTAAAATCTTGAAGATCTATACGGTTAGGCAGTTGAGAACAAGAAAGCAAATTGAGGAGACAATGGTGCATGAAGTGGACATGTTCCCTTTTCCTAACGTAATGACTACTTTTTGTCAAAGTTGATAAAAAATATTAATGCTTTCACTTAGAGTCCTCGGACTTCAGGGGTCACAAAGAGCCTAATTTCAAGGATTCTCACTCATAGGATTAACTTAGTGATTAAGAGATTGAAAATCTCGTTTGAATAAATGGGAAAACTGTTCAATCAATCCGAAAACCTATTGTACATATATTAATTTTAGTCGTAACCTTTTTAGTTTTGTCAATTTAATCATAAACTTTTGTATGAGCTTCCAATAGTCTTTTTGGGAGTTTGGGACACATGGAGTGCCAAAACTTGGCACGGAAGAACACTTAAATGCCAAAACTTCAAAAATGTACACTTAAGTGCCGGTTTTGGAGTAAAGTGGAACACTTAAGTGCTACTCTGGCCAAATTGTTGACATGGCAATTTTCCGGCGAGTTGGGTGCAAAATGGCGTCGTTTTGCTCGCTGACGTAGCGAGAAAATGCAAAAACAATGTTGTTTTATGTCTGATGTGTAAATAATTAATATAAAAATTAATTAAATTAAATTTAAACTTAATTTTATTTAAAATATTCTAAAAAATAAAAAAACTTAAAATTAAAAAGCCTAAAAAAATAAAAAGGTGGGGGGAGCCAAAAGGGGCGACTTGAGGGCCGAGCCCTTGCGCGCCGCCGCCGGAAAGGCCGGTGATGGAGGGGAGGGTCGGCCGGGGTCGCCGCCCTCGGCCGGGCGACGAGGGTCGTGAGCCCTCACCGGATCGCAGTGAGGGCCAACCCTCGCCGCAGATTTGGGTGAGGGCTCACGGGCCCTTGCTGCCTCCCCGCGCGTCATAGGGAAGGGCCGGCGATGGTGGGGGGAGTATCGGCGGGGTTGCGGGACTTGGCCAAGGGCCAACGATGCGCGGCCGACAAAGGGCGAGGGCTTGCGATGCCCTCGCCGCCTCCCCGCGGTTGCTGGGAAAGGCCGATGATGGTGGGGGGAGCATTGGCTGGGGTCACTAGGCCTTGGCCAGGGGCCAGTGACGCCGGCGACCTTGGCTGACCCTCCCCCCTCTGTTGCCGGCCCTTCCCGGCAACGGGGAGAGCGGCGGCCACGAGGGCTCGGCCCTCGCCCACCCCCTCTTCGGCTCCCCCCCCCGCTCCCTTTTTTTTTTTAATTTTTTTTTTAAATTTAGGTTTTTTATAAAGTTTTTATATTTTTTTAAATTTTTTATTTTTAAGATTTTTTATTTTTAGAATATTTTAAATAAAATTAAATAAAATTATTTTTATATTAATTATTTACATGTCGATATAAAACGACTTCATTTTTGCATTTTCTCACCACGTCGGCGAGCAAAACAACGCCGTTTTGCACTCAACTTGCCGAAAATTG
Organism: Eucalyptus cladocalyx; assembly: GCA_017140615.1. Taxonomy (NCBI): domain Eukaryota; kingdom Viridiplantae; phylum Streptophyta; class Magnoliopsida; order Myrtales; family Myrtaceae; genus Eucalyptus; species Eucalyptus cladocalyx. The sequence goes on from CM029518.1 coordinate 45,022,812, forward strand.
CCACATAAGCAATTTGGCCAGATTTTGGTCAGAGTGGTACTTAAGTGTTCTACTTTATTCCAAAATTAGCACTTAAGTGTATATTTCCGAAATTTTGACACTTAAATGTCTCTCCGTGTCAAGTTTTGGCACTTGGGTTGTTCTTCTATCGTCTTTTCGGTTAATTTTTGCTGGAAATTGCTAAGGTGATGGTGTGCTACGTAGAACAATTGGCAATGACTAGACCGCCACATCAACGATATCCAGCGAAAATTAATTGGAAAAACTATGTTGAAATTTTGCGCCAAGGTTTAGGACTAAATTGGAAAAAAATTGAAAAGTTAAGTACTAAATTTTTATATGTGCAATAGTTTTAGGATCTATTGGAGAATTTCCCCATGATTTAATCAGACGGATAGGTTTGGTTCGAAAACATACCAAGTAACAGTAGTTCTATGTTGTGGTTACTCGCCTCACCCTAATCTTTACTACTTTTTTTTTTGGTCAGTAATCTTTACTACTTAATTACTTGATCCAAGGGGGCAACGGAAGGCCTCATTCTAAGATATCATTAAGAGAAAAGGATAAGTCCGAAACCATTAGCATATCCAGTTGGACATCTTCATAAAAAAAAAAAACTTTAAGGCACGGTGTTATTACCTTACTAAAATATATTAATTAATTGCTTAATTCCTTGTCAAATCGTACGCACCCTAATGTGAGCCTTCCATGTTTGGCCACTTCCTAAATCTAGCTATTCCATTTGCACCATTTCCATTTGCACCATCATCTATCTTAACCTAGACCTTCATATAACGCCATTCTTGCCAACTGCTACAATTTTAGTCCAAAGCGAGCTAACCGATGATGGCGCGATGAACTTGAAGATGCGTGCGTTTTTGTACATTAACACTTAGCCTTTGCTCATGCTCTCTTTCGGCTGATCAGTATCATGATGGAAATCTTTGCTCGACTTCTATGGATGATGTACAAGATCCCTCATCGAGAAATTTATCAATGATCTTTTACATTGGAGGACACATCCTTTCTCAGCCACCACCCTTTGATTCGCTTCTTACTCGATCAATGAGATTCATGTAAAATATCTAGCCAATCTGAGATTCACTTACTTAACTTGAGTTTATTCGTACTCAAAGATACTATTGTTGGATAGGAGCGAGAAACATGAATTTAAAAGTTTTATTTTTTTTTATTATGATTGAGGATCGCCGGAGATCATCCTTCGGGATCACACGACTTGATTGTCATAAGTTATAGGTCTAAAAATATAATTACCACCCTGTAATTATTATTCCTAAGTGGCTATTATACTATTAGTAATGATCATAATGGAATGCAAGGCTATATTTTGATAACAACCATCTTGAAGGACAGATCCCTAATGAGATATGCGCTTGGTAGCATCGATGGGGCATCACCGCAAATTGTTATTTAGATGTAAACTCTCGGGGGCTACCCCAGTAAACTATTCTTGGGACTCCCACTTAAATAGCGAGCATCATGAATTTAAAAGTTTGTACTTGCTTGCAAAGGAGGTGCACATTTTCAAACCAAGGCATAATTCCATTTTTCACTTGGTCCGTCGACCAGTGCAGTTTTTGGTACGTAGCTGCTAGTGCGGCCGACAAGAAGCATTCATGTTCATACTTGGAAATCAAACATCCGTACGCTTTCCTTCGAATTCTGCCTGAAAAAGTCACAATGTGAAAAGCATATTTCCCACTTACGCCTTCAAAACCGAGGACGAAAATATCTTGTGCATAAAAACCGGAATAAAAGTAAGCTATAGACTTGCATAAATAAATTAATTCATGCCGTCCAATAAAATCAATTTTATTCTCATGTAATTCAAGCAAGGCATCATTTCTCCTGGTCGGCAAGCAATTGAACGTAAAAATTTAAAGCTAAATCTAAATCTAAATTAATCACGCGTCGAAAAAGATCATAATCACCTTCACAATACCCATTAAGCAGGACTTGGTAAAGTAGATGATGTCGATCTTGAGTTGAATATGTCATGTTCAAATTGCACACTCTACTTTCGACAGGCGATGGTTCCAAGCAATAAAATTGATTGGAGAAAAGAAGATTGGGAGATGAGAAAAAGATAAAAGAACCAAATTCTTCGATGTGAGATTTCTTTAACACAACTCACATATATCCTAACAAGGATGATATTGTACGTTAGGTCAAAATTTAAGAACCACATTGCACAAATTAAAAATTCGAAGACTACGTTGCATATTGGGCCAAAACTTGAAGACCATTTGCACCATTATCCTTGAATAAGAAATATGACTACTTTGGCATCGAACATTACTCACGATCTAATACTATTTAAGGCTATGCAATCGATTCGGCTTGAGGTGGTTCTACCCAAGAATCAAATCAAATAGCCTATAGAAACATATCCAATTTCCGATTCCATTGGAAATAGATTCCTTATACAGGAAGGGAAGATTACCTCCAATGAGCAAGCCGAGTCAACCCCCAAGGATTGACTCCACCAGCATTCACATGCTAAAGCTGCAACGGAACCACACGAATCGAAACGGGTGTAAACTGTAGAAAAAAACTCACGACGAAGCCAAGAAAAACCGAGATGGGAACGCATTAAATTCGCGCAACCGCGACCGTGGGGGGAGATGGAGGGCCATTTATGATGCTGCAGGGACCCGCCGATCCTCACGGTGGCCGCATCCGCACCTTCTCATCTCCTCCGCACCCCTCGCGTCGCGCCGGCGAATTCCGACGGCCACCTCCGCCGGAGGAGAGCTCGAACGGACGCCGACAAATTCGTTTCCGCGTATGATATTTCGTCCACGGTGAAAACAGCGACCCTCGTTGACCGCTCAATTCAAAGAGGCAGTAAGAGCCACTGTAGAGAGAGAGAGAGAGAGCAGAGACGTTTCCTATACTGTGCCACTGAAGTCTCTCCATCTGCACCGTTACCTCCTCCTATCTTCTCTTACAAGACCTTCCTCTCTCTCTCTCGAGAAGCTCTTGCCATGGCTGGTTGCCCGGGGACGCCGTTGGGAAACGTTTCATGAGGCGAACGACCGAGACGGCACCAGAAACGCGAAGACGAGACGACCCATTTCATCGTGTCGTGTCGCTCCCACGCTAATGGCAATTCCCATGTTGCTGTTCTCCATGTCCCTCGTGATCCTGAGCCGGCTCGCCGCCTCGGAGCTGACGCAGGACCGGCAGGCCCTCCTCGACTTCCTCAGCCAGACCCCGCACGGGCGCCGCGTGCGGTGGAACGACTCTGCCTCCGCCTGCGACTGGGTTGGGATCAAATGCGACGCGGCACGGAGCTCGGTGTATTCCCTGCGTTTGCCCGGAGTGGGGCTCGTCGGTGAGATCCCGCCGGGCACCATCGGCAGGCTGAGCCGGCTCCGGGTCCTGAGCCTCCGCTTCAACGGGCTCTTAGGTCGGATCCCTTCCGACTTCTCGAACCTGACGTTGCTCCGCAGCCTCTACCTCCAGGGCAACAAATTGACCGGCGAGTTCCCGCTGGAGTTGACCCGACTGACCCGGTTGGCTCGGCTGGACATGTCGTCGAACCGCTTCTCCGGCCAAATTCCACCCGCCATTAACAACCTGGCAAATTTGACGCGCCTGTTTCTGGAAAACAACAACTTCTCCGGCGAGCTGCCGATCATCAGCGCCATAGGCTTTCATCGCTTCAATGTGTCAAACAACCGCCTCAGTGGCTCGATCCCTGCAAGCCTGTCCAAGTTCCCCGCATCCGCATTCGCCGGGAACCTCGCCCTCTGCGGCGAGCCGCTTGAGCCCTGCACGCCGTTTCCCCCCTTGCCCGGGAAGAAGAGCAACAGGCTCTCCAGAACAGCAGTCATCGCCATTGCGGTTGGATGCTCCCTGTTCTTGCTCCTCCTCCTACTGCTGCTCCTCCTCTTGCTCTGCCGCAGAAGATCGCGGAGGCGGCCAGCGAAGCCTCCGAAGCGGCCAGCAGCAGCTGCGGCGGCTGCACACAGTTACGCGGCGGCAGAGGTGTGGACGTCCTCGTCAAAGGAGGACTTCACGAGCGGGTCCGCAGAAGCAGCGGAGAGGAACAAGCTAGTGTTCATGGGAGGTACGGGCCGTTAATATGTATATATCTACACGATCGATTGGATTTGATACATTACAAAAACATATGTCGACAATGCCTTAAAGTTTAGGTCAACTGATAAAAAAACTGAAATCGTAAAGCGAAATTCAAATTTGCCAAATGCGGCAAATTTTATGTTTAAGCAACAAAAAAAATGTCACGACACCAAATGGATTCGACTTCGACGCTCTAATTTGATGCGCGAACGGGGAATTTTGCAGGCCTGGGAGGTGCGGAGTTCGACCTGGAGGACCTGCTGAGGGCGTCGGCGGAGGTGCTGGGGAAGGGGAACGGCGGGACGTCGTACCGGGCGGTGCTGGAGGAAGGGACGGAGGTGGCGGTGAAGCGGCTGAAGGAGGTGGGGGCAGGGCAGAGGGAGTTCCAGGAGCAGATGGAGGCGGTGGGGAAGGTGAGGCACGACAACGTGGTGGGGCTGAAGGCGTACTACTACTCCAAGGACGAGAAGTTGCTGGTCTACGACTACTTGCCTCGTGGAAGCTTGGCTACCCTCCTTCACGGTACGTTGCTTCTTCTTCTTCTTCTTCTTCTTCTTCGCACACCCAATCTGGTTTTACACGTACTTTAGAAGTTATTCAATGCCAAGAAAAATGATAATGCCGACCCGTAACAAAGATCGATTGAGTGATTAAGCACTAGGTTCTAGCATAGTATCCTTCGAATTATAGTGTCTCGTTTCCGAGTAACTTGAGAGGTCGTACTCATCACCCTCGTGAAGTTGTAAAACACGACGAGAGTTTTAGAAAATTTTCAACTCAATATGTTGATTAAGAGTATGGAAAATTACGAAAAAACATTCTTATGATTTTATCCAACGACCACTCAAGTACCTCTATTTTTTGAAAATGCTAGTTTCACTTCCAATTATGTAGATAATATCCCCTAATAAAAATATAAAATTATCTTATTTACAAATTTGTCTGTTAAAACGGGTTATAACTCCATTTTCTTAACTCAAATTTAATGGGTTGACTTGTTAAATAAATTATTTATATTCAATAAATGGGTCATAAATAGATTTATACCCAACTTTATGAGTCATAAATGAGTTTTATATACGTGTTAAATAGGTTCAAAACTTACTTAAAATCAACCCACCTCTCTGATTCTCTTTCACCCTTACTTGATCTTGCACTCGTTCACTCATGCTCTCATCTTAGTTTGTATATGTAATTTTTCTAGATTGGGTAATAATATGGGTCGAGTAGAATATGAGTTGGGTATATGTCGAGTCAAGTGTGAATCATTAAATTTGTGTTGCATGACAATGGATCAAACGGATTAAACGGGTCAATTTGATCAACCATTTTTAGCCCGACCCAAACTTGACTCGACCCATCCGTTTGATAGGTTTAATAAATTTCCCATAAACTCTATCCTAGTTTCATATCTCCATGCCTCAACCGTACACCTCCATGGTCAGTGTGAAAGCTTGTGACCTTGTTTTGAGGTCATGGGCCACCTCGACCGGGGTCGTCCATGGCCTACTTGTAGCTCGCGACCTTGATTCGAGGTTACTAAAGACAAAACCTAAGTAGCAAAGTTAGTATATGCAAAACAAGAAGTACGCAAGTGATAACGCAGGCGAAACCTACAATGTATTCTTGGAAATTTTTTTCCAAAGGGAATGAGTTTATCCTCCACTCACATCAAAAATAGAAACCGAACACGCAATTTGAAGGGCAAGTTGGCGAGCAAGGTCGTGAATTCAGCCATAGAGCTACTGCCTAGTCCAATCATGATGCGTCGCCTTTTAGGACTTCAGCAGCACGAGGACAACGAGTCAACCCGATCCTTTTCACTCTTTCTTGGTCTACCTAGAACACCGTGTGGTCCGAACGAGCAGTGTCCGCACACTGTCTTGGCTCACAGCGAATCTAGTCCATTCGGTTTCTTCCGTTGCTTTCTCTCGCAACGTGTCTTTCATTACCCGATGATGTGTTGACTGAAATGTTTGGCTATCTAGACACGTCGGTTCTCAATTCTCTAGTAAGCGTTCGGCCGCACATGCAAGCGCGCGTTCTTGTTCGTGCTTTGACTCTTTCCACGACGGTTGATAGGGCTTGTTCGATTGCGAGTCGAGGGTTATTCAACGAAGTCGTCCAAAAAGATGTTCTAACCCCTCGAGAACGAAATTTGCATCGTCACGTAGCGTCTGACTTAGGATAATCAATTCACTTTCTCTAGTTAGAACTTGGATCACATCATCAACGCCATTCATCCGTGTCTCTTGTCCTTAACAAGTTGATGATTAAGTCGTTGAAAGAACCGATGCCAATGGCGATTAACAACCGTCTGCTGCAGGTAGCAGAGGCTCAGGCCGTATGCCGCTCGACTGGGACAACCGGCTGAGGATCGCCATCCACGCAGGACGGGGCCTCGCCCACCTCCATGCATCGGCCAAGTTGGTCCACGGCAACATCAAGTCCTCCAATGTCCTGCTCCGACCCCCCGATGGCACCGCCGCCGTCTCAGAATTCGGGCTCAACCGGCTCTCGGGCCCAAAATCCACGCCATCCACCCGGGACATTGGTACGAGCGATGCTTTCGTCTTGCGTGGTGTTATTCTTCCTGTTCTCTATACTTGTCAGAACTGCTTGAATCTATCATGTTCTCGTGTCAAAATTTTCTCTTTTATGTCTTCTTGTGTTTAAGTCTCTCTCTCTCTTATGTTGTGCTTGAAATGTAGGCTATCGGGCCCCGGAAGTCACTGAGACGCGCAAGGCGACGTTCAAGTCTGATGTGTACAGCTTCGGCGTGTTGCTCCTGGAGCTTCTCACAGGAAAAGCACCGAATCAGGCGTCGCTTGGTGAGGAAGGTATCGATCTGCCGCGGTGGGTCCAGTCCGTGGTCAGAGAGGAATGGACAGCCGAGGTTTTCGACACGGAGTTGATGACGGGCGGTGATCAGGAGGAGGAGATGGTGCGGGTGCTGCAAATCGCGATGGCCTGCGTCACCATCGTACCGGATGAGAGGCCTCGAATGTCGGAGGTGGTGCGGATGCTGGAGGAGATGAGGGCTAGGAGCGAAGCCGAGGAAGGGACCAGACCGGCGTCGTCCGATGATCCTTCGAAAGGATCCAACGGTCACACTCCACCACCTATAGAGAAGAAAACCCCACCTGAAGGATCTACATCTTGAGCCTCACATCGCTTGCAATTTAAAATGAATTTTGTAGTGTTTGAGAGAAGGCATTTTTATCCATTCAATTCCACCATCAATAAAAAGTTCCATAGGCTTGACATGAAAGAAAATAAGGAATTTTGTATCGCTTAGCATGCCATGATTGATTTGGATAAACGAGAAATTTTTGCTTTGATATTACTAAAAATTTCGAAATTTTTCTCAAGATATAAAAGATCTTCTGCAAAAAGAGGAACTTAATGGATCTAAGCAGAGTAAAGATTTTTTTCAACTACAGTCGACTAGCTCATACCACTGCCATGGCGTAGTCCAAGTCTGTCTGTCTTCTTTCTTTCGTCAAGGTACTCTTCACAAGTAATTACGCATGCCCTGCAAAACCTATACACTTCGGCATGTCCTAGAGAAACGGCAGCCTTTCCAGTACATGTGATCGCAACTTTGGCAAATGCCGAAACACCAGCATCCAGGGAACTCCATTTTCACCGTCGACATGTCAAATGTTGCTCATTATAGCTTTGGCTGTCGAATCAGGAAGCCTCACTGTGCGGGTTCGTCCTGGCGAATCATAGGATGTTTGCAAGATTGTACCGATCGCATTTCCACATATAACGCTGCCAACACTGCGTATATTTCACTGATTTCTGCGTGCGATCTATCCCCGGCGAGAAACACGTGAACCTCTCCCCTGACTTGAATCCAACTGCTCCCAGGAGTCTTCCTTAGTCCTTTCGATTTCATGATTCCCCTCACTTTAGACACTTCATCCCACTTCCCCATCATTGCGTATGAATTAGAAAGTGCCACGTAATTTCCCGAGTTTTCGGGTTCCAATTCTCGCAAATGTTTGGACAAATACTCCCCGAGTTCGATTTCTCCATGTTCTCTGCAACCAGCAAGCAAGGACCCCAGAATACGTGCATCTGGCTCATAAGGCATTGTATGTGACAAGTCAAATGCTTCTTCCAAATAGCCACACCGACAGAGTAGATTCACCACACACCCGTAATGCTCAATACTCGGCTTCACGTGGTAATTGGAGACCATGTCATTGAAAATGTCCATAGCCTCATTTACCAGCCGAGAATGGTTGCATGCAGTCAAGACATTAGTAAATGTGATGCTATCTGGTTCGAGACCATTGTCTTTTAGATGTTTGTATAGTGCAAGGGCTTCATGAGCTCGACCATGTAGTGCATGGCCTGAAATCATTGCATTATAGATTGGGGTATCTTTGATTAAGATCGTACTGAAGAACCTCTTTGCTTCCTCAGCATTTCCACATTTAGCGTACATGTCTGTTAAAGAGGTTGTGATCTTACAAGATGAAGAGAGGTTATGCCGCAAGACATAGGCATGGATGGCTCTTCCCAGACGAAGCGATGCCATGTCTCTGCAAGCAGAAAGCACACAAACAATGCACACGAGATTAGGTCTAATACCAGCTTCTTGCATTTGCTGAAACATCTCAACTGCTTTGTCGCCAAGGCCATTTTGAGCCAGGCCAGAGATAAGGGTGGTCCAAGTGAGCAAGTTGGGCCGAACGCCATTAGATTGCATCTGCGAGAAAAAGTTCTTAGCCTCATCAACCTGTCCATTTCTCAGGAACCCGAGAATCAACGAGTTCCACGTAATCAAATTCGGCAGCACCCCTTCTAGTTGCATCTGATAGAACAATTTCAACGCCTCACCACTTGCGCCGAGGTCAGCATAAGCAGCGATCAGAGTATTCCACATTATAAGGTCTCGTCTTCTGGTAAAATCAAAAACATCTCTTGCAGACTCTATTCTGTCACAAGCAGCGTACATTTCCATAATGCTACTAGATACCACAACATCATCTTCGAGATTATTTCTTATACAATAACCATGAGCCTCTTTACCAAGTTCTATGTCTTGTGTCTTGGCTGAAGCAGAAAGCAGTGATGCTAACGTTACAGAGTCAAATCTCAAGTGTTCAAGTTTCATTTCATTGCACATTTCCAGTGCCCTCTCGACATGTCCATTTTGAATGTATCCAGATATAAGCACATTCCATGTCACCACATCTCTTTCAACCATCCTGTCAAAAACCAATTCGGCATCCTCCATCAGACCACTCTTAGCATAAAAGTTTAAAATGGAAGTACCTAATATGTCATCCAGTTCTAATCCTGCCAAAACCGAAATCGCATGTCCCTGCATGCCCTTGTCAATCGCACCTATATTTGTCGACGCCGAAAGGAAGCTCGACACAGTAACTCGTGTGGGCTCGATGCCTTCGACTCTCATATCATAGAACGCATCGATCGCTTCCTCATTCATCCCATTCTGAACATAGCTGACTATCATCGAGTTCCAAGCGACCGCATTTCTCTCAGGTATAGAATCAAACACCTTCCGCGCGTCCTCCAAAAGCCCGCACTTTCCGTAAAAATCAATAAGACTACTCGCCACAAAAACACACCCCCCAAGACCCATCTTCTCCACGTACCCATGAACCCCTTTCCCGAACCCAATCCACATCAAAGTCCCGCAAGCCTTCACCGCATTCGGGACCACGAAATTGTCCGGCGAAACACCATTTTCCTGCATCTCGCAGTACCCAATCAAAGCCTCCTCGCAGAGCCCCGCCCTACACCGCAGTCCCACGACGGCGGCCCACGAGAACACGTTCCGCGTCCTCAGCCTGCAAAACAGAACATCCGCAACGTCCACAACACCGCATTTCGCATAAAAAATCAGTAATTTCGTCTCAACGTACTCGCTCCTCGCGAAGGACTCACCGCTCTTCACTATCCGGGCGTGAACCTGGCGGCCCGCCGACAGAGCCCGCCGGTGCACGCACCCCTGCAGGAGCTCGCCGTAGACCTCGGGCCCGACCCGGACGCCCCGGAGCTCCATCTCGGCGACCAAGTCCGCGGCCTCGCGAATCCGGCCGTCCTTGCAGAGCGCGGATATGCCGGCGAAGTAGGATCTGCAGGTGGCTTTGCGACCGATCTCTGCATCTGGGGAAGGATTGGCGAAGTGGGTTCGCGTTGAATTATGGAAATTTTGGATCTTGGGATGCCTGGGCGGCGAAGGTTGTGGGGTTGGCATGGTCTTGACCGGAAGAGAAGCCATGCACGGAGAAGGAGAAGCGATATGGCTATGGCGATGAGTCAGTACAACGTAGCTGCCACAGAAAGCGGGAAGGGCTTTCTCGTCTTATCGATGAATATCCGACCAGAAAAATCCTATTTTTTATTAAGTGATCAAATAAAAAAAAAATTCCAACAAAAAAATAAAGAAAAATTCGCGTATTAATATTTTGATAATTGAAATATTTTATGCTTAATAAATAGGGTTATGCAATCGAATTGATTCTAATTGAGAACCAGATTGGGCTATCTTGAAAATCGGTCCGCTTCCTCAAATTGGAACTAGTAGGAATCGATTCTATTTCGAGTGAAGAATCACTTGGAAATCGAATTGATTAAACTAAATTTGAAACTGGTTTCATAAAGTTTTAAGACTCAATTTTTCTGTTGGTATCTTTTTTTCCTCTATTCTCTGTCACTCATGACTCACCCTCCTCCTTGCTTGTGTTAGACAAATACTCCCTAAGCTTGCCCTCACTTGTTCGAGCTTCACAATCCTCACTTGTTCTTGACTTGCCTTTACTTGCATGCCCTCATTCATCTTTATTATTGAACCATTTTATTATCCATATTATTTTGCTATAAAAAATGAAATCAAATATATAAACAAAAGAAAAACAAGTTCTCGAGTAGACGTTGGAACAAACGGAAAAAAATATAATCGATTTTAGGTTTCAAAAATTGAGAATTAATACTAACATGATAGGTTTCAAATTCCTGATTCATAATCTACCAATTCTGAAATCGATTGCCCTTATTAACAAGTGTCTTGTGTTACTTTAACTAGTTTTCTTAGCAATTTTTGGTCGGTCTATAATTTTCAAGAGCTGAGTTTAAACTCCAAGATTAGTATCTTAACCTGCTTTTACCCTCATATGTAGTTCTTATAAAATTGGAATTTATTTAAAAGCTTTAACGAACTTCTGAAATGTCCGTCTTAGTTACGGAATTATGTTGTTATGATCCAAATTAATGATGTGTGAGTCACTTTTCAAATTTCGGCACAAATGAGAGTCGAGAACTAATTTCCGCACTATAAATGAAATTCAATGACAATGTCGAAAGAAATTTATCCGTCGATCAGAGCGTTAGTAGCCGTGATTAGGCCTAGAAAAAGCATAGTCATGAGCACATAGGCTATTTGAAGGTATCTATCCTTCCAGTTCAAGAGAAAAATGCAGTGTTAAGTGGAACGCATCCATATCATTTCACCTTGAGAAAATCGGTCCCTTTCCATAGAAGAAAGCTTATGCATAGAGATTATTACATCACGAGAAACTCACATCATAAAGATCATCTGGAAAAATGAAGAATCTGGCCATATCCAGTTCACTTTTTTGAGTAAAAATTCACGCAATGCCGAATGAGGACTGCGGCTGCCATCACCACGATGGCTACAGAGAAAGCAGCATCCCTGAAAACCAGACGTCGGCATTGGAGCCCGGCCTGTCGCCTTCGATGTTGAAAGGGTCTCGGACATAATCGTAGTAGCTGGTCACCAAGCCGAACAGCATAAAGCCAATGCAATACACTTTCCTCGCCGGTTCGATGTGATTCTGCCACGCGAAGTCGGCGAGGATCTGAGGAAGAAGGAAGAATGTCTGCATCAGATAGTGATAGTCTCCTAGCCACTTCCTCCATTCGATCCTGAGCCCAAGCTGCATCCACAGAAGAACGAGTAGAAGTAGAAAACCGGCTGTGGATCACTAGGATTGCGCACAGGACCGGTTTATCATTCGGTGGATGCTTCGATCTGGTAGTGTTGTGGAGAGGAGACGCTTTTCGAGATTGAACTATATCCTTGGAAAGCTTCAGTATGAGGACTAAGGTGGTTAATACAAGAAGCTTGCCGAAGTACTCGAGAACGAGGATCAACTGTTCGTTGCGAGTTAAACCTGCCCAAAATTTAACGTAAGACTTGGACTCGTTCGATTCGAATAGTATCATTGAGCTGCCGATCAGAGGAATGCAATACCCGAGAGCTTGAATGCTGAGCATCACAAGAGATATATGCGGAATGACATCGGAGTTTTTGCTCATGGAGCGGAACCGGCTCAATATGATTGCAATCTCCACTGCAAGGATTAGAATCTGAAGAGGATGGCTAACTCTCGCTTGTAAGCTGGAGATAAGATCTTTAGAGTTCGGAGGCTTATCGGCCCGAAATGGAGGGGATCGTCTCCATTTCATTGGCTGGCAATGGTGAGTTCGATCTTGGGAGTTTTCAGCCATCCTGCGGTCTTAGAAGAGTACTTAATGTTCGATTCAATCAAGCAATCGAGGCCTCATTCAGTAAGAGCGCTCCCTGATGCAAACTCTCTGCAACTGATCAGATACATTATTGCCGAGGAGGGTATCGTATAGGCCTTCCATGAACAGTCGCGACACACCCTTGTGGCACGCTTCCCTGGAGAGCAAGGGTGGCTTGAAGAACGCCAGGAGCAAGGAGACATTTAAAAACCCGCTATTGAACAGCTCCGCTTCATTGCTACATTTACCCTTCGAAGTGGAACTGCAATTCCATGGACACGAACACAAAGGACCCAGGGAGAGGACATCTGCTTGTACAAGTAGGCTGGACCTATAATTTTCATAAAACAGGTTTGGGACTGCGACCGTGTCGAATTGCAGCTCCTTGGAGAGAATGCTTAGCTGAGAAAACATATCATCTGCATTTTTCAGGGTCGGGTATGTCAAGATGGATTGCATGGTGGAAGTGATGATCCTGAGCCGCTGATTTCGACGCCAGAGCTTCTTTAGCCAGGTCGATTTTGGAGAAGTTATATCTACAACAGTCAGTGTACCAATTAAGCAAGACGTGCCGATGGCGGTGTTCTATAAAACTGAAAAGTAGCGGAACGAACGATTCATTTCAATCTCCGAAGGCAGTTATGGTCCCCGTGACAATGCTCTGCCATGTGATGGAGAAATGGCTGGGGAAGTAGAGCGACACCCAGAGATCACATTCTTCAAGACCTGAATTAACTGCTCCGAGACATCCGACCATGCAAAGCTTGCCGCTCGAACAATTCCACGATCCCTCGGCAGATAAGAGTCTGACCTGAAAGACCAGTCATGGATTTAGCTAAATACCGATTCAAGGATGGGATAACAGCCCGGAGGGTTGCGGAGACCTTGGTTAGGCCGTTGCTTACCTCTTCAGCTTCATTTTCACAGTACACGTTCTGGAAATGAGCTCGATATTGTCATAACTGCAGTTTGCATCCCCTATACCGTTGCCAAGATCGAAAGGGCCAAAAAGTTTCCTGGGGCATACCTGGCCTCCTGCCAAATGATCCTTATAGTTTGGCTTCGCAGTGAAACGTACATGCGAGTTGGTGCGGATGCCTCTGCAGAACTCGGCACCAGTAAATGCAATTGAGCCATCCTCAATCCAGTCATCTCCACAAGGATCAATATCACAAGCTGCCGAACTGATCCCTTTGGAGAATCGGTATCTCGAGGAATCACTTAACCGTGAACTAACTAGTACTCGATTGAAATACCATAAGCTTTCCCTGTCATTCAAGCTCTTCATTTCACCATTGATGGCTCGACCAGTCAAATTGAAGGTTCGGGGATACCATAGAATTAGAAGAATTCAGGCACTGGGCAGAACTCGATGCCGACCATCTGAAACAGATCCCCACTCATTCGGCGGATACAGCAGATCGACATTAACTCCTTTCCATGAAGACGGAGTTGAGTTTCCCAGCAAGCACATCAATCTGTCCTCCTTTCTCCTCCGTTCAAGATACACCCCTTCGAAACCGACAACTAGATCGGACATGCCCAGCCTCTTGGCAAAACCCAATCTGAATCCATATTCAAATTCCCACGGGCGAGCTTGTATATACCAATAGTCATATATCCACCCACACTCACTGCATTTCTCAACTGGCGCACCAGATTCACATCTTCCAACTCAAAGCTCGCCAACTTTGAGGGAGCGTAACTGTCATCAAACGGCATCAATGGCGCTCCCCTGGGCTCTTGCTCCCAATCCCCATCGGAAAAGGAAAGCGCTTTCTTCAATCCCAAAACTGTGTTTCTATTTGGATTCAGTTCAATAGCAGAAGACAAATAAGTGCTACATCCCTGTTCGATTTCCGCAGTGCGGGCATCCTTGGAACCAGAAGCAATAGAGCCTAAGAGTTCCAACAAGACTCAAAGAAAAAGTCCAGTGGAATGTTTTCCCTAACTCATGCTCCTCTATTTCAAAGAAGGGCCACAGTGCAATCAATGAATGAAAAATTTTACACACACAGAGTCTTCACTAATCCAGTGCACAAAGAGCAACTGCGGGCATCCGTCGAGTCAAATCAAAGACAGAAATTTTCAATCTTTGTCAATGCCGCTGCTTCATCTAGAAAGCATAGACATCATGAAAAGCAACTGCACGGTACAAACAATGAATCTTCTGATGAACTCAGCTCAAAGACAAACTTGGAACTGTTTGATTGTTGGAGATGGAAACTAGGGGTGAGTAGCAGTCTAGAGTCGACCATGGACCGGTCTAACCCTGTCGGTCCTGGTCTTGTTCCCAAGGGGATTAGGTTGGTCCTTGGTCATGGAATTCCATGACCAACACTATGCGAGTTGGTTCTCGGTTCTAAGAGTTTTAGGTCGGTCCAACCCTAGACCAACTCTATATATTATATTATATATAATTCTTTTATATATTCAAACCTAAGTAAAATGTCTATTATATTATATTATATTGAGATGTTCTATCAATAGTACTAATAGTAATTTTAATTTAAAACTTTTGTCTAGTATTAATTAAGTGTCGTTTGTTTTTCAGGTGTTTAGAAATTCAAAATAATTAACAAGATGTGAAGTTATATATTCATGGTTTATCTTAAGTATTTTGAACTTTTTTATGATTTAGTTATATTTTACTAATGAATTTCAGCTGCACTTTGCTTTTTAATTTGTGTCAAATGGTAGAAGTTTTTGAAGAGTAGAGTAGTACTACAGTTGCTAGTCAAGTAGTGTGAAGCTCATTTTTTAGTTGAGTGAACTCTACATGATCAAATGTAAGAAAATGCTTTTGCATATGATGTTATGAATATTAGACATAGATTATTACAAGAACTTTTCATATTGTCCCATATCTCAATGAGCGATTAGAAAGTGCGAAATTTCTATTATTGTGTCATCTTAAATTTGTTAAATATGTATTGGTATTTATAATTTAGTTGCACAATGCCGCATTATCGATGGATGTGTAATTTGAATTTGTATGTTTTTTTTTTTTAGGAAGTATAAAAAATAAGACGAAAAAAATTATCGATCGGTCCCGGGTTGACTTTGGAACTGGACCGACCAACCGGACCGAACCCATTGGGTCGGTCCAGTCCTTGGTCCCAAGCTCAATAGGGTTGGTCCTCGATCTTAAAAATTGAGGACCGATACTGTACGGATTGGTCATCGGGTTAGGGGTGGTCCGGACCAACCTGGACCATGCTCACCCCTAATGGAAACCTGGGATGTTGACTTTCCTTCAAGAAGATTGCAGGGAACCACACCCAAAAAAAAAAAAAAAACAATAACAACAACATTAAAAGACCGAGTGTCAGTGCAGACATGGTTGACCAAAATATAGATAAAGTCCAAGCAACACATGGGCGCAAGTTCTTTTTGTTCTTACTATCCGGGTAATTTGGCTTTGGAATCTTAATTAACCAAACGAATCTCCGCCTAAGGTATCGAAAAATCATTTTGATGGGCGCAGAACCAAACAATATTGCTTGAATTTGATTTAATTCCATTGTATTCCCACTAGAATAGTCCAATTTTTATCGAGCAATCAAATAAAGAAAAATTTGCAGTTCCTATATACCATCAAATTCCGTATCATGTACAGCATGAGATATATATTTTATGCATAACAAGTGTCTTGAGTTCTTTTTTTTTGTAACTTTTGGTAGGCCTATAATTTCTAGCATACCCTCACATGTAATGCATAATGAATTTGGATTCCACTTGTTCTCATAAAGCTCATTTCACCAAACTTTTAGATAGCCTGTGTTGGTCTTGTAATTATATTGTGATCCAAATCCACATTGTGTGAGAGTTACTTTCCAAATTTCGACGTGAATAAGAGTCGAGAACTAATTTCGCGCTTTTGAACTAAAAAGTGAAATTATAGTCATGAGCATATAAGGCTATATGAAGATATCTATCCTTTCAATTCAATAAAATAATAAGGCATTTGAAGTTGAGATAGTAAGTTGCAAATGTTTTCACAAAGCAAAAGCATCTTATTATCATTTCCGCTAGAGAACATCTGTTCCCATAGAGAAAGCTAATGCACATCAGGCATCAAATGTTTCTGAAGAAACTAGCATCATGATCATCCGGAAAAAAAATGAAGAAACTGGGCATCTTCAAAACATTCAAAACAATGTCACTTTTTTCTGGTAAAAATTCATGCAGCGCCGAACAAGGAATGCGGTCGCCATCACGATGACTACATGGAAAGCAGCATCTGTGAAAGATGAGGCGACATCGATGTTAGAGCTTGGCTTGTTGCCTTCGAGGTTGAAAGAATCTCGGAAGTGGTCATAGCTGCTGGTCAACAAGCCCAACAACGTAAAGCCGATGGAATACACTTTCCTCACCGGTTTGACATGATTCTGCCATATGAAGTTGGCGAGGCCTTGAGGAAGTAGGAAGAAAGTCTGCCTCAGATGGTGATGGTCTCGAAGCCGTTTCCTCCAGTCGATCCTCAGCCCAAGCAGCATTTGCGGAAGAACATATAGAAGTAGAAACCCGCCAATGCGGATGGCTAGGGTCGCGAAGAGGACCCACTTGTCACTCGGTGCATACTTCGATCTAGTAGTGTTGTGGATAGGAGACGCTTTTCGGGATTGAACTACATTCCTGAAAAGCTTCAGTGTAAGCATTAAGGTGGTTAACACAAGAAGCTTGCCAAAGTACTCTAGAGCAAGGATCAACTGTTCATTGCGAGCGAAACCTTCGCGATATTCAATGTAGGATTTGGATTCTTTTGATTTGAAGACGATCGTTGTACCGCTGATCAGAGGAACGCAATACCCAAGAGCTTGAATGCTGAGCATCACAAGAGATACATGCGGAGTGACCTCGGTGTTTTTGCTCATGTAGTGGAACTGGCTCGATATAATTGCAATCTCCACCAGAAGTATTAGAATCCGAAGAACTCCTTCAGAGCCTACTCGAAAGGCCAACTCTTGTTCGTAAGGTCCGTAAGCCCCAGATGAGACCAGTACACTTTGGAGGCTTATTGGCCCGAAATGGCGGGGATCGTCTTTCTTTCTTCTGCTGGTGATGGTGAGTTCGATTGTAGGAGCTTTCAGCCACTGTGCGGTCTTAGAAGAGTACTTAATGTTCGATTCGATTAAGCAGTCGAGGCCTCGTTCAGTATAAGAGCTCCCAGATCCAACCTCTCTACAACCGATCAGATACATTTCGCCAAGGTGGGTATCGTATAGGCCTTCCATGAACAGTCGCGATACGCCCCCGTAGATCACTTCCTGGGACAATAGGGGTGGCTTGGAGAACGTCAGGTGCAATGAGACATTTAAGAACCGGCTATGAAACAGCTCTGCTTCATCGGCAAATTTATCCTTGGAAGTGAAATTACACTTCTGGGGACATGAGCATAAAGGACCTAGGGAGAGCACATCTGCCTGTACGTAGATAACGGACCTCAAATCTCCATTGAACGGCTTTGGGAGTGCAAATGCATGGAAATGCAGGCCCTCCGAGAGAATGCTTAACTGAGAAAATAGATCATCCGACTTTTGCAGCATCGGATATGTTAAGATAGATTGCTTGATGAAACTGATGATCTCGAGTGGCTGGTTTCTACCCCAGAGCTCCTTAGCCTGGAGGAATTTGGAAAAGTTATATCTACAACAGTCACAGTACCAATTAAGCAGAACGAGCATAGATGGGCGTTCTGTAAAACTAAAATGTAGCGGAATGAATGATTTATTGTGATCTCCGAAGGCGGTTATGCTTCCTGTGATGATACTCCGCTGTGTGATGGAGAAATATCTAGGGAAGTAGAGTGACACCCGGAAATTACAGTCTTGAACCCCTGAATTATCTGCTCCGAGACATCCGACCATGCAAAGGTTGCCACTTGAAGAATTCCACAATCCCTCAGCAGATAGTGTCCTACCTGAAAGACCAGTCATGGATTTTGCTAAATAATGATTCGATGGCATGGGAATAGCCCGGAGTGTTGCGGAAACCTTTGTTATGCCGTTGCTTACCTCTTCAGTTTCATTTTCGCAGTACACATTTTGGAAAATGAGCTCGATATCGTCATAATTCCAGTTTGCATCCCCTATATAGTTTCCAAGATCAAAAGGCCCTAAAATTTTCTTGGGGCGTGCATGGCTTATTGACGAATAAAGTTTGTAGTTCGGCTTAACAGCAAAACCTGTATCCGAGTTAGCATGGATGACTTCGCAGAACTCAGCACCAGTGAATGCGATTGAGCCATCCTTGATCCAGTCATCTCGACAAGAGTCGATATTACAAGCTTCTGAAAGGATCCCTTCGGAAAATTGGTATCTCGAGTAATCACTTAGCTGTGAATTAATGAATACTCGATCAAAGTACCGTAAGCTTTCCCTGTCATTTAAGCTCTTCACTTCGCCTTTGATCACCCGGCTGGTCAAATTGAAGGTTTTTGGATACCGCAGAAGCAGAAGAATTTTGTCATCAGGTAGAACTCGAGGCCGGCCATACGGAACAGATCCGTAACCATTCGGCTGATACAGCAGATCATCATCAACTCCTCTCCATGAAGGCAGAGTTGAATTCCCGAGCAAGCACATCACTCTCTGTCCTACATTCTCCTCCGTCTCAAGATAAACCCCTTCAAACACGACACCTAACGAGGACACGCCGGACCACTCGGTAAAACCCGATTTGAATCCATCATTAAAGTTCCAGGGCGCATCTCTGTATATACCGATAGTCAGATATCCACCCACACTCACTGCATTTCTCAACTGGCGCACTGGATTCACATCTTTCAAGTCAAAGCTCACCAATTTCAAGGGAGTGTAGATCGGCCTGTCATCATGAAACGGCATCAATGGCATGCCGCCGGCCTCTTGCTCCCAATCACCATTATAGAAGGAAAGCTCCCTCTTCAATTTCAATACTCCGTTACCATCCGGATTCAACTCGATAGCAGAAGACAAATAACTGCTACATTGCTGTTCTATTTCCGCAGTGCGGGCATAGGTATAAAATGAGTTACTTGGGTGCATCGCATCCTCGGAATTAGAAGCTATTGAGCCTAAGAATTGCAGAAAGATCCAAAGCAAAAGACCAGAGGAATGTTTTCCTTTACTCATGCTCCTCTATTTCTAAGAAGGGCCAAAATACAACGAACGAAAAATTACAGGCCCAGAATCTTCACTAATCCAGTACACAAGAACAGGAGTGAAATCAAAGATAGAGATCTAGGATGAAGTCCAAAATTTCCATAGTACAGATTTGCTTGTCGTATTGTCTAACTCCTACTTCATCTTAAAAGCACAGACATTACGAAAACTAATTGCACAGTCAAAGTAAAGAATCTGTGACGCACTCAGCTTGAGGCAAACCTGGGAGGGAGTGGCTCTCTTCAAAGTCCCACAGAATTTTATTGAAAAAAGGGTGTCTGATTTGCAGATGAAACCTGGGATTTTGACTTTCCTCCAAGAAGACTGAGGGGAAAAAACCTTAAAATACAGAATGTCGGTGCAGACGCAATTGACCAGATGTAGATAGTCTACAGAACACATGCACTCATGTGCTGAGCCGGATTTCAAGCTGAGCATGCACTTGTGTGCATTATGCAGTACTGAATTAAACCTCGCCAGTTTGGCCTGAAAGAATCAATTACTTTAGTAATTGTAGGGTATTAAATGAGATAATCATGCGTATATTTCTCAAGCAATATAAGACTCAATACTAGTTGAGCTCTAGAAAGCGCCATCATCCAGTTCATCAATGCCTATAAATTCTCTAGAGGTCCTAAGAGCGAATTATGAAGAGACAGGGAATGTTAACAACTGATGAGAATAATTGGGTCTTTAGTGTTCTAATTGGACCAAACATCTTAATAATGAGAAGAAAAAAAATGACGTAAAGAATTTATTTTTAAGGCGAGAGTTCAATTTCCGAGACCTGTCCCTCCTACACTGATCATGAATTAACTATGTTTATGATTGGATATGATAGGATATAAAATTTAGGGATTTAGCCATATCTTATTCACTGTTTAGTGATTGTAGTAATAAAGTTAGATATATTCACATTATATCACATACCATGTTTAGTATAAATGACATATCCATATAAATGAATAAAAATTTTTACAAAGAGAGATAGTAAAAATCTCTTGTGACTATTTTATTTTAATTTTATTTTCCTCTCTTTTTAAATTAATTTCTTTTTTTATTTCTTTCTTCCCTTTTATCATTCTCAAATAAAATTTTATTAAATAGTAAATTGTACTAATATACCTAAAATACCTAAAAATATACATTTATATTTATATATTAAATTTATATTATAAAATATAATGAAAATCAAATATATAAATACAAATAATATTAAATTAAAAAGAAATTATTATTTTTTGTTATTTTGAATTTCTTATATTAGAATTCAAATATTATTTATATCAAAATATAATTTTAATTTTATTAATTTAAGAGGTTTGTTATTTGAGGAAAATAAATTTCTTATTATGGACATTAGAAATCCTATCCACCTTTATCTCACCTCTCTCATAGAATAATTTTATTCGATTTATATTCCTTTTATATCCGACTTTATCTTGTCTTGAGAGGCACTAAATGTAGGATAGGGTAAATTTGATCTTATCTTGAATTTTATCTTGACTGTTAAACTTAGCCAATGTGATTTGGCATCACCATCTTAAAGCTTCATCTCTCCCTCAACAGAAAATTAATATAAACTCTTTGCTAAAAATTTTAAAAATTACTTTGATTGGTAAAAAATTCTATACTTACATAATGCACGATTGAACTGTCGATAGCAAATTACAAGAGGTCAATAGGCTATTAGAAAATGACAGATGATAAATGAAGGAACATATTAACCATGACTTCCCCATATTAACTCATTGAGGTATTACCCACTTTAGCACATCCCATACCAAGCCTCATGATTTTATGCTTTTGCGTATAGGTGGGCACCTTCCTAAGTGATTACCTAACTGAGTGTGCTTAATTTTGGAATTTCAAAGCTAAATATTATTATTACGTCAAAATGTACATCATGAGTTACTCCAGTTTTCACATATATTCTAGAATCGCTCTCCATTTGTTTGGTACAAAGTTTAGTTCATTTCTATTCTTTTTGGCATCCTAAAAGTCTGTCAGGAGCCGATCCTTGTCAAGGCTCTATAGCTTCGGCGTCCACTCCCCAACTTCGTCGAATTGGGTCATTACAGGCCCATCAACTTCCATGTAGTCCATCCCCAAACTGCACACCCACAAGAGGTGGTCTCAATCTGATATCACATTGTGATATCTATGAGTAAACTAAAATAGGTATTGTTTATTTTGGCCCCTCTCATACTGAGTCTCATGGTTTTGTCTTTGAGCATATAGGTGGACACGCATCTTGACACTGTTCACATCTGAGCGGGGTTCCAAAGTTGAGCATTACAGTTAGGTGACTTGGTGTCAAAATTAGCAGGCGACCTCCAAAAAAGCATATGGAAAAAGTGGGGTTCTGGGTCGAAAATGAGGTCAACCACCATAAGCATTCTAGATTTGATCTTATGGGCCCCATAACTTCATCAACTTGAGAAGTTAGACCGTCAAAACCACAATTTTGCTCGAATTTGATTTTGTTCCAAACTTGTTCATTAGGCTTAAATTTATTTGTACCATTTTCAAAGCTCTTCAGCGACCACAATGATATCACCTTTTCATTCACGTTATATGAAATTATAATCATGAGCATATAAGGCTATTTGAAGATGTCTATCCTTTCAAGTCAATAAAATAATTTGAGGTTGAGATAGTAAGTTGCAAACGTTTTAACAAGGCAAAGGCCTCTTTATCATTTCACCAGAGAACATCTGTCCATCTTCACTAATTCAGTACACGAGAAAAGGAGTGAAATCAAAGACAGTGTGTCAATACTCCTACTTTACCTACAAAACACACACACATACGTTACATAAAGTAATTGTGCAGTTCAAATCATGAATCTGCCATGCACTCAGCTCAAGAAAAACCTGGAAGGGAGTAGCTGCTCTCTTCAAAGTCCCACAGAATTTTATGAAAAAGGTGTGTCTGATTTTGGGAGATGAAACCTGGGATTTTGACTTTCCTCCAAGAAGATTGAGGGAAAAAAAACCTTAAAATACTGAGTGTCGGTGCAGACACCATTGACCAAACGTAGATAAAGTCGGAAGAACACATGCATGCATGTGTTGAGCCGGAGTTCAAGCCCAGCATGCACTTGCGTGCAGTACCAAAAGTAAATGCAGGGTGATCAATTAGATAGTATGAGTATATTTCTCAAGCAATATATAAGTCAGCATCGTCAAGACTTAATACTAGTTGAGCTCCATAAAGGGCGATCATCCAGTTCATCGATGCGCCTAAGATGTCAATAATTTATCTTTAAGGCAAGAAATCGGTTTCCTCAACCTGTTCCCTCCTACATCGATCATGAATTAAGGCGATTTGGCATTGCAATCTTAAATCTTTATCTCCCCCTCAAGCGAAAATTAACCAAAACTCTTCGCCTAACCAGTGGCTAGATAGTTGACAGCAACTACAAGAGCTCGACAGGCTATTAGAAAAGGGCGAATGATATATGAAAAATTAATAGCAGACATATACTTTTCTTTTTTGGTAAGTCCATGTTACTAAAAATCAATTAGAACCATTCTTTGACAGGCATTATTAACCTTAATCACACATAGGAAAAGCATGGAATTGCTATCTTCTCCTCCGCTCGAACTCTCTATTCATAATAGGAGGAGCCTTTTTTTATTATAAAACCATGGAAAAGGTCTCAAAATGCACAGCTATCCAAAATAAAATTTGCATATGACGTTAAGCACAAGTAGGGGAATCACATTTTCATGAAGTCAAAGTCAACTGTCATAGTTTTGGGCATCTATTGGGCTGCGCCATGTGGCCCCTCGGGTCAGAACATTTTGGGCTGGGCAAGACCAGCCACCTGACATGAAAGGTCCACTATTAATATCCGGGAAATTAAAAAAAAAAATTGTTCTAAACTTATTGTACTTATACTGATTCAATCATAAATTTCATTTTAGCCAAGTTAATTCTAAACATTTTGAGGATTTATCAATTTAATCATAAACATTTCAATTTTATCAATATGTAGGAATGTGACTTTTTTTTTAATTAATTTTCCCAATTAATATGGTTTTATTTTGGACTTATCTAAATTGCAAACACTTCTAGTGCTTTTCTGAGGGGGATTGAATATTGGACAAGTTGAAGAGAATAGAGAGGATCTTCACAATTTGACTAATCCTCTAGAAATCATAACTGAGGAAAGTTGTCCATAGCGAGAACCAAATAATGAAATTATTCGTGATAAACTCTTCAATAATCGAAATCAACCCTAAAAGAAATTACAAAATTCAAAATAAATCAAATTTTTGTTTGTTTCACAAAAAATGAATAATTCGAAATATATTTTCCTTAAATATGATCAGTTGTATCGATTATAAAAATGAATAAACAAAAAGTATTATGTTTAGAAATTAATTTTTGTGTTTATGAAGCATTCATCATAAGATAATTATTCCAAGCGATATAAACAATCATTTTTAGGAAAATATTTTCCAGGTATTCATTTTCTACAAAACAAACAAAGTTTAATAGTAGGTGGGCTGAATAGGTGCACATGTGCGCGCCAAAATCAAGGTGACCTCCGGAAGAATACGTGAAAAAAGTGGATTTCCGAGCCGAAAATGAAGTCAACAGTGCCCTCCGATGATGGGGCTGGCACGCCAACCTCCATAAACATTCGCGAATTGATCTTACGAGTCCCTTAAATCCATCGAACTAAAAATTAACCTGTCGAAACAACAGTATCACTCGAATTTGATTCAATTCCAGACTTGTTTATTAGGCATAAATTTATTTGTACCCTTTTGAGAAACTCTTCAGCAACCACAATGACATCACCTCTTCATTCATGTTAATCAAGAGTTAAATCCCAACACTAGAATAGTGAATGTGATATTCTCAAATGTCTCACAGATAAATTACGTGCCAAACTTTACCAAATGCTTGAATAGTCAAACTTCAAGAGTCATCCATAACTCGTCGCAGTCATATCTTGTAAATCCATTCAGTTCTTACAAATTTCAGCATATCATCGATTAAAAAGTTCAAATTAGGGTTTTTGCGTGCGCCCGAGAGAGAGAGAGAGAGAGAGGGGAGGGCGTTGATAAGATCAAGAAGAACTTGCACAGTGCCTACACGTTTATATATTCCCTCGTTTTTACTGGGGAGCCACTATCGAACAGCCTAAGGAAAAAAGTATGTAATCCTCCCCCCATTAAAGTTGCAATCAGAATCCTATGATAGAACCCCAAAAGAAGCACACACACTTCCCCCATTAGAATACAAAAACTTCCCACGATAGGCATAACGAATCGTCCTTGCGCCGGGAATATCGAGAAGATAATCGCATGAGTCCCGCATTATGTTCAACCATGCAGCGGCTGACACCTTACGTGCAGAATCGGTTCAACAGTCGAAAGAGAACTTACATCGTGTACTTTGTGTTGACACTCGTGACAGCAATAGGTCAAAACTCAAATGCTTGTTTAAATGCATTTACGTATGTGTGTGTGTGTGTATATACATATATATATTGGGAGAAAGTGGGGGGTTGTCTTCAAGAAGACTTGTACAAATGTTGCCTTTCTCCAATTCGGAAATTCGCCTTTTGGTTAGAGGCCGACCAAAGCGATTCTAATTCCATCCTCCACTCTCTTTGGCTTCAGATGCTAAAACAATTTTATTCACCCATCATCCCCAATTCTTATCTTTTTGGTCAAACAGATGCAAACGCAAGTGCTTGAAGAAAGAGGGGGTTGTGATTGCATGGAGCTCCGCTGCATAGCACACTAAGGGGGACCCCCCCAACTCCCACCGCTGGATTTGGGTGGAAGACGAAAGGCGTGCGAGCTCGATTGCGCAAATGATTTTCCTACGCTTAAAAAACAATAAACAGAAGATTATATTAGAAGATCTGATGTTTTTGGTGAAAGCGCAATTAAGAATTAACTTCAGTCTTTTAATATTTTGAAGACTAGAAAGAGCAGCTTCTTTCGCTCTTTTTGTAAGAACTTCCTCGTTTCTATGAGCTTAGTTTAGTGGCTGAGGACAATACAAGTACGTGTATGGGAAGAACATGGTAGATGTTTGATTCTTGACCCACCAAACTGCATATTTTTCCCGTGCTCGTCTGAAGGGCCACTCATCTAGGGTTTTTACCTCGCACCTTATCAGAAAACTAAGGGGAAAATTGCTGGAGTATCTTATGGGCCCAATATTGACCTCACTCGAAACGTGCTTTCCTGTTACCAAACTATGCTGGTTGGAGGGATTCAGAAAGAAGTAAATGGATAGATCACTTCACTTGGTTTATTCGGGTGAAAAGAGAGAAAAAAGATACTTAGGAGCTTCTCGAATTCCCTCTTCATATGTCTTTAGTTAACCTATGAGTTGTAAATCGCTCAAAAGGTGAGATGACTAGAAATGATAAGTATTGTCCTTCATTTCTCTTTCCATCTAATCACTCCTACCAAACGTAAGATAGGGTTAATCACTTCTATGCCGGGTGCAAATATGTCGTCACTTGTTCTAGTCCTGTTTGTCGTCTTTATCGTAGCATTTGTCCATCCAATTCTAGTTCTCACCACAAGTATATCAAGTCCCCCCACTAAACCCTAGCTCAGAACCCTTCCAACCACCCCCGCTCTCCAGCGATGCCGCTGCCGCCGCCTTACGTCTCTCTCTCTCTCTCTCCCTCGACTTTTCTAGATTTGGAGGCCAGATAAGAGGTGGAGCCTTTGAATTTGGAGGTGTCGGGCTCCTCTCCCGTCGAGCAGGAGCGTGACACTGGCATTGGCGGATTGGCATCCTTTAACTGCGTTCCTTTTTTTTTTTCCCAAGCAAAATCCCTTCCTTTTCTCCCGCATACTTCATTCAGAAATAACATCAAGATAAACTCGTGACTCAAAAGCGCGGGGGCAATCGAAAAGGAGAAATGAACAGCAGGCACAAAGTATCATCTCGTTAAGATAACTCTGGAGAATCCATATTATTTCAATCCCCCCTACAGCTAGCCATCAATAAAAAAATTGAAAATTCCGATGCTCCAACTGGGAATCTAATCCAAAATGTGGGTGCATGGAATTTAGCAGAACCATTGAAAGAGTTTCTAATCCTCATCATCATCATCAACCTAAAAAAGATAGAATTTTGAGCCTGATGATGGATTCTTTGTAGAAACCTCACCGCCCGTAAATGTACTCATCATAGTTTTAGCTTTCCGTAAAGCCCTAGAATATCTCATTTAAATGCAACATAAAGGCAATGTCAGTCCATTCCCCTCTCCTTTTCCCTTTGTTCTTCCTCTCCCCCTTTCTTTTTAAGTATAAAATCATATTCCCACTTTCTCAAAACCAAGTTGGACGGAATTTTTTGAATTTTGAATTGGTGGTCTTTTTGAGGGGTCGATTGAGAAACCCTAATTAATTATTGGATTCACGAGAATTAGAATCTTGATGTTTTTCATTCTTTTACTTTGTCAAAATTTAGTAGATTATTCCGTTCAATCCACATCAATCTCCTCACATGTAAAAGATTGGTTGTTGCCGTCTTTGAATAGTTGATGATTATTACGTAATGTGGTATTTAATAGATGGTTTTCATCCATGAAACATCTCCTCCACGAGGACTAGGTGCTGACAAGAGACTGGAATATTAGGTTAGAAATGAGACGATCTCTGATTACTTAACTAAAAATCTTGACCTAATTTCTTTGGCCAATAAAAAACGAAAGACCGAATTAACAACGGAGCATTTAGCTGCCACCTATGTTGTCACTCCTTTATTTCATTCGTGAAGTGGAAGTCTTTATTCCTATTCTGGTCTTTGATCCCCACTGAGAAAGTGTGCAAGTAACCCTAATAATTTATTTGACACTTTTTAAGCTACGAGAAAAATGAAGAGAAAAGGTTTTTTTAACCTAATTTAGAGATAGGTTCCTTCCGTTAATCACGTTTGAGTATAGAGGAACTATTTTTGTCTTTACATTTGTGTTGAAAAATAATATGGGGGCCCTTTTTTTTTTGCTAAAATAAAGGACCAAAATCAAATTTGATCATCTTGGAAAGTACTGGGACCAAGAATTCAAGTACGTTAGATGCCTGTACATACACGTACGTGCCACGTATAAATAGCCGGTGCCGACTTCACATTTTATGGCAAATTTTCGAATGGAAATTTGATGGAATGACTAGAGAATTAAAATGACCATAATTTTTAAACTTTTAAAAGCGAAAGGATCTAAGGTGAACTCCTCCGAAAGTAAAAGCATAAAAAGAAAGGGTTAATATCCTGAAAAACCTCAAACCGGTACACTTGTGACAAATTTACCAAAAACTATTTTTTTGATCATGAAAAATCCCAAACTGGTATACATGTGACAAATTTACCCCGACCGACTATAAAAAAACCTTAAACTGGTACATTTATGACAAATTTACCAAAATTAATTTATTTAACTGCAAAAAACCCCCAAACTAGTAAATTTGTAACAAATATACCCTATGCTAAATTGGATTAATACCACAAAAAAATCACAAAAATTGTAAACTGTGACAAACGGAGCGTAAAATCCTAAATTGGTATACCGGTCAACTATCACGTGTCATTTAACTTAATAATTTGAGAATAAAATTTAACGAAAACTAACAGAGGCTAAATTTATCACAAGTGTACCAGTTTTGGGTAAATTTGTCAAATGTATACCAGTTTGGGTTTTTGGTGGTCAAAAAACTAGTTTATGGTAAATTTGTCACAAACGTACTAGTTTAGGGTTTTTCAGGATATTAACCCTAAAAAGAAACTGCCATTGAAATACCCATAAAAAGGGAGTAATTAAATTGATTTGTACTCATAAACCAATTGTAATTAAAAAAGGTTGTACTGAAAGTCCACATTTCCTATTAAAATGTATGATAATAGAATATTATATAATGGATAAAACTTGTTATTTAACCAGGCCAATTTACAGACAAGTTACGTGGTTTCTAATTTTCAGACACGTTCCAAAATTTTAAATTAAACATTCCTCATTTATTGCAACTACTTGACACTACTATATAAAATAAGTAAATCTTAAAGTTCTCGTTGTATACAAGATATTAGTTTTCCGAACTTGTCAACTTCATATGCTTCAATCTCAAAACTTTAATTTCCTCCAGGTAAGTCTTAAAACTTATAACTTCGATCCACTAGATCAAAAGTTATTATGATAGTTTTAGAATTTAAGTGAAGGAAATTCACAAATTGTAGGACCTGCCCCATAATAATCACATGATGATTGTGATCTTGTTCGGTTGAACCATTTTACCACTTGCAACATGTCCAAGCATGTCGAATAGATCAACTCGTTACTCATATGCAACATTAGAATACCTTCAGACACTTCACACGTAGAAGTGTCTCAACGAGTTCGTTTGCATAGGAGTCCACATATCAAAAGTTTAAAAATGCGTCATGCCATATTGTGCAACAATTTTAATAAAATAATTGTGCTCGGGATAACATCGAGCAGGAAATGAAAAAAAAAAACAAAAAAACTTGAAGATGACTATCATGTGACGTGTTTAAGAGAAAATATCATATTCAAGATGACATTGAGTAAGATGAAAAGGAAAATACTCAAAGTTTGTTTTACATAACGACCAAAAATTCAAGCCTATCCCTTTATATCACGAATAAAAAGCCAACATGTTTATCATATCATAGATGAGCCTTGCAAAGAATCCAGTTTACATTGACCTGGTAGTCCACTGGAGCCATCAACCCGCCACCAATTGCGGCCATCTTCAACTTCCACTTGGTAAGAACACGCAGTTTTTACATTTGCTGGAAAATTTTCCGGCACAAACCTCGGTGTCGATTTTCTGCAAGCATTCCAACCCCCCGGCCCAAAGAAAAAAAAACAATAAGACGAAAATAAAAATAAAAATAAAGGGGACGACGGGGAGGGGGAATATTCCCACCCAATTTTTGCTTCCAGACAAAAGGGATATTCAGAAGGACGATATGGGGGAATATTAGCGACACGTGTCACGAGGGAATCTCCTTTACAGCTCCTCTCTCTCTCTACATCTAGAGAGAGAGAAAAGGGGAGAGTTGGAGGCTTGTACGAGAAGGGTGGTGATGGAAAGCGACCAACCATCATAATTGTTGTTCAGGGAATTTGATGCACTCCTCCCCCCCTCCTTTTGCCTTTGCCTTTTTCTTTCGTGCGAAAGGCGTGTGCTGCTCCTCCTCGAAACGAAAATTTCGAGTTACTGTTAACAGAGGCAAGTTGCTGCAGCTGCAGCTGCTTCTCGTGAGTTAGGACTTGGGCCTCTCCTTAGAGTTCGCCATCTCTCAATCAACTGTCACATTCAAATTATTCATCTCCTTGACATTGAGTGAAAATATAGGGACTATTTGTGTAATTTTCCAAATTATTCATCTCCCGGTTCCATGATAATCCTTTTACTTCATTTTGAGCCATTTGAGCTTAATTATATTTATGCATTTCTAAGCAGATGTGTGTATGATGTTTCTTCTCCCTTTTTTGGGACATATACCAACATATCACATATTAATTAAATTAATTTCCTTAAGATAATGCAACGTAACATGTTTGAATATCTCAAGGGTAACCCTCACTATAGATTGATAGGATCCATATTCTTGCTCATACTTATTGGTAAGTTGATTTTGTGATTGAATTGGCAAGCGGGGGGTAAGAAACGGAGGATATGACCTCTGTTTGTGTGGCCAAAAGAAAAACTAATGTAATATAAATATATCACTAGATAGAGCAGCAAAGAAGACATTCGTTTCTGGTTGGAGATGTAGCAGTGAGTTTCTCGAACCCATGGAGTGAATCCAGCCAAACACACGACTCATAGAAAGCGATGGGATTGATTCTTATATTGAATGCTTCGACGCATCGATTGAATTTAGAGATTTACTTGCAATTCGCCAATGGACAGTTCTATAAACTATCTTTTGCTTACTTGGTCTGAGAAATTAAGCCACTCCATAATGCATAGAATATATGAAGTTGGGGCCTTTCACACGGTGCTCTGCACGAATACAAGCTTATATTCACGTAATATGCGGGTATTTTCCCTTGGAACCAATCAAGATTCGAAGATATATTCACAAAGTTAATGTCAAGCAGGCAAAAAAGATGACACCTTTAGATGTAGCAGAATACTTCAGGAAATACAGCCTGCATGCCCAAAACCCTAATTTATGCCAACACATTGAACGCAATATTATAATTACTAAAGTATTAGCAGAAGAATCTTTGTTACCTTCCTACCCACTTCATTAAAGCTAAGTAGCAGAAGAAGATTCCCGGTTCTTAGCCCCCTTTATTATTCTTTTTTTTAGAAATGATTCTTTATTTAAACTTTTCTTTGCTTGGACCTTTAAGCTTTTTCTGTGTGTGTGGGTGCGTTCCCTTAATTTAGAGTCGTAGAATTGGAACTAAGATATTCCTTCCTTGAAAGACAATATATTATTCTTTAAGGTGAATGTTTCATGCAGATGAGATATTCTCTCTCTCTCTCTCTCTCTCTCTCTCTCTCTCTCTCTCTCTCTCTCCCCTCTCTCTGAATGCACTCAAATTTAGAACAATCATGCAAACTTTTGAAGCCTAAAAAGAAAGTTGCATGGTGGATTGATAAATAGCACCATCTGAATATGTCTTCTCTCTCTGTGTGAATATTAATATGGGTAACAAAACATAATGGATATATAGTATATGCTAAGCTAGCTCCCTCCAAGGACATGTATATACATAAATTATGATAATTGTGGTGGAATCATCGATATAGTAAATATATCATTAGGAAGGAAAAGAGAAGGCATTTGCGGGGACAGAATGTAAGTACTACTTGGCCGTACACGTGTCCAACATCTAATGCCCACTTAATAATCGTGGGTAGGCTTTTCATTCTCGTAGGGTTTAATCTTGAAATAGATCATTTTGGTCCTCTACCATGGCGTCGACAGGCCCTTTTTTCTTCTTAAAGCATTAATTTTTGTATGTATGCACATGCGCAACCACGCGTACATATGCCTGATTTTGCGAACTCCATTATCAACAAATCGAAATGTATGACTTTTATATAATCACGATTATCGCGCCGAGAACAAATCGATAAAAATGTTTTGTGATCAACGTAAGATGAGGAGGGTTATGGGGTTAGAGTTAGGACTGTACACGCTTTGAGTAATTAAAGGTTGACGGTGTGATTTAACAGACATACTATTTAATCTGGATGGAGGGATTCCTGGGTAAGAGGGGCCAAAAGACAAAAGGAAAGCCAAAAAAAATTGGAAAAGAGAGAAAGAAAAGCAAAATAAAGGACAACAGGGGGGCGAAGAAGAAGAAGAATCATCTTTTGTTTTTGTGATTTGAATTCGTACAAAAGAGAGGTTCTCCCAAGAAAAGACCAGGGCCTGAAGCACATGACTCCTCTCTGGTGTCAGACACCCTTTGATTCTCTCTCTCTCTCTCTCTATCAGAAAGACCAACCCTCACGCATTTTTATTTTTCAACTTTTCTTTGCCCTTTGTTTTTCTTTGCAAGAAGTTACCATCCCCTTGCTTTATCTCTCCTTGCTTTTCCTTTTCCCATCTCTATCTCTCTCTCTCTCTCTCTCTCTCTGAGAGAAGAACCTTACTTTATTCCCTTGAACTCACCCCTAAAAGAGAGGTGATCCTCTCTCGATCCTCCTTGTGTTCACAAACCTACACCATCTCTCTTTTCCTCTCTCTCTCTCTCTCTCTCTCTCATCATCATCATCTTCCCAAACCTCAGAAAGGGAAGAGTCCATACAAACCCTTTTGCTCTTGTTTGTTCCTACACACACCCCACAGCTAATTCTTATTCTTATCATAGGACCATCCGAGGACAAAGCACAGTGCAGTTAATACTCAGCATAATAACTGTAGGCTTTGAGGTGCGCCCGCTCGAGAATAACTATGGCTTCTCCTTCCGAACTAACCCTAGAGTGCAAGCCCCAGAGCTATTCCATGCTCCTCAAGTCATTCGGCGACCACCACGCCGCCGACCAGACCCAGAAGCTCGAGGAGTTCCTCGCCCGCCTCGAGGAGGAGCGTCTCAAGATCGACGCGTTCAAGCGCGAGCTCCCGCTCTGCATGCAGCTCCTCACCAATGGTAATCCCTCTAGGGTTTTGTGTCTACACATGCGTATATGCTAATGCATATCATTTGCATCGACGCGAGTCGGCCTGCACATGGATAACGGAATTATCCACGTACACATCTCAAGATTCATTTCAAATAGAGAAAAAAAGATTATGGTTGATCGGCGCATGCATATTCATTTTCCATAGTTTTGAGTGCCAATCTTTTAACCTTTTCCTTTTTTGGGGCTTTTCTTTTCGTTTTATTGAAGTTGGAGATTGGCTTTCTAGGGTTAGCTAATACTTTCCTTTTCGCTTGTTTCTATGAATAATCCAAAGTAGAATGATGTTCTGATTGTTTATCCCTTTTGCAAATATATGCCTGTGTTCAGACATGACAAAGAAGGGTTTTTTGCGATTTATTTAATTTCCTTTCAAATAAATTTATTTTATTTGAACTTTTTTTTGGGTGTTGCAGCTGTAGAGGTATCAAAGCAACAGCTTCAAGCCTATAGAGCAAATTCAGGACCGAGGCCTGTTCTTGAAGAATTCATACCATTGAAAAATTCATCATCCGAAGGCTCTGAGAAGACACCAAACCTATCTGATAAGGCAAACTGGATGACATCTGCTCAATTATGGAGCCAAACGAGCAACGATAACCCCAACAAGCAACAATCATTGGCGCCTAAAGAAACCGACATCGGCTTCAACGTCAGCCCGAAGTTCAGTTTGGAGAACAAATCGAGGAACGGAGGAGCCTTCCTTCCGTTCTCCAAGGAGCGCAACGGGTCATGCCCAAGCCCAAGCTTGAGGGCTCTTCCGGAGCTCGCTCTTGGCTCGCCCGACAAAGAGATGGAAGATAAGAAGTATCCAGAAGCCGAGAACGGCAATGGAGTCTCGTGCGTGAGAAGAGACGGTTGCAGTAAAATTGGCAATGGCGAAGTGGGGAAAGGGGCCGTGGGTTCTGCAGAAGTGCAGATTTCAGCGACGGCTAACGCTTCCAACACTAACACGACGGCCGCAAATGGTCAGACTCATAGAAAGGCGAGGCGGTGCTGGTCGCCGGACTTGCATCGAAGATTTGTAAATGCCCTACAGATGCTTGGCGGCTCTCAAGGTACTACTGGAATTTCATCGTGAAAATATACGTATATGGATATTGCAGGTGAAAAACTTTAGTTGGTTGAAAATTGGACATTCACGTTCAAGTTTTTGTAAAAAAAATTTGGGGACACTGAATTGACATGAACCTTTTCATGATAGCCATGATATCTTTGGACTAACACGGAATTCCTTTTCTTTCACATAAGAAACTATGTTTCAACAAAGAAGATCGGGCTGTTTTACATGCACGGTCATCAACTCCATCATTACAGTCAAACCACCATAATTCTCTTTCCAATGCATCATTGTTGCAATCATTAATTATATGAAGTGGGCCTGATTTTTTTTTTCTTGTCTGCGGTTCGTGAAAAAGCAGTGGCCACCCCAAAGCAAATCAGGGAGCTGATGAAGGTTGACGGTTTGACTAATGATGAAGTTAAAAGCCATCTCCAGGTACATCTCTCTCCCCCTCTCTCTTCTCTTCTCTGTCTGTCTCTCTCTCAGACATGCCAAACCTGTGATAAAAGAACAGACTTTTACTATATCAAAACTGACAACTTCAGAGAGAGAGAGAGAGAAAAACATTTGTACTACAATTCAAACTGACATCTGAAGAAGAAGCACGGCTTGACCCATCTTTTCTCTTTTCTCCTTTTCCTTGATTGGTGAACACAGAAATACAGGCTTCACACCAGACGACCCAGCCCAAGCCCACAAACAGCCGGCTCCGCCGCCCCGCAGCTGGTGGTCCTAGGTGGCATCTGGGTCCCGCCCGATTACGCGACGGCTGCCGCCGCGGCCGTTGCGCATGGCGGCACTTCCCCGCTGTATGGCGCCCACCCGACCGCCCATGCATCTCCTCACTACTGCACGCCTCCCGGCATGCCGCAGGAATACTACTCCGCGGCAGCTTCTCACCACGAGGCGGTGCACCACCACCCCCTCCACGGCCACCACCACCAGATTCAAGTGTACAAGGGGACTTCTCATCCCCAACCACAAAGCTCGCCGGAGTCCGGGATGAGGGGCGGTGGCGGGGATGGCCAGTCGGAGAGCATCGAGGATGGCAAGTCGGAGAGCAGCAGCTGGAAGGGTGACAGCGGCGACCACGTCAACGGCGGAGATCAAAGGAATGGATTGATCACCATGAGAGATGACAACAATGAGGAGAGTAATGGGAGTGAGATTACTCTTAAGTTCTATGACAAATAAAATTTTCGCGTTAGGATCTTAGGGTTTTAGGTTTTCCTTTTATGAAGAATTTTTTTTTTTTTTTTTTTTTAAATTTTGTTGTTGTTTCTATTATTCTAATTTTTATGTGCAAATACCTAGAGATGGTTAAAGAAAGGGGGGGATGCATAATGGCAAAAAAGGGGGCGCTTGTCATGTTTCCATGATATGCTCCATGTCCTTTTGGGAAGAAAATTGAAAGATTGTATTTATATGGACGCTTTGGCATTTTGTGTTATTCTCTTGTTTCTTTTTCTTTTTCAGACTTATTAAATTATTTGCCACTATATAGATAGATAAATTTATTTTGAAAATTTATTGATCCACAACCCCAAGATAATAAGCAACTTAGGAGTTAGGACCACAATTTGATGGAATCTTAAGTGGATGATGTCGGTGTGAGATGAGTAGATATTCCTATCGTTCCATTCTTATCCATCAAGTCAATAGCAAGAAAAGAAACGTGTGTGATTTCCTGCATATTTCTTCCAAATATATATCGAATATTATTTATATTCACATCGGTTACATAATGAATTTAATGATATTGTTTTCTCTTTGTCATCTTCTGTATCTTTCGTATAAGCTATTTTCGTCAAATTCTTAAGCAGTAATTGATCTCACAAAGTTTCACATGGTTCAACAAAAAGATAGTTTTTTTTTTTCCAACTAAACTGGTTAAGTTCAGTGACAAAAGCACTCATTTGATAAGAGATAGGGTGAATTTGTGAAAGTTCCTCAACTTGGACCAACCTCATTCAAAAAAGGAAGGGACTAAATTATCTTTGAGGAAAGTCATTGAAAAAAAAAGGCATTTTTTCTTCTTTTTTGCTTTTAGAAATTGCAAGCATGGTCTTTCGGCTTAACCAAGAAAGAGATTACCCTCCATAGAATAATCATACTCAAATGAAAGAAAACCCCGAATAATCGAGGGTTAACATGAAATTTTCAAAAGGTAACAAGCCTTAAAATCATAAAACTTCGAATTAATCAAGGCTTTGACATACAATTAAAAATTGCCCACCATTCGTCAAATTTGATGACGGGGAAACATTTAAAAGGGAGGCTCTTCAAAAGAAGAGACACCGAAAGAAAAGAGCTTCTTTTATTCTTTTTTTTTTCCTTTGCTTGGATTTCTTTACAGCAGCTTAGACTCGAGAAAAGAAAATAAGAAATTAATTCACATTCTCTCGAAGCACAAGACTAAGTTCACTTTCTTTCTCATCCCTTTACCTTTCTTTTCTTCTCCTTTACTTTGATCTAAACAGTGCCTTTAACTAAGCTTTGGAGATATAGCATTCACACCTTGAGCCTATGGTAAAAGTTAAAGTGCACATTCCCCAGCTTTAATTCACACAAAAACACAATTATTAATTGTTTCTTGGGTATTACCTAAAATTGCCCTTCTTCATTTTCTATTGCCTAAAATTCTATGTTTTTTTTATAGGGACTAAAATGTAATTTTCACTGATTCAATCTGATACTTACATTTTATTCGACAGTTTCTTCTTAGGGAATAGAGTCGACTCTTCTTATTTGTTTTTGTTATGATGACATAAATAAATGTAAATTTTATTCGGTTTTTACTCTTTTCAAATTACGAAAACCATTTTTAGTTCAGGTAAATGTCTATTCTGATGATGATCATAAATGTATGTTTCATTCAATTTTTTCCTCCTTCAAAATTAGAGATGTTGTTATAGCCTCGAATTATTTTTGTTGTTTCGTAATACTCTCCTCTTCTCATTTTGCCATATTCAATTATCAGGTGACAAGTTACAAGGAGGAAGTAAACGGGAATCTAGCAAATGGCGTAAAAAACAATTGAAGATTGCTCCAAATTTCATTTTCTTTTCTTTACCACAAGACAAAAGCAGCTTTGAATGCAATTACCAAAGCACCCCCACCACCTTGTTCTTGATATTGAGCTCTGGGCTTACATTTTCCAATCCCATTTGGGCCCAAAACACCCCCATTGTTCTGATTCTGGGCCTCCATCTGTCAGACTTATCTTGAGTTAGCTAATACGAAACTTGTTCTGTTCTTTAATTGTCACCATAATTAGGAATTTAGACATTTTCCAGAGTCGACGCGATCTAGAATTAGATTAGGTTTACAGGATATGATTATGTAATTAGTAGATACCGGTTTATCGGTTGGAAATTCCAAAAGAAGGAAAAGGAGAAGGAAAAAATGAAACAAAAACCCCAATCGTATCGACTTCGATTTATAGCCCACTAATCAGAGCTGTACTAAAGAGGCATCTCGTCTTTCGGGTAGCAGAGCCGCCTTGTCCGAGGAAAAGATAATGGACAATTTACGGGAGTTTTCTTATATATAGTACTTGTGAGAAGGTTTTTATACATTTGATAGATCACATATGAATGATTTCTAGTATGTCGTCCTTGATGCACGGTAACATGTGCTCATAAGAACACGTTTGAATGCATTTAATTTGTAGTAATGCAATAAAAAGTGCCATAAATCGCGATTTCATTGGTGAACTAGTATCCGTTATCTACGACGAAATAAATAAGTTTGTGAGATTATATATACTAATCTAGGTACCGTGTTACAAGACTCGAGTACTATAGGAGAGATGGACATGGCAATGGGCAAATCTATTGAGAATTAAGTTCAATGAAGTCACCCTTTAAAGAATGTTAATTTAACACAAAAAAAAAAAAAAAAAGGATCAGTAAAACGCAAAAGTGAATTAATAAATAAAAAGAGGAGGTGCACTTTCCCACAAATCGATCATGACATTTGATAATATGTAATTTCATGAAGTTAATCCCATGTCATCACATGTCACAAAATCATATTAGAGAACCAGTGGATAATGTGTATACTGTTGATAACATACGATTTATACTGTGAAAATGATATAAGAGGTGTTAAAAATTTTATATGGTGCTCACTTTAATATTAAAACTTTTTGCTTGATCACTTAAGTATCAAATCAAAGAAAAAAACAATCATTTAACTGTCTCCAATTATAAATTCTAGGCAAAAGTTGTACGTGACTTTTTTAATAAAAGTTCATACATACATGGCCTTCTTATATAAAAAGAATAAGTCCTACGTGGACTTTAAGGTGGTTATTCTTGACTTAGATAACATCGTACTAAGTCGTTCTCTAAAGAGGTAGATTTTTTTCTATCGTTGTCTTTCCTTGGACTTTGACATTCACTCTTATTTGATGTTTGATGTCGCCGGTCCCCCCCCCCCCCCCCCCCCCCCCAAAAAAAAAAAAAAAAAAAAACCTCTCTTTCTAAATATCATTATCCTCTCTCTCTCTCTCTCTCTCTCTTCTCTCTCTCTTTCACTTGCTCAATCAGCGCTGGAAAATTTTAGGGCTGGTGCTTGGAGGAAAGAAATTGGGGCTCGGTGCCAGAGGAAAGACTCTCACAACAGGAAAAGAGTGAGTGACTTGTCCACGTTGAAACAAAGTTTAGTCGCTTATCTTGCTCCTACTCTCCATTCCCGAATTAGGGTTTTTAAGAATATATCATGCGCGGAGTTATGGCACAAGTTATAAATCCATGGACTTCACGGCAGTTATAGCACAAATGTTTCCAACGTTGATATAATCGTTTGAAATGATTTCGAAATGCACCGGTACAAGGAATCTTAAACCCCAATCACGTACGAACATTGGAGTCTGATCTGGTCTAGAAGAGTACAAAGATGGAAAACTCCTCATCTATTTACTCCAAATTTGGACCTTAGCAGCACCCTTCGGGAATACTCCATATCTCACATCTGAGCTACCGTCTTACTCAGGTAACTGGATCCAA
Source organism: Eucalyptus cladocalyx (assembly GCA_017140615.1). Classification (NCBI taxonomy): domain Eukaryota; kingdom Viridiplantae; phylum Streptophyta; class Magnoliopsida; order Myrtales; family Myrtaceae; genus Eucalyptus; species Eucalyptus cladocalyx. The sequence goes on from CM029518.1 coordinate 45,061,837, forward strand.
TTTCCATCAAGTGACCTGGTCTGCAACCTGGTCACGCAGACCCGCTGAAATGTGTCGCAAGGCGGCGGTGGCGGTGGCCACCACTTGGGGAAGGCGACAGACGCGTGGTGGTGGGGTCGACGAGGCTGAAGACGGCGAGGAGAGAGAGAGAGAGAGAGAGAGATGCTTGGGGGGGATTAGGGCTTTCTGTTCTGAAAGTTCACCGCAGCTTGTTTAGCAAGTTAACGTTCCGTCGCTAAAGGCCACAATTCCGGTTGCTGAATAGCGGCCGAACTGTTTTTTTCTTCGGGCAGGAGGAAGAGTCCAGCCAATTACCTTTCAACGACGAAACTAGTTTAAAAGGAAATAATAATAATTTATTTAAGGAGAACAATCTTCTTGACTTTTTTTTTTCTTTGGGCCGGAAATGACCCAGATCGGCTCGAATTTTTATAAAAGATAAAACGTATATATAATTGTAACTTCAATTTCTTTTAAAATAGAAAAGTGATAAATTTATTCTCCAGACACGATAATAAAGTCATAGACAAGTCAAATTGCATAATCAAAATGCAATGTTACAGGACGTACTTGGAGAGTGGCGAAAAAAAAATCATGAAAAAGATGTGTTTATGTTAAGAAAGTTTGGTAAAAATAAACTGTTTGGATGTAAATTTAGAAGTTTAAAGTAATATTATGTTAAATAAGGTATAAATGAAATCAATATTAATATTATTTTCTAGTATGTTATTAAGAAATTGTTAGCAGAAGACGTTTCTCCACAATGACAAGCACAAATTATTAGTACTTGCAATAAAAACTTTAATTTTGTGGAAACATACAATGAAATAGAAGCATCTTCACTACTCTATTAGTTATTGAAATAAACTCATGAAGCTCTTAGCCCCCAGTTAGGGATATAACGAAGGGAGACTTTACCAAATCGTTCGTCCATAAGTTCATTCCACAATTCTATGTAGTTACCAATATGTGTTGGGCAGTTTTACTCACTTGCATCATGGATTTACAATTAATTGAAGCTATTAAAGTTTTAACGATGGCAACTTTCATAAAGGAATAATACTTAGTATTTACTAATTCACAGAAAAATTGTCCAAAACGTCTCTCACATCGTTTGTATGGTCGTCAATTCGGTTAGAGGCATTTTAATTTGACCAATTTAGTCCTAGATCTTATGGCCAATTTTAGCTAACCATTAATGTAAATGTCGATTGTCCTACGTGGCACGACCAGAGCTAAATTCAACAATTTTTGCAATTATCAAATGGTCTATAACTAAATTAGGACTATATTGGAAAATCATCAAAAAATTTAAAGATTAAATTGATCAATTTGAAATGTTTAAGACCGAGCTGGCCAGCTTACAATAGGTTTAGGACTTTGTAGACAATTATCCCACTAATTTGCTATTGAGTTATGCCCCATATGAGAAGAAACTTTCACCGCGTTAAATTAGACGATGAAACTTTCACCGCGTTAAATTAGACTTCCGTACCCTATGTGCTAGCATCAGACTTTAGTTACATATTATTAAACTGTATGTCATAATTACACTTACAGCACATCCTATCATAAGTCAATTCATTGCTCGAGTATCAACTTTGAGTTTATTTATTTACAAGGACAATCTCTATTAGAATATTATCACAATTATAAGGCGGTCACTATACATTTGAGGGATTAGCTGCTTTAAACAGTGACTCGCTTGTGGTATGGAAAATATACAAATAGAGTCAACTTATTACACCTCAATAGCGACGACCTTTTCGACTAAAAACTTAGAACTTGTCATGCACATCGATTATATATTGTAACCACGAATTAAGTCCAAACCAAAGGCAAAGAGGTAAGGTGTTTTTTGGGCCTTAGTACGCACCAAAGGTGACAAAGTTTAAAAGTCTGGTCGCCTTAGGTTTTATCTACGACAACAAATTCTAGGTACCAAACCAAAAGTTCATCGCTTTAGATCCGACCCAAGGCAAAGTTTGCTCGGAATTTTCCTTACTCGATGACAATTCTTTCACGATGGTAGGATTAGATCCTAAATCAACTCCCGCAGAGAAAAAGCATGAATCACACACGACTTCCACTTCAACATCGTAATCAATCCAACTAGACTTTCCGACATCGTCGTCGACGCACGCACGACACGCTTCGACAGAAAAAAACGAAGAAGCACAGAGAAAAGCCCTAGAAAGAGTGTAGCAACTCGTACAGAGAAGGAAAGAGAGAGAGAGAAATGGTGGAGGAGGCATGTGATATCCACATGCACGACCACCACCACCACCCCCGCCACCCCGTCTCGAGCTGGACCACATCCATCACGACTGCCGCTCCCAAGCGGGGCCCCCCCACCCCGTCCGTCCGGCCGTCCCCTCCGTGGGCCCTTCCTCCATAGATGACGGGTCTCTCTCTCTCTACAGTTAAAAAAGGGAGATGGGGGGAAAGTTCTGCGTCACGACCAGGCACAGGGAAATTATTAATTCACCCGAAGAAGGAGAAGGAGGAAGGAGGAGGGAGGCAGGGAGGAAGGGAGCGGGGGAGTGGCGTCGCTTTCGACCCGTGGGGAGGGAGCGACTGACACGTGATTGTGCTGCGTCTGCGGGTCCCCACCATTGATGCCGGGTCTTCCTGCCCCACCGTGCTGATCACCAGATCCGAATCCAATGCCCATCGAACGGTAAAGAGAGAGAGATTTTGGGTTTTTACTCCTCTGACTTAATGCCTTTCTTACGTTTTCGTAGCAAACTTGTGCAACGTAGTTCTTGGTCGTGTAGGTCTTGTGCAAAGTTAATTAGCTGCTGAACGTGCAAAAATCGATATCGAAAGAGTAAGAAAAGATGAAGCTGATAGGATGGCATCGCCCCGGGGGGGAGTGGAGATGCCACGACAAAATGTCAAGGCAAAGAGCCGAGGGCCGCCCCCGGCCATGGCACTGCCATCTATGTTATGACACCCCGCCGCAACGATAAGGCGTGAGCCAAGGCATACGAGGTCGAGGCATGGCTCAAGCGAGGGCGAATCTCGAGTCGCACCATCCTTGCCGAGGGGCAGATTTAGGTAATTGACTTGGATATTCGTTTAGGTAACCGAATTCGTGCATCGGCAATGGCTGCTAGTCATTTGCGCGGAGCTTGAACGTGTTCAGCTCTACTAGGAATGAAGCGGGGCTGGCACAAATCCTCTCTCGAAATCCAAACCCTTGCAGCTCGATCACATCGTGATAAACATGCGGATTTTGGGTAACGTTGGAAGCGAGGGAAGAGTAGAGATTTCGTCCTGCGACCGACCGTGACCACCACCCTCGATCATCTTCTTCATCTTTCTTCCTCTTATCTTATCCTTCTCCTGTTCACAATCATTACAGATGGTTGAGGGGTTCTTGTCGCTTCGATTAGCGCAGAATCCCACATGACCCATCTGCAAAATCGCTAGCGTAGGGGTTACATGCGATGAACAGATCCACACATGATCACACGTAAGTCCTGGAATTAGCGAAATCATCTTGAATGCTGACCATGCATGCAAAGATTCGAATGAAATGGATGCCCTTTTCACGCCATCGAAACATCAAAGATGAATGGACTCGTCGCCATCTATTGGCCTTGTGGCCTATTCGAAGGATTACGAAAATTGATTCTGGGAAGAATTAGTTCCATCAAAACTCAGGTAGGTGCAGCTTTCGGGTCGCGCTCTGCCGAGACTAAAAATAGTCGTGCGTATTGTCACGGGCAAAGTCACGAAAACTAATATTTCCGAGTGAACCACTGGAGCAAGTTGGACCACGCAAGCCATTCTAAGTTTAGAAAAAATTGGTCAGCTGCATCTGTCCGCTGCCCTCAACCACTCAGCTTAGGGATCTGACATTGAATTTGAAAGAAAAAACGATGCATCAGGCGATCGTTCTCGATAGCCTCCCAATCACTTTTGAATGGACGGACTCTTCATATGACTGTGTAAGATTAATAGATTTGGTTGGTGAAAAGACATATACAGATTAGACGCACAATACGGATTCAATTTCTACATCATATTTATAAAAGACATCTTATGTTTTAACCACTCATCTTATCTTTAAACCCAGGGTTTTACCTTGTCCGTAAACTTACTAGAGCAATTTAGAGGTCTGAGTTCACGTCGCTATCCAAATTAGGCGACTTAGTCATTAATAATCATTTGGCATGTTTTCAAAAAGTTGTTTAAGGATATTGGCTTGGCGTAATCAATTTTTTAAGAGCCAACTTGGGACGTTTTTCCAGGGGAAGCAAACTCATTTTTCATGCGCAATAAAGAAAGTTTCAATCAAAGGGTCACTTCATATTGACAATCATGATGAATTTCATCTCACCTCAATTGGTCAAACTGCCTTATCCATATAGGACTTAATTTTCACGTTGAACTAATTATTTTAAATGCACGGCCCCTTATCCCAATTTTTAAAAATTGGTCAGGTAAACATACAAATTGACCCTCCCATCTCATCACTAATCCAATTGGGACCCCTCCATATCTTTTTTGGGATATGTCGAAGTTTCCCTCTTATTCAATTGCGTCAATCCCTTTCTTTTTAGCTTTGCCCTCAAGTGGCTCTTCTTTTCGCAATAGTCCTCCCCAAATTGTGTCCAATTCCAGTGGATATCCCCACCAAGCCGAAGGTCGTGTCTTGATGAGGAATTTTACCTCGATTGTTTATGCTACCACGTTAGCTACCATCGAGTCGCATTTGGCATGGTCTCGGCTTGAGATTTAGGAGGATGTATAGGCGCTCTTTCGTTGATTAAGCCGGTGACTGCTGTTAGCCGATTGATGTTGCATCTAATATGGCATCCTTGTCATCTATCATACAATGGATGTGGTTGGTATAAGGGTACATCGCTCGTTTTGGGGTTAGATATATCTAATTGATATTGGACGACTGATAACTAAAGGTACGACTTCTTGGTGGAAGGAAATGACTCCTATTTATGTGGTTATGAGATATATATATGCTAATGGTTTATATTTGGATGAGGAAATTGTTTTGATAGTCCAATTATATCTCAATATGGTGACGTGTAATAATATTGTGGTTGTGCCGTAAAGTGTCGTAACTTATATATTTGATGAATGTTTCAAAACCATAGGTAGCAATGGCCAGTAGGCTGTGTTGACACAGGCCCCTTTTTTCTATTTATATGAGAATCCCATTGTTTAAAAAATCTTGCCAATGTGACCATTTAGCCAAATAGAAAAATTAGCTTCTATAAATTCAATTCCTCTCATTGTCACCGTCATCCATTTCTCCTTATTCGAAACTCTTATGATTTCTCAAAAATTCTTGATTTCTATGCACAATATCACAATTCTTTAAGTTCGCAATGGACCCAAATAAGCGGCAGACCTTCTTCATCAAGGGAAATTCAACAGCGGGGGAGCGCCTTTCAACAAGGCACCCCCCCAACCCTGAAAAGCAGCAAACTCTAACTAATGGCACGCAGCCTTTCCGGCGAAGGTCCAATGTTTGGAAGATATTCAACATCGTGGTACTCCCCAATGGCGAAAAGAAGACCATTTGCACAGCATGTGCCGTGAAATTATCCTCAAAATCTGGTGGTGGGACGGGCCATTTGAAAAGACTCCAGAACAAACATCTTTGCTAGAATGACTAAACCAAAGGGAGCTTCGCCACCTTTATAGCAACGTGCCACTCCGGAAGTCCGTACAAGTACAACTCGGTCGAGGTTCCCCCCCCGGATCCGAGGAACCAGTCGAGCTCGCGCGAGGGGTGTTTCGGTCGAATTACAAAGGCATTCCAAGTACCACGAACACTAGGTACCACAGGGGTTGGTAATTGCAAGTTCTTACAGCTAGTACTTTGAAAGTTACCTTGTTTCTCGTAGGGACGGATCTAGATGATTCGCTCAAGAGGAGAGAATTTCTACACCGATTGTAGACAAAATTAACTGAATTATACCACCGCCTTTGGTGCTCCATTTGATAAGAACCCTTCTTGTGGAAAGGTGAGGATCAAACCCGGAAAAGATCGGCGATTTAAGCGTGACGTCGGGGTGGTGGGTCCTCCGCTAGCGTGCCGCTCAGGGGTTTACTTGGCGGCTATGTACCGCCGTAAGGCGACGAACAGCTGACAGGGTTCCCTGGGTATCAAAAAAAAAAACTAACTGAATTATTTAACTCAACCGCGTGCAGCGCAGTTGGTGTGTGTTCTCCCTTCCACCACAGAAATCGAGGGTTCGAGCCCTCTCGTTACTAAAGTGTCTTAAGCGGGAGTCCTAGTGTTAGGTCCTAGGCTAGCTTCCCCCGAAATTTACATCTAAATAATGGCTTACAACAACGTTCGACGGTGCCATTGGGTATCGAAGGGTAGTGTGACCCCGATTAGCATAAGTGAAAGAGAGTCTCTGGAGGTTCCTTGGTCACCAAAAAAAAAATAATAACTGAATTATTTAAGTATGTAACAGTAATTTATTGAGCGTAAAAACAAAATCATGGTTAATAATCAATAGGTCTTGTAGCAAACGGATTTTCACTCATTATCACGATTTTCTATGGGTGCCAACGGAAAGAGAATGTTAGATTTCGATTGATCACTCCACGTTGCTAGAAATTATTTTGGGGGGTCACTAGATAAGCTCTCAAAAAAATTTAAATGTGTTTAAAATTTTCTAGAGAAGTTTAGAGAAGTCAGTGGAAATATTATAAAGTAAATGAAGTTGCCTGATTCGTGAAAATATTACTGGTGATACTTACTTTTTTTAGCATAAAAAGCCGCCGCCAATTTAAAATAAAAAAATAACTTAATATAATCAATTTGATAGATTGATTACGACTAATTATTAAGTTAATGGAAAGATTTAGAAAGCTTCGAAGAAGAAAAGGTAACTTTCGACCAATTAAAAAAAATTACGGAATTCTTCTCTATTGAAAGATATCGGAAATTTTTTTGTGTTTTCTTTGATCCTCCGTGTTAAAAATTTTACAATTCTCTTGTCCGCATATACTTTATCTCAGTGTCAGAGCTACCCTAGTTTATTTCCAGTGTGTGTCCCTCCCATTCGTCAAATTACATGTGTCATTCCTAATCCATCTTGCATTTGAAAAATGATATTGAAATATCCAACATTACTTGACCATGGAGTTTACACACTTTCTATATATGCGACATCCCTCTATCTATCAATTTAAGCTTTTAAATTAAACATTCTAACATTCTTTTTGCTTAGTATTTTTCATTTGTAATAGTAAGTTTCAGTTTATAGAAATTACCTAATGTAACTTTTTCATTGTCTTTAGTAGCTTCCACATAAAAAAAAGTAAACTCTAAGAATCTATTTTAGTGATTATCATAGGTACCTTTAGTTTTTATTTTTGCATTTCAGGTAGTTAATATATGTACTGGGAAGAAAGGCGGCACTCATCTATCATCAATAAATTAACACTAACCACTTTCGGTGATATAAATTTAGACTTCGCTAGTATGACAATTCTCATGGTACTGTGAGAATAACAGTCTATTGTGAGTCATAAATTCTTAAAGAAGTAGGATACATAACGATTTATTATTATTTATGGTTTGACTTTTTATAGCCAAGAATTGATTGTTATTCTCATAGTATATTAAAAAATACTATCACACAATCATTTCTCTATGAATTATATATCACGCAATCATTTTTCTATAAATTCCATCGTGTGAATGGAAAATATTTGACCGAAATCTTGAGCCGGCTGGAAATTATTGAATCGAGCTTGGAATGTCTGTTTCAATCGACAACATCGGCACAGGTGAGCACGACCTGAAAAGAGGCAGCCGGGCAATCATTCAAAGGTACCTCCTCATCGACGCCACGCTTAAGATTAGATGTAAAATCGAATCAAAATGACCCCATGTTTAGAAAGGGCAGGAATTAGGCTCCTCTTAAAACTAAATTTTACCTCGTTGCTAACAATGATATAACGTGAAAATCCCCAAAGAAGAAATATAAAGTAAAAAGAGCACGAAAGGGGATAAAAAAAAAAAGGAGAAAATTTACAGCTGATTATTATTGTCATCGGGGTTAATAACGCCGGCCGGCGAGTTCACTACAGTAGGCGCGGCTTGCCACGCTGAAGCCGCGATGAGGGGCCGGCTGTGCCAGCAGAGCGTCAAGCAACCCTCGTTCTCCTCCACGCTGTAGCCCTCGGTCGAGAACAGGGTGAGCAGCATGCTGGCTTGCTTGAACGCGTTGGAGCCGAGGTGCAGCGGCCTGAACCCGGCTCGCCCGAGGCGGGCCCGCCACCGGTCCAGCGGCTCGTGCCTCTCGACCCGGGCCGCCCCCTCGCAGCCCACGATGTTGCATATCTCCCTTTGAAGGTACATCTCGGCCAGGGCCTTGTCGGGCTGGACCGGGCAGGCCGCCTCGAGCGAGTCGAACAGGGTCGAGTAGTAGTACAGCGCCTCGGTGAACCGGTCCAGGAACCCGGGCCGGTTGTGGTTCGCCTCCTGCTCGACCACGGTCATTATCTTCGGGTTCAGGCTCCGGATCCAGGGCAGGACCGACCCGATGGGGGGGTCCCGGGGCGGGTCGGATCCCAGGAGCCTGTGGAGCTGCATGATGGAGTTGACGGCCACGGCTTCCTTGGGGCTCACCTGGAGCATCCACGGCTTCACGTCCTCGAGCCGCGAGGCCGCCACGCCGCGGAACGCGAACCGGACGTTGACCGAGCGGGCCAGCTCCGCGAGCCGGAGGCCGATCTCGCGGAGCGCGTCGCGGCCGTCGGGGGAGGGCGGGCCAATGCCGGTGAGGCGGAGGAGCGGGGGCCGCGGGGGCGGAGGGCGAGGGCCTGGATCAGGGCCGGCCACTGCAGGCCGTGCATGAGGTTGAAGTCGATGACGTGGACGCAGTCGTGGCCGTCGAAGGCCTCGAGGATGGCCTGGTTGGCGGTGAAGTGGGCGAACTTGAGGTAGGGGCAGGCCTCGTAGAAGTGGTGGTACAGCACCTCGTTCTCGAAGGCGGAGGCGGGAGCCGAGCCGAGGCCGAGCAGCCGCCGGCCGAGGGCGTCGATGAAGTAGCCGGCGACCTTCCCGATGCCGCGCGAGGTGTCGACGCGCTCCAGCAGGGCCCGCATCTCCTCGACCAGGGAGCCGGCCAGCGAGGCGTCGCCACGCTGGACCGACTCCGCGCACGTCATCAGCGCGTGGACGAGCTGAATGCCGGAATCCTCCTCCAGCGCCGTCACGACCGTCAATTGCTGCTGCTGCTGCTGCTGGGGGACGACGACGTTCTGGGGCGGCTGTGGGTGCGGCGAGCAGGAGGGGTGGTCCACCCACCCGCCGCCGAGAGCCGCCGCCGCCGTCGCCGCAGTGGAGTACGGGTCGGGGAAGCCGGAGGGCAGGCAGGGGGAGGAGAAGGATGAGCTCGGGAGCTCGGAGAGCATGGAGTCGACCCAGGAGGCGAGATCGGAGGGGTTGTAGTGGACGGCGTCGGAGGCGAGGTGGGGGATGTGGGCGGCGGAGTTGACGAGGGCGGTCTCGAGCCGCTCGAGCCGCTGCGCCACGTGGTGGAGCTCGGAGGAGCGGACCTTGTAGCCGGCGCCGGCGAGGAGCCCGTCGAGATCCGGCGGCGGGTGGTGGTGGTGGTGGTGGTGGTGGCGCTTGGGCGCCGACCCCCCGGAGCAGGACGACGAGGAGGAGCTGCTGGCGGCTGCGGCAACGGCGGCGGCGGCGGCGGCGGAGGGGTCGAAGGGGCCCATGGATTTGACTTTTCCTAGGAGGAGTGAAGTGGGTTTCGGAGGAGGAGGAGCGAGCTGACGGGCATTCCGGGTTAGAGAGAGAAAGTGAGAGTTGAAAGGGAGAGGCGAAGGTGGGTTTCGAGAGATAGAGAGAGAAAGAGAGGTGACATATACAACGTTGGTGTAGGACCATGAAAAAAAGCAATTTCGGTAATCTTTTTTTCTTTTTTTTTTTAAATGGTCGGATCGACAATACTTTTTTTGCCCTTTTTTTTTTTTCCCAATTATTTGATGGCGATGCCCCTCCTCCCCCTTCTTTTTCCTCCCCCTTTTTTCCCTCTTTCTCCGCGACTTTAATTTTTTTCTTCTTCCTTTCCTTTTCCCTCTCTTTTTCTTTTCCCACTATTTTACTTTATTAGCGGGAGTGCCTGTCTGTCTCGAATTAGCCTCTGCTACTTGACAATCGTGCCTATCTCGAATTAAGTATCCTCGAAATTCGGACGAGTGGATAATAGAGATCGACCGGTCCGCTTCACGCTGTCCTGCATTAGTCGTCGCGCGCTTGCCGGTAGCCATCGGGGTCGTCGACTTCTCTTTCCTCCATGGTTGTTGAGCTCTTGACGGGATCGACGACCATGGTGGCTCGATACCTCCATACCTTGAGGCCTATGGTTGTCGGCGGTTACGAAGTGGCAGAGATTGCCATGGGGGTAGCGAGGGGAGGCGGATAGGGGGGTTAAAATCCAAAGTTTGTGTTAAAAAATTCCTTCATTTCTTGTCCAAAATGAGCTAAGCTAGATTCTTTTAATCTTGCCTCTCGATGCTCTTTCATTCAATATGTAAATAATTATTTAAATTTGACAATTTTTCCATCAATTGAGAAATGCAAATCACAATCTACAAAATCGAAGTTGGCTATAACTTCCGATTGTCTTGAAGTCGGCTTTTGAATTTGTCATTATTTATTTGTGTATTTTTGACATATACTCTTGCAGGCAATTGGACGTGTTCTCAATTCGCAAGAAGACACTGCCGTTCCAGATTGTTCTCAACAACAGAAGCCGATGGTAGAGAGGAGTTACTGCCTAGGGTTCGGACTCTCATGCGGAACGTCCTTATGCCTCAAATTATAGAGAATTTTACAAAAATTCTTATCTCAAAATTTATTATTTTGGACGAATTGATGCCTTTTTTCTCTGCCAAAAAGATAATTTTTACCCGTGTTTATTGGACTTTTAAAGTAAATGGGTCATCTGTATTTCACGAGGTCATGAATTCAATTGACATTACACCCATCCTACTTTGCTCAGTTACGATATAGTTCGTGTGGAAAGATTTTCTGACTATTAACATCTTTGTGAAAGCTATGATGGGAAGCTCGCTGACTTTGGATTTTTTGATGACTAGTGATGCAAAATAATTATGATTTAAATCGAACTTTACGTAAGTGAATAGGACCCTTATGATAATGCATAGAAGGGATCACTAGCGCCGGTCATCCCTCCTAGCCCCCTTTTTACTCATCAAACCCATCGCTCCTTAAAAGATAGATAATATTATAAAAAAAAAGGTAGAGATAATTGTTTGTGAAGATAGATAATATAAAAATAAAAATAAAAATTAAAGTAAGAAATAATAGCTTGCATTGTAAATGTCTCTTTTGAGGGTGATTGGAATTGGGGAGCAAACGTGGATAGAAAGACACTAAGTGATGGCAGTAGATTAATTTAAGCAGTCGGCTCTTAAAATGGACCTGAAAATGACGCTTTAACAGCTTGCATGGCCCTCGTACATTACTTTGGATGATTCAAGATTTCCATTCATTTGGATCGAACCCACGAACTAATTCAATAGCCAACGAGATTTCAATCCTTTTTTAGCTTTCTCGATTTTAATTCCATATTCAAAGAAATAAAAAAAATATTTATGCTATATATATGTGAATATATAATATTATATATATCATATACTGCGAGAACTTTATTCATTTTAAGAGAAATTATTATTGCTCTGTCGTTTTTTTCATCACTAAGCTTCTTGAGATTTGCAGCAGTCAACTTAGGACTCATGGGAATATTCACCCTGTCACCCATCCTCCTACCCTTCTCCCTCCTTCTTAATTCAAGTTAATATAATTTATTTATTTTTTTACTTCATTTTTCCATTAGAAAAATCGGACTATATATCCACGGTTCTGCAAGGATAAACTTATATATAATAAGGTAAAGTCTTGATTTTCCTTTTATTTTTCATGAGATTTTAAATGCGAGAGTGGTATGTGTTAGGTGATGATATTAGGTGGAGTGGCAATGCCATCGTGACGGGAATATTCCATCAAATGAGACAGGTGTCCCGAGATTGGGGCGACAGGTGTCAGTGTTGACGAATCAATCTACGTGCATCAGGTGTAATTATCATAAAGAAAGGAGGAATTTCGGGATTAAAATAAGGTAATCCGGACAAAAGGGTTAATTAATTTGATAACGAGATGGACAGCAAGTCGGCAGGTGAATTGTTTGCTTTAAATAATGAAAAAGTTGGAACTGATGAAGGAGTTTGCGGAGTTAATAAAGAGAAAAAAGATAACGGGGTTTAATCAACTACCAATAAATAGAGCCAAGGATCAAATCCCGCGCTTAGCAAAATCTTGTGACGAATAAGTACTTACGAGATTTTCTGAGTTGAGATTGGCGAGCTATATATTTGGCAGTGCGATTAAGGACATTGACGTGTACAAACTCGCCCAAATTACTATCTGGTTTTAGCGTTCGAATTAAAGTCATTAGTGGTATGTTTGAGTAAATCAAAAACCTATTTGAGAAATACACACTTTGTAGGCACGGAGGGAGAGAGAGAGAGAAAGAGAGTTGGTGAATTAATAAGTATGAGAAGTGACTACACGAGTATAGTGGATGCATCGAATCGAATCGAAACCATGGAGAATTATTATTATTATTTTGGTGGGGGGAGGGGAGAGAGTAAGTATGAGAAGCGACTATCAGAGCATAGTGTATGTATTAAATTGAATCTGAACTTTGGAGAATGATGAGTCGTATATAGATTTAAAGATATTTTTTAAGTGCACGTATTGGATTGGATGAAAACTTCCTCAATTAATACTGGCAGGGGTACGACGTGAATTATTATTTTAGGGCTGGAGGTCGTGGTCCTTCAAAAGTTGAAGGTTCAATTGATTGTCAGAACGTGAGCGTACCTGAGATTTCGTGAACAACTTGTCCAACCGTTGACCCCGCAAATCCTATGTTATAAACCAACAAATTCCAAAAGTCTAGGGAGTAGATTGCAACGATCAACCAATGAAAACTCTGAATACGTGAAAATTCATGGGTGAAATTATAAATTTTCTCAGGAGAATTTCGGGCATTTTTCCCATGTGACCAAGTTCGAGTACGGGAAGTGGGTCAAACGATATTCAATGCTTGACACCTACAGTGGCATTTACAACTAGAACAACTAGGGTGTGAAATTGAAGGGTACCTGCTTCAAGGCCGACTAGCTTAAACATAGTTTCGAGAGGAGTTACTGCTGTCCTTCGATGTGGCCAGAGAGGATCGTCCTGAGCGATAGTTACGCCGTCACCGTCGATACGTATGGTCGTTGCTATCTTGTTAGCTCTGGTTGCCCTTAAACTTGAGGAGTTGAGGGGTCGATTCTTAATGGTGCTAGGGCTCAGCTCCTGAACCATGCATGAGCTGCCTCGTACGGCTGTTCCTAAGAACTCAAAGCCCCCCCTCTCTCGAAATAGTAATTTCAAGTCGCCCTTATTCCTTGCTATCTTCTCAGTCCATAATTTCGTCCTCTATTCCTTGTAACCTAGTCTCTATCCATTAGAATTGATCAGTTCTCGATCTGATTCCCAATTCCACCTTCCGATCCGATTCCAAGGTGGAACTGGGAATCAGACTGGGATGACCAATTCCCAAATTCTGGGATTGGGAACTGAACGGACCGGTCCTAGAACTAGGAACCGGACCGATCGACCGGTCCAGTCCGATGGAACCCATAAATTTGTTGTTTTTAGCCAAAAATAAAATGAAAAATGGGAGAAATTTGGATGAATTATGGTTTATTTCTTGAGAAATTTAAAAATATTATATATATAATTAATCAGTCCAGTTTGGCCGGTCCAAGTGGTTTGATTCCCACGTTGGAACCGGGAACTGGACCAACCGGCCAGTGGTTCCAAAAGTGAGAACCGGGAACCGGACTGCCCTATTTGGGAACCGCCCAAAATCGGCCAGTCCGAACAGTTCCCGGTTCAGGCGGTTCCCATTGCACACCCCTAGTATGCATAGCCAACGTGACCCCATACCGGCACCTTTCCCTCAGTAGACGGCTAAGTGACTTCGTAACCTTAACCCACTTTCCTCCCTTTATTTCATAGGCCTTCGTCAGGGCTTTCACCGGGCTCTTCACCAATATGCGAAGTCTTGGCTTCACCACTGCTCGTGACACGATATAGAGTCCGTGACTCCGTGCAGTCGCCGGTCTCACGTGGCCAAAAGATCTCGACTTCCGGGATATTCACGGCGGGCTTCACTTCGCGTCTTACCATTTACCGAGCTCGAAAGAGTCCACGAGACTAACCGAGTATTTCACGGATCCGAAATTTGCTATTCGCTTACAGAGTGAGTTTTCTTTTCGTAAAAGAGAGAAGATATCCTAGGGCTTCGACCGTGATTTTCTCACCTTGGTTTTATACAAATCACATTGTTTACAGAATTAGAGAACAAGTGTATTTTGTGTCTTATTAAATTATAAGATGCAGAGATTCTCTGTCGTGTATATCTGCGCCGTTTAAAGAAAATAATATATTGTGTGTGTAATATATATATGGAAATATATAATGTTTTCTCAAAAGTTTCGAAGCAAACCATAAAGTACTAGAATATCTAGACGTTGGACGATCCATGCAAAAACCCTTTCTTTAATATCGCATGCACATGTCTTGCCCTAATTATTTTACGTTATCGAAAAGCAACCCTGTCCCTCTCTCTCATCCCACGATTTAGGAGGACATAAACAAATGCTTATTTCAATCACATTTTAAAATTAAAAAAAAAAAGGGACAAAATACATAATTTATTCTCGCGGCGGGAGAGAGCTGCATGTGAATTCGAATGAAACAAACTTAAATTAATTAATCGATATTTTACCGGTCAAAACATGGATTTGCACGATCGGGGTGCTTTGGAAGAAGTTAATTTTAGTGCTTTTATTATTCGGGAATAATTAGGGGCGACTAATCTCGATCTACAAGAGTGTCGTGGAAATCAGGGCATGTTTGGAAACCCTAGGTGGCTCGGTTCTAGGGGATTTGCACTACCCAAATTCTCGATTGTTTCATTTGTTTTTTTTGTTTTCCCCTTTCGGGAAACTAAAGAATATCGTCCTCGCGGAACTGTAACACAATCGACAACGACTGAGAATCGCGACCTTAAGAATATAGGCGACCGCATGCGCACCCACCCGAGCGATTAAAAAATTATTCAATGTAAAGGCTCAGTGCGATCGGCTGTACGTTCATATGGCACGGCTCGTATATTCGAGATGCCGAAAACTATGTAAAAAGAGCAGAAACGGGTTCGAAGAAGATTCGAGTAGCTTAGAAATCACTTATTTCGCGATTTTCCGCCGGTTTATTTAAGGAATAAAATCCAGGGATGCACCAAGGAAAGAAAATTCGTGAAAAAGCAGGCGAACGTGACGTGGTCCATCGAGTTAGAATTTGCATGGAATTTGGGACCATCCCTTGGAATGGCTCCAAGAAATTCGAACGTATAAGGGCAAAAGAGCACGATTCTTTAATTACTTAGAAACATTCATACATACATATAAAACTGATTGAGGTACTGGCGGGATCCGAATGAATATGTGGGTTTTCGACACGTGTGATGTCGGGGCGGGTTTTTGTAATTATTATTATATTTCGGGGTGGAAAAGAGGGAAGAGAAAAGAATTGGGGGACCCTATAGTATAAATGTGTGGGGGGAGAATTCGGGGACCATCAATTCCCGTTCTTTCAGCTGACATTATCATGTTATATTGCTCCTCCGTGACCCCTTTGGCCCATGGGTCCGTTCCGGCGCGTCGTAATCGTGAATGTAATTTCGCGTCAGCTCCTGCCGGCCCGAAGGCATCTCGATCCTTTCAGTCGCGTCGAATTCGCACGAGCACGCGAAGGTGGGGGCGTGCCGGGCTCTCGAGTTTTCTCCCCGCAATCCCCGTGCTGTGCAAACAGGTCGCGTCCGGGGTCGCTGCCAATTCTACATAGGCCAGCTAAGGTGGATTGGATGATGCAATTGGAATTTCGTGGATCGGCACGCGGTATTCTTTGATGGGCGACACCGAAACAAGGCAATGATTCCTCAATAATCTCTTGTTCTTTGCGTGGACCACTCCATGTGTCCAATCGAATCGGATCGATGGAGTTAGTCTGCAGTTTGGAAGACAGATCATTAGTGGACATGTCCTGATGGGTCATAGACCCATTTTGCTCACTCCTCGCTCCCAATTCAGTTTGAGTACGGGTTTTATTAGATTTGGTTAAATATAGAAGTGTTTTAGTAATATGGACCGAGTCGGGTACGAATTACTAGGTTTGTATTACAAGCAAATGGGTCAAAAAATATTAAATTAGTCAATTTGGATCGGACTATTTTCATCATATCCGACTTACCCATTTGATAGATCTAATTATTAGTACTGCAGCTTATTTAATTGTTTATGGCGCTCCAGGTCATCCGAGGCCAAGAATAGAGAAGTGAATACACTGGGAAAAAGGGTGGATGATCGTGTAGGTTTGCATATATGGCGAGTCAGCCAAGGACTGTGGTACATGTGAATGGTCGAGGGAGACTGAATTCCAACCTAACTCGGCTCGAGCACAATCATTCAGGGAGCAAATATTGAAGTAGTTGGGGAGGGAAAGCGAAATAGTTGCAAAATTGACGTGGATAGCAACTGCTACATGTGAGAAACAGTGTTCCATTTTGAAGAAAATAGTGAGATGATTTGGAGATAGCTTAAGAAACACCGACACTCTTCTTCAAAAGGCCTCCGTGTCGTGTCGAGCACTTCAACACGCGTCCCGATACTTTCTTGGACACTCTTCGACACTCGATCAACATGTGTTGGAAAATCCGACATCTAATTAATTTTTTCGACGCTCGAGTTGGAATTTCAACATGCGAGTTTCCTACAACGATTCCGACATGTGAGTTTTAGACACACAATTCCAACATGCGAGGTCAATTTAAAAAAAAAAAAATCAATAAATGAAGGGTAAAAAAATATATGTGAAAAAAATATAAATCAATAATAAAAATAACAAATTAGAAAAGAAGAAAAACCTAATATTTTCTTCTCTTCTCTTTGACTTTCACTTTTTATGATACACAATTTACCCTCAAGTTTTTTCTTTCGACACGTTTGACACGCAAGGCTAAAATGTGAATTAATTTTTTTTTTCTTTCCAAGTTTTATGGATTTATTAAAATGGAGTTGAATTTTTCATATTGAAATAATAAAGGATATTAATAAATGATGGATTAATAGTTTTAGTATAGATTTATTATATTATTTATTATTATTTATTTATTTGTGAAATTGAATCAGATTAATTTGATTGAAATATCATAAAAATAATAATTCATTACTTCTATATAAAAAATATATATATATATATAAAGTATCGGATCGGAATTTTCTTTTTTAGAAATAACGCAAGCGTGTCGTGTCAATAAGTCGTGTCGTTCGTGTCCGTGTTGATGTCGATGCTACCTAAGAGATAGCATACTCGGTTCTTCTTTCTTTTTCTTTTTTTTTTTTTTTTTTTTTTTACACAGAGCCAACGTCCATTGGCTGAGGGTTGGCAGCCCTCAACCCATGCCAACAGCCCTCAACCCATGCCAACCTCTAGGTGAGGGCTGCCAAGCCCTCGCCAACCACAAGCGACTCTCGTCCGCAACTCGCAATGAATTGTAGCCTAAGTAAAAAAAGAGACAAGAATAAAAAAAATCATTAAAAATAATTTAAAAATAATTTTAAAAAAAACTGTAAAAATTGTCAATATTAGCGTGAATTATGTTATATAGAATAGCCAATATCCACGTCAATAACTTTTGATTATAATTAATAAAAGAATTAAATTGACAAATTGCTAATATGTTTAGGAATAAATTGGCGCAACCAAAAGGTAAATTGAATTAGCTGACAGTACAATAAATTTTAGAACTAATTGACAATTTTCCCCGTTAGCCATCCTCACTCTCACGCTATGATACCGCGTTGCTCTTTGCATGTCCATCTTACCTCGTAAATTGTTTAGCATACCGATCCTAACAAAAGGCAAAGATACAGACGATGATGCTATTCATCATCATAAGTTCAGGCACCACATGCGGAAAAACCATCAACTGCTCTCGAAACAGATGCTGGTTTCTCATCGCAAACACTCGATCGCTCGGATTTCGGCATATGGTATCCCTTATTCCTCACGTTCCGAGGCAACTGCTCGCTTCGACTCGCCCTAGGATTTCTCCAGAAACATGAACAGAGCAGGGCGCCTTTGCAGTTCGGACTCAAAGTACCCTTAATTAGGCCTTAATTAATCAGGGGTTGTGGCCTAATTCCTTGATAACTGAGTTCATGGACGATGTCTGCCATTGTACTGGGTCTTAATTCACTCACCACACCGTAACTTCACAACAGACACGGGCTTCTTGGGTACCAAACTCTGAGCCCAAAACCAGTATGTTTTCTTTGAACCTGGCTTTCTTCCTCATCAACTCACCCTCCCCACGTCAGAAAACTATACAATGAGAAGAAATGGGTTGATGCAGGGATGAGGTTTTCCGAAGGTCATGCGAAACGGTTGAGGGCTGTATCGACGCCAGATACGGCTCCAGAACATAATTCTTGATGCTCTGGATTTCCTTCGGATAATCAAAAATCGACTATGTAAACTAGAATGGTAAGGGTAGTATGGCTTGGAGTTGGCGATATCTCATCAAATTATAATATATTCTAAGTTATATTTAGCTCAAGGTACAATTGCCGCGATATTTATGATGAACTCAAACACAGGGGTTCAGTTGTGGAGTAGAGGCATTAGGAAACACAATTTTATTGGCCGGCTAGTTTAGAGATAGAATACTTGAAAGCAGAGATCATAGCACGATGGATGACCTCAATTAATATCCAATGTAACTTTTACGGGACCAATATAGAAGATAAAACTCGGTGCAAATGGACAAGCAACAATTGGCGTGGCATCCTTACATAATATGGGATTAGACATTCTTTAGTAGGATAGAATGAGGAACTTAAATGGATGATATAAGACAATAAAAGGCAAAGATTTGACAGCAAGACTCCTCAAGGTATCTTTCTTAGCAACAATATATTACATTTGGATAAAGTAAAACCATAAATGGTTTCAAAACAATTCAACTGACATCCATATTATTTTAGCCAATGTGTGTAAAAATGTAAGAGGTAGATTTTCACTTTATCAAAAACTTAAACCTTTTCAATCAAATGTGGTATTGGCTACTATGTGAAGACTTTCTACCTCCTTCCTTTTGAATTATTAGCTCTATTTGTAATGCCAGGGATACCATAAGCTGCTGCACTTTATATACTCTATAATACTTACATTTTCAACCAAAAAAAAAAAAAAACAGAACGGTATACTACTTGATCCGCAAGGAACAACTGGAAGACATAGCAGTTATGTACATGACACAAGAGAGAGAGAGAGAGAGAGAGAGAGAGAGAGATTGAAGATCTCTACAAGTTAACTTCATTGGATACAGGACTAGGTCTACAAAGGATAAAACCAGCAGTGCTTCTACTGGATACTGCAGCCAAGGGTGACCGAAACACGTTCAGAGGCAGCTATCAGCTATTTATACAGCCATTGTATAAGGCCTGTCGCTTCTTTAACAAGTTCATTCTGCACAAATCTTAAGGTAGTGCCTAGATATAAGAGACAGAACATGTCGAAAGATGCAAACCTTCAGCCTCGTTAAACTTAGACTCTCACCAAACGATGAAAGAGTAAAACAGCCACATTGCCAGGTGCTTTATATGCATAACATGCAAGAATGCGGGGAAAAGTTGTAGAAGAAGCATCCAATGACATACAGTTTACTTGCAAAAGCGATTGAACAACACATCAAGCATAATTCATAAGAACATCAATACATTCTAAAAGAGACAATAGAATCACAATAATAGTCAAAACACATTGCAAACTAGAGGCCTCAAATCTCAAGTAGCTTATGCTAAAGATGGTGCATCAACTATTCTATTCACCATCTAGAATAATCAATGAGGCAATACAATGTAACTCATACAGCAAGTTTACTAGTCACCCTTCCCTGCCTATCCTCTACAAAATCATCGCCTTCATTCTCACTGTCTACCTGCTTAGGCATAGTGGACTCACGCTGAGCTGTAGTATTGCTCGGTCCACTGACTGACTGCTGATACGTGACTCCTCCAATGATAGTAACGCAGAGACAAACCAAACCGAATGGACTCGCATGTTTCTCCCAGATCAGCACATTGATGACAACTGTAAGAAACTTGTTCACAACCCCCGTCACAGTAAATGCTGTTGCAGAGATTGCCTTTCTTGCGGCAAAACCAAAGAAGCTGATCAGCAAACCAAATACACATGACAAAGAGACAGCAAAGAATGCATCAAAATCAAACCAGTTCCCTGCATTGGCTCCCAAAGCAGCGAAAACGTCACCGTACTCTCCCGTGAGAACCCAGAAGATCGGAGCCATCATCAACGACAGCAAATTGTTGTACAGAACAAAACCCCAAGTGTTCAATCCAAGATTCATGACCATGTGCTTTATGTACACCATCTCAGTCGTGATCGTGATCAAATATGCAAACGCCCAAGAATACGCAGTCAACGTGAAAGCCGAATCAGTGGCCACGTACCCAACAGCACCACCTAGGATAACGACTAGCGCTGCAAACGTTAACTTCGACGGGCACGGCTGTTTCCTGAATGCGGTATCGGCCAAGGCAACCAGAAGGGGCGTCAAGGACCGGAAGACAATGAAGGTGTCCACATTGGCGTGGCGCAGGAGGTTCGTGTTCGTGAATATCGCGAGATAGAACACGAGAGCAGCAGGGAAGAACTTCTTGGCAGTCTCGACGACGAACGGATCGTGGTGCAGGAACCCGACCTTCCCCAGCACCCAGACGCCCAGAGCAGAAGTCAAGTACTGCAGCGCAGTCAAGAGGCCGGGGTAGTTGAACTTGGTGATGGCGTACTTGTTGATCACCGCGAGCAAACTGGAGGAGAGAGCGTAGCCCACCACGAGGCCGGTCGTGGCGAAGTACGGCTTCTGGGAATCTAATCGAATGGAAGACATGGTAAATTGCCAAAACCCAGCTCCTAAATCGAGCACCGAAGCTAGAAACTCGCGGGATCTTTGCTCAATTCAAGTGGGTCTAAGACGGATTGACACTTCCAATTCGGGGACTTTCAACAAACACCTGACGCGCGGGTGCTCGAGGAAGCGATCCGCGTCGGTTCCGGGCGGGGCACGGCTCGCATTACCGGATTCGGGACGCGGGATCTAGTGGGTCGGGCCGGAGAAGGCCAGATTCAAGAAAATTCAGCTGCGAGAACGAGATCGGAGAGCTACCCAGAAGGAGAGAGCGAGAACCTGTCGGCGGGGAAGTGGAGGGATCTTGCGGGAGATCTTGGAGCCTGGGGATCGAACCGGATCGGGGTCGAGCGAGACGAGACGTGGTCGTGGGTTTGAGAGAGAGAGAGAGGGAGGGAGAGAGATGGAGAGGGCGTGGAGCACAGCGATTCGATGCGACAACCTCTGACTTGACTGAATTAAATGGTCGTCCCACATGAAGATGTTCCGACGCATCATCGTCAAGATGCAAGATGCAAGATCGTCGTCATTTCGGACCTTTTTGCACCCCGGCGATTCCACGTTATTGTCATTTTTTTCTTTTCCCATTTGCTTTGCTTGCGATTTTCTTCCTTGAGTTTTGCGATTTTCGTTTGGGCTCTCTATTTCACAAAATAGAGAGATCTCCACCTTTTTTTCATCTTGGCCGACAACTACATAATCAAATTCTAATCGAATCATGCCAACCAAAATATAGCAAGTGAACTGGTCAGAGCATTACGCATTTGATTTTCACATCCGTGATTCTAAAGTTGAGTAATTTATCTAGATAAGTCAATTTTGATCTACGATACTCAATTACACGTAAGATAGGTTTCACCTTTAGCAAATAATTGAGCCACTTGATGATATTGTTACGATATCAACAAAAATGGTTCAACACTAACTCAACATAGTGTCAAAGAAATTGATATCATGCAAAGATGTATGCCACAATCTTACACATGATCAATCCGCATTGCAAATGTAATCACATTAGATTAAAATATGGGCATAGAATACTTAATAGAATTTAAGCGGAGAGCAAAAATGGTTTACTCAAATTCATTGAAATATATGAACAAAAGATCACAGTCACACTAAATAGAGATTTGGGAAATTTTCAAATAAGGACCCGAAGTGGACCAATTTTCTCAAATAATGACTCGAAATGAACTTTGTGTCAAATAAAAACTTAAAGTGAACTCATTATCTCAAATAAGGATCCAAAGTAGTTGAATCAATTCCAAATAAGAACCTGAGCTTGTTGGTTAGCCAAATATTCGTTGGCTATCAAGCATGTGACATTTTCGACGACTGGAGCTTGGGCAATTTTGTCCAAAAAAAATCGAGGGAAAAATTAACAAATCCTAAAAAAATAAATAAACAAAAAGACCCTAGATTTTCTATGGTATCCCCGTTCCTTGTACCCATCCTCTACAAAGTCAAAGGCCAAAGTTCCCCATTTCTTGTACCCATCCTCCGCAAAGTCAAAAACCCAAATTCTCCGCCGATTGAGGCACAAATTCAAAAACAAGAAAAAAAACTAGATACTTCTTTTTTTGTTTACAGAGACCCAAATCTTCTATTTGACTTTTCTCTATTCATGAATCACAAAGCTCAAGCAGGACCCCCTCCCCATCAACTAAGGTTAGTTTTTCCATTTTATAATTCACTCACGTTAAACCGACAAAATGTAGACAAAGCTTGTGTACAAAGCCCAATTCTCCATCATCTTTTTTCAAGTTTTCCATTTATTTCAATTTGCACTCACGTCCAACTGTGGTTAGTTTTGTTCAAATTGGTGTACCCAATCCTTCATTCGTTGAATAGAAAGTGATTGTGGCTCATTGAAGCAACATGGCAACAAGGTGTGGGCATGTGATGGGATGTACCAAAAGGCATCATTATTAATTCATTATTGAACACTTGAGTTAATTGAACTTCAATATTTCCATTACAAAAAGAGATAACAAAATATGAGTTTACAACTTTAATATGTGTACATATAACGCGCACAACGCTACAAGAAAGAGAAGAAACAATTGAATTTACAAAACAAACTCCCACTGATCATATGCAGTTATCACATCCCATCCTCTACTACAACCAATCTAAAGCACCCAATAAAAGTTGAAAGACTCCACTACTAAGTTAATGAATTGATGCGATTATAGTTCTTTGGGTTCCATCTTTTTGGTCAAAGATGGCTATTCTGCTCATGACATAATAGGATGTTGCGCCGTCGAGTCCACTGGTTGGTTTCGTCAAGGAAGAGAAGCTCTAGGCAGGTGACAAGCTTCAGGCAAATGCTAACTCTTCTCTTTATTCAAGTGGCCTTAGCTAAGGTGGATCTAATTGAGCCACGTCGGCCGTTTGATCTAGTCAATTAGATCCACCTTAGCTAATGGAATCGGGCTCGGCCCGATTGTTCTCGGGCCTAGCCCAAGCCAGCTCGGCAAATGCTTGAACTGAATGATGCTCTGTTGGAGAGAAATGTATTTTGTCCTTGCGGATCCGCTGCGTCGCCGAGTAGTGAGGCCGACCAATCATCGTTGCTCGCTCGCATGCTATGAACTCATCTTGCTTGGCGTCAAGCGTGTGTGTATCTCGCTTTTTGATTCATCAGTTAGACTATCTGTTACTACCGGGCAATGTATTCCTCACGTTAAACATGTTCACAGGAAAGAGAGGATCGAAAACAAGCGTTGAAATATATAAAATTTTCTCAAATTTTTTTGTCACAAGTGGTTTTCAAGGGGATATACTTAAAATCGAGATAATCTTCTGAATCTTGTAACCGATAATACATTCAGTGTATGTATATCTTGCTTTCCGATTGGTTGGTTAGACCATTTATCATTGCCACATGATGTGTTTCTCACATTACATCCTCTTAGGAAAGAGGGGAAAGAAATGGAAGTAGGCATTAAAAAATACAAAATTTCCTCAATTTTTTGTCGAGGGTTTGCCGCGACCTACCTCTCGGGGAAGAGAATAAATTTAGGGGTATTGCATAAAAGACGAGCTTACAGTCCATGATTAGGCACAAGCTATCCCAAACCCATACCTCGCGCGACATTAAAATGTTCATAAGAATTTTGTAATAAGGAATTGCCTCTATTCTATTGGGGTCGGCTAGAAACCAAAAGAGGCATATGAGTATTTCTTACTTCCTACGCAATTAGAGAATGTAAGGTCGGAGACTTGATTACATTAATTAACTTATTAGTGTCATTTCAATACCTAATCTTGTTCATTTTAGAAAGAAATTTTGTCAAACAATTTGTATTAATTTTAAATCAATCCACTAACACGTGAGGTGATCATACGGGTATGCAATCATTAAAATAATAGTAAGCAACCAAGGAAAGCGTTTGAATAAATTGCATGGGAGAGCAAATATTTAACATTAAGGAAAAGATAAATGTTAAATTTAACTGGACTAAAGGGATCAAAACATCAAAAGCATGCAAATAAGAGTAATTATCTTTGAAGACCATTGAAGACCTAAGGTAGAGCCCTAAGGGCTTACTCAATTTTTTAGCACACTTTAGAGTTAAGAAAATTCCATTTTTTAAGAAAATAGCTCTGAAAGTTTTTTCTTTTAAATTTTCAAATGAAATTCTGAATTTTCTGACATTTTTTTTAATTTTCTAATTTCTCAAATTTTTAATTATTATTTAAAAGAAAAAACTCGAATTTTCAATATTTTCTGAAAGTTTCAATGTTCTCTAAAAGCTCTAGAATTTTTGGAAAATTTTTTTTCGAATTTTTATTTTTTCGAAATTTTTAATTTTTATTATTATATTTAGGAAAACAGGGTAGGACCAGGTAGACCCAATCCGACCCATTGACCCGACCTAAACCCGGATCCAACACTGTTGAATTAATAAAGAATGAATTTTTTTTCTTTTTTTTTTATTATTTAATGATTTTTTTCTTTCTTTTGTCTTTTCCTCATTTTGTCCTTTTTCCTGCACCTTTGCTCAACGGTTCTTCCCGAAGCCAACTTTTGCTATTTTATAGTTTTCTATTTTTTTGTTTTCGTTTTTTTTTATTCTTTTTTTTTTTTTACTTCATCCCTTTTGGTCTTCTTCCCCACGAATTTTCCTCTCCGAGCGTCTTCTTTTCCCTTTTGTCTTTTTCCACTTTTACACTTCTTTATTTCTTTTTTATTTCTTCTTTCTGCCCATCTTCTTCTTCTTAGATGGTTTCCTCCCACGCCCGAAATTGGCCCCCCCTTCCGAAGCCTCCAACGCCGAACGCCCAACCTATTCTCTCACGCCAAGCCCTATAAACAAAGCAGCGGCCGCTTGCCGCCACCATCACTCCGTGACATCATTGCCGGCCCATCCGAGCCGCGCACCACTTACCACCACCACACCCAGGAAACCACGAGGACGTGCCCAAACACGGTCCGGTGATGCAAACGACAACTCGTAAACAACAAAAGGTTCATAACATGCAAAACGTACTTATCCGCATTCAAGAACACATGGGAATCGGTAATGCACGCGCCTAGGAAGGCTTAGACATATCTTCGAACATGTGGTGGGCATGGAACGGAGGAACGATGTTAACCCTTTTTGTACTCAGACTTAGCACCAAACTTTAAAAAAAAAATCATCAAGTGGGCATTCGAAATTAACCACATTAGCACGAGGAACAAAACTCAACGTCTTATCCTACCAAAATAGGGCGGAGCAGTGATGAGTGGCCGTCCCGCAGTGTTCCTGAAGCGAGATCCTCGGGAAGGCAATGCAACTCAACACAAATAAAAAAGCTACGCACAAGACCTACCTGATTCGGGGGAAAGCACTACAAGGACGGTGCTTGACGAATGGACTCTGGCGACAGTCGACCACCCTCTCGAGCTCCCTCACAAGTAAAGCTATCAAACAGAAGTTAAGGGCGAGCATAACAACCATTTTATTCCAGAAATAATTTCTGGAATAGAAAAATTCTATTTCTATTTCTGAAAGTTTTACAAAGATAATAACTAGTTTGATAACAACATAAAATTTCACTCTAAAAATAGAAATTCGTTTGATAACGATACAAAATTTCTTCCTTTTGGATGGCAGCGGTGGCAACCGACAACCTTAATATAAAAAATAAAAAAAGATTTAGTAACAAAAACATAAAGAATAAAATAAAATAAAATAAATCATAAAAATAAAATAAATTAAAATATCCTTAAAAATAAATTTATTTTATTTATTCTATTCTATTTTATTTTAGGAAAAAATTTATTTTAAAATGAATAAAAATTAAAAATAAAAATAAATTTTGGCAAAACACTCAAAGCAAATAAAAATAATTTATTTTTATTTATCATAAATAAATTATTTTAAATAAATTTATTTTTAATAAACTAAAAATAAAATGATAAATAAAAATAATTTATTTATTTTCAATAAATTTATTTTAATTTTTAAATGAATAAAATGAATATAAATTTATTATTTTTAAATGAATAAAATGAATATTTTTATTTTTATTTTTATTTTTAATAGAATGAGGAGAGGCGAAGGAGGAGGAGGAGGGAGAGACGTAGAGGATATAAGGGAGGACTCATTGAAATTAGGGTTTAGTTGGAGAAACTATTTCTAATTTCTCTTCCAAATCAATTTCTGGAATAGAAATCTATTCTAAAAATAGAAAAACTGATTAGGTTTATCAAACAGGTTTCTATTCCGAAACAGGTCTGGAATAGAAAAATTATTTCTGGAACAGAAATTTTGGTTATCATACACCCTTAAGATGGTTAAAAAAAGCAATGTTGTAAAACTTGCGGAGATGGCCAAGCCACGTTAGGTCGACATGGCAGTAACGTCAAACATGATTATGGCACGCATTGACCACTATTGCTGCAAAAGAAAACAGCCAAAACCATATGAGCAATTATACATATATCATGACACGAAAGAAAGATGATCCAAGAGGTTCCTATGGGACGGTCGTGACACATCTATGGATTAAGCGACCCTCAGCTTGTATCCCCAAGTTCTTAGGGTTTTCTTGAGTCTTCTAAAATACTTTTGGGGGAGGACAATACGGTAATTATAATCGTATGTAATAAATGCGGATAGTTGGCAGTTGGAGAGATCTAATCTCCACCGTTAGATCGACGAGAGATCTATGGATACGGTTTGCCTTATATTTGTATATAAAGGGTCTCCTCCCCTTCATTGGAAGCATCACATTCACAATTCACAAGTAATACAAACTAGAGCTTCTCTCTCTAGAGAGAAAGTTGTGAGTCGACTCTCTCTTTCTCTCTCTAAGATCCTTGTGAGTCGAGTGTGAGAAAGTTGAGTCGAGTGTGAGAAAGTTGTGAGTAGTTTAAGTCGAGTGTGAGAAAGTTGTGAGTAGTTTCTCTCTCTAGACTTTCTCTCTCTAAGATTATTGTGAGTCGAGTGTGAGAAAGTTGTGAGTCGACTCTCTCTAGAGTTTCTCTCTCTGAGATCCTTGTGAGTCGAGTGTGAGAAAGGCTTGTGAGTCGAGTGTGAGAAAGTTAGGCTTGTGAGTCGAGTGTGAGAAAGTTGTGAGTTGACTCTCTCTAGAGTTTCTCTCTCTAAGATCCTTGTGAGTCGAGTGTGAGAAAGTTGTGAGTCGAGTGTGAGTCGAGTGTGAGAAAGGCTTGTGAGTCGAGTGTGAGAAAGGCTTGTGAGTCGAGTGTGAGAAAGTTAGGCTTGTGAGTCGAGTTTGAGAAAGTTGTGAGTCAAGTGTGAGAAAGGCTCCTTAGGAGTAAAATCCTAAGGCAGCACGGGTTAGCCTACGAGTGATTAAGAGTGATGTGAGAAGGTTGTGAGTCGACTCTCTCTAGAGTTTCTCTCTCTAAGATGAGTCGAGTGTGAGAAAGTTGTGAGTCAAGTGTGAGAAATGTTTGTGAGTCGAGTGTGAGAAAGGCTGCTTAGGAGTAAAATCCTAAGGCAGCATGGGTTAGCCTACGAGTGATTGAGAGTGATCAATCGGCCATGACACATGCCTCTTGAAACTTATAAATCCAGAACAAACGCGATCAAAAGAATCTAAAATGACATAATAACAAAGGCATATACCAAAAGGTTTGGAACGCAAAACCAATCGATACCGTATGAAAACAAGTTCTAACAAAAAAATGTGTAGTTTCTCATTTACTTACTAGTAGTTATCTCAGACCACCACCGTATTTCTCCTAGCTGGCAGTATCTCGGCAGTTAAATGTAATTTTGCCTAAGTTGGTGATGAAATGAAGGGATAAAACTCAACACCAATAGTCACTATTCAAGTCCAATCAAAATCCAATCAAAATCCAATCAATTCCCATACAACCAGATAATCCAATCAAAATCCAATCAATTCCCATACAACCAGAGGGACACAATTGAGTGGGGCCAAAACATTAAGGCAAATCATACGCTCATATTTCTTCTTAGACTCCACGAAAGTAGTCTTGCTTGCAAAATGAACAAATATTTGAGCTTTGGCTCTAGCGGTAACAGCGAGTAAACATGAGGCGAACTAAAGTTTGAAAAAACACACAGCCAAAGATCGAGAACATCAATGCCCAAGATTTCGAGGGGAGTCCTAACCCATAAAGATCGATTTCCCCCTCCATTCGAGATCCAAGTTTTCAAAGGTAAAATACACATTTACGCCATAAATGCTACGCAAGGCAGCAACACTTCCCCAGAATTCCAGATAATAAGTATCAACACTAAAAAAACAAGAAATCGCTACCAATCTTTATCCATTGCAGCCATCGGTTAAAAGAAGAAAAAGAAAACACAAATTGGACAAAAAGTACGGACGGAACTCAGAAAGAAAGCAAAAACACGAGCGGCAATTGAGTCGTTCCATCAAATCGACACTAGAAAAACGAGGAAGAACTCACCATGCCTCGTCGCCCATGATGAGGAGTTTGAACTATTGATTCAGCAAAGCTTATCAAAAAAATCAAACAAAGAAAGAATCAGGAAAAAACAGCATCCGAACTCCAGGCCGAAACAGCATCGACCATCCCCACCTCCAAGAGTTAACAAACGGCGATCCATTGGCGACGATCGGCCAAAACAGACAAACGACAGAGGAGAATTTCCACTCACCGTGGTCGGTCCTGCGGAATCGACGTGCGACCGAGAAGAAATCCTCCTCCCCGTGCTCAACGTGTTCGGTCCTTCCACACCAATGAGCGACTGATTAAAATCCTCATCCACCGTGACAACTCCTTGGATAAGGACGATCGGCGGAGGAAGGAAGCAGATCGCATGGTCGATCTGGTTCAAACCGGAGTGGGCAGGATCGGACGGAGGGAATGCGTAGGATCGAACGGCCCAATCCGTCCGAGTTGTTGCGTCAAGCACACTCCTCTCTCTCGCCCTCCTTTCTCTCCCCTATAAAACCCTCGTCCTCACTCCTCAGCCTCTCTTTGAAAGCGTCGGACTGATCATGCCATGTCGTGGTTATCCTCTGCCAATCGTCCTTAGTTGTCACAGTGGATGAGGATTTTAATCGGTCGCTCATGGGTGTGGAAGGATCGATCACGTTGAGCAAGGGGAGGAGGATTTCTTCTCGGTCACACGCCGATTCCACAGGACCGAGCAGGAATTCTCCTCTGTCTCCAGTGGATCCTTATTCATTAGCTTTGGAGGCGGGGACAGTCGATGCCGTTTTGGCCTGGAGCTCGAATGCTGCTTTTTCCTTTTGTCTGATTCTTTCTTTGTTTGATTTTTTTGGTAGGCTTTGCTGAATCAATAATTCAAGCTCCTCATCGTCGGCGACGAAGGCATTGGTGAGTTTTTTCTCATTTTCCTAGTCTCGATTTGATGAAACAACTCAATTGCTGCTCATGTTTTTGCTTTTTCTTTGTGTTTCGTCCGTACTTGTTTTCTTCTTCTTCTTTTAACTTGAGTTCCGATGACTGCAATGGATAAAGATTGGTAGCGATTTCCTGTATTTCAGTGTTGATACTTATTATTTGGAATTCTGGGGAAGTGTTGCTGTCTTGCTATGCTTCGATCGAGCATTTATGGCGGAAATGTGTATTATACATTTGAAAACTTAGATCTCGAATGGAGGGGGAAATCGATATTTATTTGGAATTTTCCCTAGAGATTTTAAGGATTAAAACCTCAGTATATTTATTTTTTCGTTTAATCTAAATTTTCATAATAATAGTATTTAAAACCCCAAATTTTGTTTGAGTATTGAGCCTCGCACATGTTGACTCGACTGAGCGTCCCGTTCCGTCTGCCGACACCCCGCCCCGTCTGTTCAGCACGCTACCTCAACTCCTCCTCCCACTCCATCTCTCCCAGCCCGACAACGTTCGTCTCGTACCTCAGGAACTGCAAATCCCGACGTGAACTCAAGCGAATCCACGCCCGGGTCTTCCGGGCCGGGCTGGAGCAGCACGAGAACGTGCTCAACAAGCTGGTGGCCTTCTGCGCCGACCCTTCTCACGGGGACTTGCGTCACGCCGAGAATGTGTTCGCCCACGCGAGAGACCCGAGCCTGTTCGTGTACAACGTAGTTATCAAGGCGTTGGCGAAGAGCGGGGAGTTCGAAAAGGCCGTGTCGGTCTTCCGTAAGCTGAGGGAACGTGGGCTGTCGCCCGATAATTTCACGTACCCGTACGTGTTAAAGGCCATTGGGTGCTTGGGAGCGCTAGAGGAAGGCGAAAAGGTTCATGGGTATGTGGTGAAATCCGGGCTGCAGTTCGATGCGTATGTGGGTAACTCGCTCGTGGATATGTATGCGGAGTTAGGCAGGACGGCGAGCATGGAGCGGGTGTTCGATAAAATGCCTGAGAGAGATGTTGTTTCTTGGAACGTGGTGATTTCTGGGCATGTTAGGCGTCGTAGGTTTGATGATGCTGTTGGTGTTTTCAAGAGAATGCTGGTCGAGAGTAACGCGAGGCCGGATGAAGCTACTGTTGTGAGCATGCTGTCGGCTTGTACGGCCTTGAAGTTATTAAAACTTGGCAAGGAAATTCATGATTATGTAAATAAGGAGCTTATATGCACGTCGATCATTAGCAATGCCTTGTTGGATATGTATTCGAAATGTGGCCATTTAGATGTAGCTCGCGAAATATTTGATGAGATGCCAACTAAGAATGTTATCTGTTGGACGAGCATGATTTCTGGATATGTGAACTGTGGTCAGCTTGCTGAAGCCAGAGAATTATTTGATAGGAGTCCGGTTAAGGATATTGTCCTGTGGACGGCTATGATCAATGGCTATGTGCAATTCAATCGTTTTGATGAGGCAATTGATTTGTTTCGAGAGCTGCAAGTAAAGAGGATTAAACCCGATAAGTTTACTACCGTTGCTCTCCTCACTGGTTGTGCTCAGTGTGGAGCTCTAGAGCAAGGAAAGTGGATTCACGGATACATAGATGAAAATGGAATACAGCTAGATGCTGTTGTTGGAACTGCTCTAATCGACATGTATGCTAAATGTGGCCGTATAGACGAAGCCTTAAAAATCTTCTATAGGTTGAAGATTCATGACACAGCCTCTTGGACGTCTATCATATGCGGGCTCGCCATGAATGGTAGAACGGGGGAAGCATTGAATATGTTCATACAAATGAGAGATTATGGATTCAAACCAGATGATGTAACATTTATTGGTGTTTTGAGTGCGTGTAGCCATGGAGGATTAGTTAAGGAAGGCCGCCAATTATTCAGCTTAATGACAGAAACTTATGGGATTGTGCCGAAGGTAGAACACTATGGGTGTATGATTGATCTCCTTGGTCGTGTTGGATTATTAGATGAAGCAGAGAAATTAATAGAAAAGGTTCCAACTGAAAATGATGAAATTGCAATTCCACTTTATGGGGCTCTGCTTAGTGCTTGCAGACTTCACGGTAATATAAACATGGGTAAACGGATGGCCGAACGGCTTGTGAAAATGGAATTTAATGATTCTAGCATCCATACTCTGCTTGCCAGTATCTATGCATCTGCTAATAGATGGGAAGATGTTGCAAGGGTGAGAAGTAAAATGGAAGATCTTGGCATCAAAAAGTCACCCGGTTGTAGTTCAATTGAAGTGAATGGTATCATCCATGAATTTATTGTTGGGGATCCATCATGTCCTGAGATGTATGATGTATGTTTCATGTTGGACAAAATGATGTATCTGTTAGTGGGCTCTGAAGAAAGCAAAATGGGAGAAGAAAATGTGGCTACATTAAGTTTCTGAAGAGAACACGTTGCATAATGGAGTTCATTTTCAAATGAGACTCAAACATTCAACTTGAAGGATTACAACAGAGAGATGCATTTTGGCCATAACATCTTCCATCGTTCCTTAAGCCGTGGCCATGCTAGCGAGATCATATCTCTTTGCTTCTAAATTTGTCCTTGCGAATTCAAAATTAAACATTCTCTTGACAAATAGTCGTGGTTCATCATTTCAGTTTCGTACCCCCTATAGAATTATCTGCCCATATTTCTGTTGACACTCGCTGTGCTGAAAGTTTATGCTGTGCTTTTTGGGGTATATCGAAGGAGTTAATCTTTCACATTCAGGTTGGTACTATTCCTCTTATCAGTCGTCATGGTTGCTTTCTCTTGTTCTGACTAAGCGTTTAAATTCTGAGTTTCGTTTCTGCATAAGAGATCACTGCGTTCTGGTCAATGATAGTAGACATTGCTGAAGTTCCACTTCCAGGCTAGCAGTTCATGCCCTATCCTTTTCCTGTGAATGTCTAGTGTGGTTCCTTCTGTTAACCAAATGCATTCTATCCTCTAGAAAGAATATTTGGTTGTGAGTATAGCATTTGTGATTTCGTGCTATTAGTACCCTAGCTATGCTACCTATCTTTTTGGTTGGTGCGATTATCTGAATTGGGATACCATCTCTTAAGAAGTGTAATGAAGTTTCTCAGGCAGCTAATTGGGTAACTCCTAGATTTCCTGTCTGCAAGTCTTGATCTTGAAAACTTATTTCCATTGGTGGGATTGGCGCTGTGGCGTAGGTTTTGACTGCTATAGCCCAATGCTTGATCAAGAAATTTGTCAACTCGAGCAACTATGGACTGAATGTTGAAAGTTAGATTTTTGGTTTTACACTATATCTCCTTACTGTATAGAGTGTTATTTTCATTCCATATGACCTATAGAATTCTGCTAGCGAAGCTTTGAATCATAACAAGTAAAGATCTTGGAGATCTAGGAGCAACAATATTTTATTTCTTAATGGGAGACTTGATCAGAAAAATTTATGACAACAATGTTCAACCTACAGGTCCATATGGCCTGAAAAAGTGTCCGCTCTGCTTAGGTCAAGGTTACACGAGGTGGAGAGTGGGGTCTATTGGTGCAGTCTGCTCAAGTTAGGGAGCTCTCAGTCGCAGGAAATGCCAGCAAAGATCACGAGGTGCCCCTTATTACTCCCAGACACTTGCATCTCAATGTGCAGTGAAGAGATGAAGAGCTCAACATTCTTATGCGAAAAACACTGGCCGGTGGATGCTTTATTTCCCATTTTCAGGTCACTTCATGAATCAACCAAGGACTAGATTCCTATGCAGCTGTGTAAGAATTGCCAGCATAGACCATAAGGTTCACCTTCTTATTTCCCAACACTGGCAGCTCAATATGCAGCGAAGTGATGAAGAGCTCAACTTTCTTGTTAAAATAACTCTTGCCACTGGAACTTCATTTCCCACTTTCACAGGTCACTTCAAAAATCAAACAAGGACAAGATTCCTACGCAGCTGCATACCATTATAAGGTTGTAACTAGAGCCTTCATTATGTGGTTTATCTGGTAATGCTTCTTGTGTAATGATCCGAAGCATAAGTACGTTCACATTAGCTATAAATCGCTTTCTCAGTTGGCCAATAGGAATGCAGCGGCAGGTTCTATCATGTACTTTGTGCAAGCTCACATTATCAGAATCCTAGTGCAAGAGCTCTGTGCAAGACTGTCGTTCTCCATGAAACAACTTTTGATTTTGATTGTCCTATTGAGATATTACACACGTAACATTGAGATACCATTTCATTGTTATCACCGTACTGATGATTGCAAGAAAAAGAAACGGAAGTTTTGTTTGAGAAGAGGAACCACAGCCTTGGATCCCAACTTCCAGTTCGGTTTCACGGAAGAAACTGCATTTAGGTGATACAGTGAGTCTAGCAAAGACAGGGAGTCCTTGCACAGGGTGAAAATAAAACCTTTTATTGGCTAACTCATTTTCCCAGAAATGTAAAATAGAGATGGAAGTCCCCAGGTAGATTTAATTTCAATTGGCGGTACTAACACGAATCCGCATCTACTCACAATTCTAGATTGAAATCCAGTAACATCGCAAAGGCAATAACAATTCACAAAACCTGTACCGGAAATTGAGCTACCGATAAATTTTATGCCAACGCAAACAAATTCACGTCATAAGATGGCATATGTCACAATAACACATCAACGACCATCATACCAACAGCTGAGTTCTCCTCACCCATGATTAACTACAAGAAAGTCCCCTGCTCCTCCAATAAATTAAAAGTCCAGCACTAGTAAGGGTAAGAGATAGCTACAACTCCACGGAAAATTTACATAAAGAATGGTAACGGCCCGATTAAGAAATCTAAAATAAAAGGAAGTTCGCTCAGCATATTTGGCAAGAAACTGCATAAGGATGATTGAAACCGAGGACCTGAAATCAGATGGTTGCCACCTTAGGAACATCCACTGGAAAGTTTTGGATTTCATCCATCCATGGGTTCTTCTCCTTCTGCGGGTTTATCGTCCTTAGAGCCTTCCATACTGCACTGTTACACTTAAACCCTGACCCAAAAGCAATCTGCCACGTCCTATCTCCCCTCTTGATTCTACCCTTTGATTCAGAATATGCCAACTCGTACCAAAGAGAACTGCTCGACGTGTTGCCGAAACGGTAAAGCGTCATTCTTGAAGGTTCCATGTGCCAATCAGAGAGATGCAAGTTTTTCTCTATCGCATCTAGCACGGCTCTTCCTCCAGCGTGAATGCAAAAATGCTCGAAAGCCAATTTGAAATCCGGGATATAAGGCTTCACCTTCATCTTCAGAAGTTTCTTCCCGACTAATGTGGCGAAGAACAGCAACTGCTCGGACATTGGCAGGACAAGAGGGCCCAGTGTGGTGATGTTGGTCTTCAGAGCTTCGCCGGCAACTCCCATTAGATCCTTCGACAATGTGACACCAATTTTTCCATTAGAGTCTTCTTCTTGGGTAACACAAGTGAAGCACTTATCATCAGATCCTTTGTGGGTCCGGACTGTATGTAGCAACCGGTATTTGGACCTTCTCCGGTCGGAGCTTTTGTTTGAAAGAAGAATGGCGGCTCCTCCCATTCGGAATAAGCAATTCGAAACCAGCTTCGAGCGGTCATTCCCAAAGTACCAGTTCAACGTGATGTTCTCCATGCTTATGACCACCGCATATGAATTGGGGTGCACCTGAAGTAGATGTTTTGCGAGGTCGATTGAAATCAAACCTGCACTGCAGCCCATGCCACCTAAATTGTAGCTAACTATATTCCCCCGAAGTTTGTAATGGTTGATGACCATCGCTGAAAGCGAAGGGGTCGGGTTAAATAGGCTACAGTTAACAATCAGGATGCCAATGTCCTTCGGCTTCACATTCGTCTTCGCGAAAAGCTCATCAAGTGCACCGAACATGACCATCTCAGCTTCTTTTCTAGCTTCCTGCATTGATGGATTTGGAGGAATATTGAGGACAGCTTCAGGAAGATAAGTCAAATCCCCAAGCCCAGATCTTTCGAGGATCTTTCTCTGGAATTCAAGACTCTCCTCTGTGAACGTACCAGCCAGTCGAGACTGGTCCATGAAGATCTTTTTGGTGCATTTCCGAGACTCATCAGCCTTGTAGCAGGAGAAATCGACTAGATAGACAGGACGGGGACGGGTGAGGAAATAGAGGGTGGACAAGAAAACGAGGAGAGTCGAACACAGGATGACGGATATGAGGTTGTATTGCAGATGAATCCAGAGGTCATGGAGATCCTTTATTGAAAAGGTGGACAGCTGAGCAGCTATCAGCACAACAAAAGGGGAGAGGAAGAGGTACATTCCATGAGTGATCAGGATATGGTAACCGAGCTTCACATACTTTAGTTTGACGGATTTCTTGAAATCGGGGAGGTTCCGTGACGAAGATGATGGGATCAAGGGTGTATCCAGCTTCGGCTCTGTCATTTTCCCTGTCATACCGTTCGCCCTGGTCAGATAAGACACAAACAAAGGGCATCGAATAACTCCTACTACGTAAAACAGCATATGCAGGATCTTCCAAGTGACAAAAACTGTATCAAACTTTTCTCATATGGATCATCCTTCCTATGCTTCCAGCATAGTTAAATTAGTTACAGACGGCATCAAAAGATGCAACAGAACATTGTTCAGATTATAATCACATTCCCAACACCAAACAGAATCTTCATTTTATCAAGAAAATCAAACAAACAATCTACATTGTCAAAACAAGCTGACCAAAACTGAGATCGGCATCACTAAAAACCTATTCTTTATCCCTCATTCGCATAACCACAGAAAGATGAAAACTTTTCAGGACCCACGATCGAAATTCGGAGGCCAACAAAAACGAACAACAAAACTTTCCCAGGACAAAACCGGAATGGAAAGGGCGACCAAGACGGAGAGATTCAAGAGAAACGCCAGGACCGGACGCCACCGAAACCAAAACCCATCAAGAACCCGCAAATCTAGACCGACCCAGATCGGAAAACTGACCTCGGACCTGGACGGCACTCCAAAAAGATCGATCGGAATTCGTCCCGGAGAGACGGGCTAAGGGGAGATCGAAGGTCAACGCGTGTGCGACCGGGGAAACCCAAAGAACGGCCCCTTCAACCACGCGACGTGGGGATCGTCAAACGCGAGGAGGGCGGAGTCATATAGGCGAGAGCCACGCGGAAAGACGAGGGAGGGAGGCGTGGTGGTGGGGGGGATCGAAATTCGAACGAAAGCGGCGAGAAGCACGCGTTGGTGTAGCGTGTATATATTGTAGAATTCGGAGGCGGCGAAGCCGATTTTGAACGTTCAAAGGAAGACTTTTTTGTGGGGGGACACATCGATGGGATGGCCTTGTTCAGATTCCGCGTCCACGCAAGATCGGAACGGAAGGAACGAGGAGGGGACGAGACGAGAGACCATGTGGCCCACCGTCGGGACGTGCAGCGTCCGTCCTGGCCGCTTCCGCTTGTCCGAATCTCTCTCTTCGCTGGACAACATTATTTTTTTGCTAATCGAGTCAAAATGGAAGAGAGAGAAAGGGGAGAGAGAGAGAGAAAAAAGGTGGAATTTCATTAATTTTCATCACTTGTTTACTTTATTTTTTTTTAAAGATGTATGTGATGCTCATGACTATAATATACTGAAATATTCTCCTCCTTAAATTTTCTTGGAAAAAGCTAGAATTTTTATCAATTATTGTGATTTTTAGAAATTTTCTTTAAAAGAATTGGGGAGTTGGGGGGGGGGGGCAGAAGGAGGAAAAAAAAAGGGCGAAATTTCATTAATTTCCATCACTTGTTTACTCAAATTATTTTTTTTTCGGAAGCATGTGATGCTTATGACTATAATATACTGAAATATTCTCCTTTTAAAAATTTCTTGGAAAAAATAGAATGTGTTAAGTATTGTAATTTTAAGAGATTTTCCTTAGATAAAATGGGCAGGAGAGAGAAGAGAAAAAAATTGATGGAATTTCATTAATTTCCATCACTTATTTACTTATGACTATATTATACTGAAATATTCTCCTCCTAAAATTTTCTTGTAAAAAATAAAAAATTTGTTAGTTATTGTAATTTTTAGAGATTTTCCTTAGATACTTTTGCTTTTCTTGGAAAAGGAACTTTCAGCTTCATTTGGGAAAAAGAAAGGAATATTTTTTTCCAAAATAAACCTTTCAGCTTTATTTAGGAAAAAGAAAGGAATCTTTTTGCACAGGCAAACACGTATAATATTCGAAAGCCGCTTTTATTATAATCTTTTCGTGAAATTAAACATATATAAAAGAGGGTATGTGCGATAATTGAGATTGGGATGGTAATGAAGTTAGTTTTTGGTATAATAAATAGGGCAGGGTTTTTTTTTTTATATTAAAATCTAGTTTTACCTGTATTTTCATTCATTAGCGATCTGAAGACTATTTTAACTTATCTATGCCTGTTAAAAAATAATCATGCCCCTCCATGTCCTCACCACAAGCTACAATCCCTTAGAAACAGGTGCATGCACATTTGATAGGAATGAGTTGTGTATGCAAGAAGACTCATGTCCATCATGCGTATTAAGTTAGGATCGAATTCTGCACTCAACCACCAGAACATGATTTTTTTTTTTTAACACGTAAGACATATGAATAAACAAAGATGATTAAACATATGGGATCGACAAATTTCCGTCCTTCATTTTAGAATTCGTTAAGGTTTCGATTGATGTGACTATATCTACATTTCAACAAGACATAATCGAGTCATTGAAAACAGCATATCACTAAAGGGCGAGTCTAGTTATGCATATCCAAGATTTTCAAGGTAAAATTGGCGATTCTTCCATCAAGATTAGTGTTACCTGAAAACGATAATGTAGTTGTACCACGACAATTTAATATGCGGTCCATCTGTGCATTTATTGTGCAAAATCTATGCAATAGAGCAGGGACATTACCAGACTCCCGACCAATCTGAAGTTAGCAATTCGAGCAACATTGAGTGGACTGCACAATTGGGGGCCCTCTCAAAAACTAGGAATTATTCAGAAATACTTCTCTTTTGGCAATCGAAATTAATGGGCATCAATGAAGGGGCAGTTCACGTGCCTATAAAGAAGGAGAGAACATAACTATTTTAAAGTTATGTCCACTGTTGGTGTTACAGTCCCTCATTATTATATTTGTCCGGGACATCAAAAGGCACACAAGTGTTCCAAGTTGGTCACATGGACAATCGAGTGTTTTCACATGATGGTCCTCCTTGCGCATGGATGGAAAATACCTAAAATAGGGTAATTGAAAGCTCAGTTTCCTCTCTGATGTCTAATCAGCCAGACCTCCATTAATGAAGCCTTTGAGAAAGTTCCTTCATTCATTCATCATTAAATGAACTTGGGACAAATCACAACCCTAGATCTGCTATACCATTTTCGTGAATATGCACCATAACAAGGATAGAACTATAAATAGAATTTCTATTTCATGGATGCCGATGTATAAAGAATCAAAAAAATTGTAAGCAAATATTATTGTAATTAGATGATCACGATACGTTCCACACTAGAAGTCAAATAAACCTGATCCAAATCTACCATTGTCAAAACAGTTCTTAGGAAGAAGGGTTATGGTCCTTGGACATCCAATCAATTACCCCAATATGGGGAAGCTTAGGTGTACGTGAAAGAATACAATACATTCAAAAAATGAGAAATATACCGTATTTATAACATCCTGGAAAAGTACTTAAAAAGGAAAAGAGGAAGAGTCATTAGGAAAAGAGTTGGGTAAGCAAGCAAGAAGTAGAGGCGAGAAAAAGCGAGACAAGGCAAGGGTTCTCCATCTCAAAGGAGATCGTGTCCAGGATCTTCGTTAATATAAGTTGGAGTTTGCCCAAGTGCTAAACGAGATCAATACTTGGAACACTTTCGTCGAGAACAAACAACCAACCAGGATCGTAGATGTAATGTCCATCATCAATGGAACGGCAAGATTTTATGGGCTTCAACTCTAGTTCCCCCCAAAAGGTCCGTTGAGAGGTCTGTGGATCTGTGCCCATTGGACTCTGGATTCTGCTTCCAGCAACGTTCTTCGATTGCTTTGGCAAAAAATTTGCCCTAACTCTTGGGCCAAATGCTTAAGCCCAAGGTAGGCCTGCCTTACCTTGGGCTTTCAGCATTTTCATAAAGCTCACTCTAAGGTGAGTAAATATTTTTTTTCTTCCGACTACCATCGCCAATTTTTTTTTTCATTTTCCGATTTTGCCCTTGTGTACACTATTCATCTTCTCTATATAGGTGAAGCTCTATCAAGAGTTGCGTGAGGCCGGCCGATGTTTGCTCGATCCTAGGCAAGGGGTCATGTGACCTAGGCGATGATTGTCTGGGTGGCGCAACCCTAAGTAGCGCTTGCTTGGGTAGTGTGACCCAAGAAGAAGTTGCCTAAGGTTGCTTGGCTAGATTTGACCTCGTTGGCCATTAATTCTTTGCTAGATTGTAGTTTTTAAAAATAGTTAATACCATGAAGAATCTCAAATTAGTACACTTGTAATACATTTATTTAAAATTAATTTTTTGGTTGCCAAAAATTCCAAACTGGTAAATTTGTGATAAATTTATCCTATGTTGGTTTATGTTAAATTTTATCGTTAAAATGTTAAGTTTGATGACACATAATAATTAACAAGTATATCAATTTGGAGTTTTATTCTTTATTTGTGACAGGTGTATCAATTACGGTTTTTGACGATATTAATCCAATCTAATTGAAATTAATGGAATTTGAATTTGTCACGAATATACAAATTTTGAGTTTTTTATGGTAAAAAAATTAGTTTTGAGGTAAATTTATCACAATGGCATTGGTTTATGGTTTTTAATAGTAAAAAATTAGCTTAGATTGAGTAAATTTATACTAGTTTTGATTTTTTTGTGATATTAATT
Source organism: Eucalyptus cladocalyx (assembly GCA_017140615.1). NCBI lineage: Eukaryota > Viridiplantae > Streptophyta > Magnoliopsida > Myrtales > Myrtaceae > Eucalyptus > Eucalyptus cladocalyx. The sequence continues at coordinate 45,102,690 of CM029518.1, forward strand.
CATTTAAAAAAAATAGTAAAGCTACTCTACAAAATGTGATTTTTCTAGACATTGTTTTAATTGAAATCGTTTCTCCATATATTTTGAATCAATGGAATGATAACATTGAAATTTTTTACATAGTTCATGTACTAAATTTTTAAAAAATTAAAATTTTATTAATCACGTTGAGCAAACAAAAAATTTAAGCGTCACATTACGCGTGGGGTCAAAATTGAAAAACTATTTTTATGTCATCATACCATGTTCAAAATGTCGATCCAATCGAAAAAAACACACATACATAGGGAACTTGCCAAAAGCCCACTGGGCCATCAAAGATTATCGGCCCAAACTGCAAGCCCACGACGGCATAGAACGGCAACCATCCCCCACCACCTGCACCGCCTCCCCCTGGGATCTCAGCTCACCGACGAGACGACGATATAATCTCTCCCTCTTTCTCTCTCTTCTTCCTCAGTGGAGTATTCCCAAAGAAACCTCTCTCTCTCTCTCTAACTCTCTCTCTCTCTCTCTCCTGAGATCGTCTCTGCAAAGATCTTGCCTCTCCTGCAATGGCGGCGACGACGTTCGACAAGCCCCAGCCCGAATCGGCCCCGCCGCCGTCGGCGGAGGAGGGGGCCTGCAACTCCTCGCGGGGGCCGGGCGCCGCGAAGCACGGCGAGGGGCTCCGGCAGTACTACCTCCAGCACACCCACGAGCTCCAGCTCCTCGTCCGCCAGAAGACCCACAACCTCAACCGCCTCGAGGCCCAGCGGAACGAGCTCAATTCCCGAGGTGCGTGCGCGGCTTTGCTCTTGTTCCCGGGAACCCTAGGGTTCGGACTTGGGGGGGATTGTTTGTTCGTTCGATCTTCTGTTGGATTTTGGGGGGTGGAGATGGTGCCCGTGTGTTTCGGATGGTGAATTGGTGAATTTCGATCGGTGGGAGGGACGGAGATTGTTAGTTTTCGGCTATGCGTGTGTTCATTGGGTAATGGTGGCTCTCAGGATGGTTCCGTGATGTCTTGATGCGTGGTTTCGATGTAAAAATGGAAAATTGATGCGATTCTGTGCGATTATAGATGGGCTGTGGTGTTGTGGTGTGTTCTTGGATGAAGAGTGTGATCAGCATGCGAATGTTCTTCCTTCGCATGAAACGGAGACGTCAAGTCTGTCTTTAGGAGTCCTCCTATGAGAAGGTTGCCGTATGCTTCGTTGTTTTGTAGATTGTGTGGGCTGTGCAATTCCATGTGGATGTGTTCCCTGTAAATGGGCAAAGTAGTTCTTATTCCCAGGCATCGTAGGATTTTTTATGCAATTTCCACTGGCGGCGTTGCTGTTAGATGTGCTAAAGTTCCTCCTTTGTTGTGGTTCTTATGTTTTCCCGCCCAGCTCAGTTTTTTTGGGTGTGGGGATGGGTACTGGTGGTGCGATTTTTACACAGTTCTATTGAATATTGGAAAGCAACTGGATGAACAGATCAATTGCAAATTCTCTCTCTCCCTCCCCCCTCCTTCTCCCCCTCCTCTTTTGTATTTAACAGAGGTTCAAAAAGTTGGTTTGGTTATCGAATTCTCATTTTCAATGTTAAATTTTCTCTTTGGACAGTGAGAATGCTCAGAGAGGAGCTGCAGCTGCTTCAGGAGCCCGGATCATATGTTGGTGAAGTTGTCAAAGTTATGGGGAAAAATAAAGTTCTAGTTAAGGTATGCTGTTGTTCTTATTTTGGAGTTAACTTTTGGAGTTTAGATGCAATAAATAAAGTACGGATTCACTGACTTTTCATTTGTTCAGGTTCACCCAGAAGGAAAATATGTTGTTGATATTGATAAAAACATTGACATCACAAAAATTACACCTTCTACTAGAGTAGCTCTTCGCAATGACAGCTACGTTCTGCATTTGATCTTGCCTAGCAAAGTTGATCCACTGGTCAACCTTATGAAAGTTGAAAAAGTCCCTGACTCTACATATGACATGATCGGTGGTCTTGACCAACAGATCAAGGAAATCAAGGAGGTATGTTTGCTGCGCAGCTGCGCAATTTTATTCTTTATATCTATTCAATGCTGTTGGCTTACCAGTTAGACCTGTTTTTATTGCTATTGCAGTCTTATATCCTGCTTGATTCTTTTAGGTTATTGAACTCCCAATTAAGCATCCTGAATTATTTGAGAGCCTCGGAATAGCTCAGCCCAAGGTAATGTTTTGCTCACTTGTTTTTGAATAGGTTCTGTTAGTGTTTCATGCTTGGCTTCCTCTTCTGAGACTTACTTTTCTACTTTTGGCTTAATAGGGTGTGTTGCTGTATGGCCCTCCTGGCACTGGGAAGACACTTCTGGCAAGGGCAGTGGCCCATCACACTGATTGTACCTTCATAAGGGTCTCTGGTTCTGAATTGGTCCAGAAGTACATTGGAGAAGGCTCTAGAATGGTCAGAGAACTTTTTGTCATGGCAAGGTCAGTCTTCTTAGGTATTCTTGGACTTAAAATTTGCCATATCTTTTATCCGGCATTTCTACTTTTTTGCATCCTTTGGAGCTAAGGTTGCTTGGTTTCCTTAGTTTCCTTGTCAATTAGCTGAGTAAGGCAATGAAAAATGTGAGCTTTTATATATTATTCTGCCTTTTGGAGGTGGCAAATCCAAGTGATGAAGAATGCGAGGATGTTGCAGTTGTGCCCAATCTCTATGTTTTCTCCCTGTATCCATGCATCAGGAATCTTATTATAACTCTTGTCTCATTGTAAAATTTCGAGCTTTGAACATGCGAATGTGTGGTTTAGCGACCTGCAATTTTGTACGAGTAGTTATTTCACTGGTTATTTGCGTGGATGGAACAGATGAGAGTCTTTCTATCTGAAGCTAATCTGTTTTGCCTCTTAGGCAGCAATTTTTTTTTTCTTAGGCAGCAATTTTAACAGCTAATATGCTCATTAATTTCATTCTCTGACAGGGAACATGCTCCATCTATCATATTCATGGACGAAATCGACAGTATTGGATCTGCTAGGATGGAATCTGGAAGTGGTAATGGTGATAGTGAAGTTCAGCGAACTATGCTAGAGCTTCTTAACCAGCTTGATGGATTTGAAGCATCCAACAAGATTAAGGTACTGCGAATGACCAGGCGGCTGTTTGTAAAAGATACAAGATTTGTAGTGTACTGCCTTATGCTCTAAATCATTCCACCACTCATTTATATGAGGTGATGACAGGTTCTGATGGCCACAAATCGTATTGATATTTTGGATCAAGCCCTTCTTAGGCCAGGAAGAATTGACAGGAAAATTGAATTTCCAAATCCTAATGAAGAGGTAAGATTTTGCGCCATTGTTCAATGCTTCACTGTTTGACAAGCTGTCACAGTTTTGAATATTTTCATGTGAAGTGGTATGACTTTCATGAACAGGACGTTAACGAGTCTTGTCCCCTCATGGATGGCCTTTATTTGGGAGTTGTAGTTTTACCTTTTACTTGTTGCACTTTTGTTTACACGAGGAACTACATTTCTTACTGCTCTCACTACATAGAATTGGTATTTTTTGGCTTTATCACGTGGGTCATTTGTCAGCAATTCTTGGTTTAAGTATTATTCAAACCTAAGTAAAATGTATGTTATATTATATTATATTGAAATGTTCTATCAATAACACTAATAGTAATTTCAATTTAAAACTTTTGTTAAGTATTAATTATGTGTCGTTTGTTTTGTTTTCATGTGTTTAGAAGTTTAAGTGAATTAACAAGATGTGAAGTTATATATTCATGATTTATATTAAGTATTTTGAACTTTTTATAGTTTAATTGTATTTTACTAATGAATTTCAGCTGCACTTTACTTTTCAATTTGTGTCAAATGGTAGAAGTTTTTGAAGAGTAGAGTAGTATTGCGGTTGCTACGGTGATTTGCTAGTCAAGTGGTGTGAAGCTCATTTTTTTGGTTGAGTGGACTCTACATGATCAAATGCGGAAAACGCTTTTGCATATGGTGTTATGAATATTAAAGATAGATGATTACAAGAACTTTCCATCTTATCCCATATCTTGATGAGCGGTTAGCAAGTACGAAATTTATATGTCATCTTAAATTTGCTAAATATGTATTGGTATTTATAATTTAGTTGCACAATGCCGCATTGTCGATGGATGTGTAATTTGAATTTGTAGGTTTGCTTTTTAGGGAGTATAAAAAATAAAAACAAAAAAAATTATCGATCGGTCCGGACCGTTGATCCGGTCCTTGGTCCCAGGCTCAAGGGTCGGTCCTCGGTCCTATCCGGTCCTTGGTCCCTGTGCTCAATAGGGGTCTCGGTCCTAAAAATTGAGGACCGACACTGTACGGATTGGTCCTAGGGTTAGGGGGTGGCCCGGACCAACCCGGACCATGCTCACCCCTAGTCATTTGTCAGCAATTCTTGGTTTAAGTATTTAAACTTAGATGCATGGGAAAGTTGGGTCTTTTATGCTTTTATGCTTCTTTTGGTTGGAAAGTCCAAATATATTCTGTAGGAAATTTTGTTAGAAGAGGAGTTATATGTATAAGATAGAAATGAATTTTGTGCCAAGTTTTTATTGAGGCAAGAGGACTTTAGGATGCTTCTGAAAAACAAGGAATTCGTTTAGGTTTTCCTTGGCAGATTTTATTGAGGCGAGAGGACTTTAGGGATGCTTTCTTTTGGCTGTTTTTATCTGAAAAACAAGGAATTCGTTTAGATTTTCCTTGGCAGATTGTGGAGGGTCTTTCATAATATTGATATAAAGGTTAAAAAAAAAAGAAAAGGAAAGTAACTGAGGTGTTGAAGGCTTGGCTGAAAGAGCAGGGCTTTTTTCCTCCAGAAAAGAGGTCAACCTTGTTATTAAAGTTTATGGGCATCTCAGTTACTTTTTCAGGACTTTTCAAATAGATAGTCCTGTAGATGTGAAGTAGATAAACTTGCTATTTGTTAGTTTCTTTAAAAGTGATGATAGATTAATGGTCGTAGGTTTGAGTTGACTTATATAATCCATCATTTTCTACTTTATGATGAAGTTGCTTTTTGGCATAGTGAGCCATTGCTGTGTTGAGTTTGTTTTCCCATATTGATGGTGGTCCTTCTTGGTTGTTTGTAGTCTCGACTGGATATCCTTAAAATCCACTCAAGAAAGATGAACTTAATGCGAGGGATTGACCTGAAGAAGATTGCTGAGAAAATGAATGGTGCATCTGGTGCAGAGCTGAAGGTACTTTTGCAGCATTAAATCTTTGGCCTGTTGTTTAATTTTTCTTCCACATTGTGCAATCAGTTAGGGTTTTTGACTAACTTAAGTCTCTGTTAAGGATGGTGGATGTACTGTCACCAGAAAATGATTGCATATGGTAGATAATGTCTATTCAGTAAATGGGGATGTTTACTGTTCGAATGTTCGGGGCCTTTACTAACTTTGTCTATCTTGATTGTCCATCAAATTAGATTTTAGGCTATTTCTGTTTGAATCAGCCACTGTGCTGGCTCTTTACTTGTATACATCTCAAAACCTCCTTGTAACTTAATTTTAGTTGTGGCAGCAAACATTGGACTAGCTAGTGTAGCAATGAACCGAAAATTAAGTGTTAAAAGGAGAGTAGTATATGACAGTGGGCAAACTTTTAATCTTGGTCTTGATTGATATTATGGATGGGACATAATGAGGAAATTATATCATACATTGCTCTGATATGAACATAAGAGTTATTGCCCTTTTGATTCTTGTAAATTTTCTGAAAATTTTTGTGCTTCCGAAGATGTAGACAAACTTTGATGGGTTTGATCTTCTTATTACTTAGATGGCAAATAAACTTCCGTTCCAACATCTAAAGTAGAAATTTTCTTTGCCTCATTTCTAGTTGGCATTGTAGGCATACCTGTCTTGTGAAATCAAACTTCGAAGTTTTGGTTGCATTCCACTATTCACACTGTAATAATAGATTATTCTGTATATTCAGCTTGCATTCAACTGAGCTTTTCAGTTTTACTACAGTCCTCTGTTTATACTAAGCTTGTACCTGCTCATCATGAGCTTATTACCCTAGGTTGGTGTTCTTAATGTCTGATATGCAAAACCACTTCTCTGCAGGCCGTGTGCACAGAGGCTGGCATGTTTGCTCTGAGGGAAAGAAGGGTTCATGTAACCCAGGAGGACTTCGAGATGGCAGTGGCAAAGGTCATGAAGAAAGAGACCGAGAAAAACATGTCGCTGCGGAAGCTTTGGAAGTAGAAATGTCCTACAAGGGGGGCCATTACTTTCGTCCGAGCCAAACCGAGAGCATGGAGACCAGACACCCAACTCCCTTGTTTGCGCACCTGAACATCTAGCTGCTTCCGTCTTTGTAATCCTGCTTTCCGTTGATGCTGCAAAGTTTTAAGCTTCAATCGGTATTAAAAATGTAGCCCGTGGATGACGGTTTATGTCACGTTATGAACCTGGGAGAATAGAGAGAATAGAGGATGGAAGACGGTGGGACCAAATCAATGTCACGTTAAGAACAGTCTCTCATATGACTCCTATTTATGCTTTCCTCCTTTTCAATGTGAATGTCTCTATTCTTGAGATTCTTTCTGGTATCATTGGTCGTGCACATTGCATTGATCTGTTCTGTTTAGAGTTGCCCCTGGAATTGCCGTGCTATTTAAGAGCTGGGGCATGCCGGAAGTGCCACCCCGCCGCAAATGTATCAGGTCAGATCTTGTGATGGGAGCGTATGCCCGCCTCGCACGTGCTCTCGAGTTCCAACTCTGCTCGCTCGTTTACCATTGGCCAGGCTGAGCTTTTGGTCCCAGGATTGCTCGCTTGATATCTGCGTGATGGCCTCGTGTTTTCGTATTTGCATTGCGGTTGATGCTTCAATCTTGCTTGGTCTTTTTCTGTCGCCTTTCTAAGGGAATTGAATACTGCAAATGCTGAGCAGCATCGCCAACAGCACAATTGGAAAATGTAAGGAACAAGCACAATTGGAAAATGCAAAGAACATAGCCAGAAATTTAAGTATCGTGATTATAGCCTCATTGGTAACGCACGACTCAATGCATCAAGACTAGTGTGTGTTTATGGATTCTATCGAGTTTAGTCGAATCAAAGGTCAAATTATCCATAATATATGAAAAAGAAATAACCATTATTTCGGCTAAAGAAAATTACCAAAGATTTGAAGACTTATTTGAATTCTGGCTCAGCGGGAACCGTATGTTTTGTTGGACCCCTTGGACCTCCGACCAATGAGGTGAAGGCGGAGGCAGTACTTCGAATGGCATAGAGAGGTGGCTCGGCAGGTAAGGAATGGGAAATCACTATTGGACCTGATAATTGAATGGCTAAGAGCATGAGGGAAAGATTCGACTTTGTTTGAAGGTCCTCCCTTTCTATTCCTCGGTAAGTGCCGCTTTCAAGCAGGAGTAATCACGGATGTTAGTCCAATTACTCTAAATCGGTGGATAGGCCTGTACTTTTGCCAATTTTATGAGTAAAAATAGAAGGATTCATGGTCTACTTTAGCTCCTCAATATCATAAGCCCAGCGTATAGTAGTTTGATTAATAAAAAGCCCAGGCGTATAGTTGAATAGTTGACTAGTGGAGAGGTGAAGTAAAAGGAAGAAGACGGTGCCAGTTTTTGCGAGATAGGACCTGATCTTACATCTGCCGCTATTGCCGTGTTTGAAATACGCTTGGCTCTGTCGGAGGAAGAGCAACTTTTCTCATCTCCCGGGACGTGACGAGAACGTCGAGAAAGGGCATAAAATTATAGAAATTTATTTTGGCCGGGGTCACACCACAAATCTAAATCCGTAGGGGGGGGTCCTTTTTCAGAATGATCGAAATATAGGGGGTTCAAATTCAAGGAGTCAACGTCAATCTCCATATTTTTCCCAAACAGGAAAATATCAAACGTGTAGAAAAATCTCCTTCTCTCTCTCTCTCTCTCTACAGCACCTTCACCTTCGTCTTCACCTGCAACGTCGCTTCCGATTCCCTGCGCGTTCCAGGCACTTTCCTCGATTCGGAAGCTTTACGTCGATCACACGGTCGGTATCTCGAACCGAATTCGATCAGTCCCGGCTAGGGTTCTCGATCATCGGCCGCGCGCGTGGCGATTGCCAAGCTCGGATTTTTCGGGGAGGGAGAGGAGAGCAGAGGAGGATGATGACGACGACGACGGGGGAAGTGCAGCTCGAGCCTCCCGGAGTGCAGCACGCGAGCGACACCGATCCTCTGCTGAAGGGCCAGGATGAGTCGGCCCCCGGGAGCCCGAGCGAGATTAGGGACGATCGGGACCGCGTCGTGTTCGTCGGCGGCGGCGGCGAGGGCGAGGACGAGGACCTCGAGGCCGGGTCGGTCCCGTGTTGCCGCATTTGTCTGGAGAGCGAGTGTGAACCAGGTGGAGTTATTAGGACTTGCGTTTTTTCATGTGCAAAGTGATGATTCATCAGCAGCTGCTTGGACCCTAGCTTAAACGTGTTAGTAGAAGATAGATGATTGTGTTGGAATATCTGATTGCGTTGCATGAGCTAGGAAGATGTTCTTTTTTTTTTCCAGTCGATCTTTAAAGAGAATAATTTGCGCATAGAATATACAAATTTTGATTTTTTCATAGGGTTTTAGTGTTTGGTTAATGATTTTGTATGTATTGGTGGTGGTGGGTCATTTTTAGTTGATGTGCCCATTCTGATTCCCAGGTTTGGGGGATTATATCTGTTTGCTTGATCATACTTGTAGATAAGTTTGATGTTAGGTTGGTAGCTAAAGGATGATTTTACGTTCTCGATTATCTCATGGGGGATGCATTCCTTCAGGATGAATTATGCCCCAATAAATTTGTATAAGCAACTGGGCTAAACCTACTGCAAGTCCTAGTTACTGGATGGTAAGGCCTTTTCCTGCATATGGATAATTCTGCTTGGCGAAATCTAAACGCGAAAGGTGTTCTTTGAATTTGCTTGTCCTCTCGCCTTGGTCTTTTATAGTATTCTGTTCATCTCTCTCCATGAGTTGCGATCACTTAGCATCCTTTTCTTGTTACCAGATGACGCTTCTGTTGCTCTATATTGTTTTTAAGCCTATAGTCTGACATTAGATTTTTAATTTTGCAGGGGATGAATTAATCTCTCCTTGCATGTGCAAAGGCACTCAGCAGTTTGTCCATCGTTGTTGTCTTGATCATTGGCGCTCAGTTAAGGTGCTTAATTCTGTCTAGACTTTCATGGCCAAATGTGAGTTTGGGATGAGCTCTGTGGACGTTTGGATTTTAATTTATTTTTTTATTGTTGATCTACTAGGAAGGGTTTGCCTTTTCACATTGCACGACTTGCAAAGCGCAATTTCACCTTCGTGTTGCGTTGTTTGAGGACAATACCTGGCGAAAAGTTAAATTCAGACTCTTTGTGGCTAGAGATGTCTTCCTTGTTTTCTTGGCAGTGCAAACTGTGAGTGATCCTCCTCTTCTTTCCTTTTCACTTGGAATTTCTGATTTTACTCTGAAATTTATTGTCAGCACATTCCATCTCCTCTTTGTTTGGTGGGTGTATTTGTTTCTGTAACAGATATCACATGCATTTGTATCTTCAGACTAATAACTATACCTCTTTATGAACGAATGCTGGGTCGGGTCGTTTTCTTATGGATCTTGTATGAAGGGCTAGTATTGCTATTGTTATGAATCCATGTCCTGGTTTGCCTGATTTTATTTTTGTGATGAAACTTTTATGTTGTTGGAAAAATGCCACACGTCCTATAGATTTAAGGAGGACAAACTTTTCACACAATATTTTGGAGCTTTCAGTACTTAATTCTGTCTTTGCTGAACTCCTCTGAATTTGAGGTGAGTGCATGGTGAAAGAAATAAAGATGTTTTCTTCGTATTATCATTTTTTATATCTTGCTTCCAGGTAATTACCGTAATTGGTGGCTTTGCCTACATAATGGACAAAGATGGGTCTTTTAGGAACTCTTTTAGTGATGGGTGGGATCGCATACTGTCCAAGCATCCCATTCCATTCTACTACTGTATAGGTAAACTGTCCTCACTCATGATCTTAATGCTTGTTTTGGCTGGCAATCAGTGATTGAAGTGGTTTCCTAATTTTCTTGCCATTGTCGATATTGCATATCCAGCAATAGCGTCTTTTCTGTAGCTTTAGTATCAACTTCCGATAAATTCTGGTATTGAAATCAGCTTATAGAAGTATTGTTGGATTCCAGATTTCTCTTGAAATTAATGGCATGGTTTGGTTCTCTCAAACTGACCTTCAAAATGAACCGAGCTTATTCATTTTGAAAAATCTATCCCTCAAACCAGATCAAATCAATAATATCACAAATCAGATGAAAGAAACAACTTTTGACTCTTGTTTTTTTTTGGTTTGGCTAGTATTTAAACCTTTTTCATCAACTTGGCACACAAATAAGAAGTTTAGCACTAAACTACGTACCTTCAATGTATCGTAGAAATCAACAAAAAAGTGCATATTTCTTCAATCTATTGAGTAAAGGGGTGCAATCACAATCAAATAAAGTGTGTACATAAGATAGTAAACATGTAGCCTAACTAAACACATTAGCATAAAAGAGCATGACAGAGGGTGAGGCATAATCCTCAACAATGGTTTACTTGAGAAATAAAAACCTCTTCTTAGATAGTGTAGAGGCATCTTTTATGTGAGGAGCTCATCCTGTAAGGAATAGCTTTTGTTACTTCTCACAAGAATTAATTTAGCTCCCAAACTTACGGTTTAATTTGGTTCAAATTTATGGGTTTCTGGGCATGGGGACCGAAACATTACCTAGTATCAAAACCAAACTGATGATATGATAATCCGAACTTATTGGTTTTATGTTTTCTTTTGTAACACCCGTGCTACTAGATGATCTTTCAAGTATCATGTTTCAGCTCTTCAAGTGGAGCAGGTTTTGTTTTAAAAATGTAAGTTAAATAACTGTGGATTTTTCATCGCATCTCAAGTGAATTTGATCCTTTGATGTTCTAATTTTATTTCACGCTTCACAGTGTGCTGAAAACATTTGTTCTTGTCAGCTATGCCACTTCCAGACACAGTTTTTCTCTTTCTTTCTCTCGATTGTCTCTTGTTAATCCCTCTTCTCAAAAGGAAATATCTCTTGGAATTTAATGTGTTTTTGCATGCTGTTATTATATAATGGATGTATGCTATATTCTGGTTGATGTTTGCTTAACTGCATTCTTTTTCACCTTGGTTGAAATGCCCAACGAAAGGTCATTTTTCACTGGCCAGACTCGTTACCTATTTTCTGATTCTGTGCACTGATTCTGCAGGAGTACTGGCATTTTTTGTGCTGCTTGGCTTTTTTGGAATTATATTGCATTGCTCCTCCCTAAATGGCAATGATCCAAGGATGGCAGGGTGCCAGAACTGCTGTTATGGGTGGGGCATCTTGGACTGCTTTCCAGCATCCATGGAAGCTTGCTTTGCTCTTGTTATCGTATTTGTTGTCATCTTTGCGATCCTTGGCATTGCCTATGGTTTCCTGGCAGCGACCATGGCCATCCAAAGGATCTGGCAGAGACATTACCATATACTTACAAAGAGGGAGCTCACTAAGGTACAAGTCGAGCAATTTATTTATTTTTTAAACTATAGTCCTCAATAAGAGTTTTGATGCTAACATTGTCTAAATGTCTTCGGAACAAATGCCGTTGCTAGTAGCTTGGAGTGTTAGATGGGGTTATATTCGCTTGCAAAGTCTTTAGCTCCAAGCTTTTAGCTGGCCTATTGAGCTTCTCAGTTAAGGTCTTTCGCTAATTATGGTCTGTATTCAATTTCTTATAAAATTTTGCAGGAGTACGTAGTGGAAGATCTCCGAGGCTGTTACTACCCACCGAAGTTGGATGCAGAACATGAAGAACGGCTTCGAATACTAAAGCTCTTGTAAAATTTTTCCAAATATGACTTGCAAATAAGCATGCGGAGGGAACTCTATATAATATAATCCCTATCTAATCTACTGTCACACCACCAACATTGTCCTATCGTTTTCATTTGACAAATGTTTGCCCTTATCAAGGGAGCATCATCAGAAGAGCTCTACTCAACCTTTTTCTGTAATTGATCGATGAATCTATTCTGTTATCACTATCGCGAGATTTCACTCTATTGAAATGCCGCATTTTGTGCTGGGTTTAATTGCAATAATGCTTATTTCGAGTCGTTTTAGATTCAAAGAACAAGCATTGCACATGAATGTAGGATTGCATAATATGGTTTTCTTAGCAGAAAGCTTCATGTTTTCTTCCCTTCACCGATGAGACTGCAGAGATGTAGAAGCTGCGCCTCTCTTCTTTCACCTTGTTCATAGAGGGAGTGATTGTGGCTATAGGTGAGCATGGTCCAAATTAGACTTGTTTAGCACCTAATTAAGGATCAATTCGCACATGATTGATTTCTAACTTTTGGGATTGGGGACCAACTCTGTAGAGTTGGAGACTAAGGACTGACTAAGGACTGGATTGATCCAGTCCAGCTCTAGGGTCAAGTCAAGATCAACTTGGGATCAATTGATCAATTTTTTTTTTTTTTATTTCATTTTTGGCATTCCCAAATTGATAATATTTCAAATTACATGTTTGATGATATTGAGTAACTAAATTATGAATATAATACATATCAAACATAAGTATAAGATACGTAATAGCATAAATTTACACTTCCTAAAAGCAACAAACCATAAAAACAAATAAGCAAGATGATGGAACGGAGGTGGGCAGTGAGGTGAGGGAACAAAGTGAGACGAGTGAAAAGAGGCAAGCCGCTAGGTGAGCAGTGAATAAGGTGAGTGAGGTGAGCAAGGCCAAGGCCAATGAAGAGTTTTTTTTTTGGGGTCAAATTAGGGTTGTGTGTCTTTCTACTTTCTAATTTACATGATAAATTGAACTGCAAAGATAACATAGGAGGAGAAGCTAGAATTTAGAGTAGATAAAAATGTTATGTAATATGTATTAGGTACAGGGTTAGTCTAGATTGGATCAACTCCAAACTCTAAAAATCGAGACTCAACCCGCATAGTGTATGGTCTAAGGGTTCTAGGACTATGGTGCGTTTGGTTGGACTTTTGGGGAAAACTTTTGGAAAAATGCAAAGAGATTTTTTGAAATGCAAATTGTGTTTGTTAAATTGTAATTTAGAAGTCCATTGTGAAGTACCTTTAAATAAGATAGCGTTTGGAGAGATTATATTTATAAATGACTTTGGTGATTAAAAAAAAGAAAAAATTATCAAAAGAAAAATAAAGAGTTGGCCAGCGACCTCAAGCAACCCTCGAAGATGACCGGCGAGGGCCGCGTGGGGTTGGGTGACCCCTAGCGGCCCTTCATGGAGGTCGCCTAACCCAAATCTGGGTCCGCCGGAGGTCGCATGACCTTGTTGTGACTAGATCCGTGTTGTTGGAGATCATGCGACCTCGCCACAACCAGATCTAGTCATGGCGAGGTCGTGCAACCTCCGACAACCCAAATCCGGGTCGCGCCTGAGGTTGAACGACCCAAAGCTAGGTCGTGGTGACATGACTCGCAGGCAGTTGCTGTAACCGCCAGGGTCGCACAACTAGCCGATGACGATCGCCGCAACCTCACTTGGCTCAACCATGACCTCACCAGCCTCTCTCGAGCTCCTCGCTGACCAGTCACATGCCATTGGAGAAGAAGATGAAAGTAGACATGAGGCTTTCAGCATTTGCAAGGCAAACTTTACCTCAACGTGGGGTTTCAAAAATGAAACCATACACCCAATATTTAGCCTAAAGATCCTTGGAAGCCCAAAGGCCCTTCCCAAAGCCAATTCCAAATGCAGCCTAACCGACCCACTCCCCCTGAGAACCAAACCGAATTGGCCGAGTTGGGCCAATCTAGACTTAGTTCAAAATTGACCTTAAACTGATGCTCAACCCTAATTGTGGCAACCCTAATTGTGGCATTCTAGGGTACTATTTGTGTGTTTGGCTAAATTAGAATGAAAATTTGATCCGATCGCAAATCTCAAAGTTTTGCAAACGAGTTCTGGCTGAACGACTAGTACGGCTTTAGTGAAGATCGTCTGATATGAGGTTTTAAATTCTCGAAGAACATGGTTGGACTGATTAATTTCAAGTGACAAATTTCCTCCAATCCGGAGATTGACATTCTTTTGATAGCCACAATTTACAGGCTGTTGGTGAATATTTCGTTTGGTATATAAATCGGCCATCACGTACTAAACTGAGTTTAATACTACGTCGGAGTTACTTTTTGAACAAGGACCCGGCCCGCTTTGAGATGATCATCCTTGCTGCTGTACAAGATCTCAGTAGTTTTGCCGATTGGCAGTTTCGTTCCTTTTCAGAAAAAAATTTATTGAAGAACGCCCTTGCCGGGTTCACAGGAAAGACTGTGGACCCGTTTTTAGCCCTAGTATGTCCCTATGAAAAAGATATTCGGGTGCGAAGTTGAGATGCGACATTTAGTCAATGAGTCATCCCATTTTATTCATATTGTAGATGTCATGTGAGGCTTGCAATCACTTTTAAAAATGCACATAATGCATTTATGCAGGTCGCACCCTACTAACCACATATCCTCTCTTTATTTATGTTGCATTTGCGTACTCTTTTAAAGAAAAAAAAAATTCAAGAATGTCCTTACCGGATTCATGGGTAAGATCGTAGATTTTTCACCTTAATATATCCCTATGATTGCCAACGGATCATCTTAATTTATCCATATTATGGATCTCATGTGAGGCTCGCAATCACATTTAAAAATGCACGGAATGCGTCGGTGCACGTCGCACCCGACTAACCGCATATCCTCTCTCTTCATTTGTGTCGCCTTTGCGTACTTTGTTAGTCCGGTTTCACACTGAACCGCTCTTTTCTTTTCTTGGGTACAAGGGAAACCTGTTGGCATTGCCCTTGGAACTCCCCCATCAAACATCCCAAAATTGGCCGGCTCTCCCAGGGCGTTGCATGTGACGCACCATTATAGTTTGCCAAAAATACCAGCTACATCGAATCCCTGAAATCTCACAATCCTTACTTGTCTCGTCCTCTTTGGATGTTCTTCCTTCTCGCGGGACAAATCACATCTGTTCTTGGAATCAAAGAGGAGAAGATAGATTTCATTTTGGACACGGTTTATCAGATTCAGACCGCCATCTAAAGTAATAATGCGATACATATGAGGAGGAGAATCGTGGGTAAACTTAACTTTTGTGGTCGAGCCGGACTCGCGATCAGGTCACGAGATTCGTACCCAATAATATCCATTTTGCCGACCAATTTAATTATTGGCAGATGTTTGTTATGGCCGAATTTAGTTTCCCCACGAAGCAATCACGCAGTTTGACAACATAGAGATGCCAATACGTCGTATACTCTAGTTGGTGATTGAGCTTTTGGTTTTTCCTTTTGATCCATGAAAGCAGCCTTGCATTCGCGTTAGTATGTCGCATGCTATTGTTGGAAACGATGGTCCTTATTGACTAAGCAAATGCTGCTGTTAAGTTCAGAATCATGGTCTGACTCAGCAGCAGCAGCAGCAGTTGTTTTCCTATTTTAGAAGTTCTATAATTAGAACAAAGCTTTCTAGAGAGGAGGAAGCATCATACCATGGTTTATAGAATAAATGGCAGGAATTTCAACATCATGAACTCGGCTCGTGGCCAATGACTCGGCGCCATGTGGTGGCGGGATTAACTTCGATTGCTACGAGCTGTATATATTTTCCTTTTGAAGACATTGTTGCCAACCCGCGTGTTATCCATCGTTGAAAGGAGAGAGAAAGGGAGGGGGGGAGAGAGAGAGAGAGAGAGAGGGAGAGAGAGAACCGGACGTTGTCTCGCACTAGCTAATAATTTGCAAGGACAATACGAAATACCAGAAAAAACAATGACCGGGCAGTTCCTTTTTTGCCCCATAATAAACTTCACGTTCCTCTCTTTCCCCTTTTCTTCCTGTAACTTTTCCTTTGGTTTTCCATGGCTTGATGAACGTTGTTGTGGCATCCGGAGAAGTTCTTGATCTTCATCGGTTGGTAAGACGCCGATCACCTTCATATTGATCGGCGTCGAATTTCCGGGTATGTGAAATTTCGCGATAATTCTGGATTGATCTTCTCAAGTTCTGAGAATGCGTCATGGATGTTGACACATTTGTGCGCACAAGCTTATTCTGTGTAGCACTGGAACATTCATGTCACCGCATGCAATTCCTAGAACAACTTCTCTTTTTAATGTTCATCTTTGTTTCTGATTTCTTCGGTTATTTGTCAAATCTTCTCCAGAAAAGTTTCATGGTCTAGAGGCATGATTCAGGACAAGTCATGCATGAGGAAAGCAAATGAAAAACTGGCATTGGTTCTGATAAAAAAGGAATTGTAATAATCATCTCTCTGAGATGAAGATTTGGATGGGACAGACAAAATGACAATAAGGGTGTCTTCATTGACATTTCCATCTTCCTCAATTACTCTTCTCCAAGATCAATTTTTCGATATACTTTTTTGCTTAACTCTCCAAGTTCAACTTGAGACATAAAGGTCTAGTTATGGGAATAATAAAATCGCAGGAACTATACGTTTTATTCCCCTCCCTCTCTTGTCCCTGCACGTCATTGAGCACAAACAGCCCTGTATCCATTTTTTGTATGCTTAACTTAATCTTGAAACGCATCAAGCTATGAAAGAAAGCTGCTAGTTTCTTCATTTATTTTTCCTTCTAGGCTTGCCTGATGTGAAATGTCAACCTTACCAATTGTCGATTGCAATCCCTGTATCAATTCGATGTGCTTCATTGTTCTTGTTGTCTGAACTAGTGAAAATAGAAGAATGACCAAAATTGGCATTGGCTCACCTGCTAGGCCCTGCATTAGCTCTGCTTAGCATTCTTGAGTGTCAAGTAAATATTGCTAGAGATTGAAGGACTAGAGACGATTATGATGAGCATAAAAAGTATTATTCACATGTTAGTTTTGATCTTGATTACTTTCGATAGCCCAAACAAGGGGAAAACAGAAGCCTTCGCGCAGAAATTGAATTAGTTTGTCAAAGGGTTCTCCTCCCTTCTTGTCCCTCTCCAGACAATAAAAGTAGTGTGTAGTAAACAATCAATCAACTCAACCATGTGGATCAGCAAAAAATCAATGTTTTATTGTTTGACTGTTCTCTTCTCTGTCTGATTCATCTTTCGGCAAATTCAGCATGGAAAGCATAAGAACTCCTTTTAGGGGGATTATACAGGACCTTAAAGGGAGGAAAGCATGTTACAAGCAAGACTGGGCCAATGGAGTTTGCTGTGGAGCTAGGTAGTGTTTCAGCACCCGCTTGGTGCAATAAAGCTTGCCTTATCTTTGGAGATTTAGCGATTTGATGATTCCCGTTTGGTTGGGTCTATTTCAGGATCTTGGCTCCAACTACCTATGTCTTCTTTGCATCGGCTCTTCCCGTTATTGCATTCGGCGAACAACTTAGCAGAGAAACCGGTAACTCATCAAGTCTTTCCCTCTACTGTGACGATAATCCTCACATTTCTTCTAAAGTTCTCTGCTTGCTCAGATGGAAGTCTGAGCACTGTGGAGACTCTGGCCTCGACGGCCATATGTGGCATTATACACTCAATTTTGGGAGGCCAGCCACTGTTGATTTTAGGAGTGGCGGAGCCTACCGTTATAATGTACACTTACTTGTATAGTTTCGCCAAGGGTCAGCCTGATCTTGGGAAAGAGCTATACTTGGCCTGGGCAGGATGGTAACAAGAATCACCCTCTTCTGTCATCATTTTCAACTACAAAGTCGTATTATTCACTTCTTATTAAGGCCAATAATTTCTTTGTAGGGTCTGTACTTGGACTGCTCTACTCCTTTTTCTTCTTGCAATTTTCAACACTTGTGAGATCATTACCAAATTCACAAGGATAGCCGGGGAGCTGTTTGGTATGTTGATTGCTGTTCTGTTCGTTCAAGAGGCAGTGAAGGTAATACCTGCATTAACTAAAAGAGACCTTTCTCTTAAGTTATAAGGAAGATATTGCTTGGAACTCGTACTGATCTCTGAAATTTCAGGGGGTAATTAGTGAATTCCACGTTCCTCATGCCGAAGACTCATCTGCAGAGCGATACCATTTCCAATGGCGGTATGTGAATGGGCTCCTTGGGATAATATTCACATTTGGCCTAGTTTCTACAGCTTTAAAAAGCAGAAGGGCAAGGAGCTGGCCCTATGGCACAGGTATGTATGTTCAGTGAAGAACGCAAGCGTTCAGTTAAGACATCACTTGCCATTCATGAGCTGAAACTTTACCCTTGTTAAAATTAAGGGTGGTTCCGAAGCTTCACTGCGGATTACGGGGTTCCATTAATGGTGTTGATTTGGTCGGCATTGGCCTTCAGCGTGCCGAAGTCAGTTCCGTCCGGAGTCCCAAGGAGGCTGTACAGTCCTCTGCCGTGGGAGCCAGCATCTTTGCATCATTGGTCAGTTATCAAGGTATGAACGAATTTCGAAATCGTGCTGATTGAGTTATATTCCGCATGGACATGTGGAGAAGAGGAGAGTTTGTCCTTACTTCCGAATAGCGACTGTGCCAACGTGATCGAGAGACTGTCTTGTTGATTTGCAGGATATGGGCAGAGTCCCTCCGGCCTACATTTTCGCTGCTTTCATACCAGCCGTGATGGTTGCCGGTCTATATTTCTTCGACCACAGCGTTGCTTCACAAATGGCTCAGCAGAAGGAGTTCAACATCAAGAATCCGTCTGCTTACCATTACGACGTACTCGTTCTTGGGCTTATGGTACAAAATTTGAGGAGCTCTTTCCAGTTAACTGAAACGCCGATACCCACATATCTGCAGTTTCATGTCTTTCTCCCCCCTCTTTTGTACTGTAGACTTTGCTCTGTGGATTGATTGGACTTCCACCATCCAATGGCGTCCTCCCGCAGTCCCCAATGCATACTAAGAGTCTGGCAGTTCTCAAGAGACAGGTTCGTCGATGCACAAAAGAAAAAATTGCACGTTCTCATCAGGAACAATGACACAACCAGTCAATACAGCTCTTGTAATCTCTTGGAAATTTTCAGTTGATCAGAAAGAAGATGGTAGAGAGCGCCAAGGAATGCATGAAACAGAAGGCCAGCAAATCCGAAATATACGGAAAGATGCAGCAGGTGTTCGTTGAAATGGACTCTACTCCTACTGTAAGTCCACTTCTTATGAAACCAACACCGCCTGATACTGAATCTTTTTTCATGATATGCTGTGAGGAAGACGAAATTTGTTTAGCACCCCTGTTTAGATCTTATTGAATAATGAAATATACTTTCGTTTTCCAGCTATCGGTCGCCAAAGAGTTAAAGCAATTGAAGGATGCTGTTATGGGAAGTGAACATGAAGACAATGTGGATGGCGAATTTGCGAAGCACATTGATGCACATTTGCCCGTCAGGGTCAACGAGCAAAGAGTTAGCAACCTGTTGCAATCGCTTCTATTGGGTGCAGCGATATTAGCCATGCCCGTGATCAAGCAGATACCCACATCGGTTCTTTGGGGTTATTTCGCGTACATGGCGATCGACAGCCTTCCTGGAAACCAGTTCTGGGAGAGAATATTGCTCCTTTTTGTCACCCCACGACGGCGATACAAGTAAGTTACCACCTAATGATCATCTGCCATGCCACCTTCACAGGTTCAATGCCATGCCTTTCCTAGTTATTTAGAAAATAAACGTCGCAGGCAGTTTCTGTATCTAAATTCTATTAGAGTTGTGAAATTAGTGCACCTCGCTCATTGTTAATGCCCTGAAAATGTAAAATTTCACGGTATCACAGCTCAACTAAGTCCTTACAACCTACTGACTGAACCGATCGAAACGTTAAGATGATTAATAAATGAGCCTTTCGACCCCCGATTGCCTTACTGACTGACTCTTTGCTTCGACCAGGATATTGGAAGGACCGCACGCTTCATTTGTTGAGTCCGTGCCTTTCAAGTGGATGGCTGCTTTCACGCTTTTCCAGGTCGTGTATCTTCTAGTATGTTTCGGAGTCACTTGGATACCTGTGGCCGGAATATTGTTCCCATTGCCGTTCTTTCTACTGATAAGCATAAGGGAGCACATACTTCCCAAGTTCTTCCACCCGCATTATCTTCACGAGTTGGATGCAGCCGGCTATGAAGAAATCCCTGGTAATCCACATGGCAGACATGGGGTCTCACTCACGGTACGTAAAAAACTCAGCCATTTTCCCTGCAATTATTACTGATCATCTCAAAGCGGGAACGATATTATGACATACGGAATACAATGATTCTGAGTTATTTTAGGCATAAGTGCTTTATGCATTCATGAGAATTGTAGTGAGTAACACTTTTGACTGTCCTCCATCAGCCGGGCGTAGATCGAGAGTATTCCGTAGAAGAGAGCGAGGAAATGGACATATCCGATTCAGAAGTATTGGATGAGATTACTACTAGCAGAGGAGAATTGAAGCTTAGATCAGTAAGCTTTGATGAGAAATTCGTTCAGGTAAGTGTCATATGTTGTATCAATGTTCTTCGTGCCGGCCCTTTCAGGCCATTGGTCAGAGACTAAGGGCTGAGATACACTTGATGAGAGGCTTGGTCTCCTGTAGAAAGACACAGATAGCTTTAACTGGAAATTGATAAAATTTGAACAACCTGGGAAAACAACATTGAAGTCATTCACTTGCACTTAATTTTCCGCGAACTGTTTCTGATAAACATGCTGAATTCATGATGAAAATGACGAAACGATCAAAACCTCTTCCTAATTGAATTGCTGTTACCTGTTTGTGCGGTTTCTTCTGATAGCAAGTATTACAGAAATGCTTGAACCTCTGTCATTGCAGGTTTTCCCAGAGGATGAGGAGCAACCAAGAGATTCTTAACTGGAATAGTTGTTTCATTCTTCTGTCAACTCTTGTGAACTAAAGGCACTCAAAGAGTATCTTCTTCATGTCCCTCTCCCTGATGTCGGATAGGGGAAGTAGCAGCACGCTCTTAGATGACATTCTTTCGACAGCTTTTGAGAGGGTCCAAAATGTTGCCAGAAAATGTATCTTGTAGATAGAAATCGAATCCTTTTATCATGTTATGTACACTAATTCATCCATCGATAATCTCTTTCTCACACACACACAAACACACACATACACATAAGATTTACATCTGTATGTGGCCTTTATTTTAAGGCACTATATTCATGTCGTCAATGTATTACGCTTTTCCCTACTGCTGTCGTGGATTTGCCCAGGTGATGGCTCTTAGAGGGGCAAGGTCACTGCAGGGAAGGATGAATTATTGATTGAAGTAGACATGACCAGAGAAAGATACCATACCAGAGGTTCGAGTTCAAAAGTAGCAGTCAAATAGCAGGAAAAAGAAAAGCTCTTTTGTTTGTCAAAAACATGAACTCAGCTCCTAGAAACAATAGAACAAGAGAAGATTGGAATAACATGAATTTTCTTCAGATTACTTAGTATATGTACAGTTCCTTGCGTTGATTCATGTAAACAGAGCGAAAGAACATAAAGAAGATAATGGAAACAGTCGTACTAGACTTTCCATTAAACTAAGATGTGGACATGGAAACTGATTCGGAAGGACAAATACTATGCACTTCCTTATTGGACCTTCTTGTCATTTCTGTTGGCAAAATCATCCTTCACTTCCTTGCTCAAAAAGACTAGGTGGTCACCATCCCTGATAACCGCTACATCATCAATTTCAGCTCCATTTTTGGTTAAAACTTTGAGCAGAGTAAGCCCAAATTTCTTACGTGCCATCTCCAACAACTCCTGAAAGTTCTCGGGGAGTAGCATAAGCTTCCCCTCAACATCTCCCACTTCAGGACAACTAACAACCACACGGATAGCCGGTCGTGCCACAAAAGACTTATTGGCAGATTTATTATGATTAATGCTTAAAAGCACATCTCCCTCACCATCACGTGCAGCTGACATAATGCCAAACAAGGAATTGTGGAAGTTACTCGTCCTCCTCCTTGGACGGCTTTGGCCAAAAGCAGCATCCACAGTTTTTTCTTGGGATGCAGGAGGCAAATTGGGTTCGCTTCTAATAGCAGGCGGCATTTCAGTTTCTTTTATGGATTGAAAAAGAATTCCTATCTCTTCATGTCCCTGTTGATCTGCTAAATCTCTGGGTGTCCATCCATGGATGTCCGGTTTGTTGATGTCTGCCCCTCTATCCAAGAGGAACTTGACTATTTCAATATTATCCTCAGAAACAGCGACATGAAGAGCTGTGGTCCCGTTGCTTTTAGGAAGCATAACATCCCCACCATAACAACTGATCTCCTTGAGCAAGTCCAGATTATTCTGTTCTGCTGCCGTGCATGAAAATTGACCCACGTCTCCAGATACTAAATTAGCACCATTTTCTGCTAGCAACTTGACCACGGGTTCATTACCGCCCTTTATTGCCTCCCAAAGAGGCACATTTCCTTCTGAATCTGCAATTCCAATTCAATTAGGTGATAGCAAACTATTGACTACAGAAACGCTCATAAAAAATTGAGTCACGATAACCCGATGAAAAAGGTTGTTAATACAGTCAGACATGTGAGGATGATTTGGTGATATCTCCATGCCAATATTTCAAGAATGTTCCAAAATTATTTTCTCATGACGTCCTAAAGGTTTGCTTTATTAAGATTAAGTCAGAGAGTGGAATAATCTGTATCTAAAGAAAGCAATTGTCAGTGTTGACTTATCATTCTTTTAATATATATACCACAAGAAGGCAACAGCTATGAAGAATAACAGCACAGGGTATGCCATAAGCAGAAGGCATCAAAAACTGTTTTTCATCAAGAAAATAGGTATGACTATTTGTATGACAAAAACTCTAGATCAGCTAAAGAAGGAATTGATGGAAAGAAGATGCCGATAACTAAAGAATAGACCTTGCTTTGTTCCTCTCCATGCATCAGGAAAGAACAATAGTGCGATGTGAACTCATATTAAACACAGAAGAAAATTGAATTAGCATTGTATCATGTGTGTCCCTGGTGGCCATAATTGGCAAAACAGAATGAGCATATTTGATATTCTATATTTAACACTGTGCCTAGAGTCATCTCAAATGTATTGCTTACTAAATGCAAGTGGACAACTGGACAATGTGATGTCAGGTTTCATTTGCAGCAAACCTGACTTAAAAAGTCGAAATGATATACAAAAAGGGATGCTTCCACAAGTTGGTTCCAAATTTGTATGCATATTAATACGTCCTTTTGAATGATAGAGAGGTGATAAGGTCTATTGAAACCCCAAAAATTCTTAATTAATATTACATGATCTGGAAAGCTGTTTGGGGTTTATCCTTCAACACCCAATACATTGACCAGGCCAAATCAGATATTAAGCTTACGTTGTACTCTGACTTTTTAGCAAAACTCTAGTTTATGAATGTGGTGTTTATACGTCAACACTCAATGCACTGACTAGGCCAAATCAGATGATAAGCTTATGTCCTACTCTCATGTTTTAAGAAACTCTAGTTTATGAATCTGGTTATTCACAAGCACCCAGTAATAAGCAACTTGCAGTAGGCGACTGACCGAAAAAAAAAACATTTTGAAGTCGAAAGTTTTCCTCAGATATTAAAGGAAAAGAGCAACCTCGGCTATTAGGATCTGCACCATAATCCAGAAGGAGGAGCGCGCAATTCTCGCTTCCTTTAGATGCTGCGATATGCTGGATACACAAAAGTCGGAACAGACAAGGAGAGTTGGTAATCTCTAGTAAGTAACATCGAGGCAAAGCCAAAGGCAAATTCTACTAACCAGAGGTGTCCTCCCACTGTTATCTGATTCATTAGGATCTAGGCCCCGTCTCAGTAGTTGGCTCAACATCAAGTTGTCTTCTCTCAATGTGGCAAAGCATAAACTGAGAGGCAGGTCCAATCGACCGTGTGCCAGCATGTTCTCTGCGTCAATCAGAATGCTCTCCATGGTTGGATCCTTGAGGTCCTTCAAGTGCTAGTCAACACAGAAATAAAAACAAAAAGGTTCAGTAAAATTCATCCAGGAATCTGGATAAAAAGTTGAGTGAACATGGACTAAGAAGACAATGGCGAAGACAATGGCATGAGCTGCAGTATCGTGGTGTTCCCAGCATACACACCTGAAGGAGATTGTTCATGATAATGGTCCCATCTTCAACATTTGACTGGATTATATTGAAGAATGTGGTACGATTTAGCCGTAGCAGCTGGCTCAATCGTTTCGTCCGGACTGTGAAAAGCTGTGGCCTGTAGCAAAGTACACCAATCTCCCCGCAAATATCACCACTTTTTGCCTCTCCAACAGGCTGCATCAGTTTACAGTCATGTCATTTTATGTTTCCTTCCAGCCTACGGTATATTGATGTTTTGAAATTATACGTGCCTGTTCAGTTCCATTTTTAACAACTAGCAGATCCTGCAAGACATCAAGTTAAGAGAAGAAGTATTAAGGATATCACTTCACCAGACAAGGATATGCACTTTAAAATATGCCCATCTAACAAAACAGCTAACATCTCCCAACTGAAGAATTCGATAAACCCGTCAACTTCTACCCATGATCCCAAGATTTAAAATTGCCCATTTAGGGTGAGCTGAGCAAGTACCACAGCACCAGTGACGAGAATGTAGAAGTCTGTTGGTGCTTCATTTTGCAAGATCACATCTTCATTTGGAGGAAAATACTCGGCTTTCATTTCTGAGACCTTGATGTATACACAAGGAAAGGTTTCTCCTAAGAATAATAGTTAACAACAAAAAGTAAATTTTAGAATCAAGAGAAATTATTAGAGGGGCAACTCTGCTTCTTTTACCAGCTGAAAGAGCAAGTCATTTGAAATGCCACGGAATAAGTACACCTGGTCGACGATAGAGTAAAAAAGATAATGTAAGATGCTGGATCGGATGGCTTTAGGGAGAGAATCGAGAGTCTCTTTTTGCTGAAGTCCCTCTGAATCTGTCCTATACTTGAGGCACAAATGAGCAAGCATCTGATCTTGTAGCCGAGGAGGCAACTGGTTCCTTTGAGCAAAACTTGAGGCAGCTTGTATTGTATCCCTCTGGGACAGAATATGAATGAATAATTGAACTTTTTAATTTGTAGGATACGCTTTGAAGTCATGAGTGCTTTTACTCATACAAATCAATCTTTTCAAGGAGTCATACGTCTTTCGCTCTGTCTACTCATTCAAGTACCAAGTTAGACCTTAGGAAGGAGGGATTTTACTCACAAATTTTCTGGTGCGACTCGTACCATGAACGACCAAGTTCGTCATATTACCAATCAAGTACGCCGTCAAACCGAGGTTGAAAAGCATGAAGAATATGTCGAAAAGCATCTCCCTCACATTCACAGGGTGCAGATCACCATATCCAACCGTTGTTAAAGTAGTGATAGACCAGTAAAGCGAAGTCACATACCGGATCCCCAAGCTATCCTGGAGAATGGTTTTCCCCATCCAAGTTTCTGCCGGGTCATGATTACGAGCAGCGAGAAGATAATAGAAGCATCCTGCACAGTGGACTGCAAACACAGTAACCTGCAGAAAGGAATGCGAATTCTCATGAGACACCAACAACCTCAGAGAAGGCCATTGCTTTTTAATCAAAATGGTATTGCCAAAGATGGATTCGATACTGACACAGAGGAGTTTTGCACACCGGAGAACAAAGTAGTTATAGTTCCTATCTTTCTCCAACCTGACAAAAGAGGGAAGGACAAATTTCAGACGCTTGCATATGTGCAACAGAATGAAGAGACTCATTGTGCAAAGCTACCTCGAAAACAGGGCGCTGACCCTTCGGAGACGCCAAAGTCGGAGCATGTTGAATAGGCCATAGCCCCCGAGAGGCGAATGCGAGAATTTCTGAGCAAGTTCGGAGGGAATGGTCGATATGACATCAAGGGCGAACCATGAGGTCGTGTACCTCCAAGCAATCTTTTTCGGGTCGTCGACAAGTAGGTAGGTGGCTTTGTCGAGGTAAGCCACGAAGAAGGTAAGGACGATATCGATAGCAAAGAATCCATTGACAACATTGTCAATGATGGACAGCGGCGGCTTCGGCTTCTCCAGGAAGCCGAACTCGAACGGCGACGCCCAAGCAGTGTACACAACCAGAAGAACCAGGAAATTCTCCCATATCCTGAAACAACCAGATTCATCCGATCTTCATCAGACTGTACAAGTCAACCGAGGATTGACAAGAACCTCCAATCCCAACGTTTTTTAAGCTACCAGTCGCATTTCAAGGATAAAAAAAAAAAAAAAAAAACGTGAAAACATCAAAAAACCATGTGAACAGACGAATATCACAGCTCACAATCAAGACAGAGCACAGAGGAAGTGGGACAAGATCACCTCTTTAGCAGATGAAAACAATGGAACGGATACAATGAACAAGAAAGACGACACGGATCGACATCGAATTCACCTGTAACGACGATCGAGGGAGGACACGATGAAGCTGCGGAGCTGGACGGCGCGGTTGCTCCTCGCGCCGAGGGACGGCAAGATGCCGGTGGAGAGGCTGTATTGGCTGCTCCCGTCTCTGGAGAAGGCCTGCATCTCCTCCTGACCGCACACCGAGAGCGACACTCCGCACAGCACCCCTCCCCTGTTTCGCATCAAACCCTCCATGCTCTGCTTCTTCTTCTTCTTCTTCACGGCACAACACAACAGTTTTCAGACAAAAGAAGAATTCCCCTGTTTTCTTTTTCTTGTGCTCAACAGTTGAGCTGGTTGACATTGCATTCTCACATCAAGAATATCAAGAATCTCTCTCTCTCTCTCTACTGTGTTGCACAGTGTACTTCCCATGGGTGCGTCACTCCTGCCGACCATGACCCGTCATTTCGGCAATCCGAAGATATAAAATAAGACAGGGTTGGTCCAGCTCCACCCTCATCCTCCTCGTCAGGTCATCAGATATGGATTTAAAATCAAAGTCGCTGCCAAAAAGAATAATCACTTTAGAGACGCTAAGAATCCATTTGGATGTGACTCTATTGCAAAGTGCTAAAAGTGCTAGAGTGGCATGTGGAAAAAAAATTGAAATTGTATAGTGATGCGCTGTTGTGTATACTGTATTTGGCTATTTATATTTAGAAGTCGCGTCATTGAAAAGTGGGTGGGGCAGGTTACGAAAAGAGGCTAGAAGTTGTGATGCTTGCCAAGCTGAACACTATGAAAGTACTGTACTAGCCCTTTCAAAAGTTGAAACCGACGTAAGAAGTTGTGCCGATAAACTATAGAAAAATCTTCGACGCAGCTTTTCAATGTACTATATAGAGAAAAGAAATTAATTTTGTAGTTTTTATAAGATGTTTGAAGTATTCCGCACGCTGCAATTATATCATTATAATTAGGGTTGTGTTTTTTCTCCGTCACTAATGATTACAAAAATAAGCAGCACCCTTTTTGTGAATTTAATCACCAATGACAACATATCAATCAGCGCCACGGTTGGAAAATGTTTCTTGCAGCCTAGGAGCATGGAAAGCATTGCCTTTTTATTTATTCATTATTATTCATATACATGAGTTAATATTTTTTCAAGGCATGATTATGGTCATTTTAAACATACCCTCAAATTTATTTGTATGATCCATATGCGATATGATGAGACAAGGTTTTGTTAAATGCATTAAACATGACTTATACATATAAAGATCTCATTAAACGGGTGTTTTGAGACTTTGAGTACTCTTTAAGTACACTTGGTAAGAAAATGTTTTAACTTCCAATGCTCTAATTATGCATGACTCTAGAAAGACATGTCTTAACATAACAATTCTTGGGAAATGGATCACTAATCCCTCGATAACCATCGAAGAGAAAAAGAGAATCTCGGTTAGTATCGTCTTAGGGGTGCATGATAAAAAAAATTTCTGTTCCGAAATGATTTTTCTGTTCCAGACCAATTTACGAACGAAACTTGTTTGATAACGCTTATCAAATTTTCATTTCGGAATAGATTTATTCCGAAATAAAAATGGGGAGAAATCGAAGTATAAATTTTCTATTTCGATTTCTCCGTAAATCAATTTCGATTTCTCCCAACCCTAATTTCACTCTTTTCTCCCTCGTACGCCTCTTCTCTGCCCAAAATAAAAATAAATATATTCATTTAAAAATAAAAATAAATTTATTAAAATAAATAAATTATTTTTATTTATCATTTTATTTTTATTTTACTAAAAATAAATTTATTAAATTTATTTATGATAAATAAATAAATATTTTTATTAAAAGTAAAATTATTTTTTATTTGCCTTGAGTGTTTTGCCAAATAAAATTATTTTTATTTTTTATTTTTATTCATTTTAAAATAAATTTATTTGTAAAATAAAATAAAATAGAATAAATAAAATAAAATAATTTATTTATGATAAAAATAAAAAATTTTATTTGCCTCGAGTGTTTTGCCAAATAATTTTTTTTATTCATTTTAAAATAAATTTATTCGTAAAATAAAATAAAATAGAATAAATAAAATAAATTTATTATATTTATTTAAAATAATTTATTTATGATAAATAAAAATAAATTATTTTTATTTGCCTTGAGTGTTTTGCCAAATAAAATTATTATTATTTTTTATTTTTATTCATTTTAAAATAAATTTATTCGTAAAATAAAATAAAATAGAATAAATAAAATAAATTTATTTTTATATTTTAATTTTAAAATAAAATGATATTTTTATTTTATTTTTTTATGATTTATTTTATTTTATTTTATTCATTATTTTTTTGTTACTAAATCATTTATATTTTTATTTTTTATATTAAAAGTCATCGGTCGTCAGCCACCGTCCGAAGGAAGAAATTTTGTGTCGTTATCAAACATATTTTTTTTCCTCGTAAACTCGTCCGAAATAGAAATAGAAAAATTCATTTACGTTAAACTATTTAGAATGGATCCCGTCTCTTGACCATCGATCAAAGAAAGAGTAAATCTCAACCATCGATACTAATCACAAAGGTCAAAAGCTGCCACGTGCACTTGGATGGACAATCAGAAAAAGCCCAGCTGGCTGGCTGATTCGTGGCTCGTGGGGAATAGGAAATGATGCGTAAGTAGTGCAGCTGGAGATTCATGTCCATTTTTGGGGAGTTTTACTATATAAAATCAGCCTTTTGGCCTTTTCGTACCTGCACGACGTCGTAACCAATGTCCTCTCAATCGGGCACAACGAAACTATTGTATCGTTAGTGATTCGCACATGCCGAATCGACTGGGAACTCATGCAATTAAATCTTTTCTTTTTTTTTTGAAAATTTATAATTAGCTATATTTTCCTTGATTCCTAATTGAGATATGATCGGTGGATTGTCACATCAAAATATTAGGAAACATACGTATGGATGATGTCCATGTTTATAATTCATAGGTTAAAAACTCACTCAAGGAAAGTATGAACCTTTGGAAACTCTGAATAATTTGCTCTTTTTTTATTTTGGGAAAGAAGCAAGCATACGCGTGGTGCTGCATATGTCAACCCTCTACTTTTCTGTTATTTTTTATTTGGAAAAGAAATTAATATGTGCTCTATAGTAGGACCTACGAAATTAATGGTTGTTAGAGAGTGATCGATTCCATCAAGAACTTATGTTACGTTTTGTCATCCAGATTTCTAATTAAGATAGAATTGAATATGATATGATATGAAATTCAAGAAATTTTGATATATCCCATTCACTGTTGGTTATTGTAATAAAAAAAGTCGAATATATTCACATCATATCATGTATACATTATTTAATATAAACGGCATATCAATAAAATGAACTAAAAGTTTTTACAAACGGAGATGGTAAAAATCTCTTGCGACACTATTATCTACTTTATTTTATTTTCCTCTCTTTTGTTAATTAATGTATTTTTTATTATTTTCTTCCTCTCCATCATTCTCTAATAAAATTTTATTAAATAGTAAATTGTACTAATATACCCAAAATATAGATACCAAAAATATGTAATAAATATAAATTTATATTTATAATTATTTATTTAAATTATTTTATAAAATATAATTAAGTTCAAATATATAAAAAATGAAAATAAGATTAAATTGAAATAACTAAATTGTTATTTTTTGTTATTTTGAATTTATCATATTAGAATTCAAATATTATTTATGTTGAGATATTAATTTTAAGGGAAAATTTCAAATAAAGACGCAAAAATCATGTTATTTTCTCAAATAAGGGTATGAAATGAACGTTGTGTCGAAATAAGAGTTTGAAATACCTTTATTTTCTCAAATAAGGGCTTGAAACGAACCTTATTTCAAATAAAGGCCTAAAGAGGCTATATTAGTCTAAAAAAAAAGAACCTCAACTCACTATTTGATAAGAGTAATTTTGCCTTTTAATTTTTTTCTTTTTTTATAAAAAAATAAAATACAAAATACAAAATAATAAAAAAAGAACAGAGAAGGGAGGGAGGTCCCTCCCACTTCTTTTTTTTTTTTTCAATCTAATTTTTGGTCTAAAAAAACTAATTTAATCTAAATTTACATGTCCCTAGCTAGCTTGAATTTTTCGCAAGCCGATGATTGAAACAAATATAAATATTTCAAGTCCTTATTTGAAGCTGATATTGCTACTTGCAGCTCTTATTTGAGAAAATGAGTGTACTTGGGGCATTTATTTGGAATTTTCCGTAATTTTAATATTGTTAATTTAAAAAGTTCATCATTTGAGAAAAATAACTTTCTCTTTGTAGATGATAGAAATCCTATTCACTTTTATCCCACTTCTCTCATGAGATAATTTTATCCGGTTTATATTTCCCTTATATCCAACTTTATTCTGTCTCGAGCAAGTATCAAACATAGTATTATATCCTATCATGAATTATATCTTGATTGCCAAACGTAACCTTAGAACCTACCAACCGAGAATTGAATTGTTCAACCATTAGGGCCGACATTGGAGTTGGCCTCTCTCTCTCTTCTTTTTTTCCCTGTTTCATTATTGCCCTACCATATCTTCACCTTTGCAAAAGCTCTCAATTAAGACACAATATGACTTTCTTGGTTGGAATGCTCAAACTCACCGTTTTATGCAAAGATATTTAATCAAGAGACTTGATCAATTCGATTTTTCAAATGCACTTCTAAATGAGAATTGGCATTAAAATTGGTTTTACGCAGAAATCTAGAACCAGGAACTAAAACGATTAACACTGATTCCCAAATTTTTAATATGAGAGCGGAACCAATCTTGATTCGAATAAGTTAGATAAAGCCAGTTCGGCTCAGTTATCAGGTTGAATTGGCCTAGTTGCTAACCCTTGATCTACACAATCTATAGACAACATAACAACTTCTCCTTTCATTTGAATCCCGCTTAACTCATCTGGTACAGAAGTATTGACTCGTAAGCAAATCCAAACGTACAAATGAGTACAACATCAGTAATGACATATACTTTGATGCCACTAAATATTTTCTTGCTCTCATGTACAAGTGACAAAAACTTGGGGATGCATGCTATCGAATGC
The DNA here is from genome assembly GCA_017140615.1 of Eucalyptus cladocalyx. Lineage (NCBI taxonomy): Eukaryota > Viridiplantae > Streptophyta > Magnoliopsida > Myrtales > Myrtaceae > Eucalyptus > Eucalyptus cladocalyx. The sequence continues at coordinate 45,134,233 of CM029518.1, forward strand.
TCCACACATCGAATTGCAAGCAAACAAACAATCTAGCCATTTTCAATAACAATAGTCAAGTATTGAAAAGTCGCGCAAACGAGGATGAGTCTTCAAATACCCTCTACTAGTGAATTTGAAAAGAAGCGATGAGATCCGATATGGAGAAAGAAAACCGGGTAAGGCATATCAATGATACCGTCTTAAAGATAGTGACCCAAAATAGATACGAGATCCAATTTAGTTAGCTACATTAGAAATCCTGTATTACTGTCTTAATGTGAAGAATGATTGATTAATGAAAATACGTAAAATAAATTATAAAAGGAAATAACGTGTTTAACTTATACAAGGAAATGATTAACCGAAATTTAAGGTGAGCTTTTAAAATATCTGTCATCCATCGATCCGTCTTTTAGATTAATTAACCATTTAAATTTATATAAGAAGTACGACTTTTTTGTTGTTTAATCCTTTTTTTTTAATGATTGATTAATGAAAATATTTAAAAGAAATTATAAAAAGAAATGACGTCCTCAATTTATAGAAGGAAATGAATAACCGCAATCTAAGGTGAGCTTTTAAATATTTGTCCTCGATCGGTCAATCTTTTACATTAATTAACCATTTAACTAAACATAAGAAGCATCGAACTTTTGTTATATGACTTTTTTGTTGTGTAAGCTTTTTTTCACATTTTCCTTAAGTGTGTTTCTTTTCCTTAAAATATCTTATAATTTCAATTTATATTTCCATCAATTTTTATCAAATTTAAATATTTATTCATATTTTCTGGTATTAATATTTTCGTTAATTTGTTCTCCCCAATTTTTTTTTTCCGGAAATTAGAGTAGCCTGCGGAAGCGCCCCTTCTCCTTGAGAAGTAAAATGATTTGGGTGCCTATTGCGAAAGGGGAGGATTGGGCTTCGTTTGATGGGCTGGCTCGAAATTGCATGAATTCGATGGCCTCGTTAACGATTGGACTCCAAATTCTAAACCACGATTTAGTTCCAAATTGCTAGCTTGATGAATTACGAAAATCAGGAAAAATAATATTAGATTTATGGAGAAGTTATCTTACGATACACTGACGTGAACCGATATGACCTCGAACATTAATTATGTGGGTCCTACTGTGAGGCATGTATAATCGATGGTTGAAATGAATTTGGTTTAAATGGTCTATAGACACTATAGTAACCATTCCAATTTATGGTAATTATATCCCGTCTTTTATTCTAAATCAAGTAACATTGAGAGCATTGATTATCAACAATTCAAGACCAAAAATAATGTGAGTTTCACAAAGTTTGTTCTGTTCGAATTTCACTTCGCACGTGACATGAATGATGAAAACAAGTCCACATAATCTTTTCCATCGGGGGGGTCACAAAGAGAGGCTGGCGGTCGGCCGAACCGGCTGGCCAAAAGAAGCATATTCAATCTGGCCATGTTGTTCATATTCTTCTAGTTCTTCCCCCTTATGAAGTCTCCGTCCTTGCTAAATTACAAAACTAAATGGGCCGCTTTCGTCAACGTCCATGTCTTCATTCGGACACGAGAAAGTCCGTGATAAAAGCCCTTGGATGGCAACGACGCTCGACGTAAATATCTTCCGCGCGCTGTTGCTTGTGGTAATTAGAATGCTTTGCGGAGTCGTCCGCTAATGTCGTCCGTCCATCATCTGTGGACAGCCAATTTGAACTCGTACTCTGCAAGCAATCTTGATTCGCACGTTGGATTTTGAATGGAAAAGTATAAAACAAAAAAAGTCTTATTAATTTAATTATAAATATTTCAATTGTGCTAATATAATACTAAACCTTTTTTACATTTTGTCGATTTTTTTGTTGAAAATCATTGACATGAACATCAATCATCCCATGCGTGGCCGTCGTTGACATGAATATTTTTTTATAATATTTTAATATTATTTGAATTAATTTTTCTTTTTTTCCTTTCATTGGCAGCACACCCTCGCCAGCAAAATGAAAGAAAAAGAAAAAAAGAAAAAAGAAATCCAAAAAATTTAAAAATTATAAAATTGATATATTAACATTGGTCATATCATATAAGATTATCGTTCATGTCAGCAATTTCGGTTAAAATTAGCTAGAATAACTTAACTAATAAATTATAATAATGTTTATAACTAAATTAATACAATTGAAAAGTGTAAAACTCAATTGGTACAAGTGTAATAAATTTTTTGATTTTTTTTTTTACTTTTTCTGAATTTTGAATATTCTACCCTTCGAGCTGTTTCCTTTTGCTCCTTTATTTATAAATTTTAGCGGGTTAATGATAGTATTACAGAAAGGGCATGCGATTTTGTTTAATTTCACAGAAAAATGGTTTCAAAATCCAAAAAGAGGAAGAAAAATAATGGAGTAGAATTTCAAGTCCAACATGCTTCGACTTGCGCTACACTATGATGTGATTTTAAAGTCGAGTGTCGCGATCGTTTGTTTTCTAAGTTAGGCCGTCAAGAACAATGCGATATATTGTCCTAGGATGATTGTGATATTTTCAATCTAAATGCGATTTGCATCCATTTTCCATGTCAATAATTCAAAGATAAAAACAAGTCTGTTTTCTAGAGCACGCAGGTTTCACGGTTGGTAGGGTATATTTCCCCTTAACCGTACCCTGCAGGCTTATGAAGCCATTCTGAAATCCAAGATTTGCCAATTCCACAGGCTGTGAAATATGCTGTACTACCTTTTGTTTTCTCGAGAATTGTAAGGGACATATTCTCAAAATGAAAATAACATAAAAAATAGACAGATCAAAAAATATATATTAGCTTTTTCTCATCATTTAGAAAGATGAATTTAGATGAAAAGTTATCCACTTTATGGATGCTAAGAACTAAAATGTATTGTCCTACACATGGTCAATACTCAATAGGGAGAGAGATGGACAGTGGGACAGAGAGATTTATTTTTATTTTCTATGGAGTTGGAGATTGCCAATCAATAAGCACTTATCCACGTTAAAATGTGAAAATTTCAGATAAATTCATGGTCCAATACACGTATACCTAGTTAAGATATGTTCTACTAGGTAAGCTACAAAGGGCATGAATTGATATAACTCCTAATCTTGAAATCTACAATGTACTCATCGATTTTCAATGTCACAGCTGTCCCTTGGGAACCTCTTGGATCGGTCTTCTTTCGAGCCGTGACACAAGCATACGTGTTGTGCTGCAGATGTCAAACCTCTCCTTTTCTGTTATTTTTTATTTGGAAAAGAATTTAATGTGTGGTCTAAAGTGGGACCTACAAAATTAATGATTCAAAAATCTTAATCTACACTAGAGAGTGATCGGTCCAAGAACTTAGGCTACAATTCGTCGTTCGGATTTCTAACTATGAGTGATCGGGATCATTGCTCGGGATTTAACTTGATACTTATTATAAGAACTTAGGCTGCAATGGATAAAGATTGGTAGCGATTTCCTGTTTTTCAATGTTGATACTTATTATTTGGAATTCTGGGGAAGTGTTGCTACCTTGCGCATGCTTTGATTGAGCATTTATGGCGGATATGTGTATTTTACCTTTGAAAACTTAGATCTCGAACGGAGGGGGAGATCGATCTTTATGAGTTAGGGCTCCCCTCGAAATCTTGGGTATTGATGTTCTCGATCTTTGGATGTGTGTTTTTTCAAACTTTAGTTCGCCCCATGTTTACTTGCTGTTACCGCCAGAGCCCGAGCTCAAATATTTGTCCTTTTTGCAGGCAAGACTACTTTCGTGGAGTCTAAGAAGAAATAGGAGCGTACGTGTCGTGACTTTGTCTTACTGTTTTGGCCCCACTCAATTGTGTCCCTCTGGTTGTATGAGAATTGATTAGATTTTGATTGGACTTGAACAGCAACCATTGACGTTGAGCGTTGAGGTTTCTCCGTTGGATTTCATCACCAACTTAGGCAAAATTATATTTAACTGCTGGGATATTGCCAGCCAGGAGAAGTATGATGGTGGTCTGAGAGATGACTACTAGTAAGTAAATGGGAAACTACACATTTCTTTATTAGAACTTGTTTTCATATGGTATCAATTGGTTTTGCGTTCCAAACCTTTTGGTATATGCCTTCGTTATTGTTGGGATATAATACGCGAAAACGACAAGATCTTATAATTTACATCAATGCGAAATCACTAGAGAAATAAACGAGAAAAATAAGGACACCAGAAATTTACGTGGTTCAGTCCGAGTATCAGTACCTACATCCATGGGGAGAGTCAGCATCAAATAATCCACTATAATCGGAGAATCATAGTTTACAATCATTCAAACGCTCAAGTGTTTTCCACACCTAGATTTAATCCCAAACCCAAAGTATTTATAAATAAATAACTCACTTGGACATAAACTCACAGCACAAAATTATCGTGCGTTCAAGCTCAAAACCAAACGCCAAAAACAAAAACTCATTTTCTTGATTGCCTGGGTGGCTTCACTTGACGTTGTGCGGCAACGGCTCCACGTAGGGTTTCGGCAGCAACTCTTCTACGTAGGGCTCCTTTTCCCTTTTATATGCGTGTGCCCAAAGAGGAAACCTTTATTTTATCTTTATTTCCTCTTTTGTAATCCTTCATCGAGTCCAACGAAATTTCTTCTACTTGGAAAATCTTTTGGTTTAACAAATAGTTATTCGAATTCAAACTCGAGACATTAATTTAACAGTTACTATGTCGTTTCAGATTCTTTTGATCACGTTTGTTCTGAATTTATAAATTTCAAGAGGCATGTATAATTGCTCATATGGGTTTGGCTGTTTTCTTCTGCAGCAATGGTGGTCAATGTGCCATAATCATGTTTGACGTTACTGCCATGTGGACCTACCAGAATGTCCGTACATGGCTTGGCCATCTCCGTAGGTTTTACAACATTGCTTTTTTTAACCATCTTAACTTCTGTTTGATAGCTTTACCTATGTATAGAAGTGGCTTTAACTTTTTATGGCCTTTTAATATTAGGTTCTGTAAGGACAATACCCATTGTTCTATGTGGAAAGAAGGTGGATGTGAAGAACATGCAAGTTAAGGCAGAGGAGGTTACATCCCACTTGGAGGAGAATCTCCGATACTATGAGATATCTACTGCCCAAAGCGACTACAATTTGGATGAGCCTTTTCTCTATCTCACCAGAACCCTCACTAGGTAATTCAAATTATTCTTGTACCCCTCAAATCATCTTTTGTCTTTGTCGTGGACGATAAAACATGTTGGTTCTTTTTGGAACTTTAGGGACCCTAACCTTCACTTTGTGGAGTGTCCTGCCCTTGCTCCTTGGTATAAAATACACATTTCCACCGTAAATATGGGGCGAACAAAAGTTTGAAATCCGAATGGAGGATTTACGGTGGAAATGTGTATTTTACCTTTGAAAACTTAGATCTGGAGGAGGAAATCTATCTTTATGGGTTAGGGCTCCCCTCGAAATCGAAGTGAGCCCTCAACCTCCATGATGCGGTCTCTCACGTCATCTAGGCCTTTCATGAACTCGACCATGGCATTCCAGACCTTCGCGAGCTTCTCATCAATCGTAGCTACGGCATCCATCGAGGCTTCTCTCTTCTTCATTTGGCCGCAAGTCTCCTTGACTTGCGCGGCCTCTCCATCCATAGCAACTTCTTGGCTCAACATCCTCTCGAACAGTTAGTTTGGTGCTCGGATCTCTCATTTGCTCTGATTTTGGATCGCCTAAGCCAAGCCTTGCTCGATCGCACACTCACTCGCTCACTCGGATAAAATTTCTAGAGAGAAGAGCTCTGAAAAGAAATGAGCATTGATAAACTGAAAGGATTGGATGAATACAAATGAGGGGGAGGGCACCATTTCTTATACTTGAAGCCCTCTGATTACATCCGTTGATCTAGATTTTATCTGGCGGATGAGAATGCACCGCTTCATCTACCGACACTTAATGACAACTACTAGCTACCAACATATTAATAACTAGAGAATTCTAGAATGTGGCTCAATTACCATATCGCCCGCCCTTGGAAAGTTCCGGAAGAAGGCTCGTTGGAAATTCAAGCGAGCACAGGAGGTCCTTCACGGAAGAACTTAGGCTACAATTAAATCGTTCAGATTTCTAACTAAGATAGGATTTGATATGATATGATATGAAATTCAAGAGATTTTGATGTATCTCATCTATTGTTTGGCAATAAAGTTAAATATATTCATATCGTAACATGTATATTATTTGGTATAAACGATATATCAATAAAAATGAATTAAAAATATCTTCATAAAAATCTCTTGCGAAACTATTACCTACTTTCTTTTATTTGCTTTTTTATTGTATTTTCCTCTCTTTTATTAATTAATTTCTTTTTTATTATTTTATTCCCCTCCCATCATTCTCTAATAAAATTTTGTTAAATAGTAAATTGTACTAATATACCTAAAATACTAAAATACCAAAAATATGTAATAAAATATATATTGAAATTATTTTATAAAATATAATTAAATTAAAATATATATATAAATAAAAGGAAGATTAGATTAAAATAACTAAATTGTTATTTTTTGTTATTTTGAATTTCTCATATTAGAATTCAAATATTATTTATATAGAGGTATAATATTAATATTGCTAATTTAAAAGTTTGTCATTCAAGAAAAATAGAAATTTTATTCACTTTTATCCCACCACTCTCATAAGATAATTATATCCGGTTTATATCTCTCTTATATTCGACTTTATCTTGTCTTGAATAGTACCAAACACAGAATATGATAAATTATATCTTATCTCGAATTATATATTGATTGCCAAACGTAGTCTACCATGTCAAAACTGGTTTTCAAATCGAGAATTGAATTGTTCAACCCTTAGGGGCAACATCGAAGTTGGCCTAACTCTCTCTTCTTCTTTTTTTCCGTGCTGCATTATTGCGCTACCATATCATCATCTTTGCAAAATCTCTCAATTAGGACACGATATGACTTAATTGGTTGGAATGCTCAAACTCACCGTTTTATGCAAAGATATTTAATCAAGAGACTTGACCGATTCACTTTTTCAAAAGCACTTCTAAATGAGAATTGGCATTAAAACTGGATTTACTCAAAAATCTAAAACCAATAACTAAAAGGATTAACGCGGATTCCCAATTTTTTTTATATGGAAACCAAAACCAATCTCGATTGGAATAAGCTAGATAAAGCCGGTTCAGGACAGTTATCAAGTTGAATTGGCCTAGTTGCTCGCCCTTGATCAACCTAACAACTTCTCCTTTCATTTGAATCCCACTCAACTCATTCGGTACAGAAGTATTGACTCGTAAGCAAATCCAAATGTACAAATGAGTACAGCATCAACAATGACATATACTTTGATACCACTAAATATTTTCTTGCTCTCATGAACAAGTGACAAAAACTGGGGGATGCATGCTATCGAGTGCCCCACATAGAATTGCAAGCAAACAAACAATCTAGCCATTTTCAATAACAATAGCCAAGAATTGAAAAGCCGGGCGGATGAGGATGAGTCTTCAAATACCCTCTACTAGTAAATTTGAAAAGAAGTCACGAGATCTGATATGAGGAAAGAAAACCGGGTAAGGCGTATCAATGATGCCGTCTTAAAGATAGTGACCTAAAATAGATATGAGATCCAATTCAGTTAGCTACATTAGAAATCTTGTATTACCGTCTTAATGTGAACAATGATTGATTAATGAAAATATTTAAAGTAAATTATAAAAGGAACTAACGTGTTTAACTTATACAAGGAAATGATTAACCGAAATTTAAGGTGAGCTTTTTAATATATCTGTCATCCATCCATCCGTCTTTTAGATTAATTAACCATTTAAATATATAAAAGAAGTATGAATTTTTGTTGCTTAATCCTTTTTTTAATGATTGATTAATTAAAATATATAAAAATAAATTATAAAAAGAAATGACGTCCTCGACTTATAAAAGGAAATGAATAACCGAAATCTAAGGTGAGCTTTTAAATATTTGTCCTCGACCGGTCAATCTTTTACATTAATTAACCATTTTTTTTTGTTCGGTCATTAATTAACTATTTAACTAAACACAAGAAGCATCGAACTTTTGTTATATGAGTTTTTTGTTGTGTAAGCCTCTTTACTTTTTCCTTAAGTGTGTCTCTTTTCCTTAAAATATCTTCTAATTTCAATTTATATTTCCATCAATTTTTAATCAAATTTAAATATTTATTCATATTTTCTGATATTAATATTTTCGTTAATTTGTTCTCTCCATTTTTTTTAATTTTTCAATTTTTTTTCCAGAAATTAGAGTAGCCTGCGGAAGCGCCCCTTCTCCTTGAGAAGGAAAATGATTTGGTTGCCTATTGCGAAAGGGAAGGATTGGGCTTCGTTTGATGGACTGGCTCGAAATTGCATGAATTCGATGGCCTCGTTAACGATTTTTTTTTTTTGAATAGAAACCCTCATCGCATTAAGAGGAATAGCACATACAACCCGCGGCTAGAGCATCCGCGCATAGCAAGTTCAAGAGAGCAGGGGGGGATTGAGGGCCCAATTACAAGACAAAGAGGTACGATGATGGGCCTTGCAAGCCCAGTCAGCGACGGAATTCGCTTCTCTTCGGTAGAACCCTAGCGTGAGAATGGGAAATATTGGACTCCAAATTCTAAACGACAATTTAGTTCCAAATTGCTAGCTTGATGAATTACAAAGATCAGGAAAAAAATGGTAGATTTATGGAGAAGTTATCTTACGATACACTGACGTGAACCGATATGACCTTGATCATTAATTATGTGGGTCCTACTGTGAGGCATGTATGATCGACAGTTGAGATGAACTTGGTTTACATGGTCTATGGACAGTATAATAACCATTCAAATTTATGGTAATTATATCCCGTCTTTTGTTCTGAGTCAAGTAACATTGAGAGCATTGATTCCGGTTCGTCGATAAGCATATCACTAAAAGTCACTACCATGTTGAGACAATCACAATTCAAGACCAAAGAGAACACGAGTTTCACAAAGTCTCTTCCGTTCAAATTTCACTTCGCATGTGACATGAACGATGAAAACAGGTCAACACGATCTTTTCTACCGGGGGGGATCACAAAGAGAGGCCGGCGGTCGGCCGAGCCGGCTGGCCAAAAGAAGCATATTCTTCTAGTTCTTCCCCCTTATGAAGTCTCCGTCCTTGCAAAATTACAAAACTAAATGGGCCGCTTTCGTCAACGTGCATGTCCTCATGCGGACCCGAGAAAGTTCGTGATAAAAGCCCTTGGATGGCAACGACGCTCGACGTAAATATCTTCCGCGCGCTGTTGCTTGTGGAAATTGGAATGCTTTGCGGATTCATCCGCTAATGTAGTCCGTCCATCATCTGTGGACAGCCAATTTGAACTCGTACTCTGCAAGCAATCTTGATTCGCACGTTGGATTTTGAATGGAAAAGTATAAAACAGAAAAAGTCTTATCAATTTAATTATAAATATTTCAATTGTACTAATGTAATACTAAACCTTTTTTACATTTTGTCAATTTTTTTTGTTGATGAACATCGTTTATCTGGCATGACATGGCCGTTGTTGTTGACGTGAATATTTTAATATTATTTGAATTCGCTATAATTTTTTTCTTTTTTTACTTTCATTGGCAGCAACCCTCGCCAGCAAAATGAAAGAAAAAAAAAAAGAAAAAAGAAAAAAGAAATCAAAAAATTTAAAAATTATAAAAATAATATATTAACACTTGTCATATCGTGCAAGATTAGTAGCGTTCATGTTAGCGATTTCCAGTTAAAATTAGCTGAAATGGCTTAATTGACAAATTACGATAATATTTATGACTAAATTAATACAATTAAAAAGTGTAAAATACAATTGGTACGAGTGCAATAAATTTTAAGACTTTTTTTGTACTTTTCCTGAATTTTGAATATTCTACCCTTCGAGTTGTTTCCTTTTGCTCCTTCATATATAGATTTTAGTGGGTTAATGATAGTATTATAGAAAGGGCATGCAATTTTGTTTAGTTTCACAAAAATGGTTTCAAAATCCAAAAAGAGGAAGAAAAATAATGTAGCAGGATTTTTAGTCGAACACGCCTTGACTTGCGCTACACTATGATGTGATTTTAAAGTCGAGTGTCACGATCGTTTGTTTTCTAAGTTAGGCCGTCAAGAACAATGCGATATATTGTTCTAGGATGATTGTGATTTTTTCAATCTAAATGCGTAGCAGGATTTTTAGTCGAACACGCCTTGACTTGCGCTACACTATGATGTGATTTTAAAGTCGAGTGTCACGATCGTTTGTTTTCTAAGTTAGGCCGTCAAGAACAATGCGATATATTGTTCTAGGATGATTGTGATTTTTTCAATCTAAATGCGTAGCAGGATTTTTAGTCGAACACGCCTTGACTTGCGCTACACTATGATGTGATTTTAAAGTCGAGTGTCACGATCGTTTGTTTTCTAAGTTAGGCCGTCAAGAACAATGCGATATATTGTTCTAGGATGATTGTGATTTTTTCAATCTAAATGCGATTTGCATCCATTTTCCACGTCAATAATTCAAAGATAGAAACGAGTCTGTTTTCTAGAGCGCGCAGGTTTCACGGTTGGTAGGGTATATCCCCTTAACCGTACCCTGCAGGCTTATGAAACCATTCTGAAATCCATGATTTGCCAATTCCACGGGCTGTGAAATATCCTGTACTACCTTGTCTTTTCTCGAGAATTGTAACGGGGACATATTCTCAAAATAAAAATAACATCAAAAATGGACAGAACACAAAAAAATATATTAGCTTTCTCCCATCATTTAGAAAGATGAGTTTAGATGAAAAGTTATCCACTTTATGGATGGTATGAACTAAAATGTATTGTCCTACACATGGTCAATGTGGAGAGAGAGAGATAGATTTATTTTCATTTTCTATGGAGTTGGAGATTGCCAATCAATAAGCACTTATCCACGTTAAAATGTGAAAATTTCAGATAAATTCGTGATGGTCCAATACACGTATACCTAGTTAAGATATGTTCTACTAGGTAAGCTACGAAGGGCATGAGTTGATATAACTCCTAATCCTGAAATCTACAATGTACTCCTCGATTTTCAAGCTTGACATCCAAAACCCACCTTCCATCTCTATTTTGTAATATCTAACACCCACCCTAAAACCTACCCCGACCATGCTGATTCCACGGTATGCTTCGACGAACTTCTTATCCAGTAGAACACCTATAATAATCGAAGAATAAGCCTCTATAATATATTACTCCATTAATTCATAATTCTCTCCATTCATCGTAGTTGATCTCTTTGGTTTCGTGAAGGATGATTTACAGACAAAGGAAAAGTGGTTTTATTACAAAACTTATCATCACGGGACAATGGCTTACATCGACATATTTTAAACACTTAGTATGGAATGAATATATTAGATGATGAAATACATGTTTACGCCTAAGGTGACATATTCTCAAAATGAAAATAACATCAAAAGTTGACAGAACAAGAGAAGAGATTAGCTTTCTCCCATCATTTTGAAAGATGAGTTTACATGTAAAGTTATCGAGAAAATATTCAGTGGTATGTGCGCGCCACGTCATCTGACGCCTGACTGTGCGCACATACCAATGAAAGCCAGCACGTGTCCCCGAGCGGGACCCGCTGAAAAAAGGAAGGCGCTGAGTTTTGGCCGGCTCGGCTCGGCTCCAAAGGACGGTCGCGTATTCCTCCCGCTCAAAAATTTTCTCTCTCCTCACTTGAATGGGCGATTCTCTCTCTCCTCATAAAGAAAAAAAGAACACGAGCCCTCCTCTGTTTCCTTCTCTCTACCCTCGTTCTCTCGTCCGACGAACTCCCTCTCTCTCTCCACCCTCCCTCTTTCCGACCGGCGAACCACCGCGAGCAACCGACGAACCGGGGAGGCGTACCTAATATTTTCTCCCTCCTCCGACGCCGACGCTCTCTGCCTCTACCCCAACGCACCGAACCTTCCGGTCTAACGGTTCCTTCGACGACCGTCGCTCCTCCCAACGACGGCCTTTCTCTCTCCACTCGACGGCCTCATCTCGGGGCTGCATTCTCTCGGCGCGCTTCTTCCTAAATCGCTCTCTCTCTCTCGACGGCTGATTTCGCTCGCCTCTCCCACGACCTCCACCCTTTTGGCGGTTCTTCCCTCGCGGTTCGATGAGGTCTTGGGTATGCCCTCGTGCTGCGTCTCTTTCTTCCTTGCTCAGCAACACCGTCTTGCCTCTCTCTCTCTTAGTGTGTCTCTCTATGCATTCTTTCATCCATGAGGCAAGCATTTCGACTAGGGTTCGGGGTTTCGCCACCCCTTCTTTAAGGTTCGTCCGAGTACCTCTCATTTTTGCGTGAACCCGGCGTGAATTTTATAGTCTTTCTTTCCGGATGACTACCCTTTTCACTTGATCGGTCCTTCAGCAAAGCGGCTGCTAAGCCACAATGCGGCACGGTTTCGAATCCTGGGTTTCGCTACGTGATGCTAAGTCTGTTCCTTAAAAAGTTGCTGACTTTTTTGCGCCTTTGTAACCGCGGCTGCTCCGAGATTCTGGATTGGTCGTTCTATCGTCTTGCTCGGAGCGAAATGGTGTCCAAAGGGGCATGTCGAATTCTTCGACACACAGTCGCGGCAACTTCGAGGACAAGAAAGGAAGAAATCAAAAGGATTGGTGGCTTCGGTTCCTAGTTCTACCAAAAGTCATGTCAAGGTATCGTCTTTTAATCGAACCTATCGTTCCACCTGTGTTTTGGGGACTTGACCATTTAGCATTCATTTTTTCTGCAGAAAAATTCTGGTGCAAGCATTGGTGAAGTCGTGTTGCCTAATAATGACCTGGCCAAAATTGAGGCAATGACATTTCACGAATTGAGAGCTACATTGAGGTGGGGATGAATTGTTTTAGTTGCAAGCGTGTGATAGTCGTTATAGTGTTTCTGCGTAACCTTTACGGTAAGCAAAAATCAAGTTTTTCTATTTGATGCTTGCAAGGGAGATTATTGAGCAGGGAAGTGAATATTACTGATGGAAAACCATGAGGCCTTGACATGTTGTTTTAGATTGCTTGTGAAGAAATCCAGACTGGTTCGTGGTAAAATGAAAAAGAAAGAGTGAACTTTTCCGGATTTTATTGGTCATACAATCATGTCTTTCGTGTAAAATTTGAAGTCAGTAAGTATCTTTTGGGCCTGAATCTTCACCTAATGTGAAGCAAGAGGCCTCATGAAAAAGATTCAGGCCCAAAAGATACTTACTGACTTCAAATTTTACACGAAAGACATGATTGTATGACCAATAAAATCCGGAAAAGTTCACTCTTTCTTTTTCATTTTACCACGAACCAGTCTGGATTTCTTCACAAGCAATCTAAAACAACATGTCAAGGCCTCATGGTTTTCCATCAGTAATATTCACTTCCCTGCTCAATAATCTCCTTGCAAGCATCAAATAGAAAAACTTGATTTTTGCTTACCGTAAAGGTTACGCAGAAACACTATAATGACTATCACACGCTTGCAACTAAAACAATTCATCCCCACCTCAATGTAGCTCTCAATTCGTGAAATGTCATTGCCTCAATTTTGGCCAGGTCATTATTAGGCAACACGACTTCACCAATGCTTGCACCAGAATTTTTCTGCAGAAAAAATGAATGCTAAATGGTCAAGTCCCCAAAACACAGGTGGAACGATAGGTTCGATTAAAAGACGATACCTTGACATGACTTTTGGTAGAACTAGGAACTAAAGCCACCAATCCTTTTGATTTCTTCCCTTTCTTGTCCTCGGTTGCCGCGACTGTGTGTCGAAGAATTCCGACATGCCCCTTTTGGACACCATTTCGCTCGCTCCGAGCAAGACGATAGAACGACCAATCCAGAATCTCGGAGCAGCCGCGGGCTACTGCGTTAAAAAGTCAGCAACTTTTTAAGGAACAAGTACTTAGCATCACAGAGCGAAACCCAGATTCGAAACGTGCGCATTGTGGCTTAGCAGCCGCTTTGCTGAAGGACCGATCGAAGTGAAAAGGGTAGTCATCTGGAAAGAAAGACTATAAAATTCACGCTGGGTTCACGCAAAAATGAGAGGTACTGGACGAACCTTAAAGAAGGGGTGGCGAAACCCCGAACCCTAGTCGAAATGCTTGCCTCATGGATGAAAGAATGCATAGAGAGACACACTAAGAGAGAGAGAGCAAAGATGGTGTTGCTGAGCAAGGAAGAAAGAGACGCAAAGACGAGGGCATACCCAAGACCTCACCGAACCGCGAGGAAGAACCGCCAAAAGGGTGGAGGTCGTGGGAGAGGCGAGCGAAATCAGCCGTCGAGAGAGAGAGAGCGATTTAGGAAGAAGCGCGCCGAGAGAATGCAGCCCCGAGATGAGGCCGTCGAGTGGAGAGAGAAAGGCCGCTGTTGGGAGGGAGCGACGGGGCCGTCGAAGGAACCGTTAGACCGGAAGGTTCGCAAGCGCGGGTAGAGTGCGTAGAGAGCGTCGGCGTCGGAGGAGGGAGAAAATATTAGGTACGCCCCCGGTTCGCCGGTTGCTCGCGGTGGTTCGCCGGTCGGAAAGAGGGAGGGTGGAGAGAGAGAGGGAGTTCGCTTTCTGGACAGAGAGAACGAGGGTAGAGAGAAGGAAACAGAGGAGGGCTCGTGGTTCTTTTTTCTTTTTATGAGGAGAGAGAGAATCGCCCATTCAAGTGAGGAGAGAGAAAATTTTTGAGCGGGAGGAATACGCCGACCGTCCTTGAGCCGAGCGAGCCGCCAAAAACCCGCCTTCCTTTTTCAGCGGGTCCCGCCGGGGACACGTGCTGGCTTTTCATTGGTATGTGCGCACCAGGTCAGCAGATGACGTGGCGCGCACATACCACTGAATATTTTCTCAAAGTTATCCCACTTTATCAAGTGTACGAACTAAAATGTCTCGTCCTATAAATAGTCAATATGGAGAGAGAGAGAGATTTTTTTTAAATTTTTTTTATGGATTTGGATATTGCCAATCAATAAGACTTATCCACATTCAAATGTGAAAATTTTAGATAAGTTTCTGATGGTTCAGTCGTATAACTAATTATGATATATTCTACTAGTAAGCTATAAAGGGCATAAGTTGATATAACTCCTAATCTTGAAATCTACCATGTACTTATCATGTAATCTCTGACAACCACCCTAACATCTAGAGCCCCCGCCACTCTATCATGTAATCTCTGACAACCACCCTAAAACCTACCCTAACCATGCCGATCCCACAACATGCTTCCACGAACTCCTTATCCAATATAACACTTATAATAATCGATTATTCCAATCGATTATTCGACTATTAGCCTCAATACTTTTTTTTTCTCCATGAATTCATAATTCTCTCCTTTCATCGTGGTTGATCTCTTTGGTTTCGCGAAGGATAATTTACAAACACGGAAAAGTGGTTTTATTCACAAAACTTTATCTTTGCCCAAAAGCAAGAAAGAGAATATAAAACATAAGGTTTTATTTTGATTAACCCAAAATTAGGACTACATATAATAAATTATTCTACTATAATTAACACTTTGACACCTCTCTATTATTTCCCTTAATTATAAAAGAAAAAGAATATATATATCCATTGAATATTCATAGGCTCAAGCCCAAATTATCAATAAAAGCCTCCAGACAGCTCTAGGACGCGCCCTTACAACCCTTCCCAAGGTGGCCCTTACAACCCTTGCTATCATGTCGATGGGAATTGTAAATCACATCTCAACAAACATTGTTGCTTGTGCTGTGCGCGCATTACATTGCATAATTACTCTCTGGGCCATACAGGGATCATATAATAAAACTCTTCATCTTGCTGGTCAATAAAGTTAGAGATAAGGTCATTATTGGTGCTGATTATTTCAATCCCCATCAGCTTGCATAAGCAACCAAAATTTAGTCCAAACTTAATGATCAAGTCATGGGAAAAAATAATTCAACGAAAATGACTTCCCTTTTGGCCATCAACATTCCTTTCTAATTAATAATAATAATAAACGGTAAAGATGATTAAGCACTATGGACTTTGATCGGAACTTTTTATGGTCGATGCTACCTCATACTTCCATTTACTATAACATGAATAATCATTTAAACATTTGATGACAAGTAGAAGATGCGATATAGAGCTCGACATAGAACGTCAAATCCCTAAAATTCGAGACTAATTCCTGGTAGATTATTTAGTGAGTAATTGGCTTACTTTTTTCGTTGTGACTTATGAAATTAGTAGTGCAGTAGAGACTATAAATACAGAAAGCGATTATTAAATTTTTACACTTTGAAGGGCTCCTTCTCTATTTTTATTCCTTTTTTTTATGTTTAAAATTTATGAGGGTTCCGATCATGATTTTGATAAAATTTTTGTTATGTTTACAAAGTATTTTCTGCTTTCCCGTCAAAATTTAAAATATCGTTCTAGTTTCCTAAAATTATAAAAATAAAATTATATATGAATCTACTTATTTGTCTTTGAGTCAAATCCAAGCCGTGTACCACATGGTTTAGATTAAGCCAATCTAAATCAACTGTAATTTGTCGAGATAGTTTGTCAAATGTTAACTCCTCGAACTAATAATTATTTTACGTATGCATTGCTATTAATTTTTTGACATGTGTCAGCATTTTCTATCACCCAAATTAATAATTTTGCAAGTCGAATCCAACGATCAACATCGCCGATAAAAAATAAAAATAAAATCTCGAGAATAAAATAAAAAATAATTTTTTTGATAAAAACAAAAGTTGGTCGCACGCTCCAAAGTTGGAAGAACTAATCCCTCAAACGGTCACAGGACTATAGGACTAAACTATCCAAGCATCAATTCCAGTTTCCATCGAAGGACATAATCCAAATATATATATGAAAAAGAAAAAAGAAAATATTTGTTTCTTAAAATAATCACAGTCCGAAGGGTCACCGGACTCCCCGGTAAAAAGCGCAAGAAAAAGCAAACCCCCGCCCCCACCACCTGTCCCATCCCGACCGACACGTGTCCACGTCCTTATCCGCTTTCCTTCCTGAAATAGGTCCCCCCTTTCCTCTCCATTTCTCTGCAAAACCTCCATCGTCTCCTTCCCCCTGTTTCTCTCTCTAAAAGCAAAAACCAGAACTTTGCCCTCGACAGAACCGTCAGAAGAATACCCATCTCCTTCTCTCTCTATCTCTCTCTCTCTCTCTCTCTCTCTCTCTCTATACAACACCCGCAGCACCTCGAGAGAACGCACAATGGCCACCAACCTCCTAACTTTCCGGCCCTCCGGCGGCATCTGCGCCTCCGCCTCCGCCGGCGTCGGCCACAAAAGACCCGAACCGAACCGCCGCCGGAGCTTCTCCCCCGCCGCCCCGTCCCCGTCGCCGCCGTCCCCCTCCTCCTCCAACTCCGGCTGGTGGAGCCCTCTCTTCGGGTGGTCCTCCGAGCCCGACTACATTGACTCCGGCAGCCACAAGGCCGGCTGCCAGGAGGACAAGGCAGAGCCAGGAGCCGACCCGAGCCCCGCGCGGCCGTCCCGGTTCGCCCCGGGCAGCTTCACGGCCGAGAAGGCGAAGCAGCTGAGGATGATGACCCAGGACGCCGGGTCGTTCCACGACGCCATGTACCACTCCGCGATCGCCTCCCGGCTGGCCTCCGACTTCGGCGGCCGCCCCGATCTATGAGGATCCGGATCCGGGTCCGCCCCAAGGAGTCGCCTTAGAATGCCCCCCTTGCTCGCGTCGCCGGATCTTACCCTCTTCCCTGTTTTCTTGTTCGTCTTTTTCTCTTTTTTTCTAGCTTCTTGATCCTAAATATATGCGTCCGATATTATAGGCGACGCATTTCGTATATATGTGATTTAGTGGTGTGATTAGAAGAAGAGGGTTCTGAAGTTGAACTTGAAGAAGCATCTATGTAATTATCGCCATCGGTGCCTAAATAACGTTTCTTTCCAGAACGATCTCTGCTAATCGCGTGTATTAGCTGATAATCTTGTTGGGTGTTGTTCATCGATGGATTTCGTTTATCAATCTTTAAGTTTTATAAAGCTCTGATTTTGATCCGGTAGATCTGCAAAATTTGCGTTCTTTAATGAAGCAGCGGCGCTCCTAGCCGAAACCCATTATGGATCAGGGGTTTTTCTTTCTTTTTCTTCGAGCAAAAGGTTCAAAAGTCAATTTTCGGTGATAAGGATTGGTTGGTAGTACTGTTTCCTTTCGGCGACATTCGCATCGCTTGCATTAGCATTTAATTTCGACGGCCGTGATCCCACGCTACTGGGGGACGTAGGGTCCGGCGATGGGTAACGTACGGATGGGATCTTGTTTAGCGTGCATGCCAAGTTGCTCGACTCGCAACATGTTGCTTGTTGCTCATCTGGGACATAAGACACTGGTGGAATCATGGAATCGGATTCTGGGATTGTTCAGAAAGAATATGCTCGCGGTTCTGTTCGCTCGTGTGCTGGTTCGTGTACCGCATTCTTGAGGTGTTTTTTGAGGTGCACGTCCGTGTGAGGGATATTTTCTGCTTCGGCATAGGTTTTAACCGCAAGATCTGTCGAGAAACTGCCGGGTTCTGGGAAAGGGAGATAGAAGGAAAGGACCCGAGAGCACGCGGGTCACGCGGGACGTAAATGTGACTTAGCATTGCTCGTGAAGCACGGGTTCTCTTAAGTGCAACTTGCTGCTCAACATGATCTGTCAAGGTCGTGTAATGGTTGGGTAATGACAAATTGGTTTGTTTTGTTTTTTCGGGTGATTGTTTTCCAACCGGACCGGAAAGGCGGACTTGGTGCATGATGTGCCGCTGATTTTGAAACTTCGCCTGCAGCTTTGCCGGCCCGATGCGGAATATACCGCGAATGAGCGTGTAGTCAAGTCCGGAATGCTCTCTGGCTCTGTCTGATGGACTATTCAGGAACGTGGAATTTGAACCAAATGCATCGAAGGAGGGAGGTGAGAGCGAGGGATGTTTTGGAAGCGAGTGGAAAGTTGCAAGAGGGAAGTGGTCCAGGCCAGATCTTGAATCATATGCAATTCACACGCACCGTCGAATTGCTGAACCAGTCGTTCTCCTGATTCTGTCATCTAGCTCGTTAGCTTCTTTCAAGCTCATTTCTGTCTTGCCTTTCACATGTTTCGACTGCACGAAAATAGCTTCAAGCGCTTTCTTTCTTCTTGCCCAGAATGCGTTCTTTTCTTCTTTTACTCTTGAGAAGAAAAATATCTCCTAGAGTAAATGAGCAATAAGCGAAAAGACTGCTCCAAAATCTGCCTATAGTTGCAATCGAGTTGCTGATGGACTCCTGACCTGATTTATATGAACCTTGAATGATATCTTTCTTGATGAAAATTGAGGATCCTGCTTATTTTAATGGGTGTATTCAGCAGGAATTTCCACTTTATGCAGCTCATGCCAAACTAACTTGAAGAGGAGTCGGACCTTCAAGGTTGGATGTCCGATGAGTAGCCAGTAAGCCAACAGGAATTTGTCGGTCTTTGCGTGAATGTTTGTTGAAAGTCTGAAGGCAGACTTCTGCAGCTAGTAGCTGCAGAATTAGAAATGAAAGCAACCTTCTTACACAACTTTCGGATTTCTCTCAATTTCATCCTTTTCTTGTTCATTAGAATGCGATTCTAAAGAACCTCAAGATGAATTCACAAGCATTTACTTCTCTTGTATGATATGTTGGCTCTTTTCTGTTGTACGGTAATGGTGATTTAACCCGGAAGCAATGTCGTGAGGCAAATTTACCTTGAGGGAAAGTGCTCTGTTTTGATCATCTGGCATTTGTGCATCACCGTTCTGTTGGCGGAACGGATTGTTGTCTTAAAACTGAATCAACCAAAATCCTCCATTCAGTTCGTCTACAACCTGGGTTTTTTTTTGGCAGATTGAGTTGCTCCGTGCTTGGAAATCAAAAAGTGACTTCACAAACTTCTGAGCAGTTTACACTCTACTCACACAACAAGCATACCGGAAACTGGTTCCTGGGTTGTTGTGATCTTGACATCTACCGAGCAGTAGATCCTCGATGACATCTCTTGAAGATTGTTTTTCGGTGAACTGCTTGTTGTTTCATTTGTCCATTCGATTTGGCATCAGCTCAATTATAATTTTCCAACACTTCAGTAGGGAAGGATTCGTACCTTATACTCTTCTTCCCCAGAAACCTTAAACTTCACAAGATTCATAGAGTATCAAGGTGTATTTGCCGAGACCTCGTGGTATAAGTGCCACGGTTAGCCTAAAAGCAGCTAAGAGAAGTTGGCTGCAGCCCTTTCGCATGTTTCTCTACATCTGATTTGGCTGAAGGTCAATGGCCTGCTGTATAAACTGGACATGGTTACTAGATTAATAGAGAGCGTCTCCATCTCATCGGACCATTCTTCTCTGTTTGTACGTGCAATAGTGAAGAACGCGCGACTGTCTTGTTCAGCAGGGGAAAAGAACCCAAAGCGACGTCATCCGTCTATCTGCTGCTCTTTCTGGCACACAGAGCACCCCATCGAACGCATTGTGTTACCTCATTGATCGAGCACGTTTGACATGAATCGCTCGTCGACCAGCTCCAAGGCCCTGCCTTCTATCCACAGGCACCATGCCCGGAGATAAGTAATGTCATATGCTGTTCTTTAATAAAGGTGGAAGGCGAAAAATGTCTGATGTTGCACTTTATAACTTCACACATCCTAGCAGATTCAGGAACAACCTGGATGATACAAGCCAACATTCTGCATTCCCCCTTACGATCTCTAACATCATTACTCCAAATCTGAGAATCTTCGATCTCGTGGAGAAAAGACCGCCCATTACATACTCAGGATAGGTATAGCTGCTGCTGTCATCACTCAAAAGAACTGTAATATCGCGATATGGCACATGCAAAATGGAACACATACACTTCAGCATATCGTAGGTACATAGTATTGACAATCGTATTTGCGTTTGCCTGGGATTCATTGTCTTCGAAAACCCATGCTTCTCCAAAAGTCTGATATCTTCGGGTTCGAGTCGCTGTCCAACGGCAAGAATACTGGCTTTTAAGGTCACCATGAATGATTCCTCAACCAGAGTATTTGTGGAGGTAGAGAGCGGCCCTTCAATGATGATGAAATGATGAGTTGTGCCTTAGAAATTAAGCATACTGAATGTGTTAAGTTCTATGACTCAAATGCAATGTCAGCAGTTACAAGATTTATAAAATTATCCCAATTTTAAGTTCTTCCTCCAAAACACTCTCGACAAAAAAGTACAAGAAAATTCCATATATTTTGATGCCTACCTTCATTCCTCTCTTTCTCAATAAAATGTTTAATGCGAGAAATACATCATGTGACAATGATAAATGGTCTAACCAATTAATCGGAAAGTGAGATATACACACACTAAATGTATCGCTATTAACACCTAAATTTCTGTGATTTGTTTAAGTGTTTATTAATTGCATTGGAAAATTGGGGATTGATTTCTAACCCCTTAACAAAAAAATTTTCGTTAAAATTGCGTCACATATAGAAATTAGGAGCATTTGCGTCACTATGTTTTAAAATTTTTTTAAAAAATTATTACAAAAAAATTTAAATAAAAAAAAGAAAAAAAGAAGAAGAAAGAAAAGTAAAAAAAAATCATTAAGGTATTGTGTTTTCATTATTGCACGGCATATTGAATGGTATTTATTTTTCCAAAATTGTCCAAAAAAAAGTTCAGAAAAAAAATCATTAAAAGGTATAAGAAAATCGAATGAGGCCGAGTAAAGGGCTTTTCTTCGTCCGTGGGCTCATTGACCTATCTCTTTTCCTTTTCTTTCTTTTGCACTTGGGCTGGCCCATTTCCTTTTATTTCAACCCAGCCCGTGCATGAGTCTTCTTCCTCCCCTCACGCCAACCACGCTCCTGCAAAAGAAGAAGAAAAGAGAAACGTACAAACCAGGGGCGGGGCAAAGGAGCGTGAGGCAGAGGATCGCGAAGGCAGAGAAGGCGTGATCCCAGGGTCAAAGATCAAGCGGCCGCGACAGGCTGGCGGTGGCAGAAGCCATGCGCGCCTGTCGTTGGCCAAGCTTAAAAGGAAGAAAGCAAAGAGAGGATGGGGGGTTTTTCTGGACTGGTTTTTTGGTTGAGAGAGAACAAAGAGCACCGGAGAGCGAGCTTGAGAGAGGGAGAGACGATCAGGGAGAGAGCGTTTCGCCGTTGCCCAAAGTCGAGAGAGAACAGAGAACACCGAAGAGCAAGCTTGGGAGAGTGTTTGGTCGTCGCTGGAGGTCCGTTCGTCGCCGCAGCCCTCCTCTCGAACCAGGTAGGCTTTGTTTTGACCGTGTGTCTATTGTTTCTTGGGAGGCGTCGGGCCGGAACTCGTGCTGACTAGTTCGCGCAAGTTTCGGTTCGAGCCGGTCCTCCCGGTAAGCTACTGGCTATTCTAGTACGTGGTAGCAGTTTAGATTTGTCTCACGTCTCTATTAAGTGGAAAATCCCTCGTGCCAGTCGCGCACAAGTGCTTGTGAAAATGCCTAAATGATATCTAAGTTCTGCAAGTTTGTTGAAGCCTGGAGATAGTTGTTCTTCGTTTATGTCTGTTCCGACTTGATTAACTGGTCCATGAGCGGATCTTTAGTATGGCTTGTGCATGTAGTGTTGATGTCTGCCCAAATCTATGTCCCAAGTGAGACTAGGTTCCTTTTGTTAACTGGTGCATCTTATATGTTCGACTAAATGCCTCGGAGAAGGCCGAAGGCTAGTACATTTTATAAACCGGAGATCAACCTGTCTTTACTTTTGTAACGGTTCTTCAATGTTTAAGTCTTGTGTGCTGCTGTGCTTTGGCGTCATTTTCGTGAAGTGGCGTTGTATCGTCAAATCGGCAAGTGTTTTCCCTCGCGTCGAATGTCACTTGGTTGCCGGAGAAAATG